>CM057455.1:1563732500-1564982500 GCA_016271365.2 Neoceratodus forsteri
GGTCAAAACAGCATTTTAATGTCTGGGTGCTGGGGGGTGGCACCATAAAACATCATGGCTCAGACCAGATTTCTGTCTGAATTTGATGTAACATTTTTGGGTAAACATTTCTGGACTTGTAGACTCTGTTTGACATGATCAGCACCGAGAGTCTGGCTGAAATACTTGGCAAACAGGCCCGAAAACAGCTACTTAATGTCTGAGTGGTGGGGGGGACCATATTACATCCTGATTAAGACCATTTTTCAGTCTCAGTTTTATGTACCATTTCTCCTGTCATATTTCTGGACATGTACAGCCTTTTCTGCACTCACAGAACAGAGATTCAGCATGAGATGACTTGTAAACAGTGGTCCAAAGACCATGTTTTGGGTCGGGTGGTGGCTTGTGTGCCATATAACAACATGGCTGAGACCAGATTTCTGTCTGAAATTTAATGCACCATTTTTTAGGAAGCATTTATGGACACATATTGCCTGTGCTGCACTCACAGAAACAAGATGTGGCCTTAAATCAATTGTTAACAGTGAACCAAAGGCCATCGTTTGGTCTGGGGTGGGGTTGTGCACCATAAAACATCATGGCTGAGACCTGATTTCAGTCTGAAGATATTGTAAAATTATTTTGGAAACATTTCTGGACTTCTAGGCCATGTTACTCAGTGGCAACACCATGATCAGGCATGAAACCATTGGCAAACAGTGGGCCAAACAATATGACCAGACTGATGCTCTTTGGTTGGGGAAAATGCCAGCTGATGTCCCAATGGGGGCCTCAGCCCTCCACATCATCCTTCTGCCCATGCTGGGGGTTGGTGGGAGCCACATGCTCCTCCTGTGGGGGGGGCAAAGGGCTCCAAGTCTGAGTGCTGGATGGCAGTGTCAGGGGCCATATTCTGCTGCTGGGAGGGGGAAGCTGCTCCTGCTGCTCAGTGCTGCAGACCGGGGGGTGGAGAGAACATGTTGATTCAGGACCAATGACCTGAACGTGCTGCTGCTGGAGGCAGAGGCTGGGGCCACATGCTTCTGCTGCTGGGGGGGGCAGGCATCATTTATAAATATCCACCTGTTAAGGTAAACTCATCATCCTCCCCTTCCTCTCTCTCCAGCTCCAGAATCAGACCCACTCCCTTCCATGATTATGTTTAAAAAAAAAAGTTTTATTGAGAAACTAATGAAGGAAAATGAAAAAAAGTGGGAGTCAAACACACACACACACACACACTATAACAATAAAGAGAGAAAAATAGAACACAAGAGAAAGATAAACTTTGGTTATGTAAAGAAATAGGGGATGAACAGAAGTTCAACACACACACACACAAAACACAAGCTCTCACTCTCTCACTCAGAAAATCATATTTTTTTACTCTCTGTCTCTTTCCCTCTCTCACAGTCTATGCTACTCTCTCTAGCCTACAAACTGCTGGATAAGGATATAGATTCAGAGGCGCTTCCTGTCTGAGTACAGGCACAGATGTGACCTGCAGTCTGATGCAGAGAGCTAGTCATGTGACAAGCCTTTTTTCCTAATTTTGCCTTAGTTAAATGATAAGGTGAAATTTACAGGCAAAATTTCGCCTCACTATACAGGCAAAATTTCACCCCAAGGTTGTAATTTTGTGCAATGTTTCGCAAGGTGAAATTGGTGATTTCACCAGAATTTTGCTGGCAAAATTAAATTTTGCTGTATCTCTAGCGGTGGCAAGCACAGAAGAAATAAGTAATTTTTTTTTTAGTTAGGGGATACAAGGAAGAGGGCAAAACAAGGTTATATTGACTAAGTGGGGGACCCAGGACTGCTACTCTACATTCATGGGATGAAGGGATTTCTTTTCTGTTAATGCAGCCGTGTTGGTGTCGGTCCTTGTTACAGTGATGTTGTACTGGGATGACATCATTGTTGAGGGACGGTACTGACCAGTTAGAGCCCAGATTTCTTTCCTTGCCATTGCATAATATGAACTAATAAATAAACCTTTGTTTAAAATATCAGTGTAGAGTGGCATCCTTATATGGGATAAGGGGTTACCAGTGGAAAAATGAGGACTAGCCTGTTCCTCCTAGACAGCAGCAGCTTAAGACCTATAAGTTACATGTTGGTCTGGCTTCATTTACATATTATCTGCACTTCCTTACAGTAATTAATTAAACTGAAGCTGAGCCCCTGAAGTTAACTTGCAAGCTGTCAAAGGGATGGATATCTCATCTAAACTAGTTACTACATCCCCAGCCATTTGCAACATTGTAACTTTTCTTTTGAGATTATGTAATGAAGATAAGAAAGAAAAAAGATCATTGATCAATAGTTCTTTCCCCTCACGAGTTTGGGTATAAAAATGTGTGCCTCTTACCTACAGGTGTTTATCTAGCCTCAGTTCATAGATAGAAACAGTTTCAGCTACAGGGATGGAAATCTGTCCCACATATCCATTTTGCATAACCTTTGCAACCTGTGTTTGATGCATATGTTATGTTAATAGCTTTACAGTTAAACTTTTTTATTAATTTTTCATAAGATATACAGACAAACTTCTTACAGTACAGTACAATGTGAGGATTTTTTTTAAAGAAATTGAGGCAGCAGATAATAAGAACATTGCTACAATAAAACAAGGAGCTTTTGGTTTAAAATATAGTAAACAATACAGGTAATGTGATTAGCATATACTTGACATTTGTAGTGAACTTAAAGCGGATAGTATGATTAGATACGGTTTATATTAAAATGTTACATAATTATATATGATGCTGCAAAAGGGAAAAAAGTACATTCGTAAAAGGATTGTGGAGTAATAAAGAACGATTGAGAACAGAGTATAGGAAAGAAAAGATATGTAAGAAAGTTAAGAAGAGAGAGCGGGAAACTATAAAAAAAGGGGGAAAAAAGCGAGACTACAATGATGTATCAGTAAAAGGCGAAAATCCATATATATTAAATCCATACATTGGTGTTGGAAGATTTAGTTGATTCCAAAAAATTAAAAAAGCCCTGCCAACAGTTGTTGTATAACATGAGTTGGTCAGACAAGATATATGTCATACGGTCCAGAGAGGCATATTGCAATAGTTGGTTAATGATACCGGGAAGGGTAGGGATAATGTTGGATCTCCAATGCATGAGGATTGTGCGTTGAACTTGAAGGAAGAGTATATTTAACCATCTGCTCTGCGAATATGAAATTTTATAAGAACGGTGATTAAAAATACCAAGAATGCAATGTTTAGGGTCCAGTGTAAAAGGTTGACCTACCACTTTCATTGCAAATCTGTGAGTATGGTGCCAAATATTTTGTATGAGGGGACAGTGCCATAAGATATGCAATAAATCCCCATTGGGGGAATTGCAGCACCAGCAATTGTTATTGTTCAATAAACCCATTTTTTGTAATACAACAGGAGTTCTGTACCACAAATGAAGGATCTTTGTTTGAATGAGGGAACTGCGTTTATCATTAAAAGATTTGTGACAGGAGAGCCAACATCTGGACCATTGTGCATTGGTGATATTATATTGTAGCAAAGTACTCCATCTGTTTTTAGCATTGGCAGAGTAGTCAGGAAGGATATCACAAATATCTTTGTAAACAGTGCTATTTAAATTGGATGTTGTTTTATCCATTTAGAGATGTGCTTATCATACAGAGAATTGATAGAGAAGGGTGTGAGGTAAGAGTTGCATGCGGTACAAAGCTGTAGATATTTCCAAAAATCCTGACGGGGAAGATTCCATATGCCTCATAGGTCGGTGTAAGATTTTAACTTTAATGACTTGGGTTCAAGTATATCCTGCAAAAAGAGAATACCCTTATTTTTCCAGGTACGACAAAAAATGGGGTGATTATCAAGAGATATATGGTGGTTACTCCAGATGGGGGTGTAAGCTAAGGGTTTGGGGTTAGATTTAATATGTTTGTGAATGATTTTCCAATAGAATATAGAAGCAGCTATGGTAGGGTGAGACTTTAAAGAAGAGGTAAGGGTGTTATAAAGGAAAGAAATCGCCACATTACCAGGACATAAGGATGTTTCCATATTGACCCATAAAGGAGACTGGATGTTGGGTTTGTTAAACCATTTAATTGTTTGAGATGTACGGAAAGCCCATAAGTAGGCTTGGAACCAAGGAAGGCCAAAGCCACCTTTTGACCAATGGGATCTAAGTTTATTATGACAAAATCTAGGTATTTTGCCTTCCCAAATGAAGCTACCGATAATTTTGTCTATTTTGGTAAGAAAACTAGAGGGAAGTATCAAAGGGATATTGGAAAATAGGTATAATATTTTGGGAGTTATAGACATTTTAATGGCGGAAATTTTACCATTAAAAGAAAGTTTAAGTAGCTTCCATCTATCAAGTGTTGTTTAGATACTGGTTAACAGAGGGGAAAGATTAGCATCCCATAATTTATTCAATGTCGGGGTGATCCGAATGCCAAGATAAGATATACCTTGTGGGGCCCAACGAAAGCCTAATGAGTTGTTCATGAGGGGACTACAAAGGGTATTCAATGGTAGCATTTCAGATTTGTTAAGGTTTAGAGCTAGTCCAGAGTGGGAGGTGAAGTCATTCAGTAGTTTAACTAAAGGTTGCCCGGAACTTTCGAGGTTTTCAAGCAAAATAAGGAGATCATCTGCATATGAGAGTGAAGTATAGTGAGAGTTACCAATAGCAATGCCTTTAATTGTACCGGATTGACGTAGGGACACAGAAAGAGATTCCATGGCAAGTATAAACAATGAAGGCGATAAGGGACATCCTTGTCTGGTGCCTCTTGCTAAGTAAAAGGAGGGGGACAAAATAGAGTTCGTGAGAACTCGAGCTGAAGGGGAGGTATACAATGATTGAATCAAGCACAAAATTATTTGTAAAGCCAAAATGAGATAGTACCTGATATAGATATTCCCAATTGAGAGAGTCAAATGCTTTCTCAAAGTCAATGGCTAGCTATTACAGCTGCAGGGGTTTAAGAGTTTTTGCTTTGTGAATTAAATTGAGTAATGAGCGAAGATGATCGGAACTGTTTCTATTTTTGATAAATCCTGATTGAGAAGTATGGATGAGTTTAGTCATTAAAGATTCTAAGTGGAGAGTTAATAATTTGGCAAAAATTTTTCCATCAGTATTAAGAAGTGAGATCGGTCTATAGTTTGAAGGAAGAAAAGGGTCTTTGTCTTTTTTTGGTAAGACTGTTATAATGGCTTTGGTCATTGTGTATGGGAGTTTCTTTATTAAGGTTGCTTCTTGGAATACATTGACTAATACAGGACAAAGAGTGTCAGATAGGGTTTTATAAAAATCAATAGGGAACCCATCACTGCCAGGTGCTTTACCTTTTTAATGATGATAAAGCCATTTGGATTTCCTGTAAAGTGATTGGTTTATCAAGCATAGCTTTGTCCTGAGGGGATAGGTGGGGTAGATTCAATATTTCCAGAAAATGTTGTATTAGGTTGAGATTTGTAGCAGTAGGTTGTGAGTATAGTTGATGGTAAAATGATTGCATAATACGATTGATTGAAAGGTTGTCTGTGTGTGTCTGCCCTGATGGATCTTTTAGACCTGCTATATGTCTCTGCATCTGTTGAGTTTTTAGCTGGTAAGAGAGCAACTTTCCGCATTTATCCCCTTGTTCCCAATAACCGTTTTTAATCCTAAAAAGGGCTAGTTCAGCTTTCCTGGATATTAACTCATTAATTTTAATTCTTAATTGTAGAATTTCCAGATGAAGCTGTGAATTATGATTGGGTTTATTTAATTTATAGTATTGGGTTTCTTTTTCTTTAAGGGATTTTTCTAAATTAGCTAATTGTTGTTCTCTTAATTTCTTTCTATGCATTGCATAAGTAATAATTTTACCTCTAACAGTGGCTTGTAATGCTTCCCAGATAGTACCTTGAGACATATCTGGAGTATCGTTAATAGAAAGAAGATCTTGAATCTGGGTTTTATTCCAAGGAGTGAATTCAGGGTCTCTGAGTAAAAGTGGGTCTAAATGCCAAGATGGGGATTTAGAAGAAGGTGGACCCCAGAGTAAATGCAAACTGATAGGGAATGATCCGGTATAACAATAGGGAGAATCGATGTATCAATAATTTTTCAGTAATGAGGGAAGAGGGCAATAATCAATCCTGCTATATGATTTATGTAAAGAGAATAAAGGTGTAATCTAGATTGTCTGGAATGATGTAGTCTCCAAATGTCAGAGAGACCTAAATCTTTCATAAGCATTGATAGAGCATTAATACTACGGGGTGGGCATCATGTGATGAGTTACTTCTGTCTAAATATGCTTGTAGTGCTAAGTTAAAGTCACCACCAATAAGAATAGGTGAATTATTTTTATTATTAATCATAATTTGTTGGGATAGATTATGGAAGAAAATGGGTGAATCAAAGTTGGGTGCATATACATTCACAAACATAAGCGGACCTGCTGTGGTGTTTAATAGGGTTATAATCCACCTACCATCTGGGTCTCTAATGATTTTTATGGTGGGCTAATTAAGAGATTTATGTATTAAGATAGCAACCCCATGTGTTTTGGATGGAGAAGATGACGCATATACTTGACCGACCCAGTCCCTTTTAAGTCTGTCGACATCCTCTGATAAAAGTTTAGTTTCTTGTAAGAAAGCAATATGTGTTTTATGCTTTTTAAGATAGGTAAGTACTTGTTTATGTTTACAATGCGAGTTGAGTCCCTTGACATTCCATGAATGTAAGATTAGATCACTCATGGTACTAGGATACAAGGTAATTAGTTACAAATAGGAATGAGGGACTCAATACCATTAATTTGGAGGATGTCATAGATTCAAAAGGTAAATATATATAATAAACAAATGTATGCAGGGCCCTTAACTTGTATGGGTTCGAGATGATTGAGTATTTATATTCATTTTGTCTCGCAGAGGGAGAGTATAGAGATAGGAATATCAAGTAATTAAACATTAGAACCAAAAAACGTTAGTATAAACTCAGTAACAAGAATATTAATTTGAAACTTTTATGAAATGCAGAGCAATAAGAATCAGTAAATGTACCAGGACTCTCACTCTACATTACTAGGCATGTAGAGTAATTAGTGAATCTCAAGATACGGTTTACCCTATAATCTTAAGATACTAAACTTTATATAACAGTATATTAAAGAAGTGTAATTGAGATTTGTGCTGAGGTAATTAAAACATTACCCTGGAAAAAACCAAAACATCATTCTACCAAATAAAAAAGGATAATTATGTAATAGTGTTAAATTCCAAACATAATGAATTAGCTTGGACCTAGCAATAAGTCCAATATTAAATAAAGTATACCAACATGATGGCAGATATTGCTGGAACAGTGTGAGCCAGATAAAAGGATGCCCGATGTGTATTAATCCACATAAGCTAGGTTAGGGAATGCAGTATATACTATAGTTTCATAGTGCATCAGTGTATTGTGGAATTATTTTTATAAGCTCGAATGATTTGGAAGAAAATGGGATGAAGAATAATGTGAAAAGGTGGAAAAACTCAATGTATAGAAATACAATTGGAAGCAGACTTTGGTGCAAAATCTGTGAGATATAATGGGAATGCACCTGATGCACTACATACCAGAAGTGATGCAAAATAAATGTTAAATAAGTAAATGATTTTAGAGTATTTGTCTAATCATCCTCCACATTCCAAATGATAGGATTTAAGTGGAAAAATGCTAGAATAGTAGGGGTTAAGGGCACACTGATATGAAATACAGAACTCTATATATGTATGTATGCGCCTGACCACATGGTGGCGCTAAAGCTTATGAAAATTAGAATGTAAATAGCAATATTACATACTAATGTCTGGCACCACACAAGGATTAATTAGAAGAGATCTTACAAACATTGTAGTATTTATTCTTCTCTTATTTTTTTTTCCATTGAATACATTGAGAGTAACTCCGATGGATTAAATACCTCCAGTGTCAGTTGGCTCACCTCCCACAGACAGATTCAGGCTTCTCAGCAGCGATAGCGATTTACTGCATTTAAGTGTTCCAAACCTGTTGGGTGCGATAGAGACTGCGCTTTGCGGTAAATATACTGAAGGAATTGAGTGAGGTGGTGTGAAGAGGAGGGATTCTGGTAAGAAACTGCTATACCACATCTAATTATGGGCCATAGTATTTATTACAAATTTTATTTTTTTTTTTTTAGTGGGAAAAGCCTCAGGTAGCCTTGCTCTTCGATTTTCTTCTCCTTTTCTTTTTGGGTGGTTCAGATGATTTAAAGGGAGAGCTGGACACAAGATCAGCCCAGGAAGAATCGGGAGAGTAATTACCCATTGAGAGCTTCTTCGGGTCTTGAGTAAACGTTTCGGATACAGTCTGTCTCAGATCCTCCACAGATGAGTGCAGATCTTCTTGTAGTGGGGAGAATTTGTTAGACAAGGTAAGAGGAGTAGAAAAACTGATGTGACGTTCCACATGGGAAACTGGAGAGGTGGAAATATTATTTAAACAGCAGGTGTTATTATTTAGAGAAGAACCAGATGCTTTTTTTTCTTGTATGCGTGCGGAGCTTCTGGCAGGAGCTACAGTGGCAGATATGATGGCTACAGATTTCTCAGGGACCTGAAGGACAGTTTCAGCAGGAAGGGCAAGACATTGTAATTGCGAAGTGCTTGTGCTGGAGCAGGAACAAGCTGCATTAGCATCGCAAGGCAATGTAAGTGTGGGCTGTGTCCAATTCAGAAATTCAGAGAGAGATTCTGGGGTACTGAAATCTCTGGTAGAATCATTCAAAAAAAGATGCATTTGTTGCAGGGTAACGCAGAGCAAACTTAATTCCACGCTGATGAGGGATTGTTTTAATGGGGTTGTAAGCTTTTCGTTTGTTAGATAATTCTTTAGAATAGTCTCTGAAAATTAGGATTCTGTTTTCTTGCCAAGTAAGTGCATCTAATTGCCTCGCTTTTTGAAGAATCAGTTCAGTATGTACGTGGTTTAGAAATCTGGCAATGATGGGCCTGGGTTTCTGGTCTGGTCCAGGCCTCAGATTTAAGGTGCGGTGAGATCTCTCGATGGTTAGGTCTTGGCCAGCTGGTAATTTAAGCAAAGAAGGAAGTACATGAGCTAGAAGAGCACTGGTATCTCCTAGTTCAACACCTTCAGGAAATCCAAGAAATCTAAGGTTGTTACATCTGTTTCTATTTTCAATATCATCTATTTTGTCCTGAAGGTTCCTAATAACTCTAACATACTAACATACTAAAATGCCAGCAGAATAGGCCTAACGGTCTTTCGTGTCTGCTCGTTTGGTCTCAGCCCCACCCTGAACTGACGCCTGTCCCTGCGCCTTCTCTGGCTTCTCCCTTCCCAGTTCGGATAATCTGGCTGCATTGGATTTTGCTTCCAGAACCCTTCCCTGTACCTGTCCCACCCTCTCTTGAACCCCTCCACTGTCTCTGCCTCCACCAGCCCCTAGGCAGTGCATTCCATGGCTCCACCACCCTCTCAGTGAAGTAGCACCTCCTCCTTTCTCCCCTGAATTTTCCCCCCTTCAGCTTCCACCCATGCCCTCTAGTGGCCCCCTCCGCCTTCCTTCGAAGCACCCTGACTGTTCCTCCCCTATTTACCCTCTTCATGTACCTGGAGACCTCTATCATGTCCCCCCAGTCCCTTCTCTCTTCCAATGTGTACATATTTAGCTCTTCGAGCCTCTCCTCATAGGTCCTGTCCCCCAAGCCCCAAATAATTTTAGTTGTCCTCCTCTGGACCCTCTCCAGGAGGTTAATGTCCCTCTTTAAGTGTGGCCTCCAAAACTGCATGCAGTACTCAAGGAGCGGCCTCACCAAGCAGTTATACAGAGGGAGTATCACTTCCCTCCTTCTGGAGGTGATCCCCCTAGTGATGCATCCCAGCATCCTGTTAGCCTTGTCTGCTGCCCTCCTACAAGTCTCAGAGTTGTTCATCTTGACATCCACCACCACCCCCAGGTCCCTCTCAGCCATCGAGACTTGTAGCATTACCCCCCCAGGGAACACAATTGAGTCGATGAGGGTGAGAACTCTGTCCTGCTCCCTGATGGTAGCCTGTAATGTGTTAATGGAATCTTCATTTTTAGATGCTTTAACATCAGTAGCGCTGATTTTTTGATCAAGTGCCTGCATGCTATTGATATTTTGTTGAGATGCAATTTCTAATACATTGATTTCACTTATTAGTTGCTGAAACATTGCCTCCACTCTGTTAAGAGCACTGTTATGTGGAGATTGGTCCGCCATTATTGTAGGCCTTAATAGAGAAATTGAAAAGCTGTAGATAACTCGTTCAGTAATTATGAGGCAATAAAAATACTGTACCAGAGCTGTTCTGTGATGTACATATAGTAAGATCTCAGATGTTGGTGAAGGTAGGAAGTCTGGAATCTGTAGGATGGATGATGATATTTGGTGAATCCAGGGAGATGAAGAATCAAGCAGCCATCTTCAGCACAGCGCCCTCTGGCTCTCATGTTAATAGCGTTAGTTTAATAAAGTCACTTTCACAGATGAGTTCTAAAAAGGGGGTATGATGCCTCTCATCCCTCCTGTTGTACAAATCGGCAACACTGACAAAATCAGTTGACCAAAATCATGGACACATCTAAAAAAAACGGCAACATCAAGTGAACAGTATAACAAGTGTGAATATAAACGAACATAAAATATGTGGCATCATGTGAATAGCATTTTCTGAAGAACTTGACAGTTAACACTTATTCTTTAAATCCTCTCTCTTACTGGGTCAGAAACGGCCCAAATAGGAAGACAGAGGAAACTTTTGAGGATAAATGAAGTAGCCTCCCCCACACACACGCACACAGATCCATGATTCCTTGACTGAGATATGCATGAGTTTGCAGCATACCCTAAAAATGCTCTCTTCTGTATATGTATCCCTCCCAGTACAGAAGCTTCACTGGATACTGGGTGTCCATATGTGTGAAGTTGGCTGAGAGTTGATTACTGAACCATGCGGAACACTGTTCCCTGAGATGTTGCAGGAGCAATCATTTATTCATTTTTTTAATTCATGCCAGTAAGCATTCAGATCTGGTCAAGAGTGCATGAAAATAAGACTACAGCAAAAACCAAGCAGAGAAAATAGTGTAGGAGAAAATGGCTATAGGGTAATTATAGTGCACACATTACAGTGCTAAACCTGTAGCTGTTTTCAGTCAGGCCAAGCACTGTAAGTTTGTGAGTGTGTGCCAATTCAGCATGCTGGCAGCATGGCATAGTAGTTTGGATAACAAGCTGTGAATGTCTGTGGTATGTTTAATTGACCAGGGTTCAAGTCCAGCATTCTGATTTTAGATTTTTTTTGTCACTGTACCCCCCCCCAGCCTCCCCAATACTATTTTCATTGGTGTGGTGGTTTGTGCATTCTGGAGGATGTGTGCGTAGATATATATATATATATATATTTATTCATGGCAAAAAACTCCATTTAATGCATCAATTAGGGTTGTTCCACAGTGACAAAAGCAAGGAAATTCGATGTTAGGGTTCCCATCCCCCTTGCACCCCACCCCACCCGCCCCCACCAACAGGCATCGGGGTGTGTGTTGGGGTTGTCGGTCCTAACTCTCAACCCATTCTCCTATACTGCACCACCTCAGCTTGTTTGCAAATGAAATCATGAAAGTGTCATGAGTGCGACACTACTTTTTACAAAAATTTCAAAAACATATTTCTGGAGTGTTTAATCCCCCAAAAAAGACATGACCAGCATCCTTAGGGTTTGGCTAAGTGAACACAAAATGAATTGCATCCTTACAGAGTCCCAAATGTAAATGCCAAGTATTTCTGTGATCACTAACTGAAAAAAAATGGCTGACTCACGACACTACAGGGGCCATTTGCAACACTAAAAACTGCATTTGCAACACTGTTGAACTTTTCGTAAACTTTTCTCATTGACTATAATGGGAAACTTGTTTTTTGAATAACTTTTGAACCGTTAAATATGTTTTCACAAAATCTTTGAAAGGCAGATCGGGGACCCTCGCTGGATGTTTCCTGAAGTTTTCAGAGTGGTCGTACAAACCATGTGGCCTGTAGGTGCGAGCAAAGAATGTGCAAAAAAGCGTAAATGCGCTACAGAATGTCACTTTGTAACTCCGCAACCATATATCCAACCATTACGAAACTTGCAAGATCCAGTGATCTACGGTACCACTCTGTGCCTGCTAAATTTCAGGCAAATCCATTCTACAGAGGAAAAGTTATTGAGATGCAAATTTTCAGTTTAACCTTAAAAAGTATATATATATATATATATATATAAGTGCAGAGGGCAAAGCCCTCCTGCATAAAAGTGTTGAACACACATGGAGATAAAGAATGTAAGTTATGTTTTGGTTTCTCATAGTTTACTCCCCGCCCCACAACATTCTCCCACCCCGAGTCTTGTTCTTCATTTCCTGATTACACTGTACCTTCACTGTTTGCAGTGGTCACTGTTTTTTATTGCTGCTATCTTACATCCCGCTGTTTCTCTTGCATGTTTTTTTTACTGCACTGTTTAGTTTTAGCTCTTTTGACCTAGACCTGTAAGCATTACATTTTACAACAAGTAACTTTCTGAGCCTATGACAGCCTTTATGGCTTGTAACTAAATGTTTGTAAGCTGCTGTCTGTTTTCACTTTTAAACTTTAAAGCTCTGTTTTACCCACATCCCCCCCACACACAGACAACTAACAAAAAACAAACAAAAAAAAACAGTGATGATTCAGCATGTGGTCTGAATTGATAGCTTGTATTAAATGCATACTTAGAGCTGGTAGTCAATGTCTGAAACATTATTGAAACAGATTATTTGTTTTTCCTTATATATTTTATGGTATTGTTTTTGTTTTCTTCTCATAACCTGTCCCCCTTATCTCGGATGCATGCACACATGTGGATGCATGTGCATGCTGCATCTCAAGGGACCCACCCATTATGTGTCACCCTCTCTGCCTAGGTTGACCACTGGGCCTTCACCTGGTAGCAAAGGGACTATGGGGGGCTGGTGACCACCCCAGGAGAGGAGAGGAGAGGAGTGGAGTGCTGCCTTCTGGCTGCTCAATCCTTCTCTGACCCTCCCCCTCTTGCAGACTCCCCGATGACCCGAGTCTGTTTCTGAACCCAGGTCGCAGGCATGGCGTGAGGTAAGGCATCCAGTGCCCCAGCCCTCAGTACCACCGGGCCAGCCTTCAAAACAGATTCTGACACTATAATTATAGTGCATTTTATACCTTTTTGTTCTGTTTTCATTTTAGAAACTGAAGGTGGCCCTTGTGTAGCTACATAATTCTTTTATAAATATCCATTTTGTAATAATATTTTTATGGGATTTTTGTAACAATTAACTTTATTAGCCTATATTAATTAATTTATTTTTCCAGTCCGCTGTTGTGAGTGCAGTGACTGATATATACTTTTAAGTGGGAACTTTATGCTGTTAGGCTAAAAAAATCATGGTAAGTTTATAATGTTCCCGAAAATGTATTAATGCCAGATAATTGCATCCAAAGTAAATGTCTGGATGATACATGTTATTATTGCCGAAATTACTTTGTACACCTCCCCACGCTCAACTCACAAATGCAGACCCTGTGAGAAACTGCATTTGGACATTTGATCAGCACTGTTCATACTGGATTTAGTAAAATTGTTGGAATTGCTGTCCCTCATGTATAATTATACACACATATCTGGTGTGGTACAGAAATGCATAACTTTATGTCATGTGTTTTTGACAGCACTGTAAGTTTGCCCAGTAAGAGGTCGGGGTGTGCAAAATAACAGAGACACTCGCTTAATGACGGCTTGCAGTACATTGATAATCTAATATGGAGTCACCCTCCTACAGTGTGATGACTCAAACTTCTTAATAAAAAATTACACATTGCTTTGAAGTTACCTTATTTTTTTAGACAGCATGATTTGACTGTCTTGGATGAAGAAGCTAATTAAATGCAGTCTTTGTCCTTGAATTACCATCCTGCATGGCATGTCATTGTTTCCCTCTTGTGTGTGTGTGTGTGTGTGTGTGTGTGTGTGTGTGTGTGTGTGTGTGTGTTTGAGTGTGTTTAAGAGGGGAAGATATTAGAGCTAGAGAGAGGTAAAGATAGCACTGGCAAATTCTTACCGCTTCAGTTAATGTTTGGTCTTTTTTAATGATCTTGTGTGTCCGTTAATGTACTGCCAAGCTCCATCTAACACTAGGAGGCACAATGTCTTCTGTGCCATGGGACAGTCAGACATGGACGTATAGTATTGGTGCTCTTCACAGACATCAGGGAGTCTAGCAGTTCTCCTTGCACTGTGATGTATATATTATTGATCAATCCACATGTGAATCCATCAGTCCTATCTTGTTCTGTTCTTATCAAGCTGATGTATAGTTGTGCCCAAGATTTTGACAATGTACAGTACATACATTTTGATAAGGAACAAAGCACATGCTGGATTGCTGGTGTAGTGGAAAGGCTACCGGTCACTATGCTGATGACAGGTGTTTGAGAATGAACTCTGACCATTTGATGGCTGGCCTGGGGGAAGGAAGTTTGAGCATTCAAGAAAACACTATTCCTCAAGAAGGAAGAGCTGTTGCTGCCACTACTATGCTGTCAGTTAGGCTATCACAGGTGGTGGTGCACCTGGTAGCAATGGTGGGATGGAAGGGCTACTAGAAGAGGCTTTCATGAAGCACACTTGTATGTTTCAGCTTGACCCTCCTTGCACGCCAAACATATGAGATCAGAAAATGAGGAAAAAAGCTTGCATCACACACTGCTTATACCACGACCTTGCTCTGGAAAACCTCCAGACTGTGACCAGTAAGAAGTGTTGGGGGGGGGGGAGGTTGGATCTGGCCACACTTTATCATGCCAGGTGTGGGTGGGTAAACATGTGGGATTTGAAACCAAAGGAATTAAAGAGACAGACTTCCGTGGTACTAATGGACCCAACCTAGTGATGAGGGTCACAGGTATGAGAAACAAATAAAAAAAAAGAACATGTCACTTGCTGTATTCTATTAACTGGTGACATAACACAGCACAGAATGTTGTAACATTCATGTGCAAGTTAGGATGGTGTGAGTTTTTCAAGTTCTTCTCTTATAACAGCCTGTTGCCACTTCATTGGGATAAGTCATTTGTCTTCCATAGGATAGTCAGCACACAGAGCAGCTGTTGGGGTACATTAGACAGGAAGTGTGTGTACACCAATAGAAACTGCTCAGGACTGAAGGAAATGTCAATGCCCAGTATCATGGCACAGTCCTTGATCACCCCTTTCCAGAAAGCCTCCAGCTTAGGGCATGAGTACAAAATGTGCAGTAGGCCAGTGTCTTGCTGAGAACATCTCCAGCAGAGGGGGGTCAAGATTACAGTCTTCTGCAGGACTTAGAGGGATTCTATACCACCTGTGGAGAATTTTTTATTGGATTAGTCTGCTCATGGTGTCCTTAGAAGCCTTCTGGGCTGCTGCTGTGTGGAAGTTCCATGTCTCTTTTTCAATATCACACCACAATTCCATATCCCTGGCCACCCTGAAGCCATCTAACATGTCCGGTCTTTCATCTCTGGTGGTGCCATATACCCTGTCTGCCACCCCAGTATTATGGATGGGGGAGCCCAGCATGTGCTGTAGCCATATCCAGTGTAGGGTAAAAGAGGTGCCTTGCAAATGCTGTGCAGTGCAACTCTCAGCTGCACAAACACGCAAAATTCTGTCTTAGGGATGAAATCTGGACTACAGCTGCTGACAAAAAAGGACCATAGTACATCCAGGCAGGAAGATGCTGGCCAGTAATCGTATTCTCCTCTGCTCTGATTCCTTCCACCACGTGTTTTTATCATGGTCTCTAGGGAACCATGTGTAAGGCAGACATCTGTCCCATGCTCTCATGGTTTATTTAATAACGGGTTTCAGCATAGACCTGAAAGGGGGTGTTGTCAATAGAAGGTGGCTGAGACAGGGTTTCTGTGCCAGTGCTGCTTCTAACTTTACCCACAGCAAGGAGAGGTCAGTGGCAGGGGTGAACCATCTGACCACCTGTGCCTTTTAGCCATCATGATGTGTTAGTGTAGGTTGGGACTGGTAGATAAGAGCCAGTGACTTACAATAGTGCAGTATGCTATCAAAGTGTAATCCAGCAAACAGATAGGCTGTTAGTCTGTAGCAGAGATTGCCACTATACAGTGATAGGTTTACCTATGCTGAATCGACAACACTGTTGTCGAGGTTCAGCATAGCAAGATCCCCAATGTCGACAGGTGAAATTTCGCCTACTCGGCATTGGTGTGTTTCTCTTGGGGGGGGGCTGCACCCCCCGTGCCCCCTAATATAGATTATCAACTCCGAGTCAGAGCTGATTTGAAGGAGGGGGCAAAACATGGTGAAAGGCTGAAATTTTGCCCTCAGGTCCCTCACAGCAACAATTTTTAAATCTGTTGAAATTGTTGCTGTGAGTGATTTCACCATTGGGGTGTTGATGTTCAGTCAGCATGCCACAGTGATAAAGTAACAGAATAGTAAAACAAATAGATACAACCAGAAACCATCTAAGGGATCCAACTTTTGTCTCAGAACTGAATAGGAAGCACAGCAAGACATTATCCACCACAACTCAGATGGTGTGGTGAACAGTAACCACAGAAACCCCATGGATGATAAGCACCTACAGTGTTCACAGGAAGAAGAATACCAGGTTTGCCTCCAAGCTCTGCCACAGAGGTCCTAACAGGTTGTAAGGAGGATGAATAGAAACTGCATCCATTCCAGACCCCCATTCGCTAGCTGATAGACTTATCTGTACAACTTCTCTCCAGCACTCAAAGGCCAAGCATGCAGTGGCATACCCAAAAGGGTAAGTAGTGCCCGAGACTTGTGGGAAGGAGAGGGACAAGCTTCCATACTGTCATTTTGGCATTAACCCCGGGAATATCCTGATCACCTTCCTTAAGAGGAGGATGTTATGCATGGGGAGGACCTAGAGAGTGACCCAGGTTGATGACTGCGCTTGAGCCCATAGTGACCCAGGCAGCAGGCCTGTGTAAAGCTGCTGAGGTGAGATGGCATAGAGAAGGGGGTCCATCATGAAGAGCAACCTTGACCACATCACAAATGCCCATATAATCAATTCCTTCAAGCCCCTGAGAGTGTGGGAAGGGTTGCATGCCATCCTGTAGAATGGCAGGGAGGAGGTGGTGGGGGATGCACCTGCAGGACCTCTCCCAAAGAACAGAGTAAACCTTAGAGGGAGCACTGCCAGTCACTCCAGCCAATCAGACAAGATGAGATCTGTACAGAAAAAAGGGTGTAGAGGGATCCCTGGGCATTTTTAACCACCATCCCCACTTCATTAGAGCAAAACCTGAGAATCCCTACCTCTCATGAAAACTCCCAGTCGCAACCAGTCCATCATTGTAGTGGTAGCACTTCTGATCGCAATGCCAGTGACCAAGGCTTAGAAGTGAGCCCCACTTATTGGGGGGATGGCTGCAGAGGGTGGAAAATGGAACTTCCCAGAGGGCACTTTTCTCCTCCAGGGAGGGAGCTCAGCACATTTGACTGGATGACCATAGGTGACAGTGGAGCCATGATAGGTGGGCGAGTGCCTCCTTACTGGGATGTTGGCATTCTTAACATGCAGAAAGTCACTCCAGTCCCAGCTTATGAAGTGCCCAGGGGAAGGGAACAGGAAAAATTCCCAGTTTCTAGAATGACACTTACTCTCCCCTCACAGGCTCTGAATCACTCATTAGGTTCCTGACCCATACCCAAGCTAAACTCTACCTGGGCTTGGGAAACCCTCAGGGTTCCAACACAAGGGGTAACTGTGGGGCACTTTAGGGTCTGAAGGTAAGTCCCAAGGACAGTGAGTGATGGGGCTAGGAGATAGAGAGAGAGAGAGGTTTATAGGACAATGCTGGGTGTTAAGGGTGTCATAAAGCATAGTAAATTAAAAAAACTCAGCCTCATAGTGGAGATCTTTACCTTCAGCTTTACACTTGAAAAACCCAGTCTAGTTCACACCTCCATTTAACGGAGGAGGAGGATCGATTTTACCTATATAGCTTTTTTCCTGGTGTGGTGTGGGCAGCTAGTCATCCTCGAGCCTGCCTCCCCCAACCATCTACCACCTTTCTAGGATTTGCTCCCCAAAATTCCTTCCCATATTGCCCCCTGAGGTGGGGCCATGTGAGGGGGCGCCATCCCCCATCCAAACACTATATCCAGGTTGGGCGGGCTCGTCCCGGTGGTGATGCTGGTCAGGGACAGGCAGACAGAGCTTGTGAAGCCCGCCGCAGTTTCTTCATTGTCTTACCAATTCCCTGCAGTCGCACGGATGACAGGATCTGGGGCACTGTCCCTATTTGCATCACTCATGCTTGTACTGTCACTGAGCCTCCACCCCATGGCAGTCAAGAGTGGGGTAGCAAACCACCCCTCCCCAATCACTGATGTGGCAGTAGGTAAGGACCCTGTGTCTCAGCCCCTGCACCTCTGGGTCAGCTTGGGGGGATCCATGTTTGTAGATGAACAAGAGAATTTACCTATTCTTGATTTTACATCATCAAAAGAAGAAGCTGACATCAGTTCTGTTTCCTAAGCTGTGTGGCCAATGGTCCTTGCAATACATCGTCCTTTATGCATAAGTTATCATTGTTCTTTATGGAATCCAAAAGTTAATTAGGTAATTTATAAAAGCTTAATGAGTGACTCATTGAATTTTAACATTTACAAGGTGTGAATCAGGATAGTTTTCACTTTCTGTTTCAAGTATATATTTTTTAAAGTACAATACACAGAATGTTTTCCTACCCGTAAGCAGCTTTCCTGATAATTACCTATAAGCCTACTAACAAGAAATAAACCTGGTACAAAGGTGGCTTAAATGGAAGTCTCTAAATAAGACCAATACATTATTAGATAAGTTTTGCGCGACAGACTTAAATGTTTTAGGTCTGCTTTGCTTTTGTAAGACTAGAAACGTGTCTTAATCATGAACTTACCTATTTTGTGAAGCTCGCTGCAGGAGTTTGAGAATGAGCATAAGCACTAATGTCATGGAAACCATGAGTGACAGTGTAGTCGCTGAAGCACATGAAGCCTAAGTTCTTTCTGGAATTGACATCAGTGACACTCAGGATTCACAGCGCAGAGAGACCAGAGGAAAAAAAAAAGCATCACTGATTTCTTCAATCACAAAACATCAGAGCAATGCTGGCAGTGACGTCTATTGTACATAGACACCAGACTTCATAAAGTGATATATTTATAAACATTACAACCACATATTGAGTTTTAAAACAACAAATCAAGTGGTTACCTGCTCTTCAAAGAAAAGTTTATCAAACTTCTAACAAGAACTTATTTCAAATGGCAGTAGTCAAACTAAGAGAACACTCTCACATTCCTTCTAACATTTTTTATGACTGCCACAAAGCCGCCCCCCCCGCAGCAGTTCCAGACAAATTTCTAGCTATAGCCTTTTGTTATTTTATTGCTATGTTCCTGGTGCCCAAACCCACTACCACCCTATCTAAGCTGCCATTTTATCCCTCCCTGCTTCCTTTTCAACTTGGCAACTTTGAAGTAAATAAAAAATATTGCAGCTTTTCTGTGTCACCACTGAATTAAAATATACTGCATTCTTCATAATACCAACCCCCATCCCACAGTAACCCTGCCACTCTTAGCTCCCTTCTTCCAGCATCTCTGAAAGAACAAAACAAACAAAAAAATACTGCAGTTCCCTTATTGTTTCTGTGAAATTACTTGGATACCAAAAACTGCCCGCAGTCATCCCTCTGTAAATATACACTGGCATATTCTTAGCAATGTTATTATACATATTAAACCAACTGATGCAAAAACTGCATGAGTTACTCAGGGTAGATCAGAGCAAAACTAGAGGTTCTAAGCTGCAGTAAATGATAGATGCCTACACTTAGACAAAGTACATTGTAGGACATAAACAGTTTAAGAGGCAACTTAGGAAACACCTATTATCAATTGATTTAAATTATTTAGGGGGTAAAGGGAGAGAGGGATTTCTTGCATTTTTCAGTGCTCAACCAAGCGTTAATTTATTATGCAGTTGTATAAGACCAGACAGTTGTGTTTCCTGATTCAGACTCTGCAAATTAACTAGAATAAAATAATACATTATAACAGAAGGTAAATAGTCATTAGTTTTGTAAAATAATAAATCAAATTACATTTTCCTTTTCCCCCCAATAGAATTCTGAGCACTTCATCACAGATTGCATAGGGCGGCATTTTAAAACTAGCGAACATCAATTTGTTACATAGTAAAAATGTGATTCAGATATATAGGAACCATAAAGTTATACCATAGCTATTTTTTTACCTTGTTGCTGACTGGAGGAGAAGGTACCTCACTCCGAGCATTGAGGAGAAGTGCACGGAAGCAGGACTGCTAGGTGCATTTTTAATTTAGAACAGGTAAACCACTGTTGCCTGAAATGCAGACTTACCAGAATTTCTTTTAGCCTTCCCCCAGCTTATGTGGTCTGCTCCTGCAGTTTTTTCTCTTTGCTTCTATAAGGAGGAAAGCTAGCTGCGGTGGGGTACAACTGCATCCTTGAAGTGAGGAAAAGGCCTTCAGAAAGCTGGGCCTGGTAGCCCCAGACAGTTGGAGCGGGGTCTATATCAGTGTTCTTTTTTCCTGATATGGCTGACTTTTCGAGACTGGCAGTGAGACCAGTGAGACCTGCTGGGAGCCATATAGCAAACCACATAGCAGTTTGCTGTTTGCTGTTTGCCGTGTGCTGCATGCTGGGTATAGCAGAGTGGAAACCTGGAGGTAGTGAATTTGAAGTGTGTGCCCTGACTGTGCCCTGAGGTTAAAGACGGTATTTGCAGGCTAATCATGGAGAGAGAGCAAACAACAGCCTATATTGTCTATATTGCTGAATTACCAGGACTGCAGGTCTTCCGTACCCACTGGGAAGAAGGGGCTTGGTGACACAGCACAACTCATGGTTAGTTATAAACTGGAAGATGAAAGATGGCAACTTGGAATGGAATAGGGGCTCACTTTGCACTGAGAACTGACCATTATGATTGCTTGAACTGGTCTGACTTCCACTGTGACTGTTAAAGACAGTGTTTTAAGTTTTAATGCAAGAAAAGTGGGGGTTAGTAGGATAGCTACAGACAGAGTTCACACTCTTTATAATTTGGATAATAGCGAGTGTGGCATGTTGAAAGTTGCTAGCAGATTCTTTATATATACAGTATATATGGCTTTTGGGTGAGTTTATTAAAATATTAAATTTTGTGCACTGTGGCAAGCTGAGTCATGTGACACATAGCTTAAATACGCATGTGTGGCATTCAGGACTCACATTCTCCATTTTAAATCAGTTGCAGCTGAGAGGTGCATGCTTAAGTGCTAATCCTAGAGTTTATGTAAATGAGTAGTTGTCTGCTATCTGTCTACTGAAAGCATTCATAGATTCATAAAAACAAGTAAACAAGCCTTCCTTTTTAAATTGGACATGAAGATAGTATTACTTTTAATCCTATGATAAATTTAATTACTAAATACTAAATATTGTACTGCTCTTTTTAACTTTATTTCTCTACAGGGAAGGCTAACTTCTTGTTAAAAGTGGGTTTGGGCCCTTCTTTCACCTAATATAGCAAGAAAGGATGGTGGGGTGACAGATTTTGAAAGGTTAATACAGCAACGCATGGGATAAAATAGGTTGAAACCCCCTCTTCCCCATTTTTGTGTAAGATATCATATATTCAACTTCTTAGTTGGATTTTTTAGCCAGTTTTTAATTTCTTTTTTTTTTATACTGGATACTTGGAAACTGGAAGTGTGGATCCTGGACCTTGCTACAAATAAAACCAAGAGCAAAAAGGAGAAGGAAGGAGTACTGCCAGTGTTTTTTCCAGCAGTTTTGCACAAAATGGGAGAGTGGACTTTGACAAAGAATACTCCAAGACTACTAGTTTTTTTTTTAATCTTGCAGATCTCTAACTTTTGATTTAATACTATTATATGTATTGATATTGAGATTTGCTAGAAATAAGAGAGTGACATTTTTGTATTTATTTATTTTTATTTTTATTTACAACCTCTCAGTTTAGAAATCTGATATTTAGTGAATATAGTTGTATGGACTATTGTTGTAAAGCTGTATTTATTGCTGCCTGATTTGCACATGATATTCATTAGCTAAGTACAGTAGTTAAAGAGTTTTAAATTTGTTGTGACTCACTGGTAGTGATTAGATAAATGCCAACATTTGGTTAAGGGTAATTAAATACCCCCAGTGCTGTACTCAAATACCCTATTGTGATTGGTTGGCATCCATGGCACTCCAGACATTACCTCATATGTTTCAGCCCACCTGATAGGCTAGTGATGCACTGACCCAGATCAAATTTCCAGCATATCCAGGTCCCAGAAACCCCTGCTCTCCAGTTTGAATCGTGCATCTGAACAAGGCAGTAGCACACCAGGAACCCCTGTCTGCTCCTCAAGATAAGAACCCATTTAAAAGAAAAAGACTGAGTTTTTTTGTTTTAGCATATAACATCTAGATACCATATTTCTAGCACCATTTATTGCTTAGGGCAGCTAATTGCCCTTTATTATGTTTTATTATGTTTTATTATGCCTTATTATGTTTATTGTATTGTGCCTAGAATGCCCCGCATGGTGGAGCTCTTAGAATTTTTCCCCTGGCTGGCGTCTCTCCCAGCGTTTGTTTTTTCATGGGGAAAGGTCCCCCGCCTGCAGCGGGACCCAGCAGCTGTTGTTTTCTCAGCCCTCAGCCTTCAGGGCGTTCCGCCTAGGCCGCAGACTGTTATAGCATGGCCGCCACGCGGCCTTTGTCCGCGTCTGCGCTTGCTTCCCCCTTCCATCTTCCCCCTCCCTCCTCCTCCATCCACCGCCCGATGGCGGTCGTCCCTTCACCGACGCCATTGCGCCATGTCCTCCTCTCGGTGTCATTGAGCCACAGTCCTCCGCAAAAGCGGACGTAGAGTGAGAGGGGCAGGAATCTGCTAGGCCTCATTTGGGGCCTCACCCCTCTTGCACTGGCACACCTGCCTAGGCTTCTGCTAGGTCTTCGGTCGTCAGCGGACGTCCTTCGCTGCCTCCCTCGGTCCCTGCGAGGGGAGATCCCGTGCTCTCCTGCCTCCCACGGGCGCTGCTCCTAGCAGTTCCTTCACACCGTGAGGAGGTCTCAGCCCTCTCTCCTTTCTCTCTCTCGCCCGTGCGGTCGCGCTCGCTCCTTGGCGTGTGGGATGGCCAGCGACATCCTCCCACAGCTTGGGAGAAAGAGAGAGAGAGTCAGAGAGAGCCAAAGCTCCTAGAGCGATGCAGAAGGCCTCAGAGGGATCCGGGGGGGGAGAAGGGCCTGGATGAGATCAGGCAAATGTTTAGGGTAGCATAGAGTGCTATGCATACCCAGGTTGGTCCTCTCTACCTCCTCAGTGGAGTTTAAAAAAAAAAAAAAAAGAATAAGAAAAGGGGAGGCAGTACAGCATAGTGGTTTAAGGCTCTGAGCTGCAAACCTGGAGACCTGGGTTTGAATCCACAGTCCCACTTGAATATTGTATTGCTGAGCAAGTCACTTAACTTTAGCCCAGAGGCAGTATGGAGTTCGAGGAGAAAGGCTCATGAAAGTAAGTCCTAAGCCTTGCCTCGCGGAAGGATCAGTTGTGACTACCCTCGATGGATTACTCAGAGGGACGGCCTGGTGTAGTAAGGCCTGCATCTTTGACCCATTTAGAATGAGTAGTGGTCAGAGTATCTTGAACTAGGTACTGCCTAGCCCTCTTTGGGTAATTAGAATATTGTTGTGTTCCTGAGGTTTAGGGGTGAGGCAAGGCCGGAACCTGGCCCCGGGAGAAGCCGACAGAGAAGGATCAGGGTCCTTACTCCCTTCCACACCAGGGTTCCATTCCACCAGCTGGGTCCCTCACACAGTGACCCCAGCAGGTATTTTCCTTCCTCGTATGGTCATCATTCGGTGCCTCAGCCACCTCACATAGCGGGCCCTGGCACCAGACCACCACCCGACATTGCAGGGGTCCTCACATAGCACTCCCCAACCTCGGGTACACCATCTGCAGCCTCTGTGATGTGGGATACCTTATCAAAAAAAAAGGGGGGTGAAAAGCAGGACGGCCTCCTAAATCTACCTCTCTCTATTCCAGATGGTGAAAGCAAAGAAATGCTCGGCGTGCAGCGCCATCCTCCTCCCCCAAACCCCGGGCCCCTGCTGCGTGGCCTGCCTTTTAGATGATGATGACTCATCCTTAGAACGGACACCGCTTCTGGCCCCCAGTAACCCTGGCCCTAGCAACTCTACATGGATGGATCCAGGCTCCCTTCTGATCCAGAATCAACAGGCCGCGGTGGCCATGATGGAAAGCCAGCAGAACTTTATGCTTAAGATCATGGAGAAGCTGGAGTCCCTTACCCAAAGTAGGACAAGACCATCCAACCCGGAACCTGAAAAGGCGGGGGGCCAGCTGGAAGAACTCCCGATTCCTGAGGACCCTCTCCCGATCATCCCTGTTGACTGCTCACATGAGGACAGAGAGAGAGATGACGCTGGGGACGAGGAGGACGCGGAGTTGGACACAGAGGACACCGAGCTACAGTCGGCCCCTTCACTAACTTCGAAGTTATGCCCCCTCGACACCATCCCAGGGCTCAAGAAGGTGATCAAGGCCACGATGGGGTTCGACTCTGAAGAACCCGAAGAAGGCAGACCCGAATCAAAGCTCGACCCGATGATCCAGCTAAGACCGACCACCACTGAGACTTTTCCTGTCTGCCCGGCCATTGAGGAAATGTTTAACACGGAATGGCAATCGTCTGACCCAGGCAGGATGCCAAACCGCAAGAACCTGGACAGGATGTACCCGGTGCAAGGGGTAAAATCGGATGCTTGGTGCAGGGCTCCCACTATCGATCCCCAGGTGGCGGCACTCAGCAAGAAGACCGTGCTTCCTTGCGGCACGATAGCTCTCAAAGACCCTGCAGATAAAAAGGTTGAGGACATGTTGAAGAGGGCCTTTGAGATTGGGGGCATAGCTGCCAAGGCAGCTACCACAGCCATTTGCACTTCTCGGGCACAAATCCGTTGGCTCGAAGAACTCCAGGAACAGGCTACCCCTAAGTCAAGGGAGGCCAAGCTATTGGAGTGCACCCTGGATGCAGCCAGGTATCTGGCCGACATGGCAGTGGACTCTCTCGTCTCAAGCTAGAGCCACCGCTGCTCTGCAAACCCAGCCCATAGGGCCCTGTGGCTGAAGCTTTGGGATGCAGACCATGAATCAAAATCGTTGTTGCAGAACCTGCCCCTACGGGGGAAGCATGTGTTCAGGGAGGGGTTGCAAGACTACTTAAAGCAGAAAGAGGAGGGTAGGGACCTCCTCAAGAATAGATACAGGCCTGCTTACCCAGCCACTTCTAGACAGAGATCTCGAGGGGGGAGCAAATCCTACCAACCCCAACGAGACTCAACCCAGCAGTCTCAACCCTTTTGAGGAAGAAGCTCTTCCACCGGCTTCCGGGGCCCTTACGCTCAGAACTTACAACCCTCAGCATTCCGAGCTCGGACCCAAAGACCAGGAGGGAGAGGTAGAGGATTCAGGGGGAAACAGCAGTGACTGCTTCCCACCCCCGGCACAAGGCCAAGATCCTTACCCACTGGTGGGGCAAAGACTGGCCCTCTTCACCCACCGATGGATGACCACAACGTTGGACAGATGGGTTCGAGACGTGGTTTCAAAGGGCTACTCCATAGAGTTGACCCGCACCCATATGCCTCACAGGTTCGTCCCTTCCCCCGTAACCAGGAGTAGGGCGTCCCCCCACCAGGTCCAGCAACTATTATCAGAACTGATCCAGAACCGGGCCATCCAACCCGTACCGATTCCGGAACAGAGAGAAGGAATCTACTCCATCTTTTTTCTCGTGCCCAAAAAGACGGGCGAACTCAGGCCAATCCTAGACCTGAAGTTCCTAAATCAACACGTAGTCCAACACCAGTTCAAGATGGAGACCATAAGGTCCACTCTTCGTTGTATCCGGGTAGGCGACTTCCTGACATCTATCGATCTGAAGGACGCCTATCTACACATTCCCATCATCCGGAGGCACAGACAATTCCTCCATTTCCACATACTGGGCCATCACTTCCAGTACAAGGCGCTTCCCTTCGGACTGTCGTCAGCCCCGACAGTCTTCACCAAGGTCTCGATAACCCTAGTGGCCAGACTCAGGGAACAGGGACTGGACATCATCCCGTACCTAGACAACTGGCTCATTCGTGCCCGATCCAAGGTCCAGACCCGGACGCACACGGAGATCGCCATCCAGGCACTAACGGACCACGGCTGGGTGATGAATGTAGAAAAGTGCCATCTCAGCACCACGCAACAGATCGAACATCTGGGGGCGATCATCAACTCGGCCGAAGGATGGGCAAAGCCGGCCCCAGTGCGAGTCCACAACCTCAAGGAACTAGCACGCAAGATGAAGGCCAGTCCACACTCCACAATGGGAAAGATCGCCCAAATGCTCAGCTGTATGGCCTCCTGCATAGACCTCGTGCCCTGGGCCAGGTGGCACATGCACCCACTCCAAAATCACATCCTATCCAGAGGAGCGTCGGGCGAGCACAACCTCCATTGCATGGTACCTCTACCCCAGGCAGTAAGATCCTTCCTAGCCTGGTGGACACTGGAAAGAAATCTATCCAGGGGAGTTCCCCTTGAACCACCCCGCCCAGTCGCCATAGAGACGGACACGAGCCTTTCAGGATGGGAAGCCTGCCTGGGAGAGTCAACGGTGCAGGGCCGATGGTCACCAGCGGAGGCAAGTCTCTCCATCAACATCCTGGAGATGAGGGACGTGTTCCATGCGCTGAGGGCATTCAGGCACCTGATAACCGGTCAGGCGGTCTTAATCCGTTCCGACAACCGCGTGATGGTAGCCTACATATCGAAACAGGGCGGGACCAGGAGCAGGGCCATGATGAGGGAGATGGCGCCGGTCCTCAACGGGGCACAAACTCACCTCATCCACCTGAGCGCAGTTCACCTCGCAGGGAAACTGAATATCAGGGCGGACTGGCTCAGCAGACAACAAGTGCACCCAAGGGAATGGCGCTTACACCCAGCGCTATTCCAGGAAATCCAGGCAGCATGGGGTCCCATTTCCATGGATCTCATGGTGTCTCGGGAGAATGCCCAGGTCAGCAAATACTACTCGCGTTTCAAGGCGGTCTCGCCCAAGGGGCAGACGGCTCTGTACAGACCTGGAGGGAAGGCATCTCGTGTTCCCTCCTCTTCCCCTGATTCCCCAGGTCCTGGCCAAGATCCGGGAAATGGGCCTCACGGTCATCCTAGTGGCCCCATACTGGCCACACAGAGCCTGGTTCACTGCTGCGCGAGAAATGACCGTGGACAACTTCAGGATACCCTACCGGCCAGACATGCTCTTGCAGGGACCAGTGCTGCACCCAGCCCTTCGGACCCTGAAACTCACAGCCTGGCTCCTGAAAGGAGGAGACTGAAAGCAACGGGGTACCACGCATCTGTGATCAGTACCCTACTTCAGTCCAGACGGGCCTCCACCACGTCTACATACAGAAGGCAATGGGCCACCTTCACGCAGTGGTGTAGAGAACGGGACACAGTACCCGAACAGACCAATATGGCCAACATCCTACTCTTCCTCCAGCAGGGAGTGGACAAGGGTCTGGCACCTTCATCCCTCAGGGTACAGCTTTCAGCCATAGGAGCAGCCATAGGCCTCATGGAAGGGTACCCCCGGGCGCACACCCGGACTCCATTCACTTCTAGAGGGCGGTGGAGATCATGTGTCCGAGAACAAGGACGGTGATCGCCCCGTGGGACCTCCCGTTGGTCCTGGATTCCCTCAAGTCAGCTCCCTACGAGCCCCTCCAAGAGACTGATCTTTTTTGGGCCGGCCTTAAGGCTTGCTTCCTGGTAGCTATCTGCTCGGCCAGGAGGATTGGAGAGCTTGGCGCACTGTCCTGTGCCGAACCCTACACAGTTTTCACACCACTGGGGGTTAGCCTAAGGATGGTCCCGGCTTTTCAACTGAAAGTCCCTACCAACTTTCACAGGGAACAGCCTATTGAGCTACCCATGTTCACAGAGGATCATAAGCAGAATCAAGGCGGGACCTCTCACCACCTCGACGTGGGATCCACCCTCGCGGTATACCTGGCCAGAACACGCCCCATCCGCAGGACAGAGAGGCTGTTCATCATTGCTAGGGGCCAGAGGCAGGGGCTCGCCGCTTCCAAGTCAACCATTGCTGGATGGCTAAGACGGGTAGTCCAGAACGCTTACACAGCCAACCAACTGATCCCACCACAGGGGATCAGTGCCCATTCCACCAGGGTGATGGCCACCTCCTAGGCGGAGAGAGCCAGTGTATCCACGAAAGACATTTGCAGGGCGGCCACTTGGTCCTCCATACACACTTTCGCCAGACACTACAGGCTGGAGCAGCTTCGGGCCATTCACCCCTCCTTCGCAACCCAGATTCTAGCTGCAGCTTCCTCAGCGGTCACTCGTAGCTGCTCTTTCCCTCCGGAGGATTTTGCTTCTTATCTACCCATGAGGTAATGTCTGGAGTGCCATGGATGCCAACCAATCACAATGGGTGTTTACTCACCTGGTAAAGGTGATTGTGTTGGTTGGCATCCATGGCACTCCAAGGCCCTCCCTCAGAGTGGCTAGAATGACCGGCGCCGGGAAAGATAGGAAGAAAAGAAAGGGGGATACCTAGTATCCAAATTTTATTGGGGGTCAGACAACATACTGATGACATAACAGGTGACCTGTCGAACTCCCAGGTTCGAGTTAGATTGTTAAAAGGGGGAAATAAAGTTCAGGCCCCAGGGCCTTCTTTCTGTCACGTCGTGGTCCGATTCCTTTTTTGTATCCTGTTCCCACTTCTGGTATCTATGCTAAATGTTACATTGTATGTCTTGCTGTATCCTAGTTAACCTTATTTTCAGCTATGGAAGATTCGAACTGGAGAGCAGGGGTTTCTGGGACCTGGATATGCTGGAAATTTGATCTGGGTCAGTGCATCACTAGCCTATCAGGTGGGCTGAAACCCATGAGGTAATGTCTGGAGTGCCATGGATGCCAACCAACACAATCACCTTTACCAGGTGAGTAAACACCCATTTTCTGTGCTAGAATGAAGGATGAAACAACAATGGTACTAAGAAACAAGAAAAAAGTTACAGAAAAAGGGAGAGAAAAAACTTGCAAGAAAAAAACTCAAAACAGATACTACCACAACTCCGAAGAAAAAACAAATAACAGAATATACTAGCTGCCCCATTAGGGAAAAACAGGGGACTGCAATTAGCTTCCTCATTAATTTTGAATGGCAGGGAAAGGGAATTAAATGACCACTTTCTACTCAAAACAATTAAAGCACTGGAGTCACCAGTACATAAAGTACTTAGTCAGTAAGACCCTACCAAAATAGATCTTAGTATGAGTGCCATTATGCAACACAAAGGCAATACTAACTCTCTGAGTACAGAAGGGGAAAATCACCTCTATCTTAAGGATTACAATGAATTTTTAGCTCCATATTTACTCAGACAAAAGAAATTAGATCCACCTCTAGAAGCCAGGAGGGAGCTTATCTATGGTCAAAACAAGAGCTGGAAACACACTTTGAAGGAAATTCAATTGAAGGGGCTTGTGCCCATTTTATGAAGCTGAAATATACCTTTGAGAAAGAGCTTAATGATGTAAAAATAGCTTTTATTCAGAACAGCTTTCTCCTGAAAGAAATTCTGTCAGCCTTAAGAGAAGGAAATAAAAAAGAATTGATAGCAGATAAAATGGAAGGAACTAGAGATGTACATCCCCAAACAGAAGGAACCTTTCACAAAGATATACACAAAACTACACAGATAGAATATCAATTAGATGGCAGTAAGGAAACAAAAAATAAAGACAGTGAGTATAGGAAAAAAAGAAGTAAAAAACAAAATGACATTAAAGCAACTATGAAGGCAATACAGGAGAAGGAAATAGTAGAAATTAAACAGATTGTGGAAGGATTAAAAAAGAAAATGGAGGCAGAATCAATGAAACCAAAGGGGATTCAAGAGCAGGTTCAGAATAAATGCTTGATTGCTAGTCAAACTGAAGGAAAGATGGAGAGTAGTAAAAGGGGAAAAGAAAATTTGCACAAGAATGAAAAGGGCAAACAAAATAATTCTAAGTCCAAAAAAGAAGGTAGGGATAAGAATAAGAACAAGGAGGCTGGGATGCACACAAGGAAACAGGATGAAAAGAAATCAGATACAATATTTATAAAACGAATCCTGATGGCAAGAAGAGAAACTCCTTTTCTTCTTAAAACTTACAGTATATAACATACTAAAGCCTTTATTAAAGGAAGGCCTAACATGGGACAATATATCTTCAGTCTACAGGTACAAAGTTAAGCCAGCAAAAGGAAACATTTGTCTGGTGGTAAATTCCAGTAAGATGAGAGAGAAAATTTTGGATAGTTGCATATTTTTGGTGGATAATGGTATTCATATGAATGACAAACTGTCACATAGTCACATGTGCCCAGATGTAATACAGGAAACTAGACAGGGTAATCAAAAACAAGATGGAAATAAAATAAGAAAGGCACACCAAGTCTGCATTACAGAATATATGCAAAGGGGCAAGGCAGAGGAATACTCATTAAATGGTACACCAGAGAAGGAGTTGTACTGTATGTTAGAGGTAGAAAGGTTTTAGGGGAAAGAGTAAATAATAATTGTGTGCTAGACTCATGTTCATGGAGCTTAATAGATATAGAATATGTCAACTCTATAGTCTCTGAGAACCCTGAGGAACTGGAAACACTGGAAGGGTATTACCATGAATGACAAATAGAGGGGGGAAAAAAGAATGGAACGGAAAACAAAAAATAACCCATATACTAACCACAATTCAGGAGGTAATAACACTGAGAAATTGTTCACAATTACATCTTGGAACATTGCATGAATTGGAGGGGGGAGGAGGAAGGGGAGATGAGGGAGGGCAATTTAAGCCAACAGTGGTGAGGAGAGGGTCAGAAGAAGGGAAGCAGAGACAAATGGGCCCAGGCCAGGAAGAACAATTGCTGGGGAAACCAGGTCAGGAGACAAAAGACAAATGGAAGGAGGAGATAGGGACTTGTGAGGGGAAGCGAAGAAGTGGCAAAAGTCATGGAGTGGAAAGGAGAGAGCAGGTTACTATGAAGAGAGAGGGAGCGGGCATTTGTGAAGGGCCTTCAGAAAATAGATGTGCACTGCTAGAGAGGAAGAAGGTGGAGGAGGGAAATGATGAAATTAGAGGAGTAATTGATAAAAGCCTGGACCAAACTGGAGCAGGGGGAAGTTCTGCTGTGAGAATTGCAACAGGGGTAAAAGGGGGAAATAATGTGCAGGAGGAGCAAGAAGAGGAGCTGGAAATGAGAGAGGGAGATGAATGGAAGCAAGCAGGGAGTAAGAGGGGTGGAATCTTAGTGCTGGGGGACTCAATACTAAGAGGAGTTAGGTGAGGTAGCAAGGGGGAAGGGCATAGTCACATTTGGGTGCAGGCCATGCCAGGAATGACAGTGGAAAGGGTGGGACAGTCTGTTCTGAAATATGCTAGAAGGGGTAGGGACAAGCCTCATTTAATTATACATCTTGGGACAAACGACCTGGCTGACAAGACAGTAGATACAGTCCAGAGGAGGTTTGAGGAACTAAGCGCAATTATGTGAGGGAGCAGGAAGATCAGTAACTTTTTCAGAGATACTTCGGTGCCAAAGGCAACACAACAACGAAGCTGAGAATAGAGAATTTAACAGATGGCTAAGAACCTGGTGTTGTGCTAAAGGGTATGGGCTGTTGGAGGGGGCGGGGAGGGACCTGGGAGGACAGTAGTCTCTATGCCAAGGACAGACTACACTTGAGTGAGGAGGGAAAGAAAGTGTTTAAACAGAGGATGGAGGAGTACATAGAGGAAGTTGGGAATTTAAACTAGGAGTGGGGAGTGGCAGTTTGGGAAGAGATATGCAGAGACCACAGGTTGGGAAATAATATGAGCTTACCCCCCATAACAGTGACAAAGGACAAATGGCAAGTACTGTTGGTGATGCTAGGAAAAGAGGGCAGGATGGGAGGGGGGGAAAGGTGGAAGGTGGTTACCTAATGCTAGGAGCCTTGGAGGAAAACTGCAGAGTTACAGGTTCTCATGGCAGAGGGAGGTGGACATTGCAGCCATCATGGAAACATGGGCCACCCAATACAATGATTGGCACCCCCTGTACCAGGGTACAGGTTATTTCATAGGGACAGGGTGATTGGGAAAGGGGGTGGCACTATATGTGAAGGAAGGACTGAAGTTTGTAAGGGAGGAAGGGAGGAGGGTAGTATGGAGTCACTTTGGATGCAAATCCAGGATTCCAAAATAGGATTCTTAGAATGGGAGTGGTGTACAGACCACCATCTCAGATGGAGGAGTTAGACAGGGAACTAGTGGGACAGATCAGGAGGACCTGTGAAAGGGTAGTGTGGTGATTGTGGGGGACTTCAACATGCCAGGAGTGGACTGGAGCACCCCAACAACCAGGAACAGAAGGGAGCAGGTACTGCTGGATGCTTTCCAGGACAGCTTCCTGCTGCAAATGGTCAGTGAACCAACCAGGTTAGGGAATACCTTTGACCTTGTGCTGGCAAATGGGGACTTTGTGAGAGAACTTATAGTGGAGGAACCACTGTCAGGGAGTGATCATCACTCAGTATGACTCACATTGGATATATGGGCAAGGAAGGAGTGGAATCTAGCACAGTAGTGCTGGACTTCAGGAGGGCCAACTTTGGGATGATGGGGAAGTGGTAAAAGGGTACCTGGTCAGAATTCAATCTAGTATGGACACTAACCAGAGGTGGGAGCTCATAAAGCTGGGGATAGTGGAGGCAACCAAAACCTGCTGCAAAGCCCAGAGCAAGAAGGCTAGGGCTAAGAAACTGGTCTGGTTGAGCAAGGAGGTCATGGAAAAAGTAAGGAGAAAAAGAGCTGCCTTTAGGAAGTACAAGAAAACAGGGAGGGGGGAGGACAGGGAGGAGTACTTCACAGAATCGAAGGAGGTGACAAGGGCAGTAAGGGGAGCCAAAGCATCTATGGAACTCAGGCTGGCACAAGGCATTAAGAAGGGGGAGAAGGACTTCTTTAAGTACGTCAGGGAGAAAAGGAGCTGTAAGGACCACATAGTAAGGATTAGAAAGGAGGGGGGGTTGGGTGGAAGCAGGGTGCGATAAGGCGGAAGCACTAAATGAGTACTTCTGCTCAGTATTTACTAAAGAGAAGAGGGGGGTGGCACCCAAGGTAGGAGAAATGGCAGAAGCAGGGTGGGAAGTGGTGACAGATGGGGAAATCATGGAGAGCAGAGTTCAAGAGGGTTTGAAGGCACTGAGGGTGGACAAGGTGCCAGGCCCAGATGGCATCCACCCCAGGGTACTGAAGGAGCTGGCAGAGGTCCTTGCAGGACCTTTGGCAGACCTATTTAATGCCTCACTACATTCGGAGTGTGTACCTTAGGACTGGAGGATGGCTCATGTGGTGCCCCTCCACAAGAGTGGCCCCAAGGATGATCCGGGAAACTACAGACCAGTGAGCCTTACATCCATCGTGGGTAAGCTAATGGAGACTATCCTGAAGGAGAGGCTGGTGGCCCTCCTAGAGGCCAAAGGACTACAGGACAGCAGACAGCATGGCTTTATACGTGGCAGATCCTGCTAAACCAACCTGGTCGAGTTCTATGACTGGGTAACTAGGCAACTGGACAGGGGCCATGCAGTGAATGTCCTGTATCTGGACTGCAATAAGGCATTTGACTCAGTGCCACATGGAAGGCTGGGAAGGAAGTTAGTAGGGCACAGGGGCGGGCAAAGCTGGTGAGATGGGTAGGAAACTGGCTGCAGGAAAGCAACAGAGGGTGGTGGTGGGGAGCCTCACACCCAAGGGCAGTGATGAGTGGTGTTCCACAGGGCTCGGTGTTGGGACCAGTGTTGTTTGGGATATTCATTGCAGACATATCATGGGACATCAAGAGCAAGATCAGTCTGTTTGTTGATGATACCAAGGTAGGCGCAGTGGTGGATGATCTAGGGGATGGCAGGAGTTGCAGGATGATCTGGCAAAGCTTGAAACCTGGTCAGACACCTGGCAACTGGGCTTTAATGCCAGAAAGTGCAAGGTGATGCATTTTGGGATGAAGAACCCAAGGAGGAGTTACCAGCTGGGGGGAGTGCAGCTAGCCCAGACAGAGGAGGAGAAGGATCTGGGTGTGCTCATTACAGGGTCAATGAACAACTCGCCACAATGTAGGAAGGCAGCTGCAAAGGCCAACAAAATACTGGATTATATTGCAAGGGGTATATCCTCGAGGAGGGAGGAGGTGATTCTGCCACTGTATAGGTCATTAGTTAGACCACACCTGGAGTACTGCATGCAGTACTGTCGTCCATATCTGAAGAGGGACATTAAGTTACTGGAGGGGGTGCAGTGCAGAGCGACAAAGATGATCAAGGGGCTGGGGGACTTATCATATGAGAGGAGGTTGAAGGAGTTGAACATGTATTCACTGGAGGAGAGGAGAGACAGGGGTGACATAATTGAAACCTTTAAATACATGAAAGGAATAAATAAGACAAGTACAGAGGGGCTGTTCAAAGTAAGGGAAGGGAGGGACACCAGGAGCCATGATATGAGACTGGAGTGAGGAAGGTTCAGGAGGGAGATGAGGAGACACTTTTTTACAGAGAGGGTGGTGGCTGGGTGGAATGCGTTACCTCCTGAAGTGGTATGCAGTAGAACAGTGGACTGCTTCAAACGAGGATGGGACAGGACAAGGGGGAGGGTTAGTGAAAGGGAAGGGTGGAAAGGAGGTTCAACTGCAGAATAAGGGGTGCTAGCTGCACATTCAAGCAGACTTGATAGACCTCTAGGCCTTTATCTGCCGGCAAATTTCGTATGTTCGTATGAATAAAACTGATGATAAATCCTGGATGGAGGAGATTAAGAAATATGATATTATACTCCTGCAGGACAATGTGAGTATTTTAGCTTACACAGATGACACCATACTTATTTCAAAATCAGCAGTCGGTCTACAAAAGGTGATTGGTATTGTAGCAGTGGTTCTAAAGAAATTGTCCCTTGAAGTTAACTGCAAAAAATCTAAAATAATTAGGCTTGGGAAAGTTTGTAAAAAAAGCTGTTCATGGAAACATGATGGTGCTAAATTCCAGGAAGTAAAAGAGTATAATCATCTAGGAGGAATAATAAATGTTAAATTAAAATGGCAAGAACATAAAGAGCATAATAAAAGTAAAGGGAAACAAATTGTACTGGGGTTGAATAAGATTTGGAAAATCTTTTGCTGACAATTCTTTTCAAGCTATGAAAGAAGCATATGTTGCAAAAGCAAAATTGGTCATGTTATATACAGCTGAAGTATGGGGGACTGAGGAGAAATCGTCAACTCTAGTACCTATCCAAAATCTATTCATCAGGAGTAACCTTGGGCTACCAGTGGCAGTGCCTGGTGCCTATCTGAGAACAGAGACAGGTATGATGTCTTTGGTTCTGTCAGCTAAAATTAGGGGTCTGAATTTCTGGCAAAGAATAGTAAAAAAATCCTAGCATTGTCTTGAGATATGTATGTTGGACAGAAGCAAAAAGATATAGTGAAGGGATAAGATATGGTTCCTGGTTTAATAATGTGGACACTGAAGTACAAAATAATGGAATGAGCTCCCTATTTGACAATAGGTCATTAACTGACAGTAGATTCCTATGTGGACTAAATAAAAACTAGATGGAGAGATAATGAATTACAGACGGACACAGCAAAGACTGCAGCTTCCACTTTGTTTAAATCATATCGATCTATAGAATTGAAAACTGGTCATCAAGACTATTTGGTATGGTGCCAGAATTCCCTGCATAGGAAAATTCTTGCCAGAATGAGATTTGATATTCACATGCATTATAGAGCACAAATGATACCATGGAAAAAAATGATAGAGCAACGGAAGAGTAACTGTGATGATAACTGTTATATATTTACCACTCATCTATTGTTAGATTGTAAAAGGTTATCTGACCTTAGAGCAAAATGTATTGATCCTTTGACTAGAAACATTTCTGGTATGAGAAAAGAGGATATTGTATACAAGTTTATTGAGGGCAATAATATGATATATTCTTATGCTGCTATAGGTTTTTATTTAGGAATATGTAATACTATGAAATTTTAAATATATTTTCAAGAAAATTAATGAAGGTAAAATTACCCCTAAATTAGAGGCTATATTTTGTAATATTTTAAAAGTGTCTGTCTTTTTGAATCTACACTTGTATTTAATAAAATTTACTTACTTATTTTCATGTTGTCATTTGAGAATTGTGAATAGAAAATGGACCATGTAATACACGGTAAAAATAAATAGTGTGCTACAAGTATGAAAGAAGTTTTGCCAGTTTAGATAATAGAACAAAATCAGGAGTTCTAGCATCAAGTTGCATTATGTCTTTATTTCAAAATCCTTGGTGCCCCATCACAGAATCACACTGTGATCAACTGATTAGAAGACAATCAGTTTACCATTGTACTAAAAGGGAAACATAGGTTTGCATTTTAAATGCCACCATTAGACTACACTTGAGAATAACTCAATGATGGGGTTTGAACCTGAAACTCTTTTTCACAGAAAAAAATATCATAATTTGTTCAAACAAACCTAAGTGGGCAAAATAAACAAGCCCATCTTTTTTTCTGGCTTTTGCTCCACTACTGAGCCATGTACAGCTAGTCAGATAGTAGGAGCTGAACCTACAACTTTCTGCTTGGAATACAGAATTGCTTAATATGATCCTAAAACTTGACAACACTGTTGAGACTTGATCCCCCATTGACTCTGAAAGATTCTGGTTACTCTTATCCAATGAGTTACAGTGCTGTGGTATAGATGGAGGGGCTGGAACCCTCAGAACTCAGATTTGAAGTCTGATATATATATATATATATATATATATATATATATATATATATATATATATATATATATATATATTATGGTAACACGTAGTCCTACCATAGTTAGGGTTGAGGAGCCATTTCTATGTTAACCCCCAAAATTTTGCACCTTAATAACTTTGCAACCATTTGACAGATTTGGATGAAATTTGGAATATATGATCAAGAACCATAGGCCTTGGCATCTGCCAAGTTTTATATTGGTTGGATACACGGCTGTGGAGTTATTAAGCATGATTTGCGCACACATTTACGCTTTTTCCGGAATTCTACGGACGCTCATACAGGTCGCACGGTTTGTGAGACCAGGCCAAAATCTTTAGGGAACGTGCAGCCAGGGTCCCCAATGTGCCTTTCAAAGATTTGGTGAAAAAATATTAAACGGTTCAAAAGTTATTCAAAAAACAATTTTCCATTATAAGTCAATGGGAAAAGTTAACAAAAAGTTCAACACTTTCGCAAATGCATTTTTACTTTCACAAATGGGCCTGTTACTTTCGCAGATTGGCCATTTTGTTTTCAGTTGGTGATCAGAAAAATGCTTGGCATTTAAATTTGGGACCCTCTAGCAACCTAATTCTTTTTGTATTCACCTAGTGGACCCTGAGGATGCTAGCCATGTCTTTATTTTGGGTAAACACCCAGAAATTTGTTTTTCAAATTTCTGGAAAAAGTACTTTCATGTCGACTTAAAGTAATGAAATGTTTATAAAGCTTTCGCAAATTGCGACAGTAGTTTTCTAGTCTGTGGGAAAATGACAGCAATTCTTTGGCACTGCACTGCAAAAGAACGGTTGGGAGTTTTGGGCTGAAATTTGAAATTTGGAGGGAACGCAGCTGACATCTCACAGATGTGCCTTTCAGTGTTGTATTGAAAAAATATTACACAGCAGCAAAGTTATGGCACTCCAAAGTTGACAGTTTTTCCCATAGGATAACATTACGGCGTCCGACGTATCACAGGAATCTTTTGGCACCCTGCTGCAAAATAACAGTTTGGTCCTTTTTCCTGAAATTTGGAGGGAAGACAGCCAACAGCCCATAGATGTGCCTTTCAGTGGTTTGGTGAAAAAATATTACAGGGAGGCAAAGTTATGGTGCTCTGAACCTCTCTTTTTTTCCCATAAGATAACATTACGGCGTTTGCCACGCTTTTCAGGGCCCGTATCTCGGAAACGGTGCGAGATATGGACTTTTCGTCAGAAGAATACTTAGCCCCCTAAATTAAGTACAAAACTAGCCAGGACAGTCATAAATCATATGACTTTTAAATTTTTTTTGTATGTCATACGGTTCCTGAGATATAACCTATTTAGTATTCCAAGTTCTCATTTTCTGCTCCGATATCCATTATTATGCATACATTCTTTGTACTCACTGTCTTTATCTATTCAGCTTTTGGGGAAAACCAGCCTGTGCACTTACATTACTGTTACCATTGACCTTTCCACTTGCGGTTCCGTGCCCGTTTCACTCACCATTGACGTCTACACCACCATGTGCATTATCCTTTGCGTTTTCATTTGCGCTTGCGTTTCTATTTTTTGCCATTTGTGTCTACAGTACTGTTTCTCTTTCTGTTTCACTTTGCATCACCATGCCCATTGACATTTCCGTTTGCAGGCACCATGTTACTATGTGACAAGACATCACGTGGCACACCGTTCCGTCTACGCCACCGTGTGCGTTACCCTTTCTGTTCTCATTCGCGCTTGCGTTACCTTGTGCACCACTGTTAGTGCTTCTGTTTGCATTGCTGTTTCTGTTACTATGCCATAAGACATCATGTGGGGCCCCGCACTCCCACCGCCACACTACGTGGCGGGAGCGCGGGGCCCTATGAGCCTTATCCTTTGCGTTTTCATTTGCACTTGCGTTTCTGTTATTTTTTTGCCATTTCTGTCTACAGTACTGTTTCTCTTTCTGTTTCACTTTGCGTCACCATGCCCATTGACATTTCTGTTTGCAGGCACCATGTTACTATGTGACAACACATCACGTGGCAGACCGTTCCTGTCTATGCCACCGTGTGCGTTACCCTTTCTGTTCTCATTCACGCTTGCATTACCATGTGCACCACTGTTAGTGCTTCTGTTTGTGTTGCTCTTCCTGTTACTATGCCACAAGACATCATGTGGCGGGAGCGCGCCGCCGCATTACATTCACTATTTCTCGTTATCATTCTCAAAAAGAAGGGAAATTAGGGTCAAAAAACTCAGTTTAATGCTTTAGTTAGGGTTGATCCACAGTGACAAAAGTGAGGAAATTCGCTGTTAGGGTTAAAAACCCTAACTCCAGTCACCCCCCCAGCACCACACACACACACACACACACACACAGACACACACACACACACACACACACACATATGCAAGTATGGGGAGGACCAAGTCAACACAACCAATGACAGACATCCAGCAGCAGGTGACAGAAATAACAAACAATTGTCTAAATGTACTACTAGACATCCCCACCCACCTGACCAGGTACTGCATGCTCAGTGGAGATCAACAGCAAAACTGAGGCCATGTACACCAAACGTACACATCCCTGATTGCAGCTGCACACAACGTACCACACTTAGTAGTTGCATGGCCTTACCTACCGATGCCCCACACCAGACCACACTACATGTGGTGGGCCACCTGAGCAATAGAGTTGAGCAAAACCAAGGAGTTGTACAGGTGTAATATCTCTGATTATAACAAGGGTTTGAGAAATGCAGCTTTCTAATTGACTGTAAACATTGTAACAGCCTTATGTTTAGTTTTTATTAAGATGCATGTAGAGCCTAACCATATGATGAACATGGTTTAATGTTGTTTAAAAAAACAGTAAGCCACTCCCAGGTATTATGTTAATGGTCAGTTGATCACTGTCTAGCAACATGTGGCACTCAGCTACCCCTAATTCAACATTAAACCCCTACAGGGTGATTAACAGACCATTTAATGTAACTGTTGGTCATGCCTTATTGCTTAATTGTCTTTATGAGTAGATGCTCTCCCTCTGTTAGGCACTGCAGCAGCTTTGCAACACAGTGTCCCAACCAGTTACACCATACACTGTCTAGTTACTGGAGAACGGCTGTGAATATGAACTCATGAAGATGAACAGTGTAACTTGATCATTACAGTCATCAAAACCTTAGTGTGATTATAACTGACAGAGTCAGTGATAGAGAATAACCCCTGCTGTCCTAGTACACTTATCCCATTGTGAATTAAATCAATACTAAAAGACATTCTGTTTATATCTACACTATACCTACTTGATTCCTGTTGTACCACAATTATCATAGTTATCACTTTGATAGCATCAGTGACAGAAGTGTGGCAAACCCAAACACTAGGCATACAGCCTGAGTATGAAACAACTGTTAAAAAAATTACACTGTGTCCATAAGTGGCATAGATCACTCATTGCAACAATAGTAAATGTATCACTATTTGAATAAGTTAGTCATCACAGATGCAATGAGATTGTCTTTCTCAGGTACAACATAGTCGGTAAGTGCCTACAGGAAAATCTATCCTACAGACATCTCCAATACAGGTATGTCATTGTTGGCTCAGTAGTGCTATGATATTTAGAAGTTGCTTGGCCTGATCCATGCAATTACATTGTTTCTTACAAAGAATACTTACTGCATCTTTAGTATTGAAACACACTGAAGGTCTATGTATGTACATCAGCAGTACACCTTCATCAGTAAGAATGCATCTGATACTGGCAGTATGAATTTCACAGCATTGAACAGGCAATGCTTTTCCATACGTTTACATCAGCCTCTCTATTTTGAGTAAACAGTTGCAGTAAATGTACTACTATGTAAATCACATACTAAATGTAACACTACTTTTGTCTTGAGCATGCTAGTGTCTTGTAGTTAATTTATGTACTTCTCTTAGTTAATGTATACTCACTAGTGTTAAAACCTTTCTACAACTGTCATCATGCACCGTCAGCATTTATATTGACTAACGGCACAGTACCAGTTGTGGTGTGGTGTGGGGCATCGGTAGGTAAGGCCATGCAACTACTAAGTGTGGTACGTTGTGTGTAGCTGCAATCAAGGATGTGTACGTTTGGTGTACATGGCCTCAGTTTTGCTGTTGATCTCCACTGAGCATGCAGTACCTGGTCAGGTGGGTGGGGATGTCTAGTAGTACATTTAGACAATTGTTTGTTATTTCTGTCACCTGCTGCTGGATGTTTGTCATTGGTTGTGTTGACTTGGTCCTCCCCCATACTTGAATGTGTGTGTGTGTCTGTGTGTGTGTGGTGCGGGGGGGGGTGAATTCGGAGTTAGGGTTTTCAACCCTAACAGTGAATTTCCTCACTTTTGTTGCTGTGGAACAACCCTAACTAATGCATTAAATGGAGTTTTTTGCCTATATATATATATATATATATATATACACATATATATATATATATATATATATATATATATATATATATGAATCAGAAAATTAGAAAGCATAGGAAGCATTGACAGCTGGGAGTCCTCAACTTATACAATGTGAAGCAGGTGACCAGTATAGCCTAGTGATGTGACAGAGCTGCTGGCAATCAGTATGCTGATCGTATCACTTACACTGCTGTTATTCTCAGAGCAGTGCTCCATGGGGTGGTTGTGCACTAAGTCCCCACTCAGTATCAATGTGCTGCTCATCAGTCTCTGCTCCACAGTCTAGAACCTGGTGCTCACCTTCTGCTGCTTGTTCTGCAACAATCTTGTAATTTTCTGAACATGCCATTAACAGAAAATATTAAAAAAGTAGCAGTGTTGTTTATTTACCACATCTAAGTCTTGCCATCCTGACACTCCCCCCAGCACTACTCGATGCTGCTACAATTATTCTTCTCCTCTTTTGGGGCTTGTCACCTCACCCACTGCGTGTTTACATATTTAAATTCTAGGAATTCTCTCTTTAACTTTGCTGTAGCTCTCAACTCACTTTCTACTCTGCTTCAAATTACTCTCTCCATAAATCTGGCACATGTGTAATTGCCCACCTTTGTGGACTGAGTAACTATAACAACCTGTCCAGATTTCACTCCCAGGGTAGAAGCTGCTAAAGTGCAAAACAATATACAAGTGTGAAATACTTTCTTCTCTTTCTCCTGCTTCTTTTTCTTCTCCTTCTGTTTTTAAGATTCATAGGATTAATTACAGGGCAATTAGTGCAAGCCTTTTATGACCTGTTTCCAAACTATGTCATACATACAGTTCCCTAATTGACCAATAGGGATGTTAGATACTACTCCACTTGGAAGACTGTTCCATATAGACACAATCTGTTGATTAAACAGTCCACCTTTAGCTATTTTATTATAGTTTTCACCTTTTAGTGACATAAGATGTCGTCTTACTTGTATCATTTTCTTCCTGGCTTCCAACTCTCCACATTCCTGCAAGTCTTTATTTTCAAATGCCCTATAAACCAAGCACATATCCCTCTTACTCGTCTGTAACTTAGGGTATGCATTCCGAGCTCATTAAGTCTTTCTCCATAGGCTAGATATTTTATGTCTGATATCAGCTTGGTGGCTCTTCTCTGTACATTTTCCAGTTTCTTTACTTCTCCCCTTTTGCAGGGAGCCAAAAACTGCACACAGTACTCTATGTGAGGTCATAACAAAGCTACGTAAAGGGATATCAGCACCTCCCTGTTCCTACTTCTTATATTTCTTTCAATACAAGCCAGGATGTTGTTTCCCTTTTTGACTACATTTGAGCAATGTTTTATTGTACTTTGTTTCTCTAACTTGCAGGAGGCATTGACTTGTGAGTTAGATGAATGTTTTCTCTATTTTTTATATCAAAAAAATCCCACTGCCTCAAAATGGAAGGACATTCTTTGCAAAACTGCATCAATGCATATGTTAGGATTCAATGTAACACCAAAAAAAGTAGAGAAACGTATTATTAGGGTTTCCAACCCTAATTCCCCCCTCCCCAGCAGCAAAAGGACAAGACCACACAAGTAACCAGAGACAGCCATCATCAGGTAAGACAAACAATTTTTATTTATTTATTTAGCTTTTGTTGACCGGGTAAGTGCACTAGACAAATCCTGCCTATTTTCAGGCACGACCCGGGGGAGGGGGATACAGATGAATGCCAACTGACCTTTGAACCACATTAAGCTGTTGGTGGTAGTTTTAGTGAATGAGGGTAATTTAGCCAGGACACCAGGGAAATTCCCCTACTGGCTGCTGGTCGGTGGCTAGTTGCTGACGTCGGCGCCTAGCATGGCAGACGTTCTGGAGGTCGGGAAGGAGAAGGAGGTAGAGGAGTGCGAGAAGCAGAGTTCCATTGCCGATTGTACCATGTCTTCTGGTGGCTGAGCATACCTCCTGCGCTAACTACCGCACCCCAGCTACCGATTTCGCTGCTCACCAGAATGCTACACTTACAACAGTGCCTTTAATTCCGGAGTCCTTACCTGATATTGCTCGGTCTCATGATGAAGCTCTTGCTGTGGAAGACGTTCATACGCCGCTTATCCGAGTGCAGGAACTGAATGTTGGAGAGACGGTTTCCGGGAGGACTGTGGAGCGTGCAGAACCGTGCACGTCATCATTGGTGCAGCAGCAGTTCGGGCTACCAGAGAGAGGAAGTCGCGATGAGGCCATGGACTGGTCTGAAGAGATGGCGCTTCAAGAAGCAGGATGGAAGAGGACTGATTCAGGAGATTGGGTTCCCGATTTAGACTGGACTCCGCTTTCAGGTAGGAAAACTCCTGAAACGGCACAGCATCTATCCCCTCAGCCATCTACTTCAAGGGAGGGAAGAGGGTTTTAGAGCCTGAACTTTCCAGCATACCCCTGTTGCTGTTTCTACTTTGTCTATGGGTCCTACTGCCCCCATTTTGAGCAACACTTCAAACCACCATTATCAGACTTATTTAAATCGAAATTGGAACAAGCCCCTCGTCGAAATGCTTGCGTCTATGTTATAGGGGGTTTGACTGAACACCTGATAGATACTATGTATTTAACCAACTCTTGAAGTCTAAAATGGGGTTTTGTGCCAAATACATCTATGCTTTAATTCATGTCTCGGGGAGGATTCCTTTGATGTTAGTTTTCAGACACCTGCTCATATGGACAAATTCTGGGACAAATATGCTAATCAAAAATCATCCAGTATGGTTGCCTTTTTTGCTATCCTTTAACTCGTCTCCTTACTTAGGTTTGTTACAATTATGTTCCGCAATGAAGGAGTGAATGTGAGTGATATCTATCGCTGGCTGCAATCCAAGTGTGAGGTTGGGGACACCTGAAGCTCTTTTCTGGATGTGGAGGGTATTTGGACAGGGGATGGAAGTTTAAAGTGAAGTTGTTGCAAGTTAATTCTGAGGTTGTACATCTGCCAAATAGTTTTTTTCTGGGTAAAGACAGAGGGGTGTGTTTTTATGCAGGGCAACCTAAGGCATGCTATAAATGTGGAGATAGAACTCACATTAGTAGTGTATGTGACATGATGAGATGTCTTTATGTGGGGGTTTTGGGCATTCTGTTGACCGATGCATTAATATCTTTCAGTGTAATCTTTGTGACGAAAAGGGGCATGCCTTCCATCAGTGTCCATGGGCAAGGCATAACAACTCTGAAGGCCTAGACCAGGATGGTTTCCACTTAAAGCCCAAGCTAAAGTGCAGGTTCCTGGTGATAGGGTCAAACCCCCTCCAAAAAGACCCTGTCCCCTCCCTCCTTTCCAGATATTGCTAACCCTGGAGCAACCTATGATTAATAACCCTCGGGACACTGTGCTTCTGGTTTCTCCTCCATTGGGGAGCATCAGACTCAGGTGTCCAGTATGCCACCCCCTTTTGAAATTGTTAAGAACAGGAGGTTTACAGAGCTTCTTTAAAACAGTCCCAGGTCAGCCCGGTTGTGACTGACAATTTTTTTCCCCCCCTTCAGGAAGACGTTAGGGACTCAGACCTGGAGTCTGAGACCTCTCATCTCTCTGAAATTGTGACGGAGGATGAAGATAGTAAATCTACTGAACTTGCTAAAGATAAAAAGGAAAAAGGAAAAAAGAAAAGTGAGTCAGAAGCATAGCTCTTGAGCAGTTTCCATGGCAGCTTTAAAGTTTGCTTCTTTCAATGTCTGTAGTCTTAAGACGTTTCACAGACAGATATCCATCTTCACATATCTTACCTCTTTGCATTTGGATATCATATTTCTGCAAGAGACTAGGATCTCTTCTATCTCTGAGGAGCAAAGGTTGAAAAGACTATGGACCTGTGGCCCTCCTTTTGGTCATATAGTACAGAAACTGCAGATGGTGTGGCCATATTGTTTGGTAACTCTTCTTTTAAAATTCTGAAAATCATAGATTTGTTCCCTGGAAGGCTCTCATATTAGACTGTGTATGGGGTGATTATTTTTTCGCTTTCTTAATGTTTATGCTCCACAGACTAAATCAGGCCGCATTGCCTTATTTTCGGACATTAAACCCTTTTGTTTACAAAGAGACATTTAGTGTGGGAGGGATTTTAACTGCTCTCTTGATATCCAGTTTCGTAAGGATCAAGGTAAAAAAGTGTATTGTGATTCATACGCCTTATTTGAAGTGGTAACAGCTGCTGGACTTCTAGATGTTTTCCGTAGCTTATACCCCGTAGGTGGAAACACTTATCATAGACACACCTTGCCACTAGAATTGACATGTTTTTATTTCACACTACCTTCACATCGTGTCCTGTGTTATTGCTCCAGTGGAATTCTCTGACCATCATGTTTTGTTTTGTACTTTATCCCTCGATATCTTCCTCCCAGATTGTATTCGGCATATCACGCTGGAGACTGAATACTTCCTTTCTTTCAGACCCGGTTTATTTTCAAAATTGGATTTTCTTAGCTGCCAAATCCTCTACTTTAGCCCTCTTTGATTCCCATATGAATGGTGGAAGCAATTTAAGATTGAGGTTAAACATTTATTTCAGTCCTGGGTAAAACAAGTGCGGGATGATTATAGGAAATATTTATTTCTCGGAACCAATTATACAGGCTTATGTCCCTTCCCCCACAGGATTATGTTTGCTCTCTTTCTCAAATCAAAGTTATTAAGCAACAAATGAAAAACTACCAATACAATAGGGCCAAGTCTTTAAATATGGAATTTCATTTTTCTTGTAAAAAATCACCAATGGCTGATCCTTTCCATGCATGCAAAACTCACTTAAAGGATACTCTCATGACTGGTTTGTTTGATGCAACTGGTGACCTAATTACCTCTGATTTAGGTATGTTACAGACTGTGCAGGGCTACAGTCGGACTTATTTTTCATCCCCCCCGGGTATTACATCCGGATTCTCTTTCGAAATCGGTTTTTCTTCCTCCCTAAAATATCTCAGGATTTGGTCCGATCTTTACAATTACCTATCTCCTCTACTGAGGTACTTGAAGTCATTAAACGATTAAAGCTTGGATCATCCCTGGTATGGATGGAATACCAAATGAATTTTATAAAATGTATTGACTTTATGGGTTTTTCTGCCTATAGTGTATAATTGTTATCTATCCTCAGAGATCCCTTGTCCAGAATTTTCATTATCCTTAATGACCTTTCTTTATAAAAAAGGTGATAAGTTTTTATTTTCTAATTGGAGACCGATTTGTCTGTTAAATAGTGACTATAAAATTTTAACTAAAATCCTGAATAATAGATTAGAGAGATTAGCCAGACTTTTGATTCACCCTGCACAAACCTGTGCGATTAAAAATAGGAAAATACAGCACAATCTTTTTTTACTTCGTGATCTTTTCGCTTCTCAGCAAAATTTTTTTTCCTCTGAAATTATTGCGGCTTTAGATCAATCCAAGGCGTTCGATGCAGTTAGCCATTCTTACTTATATTTTGTGCTTTCTTCCTATGGAATCCCTGATGTTTTTGTACGATGGATTTCATTGTTATACGCTTCTGCAGTTTCAATTCCAGTAGTAAATGGGTTATTAGGAGAGAATATCAGGATTTCTCGAGGAGTTAGGCAGGGATGTCCCTTAAGCCCCTTATTATACACTTTCGTTTTGGATCCAGTGATTAGGAGCATTGTTAATGATACTTCTATTTTGGGTATTGCCCCTTCCGTGGGCCTTGAATTGGTTAAGGTTACTGCCTTCGCAGATGATGTGACCCTTCTTTTAGCTGACCCCACCTCTTTGCAGAGAGCCTTAGAAATTTTTCTTTTTTTTGGCAGATACTCTGGTGCCTCTCTAAATTTTACGAAAAGTTTTGTGATGCAATTAGGACAGTTGGCTCCTGACCTATCCCATTGTTTTCGTGATTCCTCTTGTCACAGGGCCTCAGAAAATACTGTGTTTGGTTTGGGATGAACAACATGGAAATCTATAATTGGGACAAGCAGATAACTGTAGGTGAAACTAAAGTTAATCAGTGGAAACACTGGAAATTTGGAAAAAAAGGGTCTTGATCATTAAAAAATTTGTTTTGCCCATTTTTCTTTACTTAAGTCACCTCTTTCCACCTCAGTTTTCTCGAAACTAGGATTTATAGTGTTTTTTTCAGATGTTGTGGGGCAATAGACTGAACCCGGTGAAGAGAGAGTTTACGTATCTTCGCTGCAGAGAAGGGGGATTACATATGATTAATCCTATAGTTTTTTTTCACTCTATCTTTCTTTTTTCTTCCTTTTCTTTCATCTGGCAGGTACCATCTCTTCCTTGGCAGTTCTGGATCAAATCCATTTGGCATAAGTATTTTTTTAAATGGTCCATTCTCCCCCCTAAATTACTATTGTCGGATAATATACCACAATATGGCGTCTCAACTTTAAAGAAATTACATCAATGGAAGATTCCTTTACAGAAGCTACAGTCCTTACACGGAAGTCCTTTTATGAATACATTGTATATGATGTTCAGAAAATATCACTGCTTTTCCACTCTGTTCTCCGTCTAATATGCAATATGTGCTTCATAAATTATCTGATAATAGGATTTTGTTCAAAACTTGGATATTATATGGATATCTGCTCATGGTAGGTTAGGAGTCTGAGGAAATCTGAAATATAAACCTGTCACTGACAGATACTGTTTAAGACAAGCTTGTTGCTACTGAAGAGAGTCAATCTCATTTTTATCGACTGTCCTTATAGTCAGCAGTTTTGGGACTTCACAGCTAGTTGCTGGCATATGCCTCACTTACGTTCTATTTCTTATTGTACTCTAGTGTTGGGTGTTTATCTGGGTGATTGGGATAGATATCATAGAAGCACGTTGAATGTTTTTTTTGCACTTTTACAATATTACTTATGGCAAGCCCGTTGCTCTTTTGTATTACAACAATCTCATACTGATTTTGATGTTATTCTTTCTACTATTGTGAATGACTTACAAACTGTTCATTGTCAGGATTGTAAAAAATATTCTACTTCTTATGTTTCTTATTTATGGAAAGGTTTTTCCTTTTTTTGATTTTCTTGTTCTCTCTGGATTTGTTCTGTATTATTTTATTTCCTTTTTTTGTTTAAATGTGATGTTTGGTTTTTTTGCCTAATAAAATTCCCCTACTCTTTTTCAATAAGTGCCATGGGATCTTTAACATCCACCTGAACTACCACCAATCCAGGCAGATGGGACCTCGGTTTAACGTCTCATCCGAAAGACGGCACCTCAGAAGTGCAGCACCCCTCTCATGCTGCACTACAGTGTCAGTACTGGGATATTAACCCAAGTGCCAGATGTGGGAACTGAACCCACAGCCCTCTGATCTCCCAGCCTCACAGGCGAGTGTGCTACCTACTGAGCCACTGACACTAAATATATAACTGCTTCCAGGTGACACAAATTCAGCAGCACTGATGTGGCTACCTTTGTGGATTTTGTATCTGTGCTTCAGCAAAAGCAGAACAGTGACCACTCCTGGCATGGCCAGTACACTTGTTAACTTTAAGACACATTCAGAACAACAAACTGGGCTACTAACAGTTTTACCTCAACAAAGTTGTACACTGACTCAATGGAATCTATGCAAATGTTCGCTTTTTTCCATGTGCAGCAAGTAGTAGGACAAACAGGGATCTAGACACCAAGTATTTCTCAAGTAATCGTGTGCTTAGTTAAGGGATAATGAAGCACATGATTGTGTGTGAAATTGTCCTACTGCTTGCTGCACAACAATAAAGTGTACCTTTGCACAGAGTCTCTTGAGTCGGTATATGACTTTGTCGAAGTAAGGCTGTTAGTAGCTCATTTTGTTGTTTTCAGCCTGTGCTTCTGTAGCCACAGTTATGTGTGTATCTTACAGCATTCATGAGTACCTGTGGCTGCTTAAGTGCTGGCCCCACAGGGGTCTGTGCCTCTGCAGACAGAAGTACTGTTGCAATTTCAGTATCTTCTCCCTGCAGAAGATAGTGTGTATGTCTTACACTTGTGGCTGCAGAGGTACAGGCCCCTTAGGAACCTACACTTCTGCATACAGAGTACAGTTGTAAGTTGGGTATTATGGATTTTGTAGGGCCTGCATTTCTACAGACAGAGATTGGTGTGTATATCTTACACCTGCAATTGCAGAAGTGCAGGCCCACAGGGACCTGCCCTTCTGCATACAGAACTGTTTGTATGTCTTACAGTGTGCATGAGTACCTGTGGCTACAGAAGCACTGACCCCATAGGGGCCTGTGCTTTTGCAGACAAAAGAACTCTTGTAATTTGGGTATTGTGGATTTGTGTCTGTGGCTGCAGGGGCCTGTGCTTCTGCACACAGCATTAGTGTTGTGAAGCTTGCCCAGTGTCATAGAGGGCTGAGGCACAGCAAAGCACTTTACCTCCTGCCACACTGGCAACCCAGGTTTGGGAACAGACTTGATTTGTCGGGAGTTAGCCAGGGAGTGATAGGATTGAACATCCAAGGGACTACTCTCCTCCCCCAGGCAATGGGTGGCTTGTTATCCCAGCCTCATCTGCCCTCAGGTGGTGGCCTGGGAGTAAAGTGGGTCAGGGAGGCAAAGTATGGGAGGTATCTGTTGGAACACATAGGATAGGAGCATCTCCACATGTGAGTCTTATGTTCCGCGGGAGGGATGGGATGGAAGAAAACCCAGGAGGAAAATGAAAGTCAGGGGGGCTTAATGAAGCCCAGCCCAGCCATCTCTGTGCACACATTACCACCCTGTGAACAACCTGGTCCACCTCAGATCTGATAGACTGGGTGGAGGACGACGGCCCCCCCTTGGCCCTGCCATGAGAGGGGAACTTCTGGGGAGAAACCATGACTGGGCGCACACCAAGGGAGGTGGAGAGCTGGCCTGGAGGGGCTTGGGATTGGGCTGAGACAGCTGCCATCTAGATGGAGGAGGATAAACACTTGTATAAAAAGGAAAAGAATTAGTATTGTGATTTGAGTATCGTGGAGTTCTATCTGCCACGAAAAGTGAGTGTGTATGCATTGCAGTGTGCGTACCACAGATAAAAAATCCACAAACGTAGCACATCAGTGCTACTGAATTTGTGTCATCTGGAAGCAGTTGTATGTTGTTTGTCTTACCTGATGATTCTATCTGTAGTTGCCTGTTTGGTCTTGTTTTTTTTCTGTTTGGGGTGGGGAGTTAGGACTGGAAAACCTAACAACACATTTCCCTACTTTTGTGGTATTAAGTTGAACCTTAACTGGTGCACTATCACAGTTTTATGGAAAATATATCTATAGATATGTATTCTTTGCAAAATAAATGCATTAATACATCAGTTAGGGTTTATATTAAAGCAACAAAAGAAAGGAAAAGTGATGTTAGGGTTTCCAACCCTAACTCCCCATCCCCAACTCCAAAGCAGGAAAAGGAAAAACACATTGTGGTTTTCACTGCCCTGACTCTTGGCAAATCAGGGGTGGGGTTTTCCTTGGAGTTCTCAATCCGAACGCTCACCCCATTGTGTTATAGCCTTCAGTCATACAGAACTGTGTCTCCCTACATGTTGGCATGAACCTGTAGGCCCTGCCTGAAGAAAACATATTACATATCACCTTATTTGGTCATGGAATGAGGTGAAGGTTAGGGTTGAGAACCCCAAGGAAGACCCTACCCTTGATTTGCCAAGTGTTTTTTTTTCCTTTTCCTGACTGGGGATGGGATGGGGAGTTATGGCTGGAAACCCTAACACCACATTTCCCTACTTTTGTCAGTGTAATTTGAACTGTAATTGATGAATAAATGTATTTTTTTGCAAGAAATTTCACTACTTTTTGACATAGTAGAATCGTATCCTTAATCATGCAGGTCCCTTCAGAACCTCTGTGAACACATCCATCAGGCTAGGGACATGCAGGGCACTCTGGGCCCTGCACTTCAATCCCCCCATGAATGCACACATCCATCTGGCTGTGGAAGTGTAGGGCACTCTGGGCCCTGCACTTCCTTGCCTTCAGAAAAGCAGTGTATGTGCTTGATTGTAATTGTTTTTTGTGGGGCTCACTTCAAAAGGAAAAATATATAAAGTGTCCCTTGTAACTGCCAGAGCTTAATTGTGTGTAGGCAAAAATGTGGTTTTCACTTTGATACATATAAGTCAGAAATATTTTGTTGGTTTACTATGAAATTTGCTAATGGTTTTAGTGGAAGATGAGATAAACCTTTGGTGCCTTTTTTGATGATGATCGCAGTTTCATTGTGGCACCATGATGAAAACTGGAGGACATTTTGGGGTGCAGTGTATAACCCATGAATGTTTAGTGGAGGATTATGTGTTAGTGCCATACTACTCATTTACACTTTTTTAAATATATACATTACCCCTTAACTTCAGTTATTGATGGACTTATGACTTGTTGAAGTTTCAATGTTATCCTATGGGAATTTTCATGTTTTAATTTTTATGATTTTTATACAGCCCATAAATTTTGGGGAGCATTACATGTTAGCGTTGGTGTGCTGATTGAGACCTTTTTTTGTCACATAGATTCTCCCTTAACTCCATATGGTGACATAGTTATGGCTTGTTAAAGTTGCAATGTTATCCTACGCGGAATTTTTAATTTTTAATTTTTATATGTGGCCTCTTATCTTTTTTGTGGGGTTATTATGCGATAGTATTGTAGTTCTCATTTAGACCCTTTTTTCATACATAGATTGTCCCTTAATTCCAAAGATAGACAGACTTACAGCTTGTTAAAGTTGCAATGTTATCTTATGGAAATTGTAATTTTTATATTTTTATGTTTTTTTATATGATCCCTGAATTATTTTGTAGGGAATTATGTGTTAATGTTGTAGGACACATTAAGACTTTTTTTTTCTATATAGATTGTCCCAGAACTGCAAATATTGATGGAGTTATGACTCGTTAAAGCTGAAATGTGTGTGGGGGGAAACTAAGTCCAAATTATTTTTTTCATATGAAGGAATCTTTTCTTTCTTGAGATTCTGTAATTCTGTCTTAAAAAAAAATTCTTTAATACAAAAAAAAGAATTTGAAAAAAACTAAGCCCAAATTATTTTTTTGTTTGAAGGTAATCTTTTTCATATGGCCCTGTTCCCGTTTTATATGGCCCTATGAGAAAAAAAAGACTGTCTCATGAAAAAAGATTTTTAAAATGTGCTAAAAACACATTTCTGGGTCAAAGCCTTTCTACCCTGAAAATTTCAGAAAAAAATTCCAAACTATTTGGGTACTAGGTGATGACAAAAAAAAAATCACACCAAAAAAACACTGTCTGGATCTTGGAATCCACACATCTGACCAGAACAAACTTGGCTCATCAACAGACCTTGCCCCTGAGACCAAACATGCAAAATCTCTTGCAAATCCATTGAATGGAGGCAATGCTATTAAAGTACAGATTTAGAGGTTTAACATTAAACAGCCTGTTCAACCCTAACTATAGTGGTCCTACCACGCCTCTATACACATATATATATATGCCATAAAAACTAAGAGCCTAATAGACAAGTGGCCTTTATGAGATTAATAGACCCAAGATGGTGATGTTTCACAAATATGTGGGACTTACCTGTCAGATGTTTTATACATTACATTTGGTCAGTCTGTTTTGCTATAAAGTATCTGTGCTGTTTTTATTTAGCATAGTGTGTTCCCGTAGTGTAGTGAAGTGGAGTCCCTAAACCCTTTAGTGTTTTTTTCCATAGTTTAGTGGCATTTTAAGGGTTGTCTTGTTTTTGCCCATTCATAATGTAGTGGCCTTCTGTAAAAGGAAGCATGGTTTTGGCATGGCTTAGTGGTGGTCCAATGAATGTAACAGTGCTGGTTTTTTTGTGGCTGAGAGTGGTGATTTTTAATGTGCAGTCCTGACCAGCACGTAAGATGTCTGTGTGTGTTTGGGAGCAGCGGTGAGCTGTTTGCAGCTGGGAGTGGTGATTAGGATTGGCATGCCAGGTTGGGAGCAATTGTGAAGTGCAGCGTCATTAGATTAAGGAGCAGCTTGAAGGCTGAGTTTGTAGAGGCAGCAGCAGCAAAAAAGGCCAGTGCAAGGCTGTTTGATAACTGATTTGGGGAGTGGCATGACAGGTTTTGTGCATTTTAGGTTAGGGTCACTTTTTGTTTGAAGTTCTGTGAGTTTTTGTTTTAGCAGGGGCTATGGTTGGAGAGGCTATATGGACTGTAATGTTGGTGTTCTGAGTAGTTTTGGGGTTGTTGGTGTAATGTATATGTTATTAAAGGAGAACAGTACTGAACCTATAAATAATTTCCTTGTGTAGAGGCTAATTTGTAAATGCTAATTCAAATTGTTACTGTTCCATCTCCATAGGATTTTTTGTTATACAAGTGGCAATTTCTGAATTACATACAAGTATTGAGTACCATTTTAGAACTGCATGATGTGCTGTAGTTTGTGTCCCTGTCTCAGTTCTTCCATTGTTGGCACAATGCACCCATGTTCTGGTATAGAACTGTGACTGGGAGGAACATAAACTACATTATACAGTTAAGTAATGGTGCTTTGCAGAGTATAAATCAGAAACACTCACTGAGGTTATTAGTAGGCCCACAGAAATTGAACAATAACAGAATTAGACCCAGCATTTTAAAAGCAGCTTCTACTACAAACATTGACATTCAGGTTCCATGTAGTTCTCCTTTAAGGTTGTTGCCATCTGTGCTATTAAAGTTGTTCTTACAAGTGTTGTTAAGGTTGTGATATGAGTGGCCAGACTGCCAATGCAATGGTAGTGTTACCACTTGTGGTGACAATAACTTGGGTTTGGGAATGAATGCAAAAGGTTGGCTTGGTGGATGAGGATTGAGTGTCCATTGGACAACTCTCCTCCTCCGGGGAAAGGAGTGCTGTGGCACCTGCCAATAGTCTGACTCGTAGCAATGTCTGAGGTTGGTGTGCCTGGGTCTTTAGCAAGTAGTGGGATTGGTGGAGTGACAGATATTGGCACATCAGGCTTATCTTTTTAAGTTTCTTTATGCCTCCTCTTGTCCAGTTACCTGGCCTTTTTCCAGTGTGGTCTCTCGGCTATGGCCTGTTCCCACACACCTGAAGTCCCCAACTGACTTCCTGGTTTGTGCCCATCTCCACTCTATCTCCACTAGCCACTCAACTTCCCCTGGCTCTGAGCCCCCGGGGTGGGACAGCTGACTCCTACTGGCATGCTATCTAGAATCTAATAGAGCAACCAGGGAGTAGAGGGAGAACCAGGCACCAGTCAGCAGGACCTGGTATTGTATGTGGGGGCTGTCCCACAGGACCTCCCTTTGTCTACCAGGCAACTGGGGCTTTTCTGCTTTTTCTGCCCCCCCATTGACTCGGCTGTACAATGCACACCAGTGCAAGATGTGCACACTCCCACGCACGCTCACAGGAGCACCACCACAGCCAGTCCTCTTGCTGGAGATCCCAACTGTTGCTGTACGCCTAGTCTCCACTGGTAATTGCCAGACAGTGGGATCTACTACCCCACCCCCTCCTAGGAAAGGAGAGCAATCCTCCGGATGCTCAATATTTTCCTTCCCCACCGACCCCCGACCCAAGTCTGCTCATGAACTCGTGTCACCAGCATGGCACGAGGTGTGGTGTCCAGCACCTCAACCCTCAGTGACACAGCTGACCCAGCACATCAGGTTTGGGTGCAAGCCTGGCATACCTTGGGAGTCATGCATGTCCACTTCACCATGGGGGAATCTATGGAGTTGAAATCCCCCTTAGCCAAGCCATGTGACGCCAAGCTTCTGACTCCATTCTTACCTGCCACAGGGACCCCAGATTAGCATTTCTCTACTTCCTTCCCTCTCAGCCTCCATAGGGGAGGGGCCTACCATGTAGGTTACAGTGGTCTCCCGGTTATTCCTGGTTGGGGGGTGGGGGCTGAGTGACTGCAAGAGCTGAATATGGGGTACATCCCCACTAACTCAAGGGAGCCAAAAACAGAATTGAGAAAAAAAAAAGGAAAACATTTTGTGATGGGGTGTTCATAGTGCAATGGTTAGGTATTAATGCATTATTAAGGTGATAATAACAGTTGCATGCAAGCAGTCTGTAGTATATCTGATATCAGACATGGGGAAATGTACTATAGTGGAGCCAATGTGGCAAAATCCCCAACTATGTTTTATATATATACATGTACATATTTCTGCAACTCCTGTGAGAATACATTTTAGCAAATATGTTCAGTATTTTGAGGGTGGTCAGACCTACAGTGTGAATATTGCATTTATCTTCACAGTAGGTCTATTTATCCACACAGTAGGAACATTTATACTTATAGTAGGTCCAGACTGAGCTTTTTGATTTGATCTTCACCTTCATTCAGTGATGCTGTGCTGGGATTACATCACTGTTGAAAGTGACCACTGTAATAATCAGGATGCAGGAGTTTTGTTCTTTCCATAGTATATAAATGGCATTGCATAAATAAAATATGCCATGACCCTAATAAAAACAGCACTGATAGTTTCCCTTGTGCAGTTTGACCCTTCAACATCACTCATGGCTTCATCACTCTTGATGACATAAGGTTAAACTGCACTCAGGAAAAATATAAGTGATGTTTTCATTTGGGCCATGGCATATCCCATATATGAAGATAGATAGATAGATAGATAGATAGATAGATAGATAGATAGATAGATAGATAGATAGATAGATAGATGGATGGATGGATGGATGGATGGAGATAGTATAGTGATGGGGTAGCACCACTATAGTTAGGGTTCAGTAGGCTATTTAATGTTAAACCCCTAAATTTGCACTTTAATACCTTTGCCCCCATTAAACAGATTTGCATGAAATTTTGCATGCTTGGTCTGAGGGACAAAGTCTCTTGACGTGCCAAGTTTCCTTACAGAAACATAAGTGTGCTGCATACATGCAGAATGCATGCCACATGGTAAATTGTGCAATGTTTGCATTTGGTTCTTGTATATAAAGTGAACCTAAGTGAACCAGGTCTAAAAAGCAAATCAGGTTAGCATGCTGCAAGCTTGACGTGTGTAGCAGGTAAGCTGATGTGAACATCTTCTAAAAATCACATTAAGTTCATGTGCTGCATTCTTGACATGAGTGCAGCATTTAAGCTGATGTGAATATCATTTAAAAATCACATCAGGCTCACATGTCGCATGCTTGCCATGTGTGCAACAACTAAGCTGGTGCAAATCTCACATAAAAAACACCTCAGTTACAGTGAACTACAGTACCTCAGAACACGGTGGAAACCATTGTATTTACTTGTACTGATATTAGCACCTGAGAATGCATTTCTTCCATAGAGAATGGGTGCTATTTAGGTAGGGCAGAGAGAAGCAGTTACCCCCCCATTTGTGCCTAGGTTGTTCTTATGGTGTGGCAAAAATGGCATTAAATTTGCATTTAATCTTTGTACAAAGAGTCCCCCCGCCTCGCCAGTGTGTGCTCATGCCGCAGGTGCACTTCTGATTTGACTGAGTCTGCATTGTGTTGTCTACTGTCTCCCACTATTAGCAGTGGCACCATCTCATGTGACATGGAGGAGCTCCAGCCAAGCAAGAGCACATGAGTCATGCAAGTGCGACACTGTCTTTCCCACAACAGAGTAGACAGGCTGCACACTACAGTTTGGAGGGGTTGGCAAGCACTAAACTCTCAATAATAGCTCTCCTCCCTGGGGGGAGGGTTAGAGATAGCCCGGCGCACCAGCAGCTCCTGGTGGAGATCAGGAGCGCTGCAGTGCATGGGCTGCACACTGTACTGCGTGGCTGATGCAGGCGGGGTTGCCATGTGCCATTGCGTCAGGCATGCCCATGCAAGGGGGAAGGGAGGCCACCACCAGAACAGGGAAAATACCAGCTTCGTGGAACAGGTGATGGCACCTGTCCCCATGCCCTCTGCCAGTTTCACATCAACTGGCCTTCCAGTTCCTCCATCTGGGCCCTCACCTGCAGCCAGAGACTGACTTAGAAGAACGCCCAAAGAGGAGGGTTCAACCCACCCCGGATGGGTTAAACCAGGGGTGCTGGCTGCGGGGAGGGGGGAGAGAGGAGGCACAGTTCAAGAGGGCCTCAGGTGGTCAGGATACGGGCAGGATGCCCGAGAGAGGTTCCATGAGCCGTGACTGGAGTGAAATAAAGTTGAAAAAAAAAATCATTGAAAATAAATAAAATAGTGTAATTAAAAAAAACACATGTGCACCTAGCTAAATGGGACCTGTTTAGCTAGACTCTGATGTTTGTTTTTAACAGTACCATCCAGAAATACCTTTTTTGAGCATTCCAAAATCCAGGGTGCCAGTTTAGTGAGAGGAGTTGTTCACCCAAACTTTCTGTAAGAGAACAGTGGGACTTTCTTGAGTTCTACAGTTGCAGTAGAGTCCAGCTGCAGGCTGCAGTGAGAGCAGTGAGCCACTGATCCCTGTTCTGCCTGCCTGTCTCTATCTATCTATCTATCTATCTATCTATCTATCTATCTATCTATCTATCTATCTATGATCCAGGTCATCCCCCTTCCTACTGGAGTGCCCACTGCCAGTGCTACCAACAGTGGGCCAACACTGGGATGCCCAATCCCCAGTGTCGGAATCTCAGTATCTGCTGAAAAAAAGAAAACCGTCTCTCATTGTTTTGATTTTTTCTTTACCTGCAAAAAAAGGAAACGGTCCCTTTAATGATCTGATCCCACCACCCTGACCTCCCATTGAGCAGCTATCACCCCACACCACCCTACCCCAACATACACACCCTCACTCACCTGCTGTAGATCTGTTCTCCAATTGCAGACATGTCTTGCTGCTGGAACCACCAACCGCAATATGAGAAACTAAGGTAAGTGTGGTTCAATGTATTTCAATAGGGTTTTGAACTTTGATGCATAACTTTGTCATATTTACGTTCGCTTGTGCGCATGCACAAGGAACGTTTTGGGAGAGTAGCACACTTGGAGGTGTGCCTCTCCCATCCAATGCACTGCTCCCTTGAGCAGGCATGGCGATCCTGTGCCAATGGGTACAGGAGCTCAGTATGACAGTGGTGTTCCTCTGCTTCAAAGAAGCCACCGCTGCCATACTGAGCCATAGTCCACGGCGTCCCCTCTCGGCGTCACGTGCTGCGCCCGCCGCGAGTCCGCCGCCCCACAGCTTTGGTGCACAAACTTTGTTTGCCCGATGAAGTGCCTAATCCCCGTCAGCTCCACGGCCCCCAAGCCATCCTGCTGCCATGCTGGGAGGCCCACGCGGTAGGCAACGTTGCCGTTTTGCCGACGAGGTGCCCAATCCCCGCCGGCTCCTAGCCCCCCTGCGTAGTTTGCCAACTGGGTGCCCAATCCCCATCAGCCCCCCCCCAGTCATCTTGTGCTACGCTGAGCCCACCCAGCGTGGCAAATGGTCCCCGCGTCATTGTTTTTTTTAACACCTGTAAAATAAAAGCGGTCCCGACATGTCTCCAGCCTCCCTCCTCAACCCGCACCCACCCACTGTGCACCCAGCCTCCCCACCCCCACACCCCATAGTTACCTCCGGACTCTGGCGCGATGATCTTCGGTGGACCGGGAACATGTCTGCACTCTTCAAAGGCGACCGCGAACTGAGGAAATACCGGTAAGCTGTATAATGGGCTAGATAAGGGACTTTCAACTTTAGTGCATATCTCAGTCATTTTTTGGAATTTTTGCACCAAATTTTCAACATGGGTTTTTGGGACCCCTTCTCATGAATGAAGTCATTGTCATGGCGTTATTTGGGCCCGAAGGGTGATTTCGCAGGCACTGCGCAGCTACTGTGCAAAATCACCCTTCAGCCTTGAATAATGCCATGACAGTGACATCATTCATGAGAAGGGGTCCCAAAAACCCCACGTTGAAAATTTGGTGCAAAAATTCAAAAAAATGACTGTTTTACGATTGTGTGTTACTCAGTTCCTACGCAGGCTCGTAAGTTCGCAAATTTTCAATATTTTCACTCCAGATTTTCAAAATTGCCATTTTATCACACCATCTTATGAGTTGTACAGCTGTCATTTTTCACATCTCACCCAAAACGTGTTTCCGCCCATGTAGCGCACAATGGCGCAGTTGGTGTCGCGAAATCAATGTATGGAACACATTAAGAAAATTGCAGTGACACTGTTCATGAGCAGAGGTCTAAAATGGCTATGTTGGAAATGGTGAAAAAAATCCTAAAATGATCTGTTTTATCACCGCAAGGCGTAGCTTCACGCACGCCGACTGCGCTTGCAAATTTTCAATATTTGCACTCCAGATTTTCAACATTGCCATTTACCACACCTCTTCATGAGCAGTACAGCTGTCATTTTCACATCCTGCCCAAAATGTGTTTCTGCCCATGTAGCGCACAATGGTGAAGTCGGTGTGCGAACTCAATGTATGGGACACATTAAGAAAATCACAGTGACACTGATCATGAGCAGAGGTCTTAAAATGGCTGTGCTGAAAATTTGGCGAAAAAATTCCTAAAAATGACTGTTTTATGAGTTTGCGTTGCGCAGTTTCTACGCACGCTCATAAGTTTGCAAATTTTCAATATTTTCACTCCAGATGTTCAACATTTTCATTTTACCACACCTCCTTATGAGCACTGCAGCTGTCATTTTTCACATCTTGCCCAAAACGTGTTTCCGCCCATGTAGCGCACAATGGCACAGTCGGTGTGCGAAATCAATGTATGGGACACAGTAAGAAAATCACAGTGACACTATTCATTAGCAGAGGTTTTAAAATGGCAATGTTGAAAATTTAAGAAAAATTCAAAATGACTGTTTTACTTAGTGTTGCACAGTTCCCACGCACACCGTAGGTTTCTGAATTTTCAATATTTCCACTCCAGATTTTCAACATTGCCATTTTACCACACTTCCTTATGAGCAATACAGCTGTCATTTTCACATCCTGCCCAAAATGTGTTTCTGCCTATGTAGCGCACAATGGGGGTAACAAAAAGGTCATGCTGACAATTTATTGTGCAAATACCAGCAATCGCACAGGGCATTAGAGTAAAGCACCATACATGCCAAACACCACTGCAAATACCTGTAGGCGAACGTTTGGCATTGACAAATGCTTGTTATGTATTTTGACCCCAGATTTTCAACATGGCCTTTTTGGGACCCCACCTCTTGAACAATGGTGGTGAAATTATGCAAATCAAGCCCAAGAGGTGATTTCACAGTCACTTGATGAAATAACCTTTCAGGTGGGATTTGAAAATTTTCACTGTCCTTGTTCATGAGGTGGGGTCATAAGAAGGTCTATGTTGAAAATTTTGGGTGAAAATATTTAAAGTTACCAGTTACAAGCAAGCAAAAAAAAATTTCAATGTACGCACATAACTTTGACATTTTTACGTATTTTGACCCCAAATGTTCAACATAGCCATTTTTCACATCACCTCACAACCATGACAGCTGTAATTTTCACCTACCAGGTTCATGTAAGTGGGGGTAATAAGAGGCTATGCTAAACATTTATGTACCTAAAATTCCCCAGATTATGAGTGAACATTGCACTATTCCAATATTCACGCATAACTTCACTAATTTTCAATATTTTGGCTACAAACTTTCAACATAGCCATTTCTCCACAACACCACATAAACATGACACGTCATTTTTAAAATTCTGGATGACATGTGTTTTCACACTTGCAGTATGAAATTACATTTTGATCAATATACTACAAATGGTACATGTCATGTTTATAAGGCAATCATAAAATGAGTATCTTGAAAATTTGGGGTCAAATTAAAAAATATATATATAATTGTTAATGAACTTTGTGTATAGTGCTAGTCTTGAACCCAGGGGGTTTGCTTTGTGATCCCATGCTGGTTAGCCGAGTTTAGTGATTAGTTCAGTGACCAAGCTGGATGGGGCGAGTGTGGGGTGATAGCATTGTTATGCGATACTCACGGAATGAAAGGTGCAGGGTTGTCTGCATGGGTCTGTGCACCAGTGAAGACAACTGTCCACTAGGCATAGGGCTCTGAACCTCCACCCATGGATGGCAGAGGGCCCTGTGCATTAGCTGACAGATGCACTCTTTGCCCTGTGTATCTCTATCTGCAGCCACATAGTCGTGCAGGCCCATCCTCAGTCCATTCATTGATTTCTGAGCATGTCTCTACAGTAAGCGCTCCTACAGAACTCAGTCAGTGGCTGGCTGTGGAGGTGAGAGGTGGGCTGTGCCAGTCACTGGCTGGGGATGGGTAGGGGGGTGCTGGGTGGAGTGGCACTGCTGAGTGGGGGGCCACTAGACTACCAGGGATCTTGTGTGGTAATTAAATACCATTTGCTGCACTGTCTCAGGGTCTGGGCATGGGTGGGGGGTTGACAGCGCTGCCCTTCAGGGCCTTTAGTGGTGGGGAGTACAGGGGATATGCAGTAAGGGGATCAGGGTGGGGGGTGTGAGATGCCCATTGGGGGCAACAATGGAGGTGTTCTGAGCATGGGGGAGGGCACATGGACTGGGTGGTGGCTGCTGGTGGGTCTACAGGACCCCGGAAGGTGTATGTACAGTTATACCAGCTAACTGCTGGTTTAACTTATGTCAACAGTTCTCTTCTGGTGGTTCTTGTAGAATCCCGACATTTCGGGACTTTGATGCTGCCCTACTAGAATAGGGAGCAACTGTTGCCATAAACCCCCTAGCGCCATGTCGCGGGGGGTTAGGCAGTAACTGTGAGTGTAACTCCCTTTGGTGCAAGTGGCCTGCAGCATGTCACAGGCCACTTCATAGAATACTGTATGTCGCTGAACTGTTGGCATAACTTGCTACTTTTGCCATTCTTTTGGTGCAAGTGCAGCTACGCCAGGTAACTATTCTAGAATCGGCCCAAGAAGTATTACCTCTTCTCTTCTTCCATTAAAATCCTTCCTATACACCTCAACATTCTGGTTGCCTTGCATTAAGCCTTGTTACCTTTCATAGTTTGTTTTAGGGTTAATTGAAACCTGTCTTAATGATGATTGCATGTCTTAATGATCATTCTATGTGCATTTGTATGTATTATATTTTGTATCATGTTTTGTTTCTTATTTATGGATACAATCGTAAATGAGAGTTTACTCTAATTGATTTCCAATAAATTTGATTTGATTCACTTATGATGACTCAGGCCCCTTTCCTCTGAAGTAGTATCCGGCTTAATCCCTCCCATCCCATATTCCTTCCTGGGCTTCTTGACCCTATTGCATCACTTTGCACTTTTTGCATTGAATTTCGACAGCCAGACTTTGGACTACCGTTCTAACCTTTGCAGGTCCCTCTGGAACTCCTTTACCCACTCCTTACTGTCTACCATGCCACAGTGCCTAGTATACCTATGAAGAGACACATCTTGTCCTGTATTCCTTCTTCTATGTCACTTATGAATGTACTGAAAAGGACTGGTCCCAGGACTGGCCCCTGTAGTACCCACATTGTGGCCTCCCTTTCTTTTAGTTTTACCCTGTTTACCATCACTCTCTGCTGTCTCCCTCCTAACCAACATCTTACCCATTTAACTAGGTCCTTTGCTGCTCCCAGATCCCTTTGATTTCTTCAGCAGCTGTTTGTATGACACTGAGTCAAATGCCTTGCTGAAGTCGAAACAGAATAAATTTATTGTTTGTCCCTTATCCACCGCCCTTGTTATTCAGTCAAAGAATCCTATTAGGTTGGTCTGACAAGACCTTCCTGACATGAACCCAAGCTGTTTACAATACGATCCTACAGCTCATTTCTCTCCAGATAGTTTCTCTGCAGGTAGTTACAACATTGAACTTAACTGAAACCTAACTTGGCCTCTAAATATAAAAGAAAATGCAGTATTGCAAAAATACTATTCATGCAAACTGATAAAATTTGAAATTATACAAGAAGTTACATTTTTAAGTCAATGCTTCACTGTTAAATAATATTTACATAATGGAACATTTGCAAAGTCATGCAAATAGTAAAAATATTTTCATTAAAGGCAGCCCTCTTTATGAGCCATGGGTTAGAACAAGGTTTAAATCTGTTGCCATTAATCATGATAAGAATAGGTTACTCAAGTCAGTAATTGCTTAACCCTCAAGGGGCTCTGAGGTGTTCCTGCACTTAGTTGTGTATGGTTGAATTTGGAAAATGAATCTAAATCACATTCATATGATAAAAGCTGAGTTTTACTAAAGTATTCAAAGAAAAGAAGGACAAAAAAAGCCATAATCTATAGAAGTCCATTACACATCATTACATTTATGGAAGGCTTATTTTGCCAAGATGATTGTAAAGGAGACAAGCAAGTGCAATTTACAAAAGAAAAAAACAATCAACCATCATTTATTTGAATGCAAATTCAAGAAAATGACATGTTTTTAGGTTTCTGAATCTCACTGCTGTTCTTCAGAAAAGAAACCATGCAGATATACCACAGAGGGAAAAAAGGACAAAACACTGTGATGCTTTAGCTGCCAGCTGAAAATCACTGTCAAACCTCTCTTCTGACTCAACTAGCATGATAGTTTTAGTTTTCAGAATAGATGGGGAATGACATTTACGAAGTGAAAAAATGTAATCATATGAATAACTTAAATCATCTCACTAAGGTGGCAATGACAGGAAAGATAGGAGACATTAAATTGTGCCACTTACAGTGGCCAATGATGCTCTTGGGCAATGGTATCTTCACTACATAGACCCCTTGAACATCTCTAAAATCATTTTTCCTTAATAGTGAACAGCCATTTTGACCATGATGTCTTGCAACACTGCAGTGTATGACAGAGACCCTCTGCATGTGGTATATATCTGCAGCTTAACACTGCTGTTTCATATTGTGCTTCTCTCTGGTCTTTCTCCATTCTACCTCTTACTCTCTTTGCAACACTTGCATTCAGTCTCTTGCCTTCCCCAATGAAATCTGCTGTTTGCCAAGCCACCTTCTCATTCTGCCTCCCTAAAATCTGGGTTTCTCTCTCTTCCTTCCATTGACTCTGCCCCTTCCCTTCATGATCTGAAATCTCTCCTCTGGGATTTCTCTATGCACTCTTGCAGCTGTTTCTGTTACTTGGGTGGATTTCTGTCACCAACTCTCCTACAGTGACACTAGCTTATCCTCACTTCCCCTAGTTTATTTGAAAATTGATAAACCAGGAAAGGCACTCTGAGCCAAGGCTCATTTCCAGGTATGACCAGGAGGGAGGGGGGAAGGAAAATGGGGTGCACAGGATACAAACATACATTGAATAATAACAAAGGTGGGGACTGTGTTCTTTTTTGTATTTGCCTATAGGGTTTTGGAACTGGGAGGGGTTAGTGGGAGAAGCATGATTTAATTATGGTTCCTATATGATCTTGGCGTTATGCTGCATATGGATTGTTTCTAAGTGTGCACTCTTCCTCCCTCCCTGTATAATTCAACTGACCACAGCCTAGGCATTATTGTTGGAACTTTTGACTGAACCCTCCATTACTTGCATTATTTCCAAAGAGTTCCTGTTCCATTACAGTAGCCAGAGGATACATATTTTTGTGTTCATAGTGCATGGTTTATATATGATCTGCACTGTTTAAAAGTTCTTTATTAATTACTGTTTGTGGACTGAGGAGATGTTTGTTATAGAGTCCTAGAATCCCTTTTACTCTATTCTTAACAAGGTTTAAATAGCAGTTTCACATAACTGTATTAAGTCTACCTAGTAGTTCTCCCTTACTGGAATACACCTTCAGCCATTGAAGGGGCTGACATTTCCTGGAATGGACTACCTTGAGACTCTGTTACTTTTGCCCCTCAACTCCTGTTGTGCCAGAATGCATGATTATCAATGCGAATGTCAGCAGTTTGAATTAGGTTAGAGTTTCTATAACTCATCTTTCTCAATCATGTATGAGATTAAACTATATGTTTTCTTTTACATGAACATAATAAACAAAGTTTAAAAAAAATGTTTCAAAGTGCAAATAACAGAAGAATGTGTGAGATGGTGGACCGTGCAATGACAAAAGGATTAGCTTGTTGAACAGTGAATACAGCAGACAAAACATTAGGTTTAGTGCATGGTTAAGTGCATGGTGCTGTAAAAGAGGTTCAATGTTTGTGGAATAGCAATAGGGAGAGATGGGGTATATGGTGCTTGTGTAACTTGCAGTACATTTTGTGGCTTTACTCTGTTCCCACCCTTGAGTAGCAGGTATGTAGGTACTCATTTGTAGGGAATAGAAGGCCCATGAACAAGGGTGAGAAGAGCACTGGAGAAGGAGGAGAAGGGGAAGGTGGTGGACAAAAAACACTCTCTAAGCAAGGGAGGTGCGTCAGAGGGAGAACAGTAGAGGTTGTGGGAGGAGCTATTCCCCACATTGAACCTCAGGCAAGCCCTCCCATTAAATGTTTCAGAATAGCAACAGGGAGATGGGGTATATAGTGCTTGTGTAACTTGCAGTACTTTTTGTGGCTTTACTTTATTCCCACCCTTGAGTAATGCATCAAAGGGCTATTCCTTTCAAAAAGGTAAGTACTGTTTTTTTGGGGTGTACGTAATTACTTTTGCAACCATTTAAACATTGCACTTTGGAAAAACAGGATTACAGTGCAGGTGCAGAACTGAGGTTGGGATGTAGTGCAGCAGCTACATATTTACATGCAGACATGATGACCACAGTTTTCAAGTAGCTTGATTTTTGGTAAATAATAGCAAAGCGTGCCATAGAAAACTACGCAATTACAATGTGCAGTAGTACAGGAACGGCTTGAGGGCAGTTAAAATAAAATGTGCGTACTAGTCCATGTGGTGGAATCGTACCTGGTAGATGAAGATCTGTGTCACTGATGGCAGCTGTATACTCCAAATGGAAGCAGGAAGGAGAACAGGTAAGGGACTGAAGCAGTTGGAAGCCAGAACTGTGCAGGGACACCTGAAAGTGCCGGCTAGAGGTATGAGAATGCCCAAAAAGAAAAAACTATGAAGGGAGCCAGGAAAAAGATCTGAGTTAACAAGGAAGGGGGAAAAAGGAGCTGGGAGGCAGCAAGAGCTGGCTGCAGGGCAGGAGAAAAACACAGTGCGAGAAGCACAGGAGGCAGGGAGGGAAGGGCAAGAAAAAAGGAGAGGGAAGCACAAAAAGATAAATCGGCAGCAGGAGCATAGAAAGCACAGTTGCACAAATGATGTGGGGAGTGACAAAAAACACTCCCTAAGCAAGGGAGGTGCATCCGAGGAGGGCTAAAGTAGAGTTTGTGGGAGGAGCTATTCCCCATATTGAACCTCGGGCAAGCCCTCCCATTGTGCAGTGGCAGTGCAGATGAATAAAACAGGTAGCATCAGTTTGCAGGAAGGAGCCAAAATCATGTGGAAATGGGGGAGACTATCAGGAGAGGAGGTCAGGAGCAGAGGGAAGGTCAGGTGGGTTGTTAAGAGGAGCAGGGGAGAGCAGGAAAAAACCTTAGCTTGTGTCTAAGGGTGGCGAGAGAGGTGGAGAGGCAGATGGAAGAGGAAAGCTGGTTCTAAAGGAAGGGGAGATGATAGGGGAAAGCAGACTGCCCAGCAGAGAAGAGAGGGTAACGGTGTCACTACTCCGCGCTCATCATACTATTGTTTGTTGCTCACAGTTAAATGCTTTTTGCCTGTTTTGAAATGCACTGTATGATAATTTAATGTATGGCAATTTTATTTTGAAATGTGTTTCTTGTAATTTGTGTATATTGTTTTATTATGACCAAGTTGCTGAATTATTCTTGTACACTGTACCTTGGACAAGTGCTGTTTCTCTTCTCCCCCCTCCCGCAGGGTGATTCTGTAAACAAGCTGATACCAACTCAGTATGACTTTCCTGGTAAAACATTTGAAATAAATAATAGATTCTGAGTCAGACTTCCTGGTTGTTCTATTTAGTACTCATGGCACAAAGACCACTTATTGTATCCCTTCCCCCATAACAGAAAGGAAGGGGAGGAATTAAGAGTGAACTTAGCACTGTTGTAATAGCATTTGTGCCTATGCTTCCTGGCCAGCATTTGACAGGACTGCACCATATGTACAGTACAGTACCGTATGCCCATGATGGGGATTACAGATGCTGTGCCACCAGTGAGTACTGCTATATATAGTTAACAGGGAGTCGGGAAAAAGGGAAATAGGTAGGGGCAAAACACTTGTTGCAAAGGTTGAATAGGAAATGACTATCAATCACTATCAGTTATTGTAACTGCCATTTTGGAGTTAATATGCTTGTGTGCTGTTGTTTTGCAGGAAGCAGAGAAGAAAGCTTTGATTTGCTGGAGTTTTGCACAGGAATGCTAAACTAGGATTGCTTATTTCAATGTGTCCTAATGTTTTAATTTTCTTCACATATTGTAATAGCAAGAAGTTCATTTGGTAATTTTGTTTATGGAAATCTGAGGTTCCAAGCAAGGAAAGCAAATTACTGTAGCTATTGTTTTGATTTTTTAGAGAAGCACATGAATTCCTCAAAACCAAAATATTGCTTTTAACAGGTCATCGAAATAGCAAAGCCCTACATAAACCAGTACCTGTGGGATACTGAGAGGAGCCTGAGACTCAGTGTTACAGTTAATGAGAACAAATGAGTCAGCCAGACATTCAGTGAGAGTGACCTGTGACATTGCATGTGGCCGAGACAATGATTGCACTACACTGAGAAGTCTCAATGGGATGAAGCACGTCTATATTTGCTTATTCTCAGCCTATACTGGATTAGAATATAGAAGCCTGTTTAAAGCGTGATGTCTGTCATGGTGAGCCTTTTTCAGCTAGCTTGCACAAGGATGGAGGGAAGGGTGCAAGGGAGGGGCAGCTGCAGAATAAGGGGTGCTAGCTGCACATGAGAGCAGACTTGATAGACCTCTGGGCCTTTATCTGCTGGCAAATTTCATATGTTCATACGTATGTTCGTAGGATTTGGATACCCATAATGCTTTGCAGTGGGTTGGAGGCTTCAGAGTATGCCTGGGGTTTGGAGAGATGCACAGACCCAAGCAATTTAGATATTTCTTTTCTCCAATCACCCTTTTCTGGATCCTTTGCACTATTCCTCCTGCATACTGCCTCTTTGGTGTGCTACCTCTGAGTGTACCAAATACCAGATGTCTTAGGGCCTGACTTGGCACTGGCTGAGACAATGACTGCACTACACTCAGTTTTCCCAATTGGTAGAAACATGACAAAACCATTTTATGGTCCATAAAATGCTACATACTGAACATCTTAAATTCAACAAGTAAGCAGGAACCACAAAAGAGCATGGAAGGTCTGTTACTCTACTACAGTGGTAATAGCCACGATGCAGTGCAGTACCTTGCAGTAAATGACATGTGGCAAAATACTGCTTGACAAAAGGGCTTAATAGCTATTGAACTGCACTGAGCCCCTGACAGGGCATCTTCTCCCCACGGTGGTGTGGCATTGAATCTGCCACCACCCACTCTGCCACAGGCTGCCAAGGAAGCTCCACTAGCAGCTCCTGAACCCCTGACAGGGCATCTTCTCCCCAGGGCAGTGTGGTGATGAATCCACCGCCACTTGTCCGCTCTGTCTCTGGCCACCTAGGAAGCTCCACTAGCAGCTCCTGAGCCCCTGACAGTGTTTTCTCCCTGCAGTGGTGCGATGCTGAATCCACCACCACCCACCCTGCCTCCAGCCATCTAGAAAGCTCCACTAGCAAGTACGCCATCTCTACAAACTGGGGAACCAGATTTTCAAATTTGTGGTGCCTTCTTGCATCCTGCCTTCCAACTAGCTGTTCGAGTCAGAGCGCACCTGATTGGATACATCTCTGGCTTGAATTCTCTGCTTTGACCAAAGCTCAGCCCATTTTCAGCTAATCCTTCACCCTAGGATCTACTCCTTTACTGCAGAATGTATTTTGCACACATTTATTTTGCCTGCCCACCCTCCCCACCCCATCACTCTTTAAATGTGCTTGCTGTTTTGAACTCTGCCCTGCCACATCACTAGTCCAATTATCACCCAGCAGCCACCCACTCATGTGAGCTTTGATTGCACTATGCTAGCCTACCTTAAGCAAATTCATACTCCTAATTCCAATCTTTATCTACACTACTACCATGCCTTGCCTTGCTATTTCCTTCACCTGCTACATCACATCTGCTTCCCAGCTCACCATATACTTCTTTCTGCCACACCCAAGTGCTCCAGAGCTGCTATGGCTCAAATCTCTCAATGTCTTCTCACCATTCCCATCCTTGCACTCTGCTTCCCACTTCTCACTGTCTCCCCTGTCACTCCTCCTATCCTGCCTGTCCCTATCTTCCATTTTGTGCTCCTACCCCCAACTATAACTATGCTGCAATTCTCTCCTCACTCCTTCCTACCTGGACACACTACCCCTACCACCCCTGTTCTACCTTCCTATTGATATCCTCCTACTTTACCTTACTTCACTTACTAAAATTTCAACCACTTTCCTCCCATCCCATCCTCTATGCTACATTCCAAACCAGACCCCCCCCACCAGTACAAGAGTGCAAAAATGCATTTCATGATTATAGCCCTTGTGTGCCTATCCTCTGGTGATGTTTACCCCAAGCCAGGGCCATGCCCTAAGTCACTCCTGCACCAGAGGCTGTACTTATGGCCGCAACTCCAGGCCCCACCTTCAGCTACCCCATTGCTCTTCCATGGGGCTTAAAAATCATATGTCTAAATATCCATGGCCTCCTCCCAAAGCTTGACTTACTCCAGCCTATAGCTCTCTCACTTGTTCCTGACATATTCATCCTCTATGAGACCTGGCTCCACAACAAAATAGATAACCCCCCCTCTCTCTCTATCCTCTAATCTGTAACAGGGTTGATACACAAGGAGGTGTGGAAAGGATGAGAAGGGACTTGGCAAGGTTGGAAGAATGGACAGAAGTATGGCAGCTAGGATTCATTGCAAAGAAGTGCAAAACCAGAACCCAGGGGAAGAATACACAATTGTGGGGAGGTAGTAACAACAACAAAAAAGGAAAGGGGCCCGGGGGTAATCATATCAGATGACCTTAGGTTAGCAAGCAATGTGAGAGAGGCAGTAGGAGGGCTGGGAGTATACTGGGATGCTTGAGGAGGCATCAGCAGCAGAAAACAGGAAGTTGTTATCTCTGTACAGACAGTTGGTGAGACCCCATCTAGAGTACTGTGTCCAGTTCTGGAGACCCCATCTCCACAAGAACATAGACAGAATAGAGGCAGTCAGAGGAGGGCAACTAAAATGGTGCAGGGTCTGCAAGAGAAGCCGTATGAGGAGAGACTAAAGGAGCTTAATATGTATACCCTTGAGGAAAGAAGGAGAGGGGACATGATAAAAACATTTAAGTACCTCAGTGGAATCAACAAAGTCCAAGAGGTAGCATCTTTCAGAAAAAGAGGCGTGCAGAACAAGGGACTATAATTTAAAGATAGAGGGGGTGGTTCAGGGGCAATGTGAGGAAGTATTATTTCACAGAGAGGTAGTGGATGTGGAACAGCCTTCCTGAGGAGGTTGTGGGGTCTAAAACTGTGGGAGAATTCAAGAATGCATGGGACAGACATAAGGCAATTCTTGTGGGGTAGGAAGAAATAGGCTGTTGGTTAACTAGGATCTGTGGCCTATCCTGTAGGTAGGGAAATGGGCAGACTAGATGGGCCAATGGTCCATATCTGCCGTCAAAGTCTATCCCTGGATATACCTAACTCATTAAGATTGCCCCTCAGCGGTGGTGGAATAGCAATATATGTCACCTCAACGTTCAGTTTGCTAATATCCTGGCCGCTTCTGTCCCTGAAGCATACAAGGCATTCATTCTTAAATTATCCCTTCCTTTTCCGTCCCCATCTTCATGGCAGGTGCCTATTGTGGCCCAGCCTCCTCCTCAGCTATCACTGATCTCATCAGCACCAGTGTCTCCCTTACTTCAGCTGGTGAAATATACACACTGGGTGACTTCAATCAAAATTGCCTGTCCTTCCCTTAATAAAACACACCCTGTTCTAGAGCAAACCCACCAAAACCTTAAAACTGGAAACCACTCCCTAATCGATTGGGTCCTCACATCCCACCCCCAAAGGGTAATTAAATCCGGTATTCTACCAGATGTCTTGAGTGATCACTATATGACATTCATGGTACACAAAGTACAGAGACCCAAGGCCCCCCCCCCCAGAAAACCATTTTTTTCCATTAGTATAACTCACTAAACCTTGACCCACTCCTCCAGGACTTGGCCCACACAAACTGGGATCCAGTCTCCTCATCTAACACCACAGATGATGCTTACTTATATTTCCATGATAAATTCATAGAGATTTGGAATAATCACTCTCCATTGTGGTGCGCCAGGGTCAGGGGTAATCATCTCCCATGGATCACCACTGAACTCTTGATGTGTCAAAGGGCCAGGGACCTAGCCTGGAAAGCTCATAAAATCTCTAAACTCCCACATGACTATAACACTTATTGCTCCCTACGTAATAGGTGTACTGAAGACACTCGTCTCACCAAAGCAGAATACTTCTGCTCAACCTTCCAATCTAACATTAATAATCCATCCAAATTCTGCAAGGTTATTCATTCCTTCCCCCTTCATCCCCAACTCCGCTTCTTAATATAAATAACACACAAATCTCTGATCAGTTTGTGTCGCCTCTGAATTTAATTTGTACTTCATCTCCTGTGCCTCTGCTTTCCTATCCTCATTACTACCTCTCTAACTCCCATCCCCCCACTGTCTACCCACTATATCTAGCTCTTCTCTTCTCAGAAATCTCTCCCTCCATGATCCTGGATGTCCCTACACTCTCAATCCTCAAAAGGCAGCTCACCTGATGGTCTGGATCCTAAATTGCTCTACCTTTCAGCTCCAGCAATTACTGCCCGCTAACTGCTCTTTTGAACCTCTCTGTCATTACTGCAACCATACCTCAGTTTGAAGCATGCCACTGTTCACCACTACCAATGGTGGGGATCCTACCACCCCAGCCAACTATCACCCTATATCCCTCCATCCCACCCTTGCTAAGCTCCAAGAACACCTGGTCCTATCTCAACTCTCCTCCTCTCTCTCTGATTCTATCTTTTTCACTCCATTCCAATCTGGGTTCCGGAAGAACCATTCCACCATTACCTCCCTGATTAGGCTCACTGACTCTATCTTCTCAGGAATGGACAGTAGTCTAATCACCTCAGCCATCTTTGTTGACCTTGCTAGGGCATTCGACACAGATTCCCATACCCTTCTATTGAATTCCCTGTCCTCAGCTGGTTTAACCAACTCTGCCATAAACTGGTTCAGTTCATACCTAATTGGTCGAACTCAGTCAGTCTGAATAGCTGACTCCATCTCCCCTTCTTTACCTATCAGCACTGGTATACCTCATGGTTTTGTACTGGGCCCTATCCTGTTCTCAGTATTCTTAAATGACCTGCCCTCTGTCTGCTCCTCCTCTTTCTCCATACACATGTACACTAATGACACGGTCCTCTTCTTCTGGCGCCATTCCTTTGTGGATGTTGAAACCAAATTTCAGTTTGACTTCAATGAAGTCCAGCAATGGTTTTCCACCCACCAACTCTCTCTTAATGCCAAGAAGACCGTCTCAATGACCTTCGGTACTAGGCAGAGACTCTCTATGCTCCCCATTGTACCCTCCTTCCACACGCTAGATGGGACAGTACTTGAGGACATTACATCCTTTAGGTACTTGGGGGTTTGGCTTGTTCAACACTCAGCTTCTCTGGTCATGTTGACACCATCCTGAAGAAGCTGCACCCTAAGCTTGGTGCACTCTACAGGAACTGAAGCTGCCTGCCACTACTGGCTAGAGTAAACTTGTCCAGAAGATGATTATACCTGTCTTTGACTACTGTGATGTAGTCTACAGTGCCACTCCAAGTCTTCCTTAACCAAATTGGACACTATTTTTCAACTCCTTCTGTTGCTTCTGCTCTTGACTCCCCTCTCTCACCCATCACTGTCATCTCTACCACTCCTTGGCTTTTCATTGAAAATCATCATCACCTCCATTGCACTAAATTTGTGTCAAAATTTTGGTTGGATCTCTCCTCATACTTTACTTCTCCTTTATCCAACTTTCCTCCCCCTGCCTATTCCCTTAGATCATATGATGCTTGCCTACTGGAATTCCCCTATTGTACTACTGCCATAGGTCAGATGGCCTTCTCACACTGCTTCCCCAAGCTTTGGAATGCCCTTCCCCCCCAGATTCATCACTCATTCTCCTCTCACTCCATTACCCTGGACTTACATAAATTTCTGTTGGTAAATTGTATTTGCGACTAACCCTGCCCCCCCCATGCAGCTATAGTCTCCTCCTAACTGCCTGCTCAGGGCTCATTGACCACTCCTGACTGCACCTTTGGGCCCTGGCACTAGAAATTAACTAAATTTTATGACTGCATTTATGTTGTACACTACTGTCACTACTGTTTTTGCTGTATTCACATGCATTATGATGATGCTATCATCACTATTGTTCTTGCTGTATTCATATGTATTACGATGATTCAAATGTATCCACTTAAATTATGTACTGTTATGATTGCTATGTATGATAAGTGCTCCTGCACCCTTTCCCCAAGACGCACTATGAGATGAGCAGCTTGTTGTTCAGTGTGCCCTTCCTGGTGAAACATTTCAATAAATAAAAAAATAAATGAATAAATAAACTGTTTCTGCAGCCTACTGCAGCACTCTGCAGTTATACTGCAGTGTACTGAATTGCATCCTGACTGGCTCCACTGTACATGCACTAACTGAACAGTGTAATTATGGCAAAGATCCACAAGGAACTTATTTATGACCGATAGCAGTGGGGCTCCAGAAAATAAGACTTGCAATGGGAATGCTGCTGGACAGCAATCAAATATTAGAGAAGCTGATACAATGACTACACAGAGACTCTCAAGAAACAGGAATCATACTTAAGACAGGATTCTGCACATGCAGCTGATTTCCTGTACACCAAAAGGGTACTGTGATGAACAGAAGCCCACACTACTAAGGCATGACAGAAAAAACCTGGGATGGATGCAAATTTCCTACACAGTGCATGAGATGGGAGAAGGTGCCATTTCATATGAAATCACAGTGCAGTGGCAAAAATGCAGCTCATTATGTGTGTAAAAAGGCTTTTAAGAAAAATGTGAAAAAGTAACTGTATAGAGCGCATCGCCTTTGTAGTTGCCATTGATGCAAAAGGGGATGCATGGACAATGCAGATTCTACTGACCCATGAAAGGGTAGAATTCAAGATGGATATGAATTCAGATGTTACCACCTTGCTAAAAAGTATGTATCAGAACATGCCCAGTCAACATTTGTACCCTATCAAAGCAATGCAGAAGGTTCTGCTGGGGCCAGGACAGAATTCCTTGGCAGTGCAAAGAGTTTTGTTTCTGGCACTGCAAAAAGGCAATCATAGGAACTGAAAGAAATGTATCTGGTGCGTGATCTGCACACACCACATCTAGTTAAGCAAGTCATAAAGAAACTGAAGTTAAGTAACGGTATGGTGTGGAACAGCAACCCCATAATGGAAAGATTCCCCAAAATATTCTGCAGTCTAGGTAAACTAATCCAGGAATAGTAGGTTAAACTGAAATCAGATGTTGTACCTTCTCTACTTTCCACTCCAAGGAGAGTACTGTAACCTACAGACTAAATTTCCAGGTATGGTGGTGGTTCCCAAGAAAAGTGGAACTAAAAAGATCTCTGTGGAACTCATTAAAATAAATAAGTTGGTAAAAAGAGAAAAGAGCATTCTGCTATCAGTTGAGCAGGCTTTGGGACTGCTGTAAAATGTTCACAAAATTGGATGCTATCACAGGCTGCTGGCAGATGTCTAAGTCAAAGTCTCCTCTCAAACATACAAGTTTCATGTCACCTTTTGGGAGGCAGTGTTTCTGCAGATTACCTTTTAACACATTTCTGCTCTAGAGTACTTCCAGAGGCAGATACGTAGAATTCTTGAGGATTTAGAAGGAGTCATCTGCTACATGGATGAGATACTGTACATATCTTTAAGAGCAGAAAATCTGACCATGACATGTGATAAACAGAGGACCTTTAGGAAATAAGATAAACTGGAAAGGAACATGACCATGTATAAGCAGAAGAGGGTGGAAAGCAAGGATGTTATTAAACGGGCAAAATTCAACATGGAACAGAATATAGCTGAGGGAGTTATACCAAACAATAAGGCATTGATTTTGTGCATACAGTATGTGAGAAAACGTGTGTATGCATAGAAACATAGAACATAGAAACATAGACTTTGACGGCAGATAAGGACTACTTGGCCCACCTAGCCTGCCCATTTCCCTACCTAGAGGATAAGCTGCAGATCCTAGTTAACCAACAGCCTATTTCTTCCTACTCCCCACAAAAATTGCCTTATGTCTGTCCCATGCATTCTTGAACTCTCCCACAGTTTTAGACCCCACAACCTCCTCAGGAAGGCTGTTCCATGCATGTACCACCCTGTGAAAAAATACTTCCTCACATTGCCCCAAGCCGTCCCCACTCTAGCTTCAAATTCTATCCCCTTGTGCTAGCAAATCTCTTTCTCTGAAAGTTGCTACCCTCTTGGACTTTGTTGATTCCACTGAGCTACTTAAACATTTCTATCATGTCCCTCCTCTCCCTCCTTTCCTCAAGGGTATACATATTAAGCTCCTTTAGTCTCTCCTCGTACTGTATGGCTTCTCTTGCAGACCCTGCACCATTTTAGTTGCCCTCCTCTGAACTGCCTCCATCCTGTCTATGTCCTTGTGGATATGGGGTCTCCAGAATTGCATGCAGTACTTCAGATGGGGTCTCACCAACTGCCTGCACAGGGGGATAACAACTTCCTGTTTTCTGCTGGTGATGCCTCTCCCTATACATCCCAGTATCCCCCCAGCCCTACCTACCGCCTTCTCACATACAGACTGTAAAGGGATGGGAAATACATAATACACTGTGCTGAATGAATATTTCAGCTCTGTACTCACTGTAGAGAAACCAGGGCCACTTCCTGATTGCAGTAACAGTTACCCAGAAAAGATCAGCTTGGCTAGTAAGGTTATGAAGGCATCACAGGAACATATGGTAACTAAATCTCCAAGTCCAGAATAAATACATACAAGGCTACTGAGATATATGAGTGGTCATTGTCAGTATCTCTTTTCAGTTAATCACTCAACTCTGGGGTGGTGCAGTACCTAAGGACTGGAGGGCTGCTAATGTGAAACCCATTTTTAAGAGTGGGGATAAGAGCACCCAAAACTATAGGTCTTGGTGGTTAACATCCATCATTGGGGAACTGATTCCAAATATACTCATAGAGATAACTGAATTCATAGACAGTCTACGTCTTTGAGACTCAAATTAGCATGGATTCACAAAAAGTCGGTCATGTAAACTAACTTCTTTAACACAGAAACACATATGGTGGATAAAAGGCAGGCAGTAGACATTCTTTACCTGAATTTTAGTAAAGCCTTTGATTCAGTCCCACACAGAAGGCTCATACAGAAAACAGAGAACATGGTGCTGAGGGCTAGTGGAAAGAACTTAAAGCAGCAGTGCAATGAAACTGGGCTAAAATTTGACTCTGCCTTTCTTTTCTTCCTAATCAATGCCAGATTCCTTCCAGTTGAATTTGGTGGTAAACGTTCAAGTTTCTGTTATCATTTAAGACTTTTATAAAAGTTTTAAAATAATTATTTCTCAAGAAAAAAAGATGACTTCTTCATTTTGCACAGAAATAATTTTGAAGATCTGTGGAGGATAGAGTCCAGACAAAAATGCAAATGTACAGCACACAGCATAGGAAGCATCCAGAAAACCACATCAACAGTTTTGCCATTATTTTTTATAACCATAGCAGAAATATTGCTTTTTGGAATAACTTTTTTCATTGCAATGCTGCTTTAAAGGGTAGTCCTGAATGTTAAACTCTCAGAGATAGAAAGAGTCACCATTGATGTCCCACAATGGTTGGCACTTGGCCTAAGTTTATTTAACTTATTAATACGTGCTATAGGAAAGGCGCTTAATGCTAATGGTTTTTTCTTAACAAATTTTGTTGAGCAAGGCACCAAAGCAGCAACTGACAATTTACATAATAATACATTGACATCATTGAGGTATAACTTAATGTCAGACAGATACATACAGTGGTAGAAGGTATGTAAATACATAATGGGTGCTACATCTAAAATGCTACTAGGTAAATGCAACAAGGACTGAATCATAATCAGTAGGGACCCACCATACTCTGGAATGAGCAAGCTAGGGAAAAGGAAAGGAAAATAGTTTAACCAGAAAAGGCACACTAAGCCAAAGCTTGTTTCCAGGTGCGACCTGGGAGCATAAGAAAGTTAAGAGACTTGCACAGGGTCACACAGTATGCAAGTGGGGGCTGACAGGATTCAAAACCCGGTCTCTGGGCTTGCAGCCCAGTGCCCTTAACCATTACACTATACTACTCCTAAACAAGTATGCCCAGCTTTGGGTTAGTCCGGCCAGACCTCCAGATTTATAGCTTGTTGTATAGACTCCCAAACTCCTGTATCTTATCATTGCCACTAAGTTGCACTTGTTCAAGTTTGGAGCACAGTTTAACACTGTTTGCCCACATGGCTGTTGGGGGGGTCAACTGACATCCACCTCCAGGCTATCACTTTCTTTGCATCAGTTAATGCTATGAACCAGAGTGGCCTTTTATTGCCTAAGCACTAACATTCTGGGTCCACACCTAACACAGGGTCTAAGGGGGACCTAGTGAGTTTGACCTGTAGGACTTCTTCCATGATTCTATGCAGTTCACACCAAAAAGGTCAATTTTGGAGCATGGGAGAGCCACGTGTAAGAAGTCACCTTCCTGGCGCTCTCATTTGGGGCACATTGTTTTTAGTTTTCTTTTGGGTACCTTGCATGGGGCCTGACTGAGGAATAGTATGTTTGATACATAAGGTTTAGCAGGATCTACCTCAGCTTATTGCTTTTAGAACATCCAGCCAGGTGGGCTGATGCCCTTTTCCACATGCCATAGTATATATTTAGGGCCAGGTCCTCCCCCCCCCCAACTTCCTCCTAATTCTTTCAGTACGAGGGTTGTTATCTTCCCTTGCAAAGTCCTGTAGTACACAGACAGGACTTGGTTACTGACTGAGGCATGCACAGCTCTTCCTTGAATGGAGACAAGTGCACAATGGTAGTCATCGGGGACTCCTGTCCCACCCCAGTCTCAGTGGCCAGTATCTGTCTGACCCTCAAGTAGGCAAACATGTCCCCTGTAGGCAATTCCCACCCTTTGTATTTGGAAATTATTTCAGCCACCTCCTGAAGAATGGGCATGATATGAAAGACCTTTTGTTCCCATTTCACAAGGGTTTGTTGCAGAAAGACATTGTGCCATGGGGCTCCTTTAAGAATAATGTGCAACAAGGCATGTCCTGACCACCCAACCTCTCAATTTATGCTTTTGTAAACAGCAGTCCAGACCTAGTCAAGGTGTTGGTAAAACGTTAAAGATCAGGGAACCAGCCAGCCCAGTGATGTGGAGGGCTGAGGCATCTGTGCTTACCTCCAGCCATGCTGGCTACCCGAGTTCACGGTGCAAGTGGGTCACTGATGGTCAGCTGGGGAGGAAGAGGACTGAGCATCTGAAAGGACTGCTCTCCTGTCCCGGGGAGGAAGGACTGGCGCTCCCATCGAATGACTACCCCGGGTGGAATCTGGAGGGTAGTGTGGGTCTGATGGATGCCAGGGAAGGGAGGGAGGGCACTGCGGGACTTCTGCTGACATGCACGCACCTCCACACTTGCACGTCTGGCATGTGCACCCCAGCAATGGGGATGGGACAAAAATGGGGAAAATCCCCAGCGAAAGGTGACAACCGAGCCCCCATGGCTCTGCAACGTGGTGATCGGGTGAAGGTAAGTGCCAGTGATACTGGGATGATGGGGCTGGGGGTATAGGTCAGATGAGCACAGCTGGGGCAACGGTGGATAAATACCTATATGGAAAAAAAAAGATAACTGGAGAACCATAATTTAAAATTGCATTAGTGCTATAGACATTAGACCCCTACTTAGGCTATGACCCAGCTCCTCTTCCTCCATCTCAAGCCACATTGGCCTAGTGCATGAAGGACCATCCATACCTGTAGGTATAAAGCTGAGTTGGGCAGCATAATAGTAGTTCTTAAAATTTGGCAGGCACACTCCTCTTCCTGAGCTGGGAGCTGTAAAATGCTATGTTTAATTCTAGCCCCTTTACCTTGCCAAAGAAATGTATTAACTGTGCTGTTAATTTTAGAAAAAAAGAGATTATGGCACCTGGATTGGGAGACATTGAAACAAGTACAGGTAGTTAAGTAGAATACCCATTTTCACAACATTTACTAGTCCTATAAGTGATAGGGGCATGAGGCATCTGTCACAGTTCTCCATAAAGTTGTCACCAGTGGAAGATAGTCACATTTGCAGAGCTAGTTCAACTGCAGGAATTGTTATCCTAAATATTTGATAACACTGACTACCTGCAGTCCTTAAGAATTGGATACAATGTTGTCCCTGTCTCATAACCCAATGGGCAGGATTCTCTCTTGGTCCAATTGATTTTAGGCCAAACAATGCTCTGTATTCCCTAGTAGAGAGTGTATTGCTGGTAGCCTTCTCACAGAGTCTTGGAGATACAAAAGCAGGTTGTCCACAAACAGTGCATTTTTGGGTTCTTCTTCCTGTATTACAACCTTCTATATCTGGGGTCTTATGTATGATGGCTGCTAATGGCTCCAGGGCAAGTACATACAGAAGGGGTGGACCTATTTGTGCTTTGGGAGTATGATAGAGCACCTTCACTCACTTCATCAATTGTGGCCTCAACCTTACATTTTCAGCATTACAAACATATCCCCCATTCCACCCGATAGAAGGCTTTTCTGTGTCCAGAGCAAGGATTGCCACAGAGTGCTTGTTGAAGTTTTAGACCATTTGTGAATAATATTCAGAGTGTATCTATTGTTGTATGTGTCTTGCCTCTCGACAAAGCCAGCTTGATCAGGGTGTATAGGTGTGTAGTATTGTTTCAACCTAGCAGCAACAATTCTACTGTGATCTTATAGTCAGATGTTAGTAAAGAAATTGATTGGTAGCAAGTACACTGTGTCGGGTCCTTGCCTGCCTTTGGAAGTACAGTTATTACCACAGACAGGGTGGATGGGGTGTAATACCATTAAAAATGCTCTTGTTAATTATATCATATGAGTTTCTCAAAATCACCAAGAAGGTTTTCACAAAGTCAGTACAGAGTCCGTCTGAGCCTGGGGCTTTCCCTACCTGCAAAGTTTAACTGCCTGAAGGACCTCCTGCTTATGTAGGAGCACCTCAAGCATCTCTGCCTTTACTGGGGACAGGGGTGTTATTTGCGCTTTTCTCTTAACAAATCCTGGTGCTGTGCCTTTGTAGGGGCCATCTATGAACAGTACAGTGCCTCACAGAATATATTAAAGGCTTCCCCCTCCTATTGTCTGTTACCAGCCCTAGCACTGAGTGCTTGATCTGTGTAATATTTTTCCCCTTCTCTCCTGTTAAGTTACCATGCTAGCAACTCCCACCCCCATCCCAATCAAAATATTGGCCAGCGCTGGAAAGGAAAATCACCCTTTTCCCTAGCTGCATTAGCCCATGTATTATATTTCCATTTTGCCTTTTCAATTATATAATATATGTTCAGAGAAACATTCAACATATGTACCTGTTCCAACTCTATACTCTCATCTTCCTGTTTCTCCAGTTCTTCCCTCTCTCCCATACTTTTGTATTTGGCATAAGCAATGGTTTGGCCCTTCAAACTGAATTTTAGTTGTTCCCACCTAATGGAATGTGACATTTCCCTCTTTTCCTTATGCACAAGGCATTCCTGTATTGCAGAGGCTATATGTTTTTTATATTCAGGGTCCTAAAGCATAAGGGTCTAGCACACATGGTCTGCTGGAAACCAACCCCTCAAGTTCAATGCAAATGCTTTGGGAGAGTGGTCTGATTCTGATGCAAGGTGATATTTTGTTAGCCTCACAGAGGTATAATACTCCCTAATACAAAGATCAAGTTAATGTGTGCATATGACTTGTGGGAATGCAAATAAAAGCTGTACTCCCTTCTGGGGGGGTATGCTACAGATGTCAGTTAAGGAGAATGTTTCAAGACATTCCTCCAGACTTTGTTCATTATTAGACCTAGAAGCACTGGCACTGAGTTAGATCTGTCTAACATGGTATCTAGGACACAATTCACATCCCCTCCCAGCACCCGTTGTACACTGTAATGAGCCATTTCAAGGTCAAGATGTTGAAAAAAATGGCTGTCCTCAACACTGGGCCCATAGGCGACCTTGATTGCTATGTTAGTGCTACAGTTAAGCAGGGTTTGAGTTTGAATGTACCTGCCTTGTGTGTTGACCGATGATATGGCAGTACCTCCTGGGAAACATGACCTTAATCATATTGCCACACCTCTGGCTCTCGAATTAAAGTAGGAGGTGAGCCAAGTGCCCTTCCACCCTACACATGTGCGGTTGGCCTAGCCCACTGACACCTGGGTCTCTTGCATAAGCAATATGTCTGTTTTCAACTTTTTAGCTCTCCCCATCACCCGCTTTTGCTTAACAACATATTGTAGCCCATTCATGTTGCAGGTGGTAACGTAAAGAACTAGCCATATTGTTGCCTGTGGAAAAAAACATGTACAGTATAGACCCATTTAGGCAGGCCTGGTGGTGCTGAGGGCTGAGGCACTGGATGCCACACCTCGTGCCACACCGACGACCCAAGTTCAGTAATGAGCTCTGGTGCTGGGGGTCACCAGGGGAGGGAGAGGAAATAAAAACATCTTAAGAAGTACTTTGTTAAAGAAAATAGTAGAAACTCAAGTTTTCCCTTTAATTGATTTTAGCGATATATTATATAATCGTGCTAGTCAGGTTAAGTTACAAAAATTAGTGGTTCTCTATAATAGGTTGGCAAGACTAATTTTATGGTGTCCTAGAGATACACATCATTGTTTAATGTATGAGAAATTAGATTGGTTCTCCCTAACAAATAGGAGGAAATACCATAAGATAATTGTTGCATATAAAAGTGTACAGGGGTATGTTCCAGACTTTCTTTATGAAAGGTTGATGGTTAAGGACTTATATCCGACCTTGAGGAAAGCATTATACAGGGAATTGGTAGTATCATTGTCAACTACTGAAAAGTCAAAATCTTTCTTTAGTTATATGGTTCCCCGATTATGGAATAGTTTGCCAATAAGGTTTTGTTTGGTGAATGGAAGACCTCCATCAATGAGAATTCTCAAACAATGGGTTACGGATACAGTAAAAAAAAACAGATAAAGAGTTGTTGTGCAATATTGGTTAGCTATGTTTATATGTATGTATGTTGTATTGTAAATTATTGTGTTTTTTTTAGATTTGTATTTTTTATACTCTTGAATTGTGTAAGGTAGGTATGTGTTATTGTTGTAATATATGTATTTTTCCCTGGGTCACCATTTTAAATGAGTACTGTTCTCAATGGTTAAACTTTGAAATGAAATGAAATGAAATGAGGATTGAATGTCCGATGGACTGCTCTTCTCTCCCTGAGGAGGGATCCAGGGAGCATCCAGTGCAGTAGAGAACCCCGGTGGAGACTCGGGGTAACACTAGCATGATGCCATTAAGGGGAGGAGCACGGTGAACATCTATAGCTCAGCCGTGCTGACATCATTGCATGTTCGTGCTCGTCGAACCAGTTAAGTAAAACAATCCGTGATCCTGGATAGGCAACAGCTACCGTCAGGACCACGACACCACATGCCCAATACTGGGCCCATGTCTCTGCCCCCTCTTTCATTCCACCTCCTTGGTTGGAACATTAGACTAAGAGATAGAGCTGGAGTCGAGGCGGCCCTACCCCAGTGGGCTCAGAACTGAGGGGATCTGCTGGCTGGTGGTAGGTGGAGGGCAGATATCTCTGAGGAGGCAGGGCTTCAGGATGGGCTGTAACAGTGGTGCTGGTGAGTAGGCTGCCTGAGAGAGTTCCGGGACTGGAGCACAAAAAGAAATTACAAAAAAAAAAAAAAAAAAAGTATAGTCCTGTTTAATCGAGCCCTGGTTAACTGGATCTCCCTCTTAACTGAACCATGTTTGTGCCGCCCAGCAATTGGTATCCAAGCATCAGCTGTTCAGCAGCACTGTCTGCCATCTTCAGTAAAGCAGAACACTGTCAGTGGATCATGGCTCTCAGCAATTGGCAGACAAGCATCAGCTGTTGCTAAATTTCTATAACAGTGCTGCAAGTTCTGAGCAGTGCTTTCTTACTAACTCTATTTCTGCAATTACCTGTCTGTCAGCATTAAGGCGGAGCGTTGTCAATTGAAACCAAATGAGTAGCAGCAAGAGGAAGTGTACTGTTCTAACCTTGTAGCAAAAGCTGCAAATTCTCAAATGGATTGAAAATGTTGAGCATGCAGTTGCTCTTGCAGCTAAGTATGGCGTGGGTAAATCTACCATCAGTGACATAAAGGAGGAAACAGAAAAGCTCAGAGATTTTGCAATCTCTATGGAAGGGTCCTTTGAGGAAAAAAAACGATGAGAACCTGCAAGGATGACAAGCGAGATGATGCAGTGTACCTGTGGTTCTGCCAGGAAAGGGAGAAAGGCAGGCCTATCTCTGGTCCCCTTCTAAAAGAAAAAGCCATGCAGTTACCTACGAAGCTAGGTGAGGATCGCGGTAGCTTTGCAGCCAGTGATGGGTGGCTGGATCGCTTCGAGAAATGGCATGACATTAGACAACTTAGGCTGTGTGGTGAGAGGCAAAGTGCTACTGAAGAAGGAGTAACTCCCTTCATGCAGCAACTTAATGAGCATATAAAAGCTGAATCACTGTCACAACATCAGATTTACAATGCAGATGACACTGGGTTGTATTGGAGGTGCCTTCCTGATAAAAAACTGGCTCACAGTGCAGAAAAGGATGCCCTTGGTTTTAAGAAAACAAAAAGACAGGGTTACAGTGCATGCTAGTGGCTCAGATAAACTGCCCCTCTTTCTGATTGGCAAACCTCATGACCCCAGGTGCTTTCACCATGTGAACATGTCCACCTTACCGATGGTTTATGGAAGCCAGAGGAATGCATGGATGAATGGGGTTCTGTTCACCAAGTGGTGCAAGGAGCACTTTGTTCCAAGTGTGAAAAGGCATCTAATGTCCCTCAGTTTCCCCCAAAATGCAATCCTTCTTCTGAACAATTCACCAGCACACCCCAAGATGCCAGTGGTCCAAACCAGGGATGGAAGCATAAGCTGTTTATTTATGCTCCTGAACACCACATCTAAGATTCAGCCCTGTGATCAGGGTATACTTGAAATTTTCAAACACTAGTACAGAAAGCATTTTCCATTGAACATAAATGAGAACATGACTCTCCAGGACAGAGTGAAGTACATATCACTGAAAGATGTGATTTATGTGGGTGGAGAGGCATGTGAGAAGGTCTGGCCTGAAATAATTACAAATGAATGGCTTAAATCTGGCATTCTAGTGACCGAGGAACTGGTAGCCGATACAGAGGGGTTGAGAGAAGTGATGGACCATGATGATGACCCAGAGATTGCTGCCCTGGCAGAGGACATGATAAGCAAGCTGAATGTCTCACCTACTGATAAAGTCATGGAGAACTGGCTCCTCTGTGACAGTGTGGAGGAAGGGCATGAGCTTGTGTCTGATGAAGCAATCATTGATGCTGTGTGGCAGCAACCAGGGGGTAGTGACAACAGAGAATAAAGTGATGAGGAGAAAGATGACAAAGCAGACAATGTGGTACCCATCCCTACACATTCTGAGGCTGTGGATTGCTTTGCTAAATGTTTGATGTGGCTGGAGAATCAGCGGACTGTCACTCTGTGCAGCTGATGTTGCTGAGAGATACCTGTTCAAAGGCTGCAAAGCTGAGGTTCACAGCCTTCAGAAAGCAACTGTGCAGCAGTATTTCACACCGCTGAACAAATAAAGACATTTTGTAGTTCCGTTCCATAGTAAGCACAAGCGCAGCACAAAAAAGTAAAAAAATGTTAAGCACTTTTAAGCACTTGTCCTTCTCCCTTCTCCTTCACCCTGTATACCTTGAATATGCACCACCTCCACAAAAAGAAATTTCTTGTTTAACACCACCCCAAGTACATTCAGTATGCCCTCAATAAAACTGACAGCCAGAATAATCCACAGTACGTCATTCACTAAAAGTTTTTGTGCATACAGCGACACTAAAGCACATAAATTCCATTTGTACAAACTCCTGTATATCCGAACTGGAAACTTGGCACCCAAGTGGTTTGGATAAATAGAACTGCACTGTACTTACTGCAGCTTTTACACCATGGGACATAATTAAGCCACACTGTACAGAAGTAATGAAAAAGCAAGCACAAACCTTGCTGTTTGACCTTTACCTCCCTTCCCACCCACCCTCCCTTGTCCCTTTTAGTACTCAGTACCAGTCTGTTAACTCTCCATTACTTCCTCTTCCTCTCCGTGCCAGGGATCTCCCAAACAAGATGCCTGACTTCATAGAAATGGAAGATAATAGGTGTGTGACTATTTTGAGTGGTTAGCCTGCACAATCTGCCTATATCACAAGTGCATTCATTTGTTTGGGCACTAATGGCCACTTATAAAGCATCCCTGTCAAAAGATATTCCTAATAATGGAACTTGATGTGAGATGTACAACTACCGTAATCATTTGAACATTAAAAGCAGCATTAACACCTACGTACATATGTGAGTACCATGAACATTTGAACAATTACCAAAAAAGACTTGCTATTTAAAATTGCAGCGAACATTTTATAACAGATGCTTCCTTTTCTACCCACTCTACTTAGTGGGTGACATATTTACAGATCATTCCTTGTTATTCTGCAATACCTTGGTCTATGGGTTCCCCATTCACCCCTCTGCTCCCTTGGTCCTTTACTCTTCCCCAGCCAGGTAAAATAAAGGGTGTTGTCACTAGTCCTGGACCTTTTTTGGGTCAGTGGCAACCACCTCTTCAATACTGATCCTTGACGCTGAATATGACAGAGCACACTAGTACCTTGAGGTGGTCCCACTCATTGCCTTCACTTCCAAGGCCCAGCACCCATGATCTGCCAGTACCCAATGCAGGAAAACCTCACAGGTAGATTTTCAGTAGCCTGATACAAAGTGAGAGAAAGGGTATTATTAAACATGTTAACAAGTTCACCCTATTATCTGTAGCCTGCTACTCCCTTGTCTACAGCCCCCCCCAACCAGCCACCAGCCCTGCATCAAGCACTCACACTGCATTTATGTCACATGCTCTTTACCACCAAGGATGACATTAAACTTATTTATCCATAGTACATTGTGTAGCAGCTGTGTTTTATGTTTGCACTGGTCAGCTTTACTAGTGCAGACTTGTGTTTAATAATTAGATACTGCAGTCTCTTGGGCTACTTAAACAACCTTGAAGAAAACAAGGTTTTGAAGTTTTAACCCACCATGGACTGTTAGGGATCTCCCCTGAACCACTAACTTAATTGCCCTTTATGAAAATGTCATCACCATCTGTTATACTGATGCTTCTGTAATCCACTACACACCAGTTTACAGTAGAATGGCAGTTCCAAGCAAAAGAAGCTGATAGTTCTTCGGATGCATTGCTGTGTCAGCAGGCCATGTGAGAGGGAGACCTGTTTCGCACTCCTTCACGATCCTATGACGGTGCTGCTTCATCCCTGTCACTACGGACCTCAGCTTCTTTCTTGGATGAGTGATCCGGTCATGTATGGAAAGTGGGATGAGGGAAAAATGAAAGGCACCCAATCCTCATCCATTTGTGTTAGTACTTCCACTGGTGGCTTGTGGATGCCCTCACCTTTACCCTCCCAGCCCCCCACCCTGAAATTGCATATCAGTTACGCAACAGGCAGTCATCAGATAATAGATGTGCAGTGATCTTCCAGTATTCCTAATACCAAATGGAGTAAGCTGGGGAAAAAAAGACCACTATGGTGTGCCACTGAGCTGGGAACAGGGGTAAGGGAACAAACCAGACCACAAGCCATGTAATATCTTAGAAGTGTAAGATGATGTAAAACAGGTCAGGATATCAAAGTCCATTCACAAAAGTTCAAGATCAAGCTCATATGTAGCAGTGGTAAATCCAGGGCCCCAGGTACAAAGGAAGGGTCCTTGAGGAGTGAAGTTGGCATCAACTCATGTACCTCACAGCACTGTAAGGATGGGAAGATTGAGGGTCCCAAGTGAAAGGGGAGAAAATAAATGATCCAGGACTGTTGATGTAGATTCAAGCAAGGGTTTTCAGCACGCCCCCATCCCCTACACGCAGCCACTGAAATGGAAATATAGGTACTTCAGCAAGGCAGTTAGCTGAAAGAAACTTTCAGTGTCCACTGTTAGATCTTAGGGTAGGCAGCTGTTACAAGGTCTTACCCAACCACAGGGGGCAACTGTGGCAAAGGCAGAGGGAGTATCGGTCAGAGGAATGGGAGGGTAGTCGGTGCCCCCTGCCACAAAATGCTGAACAAGTACACAGAACCTTAATGCTATGTTGCAGGGGCCATGGCTCTTTGGGAGGAATGGGCTGTTATGGTTACTTCCTTGCGATTTGGCATACTCCTCAGCTTCTCGTATTGACATAAAGGTGTGAGGCAGTACTCCTGGTCTCTGGACATGGAACCTGGACAGGTACTGGTGGGAAAACTGTTAATCGCACCTGTATAAACTAGATTTTAGGTCAGAGAACTTATGCCTCTTGTTTTGAAGTTCCTGGCTATAATCAGGGTAGATGGAGATCTTTGCCCCTTTTAGCTGAATTGGACCCTCGACTCATGACACTTGCTGGACCACTTCTTGGTCCTGGTATCTATGGAACTTTGCTAGATAGTGTCTTAGTTTTTCTGCCATTTTGGGCTTCTGTCCTGGTGTTCTCTGTGCCCTTTCCACCTCCAGAGTTCATCCCAAGTACTTTAGGTCTAAATTGGTGTGATGTTGTCACCTTTGATACCATCTGGTAATCCAATTAGGTGTACATTCTTCCCTCAGACTCTGTTCTGTTGATTGTCGACTTTTGCTGTCAGTAATTTTACCATTTCAATTAGCTGCTGCTGCTCTCTTTGCCAGTCTGCTACCTGGTTCACTACAGTGCTCACCTTGTCTTCAGTTTCAGAAATCCTTGTACCGTGGGCTGTGGTAATCTCTGAGGGTCCCTCCAACACACTGTGCAGATGAGTAACTTGTGAGGACATATTAGAGAAGCTCCATTCATTTCTGTATGCAGACTATTGATGGATGCTAGCAATGCATTGTCTTGTTGAGTGCCCAGCACTGCTGTTGGTGTCTTCATTGCTGCACTCCCCACCACTCCGTTAAATTAGCATGAGCCCTGGTCTCTGGCAGGAAGCTGATCTGTGTCTACTTTTTCTGTTGTTTGATGCTGATGTGCAGAGTCGTTTTCTGTTCAATGTGCGTAAAATCTTCTAGTATGTTGTCGATTGATGGCAGACTCTGCTAGCTATGTAGGGAGCCCAGATTCAAGTGGATGTCGTCATTGCCAGTCAAGCAGCTTAATGGTAAAGTTAACCTATTCACTGATGATACAAAACTGTGTGGTAAGGTACACTCAGCAGAAGTAGTGGAAAGCATGAAAAGGGATGTTGGAAGACACAAAGAGTGATGTAACACCTGGCAAGTACAATCCAGTGCCAAGAAATGTAAGGAAATGAATATAGCAAAGCAAACCCCAGATGGGCTATATCATTGATGGATTGAGAATGAAAGCCACTAAAGAGGAAAGAGAGGTTGGATTATAATACATGGCAATCTAAAACGAGCAAGCCAGCATGAAAATACTTGCAGGAAGGCAAACAGGATACAGGAATGTATTAGATGGAGGTTGGCAAGTTGAATGGAGACAGTTATCACCACACTTTACCATTCACTAGTCAGACCACAGCTGGACTGCTGTGTGCAGATCTGTCGCCCCTATCTTAGGAAGGACAGGGAAAGGATACAGAGGATACTGAGAAGGGCAACAAAGTTGATACTGGAAAGAAGGGGAAATGCTACAATGAAAGAATGTAGAACTTCAACATATAGGGAACGTTGTCCAGTGAAAACAGCTCAGGAATAACTGCTCGGGAATAACAGCGCAAGTGAAAATAGCGACTGGCACAAAATCAGCTCAGGTCATTTGTGCTCTGTCTCTGACTTCTGCTGGTGTGCCTGTGATTTGTGCAATGTGAAGTCTGTTTATATTCTAGTTTGGGGGTGTGTGGGGCAAAGTCCCCCCTCATTAGAAATTGTAGTCTGTGCAGCTGCTTTTACTTCTCTCTCCGATGTACTGGTGCTGTTATTGCAGTCACTGTTTTGCCTGTGCTGTTTTGCACTCTATTATCACTTAGAAAATGGGCTTTAGAAATCCTTCAAACTGATTGACTGAGAACCCCTGCCAGCAATACATTTATTTTTTAACAATGCCTTGTAAAAAAACAATTCCTGGCTAGCACTGCCACCTTACTGATACCACTGTGCTACTCAGTTTTAAAAAATGTGACAACCATTTTTTCCAGCTTAGCGAGAGATCCCTCTCCCTGCATCGAGGTGGTACCCCTGTCAACTGACTGCCTGACTACCCACAAAAGATGATTTTACATGTAAAAGGAACATGGAAATGTGGGGAGGGGGAGGTTGCATTTCTAAGTAAACAGTCAGCATAAATGCGACCATTCCTTGCAATGCTTCCCGCTTGGTTACTGAGCGAGCAACCGAACGTGTGAGTTGACTGAATGTATGAGTCCCACACGCACACATAAAAAAGAAAGTTACCTCTGCGTTCACCTTGTCTTACAGAACTTTTGTTTAAGAAAGCAACAGATACCATCCTGAAACTCGTGTTCTTCATACCAGCGACCAGAGTTACAGTGTCTGTGTTTCAGTTGCAGTGGGGGGGGGGTGCCAATGATAGCTAAACAAGCAAAAGAGGGATACAGCCAAGGTTAAACACAGCAGAAAAACAGTGCCATGCCCTCTATTGGCAAGTTTCTCAAAACAGGGACTACTTTACCAAACAAAAGCCTGGAAGGTAATTTCTACTTATTTTTAATATATATTTTTTACATATTTAACTGTTAAGTACAAATGGGACATGTAGCCCACTCTCTAAGTGCAATAATACCCTCCAGGGTGGGCATTATGGGATATAATGGACCTTCCAGGGGCTATAAGGACCTACGCCTGTGGCGTTGGGCCTCATTGCACTTCTGGACGGTCTGTTATATCCCAATAACTCCCATCCTGTCAGGTATTATTGCTTACCTAGTACTGAAGGGAAAAGGGAACAGTGGATATGATTGAGATATACTGTATAAATATGCATAGCATTCAACAAGACTGATACAAATAAGTTATTTAAGTTATGGGGCAGGCATATACCTGGGGTCACAATTTATGATTGGTGTAGCAGGGCTTCTTTAAGGATCTGAAGATATTCTTTACTGAGAGGGTGTGGAGAGATGAAACAAGCTGTCACAGTAGTGAATGCAGGCTCTATCTCAAGTTTCAAAATCAACTGGGACAGGTACAAATGATTTGTCAGAAACAAAGGCAATCCCTAGAGTTTTGAAATTTAGCCAGGAGCTGCACCTATGCAACCATGTACAGCGCTTATTATTGAGCACTGCACTTTGAGCAACTCAGTAATAGTGCCTCATATGGGAGGGAGGTGCAATACCTCGCTATATCCTGTATAGTGAGAATAGATCCGTATGGTCATTTCCTTCCGAGCTGTTCACATAGCATAGTGGTTTACACCACCGATCGCGATGCGAGCAGACCCGGGTTCGGGTCTGGCTGTGGGCTGAAGCATTTAAAAAAAAAAAAAATAAATAACTTGCCCTGTGGTCTGCATCCCACCCCTTGGAGTTGGTTAAAAATGTTTGTTATGTGCTCTTTTAAAGTACTGCAGTGACCGACGCTATTTGCAATGGTTGGTACAATATCCACTGCCCTTTTGACCACGGGCTCTTATGTGTTCGTTTTATGTGCTAGGTGGTCTTTCAGACTCACCTTTATTACATAAAACCAACTGCACAGATTAGGTAAAAATGTAGTACAGGACAAAGATGGATGAAAATCCATACATGTTCTTAATTGGTTGTGTATTTATGTATTTGTGTCAGTGTAGTATTTAAAGAGGTTCAGGATACAGGGGTTACTTTAAATTACCTTTCTGGTCATTTTATTTAAGACAAGGATTGATCCAGATCCTGAGGAACCATCGGCTATATAGCATATGAGCAATCCCACCTAAGTTTTAGAAATGCAAAGTACTTTGGGCATGGTTAATCAATACAGTAAATTTGGACCAGAGCTATAGGAAAAGTATCAATCCAACAAATTGCTACACAGCAAGAACCACTGGTACGAAGCGGCAAAGCTATAAACAGCATTTCAGAGACTAAAACAAGAGCTAATGTCAGCACCAGTGCTGACCCAAAAATTACAAAAGGGTCTGCAGATTCTTCTTCCTATGTGATAGAAGCCAGTGCTGCCACAGCAAGTAGAAATTTCTGGAAGCTTAGATGTATGTCTTATGTACTTTGACTGTCACAGAGCAAACTATGTGCAGACAGACAAAGAAGCTATATTACTGGTCTGGGCATGCAAATGGTTCAGTAGTTAACTGCTAGGGGCCCATTTTCTAATGAAGACTGACCACAAAACCCCTCATTAGCCTAGTTGGTCCTATGCGCCTTGAGGAGTTGCCATCTAGGCTACACCAGTTTAGTATGTGACTTATGCAATACTCCTACATCACTGTGCATGTTCTGAGAAGGATTTGACAGTTGTCGATTTTTTTTCTCCCGTACACCAGTTCCTTCTTCCAGGGCTCAAGGTGAGGTAGCCTTCCAGGGGACAACTTTTATAAGGATTATGTTCTGCAGTGTATTTCAGCAATCATGAGGAGATTAAAAATCCAGCAGCACTGATTGACCCTTAGCAGAATGGTGCAGAGCTTCAGTCGGGATCACTGGCCAGATACATTCTGTGTACGAGACTCAGCTCAATACTGGATTTAGAGTCACGTTTACTGTTGAGAAAGGACTTAATCTCAGTGGTACCAGATAAATGATCCCTCTATTGATAAGACACAAAGTGGTACAAAGACAAAATGAGGCACAATCTGTTAAATTTGTTTTGTTTGTTAAAAATTCACAGTTAATTATAAAGTTTAGTTATGTATTGTTTCCCTCAAGAGGTTCCTTTTAAAAAAATATGGACTTGTGATTTTAGCCTGCCACAAAAGCATTAACTTACAGTCTAACTTAACTGACAGCAGGACATAAGAGGGACTTTGGGAACAGTGTCCTACACATTTTTTCTTAAAGTTGCCATTCCTTCTGTGAAACTATGTTTCTTAATATTCTTCCTGAATTCTCTCCCTTAACTAGCCACCTATGTCCTCTAGTTTTTATATATAGTACTTTCATCTATCCAAATTTAATTATTTGTTTCATCTATTTGAGAATGAAATTCATTATTTGTGTAGTATTTACCACTGCTAAGCAGTTGCAACACAAATTATCATGCAAAAAAATAAATTAATAAAGCAGGACATGCACAGAGACATGCACGTTCAGTGTGTGTTGACTGTGTCAGCTGGGACAGCTGGGATACTGGGCAACCAAAGGATAGCAGCACAAGGTAGAGGATAACCTTGTACTCTCATAGCATCTATGATTACAGCAACTAATGGTAAAAGGGAAGACATGGGGAGGTTAAGTCTTAAATGCTGTATGCATGCTGAAGGAGGACAAACTTTAGAATTTGTGCATGACAAATGTACATCAGTAGAGGTGCTTCAGGCAGAAATCGCCATTTTCCATCAGAGGTTCAGCTACAGGCATATATTCTACACTGGAACAGTTCATTGACTCAGTAGCAGACAAAATTTTAGAAAACCCCAGCAAGATATAACAAGGCTTTCCAGCATTGACACAGTACCAGCGATGGCAGGAGATAGGAACACTGATGACTGGTGTGGGGTGCATAAAACAGCCAAGGGCAGAAGAAATATAGAGGGTCATCACATACAGACCCAAAACAGATTTAATATCCTAGTGGATGACACCAACTCAAGCAATATGGAAAATCCATCTAGCCAGGAGATGCTGCTGCCCCTATTTATAGTAAAACAGCAGAGCAGGAAACAGGCAAATGGGCTGAACAAAGGAAAGTTTCTGTACCAACAAATCTCAGGAATATTCCTCAACACATCCTAGTGATTGGGAGTCTATGCTATAGTATACAGACCATGCACTATGTAGGCGATGCGCAGTTCCTACGCACGCCGTGACGCTTGCAAATTTTCAATATTTGCACTCTAGATTTTCAACATTGCCATTTACCATACCTCTTCATGAGCAGTACAGCTGTCATTTTCACATCCTGCCCAAAATGTGTTTCTGCCCATGTAGCGCACAATGGTGCAGTCGGTGTGCGAACTCAATGTATGGGACATTAAGAAAATCACAGTGACACTGATCATGAGCAGAGGTCTTAAAATGGTTGTGCTGAAAATTTGGTGAAAATTCCTAAAATGACTGTTTTATGAGTTTGCGCTATGCGCAGTTTCTACGCGACGCCATAAGTTTGCAAATTTCAATATTTTCACCCAGATGTTCAACATTTCATTTTACCACACCTCCTTATGAGCACTGCAGCTGTCATTTTCACATCTTGCCCAAAGCGATGTTTCCGCCCATGTAGCGCTTTAATGGCAGTCGATTGTCGAAATCAATGTATGGGACACAGTAAGAAAATCACAGTGACACTATTCATTGCATAGAGGTTTTAAAATGGCAATGTTGAAAATTTAAGAAAAATTCAAAATGACTGTTTTACTTAGTGTTGCACAGTTCCCACGCACACCGTAGGTTTCTGAATTTTCAATATTTCCACTCCAGATTTTCAACATTGCCATTTTACCACACTTCCTTATGAGCAATACAGCTGTCATTTTTCACATCCTGCCCAAAATGTGTTTCTGCCTATGTAGCGCACAATGGGGGTAACAAAAAGGTCATGCTGACAATTTATTGTGCAAATACCAGCAATCGCACAGGGCATTAGAGTAAAGCACCATACATGCCAAACACCACTGCAAATACCTGTAAGCGAACGTTTGGCATTGACAAATGCTTGTTATGTATTTTGACCCCAGATTTTCAACATGGTTTTTGGGACCCCACCTCTTGAACAATGGTGGTGAAATTATGCAAATAGCCCAAGAGGTGATTTCACAGTCACTTGATGAAATAACCTTTCAGGTGGGGTTTTGAAAATTTTCACTGTCCTTGTTCATGAGGTGGGGTCATAAGAAGGTCTATGTTGAAAATTTTGGGTGAAAATATTTAAAGTTACCAGTTACAAGCAAGCAAAAAAAAATTTCAATGTACGCACATAACTTTGACATTTTTACGTATTTTGACCCCAAATGTTCAACATAGCCATTTTTTCACATCACCTCACAACCATGACAGCTGTAATTTTTCACCTACCAGGTTCATGAAGTGGGGGTAATAAGAAGGCTATGCTAAACATTTTATGTACCTAAAATTCCCAGATTATGAGTGAACATTGCACTATTCCAATATTCACGCATAACTTCACTAATTTTCAATATTTTGGCTACAAACTTTCAACATAGCCATTTTCTCCACAACACCACATAAACATGACACGTCATTTTTAAAATTCTGGATGACATGTGTTTTCACACTTGCAGTATGAAATTACATTTTGATCAATATACTACAAATGGTACATGTCATGTTTATAAGGCAATCATAAAATGAGTATCTTGAAAATTTGGGGTCAAATTAAAAAATATATATATAATTGTTAATGAACTTTGTGTATAGTGCTAGTCTTGAACCCAGGGGGTTTGCTTTGTGATCCCATGCTGGTTGCGCGAGTTTGAGTGATTAGTTCAGTGACCAAGCTGGATGGGCGAGTGTGGGTGATAGCATTGTTATGCGATACTCACGGAATGAAAGGTGCAGGGTTGTCTGCATGGGTCTGTGCACCAGTGAAGACAACTGTCCACTAGGCATAGGGCTCTGAACCTCCACCCATGGATGGCAGAGGGCCCTGTGCATTAGCTGACAGATGCACTCTTTGCCCTGTGTATCTCTATCTGCAGCCACATAGTCGTGCAGGCCCATCCTCAGTCCATTCATTGATTTCTGAGCATGTCTCTACAGTAAGCGCTCCTACAGAACTCAGTCAGTGGCTGGCTGTGGAGGTGAGAGGTGGGCTGTGCCAGTCACTGGCTGGGGATGGGTAGGGGGGTGCTGGGTGGAGTGGCACTGCTGAGTGGGGGGCCACTAGACTACCAGGGATCTTGTGTGGTAATTAAATACCATTTGCTGCACTGTCTCAGGGTCTGGGCATGGGTGGGGGGTTGACAGCGCTGCCCTTCAGGGCCTTTAGTGGTGGGGAGTACAGGGGGATATGCAGTAAGGGGGATCAGGGTGGGGGTGTGAGATGCCCATTGGGGCAACAATGGAGGTGTTCTGAGCATGGGGGGAGGGCACATGGACTGGGTGGTGGGCTGCTGGTGGGTCTACAGGACCCCCGGAAGGTGTATGTACAGTTATACCAGCTAACTGCTGGTTTAACTTATGTCAACAGTTCTCTTCTGGTGGTTCTTGTAGAATCCCGACATTTCGGGACTTTGATGCTGCCCTACTAGAATAGGGAGCAACTGTTGCCATAAACCCCCTAGCGCCATGTCGCAGGGGGTTAAGGGCGTAACTGTGAGTGTAACTCCCCTTTGGTGCAAGTGGCCTGCAGCATGTCACAGGCCACTTCATAGAATACTGTATGTCGCAACTGTTGGCATAACTTGCTACTTTTGCCATTCTTTTTGGTGCAAGTGCAGTTACGCCAGGTGTAACTATTCTAGAATCGGGCCCAAGAAGTATTACCTCTTCTCTTCTTCCATTAAAATCCTTCCTATACACCTCAACATTCTGGTTGCCTTGCATTAAGCCTTGTTACCTTTCATAGTTTGTTTTAGGGTTAATTGAAACCTGTCTTAATGATGATTGCATGTCTTAATGATCATTCTATGTGCATTTGTATGTATTATATTTTGTATCATGTTTTGTTTCTTATTTATGGATACAATCGTAAATGAGAGTTTACTCTAATTGATTTCCAATAAATTTGATTTGATTCACTTATGATGACTCAGGCCCCTTTCCTCTGAAGTAGTATCCGGCTTAATCCCTCCCATCCCATATTCCTTCCTGGGCTTCTTGACCCTATTGCATCACTTTGCACTTTTTGCATTGAATTTCGACAGCCAGACTTTGGACTACCGTTCTAACCTTTGCAGGTCCCTCTGGAACTCCTTTACCCACTCCTTACTGTCTACCATGCCACAGTGCCTAGTATACCTATGAGAGACACATCTTGTCCTGTATTCCTTCTTCTATGTCACTTATGAATGTACTGAAAAGGACTGGTCCCAGGACTGGCCCCTGTAGTACCCACATTGTGGCCTCCCTTTCTTTTAGTTTTACCCTGTTTACCATCACTCTCTGCTGTCTCCCTCCTAACCAACATCTTACCCATTTAACTAGGTCCTTTGCTGCTCCCAGATCCCTTTGATTTCTTCAGCAGCTGTTTGTATGACACTGAGTCAAATGCCTTGCTGAAGTCGAAACAGAATAAATTTATTGTTTGTCCCTTATCCACCGCCCTTGTTATTCAGTCAAAGAATCCTATTAGGTTGGTCTGACAAGACCTTCCTGACATGAACCCAAGCTGTTTACAATACGATCCTACAGCTCATTTCTCTCCAGATAGTTTCTCTGCAGGTAGTTACAACATTGAACTTAACTGAAACCTAACTTGGCCTCTAAATATAAAAGAAAATGCAGTATTGCAAAAATACTATTCATGCAAACTGATAAAATTTGAAATTATACAAGAAGTTACATTTTTAAGTCAATGCTTCACTGTTAAATAATATTTACATAATGGAACATTTGCAAAGTCATGCAAATAGTAAAATATTTTCATTAAAGGCAGCCCTCTTTATGAGCCATGGGTTAGAACAAGGTTTAAATCTGTTGCCATTAATCATGATAAGAATAGGTTACTCAAGTCAGTAATTGCTTAACCCTCAAGGGCTCTGAGGTGTTCCTGCACTTAGTTGTGTATGGTTGAATTTGGAAAATGAATCTAAATCACATTCATATGATAAAAGCTGAGTTTTACTAAAGTATTCAAAGAAAAGAAGGACAAAAAAAGCCATAATCTATAGAAGTCCATTACACATCATTACATTTATGGAAGGCTTATTTTGCCAAGATGATTGTAAAGGAGACAAGCAAGTGCAATTTACAAAAGAAAAAAACAATCAACCATCATTTATTTGAATGCAAATTCAAGAAAATGACATGTTTTTAGGTTTCTGAATCTCACTGCTGTTCTTCAGAAAAGAAACCATGCAGATATACCACAGAGGAAAAAGGACAAAACACTGTGATGCTTTGGCTGCCAGCTGAAAATCACTGTCAAACTCTCTTCTGACTCAACTAGCATGATAGTTTTAGTTTTCAGAATAGATGGGGAATGACATTTCTGAAGTGAAAAATGTAATCATATGAATAACTTAAATCATCTCACTAAGGTGGCAATGACAGGAAAGATAGGAGACATTAAATTGTGCCACTTACAGTGGCCAATGATGCTCTTGGCAATGGTATCTTCACTACATAGACCCCTTGAACATCTCTAAAATCATTTTTCCTTAATAGTGAACAGCCATTTTGACCATGATGTCTTGCAACACTGCAGTGTATGACAGAGACCCTCTGCATGTGGTATATATCTGCAGCTTAACACTGCTGTTTCATATTGTGCTTCTCTCTGGTCTTTCTCCATTCTACCTCTTACTCTCTTTGCAACACTTGCATTCAGTCTCTTGCCTTCCCGCCAATGAAATCTGCTGTTTGCCAAGCCACCTTCTCATTCTGCCTCCCTAAAATCTGGGTTTCTCTCTCTTCCTTCCATTGACTCTGCCCCTTCCCTTCATGATCTGAAATCTCTCCTCTGGGATTTCTCTATGCACTCTTGCAGCTGTTTCTGTTACTTGGGTGGATTTCTGTCACCAACTCTCCTACAGTGACACTAGCTTATCCTCACTTCCCCTAGTTTATTTGAAAATTGATAAACCAGGAAAGGCACTCTGAGCCAAGGCTCATTTCCAGGTATGACCAGGAGGGAGGGGGGAAGGAAAATGGGGTGCACAGGATACAAACATACATTGAATAATAACAAAGGTGGGGACTGTGTTCTTTTTTGTATTTGCCTATAGGGTTTTGGAACTGGGAGGGGTTAGTGGGGAGAAGCATGATTTAATTATGGTTCCTATATGATCTTGGCGTTATGCTGCATATGGATTGTTTCTAAGTGTGCACTCTTCCTCCCTCCCTGTATAATTCAACTGACCACAGCCTAGGCATTATTGTTGGAACTTTTTGACTGAACCCTCCATTACTTGCATTATTTCCAAAGAGTTCCTGTTCCATTACAGTAGCCAGGAGGGGATACATATTTTTGTGTTCATAGTGCATGGTTTATAATGATCTGCACTGTTTAAAAGTTCTTTATTAATTACTGTTTGTGGACTGAGGAGATGTTTGTTATAGAGTCCTAGAATCCCTTTTACTCTATTCTTTAACAAGGTTTAAATAGCAGTTTCACATAACTGTATTAAGTCTACCTAGTAGTTCTCCCTTACTGGAATACACCTTCAGCCATTGAAGGGGCTGACATTTCCTGGAATGGACTACCTTGAGACTCTGTTACTTTTGCCCCTCAACTCCTGTTGTGCCAGAATGCATGATTATCAATGCGAATGTCAGCAGTTTGAATTAGGTTAGAGTTTCTATAACTCATCTTTCTCAATCATGTATGAGATTAAACTATATGTTTTCTTTTACATGAACATAATAAACAAAGTTTAAAAAAAATGTTTCAAAGTGCAAATAACAGAAGAATGTGTGAGATGGTGGACCGTGCAACGACAAAAGGATTAGCTTGTTGAACAGTGAATACAGCAGACAAAACATTAGGTTTAGTGCATGGTTAAGTGCATGGTGCTGTAAAGAGGTTCAATGTTTGTGGAATAGCAATAGGAGAGATGGGGTATATGATTGCTTGTGTAACTTGCAGTACATTTTGTGGCTTTACTCTGTTCCCACCCTTGAGTAGCAGGTATGTAGGTACTCTATTTGTAGGGAATAGAAGGCCCATGAACAAGGGTGAGAAGAGCACTGGAGAAGGAGGAGAAGGGGAAGGTGGTGGACAAAAAACACTCTCTAAGCAAGGGAGGTGCGTCAGAGGAGGGCTTAAGTAGAGGTTGTGGGAGGAGCTATTCCCCACATTGAACCTCAGGCAAGCCCTCCCATTAAATGTTTGTAGAATAGCAACAGGGAGAGATGGGGTATATAGTGCTTGTGTAACTTGCAGTACTTTTTGTGGCTTTACTTTATTCCCACCCTTGAGTAATGCATCAAAGGGCTATTCCTTTCAAAAAGGTAAGTACTGTTTTTTGGGGTGTACGTAATTACTTTTGCAACCATTTAAACATTGCACTTTGGAAAAACAGGATTACAGTGCAGGTGCAGAACTGAGGTTGGGATGAGTGCAGCAGCTACATATTTACATGCAGACATGATGACCACAGTTTTCAAGTAGCTTGATTTTTGTAAATACAGCAAAGGCTATAGAAAACTACGCAATTACAATGTGCAGTAGTACAGGAACGGCTTGAGGGCAGTTAAAATAAAATGTGCGTATTAGTCCATGTGGTGGAATCGCACTGGTAGATGAAGATCTGTGTCACTGATGGCAGCTGTATACTCCAAATGGAAGCAGGAAAGGAGAACAGGTAAGGGACTGAAGCAGTTGGAAGCCAGAACTGTGCAGGGACACCTGAAAGTGCCGGCTAGAGGTATGAGAATGCCCAAAAAGAAAAAACTATGAAGGGAGCCAGGAAAAAGATCTGAGTTAACAAGGAAGGGGGAAAAAGGAGCTGGGAGGCAGCAAGAGCTGGCTGCAGGGCAGGAGAAAAACACAGTGCGAGAAGCACAGGAGGCAGGGAGGGAAGGGCAAGAAAAAAGGAGAGGGAAGCACAAAAAGATAAATCGGCAGCAGGAGCATAGAAAGCACAGTTGCACAAATGATGTGGGGAGTGACTAAAAACACTCCCTAAGCAAGGGAGGTGCATCCGAGGAGGGCTAAAGTAGAGTTTGTGGGAGGAGCTATTCCCATATTGAACCTCGGCAAGCCCTCCCATTGTGCAGTGGCAGTGCAGATGAATAAAACAGGTAGCATCAGTTTGCAGGAAGGAGCCAAAATCATGTGGAAATGGGGGAGACTATCAGGAGGAGGTCAGGAGCAGGGAAGGTCAGGTGGGTTGTTAAGAGGAGCAGGGGAGAGCAGGAAAAAACCTTAGCTTGTGTCTAAGGGTGGCGAGAGAGGTGGAGAGGCAGATGGAAGAGGAAAGCTGGTTCTAAAGGAAGGGGAGATGATAGGGGAAAGCAGACTGCCCAGCAGAGAAGAGAGGGTAACGGTGTCACTACTCCGCGTTCATCATACTATTGTTTGTTGCTCACAGTTAAATGCTTTTTTGCCTGTTTTGAAATGCACTGTATGATAATTTAATGTATGGCAATTTTTATTTTGAAATGTGTTTCTTGTAATTTGTGTATATTGTTTTATTATGACCAAGTTGCTGAATTATTCTTGTACACTGTACCTTGGACAAGTGCTGTTTCTCTTCTCGTCCCCCTCCCCGCAGGGTGATTCTGTAAACAAGCTGATACCAACTCAGTATGACTTTCCTGGTAAAACATTTGAAATAAATAATAGATTCTGAGTCAGACTTCCTGGTTGTTCTATTTAGTACTCATGGCACAAAGACCACTTATTGTATCCCTTCCCCCATAACAGAAAGGAAGGGGAGGAATTAAGTGAACTTAGCACTGTTGTAATAGCATTTGTGCCTATGCTTCCTGGCCAGCATTTGACAGGACTGCACCATATGTACAGTACAGTACTGTATGCCATGATGGGGATTACAGATGCTGTGCCACCAGTGAGTACTGCTATATATAGTTAACAGGGAGTCGGGAAAAAGGGAAATAGGTAGGGGCAAAACACTTGTTGCAAAGGTTGAATAGGAAATGACTATCAATCACTATCAGTTATTGTAACTGCCATTTTGGAGTTAATATGCTTGTGTGCTGTTGTTTTGCAGGAAGCAGAGAAGAAAGCTTTGATTTGCTGGAGTTTTGCACAGGAATGCTAAACTAGGATTGCTTATTTCAATGTGTCCTAATGTTTTAATTTTCTTCACATATTGTAATAGCAAGAAGTTCATTTGGTAATTTTGTTTATGGAAATCTGAGGTTCCAAGCAAGGAAAGCAAATTACTGTAGCTATTGTTTTGATTTTTAGAGAAGCACATGAATTCCTCAAACCAAATATTGCTTTTAACAGGTCATCGAAATAGCAAAGCTCTACATAAACCAGTACCTGTGGGATACTGAGAGGAGCCTGAGACTCAGTGTTACAGTTAATGAGAACAAATGAGTCAGCCAGACATTCAGTGAGAGTGACCTGTGACATTGCATGTGGCCGAGACAATGATTGCACTACACTGAGAAGTCTCAATGGGATGAAGCACGTCTATATTTGCTTATTCTCAGCCTATACTGGATTAGAATATAGAAGCCTGTTTAAAACGTGATGTCTGTCATGGTGAGCCTTTTGTCAGCCTGGCTTGCACAAGGATGGAGGGGAAGGGTGCAAGGGAGGGGCAGCTGCAGAATAAGGGGTGCTAGCTGCACATGAGAGCAGACTTGATAGACCTCTGGGCCTTTATCTGCTGGCAAATTTTATATGTTCATACGTATGTTCGTAGGATTTGGATACCCATAATGCTTTGCAGTGGGTTGGAGGCTTCAGAGTATGCCTGGGGTTTGGAGAGATGCACAGACCCAAGCAATTTAGATATTTCTTTTCTCCAATCACCCTTTTCTGGATCCTTTGCACTATTCCTCCTGCATACTGCCTCTTTGGTGTGCTACCTCTGAGTGTACCAAATACCAGATGTCTTAGGGCCTGACTTGGCACTTGGCTGAGACAATGACTGCACTACACTCAGTTTTCCCAATTGGTAGAAACATGACAAAACCATTTTATGGTCCATAAAATGCTACATACGAACATCTTAAATTCAACAAGTGAAAGCAGGAACCACAAAAGAGCATGGAAGGGTCTGTTACTCTACTACAGTGGTAATAGCCACGATGCAGTGCAGTACCTTGCAGTAAATGACATGTGGCAAAATACTGCTTGACAAAAGGGCTTAATAGCTATTGAACTGCACTGAGCCCCTGACAGGGCATCTTCTCCCCACGGTGGTGTGGCATTGAATCTGCCACCACCCACTCTGCCACAGGCTGCCAAGGAAGCTCCACTAGCAGCTCCTGAACCCCTGACAGGGCATCTTCTCCCCAGGGCAGTGTGGTGAATCCACCGCCACTTGTCCGCTCTGTCTCTGGCCACCTAGGAAGCTCCACTAGCAGCTCCTGAGCCCCTGACAGTGTTTTCTCCCTGCAGTGGTGCGATGCTGAATCCACCACCACCCACCCTGCCTCCAGCCATCTAGAAAGCTCCACTAGCAAGTACGCCATCTCTACAAACTGGGGAACCAGATTTTCAAATTTGTGGTGCCTTCTTGCATCCTGCCTTCCAACTAGCTGTTCCGAGTCAGAGCGCACCTGATTGGATACATCTCCTGGCTTGAATTCCTCTGCTTTGACCGAAAGCTCAGCCCATTTTTCAGCTAATCCTTCACCCTAGGATCTACTCCTTTACTGCAGAATGTATTTTTGCACACATTTATTTTGCCTGCCCACCTCCCCACCCCATCACTCTTTAAATGTGCTTGCTGTTTTGAACTCTGCCCTGCCACATCACCCTAGTCCAATTATCACCCAGCAGCCACCCACTCATGTGAGCTTTGATTGCACTATGCTACAGCCACCACCTTAAGCAAATTCATACTCTAATTCCAATCTTTATCTACACTACTACCATGCCTTGCCTTGCTATTTCCTTCACCTGCTACATCACATCTGCTTCCCAGCTCACCATATACTTTTCTGCCACACCCAAGTGCTCCAGAGCTGCTATGGCTCAAATCTCTCAATGTCTTCTCACCATTCCATCCTTGCACTCTGCTTCCCACTTCTCCTGTCTCCCCTGTCCTCCTCCTCCCATCCTGCCTGTCCCTATCTTCCATTTTGTGCTCCTACCCCAACTATAACTATGCTGCAATTCTCTCCTCCTCCTTCCTACCTGGACACACTACCCCTACCACCCTGTTCTACCTTCCTATTGATATCCTCCTACTTTACCTTACTTCACTTACTAAAATTTCAACCACTTTCCTCCCATCCCATCCTCTATGCTACATCCAAACCAGACCCCCACCAGCACAAGAAAAAAATGCATTTCATGATTATAGCCCTAGTGCCTATTCTCTGTGATACATCTAAGCCAGGGCCATGCCCTAAGTCACTCCTGCACCAGAGGCTGTACTTATGGCCGCAACCCAGGCCCCACCTTCAGCTACCCCATTGCTCTTCCATGGGGCTTAAAAATCATATGTCTAAATATCCATGGCCTCCTCCCAAAGCTTGACTTACTCCAGCCTATAGCTCTCCACTTGTTCCTGACATATTCATCCTCTATGAGACCTGGCTCCACAACAAAATAGATAACCCCCCTCTCTCTATCCTCTAATCTGTAACAGGGTTGATACACAAGGAAGTGTGGAAAGGATGAGAAGGGACTTGGCAAGGTTGGAAGAATGGACAGAAGTATGGCAGCTAGGATTCATTGCAAAGAAGTGCAAAACCAGAACCCAGGGGAAGAATACACAATTGGGGGGAGGTAGTAACAACAACAAAAAAGGAAAGGGGCCCGGGGGTAATCATATCAGATGACCTTAAGGTTAGCAAGCAATGTGAGAAGGCAGTAGGGAGGGCTGGGAGTATACTGGGATGCTTAGGGAGAGGCATCAGCAGCAGAAAACAGGAAGTTGTTATCTCTCTGTACAGACAGTTGGTGAGACCCCATCTAGAGTACTGTGTCCAGTTCTGGAGACCCCATCTCCGCAAGAACATAGACAGAATAGAGGCAGTCCAGAGGAGGGCAACTAAAATGGTGCAGGGTCTGCAAGAGAAGCCGTATGAGGAGAGACTAAAGGAGCTTAATATGTATACCCTTGAGGAAAGAAGGGAGAGGGGGGACATGATAAAAACATTTAAGTACCTCAGTGGAATCAACAAAGTCCAAGAGGTAGCATCTTTCAGAAAAAGAGGCGTGCAGAACAAGGGACTATAATTTAAAGATAGAGGGGGTGGTTCAGGGGCAATGTGAGGAAGTATTATTTCACAGAGAGGTGGTGGATGCGTGGAACAGCCTTCCTGAGGAGGTTGTGGGGTCTAAAACTGTGGGAGAATTCAAGAATGCATGGGACAGACATAAGGCAATTCTTGTGGGGGGTAGGAAGAAATAGGCTGTTGGTTAACTAGGATCTGTGGCCTATCCTGTAGGTAGGGAAATGGGCAGACTAGATGGGCCAAGTGGTCCATATCTGCCGTCAAAGTCTATCCCTGGATATACCCTAACTCATTAAGATTGCCCCTCCAGCGGTGGTGGAATAGCAATATATGTCACCTCAACCGTTCAGTTTGCTAATATCCTGGCCGCTTCTGTCCCTGAAGCATACAAGGCATTCATTCTTAAATTATCCCTTCCTTTTTCCGTCCCCATCTTCATGGCAGGTGCCTATTGTGGCCCCAGCCTCCCCTCCTCAGCTATCACTGATCTCATCAGCACCAGTGTCTCCCTTACTTCAGCTGGTGAAATATACACACTGGGTGACTTCAATCAAAATTGCCTGTCCCCTTCCCTTAATAAAACACACCCTGTTCTAGAGCAAACCCACCAAAACCTTAAAACTGGAAACCACTCCCTAATCGATTGGGTCCTCACATCCCACCCCCAAAGGGTAATTAAATCCGGTATTCTACCAGATGTCTTGAGTGATCACTATATGACATTCATGGTAACAAAGTACAGAGACCCAGGCCCCAGAAAACCATTTTTTCCATTAGTATAACTCACTAAACCTTGACCCCTCCTCCAGGACTTGGCCCACACAAACTGGGATCCAGTCTCCTCATCTAACACCACAGATGATGCTTACTTATATTTCCATGATAAATTCATAGAGATTTGGAATAATCACTCTCCATTGTTTCGCCAGGGTCAGGGTAATCATCTCCATGGATCACCACTGAACTCTTGATGTGTCCAAGGGGCCAGGGACTAACCTGGAAGCTCATAAAACTCTAAACTCCCACATGACTATAACATATTGCTCCCTACGTAATAGGTGTACTGAAGACACTCGTCTCACCAAAGCAGAATACTTCTGCTCAACCTTCCAATCTAACATTAATAATCCATCCAAATTCTGCAAGGTTATTCATTCCCTTCCCCCCCTTCATCCCCCCAACTCCGCTTCTTAATATAAATAACACACAAATCTCTGATCAGTTTGTGTCGCCTCTGAATTTAATTTGTACTTCATCTCCGTGCCTCTGCTTTCTATCCTCATTACTACCTCTCTAACTCCCATCCCCCACTGTCTACCCACTATATCTAGCTCTTTCTCCTTCTCAGAAATCTCTCCCTCCATGATCCTGGATGTGCCCTACACTCTCAATCCCTCAAAAGGCAGCTCACCTGATGGTCTGGATCCTAAATTGCTCTACCTTTCAGCTCCAGCAATTACTGCTCCGCTAACTGCTCTTTTGAACCTCTCTGTCATTACTGCAACCATACCTTCAGTTTGGAAGCATGCCACTGTTCTACCACTACCAATGGGTGGGGATCCTACCACCCCAGCCAACTATCACCCTATATCCCTCCATCCCACCCTTGCTAAGCTCCAAGAACACCTGGTCCTATCTCAACTCTCCTCCTCTCTCTCTGATTCTATCTTTTTCACTCCATTCCAATCTGGGTTCCGGAAGAACCATTCCACCATTACCTCCCTGATTAGGCTCACTGACTCTATCTTCTCAGGAATGGACAGTAGTCTAATCACCTCAGCCATCTTTGTTGACCTTGCTGGGCATTGACACAGATTCCCATACCCTTCTATTGAATTCCCTGTCCTCAGCTGGTTTAACCAACTCTGCCATAAACTGGTTCAGTTCATACCTAATTGGTCGAACTCAGTCAGTCTGAATAGCTGACTCCATCTCCCCTTCTTTACCTATCAGCACTGGTATACCTCATGGTTTTGTACTGGGCCCTATCCTGTTCTCAGTATTCTTAAATGACCTGCCCTCTGTCTGCTCCTCCTCTTTCTCCATACACATGTACACTAATGACACGGTCCTCTTCTTCTGGCGCCATTCCTTTGTGGATGTTGAAACCAAATTTCAGTTTGACTTCAATGAAGTCCAGCAATGGTTTTCCACCCACCAACTCTCTCTTAATGCCAAGAAGACCGTCTCAATGACCTTCGGTACTAGGCAGAGACTCTCTATGCTCCCCATTGTACCCTCCTTCCACACGCTAGATGGGACAGTACTTGAGGACATTACATCCTTTAGGTACTTGGGGGTTTGGCTTGTTCAACACCTCAGCTTCTCTGGTCATGTTGACACCATCCTGAAGAAGCTGCACCCTAAGCTTGGTGCACTCTACAGGAACTGAAGCTGCCTGCCACTACTGGCTAGGAGTAAACTTGTCCAGAAGATGATTATACCTGTCTTTGACTACTGTGATGTAGTCTACAGTGCCACTTCCAAGTCTTCCTTAACCAAATTGGACACTATTTTTCAACTCCTTCTGTCGTTTTGCTCTTGAGTCCCCCTCTCACTCCCATCACTGTCATCTCCACTACTCCTTTGCTTTCCTCTCACCAGAAAATCGCCATCACCTCCATTGTGCTAAATTTGTGTCAAAATTTTGGTTTGGATCTCTCCCCTCATACTTTACTTCTCCTTTATCCAACTTTCCTCCCCCTGCCTATTCCCTTAGATCATATGATGCTTGCCTACTGGAATTCCCCTATTGTACTACTGCCATAGGTCAGATGGCCTTCTCACACTGCTTCCCCAAGCTTTGGAATGCCCTTCCCCCCCAGATTCATCACTCATTCTCCTCTCACTCCATTACCCTGGACTTACATAAATTTCTGTTGGTAAATTGTATTTGCGACTAACCCTGCCCCCCCCATGCAGCTATAGTCTCCTCCTAACTGCCTGCTCAGGGCTCATTGACCACTCCTGACTGCACCTTTGGGCCCTGGCACTAGAAATTAACTAAATTTTATGACTGCATTTATGTTGTACACTACTGTCACTACTGTTTTTGCTGTATTCACATGCATTATGATGATGCTATCATCACTATTGTTCTTGCTGTATTCATATGTATTACGATGATTCAAATGTATCCACTTAAATTATGTACTGTGTATGATTGCTATGTATGATAAGTGCTCCCTGCACCCTTTCCCCCAAGACGCACTATGAGATGAGCAGCTTGTTGTTCAGTGTGCCCTTCCTGGTGAAACATTTCAATAAATAAAAAATAAATGAATAAATAAACTGTTTCTGCAGCCTACTGCAGCACTCTGCAGTTATACTGCAGTGTACTGAATTGCATCCTGACTGGCTCCACTGTACATGCACTAACTGAACAGTGTAATTATGGCAAAGATCCACAAGGAACTTATTTATGACCGATAGCAGTGGGGCTCCAGAAAATAAGACTTGCAATGGGAATGCTGCTGGACAGCAATCAAATATTAGAGAAGCTGATACAATGACTACACAGAGACTCTCAAGAAACAGGAATCATACTTAAGACAGGATTCTGCACATGCAGCTGATTTCCTGTAACAAAAAGGGTACTGTGATGAACAGAAGCCCACACTACTAAGGCATGACAGAAAAACCTGGGATGGATGCAAATTTCCTACACAGTGCATGAGATGGGAGAAGGTGCCATTTCATATGAAATCACAGTGCAGTGGCAAGATGCAGCCATTATGTGTTAAAAGGCTTTTAAGAAAATGTGAAAGTAACTGTATAGAGCGATCGCCTTTAGAAGTTGCATTGATGCAAAGGGATGCATGGACAATGCAGATTCTACTGACCCATGAAAGGGTAGAATTCAAGATGGATATGAATTCAGATGTTACCACCTTGCTAAAAAGTATGTATCAGAACATGCCCAGTCAACATTTGTACCCTATCAAAGCAATGCAGAAGGTTCTGCTGGGGCCAGGACAGAATTCCTTGGCAGTGCAAAGGTTTTGTTCTGGCACTGCAAAGGCAATCATAGGAACTGAAAGAAATGTATCTGGAATGTGATCTGCACACACCACATCTAGTTAAGCAAGTCATAAAGAAACTGAAGTTAGAATGGTATGGTGTGGAACAGCAACCCCATAATGGAAAGATTCCCAAAATATTCTGCAGTCTAGGTAAACTAATCCAGGAATAGTAGGTTAAACTGAAATCAGATGTTGTACCTTCTCTACTTTCCACTCCAAGGAGAGTACTGTAACCTACAGACTAAATTTCCAGGTATGGTGGTGGTTCCCAAGAAAAGTGGAACTAAAAAGATCTCTGTGGAACTCATTAAAATAAATAAGTTGGTAAAAAGAGAAAAGAGCATTCTGCTATCAGTTGAGCAGGCTTTGGGACTGCTGTAAAATGTTCACAAAATTGGATGCTATCACAGGCTGCTGGTGATGTCTAAGTCAAAGTCTCCTCCTAAACATACAAGTTTCATGTCACCTTTTGGAGGCAGTGTTTCTGAATTACCTTTTAACACATTTCTGCTCTAGAGTACTTCAGAGGCAGATACGTAGAATTCTTGAGGATTTAGAAGGAGTCATCTGCTACATGGATGAGATACTGTACATATCTTTAAGAGCAGAAAATCTGACCATGACATGTGATAAACAGAGGACCTTTAGGAAATAAGATAAACTGGAAAGGAACATGACCATGTATAAGCAGAAGAGGGTGGAAAGCAAGGATGTTATTAAACGGCAAAATTCAACATGGAACAGAATATAGCTGAGGGAGTTATACCAAACAATAAAGCATTGATTTTGTGCATACAGTATGAGAAAACGTGTATGCATAGAAACATAGAACATAGAACATAGACTTTGGACGCAGATATGACTACTTGGCCCACCTAGCCTGCCCATTTCCTACCTAGAGGATAAGCTGCAGATCCTAGTTAACCAACAGCCTATTTCTTCCTACTCCCCACAAAAATTGCCTTATGTCTGTCCCATGCATTCTTGAACTCTCCCACAGTTTTAGACCCCACAACCTCCTCAGGAAGGCTGTTCCATGCATGTACCACCCTGTGAAAAACTACTCACATTGCCCCAAGCCGTCCCCACTCTAGCTTCAAATTCTATCCCTTGTGCTAGCAAATCTCTTTTCTTGAAAGTTGCTACCTCTTGGACTTTGTTGATTCCACTGAGCTACTTAAACATTTCTATCATGTCCCTCCTCTCCTCCTTTCCTCAAGGGTATACATATTAAGCCCTTTAGTCTCTCCTCGCACTTGTATGGCTTCTCTTGCAGACCCTGCACCATTTTAGTTGCCCTCCTCTGAACTGCCTCCATCCTGTCTATGTCCTTGTGGATATGGGGTCTCAGAATTGCATGCAGTACTTCAGATGGGGTCTCACCAACTGCCTGCACAGGGGATAACAACTTCCTGTTTTCTGCTGGTGATGCCTCTCCCTATACATCCAGTATCCCCAGCCCTACCTACCCTTTCTCACATCCAGACTGTAAAGGGATGGGAAATACATAATACACTGTGCTGAATGAATATTTCAGCTCTGTACTTCACTGTAGAGAAACCAGGCCACTTCTGATTGCAGTAACAGTTACCCAGAAAGATCAGCTTGGCTAGTAAGGTTATGAAGGCATCACAGGAACATATGGTAACTAAATCTCCAAGTCCAGAATAAATACATACAAGGCTACTGAGATATATGAGTGGTCATTGTCAGTATCTCTTTTCAGTTAATCACTCAACTCTGGGGTGGTGCAGTACCTAAGGACTGGAGGGCTGCTAATGTGAAACCCATTTTTAAGAGTGGGGATAAGAGCACCCAAAACTATAGGTCTTGGTGGTTAACATCCATCATTGGGGAACTGATTCCAAATATACTCATAGAGATAACTGAATTCATAGACAGTCTACGTCTTTGAGACTCAAATTAGCATGGATTCACAAAAAGTCGGTCATGTAAACTAACTTCTTTAACACAGAAACACATATGGTGGATAAAAGGCAGGCAGTAGACATTCTTTACCTGAATTTTAGTAAAGCCTTTGATTCAGTCCCACAGAAGGCTCATACAGAAAACAGAGAACATGGTGCTGAGGGCTAGTGGAAAGAACTTAAAGCAGCAGTGCAATGAAACTGGGCTAAAATTTGACTCTGCCTTTCTTTTCTTCCTAATCAATGCCAGATTCCTTCCAGTTGAATTTGGTGGTAAACGTTCAAGTTTCTGTTATCATTTAAGACTTTTATAAAAGTTTTAAAATAATTATTTCTCAAGAAAAAAAGATGACTTCTTCATTTTTGCACAGAAATAATTTTGAAGATCTGTGGAGGATAAGAGTCCAGACAAAAATGCAAATGTACAGCACACAGCATAGGAAGCATCCAGAAAACCACATCAACAGTTTTGCCATTATTTTTTATAACCATAGCAGAAATATTGCTTTTTGGAATAACTTTTTTCATTGCAATGCTGCTTTAAAGGGTAGTCCTGAATGTTAAACTCTCAGAGATAGAAAGAGTCACCATTGATGTCCCACAATGGTTGGCACTTGGCCTAAGTTTATTTAACTTATTAATACGTGCTATAGGAAAGGCGCTTAATGCTAATGGTTTTTTTTCTTAACAAATTTTGTTGAGCAAGGCACCAAAGCAGCAACTGACAATTTACATAATAATACATTGACATCATTGAGGTATAACTTAATGTCAGACAGATACATACAGTGGTAGAAGGTATGTAAATACATAATGGGTGCTACATCTAAAATGCTACTAGGTAAATGCAACAAGGACTGAATCATAATCAGTAGGGACCCACCATACTCTGGAATGAGCAAGCTAGGGAAAAGGAAAGGAAAATAGTTTAACCAGAAAAGGCACACTAAGCCAAAGCTTGTTTCAGGTCGACCTGGGAGCATAAGAAGTTAAGAGACTTGACAGGGGTCACACATTATGCAAGTGGGGGCTGACAGGATTCAAAACCCGGTCTCTGGGCTTGCAGCCCAGTGCCCTTAACCATTACACTATACTACTCCTAAACAAGTATGCCCAGCTTTGGGTTAGTCCGGCCAGACCTCCAGATTTATAGCTTGTTGTATAGACTCCCAAATAAAAAAAAAACTCCTGTATCTTATCATTGCCACTAAGTTGCACTTGTTCAAGTTTGGAGCACAGTTTAACACTGTTTGCCCACATGGCTGTTGGGGGGGTCAACTGACATCCACCTCCAGGCTATCACTTTCTTTGCATCAGTTAATGCTATGAACCAGAGTGGCCTTTTATTGCCTAAGCACTAACATTCTGGGTCCACACCTAACACAGGGTCTAAGGGGACCTAGTGAGTTTGACCTGTAGGACTTCTTCCATGATTCTATGCAGTTCACACCAAAGGTCAATTTTGGAGCATGGGAGAGCCACGTATGAAGTCACCTTCCTGGCGCTCTCATTTGGGGCACAATTTGTTTTAGTTTTCTTTTGGGTACCTTGCATAGGGGCCTGACTGAGGAATAGTATGTTTGATACATAAGGTTTAGCAGGATCTACCTCAGCTTATTGCTTTTAGAACATCCAGCCAGGTGGGCTGATGCCCTTTCCACATGCCATAGTATATATTTAGGGCCAGGTCCTCCCCCAACTTCCTCCTAATTCTTTCAGCACGAGGGTTGTTATCTTCCTTGCAAAGTCCTGTAGTACACAGACAGGACTTGGTTACTGACTGAGGCATGCACAGCTCTTCCTTGAATGGAGACAAGTGCACAATGGTAGTCATCGGGGACTCCTGTCCCACCCCAGTCTCAGTGGCCAGTATCTGTCTGACCCTCAAGTAGGCAAACATGTCCCCTGTAGGCAATTCCCACTCCCTTTGTATTTGCTGAAATTATTTCAGCCACCCTCCCTGCAAGAATTGGGCATGATATGAAAGACCTTTTGTTCCCATTTCACAAGGGTTTGTTGCAGAAAGACATTGTGCCATGGGGCTCCTTTAAGAATAATGTGCAACAAGGCATGTCCTGACCACCCAACCTCTCAATTTATGCTTTTGTAAACAGCAGTCCAGACCCTAGTCAAGGTGTTGGTAAAACGGTTAAAGATCAGGGGAACCAGCCAGCCCAGTGATGTGGAGGGCTGAGGCATCTGTGCCTTACCTCCAGCCATGCTGGCTACCCGAGTTCACGGTGCAAGTGGGTCACTGATGGTCAGCTGGGGAGGAAGAGGACTGAGCATCTGAAAGGACTGCTCTCCTGTCCCGGGGAGGAAGGACTGGCGCTCCCATCGAATGACTACCCCGGGTGGAATCTGGAGGGTAGTGTGGGTCTGATGGATGCCAGGGAAGGGAGGGAGGGCACTCTTGGGACTTCTGTGACATGCACGCACCTCCACACTTGCACGTCTGGCATGTGCACCCCAGCAATGGGGATGGGACAAAAATGGGGAAAATCCCCAGCTAAAGGTGACAACCGAGCCTCCATGAGCCTCTTGCGATGCTGGTGATCGGGTGAAGGTAAGTGCCAGTGAGGCTGGGATGATGGGGCTGGGGTATAGGTCAGGATGAGCACAGCTGGGGCAACGGTGGATAAATACCTATATGGAAAAAAAAAGATAACTGAGAACCATATTTAAAATTGCATTAGTGCTATAGACATTAGACCCCTACTTAGGCTATGACCCAGCTCCTCTTCCTCCATCTCAAGCCACATTGGCCTAGTGCATGAAGGACCATCCATACCTGTAGGTATAAAGCTGAGTTGGGCAGCATAATAGTAGTTCTTAAAATTTGCAGGCACACTTCCTCTTCCTGAGCTGGGAGCTGTAAAATGCTATGTTTAATTCTAGGCCCTTTACCTTGCCAAAGAAATGTATTAACTGTGCTGTTAATTTTAGAAAAAAAGAGATTATGGCACCTGGATTGGGAGACATTGAAACAAGTACAGGTAGTTAAGTAGAATACCCATTTTCACAACATTTACTAGTCCTATAAGTGATAGGGGCATGAGGCCCCATCTGTCACAGTTCTCCCTTAAAGTTGTCACCAGTGGAAGATAGTCACATTTGCAGAGCTAGTTCAACTGCAGGAATTGTTATCCCTAAATATTTGATAACACTGACTACCTGCAGTCCTTAAGAATTGGATACAATGTTGTCCCTGTCTCATAACCCAATGGGCAGGATTTCACTCTTGGTCCAATTGATTTTATGGCCAAACAATGCTCTGTATTCCCCTAGTAGAGAGTGTATTGCTGGTAGCCTTCTCACAGAGTCTTGGAGATACAAAAGCAGGTTGTCCACAAACAGTGCATTTTTTTGGGTTCTTCTTCCTGTATTACAACCTTCTATATCTGGGGTCTTATGTATGATGGCTGCTAATGGCTCCAGGGCAAGTACATACAGAAGGGGTGGACCTGTATTTGTGCTTTGGGAGTATGATAGAGCACCTTCACTCACTTCATCAGTTGTGGCCTCAACCCTACATTTTTCAGCATTACAAACATATGCCCCCATTCCACCCGATAGAAGGCTTTTTCTGTGTCCAGAGCAAGGATTGCCACAGAGTGCTTGTTGAAGTTTTTAGACCATTTGTGAATAATATTCAGAGTGTATCTATTGTTGTATGTGCCTTGCCTCCCCTTGACAAAGCCAGCTTGATCAGGGTGTATACAGGTGTGTAGTATTGTTTCCAACCTAGCAGCAACAATTCTTACTGTGATCTTATAGTCAGATGTTAGTAAAGAAATTGATTGGTATGAAGTACACTGTGTCGGGTCCTTGCCTGGCTTTGGAAGTACAGTTATTACCACAGACAGGGTGGATGGGGGTGTAATACCATTAAAAATGCTCTTGTTAATTATATCATATGAGAGTTTCTCAAAATCACCCAAGAAGGTTTTCACAAAGTCAGTACAGAGTCCGTCTGAGCCTGGGGCTTTCCCTACCTGCAAAGTTTTAACTGCCTGAAGGACCTCCTGCTTATGTAGGAGCACCTCAAGCATCTCTGCCTTTACTGGGGACAGGGGTGTTATTTGCGCTTTTTCTAACAAAATCCTGGTGCTGTGCCTTTGTAGGGGCCATCTATGAACAGTACAGTGCCTCACAGAATATATTAAAGGCTTCCCCCACTCTCCTATTGTCTGTTACCAGCCCTAGCACTGAGTGCTTGATCTGTGTAATATTTTTTTCCCCTTCTCTCCTGTTAAGTTACCATGCTAGCAACTCCCACCCCCATCCCAATCAAAATATTGGCCAGCGCTGGAAAGGAAAATCACCCTTTTCCCTAGCTGCATTAGCCCATGTATTATATTTCCATTTTGCCTTTTCAATTATATAATATATGTTCAGAGAAACATTCAACATATGTACCTGTTCCAACTCTATACTCTCATCTTCCTGTTTCTCCAGTTCTTCCCTCTCTCCCATACTTTTGTATTTGGCATAAGCAATGGTTTGGCCCTTCAAACTGAATTTTAGTTGTTCCCACCTAATGGAATGTGACATTTCCCTCTTTTCCTTATGCACAAGGCATTCCTGTATTGCAGAGGCTATATGTTTTTTATATTCAGGGTCCTAAAGCATAAAGGGTCTAGCCACCATGGTCTGCTAGGGAAACCAACCCCTCCAAGTTCAATGCAAATGCTTTGGGGAGAGTGGTCTGATTCTGATGCAAGGTGATATTTTGTTAGCCTCACAGAGGGTATAATACTCCCTAATACAAAGATCAAGTTAATGTGTGCATATGACTTGTGGGAATGCAAATAAAAGCTGTACTCCCTTCTGGGGGGGTATGCCTACAGATGTCAGTTAAGGAGAATGTTTCAAGACATTCACTCCAGACTTTTTGCATTATTAGACCTAGGCACTGGCACTGAGTTAGATCTGTCTAACATGGTATCTAGGACACAATTCACATCCCCTTCCAGCACCCGTTGTACACTGTAATGAGCCATTTCAAGGTCAAGATGTTGAAAAAAATGGCTGTCCTCAACACTGGGCCCATAGGCGACCTTGATTGCTATGTTAGTGCTACAGTTAAGCAGGGTTTGAGTTTGAATGTACCTGCCTTGTGTGTTGACCGATGATATGGCAGTACCTCCTGGGAAACATGACCTTAATCATATTGCCACACCTCTGGCTCTCGAATTAAAGTAGGAGGTGAGCCAAGTGCCCTTCCACCCTACACATGTGCGGTTGGCCTAGCCCACTGACACCTGGGTCTCTTGCATAAGCAATATGTCTGTTTTCAACTTTTTAGCTCTCCCCATCACCCGCTTTTGCTTAACAACATATTGTAGCCCATTCATGTTGCAGGTGGTAACGTAAAGAACTAGCCATATTGTTGCCTGTGGAAAAAAACATGTACAGTATAGACCCATTTAGGCAGGCCTGGTGGTGCTGAGGGCTGAGGCACTGGATGCCACACCTAAGTGCCCACACCCGGCGACCAAGTTCAGTAATGAGCTCTGGTGCTGGGGGTCACTAGGAGGGAGAGGAAATAAAAACATCTTAAGAAGTACTTTGTTAAAGAAAATAGTAGAAACTCAAGTTTTCCCTTTAATTGATTTTAGCGATATATTATATAATCGCGTAGTCAGGTTAAGTTACAAAAATTAGTGGTTCTCTATAATAGGTTGGCAAGACTAATTTTATGGTGTCCTAGAGATACACATCATTGTTTAATGTATGAGAAATTAGATTGGTTCTCCTAACAAATAGGAGGAAATACCATAAGATAATTGTTGCATATAAAAGTGTACAGGGGTATGTTCCAGACTTTCTTTATGAAAGGTTGATGGTTAAGGACTTATATCCGACCTTGAGGAAAGCATTATACAGGGAATTGGTAGTATCATTTGTCAACTACTGAAAAGTCAAAATCTTTCTTTAGTTATATGGTTCTCGATTATGGAATAGTTTGCCAATAAGGTTTTGTTTGGTGAATGGAAGACCTCCATCAATGAGAATTCTCAAACAATGGTTACGGATACAGTAAAAAAAACAGATAAAGAGTTGTTGTGTAATATTTAGCTATGTTTATATGTATGTATGTTGTATTGTAAATTATTGTGTTTTTTTTAGATTTGTATTTTTTATACTCTTGAATTGTGTAAGGTAGGTATGTGTTATTGTTGTAATATATGTATTTTTCCCTGGGTCACCATTTTAAATGAGTACTGTTCTCAATGGTTAAACTTTGAAATGAAATGAAATGAAATGAGGATTGAATGTCCGATGGACTGCTCTTCTCTCCCTGAGGAGGGATCCAGGGAGCATCCAGTGCAGTAGAGAACCCCGGTGGAGACTGGGGGTAACACTAGCATGATGCCATTAAGGGAGGAGCACGGTGAACATCTATAGCTCAGCCGCATGACATCATCGTACGTTCGTGTTCATTTAACCAGTTAAGCAGAAATAACCATGATCCTGGATAGGCAACAGCTACCGTCAGGACCACGACACCACATGCCCAATACTGGGCCCATGTCTCTGCCCCTCTTTCATTCCACCTCCTTGGTTGGAACATTAGACTAAGAGATAGAGCGCTGGAGTCGAGGCGGCCCTACCCCAGTGGGCTCAGAACTGAGGGGATCTGCTGGCTGGTGGTAGGTGGAGGGCAGATATCTCTGAGGAGGCAGGGCTTCAGATGGGCTGTAACAGTGGTGCTGGTGAGTAGGGGCTGCCTGAGAGAGTTCCGGGACTGGAGCACAAAAAGAAATTACAAAAAAAAAAAAAAAAAAAGTATAGTCCTGTTTAATCGAGCCCTGGTTAACTGGATCTCCCTCTTAACTGAACCATGTTTGTGCCGCCCAGCAATTGGTATCCAAGCATCAGCTGTTCAGCAGCACTGTCTGCCATCTTCAGTAAAGCAGAACACTGTCAGTGGATCATGGCTCTCCAGCAATTGGCAGACAAGCATCAGCTGTTGCTAAATTTCTATAACAGTAACAGTGACAATGACTTTCTTACTAACTCTATTTCTGCAATTACCTGTCTGTCAGCATTAATGGGAGCGTTGTCAATTGAAACCAAATGAGTAGCAGCAAGAGGAAGTGTACTGTTCTAACTTTGTAGCAAAAGCTGCAAATTCTCAAATGGATTGAAATGTTGAGCATGCAGTTGCTCTTGCAGCTAAGTATGCGTGGGTAAATCTACCATCAGTGACATAAAGGAGGAAACAGAAAGCTCAGAGATTTTGCAATCTCTATGGAAGGGTCCTTTGAGGAAAAAACGATGAGAACCTGCAAGGATGACAAGCGAGATGATGCAGTGTACCTGTGGTTCTGCCAGAAAGGGAGAAAGGCAGGCCTATCTCTGGTCCCCTTCTAAAGAAAAAGCCATGCAGTTACCTCCTGACTAGGTGAGGATCATGGTAGCTTGCAGCCAGTGATGGGTGGCTGGATCGCTCGAGAAATGGCATGACATTAGACAACTTAGGCTGTGTGGTGAGAGGCAAAGTGCTACCGAAGAAGGAGTAACTCCTTCATGCAGCAACTTAATGAGCATATAAAAGCTGAATCACTGTCACAACATCAGATTTACAATGCAGATGACACTGGGTTGTATTGAGGTGCCTTCCTGATAAAAAACTGGCTCACAGTGCAGAAAAGGATGCCCTTGGTTTTAAGAAAACAAAAAGACAGGGTTACAGTGCATGCTAGTGGCTCAGATAAACTGCCCCTCTTTCTGATTGGCAAACCTCATGACCCCAGGTGCTTTCACCATGTGAACATGTCCACCTTACCGATGGTTTATGGAAGCCAGAGGAATGCATGGATGAATGGGGTTCTGTTCACCAAGTGGTGCAAGGAGCACTTTGTTCCAAGTGTGAAAAGGCATCTAATGTCCCTCAGTTTCCCCCAAAATGCAATCCTTCTTCTGAACAATTCACCAGCACACCCCAAGATGCCAGTGGTCCAAACCAGGGATGGAAGCATAAGCTGTTTATTTATGCTCCTGAACACCACATCTAAGATTCAGCCCTGTGATCAGGGTATACTTGAAATTTTCAAACACTAGTACAGAAAGCATTTTCCATTGAACATAAATGAGAACATGACTCTCCAGGACAGAGTGAAGTACATATCACTGAAAGATGTGATTTATGTGGGTGGAGAGGCATGTGAGAAGGTCTGGCCTGAAATAATTACAAATGAATGGCTTAAATCTGGCATTCTAGTGACCGAGGAACTGGTAGCCGATACAGAGGGGTTGAGAGAAGTGATGGACCATGATGATGACCCAGAGATTGCTGCCCTGGCAGAGGACATGATAAGCAAGCTGAATGTCTCACCTACTGATAAAGTCATGGAGAACTGGCTCCTCTGTGACAGTGTGGAGGAAGGGCATGAGCTTGTGTCTGATGAAGCAATCATTGATGCTGTGTGGCAGCAACCAGGGGGTAGTGACAACAGAGAATAAAGTGATGAGGAGAAAGATGACAAAGCAGACAATGTGGTACCCATCCCTACACATTCTGAGGCTGTGGATTGCTTTGCTAAATGTTTGATGTGGCTGGAGAATCAGCCGGACTGTCACTCTGTGCAGCTGATGTTGCTGAGAGATACCTGTTCAAAGGCTGCAAAGCTGAGAGTTCACAGCCTTCAGAAAGCAACTGTGCAGCAGTATTTCACACCGCTGAACAAATAAAGACATTTTTGTAGTTCCGTTCCATAGTAAGCACAAGCGCAGCACAAAAAAAGTAAAAAAAAAATGTTAAGCACTTTTAAGCACTTGTCCTTCTCCCTTCTCCTTCACCCTGTATACCTTGAATATGCACCACCTCCACAAAAAAAGAAATTTCTTGTTTAACACCACCCCAAGTACATTCAGTATGCCCTCAATAAAACTGACAGCCAGAATAATCCACAGTACGTCATTCACTAAAAGTTTTCTGTGCATACAGCGCATACTGCACATAAATTCCATTTGTACAAACTCCTGTATATCCGAACTGGAAACTTGGCACCCAAGTGGTTTGGATAAATAGAACTGCACTGTACTTACTGCAGCTTTTACACCATGGGACATAATTAAGCCACACTGTATAGAAGTAATGAAAAAGAGCAAGACACAAACCTTGCTGTTTGACCTTTACCTCCCTTCCCACCCACCCTCCCTTGTCCCTTTTAGTACTCAGTACCAGTCTGTTAACTCCCATTACTTCCTCTTCCTCTCCGTGCTAGGGATCTCCCAAACAAGATGCCTGACTTCATAGAAATGGAAGATAATAGGTGTGTGACTATTTTGAGTGGTTAGCCTGCACAATCTGCCTATATCACAAGTGCATTCATTTGTTTGGGCACTAATGGCCACTTATAAAGCATCCCTGTCAAAAGATATTCCTAATAATGGAACTTGATGTGAGATGTACAACTACCGTAATCATTTGAACATTAAAACAGCATTAATACTTCTATTGCATATATGTGAGTACTATGAACATTTGAACAATTACTAAAAGACTTGCTATTTAAAATTGCAGCTAACATTTTATAACAGATGCTTCCTTTTCTACCCACTCTACTTAGTAGGTGACATATTTACAGATCATTCCTTGTTATTCTGCAATACCTTGGTCTTGGTTCCCCATTCACCCTCTGCTCCCTTGGTCCTTTACCTCTTCCCCAGCCAGGTAAAATAAAGGGTGTTGTCACTAGTCCTGGACCTTTTGGGTCAGTGGCAACCACCTCTTCAATACTGATCCTTGACGCTGAATATGACAGAGCACACTAGTACCTTGAGGTGGTCCCACCTCATTGCCTTCTACTCCAAGGCCCAGCACCCATGATCTGCCAGTACCAATGCAGGAAAACCTCACAGGTAGATTTTCAGTAGCCTGATACAAAGTGAGAGAAAGGTATTATTAAACATGTTAACAAGTTCACCCTATTATCTGTAGCCTGCTACCCCTTGTCTACAGCCCCCCAACCAGCCACCAGCCCTGCATCAACACTCACACTGCATTTATGTCACATGCTCTTACCACCAAGGATGACATTAAACTTATTTATCCATAGTACATTGTGTAGCAGCTGTGTTTTATGTTTGCACTGGTCAGCTTTACTAGTGCAGACTTGTGTTTAATAATTAGATACTGCAGTCTCTTAGCTACTTAAACAACCTTGAAGAAAACAAGGTTTTGAAGTTTTAACCCACCATGGACTGTTAGGGACTCTCCTGAACCACTAACTTAATTGCCCTTTATGAAAATGTCATCACCATCTGTTATACTGATGCTCTGTAATCCACTACACACCAGTTTACAGTAGAATGGCAGTTCCAAGCAAAAGAAGCTGATAGTTCTTCGGATGCATTGCTGTGTCAGCAGGCCATGTGAGAGGAGACCTGTTTCGCACTCCTTCACGATCCTATGACGTGCTGCTTCATCCCTGTCACTACGGACCTCAGCTTCTTTCTTGGATGAGTGATCCGTCATGTATGGAAAGTGGGATGAGGGAAAAATGAAAGGCACCCAATCCTCATCCATTTGTGTTAGTACTTCCACTGGTGGCTTGTGGATGCCCTCACCTTACCCTCCCAGCCCCCCACCCTGAAATTGCATATCAGTTGCAACAGGCAGTCATCAGATAATAGATGTGCAGTGATCTTCCAGTATTCCTAATACCAAATGGAGTAAGCTGGGGAAAAAGACCACTATGGTGTGCCACTGAGCTGGGAACAGGGGTAAGGGAACAAACCAGACCACAAGCCATGTAATATCTTAGAAGTGTAAGATGATGTAAAACAGGTCAGGATATCAAAGTCCATTCACAAAAGTTCAAGATCAAGCTCATATGTAGCAGTGGTAAATCCAGGGCCCCAGGTACAAAGGAAGGGTCCTTGAGGAGTGAAGTTGGCATCAACTCATGTACCTCACAGCACTGTAAGGATGGGAAGATTGAGGGTCCCAAGTGAAAGGGGAGAAAAATAAATGATCCAGGACTGTTGATGTAAGATTCAAGGCAAGGGTTTTCAGTACGGCCCCCCCATCCCCTACACGTGCAGCCACTGAAATGGAAATATAGGTACTTCAGCAAGGCAGTTAGCTGAAAGAAACTTTCAGTGTCCACTGTTAGATCTTAGGGTAGGCAGCTGTTTACACAGGTCTTACCCAACCACAGGGGGCAACTGTGGCAAAGGCAGAGGGAGTATCGGTCAGAGGAATGGGAGGGTAGTCGGTGCCCCCTGCCACAAAATGCTGAACAAGTACACAGAGACCTTAATGCTATGTTGCAGGGCCCATGGCTCTTTGGGAGGAGCTGTGCAGATACTTCCTTGGGTTGGCATACTCCTCAGCTTCCGTATTGACATAAAGGTGTGAGGCAGTACTCCCTGGTCTCTGGACATGGAACCTGGACAGGTACTGGTGGAAAACTGTTAATCGCACCTGTATAAACTAGATTTTAGGTCAGAGAACTTATGCCTCTTGTTTTGAAGTTCCTGGCTATAATCAGGTAGATGGAGATCTTTGCCCTTTAGCTGAATTGGACCCTCGACTCATGACACTTGCTGACCACTTCTTGGTCCTGGTATCTATGGAACTTTGCTAGATAGTGTCTTAGTTTTTCTGCCATTTTGGGCTTCTGTCCTGGTGTTCTCTGTGCCCTTTCCACCTCAGAGTTCATCCCAAGTACTTTAGGTCTAAATTGGTGTGATGTTGTCACCTTTGATACCATCTGGTAATCCAATTAGGTGTACATTCTTCCCTCAGACTCTGTTCTGTTGATTGTCGACTTTTGCTGTCAGTAATTTTACCATTTCAATTAGCTGCTGCTGCTCTCTTTGCCAGTCTGCTACCTGGTTCACTACAGTGCTCACCTTGTCTTCAGTTTCAGAAATCCTTGTACCGTGGGCTGTGGTAATCTCTGAGGGTCCCTCCAACACACTGTGCAGATGAGTAACTTGTGAGGACATATTAGAGAAGCTCCATTCATTTCTGTATGCAGACTATTGATGGATGCTAGCAATGCATTGTCTTGTTGAGTGCCCAGCACTGCTGTTGGTGTCTTCATTGCTGCACTCCCCACCACTCCGTTAAATTAGCATGAGCCCTGGTCTCTGGCAGGAAGCTGATCTGTGTCTACTTTTTCTGTTGTTTGATGCTGATGTGCAGAGTCGTTTTCTGTTCAATGGTGCGTAAAATCTTCTAGTATGTTGTCGATTGATGGCAGACTCTGCTAGCTATGTAGGGAGCCCAGATTCAAGTGGATGTCGTCATTGCCAGTCAAGCAGCTTAATGGTAAAGTTAACCTATTCACTGATGATACAAAACTGTGTGGTAAGGTACACTCAGCAGAAGTAGTGGAAAGCATGAAAAGGGATGTTGGAAGACACAAAGAGTGATGTAACACCTGGCAAGTACAATCCAGTGCCAAGAAATGTAAGGAAATGAATATAGGCAAAGCAAACCCCCAGATGGGCTATATCATTGATGGGATTAGAATGAAAGCCACTAAAGAGGAAAGAGAGGTTGGATTATAATACATGGCAATCTAAAACGAGCAAGCCAGCATGAAAATACTTGCAGGAAGGCAAACAGGATACAGGAATGTATTAGATGGAGGTTGGCAAGTTGAATGGAGACAGTTATCACCACACTTTACCATTCACTAGTCAGACCACAGCTGGACTGCTGTGTGCAGATCTGTCGCCCCTATCTTAGGGAAGGACAGGGAAAGGATACAGAGGATACTGAGAAGGGCAACAAAGTTGATACTGGAAAGAAGGGAAATGCTACAATGAAGAATGTAGAACTTCAACATATAGAACGTTGTCCAGTGAAAACAGCTCAGGAATAACTGCTCAGAATAACAGCCATAAGTGAAAATAGCTGTGACTGGCACAAAATCAGCCAGGTCATTTGTGCTCTGTCTCTGACTTCTGCTGGTGTGCCTGTGATTTGTGCAATGTGAAGTCTGTTTATATTCTAGTTTGGGGTGTGGGGCAAAGTCCCCTCATTAGAAATTGTAGTCTGTGCAGCTGCTTTACTTCTCTCTCCGATGTACTGTGCGTGTTATTGCAGTCACTGTTTTGCCTGTGCTGTTTTGCACTCTATTATCACTTAGAAAATGGGCTTTAGAAATCCTTCAAACTGATTGACTGAGAACCCTGCCAGCAATACATTTATTTTTTTAACAATGCCTTGTAAAACAATTCCTGGCCAGCACTGCCACCTTACTGGGATACCACTGTTGCTCAGTTTTAAAAAATGTGACAACCATTTTTTCCAGCTTAGCGAGAGATCCCTCTCTCCTGCATCGAGGTGGTACCCTGTCAACTGACTGCCTGACTACCCACAAAAGATGATTTTATATGAAAGGAACATGGAAATGGGGAGGGGAGGTTGCATTTCTAAGTAAACAGTCAGCATAAATGCGACCATTCCTTGCAATGCTTCCCGCTTGGTTACTGAGCGAGCAACCGAACGTGTGAGTTGACTGAATGTATGAGTCCCACACGCACACATAAAAAAGAAAGTTACCTCTGCGTTCACCTTGTCTTACAGAACTTTTGTTTAAGAAAGCAACAGATACCATCCTGAAACTCGTGTTCTTCATACCAGCGACCAGAGTTACAGTGTCTGTGTTTCAGTTGCAGTGGGGTGCCAATGATAGCTAAACAAGCAAAGAGGATACAGCCAGATGTTAAACACAGCAGAAAAACAGTGCCATGCCCTCTATTGGCAACTCAAAACAGGGACTACTTTACCAAACAAAAGCCTGGAAGGTAATTTCTACTTATTTTTAATATATATTTTTACATATTTAACTGTTAAGTACAAATGGACATGTAGCCACTTTCTAAGTGCAATAATACCCTCCAGGGTGGGCATTATGGGATATAATGGACCTTCCAGGGGCTATAAGGACCTACGCCTGTGGCGTTGGGCCTCATTGCACTTAAGGTCTGTTATATCCCAATAACTCCCATCCTGTCAGGTATTATTGCTTACCTAGTACTGAAGGGAAAAGGGAACAGTGGATATGATTGAGATATACTGTATAAATATGCATAGCATTCAACAAGACTGATACAAATAAGTTATTTAAGTTATGGGGCAGGCATATACCTGGGGTCACAATTTATGATTGGTGTAGCAGGGCTTCTTTAAGGATCTGAAGATATTCTTTACTGAGAGGGTGTGGAGAGATGAAACAAGCTGTCACAGTAGTGAATGCAGGCTCTATCTCAAGTTTCAAAATCAACTGGGACAGGTACAAATGATTTGTCAGAAACAAAGGCAATCCCTAGAGTTTTGAAATTTAGCCAGGGAGCTGCACGGTAGCAACCATGTACAGCGCTTATTATTGAGCACTGCACTTTTGAGCAACTCAGTAATAGTGCTCTACATGGGAGGGAGTGGTGCAATACCTCGCTATATCCTGTATAGTGAGAATAGATCCGGTATGGTCATTTCCTTCCGAGCTGTTCACATAGCATAGTGGTTTACACCACCGATCGCGATGCGAGCAGACCCGGGTTCGGGTCTGGCTGTGGGCTGAAGCATTAAAAAAAAAATAAATAACTTGCCTCTGTGGTCTGCATCCCACCCTTGAGTTGGTTAAAAATGTTTGTTATGGTGCTCTTTTTAAAGTACTGCAGTGACGCACGCTATTTGCAATGGTTGGTACAATATCCACTGCCTTTTGACCACGGGCTCTTATGTGTTCGTTTATGTGCTAGGTGGTCTTTCAGACTCACCTTTATTACATAAAACCAACTGCACAGATTAGGTAAAAATGTAGTACAGGACAAAGATGGATGAAAATCCATACATGTTCTTAATTGGTTGTGTATTTATGTATTTGTGTCAGTGTAGTATTTAAAGAGGTTCAGGATACAGGGGTTACTTTAAATTACCTTTCTGGTCATTTTATTTAAGACAAGGGGATTGATCCAGATCCTGAGGAACCATCGGCTATATAGCATATGAGCAATCCCACCTAAGTTTTAGAAATGCAAAGTACTTTGGGCATGGTTAATCAATACAGTAAATTTGGACCAGAGCTATAGGAAAAAGTATCAATCCACAAATTGCTACACAGCAAGAACCACTGGTAATGGGGCGGCAAAGCTATAAACAGCATTTCAGAGACTAAAACAAGAGCTAATGTCAGCACCAGTGCTGACCCAAAAAATTACAAAAAGGGTCTGCAGATTCTTCTTCCTATGTGATAGAAGCAGTGCTGCCACAGCAAGTAGAAATTTCTGGAAGCTTAGATGTATGTCTTATGTACTTTGACTGTCACAGAGCAAACTATGTGCAGACAGACAAAGAAGCTATATTACTGGTCTGGGCATGCAAATGGTTCAGTAGTTAACTGCTAGGGGCCCATTTTCTAATGAAGACTGACCACAAACCCCTCATTAGCCTAGTTGGTCCTATGCGCCTTGAGGAGTTGCCATCTAGGCTACACCAGTTTAGTATGTGACTTATGCAATACTCCTACATCACTGTGCATGTTCTGAGAAGGATTTGACAGTTGTCGATTTTTTTTCTCCCTGCACACCAGTTCCTTCTTCCAGGGCTCAAGGTGAGGTAGCCTTCCAGGGGACAATCTTTATAAGGATTATGTTCTGCAGTGTATTTCAGCAATCATGAGGAGATTAAAATCCAGCAGCACTGATTGACCCTTAGCAGAATGGTGCAGAGCTTCAGTCGGGATCACTGGCCAGATACATTCTGTGATGAGACTCAGCTCAATACTGGATTTAGAGTCACGCTTACTGTTGAGAAAGGACTTAATCTCAGTGGTACCAGATAAATGATCCCTCTATTGATAAGACACAAAGTGGTACAAAGACAAAATGAGGCACAATCTGTTAAATTTGTTTTGTTTGTTAAAATTCACAGTTAATTATAAAGTTTAGTTATGTATTGTTTCCTCAAGAGGTTCCTTTTAAAAATATGGACTTGTGATTTTAGCCTGCCACAAAAGCATTAACTTACAGTCTAGCAACTGACAGCAGGACATAAGAGGGACTTTGAGAACAGTGTCCTCCACATTTTTTCTTAAAGTTGCCATTCCTTCTGTGAAACTATGTTTCTTAATATTCTTCCTGAATTCTCTCCCTTAACTAGCCACCTATGTCCTCTAGTTTTTATATATAGTACTTTCATCTATCCAAATTTAATTATTTGTTTCATCTATTTGAGAATGAAATTCATTATTTGTGTAGTATTTACCACTGCTAAGCAGTTGCAACACAAATTATCATGCAAAAAAATAAATTAATAAAGCAGGACATGCACAGAGACATACACGTTCAGTGTGTGTTGACTGTGTCCAGCTGGGACAGCTGGGATACTGGGCAACTAAAGGATAGCAGCACAAGGTAGAGGATAACCTTGTACTCTCATAGCATCTATGATTACAGCAACTAATGGTAAAAGGGAAGACATGGGGAGGTTAAGTCTTAAATGCTGTATGCATGCTGAAGGAGGACAAACTTTAGAATTTGTGCATGACAAATGTACATCAGTAGAGGTGCTTCAGGCAGAAATCGCTACTTTCCATCAGAGGGTTCAGCTACAGGCATATATTACTACACTGGAACAGTTCATTGACTCAGTAGCAGACAAAATTTTAGAAAAACCCCAGCAAGATATAACAAGGCTTTCCAGCATTGACACAGTACCAGCGATGGCAGGAGATAGGAACACTGATGACTGGTGTAGGGTGCATAAAACAGCCAAAAGGGCAGAAGAAATATAGAGGGGTCATCACATATACGTACCCAAAACAGATTTAATATCCTAGTGGATGACACCAACTCAAGCAATATGGAAAATCCATCTAGCCAGGAGATGCTGCTGCCCCCTATTTATAGTAAAACAGCAGAGCAGGAAACAGGCAAATGGGCTGAACAAAGGAAAGTTTCTGTACCAACAAATCTCAGGAATATTCCTCAACACATCCTAGTGATTGGGGAGTCTATGCTATGGTATACAGACCATGCACTATGTAGGAATCATAATGACTATACTACTGTTAGCGTACTACCAGGGGCTGATATAGGAAACATTAGGCAACTCCTGCCAGGCCTACTCAATAATACATTAAAACCAGTGACATTAATACAGTACATGTGGGGGTAAATGATATTGGCAAGAGAAATCTAGTTAACATCCAGAGAGGTTTTCAACAAGTAGGAATAGCCCTGAAAGCCAGAGGGTGTGACCTGCTGATCTTAGAAATCCTCCCAGTCACCAGAGCTAGTCAAACCAAACTTAGGGATAATACGAGATTTAATGGCTGGTTGAAAAGATGGTGTTTTAGAAAGCGTTACACCTATGTAGGAAATTGGGACAGTTATCAAGACACAAGGCTATTTGCACAAGATGGGTTACATCTAAATAAACAGGGAAAGCATATTCTGACACATAAATTAAGGCACTAGATTGAAAAACATTTAAACTTCACAAGAGGGGAGATGTGGGAGATCACAAACACAAAGGGGCTAACCTTAGGCTGACGGAACCTGCCAAATGGAATTATCTTTTAATTAATGCTAGAAGCCTTGTCAATAAATTTGATGAATTTCTACACACCCTGCTTGAGTCCAAAGCACAAATCTGCTCCATAACTGAAATATGGTGGAAAAAGGAGGACACCTGGGATAAACAAATTCCTGGTTTCACCCTATATAACAGGAATAGATTACACTCTAAGGGAGGGGATGTTGCCCTATATTTAGCTGATAATATAATAACAGAAAGTTTGGATACATCTCACTGGGACACAGCTGAGATATTACGGATTAAAGGAGAAGTCCTGCTTAAGTTGTGCTTATTGGATTCTTACCTGCACATGCCTATATGTTCAGTAGTGTCACTGTCATTATCAGTGTCATTATCACCCAGTCGTTTTAAGCCAAAATAGCTATGCAGAAGTAGTTTATTATATTGAATGTTGTGAATAATGTGGTTCCCCTCCATTTTGAGTGTTCAGGGTCTCCCGGAACGCGTCATCAACGCAACAGCCGTCTGATGTGTTGTGGTTAATACTGTCCCCCGTACAACACTTCCTGCCTAACTTTGGTTCCCATCCAGCAATGGGGAAATATTTTGATGGCACGCACCTGCTCAAGAAAGCACAATCCAGCCCTAGAATTTGTGACAGTGCAAGGCAATGGCTGTTTAAAAGCACATTTGTGTAGTACTTCATGTTATCAATAAAAACATTTTAAAAGAATGAAAATACTGTGTCTATTTTTTTATTTGGGAAAACCAGTTCAGATGATTTATTTGTTTATTGCTGCAGTGTTACACTGTTTGTAATGTATGGTTGTATTGGAGTTTTCTGGCTGCATTGTGTTATGCTACTGGCTCATAATACCATGATTTGTAATATTTCCCTACAAATTAATATTCTCCCTCAAAAAATCCAGCATATTTCAGACTGCTTATCATTGCATTGTGTGTCCTCATCAGAACTGTCTGCCAGCAGTAAGTCTTTGGAAACAATATTTTGTAAATAGCAATCCCCTTTTCTCTGGTAGTCTACTAGCCCCACTCCCATCCCCAAGCGTAAAATAATATAATGCAATCCGTTTTACCCCAGTAGTCTAGTGGCCCCCCTCCCCGAACCGGATTGTAGTGTATGGTATTGTTAAAGAATTTCCTGGTGCCGGCCCAGTGGCACAGAGGGCTGAGGCACTGGATGCCACACCTCGAACCGTGTCGACGACCCGGGTTCAGGAACACACTCGGGTCATCGGGGTTGGCTGGAAGGAGAGGATTGAGCATCCAGAGGACTGCCTCCTCCTCCTCCTCTCCTCCTCTCCTGGGGTGGGTTGGTGGGCAGCTCCGCCTCCTGTAGCAGCCCCCTGTGGAGACCAGGGGTACTACTACTACGTAGCAGTGCAGGAGGGACAACCACAAAAAAGTGGAAAAATGCATGCATGCCATCCGGATGACAGCGGCCCGCCTCCCTGCGTCTCTCAGCCGAGTAAACCTCCAGACTGCATTTCCAGCGCCCCGGCGATGATGCAAAGGAGCACTCTGTGCACTCCAGTCTCTCCTCCCAATAGCCCAGAGGGATATGGGAAAGCACCCCGGCAAAGGGATACATCCGGTACAACTGGGGCATAGGATCAGATGGCTGGTGGATCGGTCTGAGGCGGTAGTGGTAGGACTTGGATGACTGAAAGAGAGGATGACAGCAGGCACAGAGGAGGTATAAAGAAATAATGCAGAAAAATAAAAAGAATTCCCTGATAGTCTAGTGCCCCCCTTCCCCATACCCCGATAGTAGTTGTCAGGTATTGGAATATGATATGCTCCTCCCAACCCCGTGCACCGATCGCTGCATAACCGGAATACATCATAAACACCACCCTGGTAGTCCAGTGGCACCCCACTCACTTGGACCCCACAGCTCACCTCGCCCCTGTCCCAGCAGTGGCATATGGTCAGCGGCAGCAAAACCCATGTGCAGACCTCCACAACTGCCCGCCAACTGAGCCATCACAGAATGACAGCTTACAGGTGTGCTGGTGGGTTTGCTGCCCCACACCATATGCCACTGCTAGGAAGGGGGAATGGGGTGGGCTATGGGGTCCTGAGTGGCCGGGGTGGGTGCTACTGGACTACCAGTATGGGGTTTTATGATATATTCCAGTTATGCGGCAATCAGTGTGTGAGGCTGAGAGGGGGGCCACTAGACTACCAAAGCATATCATATTGCAATACCTGACACTATGATTGGGGTAGGCAGAAGGGAGGGGGGCCACTAAACTACCATGGAATTTTCTAACAATACTGTACACTATGATCGGGTTTGGAGAAAAGAGGGAGGCCACTAGACTACCAGTTTAAAAGGGATTGCTTTATATTATTTTACGCTTGAGGAAGGGAGGGGGCCACTAAACTAGCAGGGAATTTATATTCCATGTATGCTATGGCACTGGACTGAGTGGGGGGGGGTGGATTGCAGGGCAACTTTGCACATCCTGCAGTGCGCATCCCCGTACAGGACATGCAAATGGGGCCATAATGACATGCAAATGGTCCCATTTGTGTGTTGCATGCCTAATGGCCCCATTTGCAGGTTGCAGTCTGAATATCTGGAATTTGCGCTTGGTGCATCACCAACATTAAGCTTCCAGAAATAACCCTACCTGACAGTACTAAATCGCTTAGCTCTGACCTTTAAAACATGGAATAACTGTCCATAATTTGCAGTACAACCTCATTTTGAGGAGCAAGTAAATACTAAATTAAATGCTAATAACTGTATTTACAATTATGCTTAATTGTGTGTTCATTAGCCTATTATTGGTCTATTAAGTAGTTCAGCTAGTTTCCGAAAGAGTGTCCCAATTGTTGTTTGTGATGTCACAGTCTTGTCATGTTAAGCACCATGTCTTATAAAAACAATGTCATGAAATACAGCATTCTAATAGACTGAATCAAGGGGTATGCAAGTCATACGTGCAACAGAATGATTAGAATTTAAACGATAAAACATTAATTTAAAAAGAAAAAACATTGTAGTTTAGTAGCATTAAGTGTATGAGCAGAGATTGGGTTACCTTTGTTAATCTAGCCCTGGGGAAGTCATGAGATGCAAGGTGAAGCCTCTCTTTAATCCAAGCAATAAAAGCACTATATGGGGAAGTCAGCTGGGGACAGACAAATGTGTTTTATACACACTTCTTATATAAGCTACCACAATGTGTTATAACCACTACAAAGGAAAACTGCACATTAAAAAAATGTGTTATGCAATAAACTGCTGCAGTGCCACAACAACATTTTTCATAAGCATGATATGGAACTGTTGCAGTTTATTGCAGAATACATTTTTAATGTGAAGTTTTCCTTTTTAGTGGTTATAACACATCGTGGTAGCTTATGTAAGAAGTGTGTATAAAAAGCACTTGGGCCAGCCCAATAATGCAGTGGCAGCACTGTTGACTGCAATGACATGCCAGCACCCTGGTTCCCCTTGTCATGTTATGACATCCTGCAGAGCCTGGATCACTGGAGGGCTGGCACAGCTAAGGGTGGAGCTTCCCAGAGGATGCTTTATTCTGCCGAACGGGGTGGACCGAGTGGACCGCTGCATTAACACCCGCTGTGTAATCACAGGTTTCAAAGAAAACAAAGACATCAGAATAGAGGACGGGATGAGCGCAGACATCAGAAAAGCCTGGTGTGCTGACTCTCACTGACAGTCTGCCCAGTGGAAAGAAGGGGTTAGGTTGCCAAGGGGTAGATGAAGACCCTCTTTCTGTTGCAGATAAAGTGGGCCTCCAAAGCCAGTGTCTCCACTGGCATCCCCTCCTCATTTGTAATTGCTGGCCTAATGAATATAGGGGAGTGTTATGCCCACTGAGGAGCTGAACATGGTGGAGTCCTACTTTAGTGGAGTACCGGGGAAAATATTCAGGGTTACAGCATTCCGGGAGATCTACAGAAAACACTGGGGTGGGAGCTCTAAGGCTGGGAAAGACATAAGGAAGAAATGTAAGGAGGGCCAATTAGAGGGACCAACAGGGGAATAATATATGGAAACTGAGATACTGTAGTAGCTATCATGCACTCAGTATCACAGAATCTGTCTATGAAGTTTAAAATGTTTTCAGAAATGTGCCCGGGTATCCAGCAAAAATACAGATCAAACGATTTTACAGCTAGCAATGCTAAACTAAAATTATTTTTGAATGTTAATTTCCATATAAACTGAAGGAAACTGTATTGTCCATTCCAACATAATCATAGCCACAGGAACAGGCACAGCAGGACCAGGTAGTATAGAAAAAATTATTATGAACAAGTAAGCAATAAGCTGCAATAAGGTTTGCAATGAGACAAATCTAACAACATGCAACAAGTGGGTAGCAAACAAAACCTGTACAAAGCACAGCAGGCGCAGGAGGTCAGAAGGGAATATCAAGAAAGGTTAAGGATGGTCAACAGAACTGTCAGAGAGGTGAAAGCAGATACAGAGCTGAGGTTAGTAGGTGACAGAGTTCTTGCAATACAGTGCAAACCAGGGAAGGGGGGTGGTCAGGATTAGAAGGGGAAGACAAACTTGCTGAACAAGTCTTTTTGTTCAGTGTATTCACAGTTGAGGACAAGAGTCCACTGCAGGAATTCAGCATTAAAGCCAGTAGTAGATCATTAGCGAGTGCTAACCTGGGAGCCCATCACAGAGAAGAGGGTGCTGAAGGGCTCACAGGCATTGACAGTGAATACATCCATAAGCCCAGACAGGATGAATCCATGGGTGTTGAGTGAGATGGTGTAGGTCCTAGAGCAGGACAACTGGCAGATCTAATCATCTGCTCCTCAGAAACAGGTGAAAGCCAGGAATTAGATTACAACAGCTGTGGACCCCCTGTATAAGAGTGGGAAGCGAGACAAGCTTGGGCAATTATAGACTGGTTAGTCTGATGTCTACAGTGGGGAAACTATTTGAGTCAATTATAAAGGAGACACCAGTAGGGTTATTGGAGGAAAACTGTCTGCAGAACACAAGGCAGCATGGGTTTACCAGTGGCAGATTGTGACAAACAAACTTGATGAATTTTTCAACTGGATGACTGGGGGGGCCACGGGATGCCAGTGAATATGCTTGTGTGAGTGCTAATGTGTACACGGATCTAGTCCAGGCTTAGGAACTGGGAGGCCACTGGATGCCAGGATTGCATGTACATTAACCCGGTTTGCCTGCTAAACTCCTATTATTGAATAGCACTCTCCACTGCAAAACCCATTTGGCATTGGCTCAAACCCAGCTGCACCCCAGCAAGCTTTGGAATATTGGTCATGAGATGTAATATTTATGTTATAGGGTTCCTTCTTTTATCAGTTTTAGACTTGATTCACCCAGGATAGCCCCTCAAAATACAATATCTCAGTTTCAATGGTTTCCTGTTGGTACACATTTTTACACTGTATTTACTAATGATGATACAGTGCAGTCCAGCTTTTACTCATGTTTAAATGTATTTAAACAATTGAAATGAAATACCTATATGTTAATAAGTTTACGCTTTTACACATTGTTATACTATATTTACACATTACAGAAAAGGTGAGAGTCAATATCTCATTTTTAGTGTGGTCTGCTTTTACAATGTATGTTTCCCACACATTAAAACTTATGAGCATACAAAACCTGGCAGCAGAAACAGGCCTTACGGTCTATCAAGTCTGCTTGTATGTGCAGCTACCACCATTATGTTTCAGATGCCCCTCCCAAGACCTCCCTTCTAGCCTCCTGGAATTGCTCAATGTTCTTTACCTAGCCCCCCCCCATGGCCTGTCCTCTGTCCTTTTGAAAGTACCCACTATCCTGCATGCCACCACCCCTTCTGACAGTGTGTTCCATTTTGACACAACCCTCTACGTGAAATAATGCCGTCTCTTATCTCTCCTAAACCTACCTCCCTCCAATCTCAGCCCATTCCCCCTCTTGTCCCTTCTCTTCCTCTGCTTAAACAGCCCCTCTGCAACAGGTTTGTTGACCCCCCAAGTATTTAAAAGTCTCAATCATGTCCCCCCTATCCCTTCACTCCTCTAGGGTGAACAAACCCAGGTGACTCATCCTTTCCTCTTAGGTACTGCCATCCATCCCCTGGATCATTTTTGACTCCTTGCGCTGTACCCCCTCAAGAAGCCTGACACCCTTCCTGAGATATGGACGCCAATATTTCATGCAGTACTCCAGCTGCAGCCTGACCAAAGACCTGTAAAGTGGCAGGATCACCTCTCTCTGTCTGGATGAGAATCCACATGTCATGCACCCCATCATCCCATTGGCCCAGACACCACCCTCCTGTACTGAGTAGAGTTATTCATGCTCCACATTACTATGGCCACCAGGTCCTTCTCCTCCTCCTCAGTGACCTCTAACCGCACCCCACCCAGCCAATATTCCATCCTCTGATTCCTCATTCTGAAGTGCACAATTTTTTACTTCTTTGAATTAAATCCCAGTTGCCACCTTGCTGACCACTCTTCAAGACTGATGAGGTCACCCTGCAGCTTCTGCCACCCTCTATGTCATCCACTACTCTCATGTTGTGTTGTCTGCAACAGACTGATCCTGCTATCTACCCCATGTGCCATATCTAATATGAACAGTCCAAACAATGCCAGCACCAGCACAGAGCCCTGCTGCACACCACTGGTCACTAATTTGGGGGAGTAGCATTCTCCAGCCACCACCACCCATTGCAGTCTATCCCCAAGCCAATTTCTGATCCAGCCAGCCACAAATCCATATCCTTTTGAGTGGCACAACTCCGCCAGCTAAGACTTGAATGCCACAATCCTGTCTTTCCTTGCTCTGCTCACCAGTAGCACGTCTGAGAAGGCCACCAATTGCCCAACCTTCTTGCACAACTTCCGTAGTTCTTCATATATCTCCCTAACCACCTCCACCTGACTCTCCACCAGGTCATTTGTGCCTACATGCACCACTACGTGAGGTTTTTCCCTTACCATTCTGACACATCTCAGCATTGCCTGCCACGCAATTCCTGCTGTTAAGCCAGCATTCTCCCTGCCCTTACTGTTGCCTGCCTCTCTTCTGGTAGTATCATCCTCTCACTCTGCTACCGACATCAGACTCTCGTACCTGTTACTTAACCCTATCCCCCTCCTGCCTGTATTATCCTTTCCTCAACTGCGGAACGTCTTGTGACCCACATTATGCACATGCTCCATTCCACCCCTCTCCAACACCTCAACCTCTGAACCCCTACACGCTAGAGGTGGTGCCCCTCCTACCCTCATTCTGCCCATCCCCTCTTTTAATCTTCTTAAATCTCCCAACAACCAGTCGATTGCTGTCTGCAGTACTCTCAGCTTGAGGCAAATGGGACATTCCCGCAGCCTCCAGAATGTACCCATCCATACGGATGCCCCACAGCCATTGCATCCCACCACTCTGTCTCCCCTGGCCCCCCTGTTGGTCTCTTGCCTCTTACACAAGTCTCCCCTCCCTTGATATCAACTGCCCCATGCCATCCCTCTAAGTCTTGCCATCCCACATTCACCATACCTCCTGAATGCTCCCTTGCCACCACCACCCCCCATCCTGCCCTTTGCACCCCCATCATTATCAGTATACATTTTGACTTCACAACCCAAAGAGTAGCCCTAACACCAGGATATTGCCTTAAAACTTTATACCCTTGAGGAGTATCCAAATGATAGAAGATTGCCCTCAAACTTTATCCCCTCAAGGAGTAGTGCAACACAACACAACACAACACAACACAACACAACACAACACAAGTGAACAGCCCCAAGGGCTTAAATTGTTAGGTTAGTTGTACAGTACCTTGAATTTGCTCCTTTATCCTGCCCCTGGGCTTTATTCCATTGAGGCTTTCCAGTCATGTTGGTCTCAAGGACCTCCCAGTAACACCACCTCCTGCACCTCTATTGGCTGTCTGTTACAATAGGCGTGCTAAGTGTCCCACTTAATTTTGGTGGAGGAGCGGGCAGGATGTGTGGGACAAAATCCTCGTAGCTCTGGCTTGTCCCCCTGGTCCCCTCTTTGGCTGCCCGTCTTGCTCCTGGACGCCTACTGCCAGACCCTCCATTGCAAGCTGCTTCCCCGTGTGGTGCCCTCTCCAATCTGTACCACATGTGGGTTCAGTGACTTGCAGCTTAGATGCAACACTTTCTTTCTACCCTTGGATTTACTCTGTCCGGGCCTGGTGACTTGTCCACCTTCAATGCCAGCAGTCCCTCCTTCACTCTGTCCTTCTCTATCAATACATCTGTGTAACCCTCCCCCCTGCTCATCTTTTCCCTCCTGAAGGACATATTATATTAACATATTAACATAATATTAGCATATTATAACTCATGTTAAAGAGTTCCATTTTTTAAAACTAAAGATAACGTTTAAAAGAAAAATGTTTTGCTTTGTTGAAAATTATAAAATAGGCAGGGAGTTTTCTGCATCCTGATTGACCAAGAGGGTTCAGAACCCAGCTGCATATGGAGCAGCAACCACATGTGGGAAACCTTTCAACAATCAGAATGCAGCCCATTTTGATATCCCTGCCTCCCGGAATTTTTTTAGGAACATTTATGGCAGCCATGTTTTTTAGGTTAAAAACCTTAACACTCATGACTTGCCATAACTGTCAAAACTACATTTTACTTCGCTTTATATCTCCCCCATTTCCATCCATGACCAATCACACATCAGAGAATTAAAATACCACATCTGAACCCATGTCATCACCTTTTGAAGGGTTATGCCGGGTTACCTGAGGGGCTACAATGTGGGGTGATGGGTGGCTGCATCGGGGCAGTGTGGCAGTGAAGGGCATAGATAGGCCTGAAGGAGAGGCCGGCCCGGAGCTGGGGGAGCTAAAAAAAAAAAAGGCAACATATGACTGTGTAAATAGTGTGAATTGTTTTCATCCCAGCTCTCGGCCTCCCCACCACCCACTCCACGGACCTCCAGAGAGAGAGAGAGAGAGAGAGACGCACACAGAGCAATGGGAGCAGCAACTGCCCTTATAGCTCTCTCTCTCTCTCTCTCTCTCTCTCTCTCACTCTGTTTCTGTGTTTAAAAGTCGTGCAACAGTTCTGCACCATGAGGGAAAAGTACAGTCTGCTACAAAAATAGCAAGCGGGAGAGACAGATAGACACTGAGCAACACAATGGGAACATTGCTGTCTGTGTCTCTCTCCACATTTACTGCTGCAGCAGTTCTGGAGCAAGTTGCACACTGGTGGTTGTAGGATGCAGCATACACAGAGAGCAATACAGAAAGTGTATCTTTCCCTGTTCACTTGTTGCTCTTTTCTACAAAGATTTACCAACTCATCTGGTGACACAGGCACACAGTGCTAGATCTAGCAGGTATTCCACAATGAGCACTACTTTGTGTGGAGAAAGGATATATACCCTGACTCCATAGTTTTTCTTAATATTACATGACTTTTTCATTTTTTCACACAGGGGTAATCCCTTGTTATGTAAGCAATAACTGCATGACAAGGTGTGCAGTTATTGGGGATTAATCAACACCCCTGGTGCATTGTGAGGCACGAGTCTGCAGGCCGAGTGTCCTCACAGCACCCAGGTGTTGATTAATCCTCAATAATCGCACATCCTGTCGTGGGTTACGAAAGCTATAACCCATGACAGGACATTGATGTACTGGGTATTAATGCATGTCCCAGATGCATTGTGAGGCATGAGGGCGCAGCCCAAGTGTCCTCCAAACAACTGATAATTTGACATGACTACCTTTTCTGTGGTTCACACAGGGGTAACACCATGTCATAGGTGCAACCACCAACTCCAGGCATATGGGTATACCAGGCATCAGTACATACTCCAGTTGATTGGAGGACATTTGGGCTGCACTCTTGTGCCTCACAATGCACCAGGGGCATGCATTAATGCCTAGTATACTCATGGCCTGTCGGGGGGGTATAGTTTACATAAACCACAACTGGGTGTGCAGTTATTGGGGATTAGTCAACACCCCAGGTGCTGTGAGGATACTGGCCTGTGGACTCATGCCTCACAAAGCACCAGGGGTGTTGTTAAATCCCTAATAACCGCACACCCTGTCATGTGCTTATTGCTTACTTATAGCACCACTGTGACAGAAACAATTTATTATAGTAATAAGGCACTTGCATGAGTTATATTAATAGTCAGTGAAGCACCCACTGGGGCAATGTGGTGCCTCATGTCACATTACACCTTTAAGGAGTGATTAACAGACTGTCAATCACCCCTGGTCATGCCTTATAGCTTAAATGTATACTGCTTCTGAACAGGTTAACGAATGGGTAATGTTACATTTGTCTCACGATGGGGTGATGGATGCAACATGACATGGCAATGGGGGGACATTTCAGTTGACAACATGGGGTGATAACACTAACACAACAGTCAGCACCCACTTCACACTCCCTCAACAGTCAGCGCATACTTCACCATCCAACACCAATCAGCATCAGTGCTGCTTTTCACGTAACATACCCGTAAGCTTTTCACACTAGTCAACACCGCCCTCGCACAATCACGACAGACAGCATATATTTCCCATGAAAAATACCACAAAGAAACTCTTTCACCCCTACACCAGGACCTCATTTCCTGCAAACACACCATTGATCATATACTTCAGACTCACACACCAGTGACCACCATGAGTCCAGCTAAATTTTTTGTGACTGGGAAGTATTTACTGTTAGCTACAGTACTTTCATCTTGTAGTATTTACATGTACATGGTAGTAATACCATGGATTGACCTGTCTTGGACCCACATCTGTAAAAAAAAGATCTCAGTGACACTGTATGTCTACAACAACCACTGATCCTCCTTCTCTGATACCAGTAAAGAGGAGTCTTGAGATACTTTCACACTGCTATATTGTGTGGTTACGCTATTTTGAACATTTTAAGTTGCAACTGCCCTTCTTGACACCCAGTGCACAACTCCTCAAATAGTTCAATGTATATGCAGCTGATACCTGTGGTGTTTTCCATCTCAACATCGACTGCTGACAGTATGTCAGTATGTGGATCTATGGCTAGTACCATATATGTACTAACATACTGTAAATGTGCAGTGCAGGAAACAAATTCTCAAAAATTAGAACGTTGGATTAAATTATGCAAAACTGTTAGTAAAATACTTATTTTACTACCGTATCTGTTCCTTTGGTGAACACCACCTTCTCCCTACCACACCAGTCAGCATCTGCTTCACCCTAACACACCAGTCAAAACATCATTCACCCTTGCACACCACTCAGCTCCTCCTTCCCCATCGCGCAACAGTCAGAGCCTACTTCACCTTCTCACTACAGTCAGCACCTTCTTCACCATTCAACACCACTGATCATCTCCTTTACACTACCACAACATTCAGCACCTCATTTACTCTAACACATACAACAGAGCCTACTTCCACTGCCAACAACAGTCAGCACCTCCTTCCGCCCCACACCATGCCGGATATCCTTACCCCGCCCACACCAGTCGGTGACTATTTCATCTTCTCACACTAGTCAGCGCCTCCATCACCCTTCAACAGCACTCAGCGACTGTCTTTCCTTTCCTCCAGACAGCTCATCCTTCACCCTACCACACAACTCAGGCACTTTTCTCCCCTTCCCCAAACCACATTACCCATCCCACAACAGTCAGCAAGAACTTCCACATCCAACTACAGTCAGGAACACATTCACCAAAACGCACCAGTACCAGTCAACACATACTTCCACATCCAACAGCAGTCAGCACTTACTCCACCACCACCCACACCATGCAGGACATCTTCCCAAACCAGCTAGGGCCTACTTCACCCCCAACATCAGTCAATGCCTACTTCACCCCCAAACAGCAGTCAGCATCTAAGTCAACCTTCTATACCACTCAGCGCCTCCTTTTGCCATACCACGCAAGTCAGATCCTCATTCATCCTTCAATAACACTCAGTGCCTCCTGTTCCCTATCACACCAGACAGCAAATCCTTCACCATGAAACTCAAGTCAGTCCATATTCACACCACCACCTCTACATCCTGCAGCCTCACATTACCAGTCTTACTCCAGTCTGCATGTCCTTCCACCACCACACCAGTCAGCAACTCATTCACTGTTCCACACCAGTCAGTGCCTCATTCACTGTTCCACACCAGTCAGCAACTTATTCACTGTTCCACACCAGTCAGTGCCTCATTCACTGTTCCACACCAGTCAGTGCCTCATTCACTGTTCCACACCAGTCAGCAACCCATTCACTGTTCCACACCAGTCAGTGCATCATTCACTGTTCCACACCAGTCAGTGCCTCATTCACTGTTCCACACCAGTCAGCAACTCATTCACTGTTCCACACCAGTCAGTGCCTCATTCACTGTTCCACACCAGTCAGTGCCTCATTCACTGTTCCACACCAGTCAGTGCCTCATTCACTGTTCCACACCAGTCAGCGCCTCAGTCACTGTTCCACACCAGTCAGCGCCTCATTCACTGTTCCACACCAGTCAGCGCCTCATTCACTGTTCCACACCAGTCAGCAACTCATTCACTGTTCCACACCAGTCAGTGCCTCATTCACTGTTCCACACCAGTCAGCGCCTCATTCACTGTTCCACACCAGTCAGTGCCTCATCCACTGTTCCACACCAGTCAGTGCCTCATTCACTGTTCCACACCAGTCAGTGCCTCATTCACTGTTCCACACCAGTCAGCGCCTCATTCACTGTTCCACACCAGTCAGCGCCTCATTCACTGTTCCACACCAGTCAGCGCCTTATTCACTGTTCCACACCAGTCAGTGCCTCATTCACTGTTCCACACCAGTCAGCAATTCATTCACAATTCCACACCAGTCAGTGCCTCATTCACTGTTCCACACCAGTCAGTGCCTCATTCACTGTTCCACACCAGTCAGCAACATTCCACTGTTCCACACCAGTCAGTGCCTCATTCACTGTTCCACACCAGTCAGTGCCTCATTCACTGTTCCACACCAGTCAGCAATTCATTCACAATTCCACACCAGTCAGTGCCTCATTCACTGTTCCACACCAGTCAGTGCCTCATTCACTGTTCCACACCAGTCAGCAACTCATTCACTGTTCCACACCAGTCAGTGCCTCATTCACTGTTCCACACCAGTCAGTGCCTCATTCACTGTTCCACACCAGTCAGTGCCTCATTCACCATAAAACATATGTCAGCACCTACTTCAAACACAAACACCAGTTAGCATCTGCTTTCCCTTCAACAACAGTCAGCACCTACTCCACCACCCCTACACCTGCAACAGTAATAACAGTTTTAGAAACGGTAAAAAAAAAAAAAAAGAGTTTTATAAATCACATTGGTAGCAGAGCATATGCATCTTTGCAGTACTAATACTGATTACTGGAGCAACATAATCAGTTCATTATTGGCTTCTGATGCTACACGGAATGACACCCGCTTTCAGAAAAGATCATGCACCAATGCAGTTGGAGGACAAATTGAAACATAAAATATAACACTATGTGGAGATCATGATCTGCAGGACTTTTCACATTACAGATGGAATATAAAGGGGGTAATATAAAGCTCCACGAGATACGTGCAAGGACTAGCAGGGTGCAGGATGTGGAACGATCACTGATAAGTGCAGACAGGAAGACTGCATGACACTACTGTGTGTCAAGAGTGCTAAGACAATAATATAACCACACAGTGTAAATTAAAATTATTTGAGACATGAATTTAGTTCAGGTTGGACAAATACTGTAAGGCAATGCACACTCTAAAAATAAACAGACATACACAATACCCATCGTGTGTCACCCAAATACACACTTTTTAGGGCAGGTGGCTGTCACTTCGAAATATCTGCCATTCCCAGGGATGACATGCAATGTACGGCTACACAAAAGACAGACTTTATTTAATTAATAACACTTTATGAAAATAATTACTTTTAACTGCCTTCGGGCACAGTAACAAACAATGTAGTTTTGGATAAACAGTGTGCTTATATCTGGCACACGCAGCGCAACTTGGGGAAGGGGTGTTGCGGCGATGACGTGTATCTCGAGTGCAAACAACCACTAAAGCGCATGCACTGGCAGAACATGGCACCAGCTTCAACATTACTCAAATGGTAGAACACGATTTTACAGAGAAAATTACTGAATGTGCACTGCTTAAACGTCGTGATCAATGAGAAATTACCACACATCACACCACAAGGTACTGAAATATATATTTACTGTACTGATAACTACTTTATAAAGCTTTTCAGGAGACTTCTCCTTTAAAATATCTCCACCACATAATCCTAAAATTAATTTAAGATTAGTCTATAGGCCTCCCTCCATTTCACATTCAGAGGATTCCCAGCTATTAGATTTCTTTCTCCCACTGGATAGCAGCATGTCTGTCCAATAGGAAGCAGAATGTATGTGTAAAGGGCTTACACTCCAACTGCATTGAGGTGACCAGTGGGGTCCCTCTGGGTTCTGTGTTGGGTCCATGTCTATTCAATATTTATATTTCATCAATGAGAACTAATACAGCAGTCTGGGAATCCAAATTCGCCAACAGTACGCAGATTAAAAAAACACCAGAGCAGCTGCATGGGGGAGGGAGATGGATGTCCTTGTCCACCTAGGGACAAATGACCTGGCTGAGAAAGGGATCACAGCAGTGCAGGAAGAGTTTGTGGAGTTGCGGAGGGGCCTTAGACAAGTAGCATGCACGGTAACCTTCTTGGAGGTGCTGCCTGTCTATGGCATGGGTGAGGCTAGGGTGCTCCACACCATGGGATTCAATCATTGGTTGAAAAACTGGTGCAGAGTTCAGGGGTTTGGCTTCATTGGGGACTGGGGGTCCACCTGGAGTGATGCAGGCATATACTGGCGTGATGGTCTGCATCTGTCCAGGAGGGGAACCGGGGTCCTAGGTGATAGGTTTAAATGCTTCATTGGCAAGCATTTAAACTAGCCGGGGGGGGGCACTGGAAAGGAGCAGGGAAATTCTAGCTTCCCCCCAGATAAATCAGGGTAGTAAGTGAGATGAACACCAAGATAGAGATGTCAAGCTTCCTTCCACATGGTGGCTTAAGTCTCGAGCTCCCCATCCGACTCTGACATTTTTGACTAAATAGTCACTTCTAAGCTATGATTTAACTAACACTGAGGATATAAATTAATGGCTACCAGTAAGAACAAAGAGGGGGCAACAGGTTTGCAGCTATACGGCCGGATACTGACATTTTGGACGGAGACCTTTCAGATTCCAGGGCCTCCAAACTCCTCCCTCAGCCCCAACGCACCACTCCACATAAATCAGGAAAACACAAACCCTCCAAAGAAAAGAAAATTAATTCCAAGCTGGATACATTACCTACTGGACTACAAGAATTCAAAGCCAATTTCAACTCCTTTAGGCAGACACAAGAATTCTTCCGTACTGAGCTGGTGGAACTCCACAAAAAGGTCTCAGGGCTGGAGCAACAATCACAGCAGCAGGCCTCCACTACTCTACAAATGTAGTCCACCATGAATCAAGTAATCAAGCTCTGCCACCTAACTGCAGAAAGACAGGAGGATGCTGAAAATCGCAATCGCTATAACAATCGCCGTAATTACGGAGTACCAGAGGGAAGTGAAGGCTCCAATTTACAAGCGCACATAGACGCATTACTTCAGGAAGTTCTTAAACTAGGCCTGGATTACAAACTGGAAATTGAGAGGCTTCACAGAGCGCTCGGCCCTAAGCCTACTCAGCCGAACACGTGCCCCAGATCTATTATTATTAGAGTCCTTCGCTTCGTTTCCAAACTACGGAATATATTCTAAAACAAGCCTGGTCACATAGTAAACTGTTTTTTGGAGAAAATCATTTATTTAGGCATAATGATTATGCTCTGGCTACAATGCAAAGGAAAAGAGCTTACATCCCGTTATTCCCCTGGGTCAGAAAGCAGAATCTGAAATTTAGAACCCCCCGTCCTAGCAAATTAGAAATTCAGTTCCCATTGGGGCAACACAGCTATGATTCTTTTGATGAGGTCTGTACAGACTTAAAAGCCAGGGGCTTTACATTACCCACGTCCATGAGACTTCTCCAGTGGGTGGCAACTACTCCTGGCCTCTCCAGAGCTCCAAGCACTAGAGACTGCCCAGATCAACAAGCCACGATTGACTCAATTAAAAAGATGTTGCAGTGGTTCTTCAGACCATCTACTTAAAGGAGACTTCTGGCTAAATTCCCAGTGCATAAAAGGTTGCAGTGAGTATGGGGTGTATATACTGTAGGCCGTGCTTGGGGACTGGGCCTTGCTTCTCGGCTGATGGATGGGGGGGGGGCTTGGGAGCATAAGGCTGTGGGATTCCTATGAGTGACTGGAGAGACAACCTTAGACTCCTGTCTACTTCACTATAAATCATAGCAGGCTGGAATCGAGGCATGGGGTAGTGATTTCCTATGGAGTCTCTCGTGGGAGGGTGGGAGACTGCGTGATGATGGCAGGTGCTCCCTAGAATACCCTTAATGCTGGGCAAGTGGCGACATGAGGGGAAGTGACCCCACCCAGCACAGGAGAGTGTTGCCACACACAGGCCCCAGATTTGCAACACGAAAATTGATTAAACAACCTCTCATTAAATAGGGACCTGACCTCACTGGGGCTTCCTCTCCTTGCTCAGGCTGGATAAGAGGATCATGAGCAGACCTCTCACGCTTGCCCTTACCTGGAACTCAACTGAGTATGAAGGCTGGAAAACCCCTCATAAAGAAAAGAAAGGGCCTGCTTACAAAGATAAGCCTGCTAAATAAGGTTTTACATAGGCCTTCTCGGTGCCAGGGGGCCTGCCTTTCTCATGGGATGATTGCACCTCCACCTTGATCTGCCTAGCACCTTCTGCCTTCCCCCTGGGAGAACATTTTCTTAATGGAAATCTTTACCATCTCCTATGCCTCGCTGATGACAGATGGGTAGGGCACCTTCGCTCCTCAAGGGGTCTCCTTTGCCTTTCTCCACATGCCCCGTGCTCCTTACTGGGTGGGCGGCATATTGGCCTGAGCCCAGGTGTGCCCCTGCAATACTCTGCAGTGCACATCCCTCATTGCTGTGGTCCTCTACCATAGGACACTTTGGCTAATCAGACATTTGGCTACAATCATATAGATCTGCAATAATAAGCTGCTCTCCATGTACAATATGTCTTTTCTTTTTCTGCTCCCTTTTTTATTTGCTATTTGTATGAACACTCTGAAACTAAACAATGCATTGATGTTCATTAGCCTCTAAGTTGCAGGTCCCAGTTAAGGGCACACACCCATATATTGTTCTGCCAGTTGCAGAGGCCTCTCTCCCCAGGAATCCGGGGACAGAGGTGTCAATTAGAGCTATCCTTAAACGAGCAAAACTGAAGGAGGAGGTGGAGAGACTTATAGCTTTGGTCGAGTATCTCAATAATGGGAATAGCCACATAATAAATGAGCTCTGACTCTATATGACAGCCTTACTCCTCCACAGTTGCAACTCAAAGAGAGGAAAGGGACCCCCACTACCAGTTCTAGACTTATAAGAAACTGCATCTTATCCCCCCCAGCTTTTTCCCTACCCCTTACCCACACTCAATGCTTCTTTCTTTCTCGCTTTTAGTTCTCCCCCTAATATTCCTTCCCCTCCCACTATTTAGGGGCAGGAGTTTCCCCAGGAACCCTACCAATTGTCTGGAGAGGTGCCCACACACTGATGATCAGTAGACTGGTCTCAATCATGGTCACACAGAGTACCCATGACTATGGGAGTCACCCAAGTTATTCTGCACAGAATAATGTGTAAAGTTTACAGGCATGCAGTTCAGCCCAGTTGGTTTATCCCTGTGTCTACAAGGTTTATTCTTTTTCTCTTACATTCTCAACCTTCTCCTATAGACATAGAGCTTCAGCTGCAATACTACCTATCAGAAATATGTAGCTTTGCAATACAGGTGTGTACTGAGCACTTTATTGACGGGACGGGGGCTCCCACTGGCAGATGAAATTATCCTCACAACAAACAGATATAAATGGCTAAAATTATTTCTCATAATGTAAATGGTCTGGCCGGTCCCATAAAGAGGTACTGCACACTACAAGCCCTCAAAAAACTCCATCCAGATATTCTCGTATTACAGGAAACACACCTATAATCCCTTGAGCACCACAAGTTACTCAGGTTCGGCTTCTCCCAATAAGTGGAATCTTCTTACCTTCAAGGCAGAAGGAGGGGGATTGCAGTCCTCCTCCCGAAGCACTCTATGGCCCAAGTCATAGATCAGTACTTGGATAGGGAGGGTAGGTTGGCACTTGTGATAATTGAACTGAATGGGCACGTCCTAACTCTTTGTAGTGCCTACATTCCTCTGGGCTCAGGTGCCTCTTCAATACAACATCTGATAGATGCCATTTTAACTAGACAGCAAGGCATACTATCATAGGAGGAGATCTGAACTGCCAACTAAACCCCTTTCTGGATTCATCCTCTGCCCGACCCTCCCTGGACCCTCTGGTCAAAAATATCTCAGGTGAATATGCATACAGCATACGGTAGCGTACTACATGGATGACCTCCTTCTATACATTACTAAACCAGAAGAATCCCTTCCATCCCTACTTTCCCTCCTGGCAGAGACAGAATCATTATCTGGATACATTATTAATCCAAATAAATCAGGGGCCCTGGTTATACAACTTCTAAGACCTCCTGACCTGGAAACTAGGCTTCCTTATAAATGAAACAAACCATATATCACATATCTACGTATTAAAATACCAAAAAAAAATAGATAATATATACTCACTAAACATTATAGCAGCCCTCTCACAAATCAGTCTGGCCCTCGAAAGATGGGCCCCCCTCCCCCCTCCCTCTTCTCCAGAGTTCAAGGCTTAAAGATGAACTCGCTTACAAAAATACTATACATAATGCAAAATATCCCGATTCCTCTAAAGGCACAGGACATACAAGTTTGGGAACGCCTTATTAGGAAATTTAACTGGAATGGTGCTCGACCACGTACTGTATAGCCCTATGCAAACTTCAGCTTCTGAAGGAATGGGGTGGTTTAGCCTTACCAAGCATCTATAGGTACTGGATAGCAGTACTACTTGCCCACTTGACCACTCGGTTCCACAAACCGTCATTAATGCCATTCTGGTTCTCCCTGGAGTGAGCCATGGCAGCACCCCATTAGATGCATATCTAATTTTCCAACCCGATACTCTTAATCAACCGGACAGTTGCTCCCAGTTCACTAAAGCCTTACTGAAGAGCTGGTCCTCCTTTCTCTCATTCCTGGGAAACAAATACCTGGCAGCTTGGATGGGAGTCCCAGCTAGAGATCGCTCCTGGGTTCCCGCCTGGGAAGACGCCAAGTTTTTAAAATGGGCCAGGCTGGGTTTAAGGCAGACACACCAATTTCTTGATAATGGAATATTTAAATCATTCCTTTAATTGAGACAAAACTACCCAATTAATCATAGCGACTTCTTTCGTTACCTCCAAATTCGTCATTATGTAAGTTCTAAATTAGGCCTAGATGTAACTGCACAGATAATCCCTCCCCTACACTCTCTCATATACCAGTTGCCAGTTGCTTGAGACCACCACCATCTAGTTTCAAGGATCTATAAAGCCCTACAAAATACTTTCTCCCAGAATATGACGTTAATACAGACACATTGGCCAGCCGAGTTACGAATGGAGCTGTCACAGAGTGATTGGCTCCTCATTTGGAGGAGGCAACATAAGGTAACCAACTCTTATTCCAGGAGGGAATTCACTTGGAAGGTGGTTTCTCGCTACTTCTGTACTCCTCAGATAGTAGCCAAATTTAAGAAAGATGGGAACTCAGAATGTTGGAGGCACTGTGGCTGTGTGGTTGCCACTCACTATCAATTATTCTGGGCATGCCCAATATTAACCCCATTCTAGTCTGGGATAAGAGATAAGCTGGATAACCTCTTCCCAGATTTAGGTTCTCTTTCCCCAGAGATTGCCATCTTATTGCAATATCCTAAACACTATAAAACATACAACAGCTATATCTCCCCAGCATTCTCTTAAGCGCAGCTAAAAAATGCATTACCCGGCTCTGGCTACATCCAGAGCCTCCCAGTATTACTTCCTGGGAAGACACTATCTATGACATCTACAAACTGGAGCATGTGACGGCCCATCTTCAAAATAAACTCCCAGAGTTAATGAACAAGTGGACCAAGTGGTTTCTTTCTATTACACAAACTAGACCAGACCTGACCCCTTGAGGGAACCTTGAATTCCCCCCTATTTTATGTGCGGTGCCTCAGGGGGTGTAGCTCGGCCCCATTCTTTTCCCTTAATGGGAATAATCGTCCCTAGGAGGGATGAATCCAGACTATTTTCTTTTAATAATTATCAGCTGCGGAGTCCTTTCGGCCATGTGCCCCCCCCCCTTATGAATTCTTTTACAGTGATGTACTATGTTGATACTTAATCCAACTTCTAAATGTACGGAGGTATACCCTCTTTTATCAGTGTATATTTTTTATTATTTTCCCAGAATCAACTCAGTGGACTCAGTACTATGCATGAATGCAGTATTATTCAATGATGTAAACAATTATCTTTTAAATATAATGATCTGTGTCCCATACCCTTTCCCCTTTCCTTAAAATGGAAAAAGTGATATAAATAAAGAGTTTAAAAAAAAAAGATAGAGACATTGATAAAAAGAAGGGCAGGGGTAAATGGAGAAAATGACAAAGGCAATAAGGACAGGGATGGGGCAAAAAGGGGCAAGGCCATCAAGAAATGGAGGTTAATGAGTACCAATGCCCGTAGTCTGAGCAACAAGCTCCCTGAACCGGTGGCCTTGATGGAAGAGAGATGCCTAGATATCGTAGCAGTCACAGAAACATGATACACAGGGAACTACGACTGGGATGTTAACATACCAGAGTACACAACCTACAGGAGAGATGGGGGGGGGAGAAGAGGGGGAGGAATAGCTCTCTATGTAAGGGAAGGGATAAAAGCAATGGAACAAAAGAGTAAACTGGGAGGAGAGGAGGCACTGTAGTTAACTTTAGAGACTGGAAATGACACCACAATCCGCACAGGGGTTGTATACAGACCCCCATCTCAGGGGGAGGGAATGGACAAGGATATGATAAAAGGCATCCTTAGGATGGCAGAGAAAGGGGAGATACTGTTGATGGGAACCTGAATATGCCAGATGTTAACTGGAGCACCTTTTCTGCAGTCACATCCAAGAGCAGAGCCATTCTTGATGCCCTACAGGGGGCATGCCTCAGACAGTTAGTTTCAGAATCCACTCATGAAGGAGTAATCTTAGACCTCGTACTCTCAAATGGGGACAGTGAGAGGATCTCAGATCTATAAGTGGGTAGCCATCTGGGAACAAGTGACCACCAAACAGTGTGGTTCATGATAAACTCAGCTACAGAGTCAAGCCATGCAAAAGTGAGGGTACTGTACTTCAGGAGGGCTGACTTTGGCAAGACGGGAGAGTGCCTTAGAAAAGCACTAGCAAACAGTCTAGAAGGAGGGGTGGAGCAACAATGGGGAAACATCAAAACTGCCATCACAGAGGCAACAAGCCTTTGTGTGAAGCAAATACACAAATCAAAATGAAAGAAAAAGCCACTATGGTTCTCAAAAGAGGTGGTAGAGAAAGCTAGTGAGGGAAAATATAGCATTTAGGAAGTATAAAGAAACACAGAAGGAGCAGGACAGAGAACTGTACCAGTTAAAACAGAAGGAAGCAGGGAAGGAAGTCAGAATAGCACAGGCCCCAACTAAGGAAAAGATAGCCAACTCGGTTAAGAAGGGGGGTAAAACCTTTCATAGGTACATCAGGGAGCATAGAAACAAAAAGGGAGGGATAGTGAGGCTGAATAGAATGGACGGTGGGTGGGCAGAGAGGGACAGTGAAAAAGCAAGGATACTAAATGAATACTTCTGCTCAGTAGTCACAAAAGAGGAAGAGGGGGAGGTACCTAATCCAATTAAGAGAAACACTCTAGATGGGGGTCGATCCCAGTCCTTTCACAGAAGAAATGGTTCTGAAAGAACTCTTAAAACTGAAGGTTGACAAAGCAATGGGGCCTGATGGAATTCACCCAAGAATTCTAAAAGAATAAAGGGGAGGACTAGTGACACCACTGACTACCCATTTTAACAAATCATGGGAGGATGGTGTGGTACCAGAGGACTGGAGAAAGGCGGATGTGATCCCCCTTCACAAAAGTGGGAGCAAGACAGAGGCAGGACACTACAGACCTGTCAGTTTAATCTCTGTGATAGGGAAAGTGATGGAATCACTTCTGAAGGAAAGAACTGTTGAGTACCTAGAGACCAGTGGGGCACAGGACCCAAGGCAGCATGGGTTCACATCGGGAAGGTCATGTCAGATGAATCTAATTGATTTCTTTGACTGGGTGACCAAAGTAGTAGACCAGGGAGGGCTGTGGACATGGCCTACCTAGACATTAGCAAGGCATTTGACACAGTCCCACACAAAAGATTAATAATCAAATTAACCAGCCTGGGAGTGGGTCCCAGAGTGGTAGCTTGGGTAAAACTTTGGCTGGACAACAGGACACAGAAGGTAATTGTAAATGGAGTCCACTCTGAAGAAAGGGGGGTTTCTAGTGGGGTATCACAGGGTTCAGTACTGGGTCCAGTCCTTTTTAATGTCTTTATACGTGGCATTGCAGAGGGACTGGAAGGAAAAGTATGCCTCTTTGCAGATGACACAAAGATCTGGAACAGGGTTGATACACAAGGAGCCATGGAAAGGATGAGAAGGGACTTGGCAAGGTTGGAGGAATGGTCAGAAGTATGGCAGCTTGGATTCAATGCAAAGAAGTGCAAAATAATGCACCTGAGAAACAAAAACCCAGGGGACGATTACACAATGGGGGGTGTAGTAATAAAAACAACAAAAATGGAAAGGGACCTGGGGTAATCATATCAGATGACCTTGAGGTTGGCAAGCAATGTGAGAAGGTAGTAGGGACGGCTGGAGGGATACTGGGATGTATAGGGAGAGGTATCACCAGCAGAAAACAGGAAGTTGTTATCCCTCTGTACAGACAGTTGGTGAGACCCCATCTGGAGTACTGTGTCCAGTTCTGGAGACCCCATCTCTGCAAGGACATAGATAGGATTGAGGCAGTCCAGAGGAGGGCAACTAAAATCGTGCAGAGTCTGCAAGAGAAGCCATACAAGGAGTCACTAAAGGAGCTTAATATGTATACCCTTGAGGAAAGGAGGGAGAGGGGGGACATAATAGAAACATTTAAGTACTCAGTGGAATCCACAAAGTCCAAGAGGGTAGCATCTTTCAGAAAAAGAGATGTGCAAGAACAAGGGGACACAATTTGAAGATAGTGGGGAGACAGCTCAGGGGCAATGTGAGGAAGTATTTTTTCACACAGAGGGTGGCAGATGCATAGAACAACCTTCCTGAGGAGGTTGTGGGGTCTAAAACTGTGGGAGAATTCACGAATGCATGGGACAGACATAAGGCAATTCTTGTTGGGGAGTAGGAAGAAATAGGCTGTTGGTTAACTAGGATCTGCAGCTTATCCTGTAAGTAGGGAAATGTGCAGATTAGGTGAGCTAAGCCGTCCTTATCTGCCGTCAAAGTTTATGTTTCAATGTTTCTATAGGGTTTGTTGTAAATAACCTAGAGGATGCTGGCACACTACTGTTAGCTTTAGGGGAACTAGAACACTGGGCCAAGCAGAAAAAGTCAACCTTCAACACTGACAAACGTACTGTGATGCACCTTGGTAAAAACAATATGCACTTTAAGTATAAACTGCATGGGACAGAGCTCAAGGAAGCACATGATGAACGAGACCTAGGCATAAGAGTTAGCAATGATCTCAGTTTTAAGCTGAATTGTAACTGAGTGATTAAAATATCTAGCAGTATATTCTACTGTATAAACAAACAGATTTGGAGTAGGGACAGGCAGGTTTTGCTCCCCCTTTACACCACCTTGGTATGTCCCCATGTTGAGTACTGTGCCCAGTTCTGGGCCCCAGGAGGTAAAAAAGAAATAAAAGTGCTCGAGAGGGTCCAAAGAAGAGCTACAAGAACAATAAAGTGGATTAGTGGACTAGATTGAAACATTGGGGCTATATTTCTTGGAATTTCGTAGACTCAGGGGAGACGTGCTTGATCTTCAAAGCCATAAATGATGCAGAGCCATGGGAGCAACTGGGTCTTGAGTTAAGAGATCAGGTGTATGGTACCAGAGCACACCCATTACAACTAACAGGGGACAAATACCAGACTAATAAAAGGAAACACTGGTTCAGCGTAAGAATAACTATAATATGGAATAAGCTTCCAGTTGAAGTAGTTGCCAGCAAAAACATAAATGAGTTCAAGACCCGCCTGGACACCCACTTAGTAGCAAGAAATGTATCAGGATATGACTGATAACACTGGCGAGCTACAATGGACCCATGGTCTACCAAAAGCTCAGTACATACCTATGAAACCTGTGAAATAAATAATGTGACTTCAGTAGGAATCGAACCAAGGCTCTGGCACATCATTTTGGTGTTCTACTAACTGAGCTATTAGCACCACTTAGCTAGCCATAGCGTTCTGCAGCCACTTTCTTTCTCAGACAGCAAATCCGGCAGCTAGGAGCATTTGAGATGGCAATTAATTATTGGTAATGTACAGTTTCAGCCAATAAAGCATTTAAAATACAAACTGCCATGAGAATGAACAATGTCACTTACAATAAGTAGGAACTTAATCAGACATCCCAACCGCACCCCAAAATACTATCCAGGTGCTTTACCAACTGAGCTGTCAGGTCCACGTGGCCATCAGGATTTGTACTCTGAGAAAGAGTGGATGTGAGACATGTGGAAAGCAAAGTGGTCCTGGCAGATTAGTTCATCGAGTTGCAGATGTGATTCTAGTGTCCTGGGTTAAATTCCCAGTTAAGCCACATTATTTCTTTCCTTTTATTAATCATTATCTCCTTTTCTTCTATGAGAACCACCACATTAATTTAGTGAAGTCAGACCTCATTCAGTAGTTTATATCCTCCATACCATTGACGATAGTATCTGTGGTGCTCTTGTCTTTGTTGCAATCTACGTATATATTTTGTATCGTATAGTTCTTGTAAATGTTTTCATTCTTTCTTATACTGTTATCCCCACATTTGTCATGGATGATGTAGTGCTACTAGTGGCTATGGCTCCAGTTGCCTTCTAGACTAAACTCTGGTTCCATAACCCCTGTGTCTGCCATGACAGTGCCCCTCTGTAGTACCTTTGGTATAGGGTCTTGGATACCAGATGAAAGAAACAGATGAAGGCAGCAAAGTGCAAGGCACAGAGACCAGCGGCACTTCCAGCATTGCTTCCAGTGCCACTTCAACTGATCTTTGCCTTTGGAATCTAGGGTAAGGTTGGTCCTCATAAGAAGTATCTGAACTGCTTCTTTCCCATGTTCCATTCTGACAATGGCACTCAGACTGTGGGTCTGGTTTACCCTTATAGGTGCAACAATCATTTTGTCAACACTGATACAGGTACAGACAATATGGCGCCTGTCTCCGCAGTGCCAGGCATCATGGCTCTCTGGAGCCAGAGCACCAAAGCATCATGTAGAAAACATCACTGTTTTGCAGGGAGCGTCACCCTCCCCATGCCCCCAGTGCAAGGGCTCTGCCCTGAAAGAAAGGAAAACTGTTGGGGCGCAAAACACGATGAAAGCGCAGTGTGATCAAAAATCGAGATCACCCCATCACTCTCACTCTTGTTGTGGAGCCCTAATTGCAGCGGCAAAATTAAGTCACTGCTCCAACAGTATGCGATGGGTGTTGCCTTATCTTGCTAAGCAGCCTTTAAGCTTTCTTTTCACTTGTTTCTTTTTTTTTTAAACAGTAGATGTGTTGACCCTGTCAGTCATACCAACTGTAACATATTTTGGCAAGTGATAACTGCCTATTGATACTAAGGATCCCTTTCTTCTTACCACGTCATCAGTCATTTTAAAGGCCCAGCAGCTAGTTTATCAGACTGCCCTACCATCTGGAACCCAAGAAGTGAAGCCTGATTAGCTGCCAGTGGCAGTACTGCTCTACTATTCCAGCCATAGAATTAGGGGATGATTTCTCCATTATACTCATAAATTCTCCTGTTCCCTTAATTATTTTTTAATCTTAATTTATACATCTGGCATTCCCTGGTGCCTTACTATCCAAACATGCTACTGGCTACTCCATCCAGCACTATTACCCTTGTACTGGGCCAGATCCCCATGGCTTGCCACTGTGGTGGGCTGAAGGCAGGTGAACAACCACGGGCTACAATGTACAGTACTAACCTTGTGTTGGCTAGGACACAAGGCCCAAAGCAAGTGCCAGGCCTTCAGCTTTGCAATGGGAGGTACCATTTTTCTTGAGTTTTGTCCGTATTTGTACCAGTGCTAATTAGTCCCCATGTGCCCACATATACAGTATGATACTGCAGGAACTCTACCAGGCAATCAGTGACAGCAGCTGCAGGACTTTGACTACATTATCACCTGTTGTCACTAACGCAGGTGATGGCAGACTAGTGAGGCTTGGATCCTTCTCTCAGGAGAAGAGTGCCCTCTGGGATGCCTGATTCTCATTCCACTTGCCCTACAAAAACTCTAGGCTCAGGGTCAGAAGTCAGGTTGCCAGTCCCTGGCAGCATGAGTGTCCACTTTGCGCTGTACCAACTGGCTGACCTCACTTCATATTTTTGACGGAACTCTGCTGCCTTCCCTCTGACACTGTGAGCCAGATGAAGAGTGGCAAGACATCATCCACTTGCTTCTCTCAGGTTGAATGTCTCTAGCACTCCATAGTGATGAATAACTTTCATTGCTTTCCCCTGGACCTGTCATACAAGTCAGTCATTCAGTCCTCCTTTGGAATGCTCTAGTAATGCCTTAGTAATAATAATCTAAATGGCTACTGACTTATGTTTCCTGGTTTACTGTTTATAATAGAAACTACCTGGTGTGGCCATTGTAGTTTTCCTTACAATTATGGTGGTCTGCAGAAGAGGGGGAGGTACTTCTATATTAGTGTGTAGACTTGAATGCCATAACTAAATGCCTAATTATAAATATTGCCTCCAGGTTTTAGTGTTCTAGCCAAAAACACTTAATCTGTTAATTGCATGATCAGTATCAGCACTTGTAAACAGTTACAGGAGATGTTGACTGGAATAAAAGTATTGCAATCACTTGATCAGTGTTTGTTGTTCACATCTACAGTAATCCTTGACCCCAGACTTCACTGCAGACAAATGCTACCATTTTTCCCATATCCCCATGGTACTGACTTGGAAAACACATGTTGCTGGAAATACATCTCTAGATTCCTGCAGTTTCTGATCTCTTTCACTGTAAGATACTGGGGAAATAATAGCTTCCTGTTCCAGTTCTTTTAACTGCTTATTTGAAACATTATTTACTGCATTTTACTGATGTAGGCACGCAAACATTTGGTGCACCTTTATTTGATATATGCCACTAGTTATCATGCCCTTCATCAAGCCCATGCCTACTTTAACCACATAATTATAGTATTAACATTGCAGTTCTACTTCATCAAAGACATAAGGAACTCTGGAGCTATCTAACTTTCACTTATGAACCTCAACTGAACTCAGAAGAGTGAAATCACTCCTTTTCGTGACTAACACATTTTACAAGTAGGTCTCGGCATCCAACTGCAGACCTGCACACTAACTACTTGCATTCCTTTCATGCATGTACACTGTTCAGTCGCTATTGAGCATGGGCAGTCAGTCATCGAGGCCAGTATCCAGCAAGAGCCCTCTGAGGCTGTAATCCAAGGCTCTGAGTAGTATTTTTCAAGGCCAGTGAGTGATGGTCATTGGTCCCAGACCCCATTTAGGTTGAAGACCAAGAAGTTGTATGACATTGGTTTCAACCAGATCCCCATTGCTCACATGTTCACTTCGTCGCAAAGACTCAAAGTCATTGAGGGAAAGTCACTGCACTTGTCACGTGGACATTAGTGATCTAGCTCCAAAAGAGTCCTGTTGCTAATGTTTCCCTTCCACAGACTCATCCCATACCCTTTGTCCTGGGATCAGTAGGAGAAGGACTTGGACACATCACTGTTCCTAGAGCACGGTGCTAACTACAGACAGATAACAGTGTAGTCTGCCAGGATGTAATGCTCTCTGATAAACATGTCACAGTTTTCTGCATGCTAAATTAGATTAATTGCCATTGGTTTGCATAGTGTTCCTGCTGGCAGAAACTGTGATAACAGCATGACATCCTGGTTAACTCCAATGCATATAAATGCATAGATTCAGACAGCAGATAAAGACTCAGTTTATCCATTCTGCCCACTGCCTACCTAACTCTGTGTGTAACCTGACACTGGACCAGAGTTACTGGGCCTCCTGCACTGCCAGTGCCACAGTGCTCCCCTCCTTCAGCTTTACATCCCCCTCTCTTAGGTATTACTATCCCCATGTGCCAATCCCATCCATGCTTAAAACCGTTCACTGAATTTGCTTCTACCATCAGCTATGGTAGACTATTCTAGGCATCCACCACCTTCTCCTTAAAAAAGTATTTCCTACCATCCCTTGTGATATCCCACACCTGCCACCCACCAACCTCTACCCATGTCCTTGGTTACTGTATTTTAATTCCTCATGAATAGATACCCTGTTGATAACACTTAAGAACACGTAGAGCATAGTCAGTCATAATTCATCTCAGTAACTTGCAGTAAATGACATATCACAAAATACTGCAGTAAAAAAAGGCTTAATTGCTATTAAGTTACACTGTTCCCTGCAGCATACTGCAACATTTTGGGATATACGTACAGCAGCATTACTGTGCTGCATTTTAGTTCATGCCATTGTAGAGCTTCATTGTGTCCCCGTATCCCTTTTGGCCATGAGAGAGTACATGTTAAGTCTGTCCAGCCTCCCTTTATATGTCCTCCCTTACTGTCCCTGTATCATTTTCATAGATCTTCTCTGAACCCTTTCCAAGTGGTCTCTGTCATTCCTGAGGTGGGGACTCCAGAACAAGGCACAATACTCCAGGTGTGATTTAGCCGAGGACCTGAAATGGGCCAGTATCACTTCCTTCCTGCTGCTGGTGAATTCCTTGCCAATACACTGCAACACTCTGCTCCCACTCCCATATGCTTTGTTGCCTTGGGTTGATAACTTAGTGCTGTTGCTGATTATGGCTCACAGGTCCCTTTCTTCAGTTGTCTCATTCACACTCACTCCACCATCCAATTGTCAGTTCTAGTGTTATTTCTACCAATACACATAATCTTACATTTCCTGGCACTGAATTGAGATGCCACATCTTAGGCAACTCATTTAGCCCTTCAAAATCCTTTTTGATGTCTCTTATTCCTTCCTCTTTGTCTACACACTCCCAGATCTTGGGGTCATCAGCAAAGAGACAGATACTGCTCCGTTTAACCTTGCTATGTTACATATGAAGATGTTGAACAATACCATTGGTCCAAGGACTAATCCTTGTGGCACCCCACTGGTAGTCAGTCCAGAGAATTGTTAGCCCACATAATATCTGAACAAACACAGGTGGACCTGTTATTTTAGAGTGTATGTGGAAACCCTAGAAACATAGACTCTGTTACTGACACTAAAGACTTGGCTAGTTGCCACATATTTGGCAGAGGGCAACCATGAGTTAGAAGGAAAAGGCAGATCCTTGGTGCCTTTGATTCTGACACGTTAATATAAAATGAGTGATTTTCTTCTCCTCAGTGCAATGATTGTAGCAAAAATGAAATGTTATTGTGTACGCAAGCTATTACAAGTACAGTAAATCCCATGATGAGGAGTCCTTTGGCCAAGATTGCAGGGAAATAATCTAGATGAACTATACTTGGTCATTTTCTATTTCTTCTGTCCCATGTTCCCATCCAATTTTGTGATTCCTGGGAGAAAAGAGATTTTTGCTTTAGGCTTTGATGTTGGTGGTTCCTGAGAAGAAATAACTTCCATAGACCTATGCTTTCAAGTGGAAGAAATTCTGATCTGGAGCCAGGAGCTCAGCTTGTCAGCTGTGATTTGTGAAGGGTGTAGTGCTTGTCTTTTTTGGGACTCGACCCTGATTCTTTGAAGATGCACACACAGCAGCGCCTGCCAGGATGCAACACTATAATGTTGCAGTATAGCACAGAATGCTGCAGGGAACAGTGTAATTCAATGCCAATTAAGCCCTGTTTTTACTGCAGTATTTCATTTACTGCAAGTTACTGCATTGTATCATCATGGCTGGCTTTGCTGTAACTAGTATATTAGCCTTTATAAAATGGGTTGGGGAAATAAAGAAATTTGGCTAAAAGGGGTCTCTGGCTATGTTTCTAAATTTGACTATAGCACACTTAAAAACAATGTCCTGTACCACAGGCATCTGTACCAGGCATAAAAAACAATGTCCTGTACCACTGGCCTCTGTACCAGGCATATCCTTGTGCCATTGATCCTACTATTCTAAAACCATTTGGCTCTCATGTTTTTCTTCCTAGTGAGCTGCTTGCTTTAACATTTTATAAAGAACAAACAGAGTTACAACACTTAAAATGTGTTGTTTCTCTTTGAAAATGCCTGTCGCTCTCCCTCTAGACCCACTCATTCCCACTCCTGACCCAGAAAGCACACAGTCATTGCACTCTCTCACACTCCCTCCTGGTCCACAGTAACTATGAGAGTGCTGCAACTTTTTCAACATGTGTTACCACAGATGGTAGTGTGATGCTGGCAAGAACTTGAGAAAATTACAGTCTTATGGGGCCTAAAGTAGAGACCTAACAGATCTTTGAAACACAGTGTAGCACAGCACAGTGCCCCTGGAGATCCTGGATGATAGTACAGTGCTTCTAGTAACATGCAGGAAGCAGAGGGACAATTTACAGTAAAATTAGACATTTTTATATTTTACAGTTTGTCTAAAAGACTATCACAGTTTCTCAACAAATACCCATCTTATAAGCACAATTACACACTACAGGGTGCGGGTTACTCTGGAGAAACTCATTTCTAGGGGCAGTAATGCACTCAGCCTGCAGCGTTGTGCTTACTATGCCCAAATGTGTGCATTTATACAGACTAACCCACACCCCATCATGTACTATTGATTACATAAGGCAAAAATTGGGTTCCAAACTGTGGCTTTATTGGAAGTGGTTAACAATTTCTGTATATCTTCCCAGAAGTTAAGTGTTCTGTACTGATCACTCTTAAAAGATTTTCCACAAGGATGAGACATTGCTGTGCAACAGTCTAATATTGCTGCCCAAGGTGGTTTTCACTAAAACCTGTTCTTACAACTGTCAGTTTTCTTTTCCTGATGGTGAGAAAGTGCTATTTTGTCTGGATTTCAGAAGTGTGCTTTTGTTTTGGTGTCATGTGAAAATGCCAGACTGCTATTTATGACCATGCAGAATCCTACTGAAGCCAACTGGTGCCTACGCAGACTATCCCTGGATAGCTTGTGTTGTGTATTTGGTACTGTTATGTCTTGGCCTTACGTCTACCCCTTAGTACTTTCTGACTCATTTTACTAGGAACATAGTTGCCACAAACAGGAGACTCCTACTGGCTGAGATCTGCAAGACTGCGACTTAGTCTTCTTTCTTCCATTCATGACCCACCACAGCCTTGACCTGCAAATGTAAAGGGATGCTCCTTTTTAACTCTTTGTCCAAACTGTCTCTTCCAATGAATGGAGTATTTCTCCCCCTCCAGCCCTGGTACTGCATGTACTATAGTCTGCAGTAGTGTGACTACGTGGATGAGACCCATGTACTAAGAAAACAGTTCTACTACTGATGCAGGTGGTATCAGCTGATACTGTCATGACCTTCAATCTCAGACTTGTCAAACAGTTTGAAGAAAGGGGGGGTGACAGGGTATTCCCACTGAGCTGGTTGGAAGGAGGACCTCAGTTGTCCAATGGTCTTCTTCCCTCTGAAAAAGTGTATGTATCTATCTAATGCACAGTAAATTTTCAGCAAGGAATTTATTGATGGTTGTTTCTCTTTTCCAAATCAACATTTACATGGTTCTAGTTTGAATAGTTGACACAGATGCACCTGTTTACACAAGCCTTCAATTTTTCTAAGATACTTTCCACGTGTTGACACCAACTAATGATGTGATTTTAGTTCCCACCCCAAAAAAACACAAAATACTGTATATAAACCAGTTTACTGTCACATGGACGCCATACAGCATCTTTGGTTACATAGAAGTCACACTCTAATTAAGATGACTGAGGAGAAATGGACTTTAAAACTGGACTGAGAATGTACAGACAGTATTACTAAATAATACACATGTTGGCCCTCCTACTGAAAATGGAGCACTAGCACAGCACAAATAATTGCACCAGGCTTGCACTAGCGCCAGACCTGGCAACTGTTATATTCAGTCGGATAGGACCAGTGCTATCCAATTGAATATTGGAATGTGTAAGTGCAGTGCTAAGTGAAACTGTGCTGCTGTGACATGGACTTGGGCTATAGATAGCCCACAGGGAATACTGCTACACAAAACAAACAGCACCAAGACCCCAGTGGACTATATTCGGCCACAATACACAAATGAACCCATTGGGCATGCAAGGTACTAAGGGACCATTTGCATGCCCATTACAGGCTCATTTGCATAGTGCACAGAAGTCCACTAGTGCCATTACTGAGTGTGTCTGACACATTCCCTGGTGTCTAGTGGTACACCCCCACCCCCAGATCACTCGTCATGCATTCCACAACACAGTCCCTGGTGTCCACTGGCACCCCATTTCCCTGATCACCCATCATACATTCTAAAATGCAGTCCCTGGTGTCTAGTGTTGACCCATCCACCAACTACCCATCATACAGCCTAATCTGCAGCTCCTGGTGTCTGCGGGACCCTCTCACTCCCCAAATTGCCCCTCATACTTTCTAAAATGTAGTCCCTGGTGCCTAGTGGTTCCCCTCCTCCAATCACCCACTGACATAAGTAAATGTAATCATTGGTGGTCCAGTGTCCCCACCCCACACACCCCATCTGCTCACTAACCACCACCTGTCACAATCCCCTTGCTGGTGTGACCCACAGCATCCACCGGATCCCCATATGGTGACTTTCATAGCCCTTCTCTCACCTCCTCAGCATGCTGCCATATAAGCTGTCAGTGGCACATGTATAGTACACTCATACAGTATTTATACTATACACACACACACACACACACACACCACTGACAGCTCATACAGTGGCTGGCCAAGGAGGTAAGAGCAGGGCTATGCCAGTCACCATATTGGGATCCACTGGATGTCACCAGTTACTCTGGTAAGGGTGGATATGATGGGTGGTGGTTTGTGAGTAGACAGGGTGGATGGGGGAACACTGGACTGTCAGTGATCATGTTTACTTATGCCAACAGTCGAGCGGTGGGGTCAGGGGAACCACTGGACCCCAGGGATTATGTTACACAATAAGGAACAGGTGATGGGGGATGAGGGGGTTCCACTAAGCACCGGGGACTGCATTGTAGAATGTATGATGGTGACTGGGGAGTGGGGAGTGCCACTGGACACCATGGACTGCACTGTAGAATGTATTATGGGTGGCTGGGAGTGGGTGGCTGCAGTACAGCCTCCCTACCTTTGATGGTGTGGGGGCATGGTGTTAGTGCCCAGTTAAGACGTGGTTTTCGTAGATGGTAAATAGCACCACATTGGGGATTGTTTACACTGCAGCAAACCTTTGACAATGTCACTGGGCCTGTATGTATGAGGGGCTTCCTCATTTGCATGAACACAGTGGTATTTTAGCACCTGGGTGCTGCTGGGTTTGGGGAGCACTAACTGGGCCTCTTAATATGGCCCAACTCCCAGTGCAAGTGCAAACCTGGGTAGCACTGGCACAAACTATGTTTGCACCCATGCTAATGTTTGAATATTGGGCCCATTGTGTTTTTAGTGAGTGGGCAACATACCCAACTCTTATGTTTTGAGAACACAGTAGTGTGTGCGCTATGTGCAGTGGAAAGATAATAATTCACTTGTTCATTTTTTAAAGAACGGGCCCATAAGAAAGTAGTACTGATAGAATGCAATAATTTCTCTTTATATATATTGTAGAATCAGTTTGTGTTGATTTACACATTTCAAACTGTAAGATGCCAGATGTTGCTGATGTTTATCAATAAAGTTTCAGGTTCAATTCAGACAAAATAAAAATGATGCTGAAACTCTCATTAAATGAAAATCCTTGCTGCTTCAATGTTGTACTGTTAACTGCTTTGTACTTTATATTATTCTCTGTATATTTTCACTTGAGGTAGAGTCACTAGAGATAATCAGTGGTCTTAAGAAAGTTATAAAATATGTTTAATGGCATTTCGAATTTTAAGTGAGAGTATAGGTTGTGTCTTTTTTTTTTAGATTTTTTTGTTTTGTTTTTGTTTTTCTGTGAGTCTATTTAGTGCTCGTGAAAGGTACTAGATTGACAGCACTGGAATCTGCAGTCCTTTGCTTATCCACCTGACAGGTACAGCATGGGCAATCACAATGCAAGCTTCCCCACTTGCTCTGTGTATGTGCCTTAACTCTGCCATGGATGGACCACCATGTAGGTGAAAGTGTAGTTCAGACTCCATGTCCATTCAGTTCTTGGCCTCTCATGTGAGACTGCTAACAAGGGTGCCAATCAGCACCAGCTGTGTTGGCAGTTTTGTGATGTGGACACCCTCCCCACTGGAACTGAACTGAAACCACCACAGTTCATTTCACACAGGCCACTGAATAGCCCTCAAGTGATAATGGTTTTTGACCACTATCAACCTATGCTGGATTTGAACCCATGACCTCAAGGTGAAAGGTTCCTTAACCCATTACCAATTCACTGAGCGATCCAGTTCCCAAGAGAATATAGGTTGTCTTAATCTTTATTAGGCTTGATCTTCAGGAGCTTTAGCCCCTGAGTTTGTAGTATGGACCCTGGACCTTTGCTGAATTCTATTGCTAAAATTACAATTTTTCAAAAATATCTACAGTTCACCCCAGCTTTTGAGGGCTCAGGCCTTGGATCTTCTGTTACCCTAATGACATGTCTTTGACGTTCATACAGATCCTATCCTAATCATCAGTAGTATGCGTCTAACTGAGAGTGAGTGGATAAAAAGCCTTTCCAGCCTTCGAAAATTACAATTTGAAGGCTGACAGCTTCAAGGTATTAGCTTAAGCCAGGCCTCATCTTTAATGGTTGTAGTCCACCCAGCAATACATCTCAACATCTATAAAAAAAATAATAACTTCTAAGTGTTTTGGCTGAGTTTCTGTGTCCCACTTGTCTGAGTCAGGATTTGAAAAGAATAGGAAAATAGGAACGCTTATCAGAAAGTCTGACAGCGCATACATCAGAAGGGTTTACTGGATAAAGCTCCAATCTCTTGCCATCTGCTCAAGATTTTTTATCACTTTTTATTCTCCTGCAGATCACCTACAAGGCTGTAAGTTCCCTTGACCCTGGAATAAATTTATCCAATCAGAGCGGACGAGTGATCAAACTGGGAAATGACACTCGCCACATGTTTGTTGGCTTGTACCCTGGGACCACTTACTCTTTCAACATCAAGGCTAGCACTGTCAAAGGATTTGGACCTGCTAAGACAAAAAGCTTTACCACAAACATATCAGGTACTGATTAAAAAAAAATGATTTTAATTCAATACAAAAAGGAGATTGGGGGCAGTTTTAAAGCAGGGGAACCTTACCAGCATGTGTTCACTTATGTAAGTCTATACTACATGTTTCTTTGTATTTTTGCACTGTCCTGACACCCAGGACTTTTACACCCTTACAGCATCACATCACTGAAATCAGAACTTGCCATTGTACTAACCAACCTTGCCATATGCATCATGAAAATCTTCCTGATTGATTTAAAACAAAAATTGTTTCAAATGTGCTGTAGGAGAGAGTCATACAGTACACCGTATAACTCACACTGGTTGAAGCGCTTTCTTTTGGGAATCAATACAAGACGATAAGATAACATTTTCCCTAATGGAATACCAGATTCCTTATTATTTGTGATAGTTTAGAGTCTGATGATTACTAGTGTTGTAAAATCCATGCAAGCATGTGTGCAGTTAAAAGAAACTTGGCATATAAATTCCCAGTTGTTCCTAAACACTAGAATTGCAGATTCAGACTGCTGGCACAGTACTTGTGATTGACATTACCATGTAGGAGACCTACTTCATGCCAGAAGCCCAGTTCTCTGCTTTAGATTTGCTGAATCTGGGCTTGTTATGGATGGTGACCCACTCCAACCCCTGGGAAAGAGATCCAATAATGCATACTATACAGGCTGGATACATACAAGAATTGCGTCACGGTCATGATACAGTTCTGCTTATCGCATCCAGACTGTTAGACCACAAAAAAGGTGGTCTACCTTATTAACACAGTTAGTGTGAGATGTACATCAAAAAGGATGCATGCATGCATCAGAATTCTGATATACACATCATGTGTGTGCCATAAAGTGAGTAAAGTGCAGTAAATGCATCAGAAGGTTTGTAAATCAGGTGCCAGCATTCATGACACATTTCTAGTCATGCAGCTGCTGCTTCAAGACTTTTGAGGTTCCAGACCAATGTCTTTTTTTCTGTTTTTGTCCCCCATTTTTGCCTTGCCAGCTGATGGGACCTCTTTCCACCTAGCCAAGCCCTTAAACCAGCCACAGGAGTCCTTCAGTGGTCCTGCCCACCACCAGCCTTCACTCTACAACCTCCCCAGATACTCCAACCATAACCCATGGCTTGTCCCCCATGGGTGAAAACCCCTGGTTCCCCAAGCCAGGAGGTGACACTTCACTTGATGGTCAGGGCCCGTGAGGAGGAGCTGGTGAGATGTGGGAAGAATCAAAGTGACCCTGCTGTGGTGTTGGGGGGGGCAGGGTGACTTCATCTGCCCAGTGTTGCTGGGGTATTTTTATCCCTTGCTAGGCCCTTCCCTTATCCCACCCCAGGGTGTGGTCCTGAGAAGTGAACTGGCAATCTGCCTATCAGGGCCATCGGAAGGGTGGGCAAGCCCCATCCCACCTTCAGTGCACCCCTGCTGGCCCCTGCTCTGGGTGGCTGATGCCTCTGCATCACCTCCCAGGTACATGGGTATGTGCTAACATGAGGTATCTCCAGAGGGACCAGTTGTTCCTTCACACATGACACCCCCTTCCCCTGCATCACCAGGGAGGCACTCGTGCAATGGAAGGAGGTGGCCTCCCTCCCTGAGGCAGGAGGCATTCAAAGGGTGCCTGAAGCTGCCTCATTGGTTGGCACCAGATGTCAGAGAGTAAACCCAGGTCATCTGGATGGCAGTGATACCTCTACCACTGTGCTGGCCAGCCAGCCTCAGCCCAATATCTTTTTAGTAAGGAAAATAATGTGGTTCCATACAGCACCTTCTATACACACTGTATTCCAAAGTGTTTTACAATCCATGAACAGCTGCATAACCCATTAGGCATGCATATGGAAAAAGGGTGATCAATGTAGGATGAGAGCAAGAAAGACAGCAAGAGAGAGAGAGAGAGAGAGAGAGTGTACGTGAGAGAGAGAGAGAGAGGAAGCTAAGCACAGAGAAAAGTCAAAATGAATGCAGTGCCTTGTAATTAAAACTATTTTATTGTACAGCACAGCCAGACACAATATAATGCAATAACCTGCAGTAAAGGGTAGCATTTTTCAGAAAAAGAGACTTGCAAGAACAAGGGGACACAATTTAAAGATAGAAGGAGGGCAGTTCAGGGGCAATGTGAGGAAGTATTATTTCACAGAGAGGGTAGTGGATGCATGGAACAGCCTTCCTGAGGAGGTTGTGGGGTCTAAAACTGTGGGAGAATTCAAGAATGCATGGGACAGACATAAGGCAATTCTTGTGGGGGTAGGAAGAAATAGGCTGTTGGTTAACTAGGATCTGCGGCCTATCCTGTAGGTAGGGAAATGGGCAGACTAGATGGGCCTAGCGGTCCTTATCTGCCGTCAAAGTCTATGTTTCTATATTTCTATTAAATGCCATGTCATAAAATACTGCAGTAAAAAAGGGCTTAATTGCTGTTGAACTGCACTGTTCCTTGCAACGTACTGCTGCATTTTGTGATATACTGCAGCTTTACTGCATTGCATCCTGCTAGACATAGATGTAAATGATAGACCAGGTTTCACTCAGTCTGAAAATTGTCTGGACACATTTATACGTGAATTTTGCAAACTGGATTTAACCAATTCAGAGTTCTGAAATTTATTCATAGTTACAGTATGTCCTAGTTTTGGAAATTGGACATACTGTAGGGGCAATTTTGCTTATGTCTGAAATTGTGAAATAGAAAATTGCATCCAGTCATAGGCTTTGAAAATCCCCCTTCCCCAGACTGGTTAAGTGACTGGCTCGAAGTCACACCATGAATAAGTGACCTCAATAGGATTCAAACTTGGGTCTCTGGCTTCACAACTCTGAATTATAACCAGTAGACTACGTAGCCCCTTGGAAACATAAAAGATAATATGACAATATTTTTGTAAAAAACAAAGACCAACATTAACACCAATCAGCATAGAAACATAGACAGTGACAGCAGAAAAAGATCAATGGTCCATCTAGTTTGCCATAGTTACCTAATCAAACCCCAAGACTTATTGGGTGGGATATTCAGAAATGCAACAGAGGAAGGCAAAAGAGCAGCGTAGTGCAAATCCAGTGCACCATGATGCACTGAATGTGATATTCAAAGGTTGTGCAAGACGGCATGCACCAGCGCAACATGGCTGAATATCACAGGGATGCGCCATAGCACAACAAGAGCTGCGCCAGGGAGCAAGCCTACAAGCATAATAGCACAACCAGGGATGCGCAAGAGGCAGAGGGGCATACACCAGAACACAGATGGACCGGGAAGAGGAACAGCAAGGAGCAAGCCACTGGGGTGGATGTCCCGCCACCAGGGTGCAGAGGGTGCTAGGAGTGCAGCATGGCAAGCACATGATGGAACGCCAACCAGTGTGCATGGGGAAGCAGCAGGCCCTACCTACGTGCACCACAGTGGTGCGTGGAGGCAGGGTGGCACCAGCGGCCACTGGTAAACAGCCACCGGCAACCCCCCACAGGAAGGCATGTGCCATGTCACTTGGATTATAGCTGGCAACACACAGGCAAACAGCACACAATGCACACACCACACGACCCAAACAGAGAGCCCATGGCTGCCCCAGGGCACAGCCACCGACCAATGGGCATACACCACCAGGCACAACCCCCTGGCCACCCCAGGCGTACCACATAGCCACCATGCACACCACTGCAGCATGGCTCCATACGCCAGCAGCAAAGCAGACACAGACACATATGGCTAACCATATAAAAGTGTACTACAACAGTATTAAAACAACTACATACAAATGTACAGGTAACAGGGGACAAGGAACAGGGAATGGGGAGGCCAAGTACAAAATGGGAGTCCGGGGAAGGGATGCAGGGGGACAGGGGTCAGGGCTATACAAGGTGACAAGGGAGGGCAAGGGAAGGAGGACATGGAAGGGTAACAGGTGCAGGCCAACAGGCCCTATGGGCAGCCTCACCCCACCAGTGCTTGACACCATCGTCTGCGCTGCTGCCTGCACAGCATCTTCTACATCAGCTGTGCCACCTGCAGCGTGGCAGTGGTGACCCGAAGGATCTGTCACAGGAGCCGGGTGTTCACAGCAGGTCAACGGCCACCTAGGACAAAGGAGGGTACATGGTATGACTGTGTGTCCAGAACACTGTAGCCCACCCACCATGTGCAGCGGACAGTGGTGACATGCACCCTCGAGATGGCACCCAGCCACCCGCAGTGTGTGTGCCAACACATGCCACCAATCCAGCAAACCACAGCCATGCAGAACACTGCACACCAACACCACCCATGCACCCCACACCACCACCATGGCAGGCAGGTGACATGGATAAGTAGCAGGATGGTGGTGGCACACCTGGGATCCGGATGCACTCACAGCCCTCCTTCAGCTGCCACACACATGTGCGATAGCCACAGCATGGTGCAGTGGTCACCATGGACAGTGCACAGCTGCAATGGCCATGTGCACAGGGGGCCATGTCCACCCCATGCCTGCTGCCCACCCTGCACAACAATGTAGCATGTAACAGTGCCTACCTGCATGCAGCAACACACCTTGCACCGGTCCAGCAGCACAGTCTATGTGGCCTGCAGCCTGCATGTGAGCCCCTGTGGTGGCCCGCCCTGGCCCACCTGCAGCGCCAGCCAGTCGGGCTCTCCATCTGTCCTCACAGCCTAGGAAGGGAACATGGAGAAAGATACCTCAGTACCTGCAACACCACATGCCCCCCCAGCACAGCTTGCTCCCTGGCCCAGTGCAGCAGCAGCTTGGTGGCACAGTGCACCCATGGTGTGCCACACTGGCCATCAGAATGCACAGCCCCAGACCCCCCCCCCGGCAGCACGGTGTGCCGCCCTGCTGGCCTCATAGAACACTGGTTGGGCACAGACACAGGTGAAGTGCACTTACCTGGCCGTGGCATGGCACCTCTCCGGACACATGCCTGCAGTGCCTGGAGCCTCTCTGTGTCCCTCCACTGCAGATCCCCGTAGTGGTGTCGGCATTGCTCGCTGGTGCACTGTACACCTGTGGCTTCCTCCAGCCCGTCATCAACCTCCTGCCACACCTCCATCCATGGCCTATTCAGGGGCACCTGGCCAAACAGGCTGCCTGCATGTGGCAACACTAGGGCTACAAGGTTGACCAGTTCAACTTGCATCCAGTTAGGTGCCCTGGCACTGCTGCAGTGTGGCATGGCTGTATCGCAGTCAGGAATCCAAAATGGCACCCTGTAGCACACGAGCCACATGTGCTGGGGATGCACGCCTCGCACGGTGATGCACTGCCATCGCCAATCGCTCAGTCACGGAGTTGAGCGATACAGGCCATGCCGCACTGGCATGTGCTGCAGGGCTCCCTGAGGGGCAAAGGTCAACCATGGGGTCAAGGGTCAACACATGCACTTGTGCATCTGCGCTATTGGTCCCACCACGCATGGTGCACAATAGGGGCATGTGGTCACCACGGTTCATGGGCCAATGGCACCCATGCACCATGGAACCCATAGCGCAGGGGCACTATTAGCCCCATGGTGACAGAGCACCAATGGTCCTATGGTGCCTGGGCACCATAGACCATACAGCGCATGAGCATCACATGTCCAATAGCAGCTGAGCACTGTAATGCATGTTGTGCAGTGTGCGTAAGCTGCACTGGTGGCGTAGGTGCTGGCAGTGTGCGCATGCATACTGCCAAGCCTATTGTGCACATCACATAGTTGTGCTGCGACTTGAGCATGTGCAAGTCCATTGCGCCATGTGCAATAACGCGATATTCAGCTGGCATATGCAGATTAGCTAATCAGCCTATCCCCGGCACATCAGAGGCATTTGCATCTCATTACAGTTACGCATCCCCTCATTTGCATACGAAGCGCTATAAAGGCACGGCAGGACTGCACAGGACATGGATCAGTATTGCATCCTTCAGAAGTAAGATGTGACACTGTGGGGGTGACAGGACAGTGGATTGGGAGGGTGGTGTGGGTGGTAGCTATCAATGACCACATGTGCATTCCCACAGGACAAAGCACGTCGGAACCTGATGAAGGTGAGGAGCGTGGGCCTGCACAGAAGTGTAGGCCCAACTTCATGAGGGCAGAGACCCATGCCCTTTTCGAGGTGTACCTTGACCAGCAGCCTCTACTGAGTGGCTCAACAGGTACCCCACTGGCCAGGCCACAGCATAGGAGGGTGTGGCCAAAGATGTTAATCAGCAGGGCATCCATCAAAGGTCTGTGCAGGAGTGCAAGAAGAAGATCAACACAGACCAGAGACGGATTAAGAAGAAGGTGGCAGCCATCTGGGCTGCACATGCTGCCACAGGCTGTGGACATCCTGTCGTGCCACAGCTGATGTCACAGGAGGAGTTGGTGGTGGCTACCATGCAGCGCAGTGCTATCGAGGGGGTGCCTGGCAAGAGCTTCCAGACAGGTGGCAGCCCATCACTGCATGGTAGGTACAGCAGCACCTGGCCAAGGGGACAGGGGTGTGTGCCAGTGGCACTAATGAGACTGTATTCCCTTACAGCTCCAGAGTGCCTGCATGCAGTGGCAGGGGTGGGGGTGTCCACCTTGGGCGCAGTCCTGGACCCAGAGGACCATCCTTCCACTTCCACCAGTGTCCGGGGGCCAGATCGCATGCAGCCCAGCACCGCAGTCTGTCCGGATGCCCGTAGCGTGGTTGTGGAAGAGGGCCTGGCTGTGTTTCAGCATGACGTCTGCCATGGTGTCCAGTATGCCAAGACCCAGATTGGGGCAGGGTCCTGGACCGATGACAAACTGACCATCATCCTGGATAGTGATGTTGCCATAGAAGGGGTAGCACCCATACCACACATCCACCAGGGCAGTGCAGACAGTGCCCTGGTGGTGGGTGTCTGTCCACCGGCCATTGTCCCCCGGTGTCGCCGTGTGTGCCAGTGGTGCGGCACTGGCTGCTGGTGGTGGCAGTGGTGGTGCAGCTGCACCAGCGCTGCTTGGCACACAGTGGCTATAGGGGCAGCAGCAGCAGTTGGACCTGGTTGAAGGGGGGCAGGGTGCAGTGCCCGCTGAAGTTGCACTGCTGGATGAGCAGCCCCAAGAGGGCCCCACTGTGCAATGCCCACCTCGTGGGAGCTGGGCTGTGAGGTCCAAATCGCCCATGGGTCAGCAATTGCCCATCACCCAGGGGCTGACCCCCAGCCAAGCACACCCATCTGCTACGGGCCTCAGGAGCAGCAGACGCTGGTTGCGGCAAGGGTGCATGCACTCCACGCAGAGCTGCACCAGGCTACAAAGCAGCATGACAGGAACTTTGAACAGCTCTTGGCCAAGAACACATGAATGCAGGAGGACACGACAGCAGCCATGGATCGGCTTACCACTGTGGTCACGGCTGGCCTGGCACCACTGTCCATCTTGGTGCATGGCCGTCTGCTGCTCACTCCATGGAGTGCATTCTCCACCCATCAGTCACAGTGTTGAACGACCCCTTCTGTGTCGATGCCGGGATCCACTGTGGGTATCTCAGGCACGCCTGGAGCGGGAATGTTTGGGAGCCTGCAGACCCCTGAGAGGACCCAGTTGCATTCCCACAGTAACACCCCCGGGAGACCATCACAGACACCCCCTGTGGCTGTCACACAGCCTGTGTCTGCAGGCCTGCAGTCTCGGCGGGCCATCCACATGTCTGTAGCAGCCGTGCGACCTTGCGGCGGTCCTGAACCACTCACATCCCTGTCCGCTGTCTGCTGTTGACCTGTGTGCACATTGGTGTGGCATGTGCATTCCAGGGACGTGGCATCCATGGTTGATGCCGCACTCAGGCCATATACACACCTGCCTGGCTGCTGGCCACTGTGACGTGTGCATGATGATGCCAGCACAGCACCGACTGCTACCGTGCACCAGTGCTCAGTGTACACACGCCTGGTGTCTGCCTCTGGGAGCAGGCATGCTGGTGCCTGTGTGCATGTGCGTGTGTGTGCAGGGGTGTATGTGGGGGTGTGTGGGTGGGGTGTGCTGTGCTGTGTGCTTTCACAGGGTCCAGTCCCACACCCCTCAACACTCCTCTCCAGTTGTTTCTGTCACAGGGTCCACAAATGCATGTCAGTACGCTGTGCCATAGTCCCCGGGACATGCATGTGGACATGTTCACCTACCTGTGTGCACCATAGTGCTCCTTTGCAATAGTGTCCCAGTGCCGGTGGCCCATCCTATACATCTGGGGTTCCCTTCACCCGGGGGGGGGCTGCCCACCACCACCTGACCCAACGTTCGCATCGTCCCCACTGCTATTCCCCTCCTCGACCTCGACAGCTATCCCACAGTCGGTGGCCATGTTATGTAGCATACAGCAGGTCAGGAATAGGCTGCAGGCCTTTGAGGGGCTGTACTGTAGGGCACCACCAGGACTGAGCAGGCAATGGAACCGTGCCTTCAGCAGCCCAAACACAGGCGTGATGATTTTCCATGTGCTGGCATGTGCCTCATTGTAGTGCTCCTGCACTGAGGTCGATGGGTGCTGGTATGAGGTGAGCAGTCAGGGCTGGAGTTGGTAGCCACTGTCACCTGTGTGTAGAGAAGTGTGGTTAGCATGGTGGACTGTGTTGCTGCACCCCGCAGCCTTCCCGGCTGCACCCTGCGGTGCCCCTGCCCAGGCATCCCCCACACCATGCTCTGTTGTGCCGGGCTGCCTGGTTCCACCTCATACTCACCTACTAGGTGGCTGGTGGGGATGTCCCCACTCTTGAACTTGTGGCACAGTGTCAACTGGTGCCAGATGAAGGCATTGTGTGCTCCGCCAGGGTGTGTGGCACAGACATTGATTATGCACCCCCTGGCATCGCACACCACCTGGCAGTTGACACTGGGGTAGCCCTTTCTGTTGATGTACACTACCCCCTCCAGGCCAGGTGGTGTGTGGATGCCAACATGGGTGCACTCGATGACTCCTAGCACACCAGGCATACGTGCCACCCTGTGGAACTCCTGCATGTTCGCTGTACACTCTGTCTGTGTGCTGGGGAAATGGATGTATTCCACAGCATGTGGCAGCAGTACGTTGAGGAATTGTGCAAGGAGCCATGGCGCGGCCAACTGGGTTATGCCTGTGGTGTCCCCTGTTGGATTCTGGAAGGTACCCGTGGTGAGCAGGCACGTGACAGCCGTGACTTTCATCTCCACTGACAGAGCATGGCTCCATCTTGTGGGTGCCTGCATCTCCTCACTGCACAGCTCAGAGAGCTGCTTCCGAACTGCCCGGTTCAGGTGGTACCAGCCCACAATCTCTGTATCACTGTACTGTTCAAAGGTGGTATAGGCATGATGCCACCTGTTTCAGGCATACTGCTGATGGGTCCTTCCATGGCCATGCCACTCTGACTCCTGTCTCCTCACACCCCCATTACCACCTCCATCTGGAACATGGCCTTGGATGTCCTGCCCCCCCCCCGGGTGGCTGTCTCCCCAGGCACCCCCGGCTGTGTGCTGCTGAGTGTGCTCTTCTGCTGTGCACATGCCTGTGTTTGGGGTTCCCAGCTGGCAGCCTGTGGGCTGTAGCCTCCGCCTTCCACCTGTCTGGGCACCTGTGCTGCCCCCTCTGTGCCAGGTGTTGCAGGCACACGCTCTGGCAGTAGCCTCCGCACCTGTTTCACGCACACACACGCTCACACACGCAGGCACAGTCACTGTCACAAACCCACTCTCTCACTCTGTTCCACTCCCTGACCGCCTCTGTCTCTGTCTTGCACCCCTCCTACTGTCCAACCTGCTCCCTCTATCTCCCTCTGTAATGCTCTCCTGTGGCACAAGCCTTCTTCCCCTGCTTGTTCCCTCTTTTTATAGGCTCAAGTTTGCTCCACACAATTTCCATTTGCTCTGCACTTGCGCCATTTGTCTGCTGTTGAATATCACACTGTGCTGCATATTCATGGCTACACACCCTGCACTTGTGCATGCATGCATTACCATTGTGCATTGGCACATGGTGAATTGCACTGTGCAGTTGCTGCAACTGAATATCACTCTCTGGCTCATTTTCACAGTTGCTCTGGTGCAACCCTGTTGTGCATTGCGCAACTGCTTTGAATAGCCAACCCATTGTCCATACAAGGTACTAGCCTGCACTGTCAACCCCTGCCCCCCTTCCTATTACTACTGTCCTGAGTTACCACTATACCCTTGACTGTGTCCCAGCCATGCTTGGTTTGAATCCATTATGGTACCCACGCACATGATGCAAAGGCCCACACAAGGTAAAACTTTGTTAAGCAATAGGTTTTGGTTTACATTTCCTGAACAGTTTGTGAACACTGATGAGCTAGTATACGAAGTTACTCCTTTCAGTGTGTACATCATAACAGAGTAAATTGCAAACATAGGAATCAGCCATAAGGAACACTTAGAAATACATCTGTCAAACCCAGGAATTTTGTCAGTGAATTATTATGTCTTAAGTGCGGCATTTAAAGAGCTAGTATACTGCCTAGAACTAATATTAGTGTTTAAAAGCAGTCAACCATTACCTTTTATATCTGAGGTATTTTTTCTCTTCCCTTTCATTAATTAGAAGACTGGTTACCTGAAGGTAGATGTGATGTGTGGGACAGCACTCTGCCTGGCAGCTGACATATCTAGGGGCTGGATTCTCAAAAGGTTTAGGGACTAAGTCCCACACTGCAACTCCAGTTGTGGACTGAAATCTCTGCAGTTGCGGAGATTGGTATTTTCATCCACCACAGCTGCAGAAGATATTATGGCTGGTCTCAACTGGCTGTAACATTTATCCAGAACTGTGGGGATTTCAATGACAGCACCACCCACAAGCCACTGTAAATTTTGGAGCCAGTCATAAACCAGCTTCACTTTTGAGAATACTGTAGCTGTGGGAGAAACTGCAGTTCCATATGTGGCAACTCACTTTCATCGAGTTTTCCCACAACTGAAGGATTTTTGAGAGCTTTGAGAATCTAGCCCTATCTCTATTCCCCTCTACTACATCATCAGCATTGTGACCTCACTGATGGCGACATCACAGCTACTTGCAAACAGCCAGTCAGTGACTGCTGGGTCAGTCACCTGTGATGTCACTGTCAGTGAGATCACAGTGCTGATGATGTGGGGAGGAGGGGGGAGAGAGAGAGAGATGTCAGCTGCCAAGCTAAGAGCTGTTCCACACATCCAGCACAATATTATCATATAGAAGACGTTCTAATGAGCAAAAAGGAAAAAATACTACAAAAATAAGAAAGTTACAACTGTTTGCTTCTTAAAATTTGCACTCTTTTTTCTGACTGCCAGTTTTGGCTCCACTAGCTCTTTAAAACCAATTTTGTTGACAGTTTTGTTCCTCTTTGGTATGTTTGTAGAACTGGATATAACAATTTTCTAAGGGAAACTGCTCTACACCCTGCTTGTGTGGCAGAGTACTGTTCAGGATTCTTTTAATAGTCATCAGTCTTGCTTCTTAAACAATTGAACAGGATGCCAGGCAGTGGCTGCCTTACAAATGAAACATATTGTAATGTACCTATGTTCTAGCAAAGGGACAAGCTTCCTCTAGAACATAATTGTGTTACAATTATTGTTCAACAGGGTTTGATGGTTGCACAGCTATGAATATATTTTTTCTAATTTTGTATGTCGCACATCAAAACTTGGAGGTGGCTAAAACCCATGATCCAAAAACATGAACCATAGGGGAAAAGGGGAGACAGGAAAACGAAAACAGAAGCTTGACTGAAAAAAAGATGAGCATCAGTCATTAGATTAGAAAAACATAGACTGAGATTTTGTTCCACTTTAGCACAACTAAAAATACATGGAACAGATTTTGGCTATTGTCAGACTAAAGAATAAAGATTCAAGCATGCATTTATTCTCTGACTTGGGGGGAAAAGCTCATGTTTCTCATTTCATGGGTGTTAACGCAGATGTGTTTTACTTTATTTACTAAAAGGCTGCCCTAAATTTTAGTGTTTGTGCACTACTGGGTTCAACCTGTATAACAGGAGCTGATACTGATATATACTGTATATATATGTGTGTGTGTGTATATGTGTGTGTATATATATATATATATATATATACACACACACACACACACACACATATACTTTTTTATTTTATAAAAACAATTTGCTGTTAAGGGGACATTGTCAACCCATATGCATTCAGTAAGGGATTTGTATCCAAAATGCAGAATACTTTTCTATTGTTCTTTCTGCCCAAAGATATGTTTTCCTGCAAACACTAACAGGGAAGAACATAGTAATATATCCATTTAGTACAGTATTGCAGCACTGATATAAAACAGTGTAGTTCATTGTTGTTTTAAATAAATGTTTTCATTTAAAAATGGATTTTCTGAGCAGCGGGAACATACAGTACTGTACAAATATTTTAGGTTTCATGGATACCCCCACCTTACTGTGGGTGATTAAAAGGCACATAAGATGTAGGGACTCGTCCGTAATCTTTCTTCTATATGGGGCTTATGTATGTCCCCATTAGGATTATGCATCACCAGTTTGGTGCCCATATAAATATATAAGGATATTAACCAAGTAGAACCAATGCAACGAAAAGCTACAACATGTTTTTTTATATATATTCAGAACCTACCATATGAATCTTGACTTTTGCACTTAAACCTAATGACACTGATGCAGTGATGCCTAAGGGGAGATTTACTGATGATGTATCAGATTATGCAGGATACATCTCTACTAGCTGAATTGAATTTTCAGTTTAAAGGAAAGCTATCATAATCCTAGGCTCCCCACCCCCAAAAGCCTTGCCCCCCCCCAATTAGGGGTTTCACAAATAAAACACCTTTTTTCAGGTGTTTCACCTTACTATATTTTATTTTTAAAAAGTCTGGGATTCCGCAAAATGGCCAATGCTGCGCAGTTCCATTTCAAGTCAAAGTGCGGTGCTGCACCACTCACTTCAGCACACTTGTATTGAAGCTGAGTGGTGCAGCACCGCACTTTGAATTGAAATTGAACTGCACAGCATGCCCCATTTTGTGGAATACTGGAATTTAAAAAAATAAAATACAGTAAGTTAAAACACCTGAAAAAAATATGTTTTATTTCCAAAACCCCTAATTGGGGGGCAAGGCTTGGGGGGGGTGCTGGGTGGGGAGCCTGGGATTATGATAGCTTTCCTTTAAACAAAATTCAAAAAATACTAGCGGACATCCCCTACAACTAACAAGGCATGCTTTAAAAATTACAAAAAGAAAATTATTTTTCACTCAACATATCATAAAACCTTTGAATTTTTTACTAGCTTTGGATATTATAGTACATGAATGTAAAACTCAGTTTCAGCACTGCCTGGACAGGTTTCTATTAAGTGGCAGGTGTGTTGGAATATTATTAGATGGAGTAACATGGACATATAAGCCTTATCGCTCCATATCCACCTTAGTATGAAACTTAGTATGAACCTTCCAACTGGTCAACACCAGGTCACATACAAGTGATTATTACCTTATGAGCACATATACATCCAGATAGTAATTACCTAATTATACGACCTATATCATTAAACCGCAACCCCCAAATGCCCAATATCAAACTACAGAATACCAACTCTGGAAACACTGATTGCTCTTGAAAAAGGAATCTGGTTCCAGTGAGTTTATCTGGTCACCAAATCATTAATAAATAAAATAAATAAACATAAATCTCTTACAGTAGACTACAACCCCTTTAATGCAGCTCTTTTAAAAGACTAGAAATTATAACCAACATTCTGTGTTTCAAAACTTTAAATTAGGAATAAAGCAATGTAAAAATAAGTAGGGCAGATATAGTCCCACTCCATGAAGGTGGCAGCAGGGAGGAGGCTGTCAACTATAGGTCAATCATTCTGACGTCAATGGTAAGTAAGATAATCAGGATGCTTTTAATGGAAAGGCTAGTGGAGTATCAGTTGAATCAAGCAGGTTATAAGACCTGAGGCTGCACAGATTCAAGGAGGTCATGTCAGATGAACCTGATCAATGTCTTTGACGGGATTGCCAGGGAAGCAGATCAGGGTGGGGCGGTGGACATTGCTTACTTACACTTCAGCAAGGCCTTTGATGCTGTACCACATCTGAAGCTCAAAAGGAAACTGGACAGTTTGAGGGTGAGTTTCAAAGTGGTAAACTGGCATGAAATTGATTGACGGATAGGCGACAGAGGGTGGTGGTAAATGGCACTCATTCTGGGGAGGGGAGAGTGACCAAGGGGTACCTCATGACTCAGTACTGGGACCAGTCTTCTTTAATGTTTTTACAAGTGACATTGCAGAAGAGCAGGAAGTAAAGTAGGAGGTAATATAGTGTAGTAGTTAAAGGCACTGAGCTGCAAACCTGGAGACCTGGATTTGAATCCCATCAGCCCCCACTTGCATATTGTGTGACTCTGGGCAAGTCATTTAACTTCCTTGTGCTCCCAGGTCTTACCTTGAAACAAGCTCCGGCTTAGTGTGCCTTTCCTGGTTAAACAATTTCCCCTAAAGGTATGCCTGTTTGCATATGACACCAAATTGTTTTATAGGTCAGAAACCCTTCCTTCCTTCCACCTGAAGAGACTGAGACAAACAATGTGCTTTGGTGAAAATGGCCACAGCCATGCATTTATTAATTAACAGTTACAGCCAAGTCAGCATGATGTGTGCAGAAAGGTAAGTGTGGCAAGTCTTTCACTGAGCCAGTCATCATCATGATCATCACAATGGCCATCCCCCTTACCACACAGAGGAGCCAACTGAATGGCTAAAATCTACAACAAGGGAACCAGATCCGGGGTATGAGGGACAGTTCTGGGCTGGGTGCCAATGTGCCCCTCTCCTGTCAGAGGGTGCTGTATCCCTCAGGCAAAGCCCAAGGAGGCTATCCTTCTGACTGCCCCTTGAACAGGGAACACAAGTCGTCTGGGCCATCACCTCTTGCCAGCCTCAGGGTTGGTCCACCTGCAGAGATGCACGATTCCCTTTCCCCCAGTATAAATCTTGCATGACTGCCATGCTGGCACTTACATGACTGTGGCAGTCTAAGACTAACCCTATCTAATTGCCTAATTTTAGTTCTCACTAGAGAAGGCAAAAACTGGAAATCCTCATGGGGAAAAAAACTTAAAATTCCTTCTTGACCCCTAAGGCATCCCCCCCCCCCAATGTGATAGTGAGTTCCCTAACACCCTACCAGTTCCGTGACTGCTTTTACAAGGGTAGGCTTGGGTGGGTTCTGACTGGTGGGCATGAAGCTAGAAGAAAATCCTCCCTATTCCTTGCCAATTTATAAGTCTAAGCCCTGCCCCTCCAGCCTTAAGCTGCCCTCTCCCAAAGAACTTCTCACTGCCAGCCTGCCTACCCTATCCCTGGTGGGCATCTCCCCACCTAACTAACTTTTTGGCTCAAGTGTCATTCAGGATTGTTCTCACAGACAATGCCCCTCCTACTGCAGTTCTTTACAGGCTCCCTAAATCTGCAGTAGGATAAACACTATGGAGGGGGTGGAGAGAATGCATAGAGATCTGAGAAAACTTTTCTTTTTTGAAATTCAATATACTATATTGTTTACAAGAAAAATAACATAACAGTACAACAAACAAACAACAAACAAACAACAATCCCCCCTTCTCATCTGGCCCACCCAAAAGGTGGAGATAATTATAATATAACCCAACCAAATACAATCTGATAGAAAAATGACCAAAAGACCCACCATATAGTGTAAATACGTACATAAAGGAAAGGTGCCTACTAAAACAAAAAACCAAAAGAGGGCAATAAAGTCATACACTAGTCACACTGGGATTGCTCCAGGGTGAGCTAAATCATATACAAGGCATACAGCTTGCTCCACTTTCTATTATATAAGAGTTCCTGCAACCATTCTTGATATGTAATCGAGGTTTACTCAAGCCAAGGGATGAAAGCCCCTTTAAGGCCAAGGAGAGGATCAGCCCTAGATTTAATCAAATCCCATAGGAACACTACTTTGGGGCACTCCCAGAAAATATGTAGCAAAGTGCCTTCCGCTTGTCCACATCTTGTACATAAGGTAGAGCTTAATCTACCCATCTTGACTAATTTTGAAGGTGTGAAATAAATGTTATGCAAGATGTGGAATTGTATAAGACGGGGTTTATCATGGGAAATATAAACATGAAGATCTTACCAGATTTTATTCCACCTAAAGATGTGTTGAGGGAAAACTGCATTCCAATATGGGGATTCTCTAGTGATACCAGGGAATAAACTGGGGAAGAAAAAGGAATATAAACACGATACTGCATGTGGCAGTGACACAATAACAGTAGCTGATTGCAGGAACTCACTAAAATTAATATCCCATGGCGTGGAACCAAACAACTAAAGAAGAACAAGTTGAAGTTGAAATATCTTGAATACACACTCGCTGTCTAAATGATAAGCGGTGATAATACCCTGACATGATCTTAATGATCCATCGTGGAGCAAGCTGGGGTAGCCAAGTTTTTGTCAGCATGTGACCTTCTACTTTAAAGTTGGGACTGTGAAAAATGGGCTGAGAGATGCCTTTAAAAAATGTGTAATACATGAACATACATAATTGCACATGGACCCTTACTGAAGTGAGACCTGAGAAAACTTGAGGAATGGTCAAGGGTATGGCAGTGGAGTTTCAATGAAAAAAAGTGCAACATTATGCATCTAGGACACAGAAACCCAGAAGCAGAGTATAAGATGGGAAGGGGAGGCATTGATGGTTGCTAAATAGGAGCAGGATCTTGGGGTAATCATATCAGCTGACCTCAAGGTGGTGAGGCAGTGTGACAAGGCAGTGGGTAGGGACAGCAGGATGCCTGGGTGCATAAGGAGGGGTATCACCAGCAGAAGAAGAGAGGTGGAGTTACCACTGAATAGGTCATTGGTGAGACTCCCCAACAGAGTACTGTGTCCAGTTCTGAAAACCACATCTCAGGTAGAGATGTTGCTAAGTTTAAATCTGCCAACAAATTTGAGGTGGATGGCACAAGTTTGCCTTTGCAGATAATTTTGCCGATTTTTACCCCTACCTTCAAAATTGCTTTTTGCAACTTTGCACTGTGATTTTGCATTGCAAGTCTGCTTCTGAGGGTACCAAAGGCAAGATTTTGTGAAAATTAGACTTCGGGAAACAATTTATCTAAAGGTCACATGGAGGAGCTTCTGCAGGTGACATAGTACATATCTATACACTGACTGAGCCTTACTTAACTACCTCCCACACCCATCTGATCGATGTTGTTCTGAACCATGCTGATTTGAGTAGTGGTGGTCAAACCCCCACAGGAGGATACTAGTCCGGGCGGTGCTTACTCTCCTAAGGCAGCCATGAATTAGTGCAGTCATTGTTGGAAACATTTGTTGTTCCTGCCTCTGTTATTGAAGAATCTGCCTCTGGCTGACCTTGCTTTGTTTTTGAAATTGTGATAATTATTGATTGAGTAAGATTTGTTGTTGTTGAAGTTTTATTTTGCTCTTTTGGTAACTGGTCAAGGCCCGCTAGGCACAAGTGCCTGTTTTCTGGGACAACCCGGGAGCACTGGGTGGTTAAATGACTTGTTCAGAGTCACACAGTGTGCAAGTGGAGGCTGTGGGAATCAAACCCACATCTGCTGGATGTATCAAGCTCATTCACAGCTCGTTACTCTAACCTCTAGGCTATACTACCAGACCAAAGTTGATTCTGCCCTGAAAGCTGCTGCCGTCCCTTCTGTTCTGTTGTGCTCTGTTCCCTCAAAAGTGGCTCTGAAAGGAAGGCAGGTAGATTTTGCCTTGTCCTTTGATAAGTCTTTACCTTCATCCCTCTACTTAGAGGGAATTTGTACCATGCAGGCTCACATTGTATATATATATGAGCCTTGCCAGCACATCTGCTACCACATGGAGAAGACTAGTGGTGCTAGTGCCCATAAATAAAGTTTTTTCAACTAGTAACGCCCCACAAAACACAGCACTATTTTTAGTATGTCCAGCTCTGCTTTGCAGAAAAATTCCAGAGAAAGGTGTGCACAGTGGTATCGGATCTCCAACTCATCAGGTTTTTCAAACTTTTATTCACTGCTGGACTCAAAATTAAAGACAAGTGTGTGCTGATTTGCCACACAAACCAGAAAATCTGGCTCTTGCGATGATGTCCATGCCTCACCACCTCGTGAGAATGTGGACGTCGTTGTGGCTGTCCCCACAGATTTAAGCACACAATGTGCACTTTACAGTAGTCTGCATTAACAGTTTACATAACTGTGGTACAAGTGCCTAAGGTCCTCCGGTAGCCCCATTGAAAATGGGTGAAGAAAATGTCTGGGCTGTGACTTAAAAATCATGGATGTTTCAGTGCCCCACTCCTCCTTTCCACTGGTCCCAGCATGCTCGGCCACGAGTGTGCGTGCCTATGCCTGCAGTTAGTAGGCTGTGTATTAGAGATGATTTGTAAAAAAGGTAAACAGTATGAAATGTTTGTATGCTCTGGTAAAGGACAGCTGCATGAACTTCTGGGTTGGTGTCTTCTGTAAAACCAAGTGCTGGAAATTGCTGTATAACTATTTTTATCTCAGTACTGTGACAGCGTATCACCGAGACAAACAGTCCCTAGAATGACAATGTTGGCCATTCAGCAGGCATTGTCAGCACAGTGCTCCATCAATTTTCCACCCCTTGGTTATCTGCTACCCTCACTGTACTCTCAGCCTAGTGACTGTATTGTCTTCCACTCTGTTTAATTCCTCCTTTTGTCTGCCAGACACAGTAGATTGTCATCCACCAGCATATCCACTGGGCTCTTGACTGTTAACTAGTCCTGTTGATGGTTAATTACCCTTGCTTAACAGCCAACTGGCCAGACTGAGGTATTAACTGTGTTAGCTCTAAATCCTTCTCACCAGTCAGCTACAGTCTCTGACTGCTTTTTCAGTCCCAGTCTCAATGTGATTTAAGACCCTTCTAGTCATATATTTCACAACACAGGCAACAAAAAGGGGCATATAAAGTGTCATACAAGAAAGACAAGCACAAACCTGTTTCTAAATTATACTAAATAACTTTAAACAGCTGTTAACATGAACAGAGCAGGCAACTCATTGTGTAGTTGCCTGCCCTGGGAGCTTTTAGGACTGTAAATAAAGATTTTCTGTTCTACCATTTTTTATGTTGCTTGCACGCATGTGCAAGAAACATAGTGCCATCATCTGAGTTTTGAGTTGTGGCAGCCTCTTCCAATTCAGTCAGTGTTTTGCAGCAGCGGCCGCAGTTCTCCATCGGCTGCTGGAGCTGTCTATGACAGCAGCTTTAAATGGTGGCACAGCTGAAAGGGCAGCTACGCCAGTGAGCAGCGATAAGATATCACCTGCTCATGCATGCTCCCCTACACACACACACACACACACACACACACACACGCATACCATGTGCTCGCCCCTACACACACTGTATAGCCAACGGGTGCCCAATCCCCATCGGCTGTGCTGGCCTCAAACAGATTACATACCACGCTGGGTGCCCACCCCAGCGTGACTACACATCGTGATAGCCGGCGAGGGTGCCCAACTCGCCCGGCTCCACTGTTCTCCCCCAGAGCATAGGTGCCACGCTGGGAGCCCACCCAGCATGGAAACAGATGCTATCACTGACGGGGTGCCCAGTCCCCGCCGGCTCCACGACCCCCAACAGCCGCCCTTGTGCCATGCTGGAGCCCACCCCAGCGTGGCAAACATCCCGTCAGTCAGTCTCCTTAAAAAAAACCTGAAACACAAAATGGTCCCTCGCTGTCTCTGCCCCACCACACCCACCCACTCACTTACCTCCCACCCCCTCACTCATACTTACCTCCGGCACGATGATCTTCGTGGACGGGAACACATCTGCACTCTTCAAAGCCGACTCCTGAACTGAGGAAATGCCGTTAGCTGTATAATATAATAAATAGGGTTTTTCAACTTTGTTGCATATCTCAGGCATTTTTTGAATGTTTGCACCAAATTTTCAACATGGGGTTTTTAGGACTCCTTCTCATGAATGCTCTCACTGTCATGGCATTAATCGGGCCCAAAGGGTGATTTCGCAGTCACTGCATGAAATCACCTTTCAGCACTGATTAATGACATGTCACTCTAGTGTTCATAAGGTGGGCTCTCAAAAGCTATGTTGAAAATTTGATAGGCATTCTAAAATTACTGTTTCTGGCGTGCGTGCGCAGTTCCCACGCACGCTCATAAGTTCACGATTTTCAGTATTTTACTCAAGATTTTCAACATTGTCATTTTACCACACCTCCTTATGAGCAGTACAGCTGTCATTTTTCACATGTCACCAAAACGTGTTTCCACATATGGCGCACAATGCGCGCAGTTGGTGTCGTGAAATCACTGTATAGGACACATTAAGAAAATCACAGTGACACTGTTCATGAGCAGACATCTTAAAATGGCTATGTTGAAAAATTGTCGAAAAGAAATCCTAAAAATGACTGTTTTACGAGCCTGTGTCGCGCAGTTCCTACGCACGGTCGTAAGTTTGCGAATTTTCAATATTTTCACTCCAGATTTTCAACATTGTCATTTTAGCACACCTCCTTATGAGCAGTACAGCTGTCATTTTTCACATCTTGCCCAAAATGTGTTTCGTCCATGTAGCGCACAATGGTGCAGTTGGTGTGCGAAATCACTGTATGGAACACATTAAGAAAAGCACAGTGACACTGTTCCTGAGCACCAGGTCTTAAAATGACTATGTTGAAAATTTGGTGACAAACTTCCTAAAAATTACTGTTTTATGAGTGTGCGTTGCGCAGTTCCTACGCACGCTCGTAAGTTTGCAAATTTTTAATATTTGCACTCCACTGACTTCCAAATACCTACACAGCACATACAAGCAAGCAACATTCAGCATTGACAAATGCTTGTTAAATATAAGCTTAGTAAAACCTGCTCATAACGCCTGTCTGCATGCAATGAGAGCTAAGGAGCGCTGCGCACCACCCCTAAAATGTCATAATTATGATGCCAAGTCTGGATCAGGGCTGTAGGTTGTTCAAGGGAAATGTAATGGAATCGGGGGAGGGAGCTGCCTAAATGTACTAACTTTACCTTTAATGGCATATTTACATGTATTGGGCTAGTAACCCCTAGCTATTAGCCCCATACATGTAAATATCAATCAATCAATCAATCAATCAATCAATCAAAATCTTTATTTATTCAGGCGAGCATCATTGAGCATAGCTCATTTACAAGATGGACCTGATTGGTCATAACAATATAAAGGTACAATTCTTTACACAAATACAAGATATAGATTGAGTACAAAAACAAGGACATTATAAATGAACAAAAAGCAAGAATATTTACGTATATACAAGGCAATGAGCCAAAGAAACTGGGTTATAATAAAAGGAGCAAAATAAGACAGTAATGAAAGATTAAAGTGAGGGAGGTGGGATTGTGGAATGAGGTCAGGTATGAGTTGAGTGGTGAAGGCTACAAAACAAATTAAGGGTGGAAAGTGAGAGAAAAAGGGTGTGGGAAAAAAAAGTGGGTTGTGGTAGGACTAGGCCTTGTGAAAACAGTTGCATGGCTCTGGAAAGAGACTAGTGTATAGCTTTTCGAAGGATGTTAATGGAATGAGGGTATTCAACTTCAGGATCTTTTGAAGAGAGTTCCAAATAAGTGCTAGAGAGTAGCTGATTGCAGCCCTCCCATGCCGGGTACAGGTAATAGGTATCTTCAGCATGATGAGTTTGTTGTTCCTTAGGTCATATGGTCTGGATATGACCTGGGTAAAACAATCTGAAATGTAGGATGGCAATTTGTTTGTTAGAGCTTTGTAGATCCATAAAGCAGCATTTTTGTTTCTTCTATGATATAGGGATGTCCATCAAAGATAAACTTAGTACATTTAGGCAGCCACCCTCCCCTGATTCTGCTACATTTCCCATAGACAGCCTGCAGCCCCAATCCAAACCTCACATCAAAATTATGACGTTTTCAGGTGCATGGCTGCAACACTCCTTAGCTGCCAGGCTCGTACATGGAAGTTACGAGCTGGGTTTTATGAGGTTTATATTTTCAAAACAGCAGAACAGAAAATCCTTATTTTCGGTTCTAAATGCTCCTAGGGCAGGCAACTACACAATATGAGTTGACTGCTTGGAGCATCAAATGGTGTCAGCAGCTCTTTAAAGTATCTTTTTTAAAGCAATAAAATATGTCACTTTAAATATTAAAAATTTGATACTTTAAAAATTTATTTTGCCAATTTCTGTACTAGAACAAGATTATCCAACACCCTCAGTATAATGTCACATTTTGATCAGTTCCAAAGTTTGGGGAAAATCGAGGGAGCACTGTACTATGAATAGCCCTCTTTGCCCAAAGCGGACCCCCAATTCAATCAAGACACCACACTGTTTTTGGTATAAAAAAGGTCCGCAGCTCTTTTTACTTAAACAAAATTGCATACATTACATGGGACACTTGGCTTTTACGAGCCTAATAGGTACATCACAATTTTACAGATATGCACTTTACATATATTATATACATACACCAAGCTATACAGAAAATTGTAACATATGTACACTACGTGTCCCCTCCTGTAAGACCCCTTGGGCAGCCCTAATTCATGTACTGCTAAAACCCCCAGCTCCTTCTTCCGCTTGTTTTGAGGGGAACTCTGGCCCTTTAGTCCAACAGACCCGATGAGGGCCGTGCTTCCGCAAGACAGTTCCCCCTCCGAATTTAGGGGCCTCCTAGCTCTTTGATCGAGAGCATATTCGCCGGGGGCCGCACTCTCCTCTTGGAGTCTTGGATCCCAGCGTTTCAGTGCATGCCCCAGCCTGGGTGTCTTCTCTCCCGATCCTCCGAGGCATACCATCCCTAGGGTCGTGCCTCTCCCAGGTGACACCCAATCGCAGCTCTTCTTATGTCCGAAGCCTCTTACCCAGGGTCAGCCATGAATTTACTGCCACTTCATACTGTGACAACCAGTATCTCCCACTAATGCCCAAGGGATCTTACTTTTTCCAAACAGCACCATCTCGCAGAAATCGTTAAGTGTATTGTTAAGGACATCATTTCCCATCCCTGATAAATGAACCCCATCCTGGGTATAAAATCCTATATCTGTTTTTGCAATCAAGAAGTGCCTGATTACCTCCACGCCCAGTGAGGTCACAAAATGGGACACCTCCCTATTCACGGACCTCTGCAATTTATCCATAGCCCCTGTTTTCGCTCACCACCCAATGCCAAGCCGGGGTAACCATTCGAGACCATGCCAGAATGGTGCGAGGTAATAACTGTTTTATGGGCAAGTCCTCGACATATCCCCAACTAATCTCTTGCCCCTAGGGTGACCAAGTCATTCCCTCCCAGGTGAATCACCAGCGAGCGGTGGTCGGTAAGTAGACCTAATGCCATGATTGTTTTACACAATGCTCCCCACCTCATCCCCCCTTTTCCTGCCCATTTTATCACAGCTCTACTTCTTGGAATGTGCAGCTGAGTTGTATATGGCCGTGTTTTCGCCCTCCTGTACGCCTCCCTTACATGCGAATGACCCACGATCCATATCTGAGGGGATGTCGACGACATGCCTGTAAAACAAAAGTAGAAACATGTGAGTGTTCTCAGATTTGAACTATCAGTCCTAACTTGTGCTGGGTTCCCCAACATCACTTGCTGCTGTTCTGTCTTGAGGCCTTATGTAACCCATGCCTTTTGAAGCCCATCTGCCAACCCCTTTTATCTGATCCTCGGTTAATCACACCAGCGCTCAGTGGCTGCCCGATTCGAATGAATGTTATAGTACGAGGTCGGGTTTTTTCCGCCATCCATAAACCCTTTCAGAGGACCACAGTGAATTGCCGCTTGAGACCGCTTCCATCCCCTGCACAAACAAATGCCCTGTTCCCGTAGGATGACCCGCCAAATACTCCTTCATTGCCATCCATGGGCAGATATTCCCGGTGGGGCTAAACAGTGTAATCATAGCTGGGGCCGACTGGTTAGTTTTTTGATTTTCGAGCTGAAGACACAGTCTGTCTTGCCAGATGACGAAATCACTCAACTGGAGTTTGGTGTTCTGGTTTCGGTGAGTTGGACTGCTACTAACTCAGACACCGGAAGGCCCCAAAAATGCACATGTGTATAGGCCCTGAAAAGCTTGGTTTCATAGCCAGAGCTGCAAGTGACCGCCAGTGCTCTCAGTAGGTTGGACAATTCCAGTAATCCTATGGGCTTCCTTGTGTCCACCTTTTTCCCCGCGAGTCTAGACATGCCCTGCACCATTTTCTTTGTAATGAAATTGTTGGTTGGGTCGGGGAAACCTTCGTATTTTTGAAGAAAGGCAATGCCTGCTAGTTGGAGGCGTATAGCCGCCGGGGATTTTCCCAGGCATTCTAAGTGTAGGATGTAGCTTTGAACTTGTCTCTGGGATTGTGTAATTCCACGCCTTACCCTGTGACCACACAAAATTGCTGGAAAGATTCATAGCTACTCATACTTCCTCCATGTCGGGGGGCCACAGCAGCTGTACCAGTTGCTGCAATCTTGGTTCCCTAGTCTCTAGACTGCTTCCGGTATTTTTTGTTGGGAACTGGTCCGCCCCAGGGCTAACTGCCTGAAGTGCTCGAGCTGAAATCGAGACAGGCATCAGCTATAACATTTTCTTTTCCTGGCAAATGCCGTGCTTTAAAAGAGATGTTGTACCGTAAGCAGCATAACACAAAGACCCACAAGACCTTCATCACATCTTCAGAACGAGATGTCTGCGAGTTCAATATGTCCACTGCTGCCCTGTTGTCTGTGTGAAACAGCACTTTCTTATTCTGAAGTTTGTGTCCCTACACCCTTATGGCTACCACGATGGGGAACAGTTCCAAAAGGGTAATATTCTTTGTGAGTCCCGTCAACACCCACTCCTGTGGCCAGTGTCCCGCAAACCATGCGCCCTGCCAGAATGCCCCAAAACCAATGCCCCCTGAAGATGTGCAGGTCCAAAAATTGGTCTGCTGGTGTCTGCCAGATGGTGATACCATTGAAATCTTTCAGGAAGAGTTCCCAAACCTGTAGGTCTGCTTTTGTGCCCTGTGTCAATCTGATGTGGTGATATGGTTTTAAAGCCCCCCCCTGTGGCTGATGCCATCCGCCTCAGGAATGGCCTGCCTGGGTGAATTGCACGGCATGCAAAATTCAAGTGGCCTATAACAGATTGCAGCTGTTGTAGGGTCACCTTCTTTGCCTTTCCCATCTCACCCAATATTTTGCGCAAAAGTGCCACCTTGTCTTGCGGTAGCCGGGAAACCATAGCCTCGGAGTCTATTTCTATGCCCAGGTAGGAGAGACAAGTCGCCGGGCCCTCCGTTTTTTCCCCGGCGAGAGGGATACCATAATTACCCATCAGTGAGGTGAAGCCTTGCAGCGTCTCCCCACATGTGGTTCCCCCTTTTGGCCCCATAAATAGGAAATCATCAAGATAATGGACTACATGTATGTTTTTTGTGTGTTTTCTGGTGGCCCACTCCAAAAAGGTTGAGAATGCTTCGAAGGCTGAGCAACTGACGGAGCATCCCATAGGCATAGCCTTGTCCATATACCATCGACTCCCACTTTGAAACCCAGTAAATCCTGGTCACTTGGATGTACTGGTAGCAGACGAAAGCAGATTTGATGTCGCTCTTTGCCATCATCGCCCCTTGGCCTAGCTGTTGTATGTGGCGCAGAGCCTCATCAAACGTTGTATATTGCACTGTGCAATCCTCCGGGTTGATGAAGTCGTTTACTGAATTACCTTTTGGGTAGGACAGGTGATGAATGAGCCTATATTCCCCCGCTTCCTTCTTGGGAACCAGCCCCAATGGGGTTACTCTGAGGTTGTGCACTGGGGGGGTAGTCAAATGGTCCAGCCACCCTGCCTGCCTCCACTTCCTTAGCAATTTTTTCCTCCAGGATTCTGGGAAGCAAAATTGCCGACTTGAGATTGCGTGCTGTGGTTTCTACCCTTGGGCCCTTGTATGGTATCCTAAAACCATACCTGAAACCATCGTGTATATATTTTGCAGCTGATTTTTGGGGTAGAAGTTAGCCAGGGGCCATCCTGTCTAATCGCACTGGTGAGTTAGCCAAATTTCCCAGACCCCTTTCCTTTTGCTGCTTGCCCCTCGATGTTTGATGTCCTGGGGATTGCCGTGTATATTCAGAGAACCTGTGCTCTCCTCTGCATGACTTGCAGATGTGCCCGTACTTACAAAAGGAACGAAACATTTCTTTATTGTAGTCGAACAGGCCTTCCTCCCTGCCCTTTTCTCTGCTCTTTCCTGTTTTCTCCACCCGTTTGTCTTGCAATAACATGGCCACTATCTGTGTATGTCACAACATTAGGCCAGCCACGCATCATATAGCGAACCCACAGGTCTATGTGTGTGTTTTCCCATTTGAGATTGGGTTGCCTAGATAGTTTTAGACGAAATTGCTCATCGTATTTTAACCATGCATATCCATTGAATGAGAGGTGTGCAAATTTTATGGTATCCCTGTATTTTAAAAGTGCAATTAGTTTATCAGGGTGCTTCATCCCATAAACTGACATAAATATGTAAAAGGCGGCTGCCCAATTCTCAAATGTGAATGGTACCTTTGGTCGCCGTGGCCTCTCTTGTTTATACCCTTTTTCGTCGCTCACCTCTGGGATTCCTATGCAGTAATGAGAACATGTCTATGAACTCCCCTTTCCAGATTTTCTCCCGGACAGTGTCGGATAAGTGATCCCCCAATGGGTCTTCTACCCCAGTATACGCCTAACGCTCTGGGGATCCAGATACTGCGCTGGTTGACTTATCTCCCATTGCAGTATTTGGAGTGCTATCCCTTCTAGTGGCTACAATCTCTTGATCTTGTGAGCTTGGTGTCCTGTTCTCCATGTTAGTTGGGAGGGGTTGTAATGTGGGAGGCCCAGCACCTGTCCATAAGTGAACCGCTGCCCTTTGTGCATTACCCCCTTTCCCCCTATCACTTTGGGAGAAAATGGAGTGGGGCTGACTCGAACGAGGCTCAAACACCATGGTGTTCTGTTGTACGCTTCCTTTGTGACTTACCTGAGCTGCATCGGTTCCTGCCATTGCAGATTTTGTCAAGTGGTGTGTCCCTATGCTATAATCCTCTCTTGACCCAGCAGCCCCAGCTGTGCCCAGGGAGGTACCCTCACCAGGTTCATTAATTGGATATGTCCGGGCCCCCCCAATGGTGGGGGGCATTCCACCCTGCGGGGTTGTTGTGAAACCAGGAGGTAAGGAGCCCCAAGGGGTCACTGCTGGCCAAGTGAAGGGCATATTTCCTGGTGACCATATGTGTTAGCCATAAAGGGGTTATGTCATGTTTGATGCCCCGTTCATCGCCCGGATCGAACCCTGAGCCCCTTGGTGTCTTGACTGATTACTTACCTTTTGCTCCTTTTTTCTTCCTAGGGGTTCCTTACCGATTGTTTTTGGGCCTGCCCCTCCCATCCTGTCCCCTTGCGCCTGCCCCTTCCGCTTACTTTCCCTTATCTTTGGCCTTGACCATGTCCTCAAGGTTCTTTATCCCTTTCTTATGCCTTGCTTCCTCTGTTGTCGATTCCAATGGCAGCCTTTCTAAGCTGTCACTGTATTGTGCTCCTCACTATCAGATTCAGACCACACTAAATCTATTGATACATCGCTGGCCTGATCTCCTCATACTACCCCTCTGTGGCTGGGCAACCGCTACTTGTTCCACTTCATCATTCTCCTCTCCTGGTTTCGCCTAGGTGCATTCCCTCCACTCTGTTCCGCTTTTTCTCCGTCCGCTTTTCTCCGCCCTGCCACTGGTGAAGACTTGCGCTAGTCTGCCTGCCCTGCCCTTTTAGCAACAGATTTTTTTCTGAGCCATGGATTCTAACCATCGGGCCGATGGCTGGCTACGCCTAGGCTGCCGCCTCATCATCCACTGGTTCTTGTGGCCTGTGTTCTGGCATGTTAAGGGGTCTGCCCTGTGTTCTGTTGCCCGTTTGATGGGCTACTAGTATTTCTGGTTCTAACCTGGACCAGGTTGACAGCCAACCAGATCCCCCAATGTCCTTATATGTTGTAGGCCTCATGGGAAGGCTTGGTCTTGCCCTTGCACTGGGATAGCTTGTGCCATATATTGTGACTGGCTTCCCGGCACCGTAAGGTCTTGACCGGTGCCCTGCACCTGCATGGAGGTTTGGGTGGACTGGTTGTCCAGAAAGTGGTTATTCTGCATTTCAGACATTTTTAGCTATTGATATTAAGGGGCAAGGCAGTGTTCAACGATGCAATACCTATGAGACAAAACATTAGTTAATACACCTTCATCCTGCCCTTTATAAGTTAACGTTCTACCCCTCTATCCTCTCTCTAACTGAAAGCCCTATCCTAGCCCATCTGTATTTGCTCCAGGCTCCACCATGTCGCCGTACCCCATCCTGTTAGGACTAAACCAAGTTGACTTCCCCCCCAAGAGGACACTTTTGAACAAAAAAAAAAAAAATTCTCCTTTCTTCTTCTTTCTTCCCCTTCCCCTCTCTCCCCACAATACCAGGCTGAAATATCTATATAAGACAAAAGAACATGTTCGTTTCACACCAAAACAGGGATAGAGTACTACATGACCGAACCTAGTTCACAAGGAAAAGCCACTGCACAAAAGGAAGCATATGAAATTTCCACATTACCAAGGAGAAAAAGCCCAGCCCTGAACCAACCATGTTTTTTTTTTTTTTTTTAAAACATCTGGTGTCCAGGAACACCTCCACTCATTCTAATACAGGAAAAAAAAGACAAAAAAAAAACACAACATCACCCTTTCCATAGGAATAGGAATGAGCCAGGAAAAAAAACCCAACTCGGGAAGAAAACAAAAGGCTGAAGATTAACTCCCAATGAGCCCAAAAACGGCACCAGCAAATAGCTTGCCAAGAGAAAAGGATTTTTTTTTTTTGGGGGGGGGCCCAAACTTGAGAAAAGAAACAGAAGGGGCAACTGCTGGAAAAAGCCCCCGTGGGGAAAACAGAGGGGCACGAAGGAAGGCGGGGCGGCGAGGTTAGCAAAAGCCCAAACAAAACTTTCAATAAAATAACCTGGTCACCAAAGCCCAAGCTTTAAATTTGAGGCTTCTTTCCCTGCACTTAAACTCTGCATGTCCCATAAACCCAAACTGGAGCTACCCTCAGCTGGAAATGCACTCGGTAAGCACCACAACAGAACCCCATCCATTCCTGCTACATAATACTAGAACAAAGGAAAACTCCGTAGATTACCAAACCAGTTTTATTCCCCTTTTTTTTTTTTTTTTTTGAGAGAAATTGCCCGGCAGAAAAGCCGCCCAACTGTGGATGAGCAAAAAATGAGCGCACCAGGGAACCGAGGCGGGGGGGCGGCAGAGCCCTGCAGAAAAGGGGAAGCCAGAGGAGAGCCCGATAAAAAACCCCGAGCGGAAAGCGAAACAGAAAATGGGGTTGGCGAAATAGAGCAATGTGCCCTGTCTACCCCAGACCCCTCCCATGACCCCCCCAGGAGCAGAAACGGCCACACCGCCCAGGCCCACGCTCACAACGGAGGAAACACCGAGGAGACACACGTGATCCAGCTTGCCTGCAGAATGGAAACCCTTACCCAACCTTAAACCCTGGATCTCCTTCACTGCAGCCCACCACCTTCCCCACCACACCAGAACAGCAGATTTGGGAGAAAAAAAAAAAAACGTCAAGCCACGAGGGCCGAAGCCCAGCACAACGCCCTGGAGACCAGCCAGGGACCTGGCGACCAGAAAGGACAAAAGGAAAACAGACACACTTACCTGGGGATCAGGAAGGCAACTCGGAGCGGAAACGCCAGCAAAAAAGGCCGACCAAAAGAAAAGAAACAAGGGGCAAACGGCGCCGGAAAACCGACACGGCAACAAAACGGAGAAACAGAGGCCGGGAACAAAAGCCAAACGATGAAGACTACGCGAGATGAAGGAATCAAAACTTCGTGTTGCGGAGCCGTTCCAGGAGGGCGAGATCCCCTGGGACAGCTCCTTTTAAAGCCCTCTCCTGACCCTCCCTATGGGGAGGCTCCTGGCCAGCCCTATCCGAGGGGCTCCTCGGATTGGGCCACCTGCTTGGGGGGGGGCGCCTCCTCCAGACGGTGGGCGGCCCTCCTAGCCCACACCCTCTTGGGTGCCACCGGCAATTTGCCCCCCCCGGTGAGAGGCCGGTGGGGCTATTACACGACAGGTTCTGCACCGCAACAAGCGTTGCAGAGCAACTGAAGCATTACCTCTCCTGTCGTGTAAAGTCTGCCGGCAATGCACCCAAACAGAGCATTCGCTGAAATAGCGTTTCCTGTTTTTTGTGGGTTCATCATTTCAGTGTATCATTCTGCATCGAAACTTAGTGCTGTGTAATCAGCCGGTAATGCTCACAGTGGTCAGGGACAGTATCTCTTGGGATCCCACCTCCAGCTGCACATGCCCATTAGCAATCCGGAGTTTTCAACCCGAGTTCAGCAAACTGTATGGCAAGATACTAGAAATAATGCTGAACTCAGGAACGTAGTTCATGTCTAGAAACGAGGGCTAAAAAGTAATTAAAAAGTTCTCCATAAGTGTGGCTGCGATACTATGCACACACGAATGCATATTCGTAGCTGTTGGACTATGAATATGCATGCGCCACACTTTCAGAGTGCTTTTTAAGGACTTTAGCCCCCGTTACTGAAATAAATTACTTTCCTGAGTTGAGCGTTATATCGAGCATCTTGCCATCAGTTAGCTGAACTTGGGTTGACAAAATGTAATTTGTTGAAATCTCGAGCTCTCTTGGCCAGCCAGAAACATGGCTAATTCACAGGAAGGGCCAAGAGAGCGATGCAGGGCTCAGCGTGTAAAGCCAAAGCATAATGCAACACAGGCAGCAGCTTGAAACGCTGAAGGACTGTCGCATTTCAGGTAGGCTGCCATGTAAAAGCGCATAATGAAAAACAGCCCTTGGATGATAGAATTGTAAAAACTATCCATAACAAACAGTGCATGAGGTGAGGGGAAGGTAAACCTGCTTCACAAGGGTAGTCCATGGCAGAATGTCCTAAACTGCAAGACATGGCTCAGGAAGTTTGTGGGGCTCAACTGTGACCATTTAGCCACTGCAAATTGGCTAGAGAAAACCTGGCATGACTATGGGACCAGAGCCTGGAAGTATAAGGTCAGGGACTGGATTCACAAAGCCCATTAATATCCTGCAGCTGCAGGAAAAATGCAACAAAAGTGGGTTGCCACTTGCAGAACCACAGTTTTTTCTGTAGTTGCAGTATTCTCAAAAGTGGAGCCAGTTCCCATGATTTATGGCAGCTTGCGAGTGTTCTTTCCCTGCACCTGTGGAAAAACGTTGCTGCCAGTGGGACCAGGCATAACATCTTCTGCAGCTGTGGCAGATGAGGATACCAATCTCCGCAACTGAGGAGATTTCAGTCCATAACTGGAGATGTGGAGAGGGCCTTAGTCCCATAATGTTTTGAGAATCCGGCCACAGGTATATAATTGTGCTTTCTCTGTCCAATAAAATAAATAGCATGCTGCCTGAGAGAGTCCATACTCAGTGGTGAAAAATGTGAATAAAAACAGAAATATAGACTTTGATGGCAGATAAGGACCACTTGGCCCACCCAGTCTGCCCATTTCTCTACCTATTGGATAAGCTGCAGATCCTATTTAACCAACAGCCTACATCCTCTTATCCCTCACTAGAACTGCCTTTTGTCTATCCCATACATTCTTGAATTCCCCCACTGTTTTTGGCCCCACAACCTCCTCAGAAGACCATTCCATGCATCCACCGCCCTCTCTGTGAAAGAAATACTTCCTCATGTTGCCTCCGAGCCATCCAGCCTCTATCTTCAAATTGTGCCCCCTTGTTCTTGCGCATTTTTTTTTCTGAAGATGCTACCCTCTTGGACTTTGTTGATTCCCTTGAGGTACCTGAAAGTTTCTATCATGTTCCCCCTTCCTTCTTTCCTTGAGGGTATACATATTAAGCTCCTTTAGTCTCTCTCTTCATATGACTCCAGGTGCAAATCCTGCACCATTTTAGTTGCCCTCCTCTGGACTGTCTCCATCCTGCCTATGTACTTGTGGAGATGGAGTCTTAGAACTGCAAGCAGTACTCCAGATGGGGTCTCACCAACTGTCTGTACAGAGGGATAACAACTTACTGTTTTTTTGCTGATGCCTCTCCTTGTGCATTCCAGTATTCCCCCAGCCCTCTTTATTGCCTTCTTACATTGCTTGCTACATTTAGGTCATCTAATATGACTACACCCAGGTCCCTTTCCATTTTTGTTGTTGTTAGTACCCCCCACCCATTGTGTACTCTTCCCTTGGGTTTTTGTTTCCCAGGTGCATTACTTTGCACTTCTTTGCATTGACTCTAAGCTGCCATATGTTTGACCATTCCTCCAACCTTGCCAAGTCCCTTCTCATGCTTTCCACCCCCCCCTTGTGTATGAACCCTGTTGCAGATCTTTGTATCATCTGCAAATAGGTGTCCTTTTCCTTCCAGCTCCTCTGCAATGCCACCTATAAAGGCAATAAGAGGACCGATCCCAGTTCTGAACTCTACGGTATCCCGCTAGTAACTCCCCTTTCTTTGGAGGGAACTCTGTTTACTATTACCCTCTGCATCCTGTTGTCCAGCCAATTTTTTTCCTGGGCTACCACCCTGGGACCCACTCCCAGGCTGGCTAACTTGTTTATTACTCTTTTGTGTGGGACTGTGTCAAATGCCTTGCTAACGTCTAGGTAGGCCATATCCACAGCCCTCCCTGGTCTACTACTTTGGTCACCCAGTCAAAGAAATCTGTTAGATTCATCTGACATGACCTTCCTGCTGTTAATCCATGCTGCCTTGGGTCCTATGCCCTGCTGGCCTCTAGGCACTCAACAATTTTTTCTTTCAGAAATTATTCCATTGTTTTCCCTACCACTGAGAACAAACTAACAGGTCTGTAGTTTCCTGCCTCTACCTTGCTTCCACTTTTGTGAAGGGGAATCACATCCAGTCTTCTCCAGTCCTCAGGTACCACACCATCCTCCCATGATTTGTTAAAAAGGGTAGTCAGTGGTGTCACTAGTTCTCCCCTTAGTTATTTCAGAATTCTGGGGTAAATCCTGTCAGGCCCCATTGGTTTTTCCACCTTGAGTTTTAGGAGTTTTTTCACGCCCCTTTCTTCTGTGAATGGACTGGTATCAACTCCCCTATCCAGAGTGCTTCTATTGTTTGGTTTAGGTACCTCCCCCTCCTCTTCTTTTGTGAATACTGAGCAAAGTATTCATTCAGTATCCCTGCTTTTTCACTGTCACCCTCCCCACCCACCCTCCCCTTTATTAACCCTCACTATCCCTCCTTGGTCTTTTTGCTCCCTAATGTACAGTACCTATAAAAGGTGTTATCCCCCTTCTTAACTGAGTTGGCTATCTTTTCCTCAGTTTGGGCCTTTGCTATTCTGACTGCCTTATCTGCTTCCTTCTGCTTCAACTAATACAGTTCTCTGTCGTGCTCCTTCTGTGATTCCTTATACTTCCTGAATGCTATCTTTTTCTCCCTAGCCTTCCCCGCCACCTCTTTTGAGAACCATAGTGTTTTTTTACATCATTTTGTTTTGTTTAGTTGCTTCACACAAAGGCTTGCTGCCTCTGTAATGGCAGTTTTGATTTTCCCCATTGTTCCTCCACCCCTCCTTCCTGCCCATTTGCTAGTGCATTCCTTAGGCACTCTCCCATTTTGCCAAAGTCAGCCCTCCTAAAGTCCAGTGCCCTCAGTTTATTTTGGCTTGATTCTATGACTGTGTTCATCATGAACCACAGTGTTTGGTGGTCACTTGTTCCCAGATGGCTACCCACTTCTAAATCTGAGCTCCTCTCTCTGTCAACGTTTGAGAGTACCAGGTCTAAGATTGCTTCCTCCTGAGTGGGTTCCAACACTGAGTGAGGTTAATCATGTCATGGGAAAGAAAAATAATATTATGGGGAAAAAAATGAACTCTACAAGTCAGTTGTCCTGTAGCAGTTTGTTATTTTCTTTTGCCCGACACTGCATTTGTTACTATTACTGCATTTATTGCACTAAAATAAGTGCACTTTCATTAATAAATTGTCGGTGCTTCAGAATCTATGGTAGATGCTGGCCATTTCTGTGTTTTCTATTTCATGTTGTTAGCTATGGCACAACCAATATCTGTGGAGCAGTTCCACATGCCTATCTAATCATGTCATGGAAATTCCTGACAAGAAATTCAAGCCGTGGGTGTATCATATTAAAGGAAAACTACACCCTCATATTGTGTACATTTTATTTGTTTCCATGTCAATAGACAACTCTTGTCCTTCTGTTGTTGGGGCTATATGTGTTTGCTTTAGTTTGTTTTCACTGTTCATAGTAGTCCCCTGTGACTACCCTGAGTGTCTCAATGTTATGGTTGTTGAAATCTCATTGTCCATGAGAGCTGCATTAGCATATAAGAACGTGATGTCTGATCACCCATTTATACCATGTATCTCTATGATGAGAGAACAAATACCTTGCAAAAACCCTTTGGAAACACATAAACTGAATGCAGTTTAAATGGGAAAATCCTGCACTACAACTCAGACAGTCTGCAAAGCTAACTGAAGGTACATGTGGTATTTCACACCTTCCTGCAACTTGTTTCTTTGAAGTCTAATTATGCAGACTGGCATACTGTGGAGTCTAAAGGGTGATTACACATCATGTTCTCATATGCTAATGCAGCTATCAGAGATTTCAACAACCAGTAAACAGAGACTCTCAGGATGGTTACAGGGCCTAGTATGAAGTATGAAAACAAGCTAAAGCAATTGCATACAGATCTAACAGCTACATGAAATTAGTTGTCTGTTGACATGGAAACAAATAACATTTACAAGATATGAGGGTATAGTTTTCAATTAACATGAAGAAACCTTGCCATGACAGGGAAGTGATGATTCTATTTCTATGTAGCTATTCAGAGGAGAAGGAGGAGAAGAAGTTAGATTTACTGGTATATATCCCTGGAGAAGTTCAGGAAGGATTCTTAGTATATAAAATCACCCTCTCTGAGTGACTAACACCTGCATAGGCAGCCAAGATGAATGAACTGATGCAATCATTCTGCACCATGGCCAAACACCATGTGGATACTGGGACACAGTCCCCACTAAGGCAGGCAGCAGATAGGATCCCTGAGGGGGTGAAACAAACTACAGACATGTATCTTAAAGAAATGCTTGCTCTTCAGGTCATTCAGGAATCCAGTAGTCCCTTGGCCTCTCTCGTGATGCAGAGTCCCTAAAGAGATGGGACTACAAAATTTGGTGTGGACTACCCAAGGGCTAACAGATGGAGAGAATCCAATGCACACCCAGTGCTCAGCCCAGAGGAGGTCCTAGATCAACTTTGAGAACAAGTACTTGACTACTACAGACCTTATAAAAGGGTATTGGCAGATAACCCTGACCCCCTCTCCCCAAAATCAAGGAAAAATCTGTATTCATCATCTTACATCCTGTGGCTTTTTTGAGTTCTGAAGCATGCCATTTTGAATAAAGAATGCCATCAACAACTTTTCACTGGCTGGTGGACCACATTCTATCAGGAGCAAGTGACTTTGCAGTGATGTTTATGGATGACATAGCCATACGTTGTATAGTCCAACTTGAGAGGATCAAATAAAGCATAAGTGAGGAACTGTTCTCCAATAACTGCAAACCACATGACTGACAGTTAACTGTTAAAAGGAAAAGTGTCAGATTGGTATGGCAGAGGTCTCATATCTAGGCCATAGAGGAGGCGGTGAGCATATCTGTCCTGCACCTGCAAAGAGTTATCCAGGAGTGGTGCATGCCAACCACAAAGAAGAAAGTTCAAGCATTTCTGGGAACTGCAGGGTACTCATTTGCAGAGTGTGCCCCCAGATATTCCACTTCTTGAACCAGAAGCTGTTTTGTTATGCTTAAATGGTAGGCAAGGGGCTGTTATAAGCAATAGTTCCACAACAACAAACCAGGGACTAACCAATTCACTTTTCACAATTCAAAGCTCAGCAATTTTATTTATATTTTTCTGGCCTCCCTGTTGCTCAGTCTGTGCACTGGTAATCTGTTAAATTCAAAAAATATCAATTGAATCTGACTGGGCACAAAACAGCTAAGCAGCAAATAAGAAGCAGAAGAATTTTAATATAATCCCCAAACAAAGCCTCAAAATGTAGGAAGATTGTTCCCTGATGACTGGTCTGGGATTAGCCTGGTCTGAGACTAGTTTCCGAGAAACCTGGTCTGAGACCAGGCTGGTCTAAGACCAGTTTCAGAGTTGCCTGGTCTTACACCAGTTTCCGTGCCACCTTGTCTGAGACCAGTTTCTCCTTCCAGCTGAAGGGTTTGGGATCAGTTATTGTCACGTATGTGTCTAACCACAGGCTTGCTAGGCAGCAGCCAGCATAGTGTAGTTGTTAGTGCACTAGGCTGCGATCCTGAAAGTTTGGGTCTGAATCTCAATTTCCCCTAAAATTCTTTTGACTCCAAATTTTACTAGTGGGTGATCCATGGTGGTGTGGAGTTGGTAATAGTAAATCTACACTAAAGGGAGTTGCTGCAGGAAAAAAAATAAGTGCAACAAAGAACTTTCCTGCACAGCAGTGAAACAGGCCCCAGACCAGGTAGCTCAGAAACTGGTCTCAGACCAGGCTAGTCCCAGGCCAGACTGGTCTCAGACCAGGTTGCATAGAAACTGGTCTCTGATCAGTCATCAGGGGAACAAAATTACTGCAGCAACTCTCAAGTGGGAGCATCATTGAATACTATTCTGTGGCTTGTTTACTACTTATCTGTGTTGTACCTAGTCACTGGTTTATTATTTATTTTCTGAGTACCAGTAAATGGATTATCAACTCATGCACTGAGTCATGGCTTCATTTAGGGAGAGATGCTGCAGTTCTGCTTCCTTACAGTAGATCTCTGAATGCAGAGTGTTGTTTTATTTTTTTATTTTTTTCTACATTTGGAGCCACCATGCTCTAAAAGGTTGGCTCAGGGACATGAGTGGCACAGCTCCCACTGGCATGTACTCTCCATAGGTGATGTATGTGGCATGGTTGCTTCTAGCCCTGGAGGGCTCTTCTTTGTTTGTGCCACTTGCCACGGAGGGCTGTTTTTCTCATATTGACGAAGCGTGATTCTACCCCGAGACACCACATTATTTGGGTTTGTCTCTACAGTGAGAGTGTCTGTGTGTGTGGGGGGGCAGGTATCAGGCAGTGATCTGCTTTAATACCTTGGTGATGCAAGTGGACACAGAGGTCAAAAGTAGTCTACAACAATTATGCCTCACTTTCCCCACTCCAATGAATAGCTGTACAGCCTTTCAAAATTACAATATACACATGTAAAGTGGGCCCTATGTGAGCAATTTATAGGAATGCAGGGTGGTTTGTATTTGTCAGACAAAATTCTGCTCAGATGTACAGTATGATTCTACTTCTCAATGGCTGCACTGCTCATGCTTAGTAGTAGAACCACTCACTTCAAAGAAGACCTAGGATCACATTTTTGGTCACATGCCACCTAAGCCAACTTCTTACTGTGTAACTCTCATGTAGTAAAGTAGTAACATTTATTTTTATACAGGAAACAAATCTTTAAACCAAAGGCCCAGTTTACAAGAAAATCCTGTTTGCAACATGTTACCTATACATACATTCTATAGCTTTTAAAAAATAAAAACATAGCAATACTTAAACAATCAATCATTACATTAATCCCTTACTGCCACTCAAACATCCTATTATTTCATTCATTCTAATTTACTTAAGACATTTAACATTTAACATTTAACATAACTCAATACTATCAAATTCCAATAAAGTCTAACTATACATAAAACATACAGCTATAAAAGTAACAAACCATATACTTACACATACATGACAATACCCAAACAAGCAGTCATTGTGTTCTCTTTACCACCTCTCAATAACTCTTCCTTCATTTAAATTTACCTAGAAACATGAACATCTAACATGCCTTAATACTATCAATTCCTGTAAAAATAGACTATACACTGGAAATAAACATACAAAATGAGGTAGATTATTCCAATATTTAGCAGCTTGGTGGCATAAGGTCTTTTCACCATATATATTTGTGTTAGCAAAAACATTAATCTTATTTATTTGACAATTCCTTAGTGGTCTTAAATTTACTTGGTCACAGCCTCCAAACAGACACTCATTAATATAATGTTCTGGATAAGCTACATGATGTTTGTAAATTAATTTTTGCCATGTCATGGCACATCTATTCTCAAGTGTTTGCCACTGTAGTGTAGTCACTATCACACAGTGGTGTGTTCTTAGCTCACACCATAGCACATATCTGGCAATTCTATTGTAGACAATATCCAATTTTGTCATAAGTGATTTATTAACAGATCGATATACTAAATCCCCATATGTTAATACAGGGAGTATTAATTGTTCTGCTACCCTTTTCCTACTACTCTTATTTAAACATCTAGTTGTTCTCCGCAATGCCCTTACTCTTTTACTCACTCTATCAACTAATGATTCAATATGTTCTCCAAAGGTCATTTCCTCATCAAAAGTAATTCCCAAATATGTACAAGATGACACTTGTTCCAGATATGTATCATTGTTCACTTTAATAGCGAGTTATTTATTCTTTTTTTTTTGTGTAGGTCCTAAGTATAGCACTTTTGTTTTCTTTGTGTTCATCACAAGGCCCGACCTGGTGAACCCACCCCCCCCCGCTATCAAAATCCACCTGCATTTTTTCTTGTATATCCCTATTACATCCCACAGTCACCATTACAGTATCATCAGCATACAACCTTATCTGTGAGTGTTGTATAACTTATGGGAGGCTGTTGTTGAATATCAAAAACAACAGGGGTCCTAATATAGACCCCTGTGGCACTCCCCTGTTTACTAACCTTTGGGTAGAATAATCCCCATTCATTGACACAAATTGTATACGCTTCTCCAGGTATGATCTTAACCATTCCCTGGGACCTTCTGTAATACCCATCCATTCTGCAGTCTGCTGCAGGAGGGAGTGGTCCACCAGGTCAAAGGCCTTGGATAGAGCCACAAAGAGAACTGCTGTCTCTATTCCCTTATGTAGGGGAGGTGCTAATAAGATTATTAAACTCAATTAGAGCAGTTGTTATAGAAAAACCTTTTCGAAACCCTGATTGGTATGGTATAATCAATCTATACCTCTCTATGTAGCCCAGCATTTGAGTATGAACATGCCTCTCCAAACATTTTGCCAAAATAGACAATAAGCAATGGGTCTATAGTTATTTAACTCTGTTTGTTTACCCCCTTTATGTATGGGGGTAACTTATACATGGTAGCACAGTCATTTAAGGTCAGAGGGGGCTCTAGATCCAGCATGTCTGTGTCCTCCTGTTTTAAGTAGACAAGGAGAATACTGTGCAAACATGTACTGATTTAAAGCTGTTCCTATCCACTCTACTATCCAGGTTATCCAGTGATCCCCTTAGCAAGCAAGTTTGTAATGTCTTCCTGTCTGCTGTCTCTTCTGGTAGGATGTTTCACAAGTTCACCGCCCTCTGGAAGAATACATTCTTATCCTTACTAGAGGGAATAAATAAGATAATCACAGTTTAGAACACTACATTGTTTACACAATGACATCTTGAAAGGTGTAACGTAAACAAGCTCTTGGTTGCAGATTAAGCAGTTTCTGTCTCCTCATGCTGTAACTGCTTCAGTTTAAGGTGAGAAGTCCTTAGAACTTAAATAAAAAGCATGGCTTAAATAGGCTAAGAACTTCTAGTAGTTCTGATGTTTTCCTTAAACTGAGATAGAAAGAAAAACCTAGAAAAGCTGCAGTGATATTGGCACCCAGATTTGGTAGGAAAAGATTGTATCATTTGTAAATCTTAGTTTAAGCTTTGCCAAGCTATATTAGCAATTTGTTAAAAAAAGTTAACTGCAGTTAACATTACCTCACGTTTCCTTGGAAATGATGGTTTGAGCCCCATGGAGAACTGAATCTGCAATCTATTGATTTGTAGAGCTGTGCTTTTACCATTCATACCATCTGGCCAGAGCTGTTTCTGACTGCAATGATACAGCCTACATGCTTTAACTGTTTATCCCAGCTTTTCTCAACTTTTCCCCATTGGTAGACTCGGTCATTCAGGGATGATTTTGACTAAGTTATTTCACCTATAGCATTATTAGCAATAAGTGTCCCCCATATACATTAAAAGTAATGCTACAATAATAACTTTAAAGAAATGAGCAATGTAACCTGGTACATTTTGTTAGTGTGAGGTAAAAAGTTGCACAATCTAGCAGACGTGTGTATCTGCAGGCAGTTTCATATGTTCATAAGAAAGTTAGAGAGAAATTCATTTCTTTATCTGATGTACTGCAAAATGGATGTCCAAGCGGTATGACACATGACAAAACCAAAACCTATCTTAAATGACGTGACATCTTTTTTAAAGACCTACTCTTAAATGAGCCCTGTACCTTAAACTACTTTTAACACATTTATTAAGTCATAGATTGTTGATATTAAAATACAAAGGAAACTAATCAGAAAATAGATAGATGCAATCAGAAATGTTTAATGTAGGACAGAGACCAATTGAATGTTAAAGAAAATAGACTTTTAGCCAAACACCCAATGTCTTCGCTCAACCTTCCATTGGCTATGAACTGTATTAACCTTTTATTCCTGTGGTTCTTTCTCTTTTCAGAAGCTTGCCTTAAATTTCTCACAGGCTGCTGAAGTGTAAAATATTTAGTCTAACCTTTTCATTGCTAACAAAAGCATAAAATAGAAACAGAGAATTTGATGGCAGAATGGGACCAATGACCCATCAAGTCTGTCCATAATTGTTATTACCTTACCCCTGGCTTAGACCCAAAGTGAATTATTCACCCCTCCCTTCCACTTCCTCCCAGTTCCTAGTTCCCCCAAGTGGGAGAATCAGTCCCCTGGCCTTGGTCCATCCATGTTTAAACCCATTAATGGTCCTTGCTCCCACAATCTGTTCTAGCAATCTTTTCTAGTGCTCCACCACTCTTTCTGTGAAGAAAAACTTCCCTCACAAGTTTCTTGGGTTTACCTTCCACTAATCTCCAGTCATGCCCCCTTGCTTCTGTATCTCTGTTTCTAACAAACTTGTCATTGCAATGTACGCTGTTTGTATGCCTTATGAATATATACATCTCTATCATGTTCCCCCTCTCCCATTTGGCCTCCAGTGAATGCATGTTAAGGACTTTTAGATGTTCTTCATAAGATCTTCCCTGCTGGCCCTGAATCATATTTGAGACCATTCGCTGCACTGAATTTAGTATATCCCACCCTCAAGATTTCTCACATTAAAAGTCCAACATTTCCCAGAACAAAATTGTTTCTTTGACATCCACATTTCAGAAAAGCTATGAAGAGCTAGAAGTCCAAGGACTTCTATGAACTGAAGAAATCAAAGCTTTTCTAAAAGTTGGGACATTGGACAGATCTGAGAAATCATCAGGCTTCCTATCATTTCTAAACATTTTAAGAAACGTTGGGTGTAACATTCTGCACAGGAGCTGCTGAGGATTAAAAACTTCATAGGGCCTTTGCAATATCATCAAGCCTTGTCAAAGCAACTTTGGCTCCTCTGCCATTGGTTCATAATTCCACTATGATACAATGTACAGAAGAAATCACATTTCTTTGGTATGTACAGTATGTCATTAATGACAGGTATACAATACAAATAACATGTTATTACTGGTGTACATATAATAATAAATCTTTATTTGATATAGTGTCTTTCAATTACCAAAGCACTTTACAAAAATAATTAAAAACAGGAACTTAAAACAACAATATAAAATAAACTATAAAATCTGCTGCTAGAAATACTTAATTAACAAATGCTTGGCCCCATAAATACAATTTTAATGCCTGTTTGAAGCCCCCAGGGTCACGCACTCCCATAACTGATGGGGTAAAGAATTCCAAAGGCTGTGGCTACGTACATAAATGCATGGGCCCCTGAATATTTTAATGAAACCCTTGGAATCTCTAACAACTCCTCATCAGCCGAGCGGAGCCATCGCTTAGGGCAATAGGGTATCAGAAGCTCCTTCAGGTAATCAGGGCCAAGTCCATGTAGGGCTTTATACATCAGTAATCTGACTTTAAAGGTGATCTGCCACTGAACCGTCAGCCAGTGCAACTTGTGCAGCACCGGCATGATATGACATGATCGGGAAGTCCCTGTCAACAACTGGGCTGCAGCATTCTGCACTAGCTGAAGGCAGTGGATATCAACCCCCTGCAGCCCTAGGTAAAGGGAGTTGCAGTAATCGAGGCACAAGGTCACAAAGGCATGGATTAATGTGGGAAGGTCACCGGATGGAACAAGGTGCTTGATCCTAGCGATGTTCCTCAGATGGTAAAAGGATGACTTGACAACTGACGACACCTGAGACCGCAAAGTCAGCCCATCATCAAGCATCACCCCCAGGTCCTGCACCTGTTCAGAGGCAAGGAGATGGGAGCCCCCCAGAAAAAGCCCTGTGGGCTGACCAGCCCCCGACCCCACTATCCGGTGACCAGAATCCACCACCATCACCTCTGTCTTTCCTGAGTTCAACTTTAGCAGGCTGAAATTCATCCAGTCCTGAATTTCTGTGAGGCAGTTATTAAACACCAAGAGTGCACTATCCTGGACAGGTGTGAATAACAGGTAGAGCTGGGTATCATCAGCATAGCAGTGAAACCTCAGCTCATACCATCTTACAATGTCTCCAAGGGGCAGCATATACACCATGAACAACATGGGGGACAGCACTGAGCCCTGAGGGTACCCCACATAACAGAGAGAGAGAGGGATGAGGAATAAATCCCCGACACCACCCTCTGAGTTCTGATAGTGAGGAATGATTTAAACCACCTAAGGACTGTACTGTTTAGGCCACAGATGCACCTCAGGTGCTCAAGCAGCACCCCATGGTCCATGGTGTCAAATGCTGAAGAGAGATCAAGGAGTACCAAGACGGAATGGCTTTTCCGATCTCTCGCCATCAGGAGATCATTGAGCACCCGAACCAGAGCAGTCTCAATACTGTGCCTCTTTTGAAAACCAGACTGGAGAGGTTCATAGATGTTATGGATGGTCAAATGGTTCTCCAGTTGTACAGCCATTACTTTCTCAATAACCTTCCCCACAAAGGGGAGGTTTGAGATCGGTCTGTAGTTAGCAAGACAGTCTGGGTCCAGTGAAGCTTTCTTCAGGCGGGGTGTCACCACTGCCTCCTTCAGAGAGCTAGGGATCTCACCCAAATCAAGGGAGCACCAGACTATCTGTGCCAGGATCGGGCCAATGATGTCACAACAGTCCATAATCAGGGAGTCTGGGCCCAGATCCAAACTACAGCATGTAGGGCTCATACCCTGATATGTCATCAGCCGTTCTCTGGTTTATCTTAACCAGTATATCTCCACTGGAGTGTGGGAGGTTTCAATACGATTAAAGGAATGGACTGGTAACAGTACAGTATAAACAAACTATATGAAAATAGAGCTATGTTACATCACTACAATTACAAGAACTCATACAGAAGAGCAATAATTACACACTGAGTATGTACATACATACATGTAAGACAACAATATAATTATAGATTATACCTAAAATACAAAGTAATAAATATTAGTTATAAAATAGGTTGGAAATTTCCTGATTCCTGACAGGCTGAACAAGCTCTGACATCCATAACTCAGTTTCCCACAACTGTACATGTTTGAACAACTTCAGACAGTGGGAGTTTGAATTGGAGCAACTCACATACAGAATTCATGAGCCATTTCACTCTTTTCTGATTTCCATCACAAACTTTGCTGCCACCTTTATTTTATAAAAACCTTCAACTAGACCCTAAAAATAAAAGTCCATTACATTTAACAAAATAAATAAATAATTGAATGTTTGTCACACTCATGAGCCCCTATTTACATACATAAACACATTTTAGAAAATCAAGTACTATTCTATTTTCATTGCTGGTGTTCCTTTGATGATCATGAAAAACCCTCTCCCCCCACCCCACATCTTTACCAGTTTGCCAGAGAACTCCTTGCTCCTTATCCTGCAATGGATGAGATTGAGGTTCAGGTTCCACTTTAGGCCTTGGTGTGTGTATGTGTGTGTGTTGTGTGTGTGTGTGTGTGTGTGCGTGTGTGTGTGTGTCTGTGTATGTCACTGAAACTGCAGAATTTTTAATTTGTGTATTCCATGTTGCCATTCTGTGTGTGTGTTTGTTGTGGTGCTGGGGGGGGAGGGAGATTCTATTACTGGTATACTGCACAGTATTGAATTCTTGTATTCTGTGGTAAACAGTCATACAATGTTTTGAATGTGCAGAAAGACATATGACTGACAGGTGAAAACCATCTGTGGAGGGACTATTTCACATTTTTCATCAATATTTTATTACATTTTTTGTGGCTATTAAAAATTTTGGACAGTATATTTTTTTAAAGTTGCCAATTGACCCATTTTGTCAGTGCAGTTAGACACTTCGGGGCATTGGCTGTGCTGGTTTTACCACACTTCCAGGACTGAAGGCACTTGGTCTGCAGCTTTGTGCCTTATTATGCCCCTGGGTGTGTAGTAAAACCAGCACAACCAATGCCCCAGCATGTCTTATTGCTTACTTAAAGGGACATGTCAACCCCCCTTAGGCTTCAAAGTGTCCCCAGTTTAAAAAAAGAAACATAAATTAGAAATGGTCGCATTCTGTACAGACTGCTGATGCACCTGGTAGTTTGATTGTGATTCCTATTTTCTTCTAAAAAGTGAAAAAATGACAGCACATTACACTGGTGTTACCACACACAAATATGTTTGTTTACATTCCTTGATCAACTCCCATTACATCTTTCATAGACTTAGGAACACCACCAGCACTGTTTAGCTACTAATTATGCAGTGGGAGTAGAGAAGACTATTGTATTATGAGTGACTGCACCATTTGGGAGTATTTCTATGACTGCACCATTTGGGAGTATTTCTAGAGTTCAGGAAGTATGCAGTAAAAGTAGTTCAAGCCTCTGAAGCAAAACTAGGCTTGGTATAACTACACATTACCATGCATTTCAGTTAAGCAAGGAGAATGATAAAACAACCAGTAACACTGATGAATTTTAGAGGAGGTAAGCAATCACTGTGGGTACTGTGCACCAGTGGGCGGGTAAGACGTGCCAGAGGCGCATTAGCCAACCACGGAGCTCCGCACCTTTGGACAGGTGCACACTGGTGGCATTCATGACTGCCAGGCCCCAGATACGCTTATTGGTGCATAGGGACCCATATGTGGGTTTTTACCTAGAAACAATATAATGCTGGTGAAAGGTAGCTTGAACAAAAGGCAACACAGTTCTCTCTCAGTACATAAAAACAATTTGAATATAAGGACAGGGTGGACAAGCATCATAGTCTGGTGCATTGTGGGGAATGCAAGACCAGGTCTAAAAAAGTCTCTTGCAAGTGGCTTCCCCCACACCCAAAAACAGAGGTACAATTAATAAAAAATTGATTTAAACCATTTACACAGCCACAGACACGTTAATACTATTCAGAAGCTCAGGACATGATTTGAAATATATATTCAATTTTTGCCTGTAGTTTTCCTTTAAGCACTCCCAGTTGCTGGATTCAGAAGGATTCCCTTTTAAATATCAAATTCTCAAAATCCCTGCCTCTTTTACCCAGTGTGACCTTCTCAATCCCAAAGAATGAAGAAAATTCTCCACATGGTTATTGTTGTCACCAGTATGTGCTACAAAGACACTGAGCTTGTCATTGTTTGTAATGGAACTGAGATGTCCCCCAGTTCTTAGTTTGAACATCCTAGATGTTTTTGACAATGTAAAATGCACTACATTTACAAACAGCCATATTGACTCCCCAAACAGTTGAGCAACTGATGAATTGCCTGTTTTTGAATGATTCTGGATTAACTCTCTTGAAGACATCTGTTCTCTAAATTGATTACAGTATGTACAGTGGCAACAATGATGTTTGCTCTTGGGTGGGTCTAGTAGCCATGTAGTCCTTGTGCTGGGACTTGGCTGTAGGCTGCGGAGCAATTTGTCCGAAAGGCTAGGACCCCTGTGGTACACCATATGAGATGAATTATCCACCTCCCCATCCAGCAGTGATTTGGACTGTAGGATACCCCTTTGTTTTTGTACGATATCTCTAACTTGTTTTTGGTGTCTACCAAAAGTGGTGATCAAGTTCAGTGTATTGTCCAGTGTAGATGAAAATCGATTGTTCTGTAGTAAATGTTCCCTTCTTTCATTCCTAGCATGCTTTTTTGCTTCTGTCACTATATCAAATGTGTAGCCACAATCAAGGAACCTCTGTTGTATTTCATCATATTGTATACCAGAAGCAGTATCCAAGGAACAATTCCTCCTGACATGCAGGAATTAAGCTTTTGGAATATTGTCCATGATATGTCATGGTTGGAAGCTGGAAGGGAGCAGGAGGCTGATCCTGCCTGTGCTTTTTCTATAGAGGTCAATGTTAAGGGTATCATTTACATTTTTAATGGTGTTAATGTCCAGAAAGTACACATAAGATTTATTTAATTCTACCTGAAATTAATGGTCATTGCTACAATGTTGAAGGAAATTGAAGAATGGTAAAACCTTCTTCTCCCTACCCTGCCAGATCAGAAAAATATCATCAATGTAGAGCCTCCAGAGGTTAATCCTGGAATAGAACAGATTGGCCTCTGGAAAGCAGACTACATCCCTCTGGCATGCTTTCAGCTAAATATTTGCATTGTTGGGGGTGAATGTCACACCCATTGCAGTACCTTTAATTTGATGGTAATAAGTGTCCTGGAATACAAATTTGTTGCTAATGATAACAAATCTAGCACACTGTGTAATAAAAGTCACTTTTTCTGTGTTGAAAAAGGTGTGTCTGTGAAGACTGTCCTGAAGTGCCCAAAGGCCATCACCATGTGGAATATTTGTGTAGTGTTGCTCTACATCCATGGTGACCAGTATCCACTCTTTCTCAACCTGGATGTCTCTTAGTACATTTGGTAGATGTGTGGTGTGTCTTATGTAGGATGGTAGGGATTTCACAATGTCTTTAATGAGGGCATCTGCATATTGCAACAGGGGCTTGGTTATAGAGCCAACCCTGTGACCACGGGGCATCCTGGAGGGTTAATTAAATATTTGTGTACCTTTGGTAACATGTAAATTGAGCTCCTAATGGGGTTGGATACATGTAGGAAGTCACCAACATGTTCTGTAATAACCCCCTTCCACAGCATCATTCACAAATAAATCAATGTCCAGTTTGAATTTACTTGTAGGGACTTGGCTCAGTTTCCAGTAAAACTTTAAACTGGCCAGTAGTCTATAGATCTACTGAATATATTTGTTAATGTCCATAATGACAACAGACCCACCTTTATCTGCCACTTTGATCATAATATCCTTGTTGCTCCAAGGTTGTATGAGAGCAGAGGTTTAGCAGAAGACACTGTCTCTGAGTCTGTGTCTGTGTCAGGGGGTGGGCAATCAAAGATATAACACTAAATAAACAGCAGTGCCATCTACTAGCAAATGTATTCCTAGGAAAGCCGGTATAGCCCAATACTGCCCGCCCTGTTGGGTATTATTGCTTGCTTCATGCACCACCTGTTGTGTGTTATTGTTGACTAAAAATAGTAAATGTGGTCCTTCAGTCATAATCCCTTCATCTGCTCTGGACACTGCCAAAACCAGCTAAGAGAACTATAAAAACTGAAAGGGTGGTTTCATGAAACAAATAGAGGTCTCGAATGAGCAAGCATGTCAGGACTCAGCCCAACTGGGCAAGATAAGTTATTCTATATATGAAATAATCCCAAAATTGTATCAGACTTCTGTTGTTAATTAACTAAATAGAGTATATATCAAGCAGCACAACATCATAGGGATGTGGTCAAGGACTAGAAACTTGATGTGGCTTTTAGTTAAAGGTGGACAATATTACTAATGCACTTCTCCTCCCTTCCCTTTTCCTCATGGTCTCCCTTTACCTCACTCATCTCCTTCCTCCCCTTCTCCATTCACATGTGTTCTACCTTTTGTTCTCTGCCTGCTGCTCATTCCTTTTGTGCAGTTTTTGCCTGCCAGCCAACTGCACTGCAAACTGTGATTCCTCACATCTAGTAACTGAGCTTGATCCACTGTACCTATTGCTGGACTTCCACTGCTCATGTTTTGCAATGTTCCCAATTCCTCCTCCTGCCTTAGATTGCATTGATCTTTTGTATTTCTGTTTTACACTCTATTGTGTGGTATTATATGTGTTACTGTTTTGCTTGTATATGTTTGTCCTCTGTACCCTTTACCCCAGGATGTCTCTGGAACTGCATTGTTCTCAGCTCAGTAGGCCTTATCTGGTGAAAAAGTTTAAACAAATAAACTGTGAATAAAACAAGACTTTTTATAATCTTCAGGTTGCGTGGATTCTTATTCACAGTGAAGCATAATATTTAGTCCTGATTTGAACCATCTCCCCACTGGAAAATATTTCTCCTTTAATTTTTTGAAGGTTCACAGTGTCTGCACAGATTTTGCATATTGCATTCCTATTATGACATCAACATTTGCAAGAGTCATGACATCATTAAAGAGCTAGGTCTGAGATCATAGAGGAAAGGAGCTGGATTATTTATTTATTAATGTTTGTCCATGAAGGGTGCACTGCGCTGAGAACAATTCATTTCCAGGTGCTTTCTGGAGAAGGGAAATTGGGAATAAGTTTACTCACTATTACAGAAATAAACTATATTTATGTATTTTGTGGTAACTTGGCAAGTCACTGGGAACCAGAACCTTTTTTCAGGCTATTTTCGAGATATACAAAAATTCATTACTGTAGACACATTGCATTTTGCTGAGATTGCAGGTTCTTTTTAAAGGAAAACCTCTTTCAGCAGCATTTTGATTTGCAGTTTTGTGTAACTTAGACAGCTGCTGTACATATATGTTCCAGAATTTTCATTTTTAATAAAAAAAAATCAAAATTAGTTTTACATGACATTTACATAACATTAGTTGTGAAACACTGAAACAATTTATTTTGCCTACTTTTCTGAAATAAATCACTGATCATAAACTCTTTGCCAACACACTGAAATGAAAGGGTAAAGTATCTGCCATTTTTACATTTAATTGTACACTTATGCAACTGTACGAACATACGTAATTTGCCAGCAGATAAAGGCCTAGAGGTCTATCAAGTCTGCTCGAATGTGCATCTAGCACCCCTTATTCTGCAGCTGCCCCTTCCTTCCACCCTTCCCCTTCATTGACCCTTCTCCTTGTCCTGTCCCATCCTCGTTTGAAGCAGTCCACTTATTGTTTCATACTTTATAATCAGTACTGTCTATTATTGCATTTTATGTGATGTTATTATCAGAGGACAAGCCTGTAAAAGGTGCCACCTCCAGTGTACTTACCTGATTAGCAAATAAACACACAATAAATAAGATTGCATTTAAGATTTTTCCATAAGAATCCTTGAAAGGAGTGTTGAACTGTAGCCCCATTCACAGGCACAGTTGAGGACATGCATTGAAAATGAATGCACAGGCCACCCCTATTGCTCACTGTTGTAAGAAACTGCCAAAGTGCGATAGAACTACTTCGATTTGTTATCTGGTTAATGACCAGTCTGACAGCACTTCTAGAGGAGGTATTTTAAGTTAAATGGGCTTGTGGTACAAATGCATCTTATAATTGAAAGAAAGATAAAGTTTAAATCGGTTGTACTGATAAGTGACTAAGCAATAGTGTTTACTGGTGTTTAGGTCTCTGTAAAGTACACCTGCTATCTGCCCAAAGGATTTCTGATTATCTGTAAAGATGTTGAGCTTAATGAGTTTTTTCCACTCTTCTTTTCTCAGCACCATCTATGCCAGCCTATGATCTGGAGACCCCTTTGAATCAGACTGACAGCACTGTAACAATCATGCTAAAACCTGCTCAGAGCAGAGGAGCTCCTGTCAGGTAGTGGGAAAAAAACTCAATACTAATCTTTAAGGAAATAATAATTAAAATTGATTCATTTATTTAATGTGTTTCTAGAAGCTTATTTTCAACACAGCGATCCATTTTCAATTCCATTTCTCTGTTAGCCCTAATTAAATTACATTGCTTCAGAAAATGAAGGTGCTTTGATGTAGAGTGTTTGACTATTGTTAAAAGCATTTGATCCAGATGCAAGTGACTTGTCCTTTTGAAGATGAAGAACAAAGCCACGAGGCTGTTGTGTAGGTGGCTTTTTCTTTACTTCTTTGAGATAATTGCTTGTTATACTGTTACAGGTTTAAAACCACATCATATCTTAGTCTCAAACTCCTTTAGGATGTGTCTGTAGCTGCAAAATGCATGAGCGTCTAATACTTTGACATGAGACTTTTTTGGTAGGTGAAACTGGATCAATGTATAGCACGCTGGGAGTGGCCGGCATGCTCTAGGACATTGAGAAAATAATGAATGTTAAAAAATTGCATAGTCTCTGAGTATTTATACAGTGAGTAGGAATCTTTCTACTTTTTGTTAAACTTTAAAAAATTTGCTTTTCAGCGGTCTGCTAGCATTGTAGATGATAGTTTACCATTTTACAAACTCATGATTTTGTGACAGGGTAAGTGATTATGGATAAGGTTTACGTGAGAAGAATAAGTATTCTGGATTTTTTTATCTGTGAGAACAGAGGATGCATTAATTACCTTGAATGCTAACCCACTGCAGCTTAATTTCTGTTTACAAATGGAACTCAAACTCATTCGATGGGAGTTAAAAATGTGGCTTTAGCTGCTATGCTGTTAGCTTTATGTTTAGCCCTTCAGCAATTCGAGTAATCTAAAAAGTGTTAAGTTCCATTATTACTTTGAAGCATTTGCATTCCGAATTATCTAAAAGGGCTAGTCAGTGCTTTGGCTGTGTATTTTTAAAAAACTAAAACATAATTCTACTGTGTTATAGTTGGAAATCATTCTGTTGTTGGTGATTAGACATATAGATCAATATTTTTTTTTTGCTCCAGTGTAGTAGTTCTGTAATACTAATGCATCAAGGTTTCTGCAAAAAAGAGAAAAATAATTTGTCCACATCTACAAAGAAATCTAAAGTCAGAAAGGTCTCTGTCTTCATAAGCAGATATGAAAAAAAATGCTGTACAAACATGTGCTAATTAAAACTAAAGCACTATACTTTCTTACCTCCTAAAAAAACTGCCTTGCATTGTTGGTTTTATAATTTTGATATGGCAAGATTGTAAAATTAGTATAAAGGTCTGGGTCGGGCATCACTGTTGTTTTCTCAAATGGGATAACTAATGTCTGAATGGAATTTTAAGAGCTAAAATCCCTTCATGACTCTCATTAGTAACTATTCTCCACTAGTTCCATTGCAGGGTGGGAGGATGTGGATAAAACATTTTAATATTCAAATCATGTCATAAAAATGTTTCAGTCCCAAAACATCTATTCTGTCTAGTACTTTCAGCAAATTAATGCAGAGAATACTGTCTATGGTGCCTATTTCAGTCTCAGAATTTTAGAGTTCTTATTTCTTTGTAATTATATGGTAGAGTCCAGTTAAATAAAACATTGGGCCCGATTCCAGAACGGGTTACACATGTCGCAAAGTAACTTGCACCAAACCCAATGGCACAAGTAGCACTTTGCGACATGTGTTACGCCAACTGGTATTCCAGAAGGCAGCCTGCAACATGGCACAGGCTGCATGTACTAAAGGTGAACTACATCACTGGCTATGCCATAAACCCCCTGTGACATGGTGCAAGGGGGTGTATGGCAGCAGTTATGCCTGACTCCAGGAGGGTGGCAGATGGAATAACAAATGTGCTATTCCAAGACGGACCCCAGAAGACAGTGGTCTAATTATAGCTAGATCAGCTATTAGCTGGTCTAACTGTACCCTATGTCCACCGGGAGTACACCTCTGTGCCTGGTGCCCCAACAGCTGCCTACTCCATGGTTCCACATAGGCTCCCACCCATCCTCCTGTGGCATGGCAGCCCTATGTGGGCTGCTGGCACTCCCACACCTCCATCCCCATGTATTGCACCACAGGGCAGTTCATGTCCTTGGTTCACCAACATGCCACTATTGGCATGCATGCTGAGCACTCCATGGTAGTCCTGTGCCCCCGCACCAGCCCTGCGAGGCATTGCCATGGTGTCAGGGAGCAGGGCATGGGGGGCCCTGCCATGCGGGACCTGTGCCCTGTCAGAGGATGGTCATGTGGCTTGCAGCACCCTGTGTAGGTGTAGCCTTCCTGTGGTGCAATGCTGGAGGTGATGCAAGTCACTGGACGTAGTCACCTGGGACCCTGCCTGTTCTGGAATCTGGTGCAGGGTCCCCAGCATAGTGGCATATGTCAGAACTTGCAAGTGCTGGCGAGTTGTGACATTCATCCTGGAACTGGGCCCATTATGTTCAAAGTCATATCCTTCCCAGAAATCAAAAGTAAATATGCTGAAAACATTTTGTTAAGATGATGTTAGGATTCAAGGACAGACAGCAGAAAGTCAAGAAATCCAAAGTTAGGGTTTTACTTTTGATAACCTTAACTGTATCTATTCCGCCAAAAGCTGTAATTAAGGTTGCTTTACCAAACTTTGTTACTCAGTTAACTATGAAGCCCTGTTATCTTGTACAAGGAAAATAGACAGCATTTTTGATCCAGGAACCATATCTTTGCATTTCCTATTTGTTTGCACATTACACATGTTATCTTGAAGGAGAACACCTGTTATACAAACAACCCACCTCTGACAGAACCCCCTCCCACCACCACAAATTTATGGGTTCTAGTCCTACACCAGGGCATTGGGCTAAAAACGAACACTGACACTGTTGTGCAGTACCAAGAAGGTAATGCACTGTTGAGGTGTTACACTACAGATAAGGAATTAAACTGAGGTCCCTTTTGCACATCTCTGGTGACTTTCCAGGGGGACATTAAAGATCCCATGGCACTTATCAAAAGTGCTGGAGATTTTCCCTTGTGTCCTGACCAACATTCCCCTTGTCAAACAAAAGATCCATACAACTCCATGTGCCCCCCCCCATACACATGGATATGATCTTTCACAGCCCAATATGCCTTTCCTGGTTACAAATAGCAAATAAATAAATATTGTAAACTGCTGAGCACTTCCTGGTGTTCAGTGACACCCCCTTTGAGTCCCATGCCAAGCTCTCCCTGGCATCCACTGGCAATCTCCACCCTTTCCTTATCCCTTGCTAAGCACTGCCTGGTGTCCAGATGTACCTCTCTGTCTCTCATTCCTATGCCAAGATTTCCCCTTTCCCTCTCCTAGTCCAGGGCCAAGCCTTTTCTATTATCCAACTGCATCCCTACTCCCTACCATGACTGAAGCTCCCAACTGGCATCTAGTGGCACTCTGTCAATTGCCTGTCCCTTACCAAGTATTCTCTGGTGTCTAGGGTGAGTGTGCATGAGGGGGGAGTTTAGTGTGTGTGTGGGAGGGTAATTTTGTTTGTGTTTTTGGGAGGGTTGGAGAATGGTGTTTTTTGTGGGGGAGGGCTGTGTGTGGGGGAGGGTTTTGGGTTGTGCTTACATATTTAGGTAAGCTTATATTCAGGCACATGTCATAATTATGCTACAGAGTGTTAGGACTCTTGACTAACATACATAGTGAATATATACTTCCTTTCTGGTTATCTTTTCCGGGGGGGTAATTCCATTGGGGTTTTATACAGATTCTTAAGTCTGTTTCTGTTCATATAGTTAATTGATTATATATTGACTCATTATTGAACTTTGAACATTTTAAGAAGCATGAACTTATTTTCAAGGTGGTCATTGAAAGATTTATTTTTTGTTGTTGTTATTGTGGCAATAATACTGACAATTGATATTATTTCGTAAAAAAAATTGTTACAGCACTGTAGGATTTAATGTTTATGGAGTGTGTTGACTGATTGAGAGTATAGTTTAGAAAATATCTCCAGCTAGGTTTAATCCTGTATGAATGTTTTAAACAGTTGTTCATACAAGGTACATTTTTCTTATTCCCCTCTTATTTCCATACGTACATTTCTGTTGTACAGTTTTTTATCATACAATACTATCAAGTTTTAACGTGGACATTTGTGACATTAAATCTAAAGGTCTTGCTTTTAATTTTGAATGTATTCTCATAACACACTCATTTATTAATAATTTCAGTTAGAGGCTTTGTTTGCTTGAGTGTTCAGCTTATCTAATTTGGAAGTCATTTGACCTTGAAAAGATTCTCAGTAGTAGCAAGCTAATGGGATGCTATTAATTCCATTTAAATTTGTGATTTTTTGAAATAGGTACTTTAAACCAATGAGAATTGTTTCTGGTTTTTTTATGTACAATCTGGGTGTTAATAGAATGTGGCTCTCCAGCTGTCATAAGTCTCCGAGGAGGGACTTGATTGGTTCAAAAGCTTAGACATTGTTTTCTTTTTGTAACATCTATGTTGGTCCAATAAAATGCATCAAACCATTTGCTTCTGGATCTAGCATCCAGTGGCATTATCTCCATTTCTGCACCTCATGCCTAGCACTCTTTGGTGTCTAGTGGTACTCTCTCCTTCTTCCAGTCAGATACCAAACACTCCCTAGTGTCCAGTGGCATCTCCTCCTTTTTATGTCCTGTGCTGATTCTTCCCTGCTTTTCAATGGCACTCCATCCCAGTCTCTAGTGCATATCGAGTGCTGCCCTGGTGTACAGTGCCATCTCCTGCCTTGTGCCATCACATGCTAAGCACCCCTTCATGTTTTTTTCTCACACCTCATGCTAAGCACTCTCTGGTGTTCAGTGTTATCACTGTCTCTAACCCTTTTACATGCCAACCATTCTTTGATGTATAGTAGCACTCCTGCAACACCTGTTGCACTACCCACTCCACCCCCAAGTGATGACTGGCATAGCCCTCCTCTCACCTCCTTCAGCTAACTTTTACTAACTAAACAAGATATGAATGAAGGGCTCAGTTAACAATACCAATCCTTTAATTTATATAGTGGTAATTAGTTGAGACAACAACTAGCCAGTGAAGTGGGAGAAGGGCTATTTTGGTAGGCATCCTGAATGTGGTGGTTAAACAGAGTGTGCTATTAGATGCCACGAAGTGATTGGCATGGTCCAGTTGAAAGTATCACTTGAAACAAAAGGATTTATTTCAGGGTTGGACAGCAGGCATAGCCAGAAATCCGGTACAAAGTTGAATGGGGTTGTAATGAGGGGGTTTTGTCAAGTCCAGATTTAAACAGGCAGTATGTTGAGATTGGGGAGTTTTTTATATTTTATTGGGTAGGGGTGATATAGTTTTTTTTATTTAATATTTGTTGACTGGCTATAACTCCAATGGCATTATATGTCCATTTTCAATGGGGGACCTAAGCACTTAAAAACAAGCAACTATGGTACAAAAGACAAATATGAACAGCATTGACATGAAAACTTGCTGGCACAATGATTTATCAGTAAAGATTTGAAGACAGCATCATATGCAATGCCATGAAATTAATTTGGCAATACATTCCATTCTCTTAGGGCACAGCGAATAAACATATGTGGCCTTGATTTGTCTTAATAATGAGGATTTTTAAACATAGATTTTATAGTGCATCTGGTATTATGAGAAGCTTACTGAGAGAATAAAGACTTCTTAAAGGAAAAGGGGACAGAAACCTTGAAAAATCTGCAAAAAGCAACAACAATATAAAAATAACATCAACTTTCAAAAGAAAGCCATACCAACCATAGAACAAAGTACTTTAAAAAATAATGTATTAAGCACAGACAGCAGACAACAAATCTGCGTTCATTATTATAAAGTGTTCTCACTCTGTGAAGGGAGGAATCATTGGCAGAAGCATATACTGGCAATCTGTAATTAGTAACCAGTAGTAGCAAAGACTGTGTCCGAGTTTTTCTGGAATGTGTTAAGAAGCACCCTTTAATTCTGTATAGTTGTCCAAGACAAATATGTATGGTTTCAGTAAGTATATCAATACTATATTTACAATTAAATACATTATCCAGGTAAAAAACTAAATATTTGAATTGTTCAACCTGTTCAACATCACAGTCAGTTATCTCTTTGATAGAGGCAGAGCAAGTCAATGCAATAGTTCTTGCTCTGGCTCCAAGAAACACAAGTTTGGTTTTAGTAACATTTAATAATAAACCATTGCCAGTTAGCCATTCTTGTACCAAATCAAAATCCCTTTGCAGTGTACAAAGCAGAAAATTAAAATCAAAGCTAATTATAAGCAATATTATCCGCTTAGAGAAGAATCCTACAACAAAAAAACAACTATGGCTAAATCATTCAAAAATATACTAAATAATGCATAGCCCAAAATAGAGCCCTGCAGCATACCAATTTTAACTGAAGCCGGGTGGAGTGGGGTGGGAGTAACTCCGTTTACCAAAACTTGCTGAAATCTATTTTTCAAATTATTCTGGAACCCAATAAATAGTGGACTGGATTCACAAAGCTTTCTGAAGGTGCAAAACCTTCCCTAAGTCCCCAAAACTGCCATAGCTATGGAAACAAAGGGGAATTTGCACTGGGTGCTATCCACGAAACCCTCCTCAGCTGCGGAAAAAAACCCTATGGATTGTGGAAAAAAAGTGCAGCTGCGGATGTCCCTGAGGAAAAAAAGGTGTGAGATAAGTAAGGCACATCCCCTGAAAGGCTATTCATAACCAGTTTTTTCCACAGTTGCGGAAAAAATGTTACACACAGTGGAATGAGGTGTTACTCTCCTTCAGCAAACTGCAGTAGTGCCCCAACAATTGGAATCAATTAAGGTGGAGGTGAGGCACAGGTAATAGCATCCCAGATAGTATAGCAGTGGCTGATGTTACAGCAACAAAAGCACACATTGCCATGATATGGCAAAAGGCAACAACCACTAGACCCAGTGCAGCCCATGACAGAGCCCCACAGACAGTAGAGCCTGGCCAGCCTGCAGTGAGTGCTACCCCTGCAGGCAACAGGAAAACCCCAGGGAAGGAGGACCAGCAGTTACAGTCGGCCACTGTGGTGCCATGGTATTGCTGGTACCTGGGTTGCTGCAGTGGTCCCAGTTGAGGGACTTGTTGCTGGTGTCTTTGTGGGTGCTTTCAGCTTCATTCTATGGCAGCAATGTTAAAGTCTGCTGCTCCAGCTAATTAAGTTCACTGTCGCTGTGCTTCCTAAGCTATTTCTATAGCTACGGATCTGCAGTTGCAGATTTTCAGCACTTGCTCAATTACTACAGCTGCTGAATTTTCGCAGCTGCGGGGATTTTACAGAATTCTGCACCTGCTCAAATTTCTTTATGAATATCACGAAACTGCATTTCCGCAGTGCTGCAAGCCTTTTTCCCGCAGCTGCGGGAATTTTGGCTTTTTTTGTGAATCCTGCCCAATGTCTTTGGCTTGTCCTGTGCCCCAGAGTTTACATAGCAATTGGCTGTGGTTAACCAAACTGAAGACCTTAGGTCCAAAAATAAGACCTCTGTCATCTTTCCACTATCCAAGGCCCCTCAGAGATCCAGTCACCTCAACTAAAGCTCTATTAGTACTATGTGCACTCTTAAACACATTTTGGTAAGTATTGAGAATGTTATTTTAAGTTGAATGGGCTTTAAGTGGGCTTTAGGTTGGTCAAGTATGAGCATGTCCATGACCTTGGACAATGGGAAGAAAATAGAACTAGTCCAATAATTCTTAACTGAGGATCTGTCTCCAGATTTTAAGACTGGAGCCATGATTGCCTGCTTCCACAACTCAGGGACAAAGCCATTGCTGAGAGAGAAATTAAATAAAATATTAAGAAGAAAACAATAATGTCCAGACCCAAAGAAAATAGTTTTAGATCAGTTTCATGAGAATCATTTCTAGATTTAAGATTTGTTTTTTGCAAGAATAAAAATGTTTCTTCAACTGTGACTTAATTACAGTCATTCATCTTGGGAGCTATTTTAATAGCATTGCAGAAATTATTATTCAGCTCCTTAGCTATCTCAATAGATATTGTAACTTCACCATCAGAATTAAGATATGAAGAGACTGTTGTATTCTTTTTGTTCCCTAGAAGTTCTTTAATACATTCCAATTCTCATGGGGCCCTATTACTTTAGAAAATGACCTATTCTAACAGCGATCAAGTTTAATTTTTTTTGTTAGCTTTTTCCAATAATTATGCAACCTCGTGAATTTGCTTAACCATTGATAAGTTCTATATGTCCTATACTGCTTCCACATTTTGTCTCACTCCTGCTTGGCCTGGATTAGATTTGGAGTAATCCACTCTTGATTTTACTTTTGCACCCTAGGTTTCCTAACAGGGGCAAAATGATCACAGATTTGGCCAAATTCAGTCATAATAAAATCCAGCATTCTATCGATATCTAGTATACGTTGCAAATAGGGTCCAATCAATTTTAGCTACCTGTTTCTAGAGATGCAGCAAATAAGAAATTTGCTGACAAAATTATGGCAAAGTGGCTGATTTCATGCTGTGTAATGCTATGTGAATTTCTGCCGTGTTCGCCAAGGCAAAATTTCGCCTTGGTAAGGTGAAATTTCATCTTGGAAGGTGAAATTACCCCTGCGGAAAGGCAAAATTTCACCTTGGAAGGTGAAATTTCACATCTAAAAGGTGCATTCCGCTTCTAGAGGTGAAATTTCACCTTCCAAGGTGAAATTTTATCTTTCTGCAGGTAAAATTTCGTATTATACCTAGGCGAAAAATTACGCGAAGTGGCTGAAATTTGCATACTATTACGCGTCGTGTAGTTTAGGCACTTCACCCATCCCTACTGGTTTCCTAAATTTAGCAAAATCCAAGTTACACAGGGAGCAAGACAAAATGTGGTCTGGTGGTGGATGTTTTCTCCTCGCTTCCCAAATGCACAAAACCAGGCTATGTCACCAATGGTGTTTTGTACAGGAAATTCTTTTTGTATGCAGTCTGGTCCCATAGATAAAATCCAGCCAATCAAAGTTACTGTTTTGGATTTATAATTAATTCTAGTAGAATCATTAATGAACTGTAACAAACTTATTCCCTCCCAGCAGTCTGTTACTTTAGAACTGTTTTTCTCATTCTCATTAGTTTTAGCACCTTCAAGCAGGATTACTTCCCTTGTATCCCTTTTTGCCTTGTGATACTCTGTCATTAATGAAACTGCCTCCTCTGAGTGTCCAGGTGGTATATAAATGTTGCAATGCATAAATGTTTAACTCCCCCCAAGTAATATTTTCACTGTTAAAAAATCACAAATTGAGGAGGCACATGTGAAAGAATCTAGAACTACAGTTAAACATTGATTTAATGTAAATAAAGCCCCTACCCCCTAGTTTCCCTATTCTAGGTTTTCAAAACATGGTATTGTGTAAGATTTCAACATTCCTTTCTTTTATTTTGGGTGTGATCCAGGATTCTGAAGTGGTTATAATATCAACATTATTAGTGGTAACCCAAACATTAAATTCATCCAATTGAGGTACTATACTTGAAATGTTAAGAAGTACCACTGATAAAGTGCCTTTCAACCTTTCATTAATTAAAGTTTCACCACTAAAAGGATGACCAGGGTTGGAGTGAACATTGGCAGCCAATAAAAAAACATCAAAATGTGTAGCCTCTTCTTATTAGCCACATTCAGTCTAATTATTTCCCCTTTTGTGCAGCAAGTGCAAATACCAGCTACCACATTAGAGGAGCACGGTCTGTTAAAATTATCAAACAGTACTTTAGCATGCCTATAAATATCACAGTCACAATAATTAAGCTGCTGAAAAACAGAATCACAAAGTGCAAACATCTTACCACACCTCCCAGTATTATTTAATGAATCTTCATACCAATTCATTTTGCCAATGTCCCCAAATAAAAAAAAAATAAATAAATAACATATACATAAAACCAAATCACGTTGCAAGAAAAATACTGAACAAATAAAAAAATCTGAAATTACAAGTGCCTCCTGACAAAAAGCAGAGGTGGCTCAATACCATCCGTGATGTGCTCTGGAGCCAGAAACATTTTTTGCCGTATTGGACATCTTGAGTATGGAAGTGACATGCGATGGAGGGGTGTAGGCAGCCATGGATGGTTATTATTTGGTCACTACAGTGGTGTGTAACTCCATCGTACCAATTCATGTCTGCTCTTTGACCGCCTGTCACAGCTTGCCATGGTATAACAATGAATTGAGGCTGTTGAAGGTGACTGGGGAGAAATTGGAGCATTCCTGGAAGAGGACCCTCTTGTTGGTGGACAGAATGTCTCTGAGATCATACTACAGGGACCATCAGAGGGCTATAACCCTGAAAAAGGCAACGTTCCTGCCACAGGTTTTAGACTTAGGGAGGAATAGGCCAGCGTGTCCCTTCCCCACTGTGTACAGATTAATTTGTCCTCCCTGTCTACAGCCTGGAGGAATATTAGCACAAGAAAAGTGCGAGGGGTTGAGTCCTTCCTCCTGGACAGAGTGTCCTGTATTCAAACTGGGATCTTGACAGTTGGCCTGTTTTGGGTCAGCAGTGGTACAGAAGAAAGGCATGTTCACTCTCCTTGGATTTGGAGTGAATTCCAGCCAGTTATTATGGAGGAGGTACTTGAAGTGATTGCAATGCTGTGCCCACCTGCTGAAGTTTGGATCATGGACCTACATGGCTGTTGGTAAACTACCAACAGGCCATGGGCCAGCTGTTTGCTAATATTATCTGGTGTTCCCTATCAGAGGGTTGTTTCCTCTATGTTCTTAAAGAGGCCTACTAAGTTATTTAAAACTAGATTTGCACCACATGTCATGGTCCCTTCCTCTACCAAAAGTGAATTGGATATATATGGCCAACATTCTTTGCCTAATATAGTAGTGGAAGGGATCATAAATTTCTTCACAGTTGATCCCTTCCACTTTCCAGTTCTGGGAGCTGCTGAAGTCCTGCCCACACTTTCAGCAAAGTTATGACATGTGTCCAGAGTGAGCACGGGAACGTGCTCCATTATAAGCTATAGGGGGGCAGATTTCTGATTTTTGAAATGGTCACTTGGTGATGAAACGTGGGCACTGGTGGATGGAACTATATCTGTCTTTTACATCAGAAAGGAAGTTCCCACTGTGCTGGCACAATACCTATAAGAATTTTCTGACTAGATGGCCTCCAGGTGGCTGAATCTCAATTCGACTAAGACAGACTTGATGCTGATGGAACCAGGTCCTTGGGGGTCAGCTACAAGCCTTGGTGTTGTCAGTTTGCTATCTCTAAATGGCACTCTTCTGACAGCTGAGGATTGGGGAAGAATCTGGGAGTCATCATGGACTCAACGCTAACACTAGAACACTAAGTGTCTGCCATGGTCTTCAATGGATTTTTAATGTTAAGGAATACCTCCGGGATTAAATCCTATCTTAGGCAAGAGGATCTGGTGACCCTAGTGCATGCCTTTATGACCTCAAAGTTGGACAACTGTGATACTCTTTACTAGGGCTATTTGCAGGGTTGTTGTGCCACCTGCAGCTGGTGCAGAATGCTGTGGCCAGGGTGCTATTGGGTGCACCTTATAGGGACCATGTAAGAACATAAGAATTCACCAGCAGAAGAAGACTGTGCAGTACATCTAGTCTGCCTGAGATGTCTACCCCCCCATCTACTGCTCTTATTGAGATGACTACATTGATTGTCCCATGCCCATTTGAATTCTCTGACAGTCTTAGCCGCCACCACCTCAAGTAGCAGACTGTTCTAAGGGTCCATGACCCTCTCTGTGAAAAAGTATTTTCTAATACTGGTTCTGAATTTACCATCAACCAGGCATAAGATGTGCTCTCTTATACACACAGTCCTATTTTCCTGAAAGAGGTTACCAGTATATAGTGTATAGTAGAATGTTGTTCTGTATAGAATTCTGTCCCTTTCAAAATGCTGTTCTACCACAGTTCCAAAGGTCATAGAATGTGATTCTACTCTGCTGTGGTAGAACTGCATTCTAGAACCTCTAGAGATTGTATGAGCCAGTTTCATTCTGAAAGCAAAATAATTCACGCACACATATTTCACACAGTACTATACACTATAAAAAATACAGGATGAGCAACTCTATGCACAACCAGTTTGTTCTGCCACATCGGGGTCCTGATTCCCATGGACCTCTCGAGCTTCGCTCTTGAGGTCAGAGGGAATCAGAACCCCTCTGTGGCAGAACACACTGGTTGTGCATAGTTGCCCATCCAGTATTCTCTATGTCCTGTGCTTATCCCTTTAACAAATTTAAATGTTTCAAATGTTTCTATATCTCACCTATGCTGCAGCTGCCTGGCTCCTGACTGAGTGGTGCACCACCTTCCATTTTGTTTTGTTAACACGCAAGGCCTTGCATGGATCTGGCTTCTCCTATCTGAAAGACTGCTTGATCTGGTATACTCCTAGCCACTTTCTCCGCTCCACTGTGAAACTACTGCTGGCCATCCTGAGGTCATGCTTGAAGCAGTCTGGGGACAGTGCATTCTCAGTGACAGCCCCAATGATATGGAACTCCTTGCCTTTCCATTTGATGGATGGAGGTCTTTAAAATTTATTTTTATTTATTTAGTGATTCGGAAAAGTCCTTTGAGCACAAGCTCGTTTACAAAGGTTCCATGTCATAGATTATAAAACAAAGTACAATAGGAGAAAGCAAAGGTACAGCACAATGAATGATACAGCTTGGATTCAGAACTTATAGAATAACTCAAAACATAGGTACAAGTTAAAATAACAAGAAAAACACTTCATGAGGGTGAAGGGGGGGAATAAGCAGCCACAAAGTGCCTTGTCAGTAGTTCAGAGGGATGGGGATAGCTGGCAGTGGGGTGAAGAAAGGAGCTACAAGGGAGAGGTAGGTGCTGCAGTGGAGGTGAAGGGTGGGGGAAGAAGGGAGATAAGGTATAGGGAGAAATGGGGGGTGAGGGGAGGCTGAGCAGAGAAGACATGCTACAGTAAATGGTGGGGTATGAGGGGGCATGGTCAGGCAGCCTGCATTAGTAGTGGCTGTTAGGGAAATTCACAGGACTGGGAGTTGGAGGACGGGGGAAGGTGGGGTGGCAGGTGCTGAAAGAGCATGATGCAAACTAATTTCTGAGGCAAGTCATGAGAAGGGACAGAGGGAGGGGACACCTGAGGCCTGCCTAGTGCTTGCTGGGGGGCAGAGAGAGCAGGTGTGGCTGGACTTAGGTTCAGGTGCACTTAGAGAGTGATATTAGGTGCTGTTTGAGGTCAGTTTTGAATTGGGCCAGACAACTGGTGGCCAACAGGTGCCCAGGGAGTTCATTCATCCACAGGTGGGCCCGGTAGGCAAATGCACATTGCCCAAGTGAGGTGCAATGGAAGTGGATAGCCAAGGCCCCTCTAGTCCTCCCTCTGGTGATCCTTTAATGAGTTGGTTGCCTTGATCACCTACACAAGGTAATGTTTTACCCAAAAGAGCCTTCTTCCCTAGGATGCAAGTCTGGAATTTGACCCCTGTTTCTTAATGACAGCCAGTCTGTGCATTTGTACAGAGTACAGGTGTGAGTGCCATGCTCAGCATCCGGGGTGAGTCTGCAGGCTTTGTTGAGCGCAGTCTGAGCCCTCTTGAGCACTGTATCCATTGCCACCCCATAGACCACTAGTCCATAGTCAATAGTAAATATAATGGAACTGTGGACTGAGAGGCAGAGGGCCCCCGGAGAGAGGTATTGCCTGTGCCTGTACAGGACACCAATCTTGGTATTGACTTTCTTGACCAGAGAGTCAATATGGTGCACAAACATGAGGTATCATCAATTATGACCCCTAGATACTTGAACAAGTGGTCTTTTTCCAGTGGCTCACTGCATGAGTTGGAGATGATGAGGGGGTGGTGCTAATTGTTGTTGTGGGGGCTAAAAGGGTTTGAAAAGCTACCAGTTAACAAGGCCTTTGGTGCCTATCTTTGATTTTACTGAGAAGTACCTCTGATTTTAGATGTATTTATGACTGTATTTATTTTTTGTGTTTTTATTATGTAATCCATTTTATCTTCTGAATGATGTATTTATGTGAAGCACCCTGATCCTTCAGGACAGGGTACTCTACAGATAAGACTGCCTTGCCTTACCTAAAACACAGGATCCTATCTCATAAAAAAACTAACATTCAATATTGCAGTGATCCATCATCCTTGCAGAAAAAGGGAAGAGTAACTAACCCAGGCACTGTTGCTCCTGTTGACTCTCATAGATTCTCCACTCTACTTTTCACTCTGTTTCCCATTGCTGAGCACCACCTCTCAGGGACCAGATGATCCTTTGAAGTTGGAGGGGAGAGCAGTAATTAGCTGTAGGTTTGTGCAGGAAGACTCCTAATTTGTGAGTCTGTGTTAAATGGCTGGTTTGGCTCCCAGTTGACTCCTGGTCTTGTAGTCAAGCAGGTTTGCAAAACAGTCACCGTAGCAGTTAAAAGCAGACATGTTTGTTGTTACTTGGGGTCTATGAGAAATCTGCCACCCTCCTCACAGAATCTCCACTCTGTTTCTCACCGTCGCTGAGCACTGTCACTCCGATCATGCGATCCTTTGAAGTTGGAGGGATGCAGTGATTGGCTGTAGGTTTCTGCAGGAAGGCTCCTGATTAATCAAGCTATGTTAAATGGCTGGCTTAGTCCCTAGTCAGCTTCTAGTCTCACAAGCAGGCAGGCTTCACAAAACAGTCACAACAGCAGTCAGAACCAGAGGTGTTTTGTTGTTACTTGGGATCTACAGAGGCTTCTGCCATCTCCTCATAGACTCTCCAATCTGCGTCCCACTGCCCTCCCTGTAGCCAGTGAGCACCACACTCAGGTACCAGACGATCTTTTGAAGTGGAGAGGAGCAGTGATTGGCTATAGGTTTATGCAGAAAGCTCCTGATAGGTCAGTCAGTGTTAACTGATTTGGCTCCCCAGTTACAGATAGCTCCTGATCTCAGAGGCAGGCAGGCAGGCTTCACAAAACAGTCACAACAGCAGTCAGAAGCAGAGTTGTTTTGTTGTTACTTGGGATCTACAGAGGCTTCTGCCACCTCCTCATAGACTCTCCATTCTGCGTCCTACTGCCCTTCCTGCAGCCAGTAAGCACCACACTCAGGTACCAAACAATCTTTTGAAGTGGAGGGGATCAGTGATTGTCTATAGGTTCATCCAGAAAGCTCCTGATAGGTCAGTCACTGTTAACTGATTTGTCTCCCAGTCAGTTCCTAATCTCAGAGGCAGGCAGGCTTCACAAAACAGTCACAACAACAGTCAAAAGCAAAGTTGCCTGTTGTTACTTGGGGTCTACAGAACAGTCTGCCACCATCCTCATAGAATCTCAACTCTGTTTCCTGCCGCTGGTTAGTGCTGCCATTTAGGAACCAGGCAGTCCTTTGAAGTTGGAGGGGAGCAGTAACTGGCTGTAGTTTCATGTAGAAAAGCTCCTGATTTGTCAGTCCATGTTAAATGACTAGCTGGCTTTTAGTCAGCTTCTGGCCTCACAGGCAGACAGACTTTATAAAACCGCCTCAACAGCAGTGAGAAGCAGAGTTTTTTGTTGTTACTTAGGGTCTACAGAGGAGTCTGCCACCCTTCTCATAGACTGTCCACTCTGCTTCTCACTCCTCTTTCCACCCCTGCTGAGTGCCACTGCTCAGGGACCAGGTGGTCCTTTGTAGTTGGAGGGTAGCAGTGATTGGCTGTAGGTTCATTTAAGAAAGCTCCTGATTGATCAGTCTTTTTCAGATGGATGGTTTGGCTTCCACTTGACTCCTTGTTTCACAGGTGAGTTTTGCAAAACAGTCACAGCAGCAGTCCAAAAGCACAGTGTAGGGAAAGATATGATCCAGCAGGGGAGATGGAAGGACTGTGTTTAGAAGTTTGCTTGGGATAAGTTCCCAGTGCTGGATTGTTCAGTGGGAGAGGGGGTTGGTTATCTGCACCAGAGATGGGCTACTAGTGCCTGACTACTTAGCTGGGGGTGTTTGAAACACAAGTGATGGACCTGCAGTACTGGACTACTTGGTCATGGGGAGGGAGTGCTGTTTTCTAGCATCTGGCTGGGATGGACTCCTATTGCTGGCATGAATGACTGTATGGTGGTGGTGGTGTGTCTTAAAAAGAAATTCTGTCTGTGTCATTATTCTTATCAGATTATTGCTGAGTGTATCATAAATAATACTGTCACATGCACAAAAATAGGAATTATTCAGTGCATGTTAAACATTAACTTAGTTTATGAATTTCATATCATTATTTTGAAAGCTGCAGAGTATTACTCAAAAATGACACAATTGTTTGAAATGGGACTTACAACAGCATGTGCAAGGTGATACTGTAAGTACTATCACCCATCCAATTTATGTGATCTAATATTTTGTAGTTTGGTCAACATCCATGTACTCTGGGAATAAAAATTAGGTTGAGGGAGGGGATTCTCCCATTGCATACAACACCTTCATTAAACCATGCTTGTAGTACTGCATTCAGTTCTGCTCAGTGCAATATAAATTAGTTTTTATTTAGAAAGTTGGGCATGAAAAGCACGCAGAGCTGTAGTTCATTTCCAGATGTGACCTAAGGTTAAGGAAACATGGGATAACGTTTAGAGAAATACAGATCAGGTAAATATACAGAACTACAATTAAGGCGATATACAGAATACAAATGCAGGCCCTCTGCATGATGAAGCAGGAGTGCAATGTGAAGCATCAGGGAAGCCTGGCTTATATTCCTTATGGTTAATGAACTTTTAGGTGGATATGTGAATACAGAGACAGCTGAAAGGAAGGTGGTGCTAGTAAGTAAGTAAGTAAATAAGTAAAACTTTATTTGTAGCGAACCTCTCCAAAACCAAAGCGCTTTAACAAAGCATAACAATTCCAAATATAAATAAAACAATAATACTAACATAATTAACTTAATAATTCTGATCAAATAATTTAAATTAAAACATCAAAGAAAAGCCTGATTAAAAAGACAGGTTTTGAATTCGGCTTTAAAACTTTCAACGGTCAGGCATTCTCTTAACTGACAAGGTAGAGAATTCCACATGGTGGGAGCTGCAAAAGAAAAAGATCCAGCACCAGAGGTTTTCAAACACACCCTGGGAATCTCTAGCAATCCCTCATTGCCAGATCAGAGAGGATGGTGGGAGCAGTACGGAAACAGAAGATCTTTCAGATAGCCGGGTCCCTGATCATATAGGGCTTACCCTAGGGCTTACAAAAGAGGAGGAGAGGGAGGTGCCTAATCCAATTAACAGAAGCACTCTGGATAGGGGGTCAATCCCAGTCCATTCACAGAAGAAAGGGTTCTGAAAGAACTCCTAAAACTGAAGGTGGACAAAGCAATGGGGCCTGACAGAATTCACCCCAGAATTCTAAAAGAATTAAGGGGAGAACTAGTGACACCACTGACTACCCTTTTTAACAAATCATGGGAGGATGGTGTGGTACCTGAGGACTGGAGGAAGGTGGATGTGATTCCCCTTCACAAAAGTGGGAGCAAGACAGAGGCAGGAAACTACAGATCTGTCAGTTTGACCTCTGTGGTAGGGAAAGTGATGGAATCACTTATGAAGAAAAGAAATGTTGAGAACCTAGAGGTCAGTGGGGTGCAGGACCCAAGACAGCATGGGTTCATAGCAGGAAGGTCATGTCAGATGAATCTAATTGATTTCTTTGACTGGGTGACCAAAGTAGTAGACCAGGGAGGGGCTGTGGACATGGCCTACCTAGACATTAGCAAGGCATTTGACACAGTCCCACACAAAAGATTAATAATCAAATTAACCAGCCTGGGAGCGGGTCACAGGGTGGTAGCCTAGGTAAAACATTGGCTGGACAACATGACACAGAAGGTAATTGTAAATGGAGGGGTTACTAGTGGGGTACCAGAGGGATCAGTACTGGGTCCAGTCTTCTTTTATGTCTTTATAAGTGACATTGCAGAGGGACTGGAAGGAAAAGTACGTCTCTTTGCAGATGACGCAAAGATCTGCAACAGGATTGATACACAAGGAGGCATGGAAAGGATGAGAAGGGACTTGGCAAGGTTGGAGGAATGGTCAGAAGTATGGCAGCTTGGATGCAATGCAAAGAAGTTAAAGCAATGCACCTGGGAAACAAAAACCCAGGGGAAGATTACACAATAGGGGGGGTGGTAGTAACAACAACAGAAATGGAAAGGGACCTGGGGTAATCATATCAGATGACCTTAAGGTTAGCAAGCAATGTGAGATGGCAGTAGGGAGGGCTGGGGGGATAATAGAATATATAGGGAGAGGCATCACCAGCAGAAAACAGGAAGTTGCTATCCCTCTGTACAGACAGTTGGTGAGACCCCATATGGAGTACTGCATCCAGTTCTGGAAACCCCATCTCCACAAGGACATAGGTTGGAGGCAGTCCAGAGGAGGGCAACTAAAATGGTGCAGGGTCTGCAAGAGAAGCCATATGAGGAGAGACTAAAGGAGCTTAATATGTTTACCCTTGAGGAAAGGAGGGAGAGGGGGGACATGATAGAAACTTTTAAGTACCTCAGTGGAATCACAAAGTCCAAGAGGGTAGCATCTTTCAGAAAAAGAGATGTGCAAGAACAAGGGGGCACAATTTGAAGATAGAGGGAGGATGGCTCAGGGGCAATGTGAGAAAGTATTTTTTCACAGAGAGGGTGGTGGATGCATGGAACAGCCTTCCTGAGGAGGTTGTGGGGTCTAAAACTGTGGAAGAATTCAAGAATGCATGGGACAGACATAAGGCAATTCTTGTGGGGGGTAGGAAGAAATAGGCTGTTGGTTAACTAGGATGTGCAGCTTATCCTGTAAGTAGGGAAATGGGCAGACTAGATGGGCCAAGCGGTCCTTATCTGTCACCAAAGTCTATGTTTCTATGTTACCTATCAGTAAATATTGGGGGTGGAAAAGATGGTGGGGCCGGTTAAGATGGCATCCTCATGGATGTTTTAGATGTTCACACAGTAGCGTTTGGAAAGTATGAAGGTTAGGTGATTGTGGACGGGGCATTTAAATGTTAAATTGGAACTGACTACATGCATATGGCATGCGTGCAGCAACCAAGCGTGGAAACCATAATTTTTATGTTAAATTGGGAAAGACTGCATGCATGTGGCATGCGTGCAAAAAGCAAGTGGTCACTAATAACTGCACATGTAAAAGTTATGTGACTTGTTCAGGATTACACCATACACAAGTGGGGGTTGATGAGATTCAAACCCAGGTCTTCATGCCTCCTGGCTTGCAGTTTAGTGCCTTTAACAGTTAAGCCATACTGTCTGCACACATATGGCTCACTTGTACTTCAATACATACTGTATCTGATTACATCTGCATGCATGTGGCATACTTATAGTCACTGTTATGTTTTTCAGTTTTCTTTTTCTTCTCTTACTCATCTCAGTTTCACAGTTGAACTGCATGTGGCACACATACCAATGGAAACACATGTTTTTCCAACCCCCAATACTCAGACATACCCACAAAGCCACTTAATTACTTCTGTCTGGCCTGTACTCCCACTATTTTTTCTCCATAGTTTTGAATGCTTCCATACAAGCAAACTTAAAGTTGCAAATGCAAATGTAGCAATAACTTGACAAACACACCCACCCACATGACCAGCCCCGTCCCCCATGTGCACACATGGAGTGGGTATGGCCATGCTGCTACAGACAACCCACCAAGTATAAATACAGTCAATTCCACTTATATGCCTTTCGGATGTATGCCTTTTTCGGTTGTATGCCCGTTTATACCAGATCCCGATTCCTTTCCTATATTTACAATGATAATTGTTCCATTTGTATGCCTGTGTGATTTTGCTTCTATGCCTTTTATTTTGGCAAGAAGATGACTGAATTGCTGCTCTTGATTACCAAGCTAGGTGTTAATTGCCCATTAGCAGAGGTTAACAGCTTTCTGCAGATTTCTAGTGTATGCTGAGTACTTCAGTTCAGCTCGGTTCAGCTCTCGATACAGAAAAAAGTAAACAAAACAGGCTGGACCATGTCCCACTGAGGAGGAAATCTGTGAGGACATCCAAAACATGACTGGAATTGACGATAACATTGAGGAAAGAGGACTACAGCCTGTTGCTACCTGTAGCTCTAACAATGAATGGTAACAGACATGCCGGTTTGCACTTTAAACTGTTACAGATTTTTATTTTATGCTTTTGCTGAAATGCAATCAAGGAATGTTTTTTTTTGTGTAAATAATGGTATTTATGGCATTCTTACACATGGGGAGTTCGCTGTGTAACTTTACCTATTGGTGTATAGCAAAGTAGTGTTCTCACTTGTATGCCGTTCCGCTTGTATGCCCATTTTACCGCAGTCCAGAGCACAGGCATATAAGTGGAATTGACTGTATAAGTAAAAGTCTCTTACTTGAGTACTAGGGGGCCAGAAACAGGAGTCTTTAAGAGATGATGTCCATGGGTCAGAGTGCTGGGGTGTACCCCGTTAAAATGAATGGAGTTATTTTCTATTACTGTTTTATATGTTATGATGGCAAGTTGGAGAATAATGAAGGCCACTGTTCTACTAACAAGGCCCTTGTTAGTTGAGCGGTGGCCTTCATTAATCTCCAATTCTCCCCCAATAATGTATAAAATAGTAATTAAAAAATACTCCCATTCATTTCAATGGGGCACACCTCTGCAGTCTCCTTTGCCCTTTGTCATAATATGCCTGAGCATGTGGATGTGGAGGTCAGCTTCATGGGAGGGGGCATAAGCCTGATTATAGTGGGGCTCCATTAGTCTGTGCATACCATGCTACTTAACTGGCCATGAATGCAAAGAACAGTTCTAGAATGTCTGTAACATCTCTAAAAAGTAAAACTTATTTGGTTTGACTGAAACATGATATGCAAATCAGGAAAAATTCTAATGTATAGGGTTCATCTGTATACACCCCAGAGCAGTGCATTAGAGTTGGGCTTAAACCCACCCAGTTACTAACCAATTTATTTCCTGGCTGAAGTTCACCCCCCCCAAAAAAAGAACTTTTCCCCCAATTTTCTCCCCAACGCCATTCCATTCAGTACCCATCCCATATGGGTCATGAAGTCACCCAACAATGAAGAAACATGAAAAACACATCAATATTTCAGTCCTTCCTCCTTCTCCAATCCTCCTGTTAAAAAATGATTTACTTTTACTTACCTGGCTATATGGCCAGAACCTGCAGTCTGGCATAGTGTGCCATCAGCCCAGTTTTTAGTCCGCTCCCCCACTCTCCTTCACCAGAAGCCAGATGCTAGAACCGACCATCACAGGTCTCCAACGTGGTCTGCGACCAGGTCACCTCACCATATGAATCTACCCAACCTGGGTTGCTTCCTTCTTGCTTGGTTGCTGCTGTGACTGCTGCCACATTACACTGATCAAGGCCTATGAAGGCCACCTACACTGCTGTCACCATTGCTGCTAAGCCTAGCTTGCTGCCATGAGGGTCTGTGCTGGGTTTTTTTGTGAGGTGAGCCTAGTAGAGTAAGTAGGTAGCCTAGTCTTGAGTTAGCTTCTAGCTCACACTCTGCCCCTTCAGCCACCAGTGGAGATGGAGACTCACTAAGACAAGAACAAAAAAATAGGCTACTACAATGCTGCTATTAAGAGTTCGGTGTTCACTGACTCCTCCAAGCTGTAGTGTTCAGCCTGTCTACTCTGTGGTTGGAAAGACAGTGTCAGACTTGCAGGGCTCATGTGCTTTTCTTGGCTGGAGCTCATCAACATCACATGTGATTGTGCTGCTGCTAATAGGTGGAGAGAGTGGACAACACAGTACAAACACAGTTAAGTTTGGAGAGTGCCTACAGCATGAGCACACACAGGCCAGGTGAGCACTTGTTGTGCAAAAGATTAAATCCACATTTAAAGCCATTACTGCCACGCCATAAGAATAACCTAGGCACAGATATGGGGGTGGAGGCAACTGCTTCCCTCTGCCCTACCTAAATGGCACCCTGCTTAATGGTAGAAATTCATTCTCAGGTGCTAATACAATGGTTTCCACTGTGTTCTGAGGTACCGTATCTCCACGTTTCATGATGTGTCCTGATCATTATGTGGGTTAGTGTCCCTCATTGTCCCTCATTTTAAGTGTCCATGTCCCTCATTTCAGTGACAAAATGTGAGGTATGGTGCATTCCTCCAAGACCCTACTCAGCACAAAGAGTGCTGAACATGGCCATAGTGTATGTGCTCAATACAGAATGACAAAGGGAAAGTAAGTGAGATGAAACAGTCATGGAGAAACACATGTGTAGCACTAAATGTGCATAAGGAATTTGCATGGTCCCAAAACAAAAAGGACAGGCTTCACAACACAGGGGCCCCTCTTCGTACATCTGGAATGGGGGATGTTGACTGGCTATATCCTAGGAATTTAATGCAATAAGCAAACAATACTTTACAGATTAATGGCAATTTAATGACAAAAATCAAAAGCCAGTAAACAACTTGCAAAAGGATCAGAATTAATGAATTTACTTAATTTTTATGGGAATTCAAATACAAATTTATTTTAATGACTAATTGCTAGCAGTAGTATTAGAAATAGAAACTGATGTGTTTTTAGATGAGATTTGCACCAGCTTAGCTGCTGCACACATGGCAAGCATGCAGCATGTGAACCTGATGTGATGTTTAAATGATATTCACACCAGCTTAACTGCTGAACTCATGTCAAGAGTACAACACGCAAACCTGATGTAATTTTTAGAAGATGTTTACACCAGCTTACCTGCTGTGCACATGTCAAGCTTGCAGCATGCAAACCTGAGTTGCCTTTTAGACCTGGTTTGCATATGTTCACTTAGTGTATGCGAACCGCATGCAAGCATTGCCCAATTACGCATGTAGCATGCATTCTGCATGTACACAGCACACCTATATTTCTGTGATGGATGGGCTTTATTATTTGGTTAGCTAATATCATTACAAATGTGTAGTTAACATATAATAAATAATGTACTGCTAAAATAAATCAGAGTAAGTCCATTTGTTGATATTACAAATATATATAGAGAGATGAATCTTTTATAAAATCTAAGATGTTGAATTGGATTTCCACCCTATGATGCTGTACGCACCTGGTCAATAATGCAATATACAAAGAAAATCATTTTGATCTTTGTGATAAGTATGAAGAAATATGAAGACAGATAGTCAAAGGTGGGACAGTCTTTGCTGTACATGTTGAAGAAACACAGCTGAGTGACCCAGCAAGTAGGCAATGTAGTCTAGTGATAAGAGAATTGAATAGAGGACTAGGATATCTTAGTTTTCAATCCCATCATCTAGAACATAGAATATGCAGAACAAGAAACTTACAGTATATAGTATAGAGGATAATGGATGGTCTTCAGTTAACTACACTGTAATCTGTTCGAGCAGTTGCCAGGACAATAATATAAACCTCGAGAGCACAGCTCAAGAGATTTACTGTTGTCCTGGCAACTGATAGAAGAGATTGGGACCAGTCCTTACTTTTCTGCCTTTTTTTTTTTTTTTTTTTGTACTTTGCTCCACTATCCTTTGGTTTGGCTCTCCCTGCTGTGGCCATTTTTTGGAATGCAGAAGTCTGCAAACTAAGGGAGACATGCATGTGCAAATACAAAGAAGTTGTTATGGTATCACTGTGATGTAGTCAAGAGGGGTTAACAAACTTTTGACATCACAGTGATACCATACAGTAACAAGGTTATATAATGTGCAATTTCAATGTATAATAAGGGCTTCACATATGTTATAATTGAGTAATTTAAGATTGGATGGAGCTCTGTGTCCATGAGGCACCTCCCCTGCTTCATAAGCAAAGATGAATCAGCATTTATGTATTTTATTTATTTATTTCACAAAGTTTCACCAGGAAAGACATATTGAGCTGCTAACAGCTTGTTTACAGATCCTTCCTTGGGGTAAGGAATGTGGAAAATTATGTACAACAAATACAATACGTCAAGGAGCATAATCAAAAATTGTAGACAAATTAGTATAACAGATTACATAATGCAACTATTTCTACAGAACACTGAACAGGTAATGAAGGAATCAGATTGCCAGGGCAAAACTAGTGGAGGGGGGAAAAGGGAGGTAAGAGTCATGAACAGTTGCAGGAGAGAGCAAAATGGTCATGAAGGAGAGACCTTAAGGAGAAAGCAGATAAGCAGAGTGAACTAGTATACTAGTATGCTGTGCAACATGTACTAATTTATGATTCTGTACCTACTATTCTATCGGCAGAAACTTGTCCAATCACTTAACACACTCACAGATAGACTACCAAAGTGGCCTTTAGGAAAATGTGCAGCATGCAGGATCCATGAAGAATTTAAAGAGTGATTTTTTTCAATTCTTGTTATTTTTACATCTCTAAAAACCTTGCACATCTACTCTTATGTCTCAAACCTAGTGCAATGTCTGATGGATATACAAATCCTTGTGCAGAAGGTAAGCTGACAAGTCTTCTCCAAAACAAGTTACCCTCAGACAGGCTTTTCTCACATTGTCCTCTCTCAGATCCTTTTTTCACCCATATACTGTACTATATTTTATTTACCAAAAAAAAAAAAATATGTTAATGCATACATTAGGGCTGAAAGTGCACAAAGTAGGGAAATGGAAAAAACATTAGGGTTTTGGATTTCTGGAGTCTTGGTGAATCATCGGTGGGGTATTCCTTGGGGGTTTCAACCCTAGTACCTAATCCATCCCAGCTCATAGCCTCCTGTCTGAAGCACAAGGTACAGCTCCAAGTCCGTGCCTCATAGTGATATACTCTTCAGAGGTAGAGAAGTTTAGTTTGCCACATGTTGCAACAAATATCAATCATAGTTTTCTTTATACAGCTCCCATAGTGGATTGCATGAAGAAAAGAGATCATGTCTGACCTTGTTTGCTCAGAGGAGTGGCTGTGCATTAGAAATGACAACCCCAAGTAACATCCCACCACTGATTCACCAAGATTCCGGAGATGCAAAACCATAGTGTTTTGTCATTTCCCTACTTTGTGTGCATTGCATTCCTCGGCCCTGATGTCTACATCAACATAGTTTGTTTGCAATGAAATTCTCTTCTTTTTATGAGAGTGGAATTGTATCCTCATTTGCCCAGGTACCAAATGGACCTGCACGAAATTAAATAAACAGAATAGTGAAGAGATTTCTAGCCCTGCTTCACCAACCAACTAACAAGTGAAAGACCACAGTGTCTTACTATTTGTAGTTGCACCATCATGCTGTACCGTTTTAGCTTTGATACAGCACCAATAATAGAGATTTCCTGCCTGGGTTCTCGGGAATGTTGGATGGAGTCTGAGAGGCAAAAGGAACAGCCAGTCTTACCTGCGAGCAATGAGGACAGAAAGGATCTTCAGCTCTTCAGTAACTAACTGGGACAGTCTGAGATCATGTCCTCTCTCAGACCCTTTTTTCCCCAAAGTACATACTGTTGATACATAGATAATGACGGCAGATAAAGGCCCATAGGCCCATCCAGTCTTCCAAGCCTACCTAATGTAACTACTCTGCATTGGTCTTAGTGGTCAACCCCCGTTGTTTCTTTCACCCCTTTCTAACTAATCCCATATGCCTGTTGCATCTCTGTTTGAAGCTGCTCACTAATTTGGCCTGTACAACTATCTCTGGCAGCAGGTTCCACTTGTCCACAACTCTAGTAGTTGAAAGAGGATTTGCAGATGTCCCTTTTGAATTCTCCCCCCCCCCCCGCAAGTTTCAGTGAGTTCCCACCTTGTCCCTGAATTTCAGCTCAAGGAGAACAGCACCTTGGCATCCACCCTGTTTATCTCATGTGGGTACTTGTATGTTTCCATCATACCACCCCTTTCCCTCCTTTTCTCAGGGGTGTACATATTCAAGTCTTGTAGCCACTCCTTTCTCAGGGGTGTACATAATCAAGTCTTGCAGCCGCTCCTTAATTTAAATCACACATAAACCTTCAGTGAAGTGACATTTGGGAGGTATTTAAGTGAGTCTGTTCTATCCAGGTGCATACCCCTGATAAAGCTTTTGGTGAATAAAGACACCTGGTTCTGTGCAGAAGCATCTAGTGGTTTCTGACATTATTTGCATTATAAGTGTTGCTGATATCTTCAGAGCCATAAGCCCAACAAACTCCACCTGCATGACATGGACTGCCCAGAACCATCCTTCACTTTTCTACCAATCATTTGGCCTCAAGTGCACTCACTTTTGTACACCGTATCGGTGGCAGTTGTGCAGCCCCTCTTGCCATGGTGTCATACTAGACAAATTAAGGGGAAAAAGTTGAAACAAACAAAATAATAATAAAGTCAGCTGAACTGCTTGCATGAACTCCTCATGCATAATCTACAGTACACTTGCATTTGTCTTTCTTGATCATTATGCAAAATCCTGTGACTGCAGACTAGTGCAGCTTTCTGAACATTTGTACAATTTTAATTAACTCTTTGTGCTGTCTAGTGCAATAAAAAGTTAAGATTAGTCCCTGGATTCAGAAGATTCAGTTCCAGAAACCCAATGGACAGTGTTTGAGAGCAGGAGCAGCAGTGCTCGCCACCTGACTACCAAGGAAATTGTTCTGAGCCGGAGCCAGAACCATGAGAAGATTCTCATCTCACCTGATGTGCAACCAGGAACTTATGTATATATTTCCATATTTCACCAACTTTTGTTATTAACTATTTAGGACCCAAGCATTTAAAACACTTGTCATGGGCATAGGTTTCTCAAAAGTGTGACATGCCTTAGAATTCCCTGAAGGGCTCTTTTGGGAAACAACATGAAGCTGAGTGTTTAAAGGGAAATGACTGGGGTCACTGGATAGTTTGATACCTGTTATTGGACCAACATATGTCTGGTACAAAGATGGTACAGTACAAAAGCTTTTAGGATCCCACAGGTCCCCCTTTTAGGTGAATAGTGGTGAAGAATATTTTAAGAATGGCTATCACCTGATGAAGGGACTTGTGTGGCCCCCAAAAGCTTGTGTACTATATCATCTTTGTACAAGACATTTGTTTTCACTGACCTGACCTGAAGAAGAGCATATTATCTCTTGAAAGTTAGTCTCAGAAATAATGTTGTTAGCCCAATAAAAGGTATCATCTGCAACATACATTTTTTTCTGCATTTTTGACTGGACTAACACAGCTACCACATTTTTTTTTTCAAATAAAAGATATCAAACTATCCAGTGACTCCTGTTTTCCAAGGACCAATAAAGCTAAGACCTCTTTTTACTAAAAGAATGTGACTGAAAATGTTGAAAAACAAACAAAAAAAGTACACAGAGCTGTAATGGAATAAAGCTTGACTATTTGTAGATCAGAATAATGAAAGTGCTATAAAAAGCTATGGAACAGAAATGGGGAGGGGGGGCAGTGCATGTGATGTGGTTGTTCAAATTCATCGGAAAGTTTCAATTGCCTGCTGACAAGAAAAAGGATTTCTGCTAAAGTGCAGCTATGGAGAATTCATATCAGAAAAAGCACATTTACAAGTAACAGTAACTCTTTGAGAGGATCTCCATAGAGCAATAATACATTAGAATGTAAGCCATTGGTACCACAACCCCACTGGAAGCCCCTGCATACAGCTGAACCTTTTTTTTTTTCAATTGTTTAACCAGGAGTGGCACACTAAGCTGAAAGCTTGTTTACAGGTGCGACCTGGGACTCGGGAGCACAGGGAAGTTAAGTGATTTGCTCACAATCACACAGTATGCAAGTGGGGGCTATGGGATTCAAACCCAGGTCTCCAGATTTGCAGCTCAGAGCCTTAAACCACTGTGATATACTGCCTTTTTAAGGACCGTCAACTTCTCATAACGTTTGTCCCCATATCCTAGATTATTTTGGTGATCCTGGTTTGCACCCTTTCAACTGCCTCAGTATCCTTTTCGCATTGAGAGATCAGGATGTGTATGCAGTGCTCTAGGTGGGGCCTCATCAGGGCCTCATGAAGTATCAGGGTTACCTTCCTTGCTCTTATTGTCAATCCCCCTTTTCATTCACCCAGCCTGCTGTCATTTTTCCTGACAACAGGTGTGCATGGCTTGTCGTGCTTCAGCCCTTTGTCTGTCACGAGCCTCCTCACTTCAGGTCCTTTTCCTCTGCCACTGCAACAAGAGAGCCACACAATTCACCAGTGTGAGAATTTCCAGTTGAATGGAAGACAAGATGTAAGATAAAGTTAACAAAATGTGTACAAATATTTAAAAACACATGCTCTATATAAAACACGTAATGTGTTGCAATGGAAGAAGACATTTATATCTACATTATATGTAGCATAACCTTCATAACTAACTTATGGGTTTTTCACTCTAGAGTTGTGAGCCTTACGCTTCACTGATGTTATATCATGGCAAATTATTATGTGTTCCAGCAGATGAATAGACAGACAGACCGATATGGTAGATACCATAAACTGTATAATCATTCTGAAGCTAGCTCCAAATGGCAGCAGCCCATTTTTTGTAGCCACAGAGCAAAACAAGTGTTAGTAAATGAAGCTGTCCCTGTTTTGAAGTCACCCCATTACATACAGTAGCTCCCCCTAAATCAAGACTGTAGTGCATACCTGTATGTGTCTATACTTTTAATACAATCATTATTACATTCAAAAAGTTAAAATGTTCTAGTAGGATTGCAAAACAAGAATATCAAAATAAAGTAAAGTTGTATTAGATGTCTGCAGCAGCATCTGTTTCAGCCTATCAGTGTGGTCAGAGTTGTAGAAGTAGTAGCTGTGGTCAGTGTTGGTGTAATCTAAAGCAGTGTACCTGTAACAGAAATAGAAACGTCAGGAAAACAAACTTGTAACTGTAAAGTGTTTTAAGAGTGTTAGTGGATTTTCATCACTTTAATCCACTTTGTCCACACTGTCTGGTTCACTGTTCGAGAAAACCCAAGTCATACTATTTTTGCTTTGTCATTTTAAGTCTTCTTTCTAACCCTTACCAATGTCATGCAACCTCTGCAACTTGCAAGTGAAGATGGCAGCAATGAAGCAGCCAGGTAAATTTTCAGCTGAAGCTGCCCTAGAATGGATACCACCTGTAATTAGAAACCGCACCTGGGGGGAAATCATATAATCTCGTAATGTTGTAGACAGTAGCATTGTTCAGACATCTAAAGCAGGACAGGAGATATTCCTGAGGGATAATGTCATTTAAAGTTATATAACATGATCAGGGGCAGTATTCCAACTGTTAAGCTGGAATGTGGATCCATACTCAGTTAAGGTATGATCACTGCCATGTAGCAGGAGAGACAGACCCTAAGTTCTTTACATCATCACAGTATTATGTTACCATGTTACTATAGGTTCTGTCTATCACCACAGTATTATGTTACTATGAAAGTGGAATGAATTGCATAATACATGATTGATTCGTTGAACACCAGTTTAAAAGAATACTTTTACAATTAGCTATTTATTTATGATGTCTCACTGTTTCTATTCAGACTCACTAGTTTTAGTCAGAATGCAGTAGTGGACTTTTAGGGAAACAAACACATACCACAGTCGTAAAAGAGCATAGGAATCACAGAGTTGGTCCGCTTAGCAGACAGCCAGCGCCTCAACCTCGAAAAACTGTGTGAGAGGCCTTCGCACCATGCACCCTGCTTAAAGTTGGACCAGCATAACATTCTGTGGTGATTTTACATGCAGCCCATGATGCTTTGCATTGTGGGGGCATGTGTGATTTTGTATTTTCTTGAAACTTGGCTTCCCAGCCAAATGCCCTTTGGGGTAACCCTTGCCTCAGTGTTTACGCACAGAGGTTCTTTGTCTTTTAAATGTTTTTTTATTTTAATGGGTTCACCACAATATATCCAAGGCACACTGCCTTAAGGGTAGCTGGTCCATTCCACTGGGGTGTCAAACAGATGAGGCATACTGATGAGTCCTGGTAGGACGAAACACGTGTCTATGTCTTCTGTTAGCACCCTTTGCAAACTGTGTGAGAGGCCTTTAGGCACCATGCAATTCTGCTTAAAGTTGGACCAGCATAACATTCTGTGGTGATTTGCATATGCAGCCCATGATGCTTTGCATTGTGGGGGCATGTGTGATTTTGTATTTTCTTGAAACTTGGCTTCCCAGCCAAATGCCCTTTGGGGTAACCCTTGCCTCAGTGTTTGCGCACAGAGGCTCTTTGACTTTTGTAATGGCAATAAGTACTGTGAAAGCTGTTTTCCTGTACGTTATGTTTTCACTTGTGAGATACCTACTCACTGCATACAGTATTTTGCTGAGGATTATACAGTATATCTTATGTTTGATTTTTATATATTTATACTAAAATGATGGAGACCAGATAACTCATAAATGGATAAATAATACAATCACATTGGTAGCCATAACATTTAAAACTCTGAAAGCCACATTATCATGTTTAAAATACATTGATGTGCTTACAGAGCCTGATGGAGCACAAATATGTTGAACATGTTAAGCTTTCATGTAAAACAAAAGTTACATTCCTAGCCCTAATGGTTCCAAAGGCTGCCCCTTTCAAAGAAATTATCTTTAAAAAGGTATTACTTTGGAACCATCATGGCTAGAAGCATATATAAAAACATGGGACTGTGTGCATTCATTTTGTATAGGAGAACACATAGGTAAATTTAGAGGGCTGCCAGTTAGGGTATACCAGAGAGCATTGTGAAATATACCAAGTTACTCACGGAGATTGTAAATAATCATCTGTCTCAGGCTACCAGTACAACTCTCTGTACATGAGGCTCTGGAACAGTCTTTTAATGATGTCAACTGGGGAACACTTGCAGAAGGCTTTCTATTCATACTAATGTAGTGGCTTAGAAGCATCTTTCTAGATGTTTATTTCCTGTTCCCAGTGGGACTAGCCAATCACTTATTTCATGTTTTAGTAGTTAGACATATGTCTAGGCAATGTAAAATGAAATTAGGGCCCATCTGGTCCATTAGGTATGGAAATCATCCAGTTAAAAGATGCTCCCCCAGCTTTTCTTTTGATATGAATAAGGAACCAGAAAAAGACAAACAGTTCTGGAGCATCTGGCTGCTTCTAATAGGTGCTACCTCTGAGGAAATAATTGAGGAAAAAGACTCATCATATGCTGCAGACAGCAGCAGTGATGACGAGTACATGTTTCATGTGACTCAGCAACCATGTACGGCAAAGCTTAGTTGTTACATTTTTTATATACCCCATCACCACAACTTCCAATGTTCATATGAACAGACATGTCTCTGCTTGCTGCTCCAACATTTAGTACCACAGCATGGCACGAATCTACATACAGTAACTGTTTATGCTACCTTTGTAAGGCGATGGGAATGCAGTACCCCTGCACCAGTCTGTGACTGGATACACATGCTTTAGTGTCATGAAAAGCTGGAGGCAAAGCAATTAGAGATGTTGTGAAATTACATTTCACCGGTGAAATTCCGACGAAATCAGCAATTTTACTGTGCAGAATAGTTCACGAAAGGGTGTGAAATGTGAAATTTCGCCTTCTGCAGGCAAAATTTTGCCTCCCGCAGGGTGAAATTTCACATTATGCAGGTGAAATTCTGAATTCTGCAGGTAAAACTTTGCATTACGCAGGCAAAATTCTAAATTTTGCTTCTGCAAAAAATTTGCAAAATGGGTGAATTTCATGAAATATTTCATGTAATGAAATTTTCCAGTTTTGCACTTCACTAAAAGCAATCCCGAAAAGAAGAAAAATGGCTCCTCCTAGTTACAGCCAGTGGTGCCCTCTCTCATTGAGCCTTGGATTCTGCCTTGCCCATCTCCATGAAGTCTCAGCCTAAGGTACAGTAGGTAGTCATATTGAGACTTAAATCAAGGCTTAAAGGAGATAGGAAACTGCTTTTACACCTCTGGGTATCAAGTTCTTTTCCCTTTAGCATCCATCCAGTCTTTTGATATGTGTAGACCTTTTATGTTAAACTAATAATATTTGTCTTGCCTCTGTAACTACCTGAATCCCTTTCTGCTCTGTGGTTGCTGTTTTCTCTTTCGAACTGCTTGAACATTCTATGACATCAGTAACACTATCCCAGGGCATTCAGATCAATAGCGTGGAATGGTGTTAGTGATGTCATGGAATATCTTAGAAATATGAATAGAAAGGGGCAGTACTGTATGTGCTGTTGGTAGGGGCACTCTATGTGGATCTGAAGTCACCCCAACTCTAGATGATTTATTTATCAGAAATTGGTCAAACCATATCAGAATAAATAGTGTAATGGCATGGAAATGAAAACAGGAGGGTAGCTGACCATCTATCCTTGTAGTCTGCATGTACATGTCTAGCAATAGTTGCAATCCCCTGTATGCTGATCACTGTCAGAGGAGTTAGTAGGATTTTGGACAGTGAAAGCCCAAGCATTGCTGAATGGGGTGGCCTGGGTTCATCATCTTCTTAGTTCAGCAGACTTGTCTAACTTTAAAAATCAAAATGAAAGCCAAGGCCTTTAGGCTCTGGCTTGGTGACTCCCTTGTCTATATTTCTTTGTGACATTTGTAACTCAGTATCTGGGTTACTCCTGTAAAAGAGATACAGTCCCAGTGAGCCCACCCAGTTAACAAAATAGATAAATAAAGCTGAAGAGTGCCTTGGACCAGGGTAGAATCTGGACAGAGGTCAAAGGCTGGCATGGTGGGCTTGGGTGACTGAGCTACATGAGGTAAAACAAAAAGATAAAAGAAACATTAAGAAAAGAATGGTAAAATAACTCAACAGTGGTGAGTGACATCCATCAGTTTCCTGGCTGTCATTTGACATGTTGAAGCAACAGTGCTGTAACTTCTGGTAGTAGCTTAGTGCCTTCATTGAATTCTATTGAGTTGATGTTTTTTAATGTTTTAACCACAGTGTGTTGTTAAACATGTCATGACAACCAGCGGCTTGACACATGTCACATCCACGTTCTGCTAAAATATGCTGCATCCAGTTCATTGTTGCCAGTTCTTTTGTTGTCCGAATTGTACTTTGTATAGCTAAGCCATTATTCTACATATTCTGCTCCCCAGCAGCAAGACCCATTCACTGCACTGGCTATATATGCTGCTGTGAAATAATTCCATTTTTTTTTGGATCCTCATACAAAATAATTCTACCTGATAAAATGCAGTTATAGTGCCAGTTTCCTTGACAGGCATGCCATGCAGCTACTATTTTCCAGTCAGTGGGTCACTAAGTAAAAATTTATAATATACAGAAAATCAAAAAATTCAATGCCACTAAAGTCATAGAGGGAACATCATGATGACACCCCTCCGCCAACTGATTAACTGGCACAAAAAATAGGTATCAAACTAAGAAAGGCAAACAAAAATTACCTCTCAGCCAGCCAGTTCACTACTGAGCCACTGGATATTTGCAAAGTCCATAAGTAAATGTCAGATAGAAACTATGCCATCCATTTTGTTAAGTTTGTCAAGCTCTTGAGAAATGTTTAGTCACTGAAATATCTTCAACTATCTTTCATTTATCATGCAGAAATCTGTCTCTGTCACATGTTTAGGGATGCAGTTCTGAACTGTAGAATAATATTTCAAAGCAGAAATTGATATTGATGTAGCTCATTTGGCAACATACCTAGCGTATGGCATATCTACCCATGGCCCACATTTTTCTAGTACCATTATTTGACAGTATGCTCTCTTATCATTCCCCACATTTTAGGTGCTGGTCTCCCACAGCTGGGGGGGTGCAATCTTAACAGATATTTATCTGAAAATAGACAATGACGTTGCATCTATTCACAAAGGCCAACTATGGCTAGGTTGGTATGTACTTGGAAAATAGTGGGATCCCTGGGGAACATTAGGCCACACCATCCTGTTGGACCACACTTTTCACACATAATCCTTTTCTTTTGATGAACATGTGATAGTGACATGCCTTTATTGAGAAAACTAATTGCATTGCCTAGTTAGCCCTGCGGGACTGCCTGATCAAACTCAGTGTGCTGGGAATCCTAACATTAAGCAAGTACCTAGAAACCTACAGTAGTCTCTGAAATAATACTGTTGTTTTACTTTAGACATCAACAGTAATAACATATCTATGTTTCACTGCAGTTTAGGTAAGACTTTGTATACACATTCAGATTCATGTTCCTCTGTCATGCAGCAGATTCAAAAGTATAATTCATGTGTATGCAATCTAATAACTCCTTGCATTAAGCTTGCACAGATGGGTGGGACTGTGATTTACTCCAGAGTTCAGAACCATTCTACAGCACTTGTAATCTGGATGTCACTAGGCAATCCCTTATTGGGCTGTCACGCCATTTAAAACAAGTATAGAAAGTCTATTTCTGAAACTTTTACACAGCTGTCTTTCTTTATTATGTACCAGTAAAGTCAGCTGAGTTTAATACATATATCTGGCAACTGTTATATGATATTATCATGAAAGGAGGTTCAGTTGCATAACCATATTATATCTCTCTCCTGCATTGACTCATCATCATCATCATGAAGTAGCAGATAAACAATTTTCCAGTAAGGTGTCTTCATAATGTCAGTTTCCAAGAAAAAAAGCACATAAATATCAATTAACTTAATATTCACAAGGAGACAGGGAGCTGTTTGACTTGAGACTTGATGTAAAGCCTTTTAAATCTGCTAGAAATATGTATGTATGTGCCTTTATGCTGACAGGGAACTTGTGCATGACATTACAGCTTTGAGGCTTAGTTAGACAGGAATACCTACTCTCCTGTCTTGGGTACTCCTAGCTTTTAGTGAGGGACAGTGTGGGATACTGATGCTATGAGGCCACCTCCCATGTTGCTAGCTGATAGCAGACACCAGGGAGTAATCTAGGGGGGAAAGGCAGTTGTAGACTGTTAAATTGCAGCACAAATTGACCATGAGCTACATTTTAAAGCATTTTGTATGCCCTTCCTTTCAAGTGAGCAAACAGGAAGTTGCAGCATGCCACTTCTGGTCCACTTCCTATATAGATGCCAGTGCGAGCAGCCATTAGGCAAGCAGCTGTTCTATTTGTGGCTTGCAGTAAAGCCTTTTAAATCTGCAAGATTTGTATGTATGCTTGTATGCCAATAGGGAACTTGTGCACTGCATTGTATCTTTGAGGCTTAGTCAGACAGGTGTACCCTCTCTCCTCTCTCGGGTAATCCTATCTTTTTGTAAGGGGTAGTGTGGAATGCTGGTGGTGTGTGACCATCTCCCACATAATACTATCTGCAGTCAGACCCCAGGGAGCAGTCTAAGGGGAAAGGTAGTCATAGACTGCTTATTTACAGCCCAAATCAACCAAAAGTTTTATTTTAAAGCATTTTTGTGTCCTAATTTGTGAGTGTTTGAACCAGAAGCTGCAGCATGCCACTTCCAGTCCACTTCCTATATCAATAGATGCCAGTACGAGTGGCATCGAGCACATTGGCAGATGCAATGCACAGACAGAGGCAAGTGCATCTGCCTGCTTCAGTTGAGGAAGACAAGGGAGGGAGGCAACACCCATTACACCCTATTTCTGGAAAAATGACTACTATTCTTTATTTATTTTTTTTATTTAGAAAATGTTTCACCAGAAAAGACAACATGAACTGCAAGCAGCTCATTTCCAGAAGCATCCTGGGGGAAGGGGGTTACAATGTTGGGGGAGCATCAAACAAATAGCATTACAGGAGGAGTGCAAAACACACAGGAACATTACAATGCAGTGCAAATTAAAACATAACAGAGTGGTAGTAGTAGCAGAGTCACCCAGATCTAATGGTCAGGAACAATCTTAGATTGAACAAACTGAGAGCAGCAAGCAAATGGCAATACAGGAGTAATACAATAAGAGGCAATGAGTACAGTGCAATAACAGTAACAAACCGGTGCTGAGCCGAATGGGCTAGTATAACTGGACATGGCAAGAATCCTAGTTAGAAAAGCCAGTGTTGCAGCAAGCTGAGCCTGGAGAACCCCGAGTGGAAGCGGACCCAGTACAAGTGCTAACAGAATAGGCTGGGCATGAGGTATGACATGCTTAGGGGCCCTAGGGGGCAGAAATGAGACCAGTGGAGAGAAGGGAGGGCAATGAAGAGAGGGTAAGGGGAAATGAGAGGGGGGGAGGGAGACGGGATGGGGCATTTTAGCGATGAGTTCCCCTTCAGGATGCAAAGAAACCCTGCAAGGGAAGCAGACCAAAGTAGCAGGGGAGAGGGGATAAAGGGAGGAGGTGAAGAAGGAAGGGGCAAGGGAAAACAGGAGGGTAGGAGGGTGAAAGATTGGGTGATGAAGGGATGGAGGGCAAAGGAGTAGGTGGTATGGGGATGGAGAGGGAGAGATGACTATCTAGACTAAACAAGTCTAGTTCCCTATAGGATACGAAGAACCCTGTAAGAGGATGAGGATAATGAAGTAGGGGCAAAGGGGGGGAGGGGCCAGGAACTGCTCTCCATGTAAGCAGAGAGCCCTGTGAGGGGGTCGTGACCTGGGCAGATAGGACGGGGGGGGTCAGGCTGAGGAGAGAGGGAGAGTTCCTTGAGGGAACAGTGGGAGGTCAGGCAGAGAAGAGAGGGAGAGTTCAAACATAGGCTAGGGGAGATGAGTAGGGAATAAGAATTTGGGTGGGGGATGGGAAGGGGTACAAAGTAGCAGGTAGGGAAGAGGAGAACAGTAAGGTTGGACAGGAGGGGACTACTCCTTGGGAGGGGGGTACTGACGGGTTAGAGACAAGTGCAGTTTGAGGAGTAGAAACTGTGTAGGGCTAGAGAGATAGAGTTTGAGGAGGAGGAGGAGGAGAGCTGCACAGGAAATGACAGGGAGTTCCAAAGCATGGGGAAGTGATAGAAGAAAGCTTCCTGTCCAATAGAGGTAGTGCAACGAGGGATTGCTAGAGTGAGAGCATCAGTGGATCTGAGTGGGCAGGAGCAGGGGGAGGAGTAGAGAGAGCACTAGAGAGGTAGAATGGGAGAGTCCCAATGCAGTATTTAGATGTGAATTTGGCACAGTGGGAGAGACGCCTGCACTCTAGGGAGGGGAAGGTGAAAGAGTGATACAGGGAGCAGTGGTGAGAGCGGTAGGGGGCGTCAAGAGCAAAACAACAGAAAGAATTGAAAAGAGGATGCAATCTGGTGAGGGAACACATGGGAGCAGCACTGTAGACTACATCACAATAGTCAAAAATAGGGAGAATCATTTTCTGAACAATATCACACCAAACCAGTAGTGGTAGGGAACTACAGTTCCTGTAAAGGACACCAAGCTTGGGGAGCAGTTTTTGCAGGATAGCGTCAATGTGTGCAGAAAAGTTTAGGTGTTGGTCAAGCCAGACACCTAGCTATTTAAAAGACAAGGTGCCTTCTAAAGTAGTCCCATCAAGGGTATGGAAGGAGGGGAGTGAGGGCAGCCTAGAGAGTCTCTGCCTAGTGCCAAAGGTCATAGAGACTGTTTTCTTGGCTTTGAGGAATAATTGATGTGAGCTTAGGCAACGTTGAACATTATTGAAGTCAACCTGCAGTTCGGAAGTCACATCAGAGGGAGACTGGCCAGAGGTGAATAGGACCATGTAGTCAGCGTACATATTCTGGCATGCCTAGTCAAATACCAACTAGGGACTCTAGGTAATTTACCTCACTATATAGGTGACTCAATTATCACTATAACTGTAACCTTCACTCTTATACATGATGGATCCAACTGGTGATCTCTTAGCTCTGTTGTGTAATGAAGACTCAATTATCCAATGTGAAAAATGTAAAATGTAGGCTTATTTTTATTTTTATTATTATTTCAGAAGACACCTTTGAGTTAAGGCTCTTTTACAAAGGTTCCACGTCAGGGAAACAATACAGAACATAGTGAGGACAATAACAAGTACAGTAGTTTCAAGCAGCCATAGGTTTTGTCGGGTACACTAAAGCGTTCATATGGAATTACTGTAATATGTACAATGATACACAGTATGTATATTAAGTTAGAGTAATCTGTGTATATTATTCAAGAACATATGTACAATAAAAAAACAGTTGTAATATGGTTCACTGGAATAAATTAGAAACTGCTAGGAGAGATGGTAGATACATGTAAAAGAAGCCATGGGGATAGTATGTAGATAATAGTGGGGAAATAAAAAGGGAAGAGATAGGAGCTAGTGGGGGTAAAGGTGGGAGGGACTTGGGGGGAATTAGAGATACGGAGAGTAAGTTTAATTAGGAGAAACATTCACAGGAGGCCATTGTGACAAGGTGCTGATGCAGGTTGCACTTGGAAGTGCCCAGGGTAGTGTAATTGGTAACAGCAGGTGGAAGCGAGTTGTACCAGGATGAGGCTCTGTATGTAAAGGAGCATTGTCCTTGGGTAGTGTGGCAGCGTGGAACAGAAAAAGTAAGATATTCTGAGCTCCTGGTTAGGCAGGGGCCACAGCGGGGGGCCAGTAAGGACTGAACCCTTGACGGTAGGAGATTTAAGGTAATCTTTTTTGCTAGCATACAGGTCTGGTACTCAAGTCTGCTGGGGAGCTGAAGCCAGTTTGCTTGCTTGTAGATGTTACAGGTATGTGAGAGGCATGGAGCAGAGGTCAGTAGACAACATGCCTTGTTAAGTGCAATAGCTATTCGTCGAAGTACAGTGTCAGTGGCAGAGCTGTAGATCACAAGCCCATAGTCGATTATTGATATAACAAAGCTCTGAATAGCAATGCTTAGGGCTTCATTAGTGAGGCAGCTCCTATGTCTAAAGAGAAGTCCTATCCAGATGTTAATGATCTTGGCAATGCTCTCAATGTGTTCAGAGTAAGACAAGGTGCTGTCGAGGGTAATCCCCTGGTATTTAAACAGTTGAACATGTTTGAGCAATGTCCCTTCACTGTCTGTGATGGATTGACATTTGATTTTATGTTTGTTATGGATGCCATGAAACATCATTATTTTAGTTTTTTTGTGATTTAGTATGAGTTTTTGAGATTTAAACCATGTCTCCACTTGTGTAAAGCTTGTTTGCAGTTGCTGTTGTAGTAGGGAGGGGTCAGGGTGGGAGGTGAAAATAACTGCATCATCTGCATATAACAGGAGTCTATTAGGGCATGATGCAGGGAGATTGTTCAGAAAAATACTGAAAAGCAAGGGACCCAAGATGGACCCTTGGGGAACTCCAAACACCAAAGATGATCCCGGGACCTCAATTGTTCCAGAATATCAGAGTTAATCCAAGGGTTGTTGATACCTTTAATCTTGTGTTTTTTGAATGGGGCTTGGACATCACAGGTGCTGTTAAAGCTGTGGATAAGGTATTCAAGAGCAGTGTCAATGTTGGAGGCTGTGTCTATCAGAGACCAATCATGGTCTCATAGTAGGGTTTTTAGAGACCCAAGATGACCAGGAACGAGTCTCCTGCTGTTAGCGTATTTGTTCAGCCAGGAGCAAAGGATTGGGGAGTGGTCACTTAAACTGTTGTAGAGAACTATTGTTTTCGTGATGTGATCCAGGCAGTTCATGAGAACCCAGTCCAGAAGAGTGGTAGTACCTGTTCTGTAGTTCACCCTTGTGGGTGACTGGACCATTTGCGAGAAGTTAGCAGCAGCCAGTGTGTTCTTATATTTGTTAGCACTGGGGGAGGGCCAGTTCACATTGAAGTCACCAAGCAGGATTGTTTCTGCATTTTGATTAAATGAGTGTATGAAGTCTAGTAATGGGTTTAGCCCTTAGTTGGTCAGTTTGGGGGGATACAGATTGATGCCACTGTCAGGTTTTTGTTTTGTTCTCCAAGCAGTATCTTCATGGCAAGGACCTGGAAAGTCCCTGAATGATGCTGCAGACACATTCCTTTATACAAAATGTCTGGCCTAGGATTCTCTTTTGATTGAGCTGAACTCTATTAAATTTGAGATAAAAAAAAATATGCAGGCACTTAATTAAATGGAAACTTTCATAAAAAACATTGGAGGAAGAAAATGAGTTATTAAACTTTTGAAAGAGAAACTCAGAGGTAGAAGAGGCAAACACCCCAAAAAAACTAGGGATGAATTAGACAATTCCTCAGAAGAGGAGTGGTGTATTGTTCATCTGAACAAAAAATGCAAACGAAGGTATAGAGCAGATATTTTTACAGCCACCAGTCATCCCCCTTAGCAACAGTTTTGACTCCCTAATGGTTAAAATACTACCCACTGGTGAGGAAAATCTGTCTGAAGCACCTACTGGCTCTAAGTGAAGAAACAGAACAAACATAGCAATTGGAGACTCTGTTATCAAACATTGTAACACTACAGTATGTAATAAGAATAGAACCAGTGCTATCATATGCAGTTTTCTGGAGCCAAAATACAAGACATACAAGTCAGACTACCCAGAATTTTCAAAACTTGTTGACCCAACCCAGTTATTAATTTAAATCTTGGCACCAACATTGGCAAAGATCATGAAAAAGACATCTGTCACAGCTTGCTAGAAATGGGTTTGGGTTTAGAAAGAAAGGATTGTGATGCATTTATTTCTGTTATTTTGCCTGTGCCTCATGTAGTGCCCCCCCCAAAAAAATACTATTCGCCACATAAATTACAGATTAAGATTACCAAACTGGTGTAGAAGACAAGGCATTGGTTTGCTACATGGAATGACTTTCAGAACAAAATCACCTGCTTTCAAAGGATGGGCTACATCTCAATGAATAAGGGGCTGAAAGGTTATGTAAAATAATTATCTCCAAAATAGACTCAATAAATTTAAACTTATATGGAAGGGGGAAGTGTCTTTTTATAAACAACTAGGTGGTACTACAAAAAGCATAACAAAAAAATTCCAAATAAGATACATCAGGATTATGAGCTAAAGTACATAATATTCAATGCTAGATGTCTCAATAACAAAATGGATTTGTAGATTATAAGTTCTGAAGGACATACCAATACAATATTCATCACAGAGACCTGGTGGGTTCAAGAAGACACCTGTGATGAAATCATACTAGGATATTACTTGTTATGTAATGACAGACTACATAGAAAGTGTAATGGTCTAGCTACAGTATATATGTATATATGCCTGTGTGTGTGTGTGTATATTTATAAAATGGGTAGGGAAATTGCTTGGAATTTATTGGATGATGAGCATCACATGACCATGAATATATCAGAGCATGACCACACACCTGCACTTTTACCCCCCTTCAAAACAACTTTTCCATTTTATAAGATAGATAGATAACCCACTCTGAGGTGTGCGGTTATGCTCTGATATACGCACGCCATGGGTGGTTGATGCACTTGGCCTGTGGCCTCATGCATAACAATGCACACCAAGTCATGCATACATCAGAGCATGACCACACACCTCAGAGTGGGTTATCTATTGCATATAGATAGATAGATAGATAGCTAGATAGATAGATAGATATAGATATTCTTGTCAAAAAACTTCATTAATGCATCATTTAGGGTTACAATATCAAAGTTTGGAAATGTGCTGTTAGGGTTTCTAATACTCCACCCCACCCTCACCCTCTATGCACCAACAGGCATCAGGGGTGTGCTTTGGGGACATCAGTCCTAATGCTCACCCCATTCAATAAGCAAATAAGCTGAGATGGGTACAGTATAGGAGAATGTGGTGAGCATTAAGGCTGATGACCCAAGACACACCCCTGATGCCTGTTGGTGCATGGAGGGTGGTGGTGGGTGGGTTGTGAGGGTTGGAAACTCCAACAGCACACCTCCAAACTTTTGGTGCTGGAACCCTAACTGATGCATTAATTAAGTTTTTTGCCAAGAATGTAATTACTTTTGAGAAAGTATAATCATAGTCTTATTTGCTGTTCCCAACCATCAGTAATTCTTGACAGATTGTAATTGTATCCTAATTTCTGTGTGGAAGCACAGGGCCTTCTGGGTCCTCCGCACCCACCACACCATTATACTATGCATTTTTGCATGTTGTAGCATTGGGCCCTCTGGGCCCTGTGTTCCCATAACTCCTTAAGAGGGACAAAATTGTCAGAATACCCATGTTATTACCCCACCTGATCTACCTTGTACAGCAAATTTTTGAATCCCCACCAAAATGTAATTGTACACAACAGCAATGCCATTCTGCAACACAGGTGCAAAAACACCTTTCAGCCAGGATTTAAAAAATGACAGCTGTGACATACATTTGGTGGGATAATAACAAGTCTATACTGAAAATTTGGTGTCAAAATATTTTAAATTTGCAAAGGGATGAGCCTGCAAATCCTGCCCAAAAGGTGGCTTCACCAAGCAACCATGAAATCACCTTTTGGGCAGGAATTGCATAATGACAGTCATATTGTTCATGAGACAGGGTCCCCAAAAGGCCATGTTGAAAATTTGAGGTCAAAATCTCAAAAAATGGCTGAGTTGTGTATTAAATCTGAACCCCACATTGAAATGCATTGAACCGCATTTACCTTAGTTTCTAATATTGCAGTCACCAGTTCCAGCAGCAAGACATGTCTTTGACCAAGAAAGCGGATCTCAATTCTGGGAACTCTTCAGGTGAGTGAGGATGTGTGGGGGTGTCAAGGGGTGTGTGGTGAGGTGGGTGCACAGTGGGAGGTTGGGTGGGGGGGTGGAGGTCTGATCGGCGATGGACAGGTTTTTTTTGTCAGTTTAAAAAAATGTAAAAAAGACATCAAGGGACAGTTTTCTTATTTTCAGAATCAGAACAATGTGGAAGGGTGGAGGGATGCCACTAGCCACCAACAAAAAAAATGGGCATCGAGGATCGGGAAGGGAGGGCCACTAGACCACCAGGAAATTTTTAACCATTACCAGTAACAGTAATATCGTGGATCGGGAGGCATTAGACCACCAGGGATATATACATTAAAAAGTAAATATCATCAGGATGGGGGGGTTACGCATAGAGATGTGGAATTGGGGGTGACTGAGGTGATAAAGGAGGGCCGTGTAGTACTATAACTTGCATTCGGCTGAACAGTGTACTAATTTGTGGCAACCTACATCTTCTGCAGGTGGCACTGTGGATACCACCCATGACATTGGGGTTTGGGGAGGTTTACATATAGTGATGTGTGGTTGGGTGTGGGGGGAGCACTGAAGCAAGGAGGTGCAGTAACAGTTGCATTCAGGTCAGCAGTACAATACTGTGCCACAACCTGCAAGTTCCACAGGTGGCCATGTGCACACCACTCATTACAAACCGCAGAACTGGTGAGCAAAGCAATATTTTTTTCACCATACCATCAAAAGGCACATCTGTAAGGGGAGCCCTTTGAACCCTGTAAAGTGCACTCCAAAATTTCTAACCCTGTCTTTGTCAGTAACTGACCAAAATAAACAAGTATAAAAAAACTGTTTTGCTACAAATTGTGGGAAAAGGTTCATGCTCTGCCGTGAAACTGAACCATTTTTCACAATTTGTGGCAAAAATATGGTTGTTTCATGGAACAATGTGCCACAATTTATGGCAAAATAATGTGTTGGATGAAATTTTCTCATTTCTGTGCATTGCTTAAAAAAATGACACCAGAATCTCATTCTTGGGGCGTCAAATAGGTAAACAAAACTGTTAGTGTTTACCAAATAGCAATAACTTTTGAACTATTTAAGTTTGTTTGCCTCACTAACTGAAAACAAGATGGTGGCAGCACAGAAAAACATTCCCCATCTGTGGCAAAAGAAAATGCATTTGCAGAAAAAAGAAATTGTTTCGAGGCTGCCATCTAACTTTTCCCATAGGAAATAATAGGAAAATTTGAAACTTAATAACTTTTGAATGGATTAATATTTTTTCACCAATCCTTCAAAAGGCACATCTGTGATCCAAACCCTATATATCCTAATAATTGCAGACCAAACCACCAAGTCATTTCTGAGAAACACGGTGGCAAATAATTGAACATAAAATGGTAATATTCACATTTTTTGACATTCCACATCTCCGCAACTGCATACCCGACTGGAACAAAACTTGTCACATCCAGTGATCTTTGATCTCCAATTACACATGCAAAATTTAATGGGCATCAGTCGAACAGTTACAAAGTTATTAAAGTACAACATTTTATGATTAATATAGAAGTGACCGCTGAACCCTAACTATAAAGGGTGTGACTGCCCCGTATGTGTGATGTGTGTCTGTGTATATATATATATATATATATATATATACATATACATATATACAGTATATGTATAGATATATATCATAAATTTACAACAGTTGATATATCATCCACTATAAAAATTCCATATGTAAAACTGAGTCTATATGGATTAAATTGACAAATACAAACCTGCAGGACAATTATTTGGACTCTATTATAGACCCCTAGATTCAAATATGGTGACAGACACCGAACTATCAGAAGAATTTGAGAAACATGTGATGTTGGTAATGTTGTGATCATTAGTGACTTTAACTTATTTATTTATTTAGTTTTTGTTTACTGGCTAAGGTGTCGTAGCCACAAAATATGACTATTTTCAGACATGGCCTGGGAGATTACAATACAAAATTAGCAGACAAAACAAAATAACAGGTATAGTTCAGAGGTAATCAACCATACATGGAAAACTCTACACGATGTTCTGTGATGTAAACAGTATTGCTAATATCACAGAGACAATGGCAGAAAAATACACAATAGTATAAACATAATAAGCATACAGTCATAGTGCAGTAGAGTTTTAACACATAATCCATGGTAAGTGCTACATATAACAGTAACAAGGAGTCAGAGCAAAAACATTTTGAGAGCTGAGGAAGGAGATATCAAGCACCCTATGAGGGTTTAAAACAGGAACATAGGGCATGTTTGTCGAGGAGAGTGAATGCATCTTTTTAAAAGCAATATGACTAGGTACAGAGCGAACATCAAGAGGTAGGGAATTCCAATATTTTGGGGCCAGGCAGGAGAAAGCTGAGGTTCCTCTTAGGGTTCTGCACCTAGGGGTGTACAGTAGACAGAGTCCAGTAGGGCTGAGGCCATAGGTGGAGGACAGAGGCACCAGCATGCCTGCAAGAGAGAGAGGTAGGTAGATTAGTTATAATGATGTTTTCCAGCAGGGTACCAGGGGCAAGGAGTCGATTGGCAGATGGAGAAGGCCATCTAAGGTCTGCATATAGCAAGCAATGCTGCTTCAAACGTGGGGAAGTTGAGGCATAACGACAGATACTATTGTACATTGTATCCCACTTACTTAGGGTGTTTTTTAAAGCATTTATGTAGGTGACAGCACCATATGCAAGGGATGGAAGTAGGATACCCCTAGAAATAGCCAGTCTAGCTGAGGGGGTAAGCATCCGATTAGTCCTGTAAGCTATTCTGAGTTTGGAGTTTACTGACTTGCAGGTGTTGATGATGTGTTGCTCAGAGTAGATAGTTTCATCAAGCAGGACACCTAAATGCTTGAATGAGGTTACTTTTGTAAGGGGGAGCCATTTGCACAGGAGATATTGAAAAGTTTGCAGTTTGTTCTAAGTTTGGTTGCAGATCCAAATAGCATGCTTTGAGTTTTACTTATGTTTAGGATGAGCCTTTTGTTGTGAATCCATTCTTGCATTATGAGAAATGCAGATGTTAGTTGACTATTTATTTATTCTATGTTTGCAGAGGAGGTGTAGAGCACCAGATCATCTGCATACAAGGTTGTTGAGCACCAAAGGGTGTTAGAAGATATGTCAAATTATAAAAATGGAGAAGAGAAGATGCCCCAAGATGGAGTCTTGAGGAACACCAACACTGATAGGCACAGAGTCTGACACCACAGAGTTAAATTTTACCTGTTGTCTTCTATTGCTTAAGTAGCTCTGGAACCAGTTTGTGGCATGTTCTGAGAAACCAGTGAAACTAAGGCAATCTAGCAGAAGAGGGTGATTTACAAGATCAAACACCTTTGAGAGGTCAATGAACACTGCACCAGTCATGAGACCGTGATCCAGAGCAGTAAGGGCATCATTTGTAAATTATATTGGAGCAGCAGAGGTGCTATGCCCTTGCAGAAACCATGTTGAGCAGGTGATAGGAGGATGTATTTAGAGAGGAATTCAGTTACTGTATAACCACTAATTTCTCGAGTATTTTGTTTAGTACTGATAGAATGGCTATGGGCCCATAATTAGCTATATCCTTCTTGTCACCTTTCTTAATGACTGGGGTGACTTGTGCCAATTTCCATATGTCCAGAACATGACCATGGCAGAGAGACAGTGTGTTGATTTTAGCCAATGGGGGCCACAATAAAAGGAGCAGCCAGCTTCAGCAGTTTAGGCTCTAGGTAGTTGGAGCCTACACTAGTACTATCAGAGATTGAGTTTAGTAGTTTTAAAACATCAGCATTTGGAATAGCCTTAAAATAGAAGGGTGGATGTATGGGCACATTTGTGTGAGTAACAGGCGTCAGGATGTGATTTGCTGTGAAAGAAACAGTGTATCTGGTGAGATCAGTAAAGCATTTGTTGAAAGAATTTGCAATGGTGGTGGGGTCATTACAGTGTATACCATTGAGGACCATATCATTCATGTGTTGAGATTGGGTTGAGCCCAGGAAGGATTTTACATGTGTCCAGAATTTCTTCAGGTCCCCAGCAGCTTCCAGCAATAGACCTTTGCAGTATAAGCGTTTGGCAAGCCTGATTTGTTTTTTGTACATATTGCGCTGCTTTCTGTAAGTGTCATATTCACTTTGCTGACCCAAGGTTTTGTAGCAATTCCAACTTTTATCATGTGCCCAGAGGGAGGCAAGAAGCTCCTTCTGCAGCCACCTAGTCTGTTTGGCCCTAACACGTCGATTCCGTTTACATGTATGTTTGTCTTGGAGGGATAAGAATATAGAAAGAAAGAGACTGAAAGCAGATTCAGTGTCTTGGGACTGGATAATAGGGATCCAGTTTACAGAAGAGATATCATGTAGAAAGCTTGCTTGATCAAGTGTGGAAAAGTCCTGGAAGGTGATATAGCCTGGTGAGGGGTCTGGAATCACCGATGTTCCCCATATGCAAAACACAGGGGAATGTCACTTATAGAATCAGGAAGCACACCTGAGGTGGTAATTCTATCAGGTCAATTTGTGAGTATCCAGTCTATAAGTGTTCCAGCAGCAGGTGACTGGGTCAGCCTGGTGGGATCTTCAATTAGCTGGTGCATGTTAAATCCATGTACTAGAGATACCAGTGCACTTTTATTTTTCCACAGCTAATTTAGGTTGAGGTCGCCAAGAATAATAAGTTCATTTTCACCAGCTGCAGAGGTAGAGTACTCAAGTAGTTTGGAGCATCCTAGTTGACCTGCTTTAGGAGGACTGTAGGCACATATTAAGTGAATCTTTTTGGTTCCAAGTAGAGGCAGGGTATGTAAAAACTCGCAGTTAGAGGCAACTGAATGTTGCATTAAGGACAAGTTCAGGTGGTTTTTGAAATAGAGCACAACTCCACCTCCCCTTTTTCCAGATAGTCTGTCTCCTCGAAATAGGGAATAGTTAGGAAGGGAGCAGGAAGAGTCAGGAGTAATGGGATTTAGCCAAGTTTCAGTCAGACAGAGAATGCCAGGTTCATATATGGATATCCATGCCTCAAGTTCAGTAAAGTTACAGAGAAGGCTTCTAATGTTTAAGTGTGCTATATGAAGGCCTTTCATATTTAACCAGTCCATATTCGGAGAGGCAATGGGTAACTGGGGGCCAGGGTTTGTTTTGATGTCCCTAGAAAATAACAAAGCTAGAAGCACAAGATACCATATTTTCCATGAAATAAGAGGTGGTACTAGTAGCATGTTCTGCCAGAGGCGTTTAGAGGTAAAGTCAGCGGCCAAGTATAAGAGATGCCTAGTGAGTAACAGAGGAGTCACATCATGATGCTTGATCTGTGACACAAGTAGGTTCAAGTAGGTAAAGTCAGATAGTGTGGAGGTCAGGTTAGTACTGCCAGGAGAGCAAGGTCTAGCGGCAAGAAGAGCCAGTAAATGGAGAGCAAGACACAGTGTCAGCAGGGGCAGTATTCTTCCAGCCATAGCTATCATGGAAACATTTATGGATAGAGGAGAGTAGCAGGGCTCTGAAAAGAAACACCACACAAGATGCAGCAAATAATGTCATGTACTTCTAGCTGGAGAAAAATTTGACAGCAAATGTGCAACCCTGTGCGCGAGATTGCTTTAAAAAGGGAGTGGTAAGAAAGTGGGTCAAGTCAGGTATTGAAGACAGGGAGGCCAATAGTTACAAGAATATGCAGCAGTGGAATACCAAATCAGCTGTTGAAGGAGAAAGGGGTTGAGTGAGGGACTATTTAATACTGTGGGGTGGTGAAAAAATTCAGTCCAGAACACAGCACAGAAAGAGATTTCCCCAAGATCATGGAGTTGAAAAATCAGCCGAGGAGGAGAAGAAACTGCCAATCAGTGCCTGGCTCCACCACTGGGCATCTAATCAAAACAGCAGCATTCAAAACCATGAGTTTTGGAGGTCCGGTGCATATCTGAATCTGTCCGGGGGTCAGTCAGGCAGTCTGTTAGCTGTGGCAGGCTTGGAGAGTGCCGAGGCCACAGCAGCAGCTTGGGAAGCCCGCAGATGGGCCATCTATGGAACAAGAGGGGGAAAGACAGAGGATTTAATACAGCTAGTGTACAATGGCAAGCTCAGAGGGGCAGGCAGGGGGAAAGACAAAGCACGAGGTAAACAGGTGGCAAATGCAAGGCAATTATTTAGAGATAGAAGAGGAGTTAACGGGTCTGTGCTTTGGTGCCGGGATGTCTGAGGAGGACAATAGCAGCACCAAGAGGGGGTGTAAGAGGAGGGATTGTAGGTAAGGCAGAGAAGAAATTAAGCTGTTTAGAGAGACAGCATTGCAAGTGGGGAGGAAAAATTAATAATTAGCAGAGTGACCAGTGTAGGACAGGAGACAGGGTTTGACAGTAGAGGCAGAAATGGAAAAATGCAGCAGTCTTACTCAGTAGCTAGGTCTAAGCAGTCAAACATCAGCTACTAAACAATACAATTTGTCCAGCACTAGTTTCACAGCAGCAAGTTACACTGAGAGGCTAGACTAGAGGTTTGTAATAGACTAGCTAAAATGGCAGGTAAAAGTAAGACCAATTGATCCATAACATAAGTAATTACATTCACAAAAATCCAGTCCAGAACACAGCACAGAAAGATTTCCCCGAGATCAGGAAGTGCCAGGAGCTGGAAGATCAGCTGAGGAGCAACCACTGCCAATCAGTGCCTGGCTCCTCCACTGGGCATCCAGTCAAAACAGTAGCATTCAAAACCATGAATTTCAGAGGTCCGGTGCATACCTGAATCTGTCTGGGGGTCAGTCGGATGGTCTGTTAGCTGTGGCCGGCTCGGAGAGTGGTGGGGCCACAGCAGCAGCTTGAGAAGCCCTCAGATAAGCTGTCTGAATCTGTCTGGGGGTCAGTCGGGTGGTTTGTTAGCTGTGGCCGGCTCTGAGAGTGCCGGGGCTGCAGCAGCAGCTTGGGAAGCCCACAGATGGGCTGTCTGAATCTGTCTGGGGTCAGTCGAATGGTCTGTTAGCTGCAGCCAGCTCAGAGAGTGACAGGGACACAGCAGCAGCTTAGAAATCCCGCAGATGGGCTGTCTGAATCTGTTCAGAGGTCAATTGGGTGGTCTGTTAGATGCTGCCAGCTCAGAGAGTGCCGAGGCCGCAGCAGCAGCTTGGGAAGCCCACAGATGGGCTGTCTGAATCTGTCTGGGAATCAATCAGGTGGTCTGTTAGCTGCAGCCCGGCTCAGAGAGTGCAAGGACCACAGCAGCAGCTTGGAAAGCCCGCAGATGGGCTGTCTGAATCTGTCCAGGGGTCAGTCAGGTGGTCTGTTAACTGCGGCCTGGCTCGTAGAGTGCAAGGGCCACAGCAGCTGCTTGGAAAGCTCGCAGATGGGCTGTCTGAATCTGTCCAGGAGTCAGTCGGGCCGTCTGTTAGCTGCAGCCGACTCAGAGAGTGCTGGGGCCACAGCAACAGCTTAGGAAGCCCGCAGATGAGCAGATATTAACTGGAAGTCAAAACAAGCAAAAGATAGATCAGCAAAAGAATTCATGGACACTTGTGGACAGTTAAATGTAAAACAGATGGTTAGTAAGGCAACAAGAAAAAAAATATGCTTGACCTAGTTCTCAAATCTGAAACCATTAGTAAATCTAAATGTTCTGTTGGAGCACCAGTCACAGAGAGTGACCACAGCATAGTCTATTTTACCATTAATTCTTTCATGTTCAGGATAACAGGCATAACAGAAGTGTATTCATACCACACTGCAAGCAATAAACAAATGAAGAAAAAAATGAATGAAATCAATTGGAAAAAGGACTTGGGTAAATTATCAGTTGAGGAAGCATGGTGCAAGATAGAAACTAATATTATTAACATCTGTGGCCAAAACGTGAAAAAGGTCAAGAAATATAATACAGTAATACAGACCTAAAACCCAATTGGTATGACAAACAAATTAAAAGAACACTTAAGAAAAAGAGGAAAAACAGAGGGAAGCAGGGAAAGCAGTAAGTATTGCAAAGGCACTAAGTGAAGTAAGAATAGCCCAAGTGGTACCCAAGGGGACATGACATTTTTTAGGTGTCTAAGTGAAAAGAGGAAAAACGTGGTGGGATTGTAAGGTTAAAAAGGGATGGGGTGTCAGAGGGCTAGTGTTCACCAAGGGACCATTTCTTTATTTCCAAGTTCTGTTGCAACAGCATGCTATTCTTTTCTCTCTGTTTTCCTCCTATATTTGATTTTTTCCCCACTCTACAGGTAGGCCACCTGTAGATGTGTCTTGCTGTCTCTGTACTTCCCAGTCTTCTTGGGGTACACGACCTAATTTGCCCCCCCTTTCAGTACTGTTTGTTCAGCAGTGCTGGTAAGGTGCATTTATGTGGAAATGCGGATATGTATTATGTGGTTGTCCCTGCACAAATACTCGGGCAAGTTGCCAGTTTTGACTATTAGTGGGTTTCAAACCCAGTTGAAGTAGTGCTTGGAACCCTTCAATTCAAGCCAGGTTGTTATATGTTTAAACTGAGTTATGTCTTGGTAATAACAGGACTTGCAAAGCTGTACATAAGCAGAAGAAGGTAGGACAAGACTTGTGTTGTTGTTCCGCGTCCTCCCTTGCTTCGCCCGTACTTCAGGCGGTTTTAGTCCTAACCTCCATCTACTCCACTACATCGCAACACTAGCCTGAATGTATGAAATTGAATCTAGTAGGCTGTGTTGCTGTGTTGTGGTGACATTTCCCGACTGTCAGGCGGAAGCAGAGCAAGAACAGGTGGAGCAGCTTCACGCTGAGCTTAGAAACGTCTCGGCACCCTGTTATGGTGTGGGTTTCTACAGATGGACACAACTCACGAATAAGGTGCAACTCACGTTGTCTAGTGGGATGTTTATTAAATTCATAAACTCCTTTTTCTTGTACCCTTTTCAATTAACAGTTTTTACAAATAAAGCAAAAAAAATGAACAACTGTAATAACAGAAATGAAAAGAAAAAAGTCTCTGTGTCCTCAACAGGAACCTTCTCTCACCACAGATCAGCAACAACTGACCCACTATCCCTTGACACCTGTTCAGGTAGAGCTTTTATTCCCTCCCACCTGATCAGGTGACACAGTATCTTCAACAGAAATATAACTCTTTTTATAGCTTTAAAAACAGTATTGTACACATTTTAGATTGCTATATTCACACTAAGCAATCTACTGCAATATTTCTCTCAAAATAATGTATTGTGCTAAGGTTTTTCTATCCCATCGCACATTCCCCTGTGTTTGAGTGACAGGTCCTCCATTATAAAAATAGCCCACAAGGGACCACTGATCCACTATAGTCCAAGCCAGAGTGCAGCAAACTCTCACCACAAACAGTCCTCTGGGCTTTAAGAAGAGCTCTGCTTCACTTAAAACTACTCACCCAAGGTACAGGTATTTGTTTTAAGGGACAGATATTTTTATTCCTTTAGACAGTAATAGTTTTTAAACCTGTGGTAAAATCCAAATGCAGTACATTAATATTATCTAGCTTGGTGTAGAACACCATCTCCCAGTTAGACAGACCCTTTTATTTTAATGTGTTTCTTCTTTTCTTGCAGTTGTGGCACATACAAACAGCAAAAACCTTATTTGGACCTGCCCAAATGTTGTTGGCTACAACCAGCCTTAATTATTTTAGGCTCATACTGCAGAACACTAAAAAGAAAACCCTCTTAATAGAGGTTTGCTAATAGGGCTTCAGGTTTTTCAGCTTTTGGACACTTTTATTAGTTCAACACTACTGGCAGGGAACAACCGACGGTTTGCAATGTTAAGCCGTCGGCTGAATTTTCAAGCCATTGGCTTTATTTTCTCCCCAGCAGTGGAACAAACTTAGACAGCTGTAACTCTCTTTTTGAACAAATTGGCAATCCGATTTTCTTGGGGGAAACATTCCCTAGGAGAGCCTAAATGTGGCTCAAATCCTTTACATTTAAAACAAATAAGCGCTTACGCACTACACAAACATGCTCATGATCGCACAGCCCTCATGATCATGCGAACACTTGTGCGGTACAGCGCTAGCACTAACAACTAGGAACAAATATTGCTAACGAACCACAAGAATTACTTCTACGTCTGTTCAGAGGGTTGCTTGCTGCTTAGGCAAAGGGGGGGGCTGGGTTTCTTGCATGCGATATGAACAAAAATATTTAAGAACAACAGGTAACCCAGTCTGTAATATAGGTGCCATTTATATGCTGGCTAACTCTACTGCTAAATGCCTCCAATTTGTTATCCTTTGTTCAGAGGTACCTATTTACCTCACACAAACCTTGCTCTATTCTTAAACAGTATTAGATGCAAAAACAATATCGTAGCAGACATACATGTTGTCCTTCCTGTTTACCTACAAGGTGTTTGCCAGTTCCATTTCTTTATTCCAGTGTACCAATCTAGAAAGACAGAAGAAAATAAACAAGAAGAAGGGAAAAGGTTTTGGGGGGCTGGTTTGTGTAAGAAGGTCACCTGCCTCCATACAGAAAATTACAGGGATAGCCGTAGAAGAGGGAATGATAGTGGTTGCAACCAAAGGAAAGATAAAGAATAGGTACATCTATGGAGTGGCAGGGCCTAACCCTGTCACATGCCCGCAACGCCGTTTTGAGTTTTATTGTTTTATGATAATAGCTGTCCTGTATGGGGAAAAGGGGCAAGAGATAAAATTGGTTCCTTGACCTAAGAGGAACACAACAGTAGTAAAAGGAAGCTAAAGCTATCCTTACCAGAATGTTATTTTCGCACACTTTTCACAGCCCTTGCAGTCACTTTTTTAAAGTGCAAAAGACTTGTGGGAGGAGCCTGTATCCGTATTTTTTCAGAAATAGATGTTTTCTGTTAGATAGTTTAACCTAAAGCACACTGTTGATATCACATGTGATTGTTCCTGAGTTTAAGTATTGCCAAGTTAAAAAGAAATATGTTTTCATGTCTTTTGATAAACTTTTATGATGGGGTGGAGCTTAGCTTAGTCACATGATGTAACTCAGGAATAAATGGAGTTCAGCTCAAATGTCTAGTCAGTGTTATGTAGGGCTCAGTAGCATGCTGACCCTGGATGTACCACAGCTGTTTTCCAGTGGTATAAGCAAACAGTGATGTGAACTGTGATCTCGTTTTCATTTATTGTATATACTCTCTTTATTTTTGTTGTTCAAGTTCACTTATGTAGTTTGTTCCACTGTCGTAATAAAGCTGAGTATTATTTCGCCATTCCTGAGTATGTCAGGGGGCTAGTGTTCACTGAGGGACCATTTCTTCATTTCCAAAGTCTGTTGCAACATCATGCTATTCTTTTCTGTCTGCTTTCCTCCTATGTTCAGTTGTTTTCCCCCATCTACAGGTAGGCCATCTGTAGATGTGTCTTGCTGTCTCTGTACTTTTCGGTCTCCTCGGGGTACACAACCTGGTTACCCCCCCTTTCGGTACTGTTAGTTTAGCAGTACTGGTAAGGCGCATAAATGTGGAAATTTGGATATGCATTACGTGGTTGTCCCTGTGCAAATACTTGGACAAGTTTCTAGTCTCGACTGTTTGTGGGTTTCAAACCCAGTCGAAGTAGTGCTTGGGACCCTTCAATTCTAGCCCGGTTATTATATGTTTAGACTGAGTTATGTTTTGCTAATAACAGAACCTGCAAAGCTGTACATAAGCCGAGGAAGGTAAGACAATACCTGTGTTGTTGTTCCTCATCCTCCCTTGCTTTGCCTGTACTTCGAGTGGTTTAGGTCCTAACCTCCATCTACTCTGCTACTTGGCAACACTAGCCTGAATGTACGAAACTGAAGCTAGCAGGTTGCGCTGCTGTGTTGCAGTGACACTTGCTGACTGTCAGGCAGAAGGGGAGCAAGTACAGGCAGGGCAGCTTCAGGCTGAGCTCAGAAATGCCTCAGCGTTACACTGCCATTTTGAGTTTTATTTTTTTTTTTTTTTTAACTCTTTTTCTCTCCCGCCCAACCGGAACTCTCTCTGGCTTATAACCATCCTGTATGGGGAAAAAGGTACAAGAGATGAAATTGGTTCCTCAACCTAAGAGTAACATAACAGTAGTACAAGGAAGCTAAAGCTACTGTATCTTTAGCAGAATATTACTTTCATGCACTTTTCATGGCTCTTGCAGTCACTTTTTTAAAGTGCAGAAGACTTGTGGGAGGAGCCTGTATCTGTATTTTTTCAGAAATAGTTGTTTTCTGTTAGATATTTTATCCTAAAGCACACTGTTGCTATCACATGTGCTTGTTCCTGAGTTTAGCAGATGACACCAAGATGTGCAACAGAGTAGATGACCCAGATGGAGTGGGCAGGATGAGAAGAGATCTGGAAAAACTGACAAAATGGTTGGAAGAGTGGCAACTGGGGTTTAGCACAAAGAAGTGCAAGACTGTGCACACAGGGAAGAGAAACCCTGAAACTACTTATAGGTTGGGAGGGGAGTTGCTGGCAATCACGAGGGGAAAAAAGAGACTTGGGCATCATCATCATCACAGATGACGTGAAATCATCCAAGAGGACCACCAAAGTAGTATACATGACTAGAGGGATGTTGGGATGTATTAGTAGGGGTATCACAAGTCGTAAGAGGGAGATAATAATCTCTCTTTATAAGACACTGGTTAGGTCCCATCTGGGGTACTGCGTGCAGTACTGGAGGCCGCATCTGCACAAGGACAATAACAAAATGGAGGCAGTCCAGAGAAGAGCAACCAAAATGGTGCAGGGACTGCATCAGAAAACATATGAGGACAGATTAATGGAGCTCAATATGTATACCTTAGAGCAAAGGAGGGAGAGAGGTAATATGATTGAAACATTCAAACATCTTAAGGGCATTAACAAGGTGAAAGAGTCTAACATGTTTCAATATAAGAAAAATAGCAGGACAAGAGGACACATCATCAGATTACAGGGAGACTGATTTAGGGGTAATGTGAGGAAGGTAGTTCTTTTTAACATAAAGGGTGGTGGATGCATGGAATGGCCTACCTCAGGAAGTGGTGGATATGAATACACTGCAGGGCTTCAAACAGGCATGGGATAGGCATGAGGGAGCAATACAGGTGAGTATGAATAGATAGACCATTGACAGAATAAAGGCCGATGGCACATTCATAAGGTAGAAAAAATGGGCAGGCTGGATGGGCCTTGCGGTCCTTATCTGCTGTCAACTTCTATGTTTCTGTGTTCCATGTTTCTATGTTATTCTATATTTAAACAATGCAATATAAACACCAGAGGCCACCCCTTGCAGCTAAAAAGACAACTTTTTAAAATCACAGCTAGAATTTTTTTTTTTACCTATAGAGTGACAAACCCCTCAAATCAAGTGCCAGTGAGTGTAGTCTTAATCAGCACCAAAAATTAATTCTACTGAGGTTTCAGAGATGGAAACAAACTTTATGTTCATACATGTTTATCTGTTGATTTATGCTAAGAAGGATCTGTGTTTCCCTAATGTAGCCATTTGTCAATTCCTCTCTTGAACATATTGCTATTTGTCTATTACTAGGTCCTGCATTAGGTTATTCCATAGATTCGCCACCCTCTGTATATAAAACTGTTTCCTTGTATTTGTTTCGAATAGTGTTGTTTTCAACTATTTATCACAATGCCTTAGTGCATATATTTTTTGTCCACCAACCAGATTTAGTGCATCCATGAGTTCCCTATCATTATGTATATTGAATAAAACCATAAGTTATCCCCTGCTCCTCACTGTTCTAGAGAATGCAGACCCAAGAGTGACAATCTTTCCTCCTACAGTAAGTGTTCCAGTTCCCAGATCATTTTAGTTGCCTTGTGATGTATTTTTTTCTCTTTATCGTTTTCCCCAATTAGACCATCCCAAAGTTGAGATTTGTAGTCAATCATTGGCCTAACATATGACCTATATAGGGAAAGAGGAACATGTTTGAATCAGTGTATGAAATGCCTTTTGAATTGTTGGCTTTAGCATAAATAATACTATTTTTCTTTTGTTTGTTTAGGGCATGGGTAATGTACAAGCCAAGACCCTTTTCACATGTTGTTGTTTTTAATCTGATTCTTCCAATGTAATGTGTTTTCCTGTAGTTTTTTTTACCAAAGGGCAGTGCTGTGTATTTGGTGCTGATAAAGTTAATGTTCCTTTTCTTGCCCCATTCCACTGTATTATTTCAATCATTTTGAATCCTTTCTGCTTGCTCCTCTGTATTTGCTTCTCCTCCTAGTTTCATGTCATCTGTAAACTTTTTGCCTACAGGTTGACACCTAGACCCTTATAAATAATTCAAATAGTACAGGTCCCCAAACTGATCCCTCTGGTACACCACTCAAAACCCTATCCTCTTTGGACAGGCAACCCTTTATCCTCACTTTCTGTTTTCTTTGTTGTAACCAATTTCTTAGCTATCTTACGACGGTTTCAAGTATTCTTAGATTTAATAATTTCAATTAGCTTAGAATATAACACCACATCAAGTGCCTTACTTAAATCCAAGAAGATGACATCTATAATGTTACCATCCCCTAGGTTATTTTTGATAGTTTCATAGAAGGTGAGCTGGTTGGTAGTGCAACACCTGCCTGTCTTAAACATGTTTTGGAGCTTGTCATCTATACCCAGCCTTTTGTATTTTTTCATCCAGAATTATTTTTTTCTATTTTGCCATTATCATTCCCAGCAGTGATGTAATGCTGCTTCGCCACTAGTTGCTCAGATCACCTCCGCTGTCCATCAGGCTACTGGTATTCCCATGTTCATTGATAATGTAAATTGTTGTTGTAAAACTGGGGTTAACTCCTCACTTAATTGTTTGATCATCCAAGAGTTTATGCCACCAGGCCCTGCTGTTTTGTCTATTTTAAGGTTTCTTGTGTTGTTTTTTATTTTATCCTTGGTAATCAAAAATGTCCTTACATTAGTGTACTGTGTGCCTGTTGGTGTATTATCATCTTGTTGATATGCAGAACAAAAATAATTATCTTCCTCAGCTATTTCATTATCATTAGATAATAATTTGTTTTCCTTTTTGATAGGACCTATCTTATATAGATAATTTATTTTGCTTTTTAATAGGACCCATCTTATTATGTACCCCTTTTTTGACCTGACATAACTAAAGAATGCTTTGATGTCATTTTTACTTTTTGCCAGCTTAATTTCATATTCACATTGCTTTCCTGAGTAATTCAATCAAATTGAAATGAAGATTAGATGACTATATAATGGATAATAATCAGATTGTTTACAGAGAAATATGTAAGAAGCTACTCATGAGCCTCAACCTTCTTAGCTTCTAAAAGTCATAGTATGAATATAATCACAGTAAAATCTCAAATTTGACAGTTTTGAACTGACGTACACATTTGCACACATCTACAGTATAATAATGAGGCTCCAAGGAAACTTTAATGGAGGAAGCACACTAAACAAATAAATAGAGAAGAGGGGATTCTGAACAAATGTAACAAGTAACGAGCTATTGAAAACATTTCTAATGTTTTAGTAGATAATAATAGCTCAGTTTCAAAGTAGGGCAATTTTAAAAGCATGTGATACATAACACCTATTAGAGTCTCATACCACTAGCATTCTCAGTTCTGCTGGTAGGCTGGTAACATGTTTAGCTCACAGGCATCCTTTGAATTAAAAAAACTGACTCAGGCTGTAAGTTATTTATTTGCACTCCAGGTGCAGTGTGTTATGCAAGGAACCAGCCCTAAACTTCACAGAGTAAAATACCTGGTTGTTGGTGTAGAATATTATCATGTTAGCCTCTGTGAATAGTGCAGATTGGATGTGGTGTTTGGCAGTATGGGAAATCAGTAGTGCTTCTGCTTGAGGTGCTACCAGCCCACATTTGGGAATAAGCACATTTATTTATTTATTTAAATTTTGATAACAGGGTGGGCCCACTGAGACCTTGATGGTCCCTTTTTCAGGGGCGACCATGTCATTGAGGGCCAGCTGGGGAGGAGGACAGAGCACCCCAGGGGATGCTCTCTTCCTCATGGAAGGGAGGATAGCCAGGTCCATTGCTATACTGCCACATGCCTGACCACAAGTAGCAGTGCAACTAAGTGGCTAAGGAGGAGGGAAGACCCATGCTGGTACTGCACTATGCATATTCACATGCACTTGCACCCGAGCCACCTGTGTCTTGAGGGACAGAACTGTGAAAAGAGAAAACACACCCCACCCATGCAGAATGACAGCCCCACCATATCTGCAGGCTCTGTACTCCCCTGATGGCTGGATAATGTACACCCAAGTGATCTTGTCCCATCCCAGGACTCCACCATGGGGGGGGCAAACCACAGGGGTAACATAGGAGCAAGTAAGACACAGGGGAAAGTAAGGTGGCTGGGTTGAGATGCAGTGGGGGATGGAGAGGGGACCAAGTGCTAAGGGGAGCAAGGAGCATAAACAGAATTAAAAAAGCGTAATAAAATTCATGCACAAATAAAGCAATCTAATTGGCTGAAACATGTCACATGATTGTGTGATTGGGATGGAAATAAAATTAGCAGATTCTGCTTTCTTGAAATGTTTGTGAAATTCCATGAATTTTGTGATCTCTATGGAATTTCATGAACTTTTATAAATGTGTTTAGCTCTAACTCAGCTGTCATTTTAGCTAGAACCTTGAACATATATGGATGCCTACTTGTTGTTAAGAGTTTTAATGCTCTTTCAAATATCATGAAATCCCATTGGGTAGTTTTGAACTTACTGTAACTAACAATTTGGCATTTTATTTCTTTCTGAAATATTGTGAAAATAATTTACTGCTTAAAATGTGACTACCATTGGAGCTACCGTAGAAACATACAATCATGCTTAACCTTTTTGGAGGGTCTTAGAAACTACTAAATGTGGTAAGAATTGGGTAAGTAATTTTTAAGGTATGGGTGCTTGTAATTTCCCAATTTAATAATTATTGAAATTACATGAACATTTTCCAAAAATTTGGATGCTTACAACTCCACTGCCATTGCAGGCATACCCACTGTCAATGGGTCCTATAACATAGCAGTACTGGAGAAATTTAGTTAAGTTGTTTTAAATTTACAGTAGAAATACCACACATTTCAAATTGGCTACATTCTGTCAAAAATTTATAAAAGCAGAATAGGTAATGCCACCACAATTCCACTTGTGGAATATTAATTTCACAGAGCACTTTTATCACACCTGCATGCATTGATGTTGTTTTCCTAATTTTTCCAAAGGAACTGAGCTGTTTGCTGTCCTGTTGTACACCCTTGGGTGACCATATTAATCCCAATTCCACTCTTTTCTCTGAAATTGACAAGATAGACTGCTTACCCACTGATGCTCTCTTTATTTTTGGCAGTGACCACTTACTCCTTTTCCAGTTAGACCTATCCATTAAGAATAGCAGACTTTATCCTTCTTGGTGTCCAAGGCATTTTATTTCCCCACCAAGTCTCTATGAGCACTCGTAAGTTCAGGACTTCCAAATGCATCGGACTCTCAGGCTAGTCAGTTTTGCTGGGAGTTGCCCCTCTAAGCTGTCTTGTTCCAGCTGAGGATTTACTATTCTTGTAATACCCAGCTCTGCTGTCCTTCACTTGGTGAACCTATGAATCCAACTTCTGCTACTAGGGATCCCCTGCAATAGCTGCGTTCCCCATCCTCTAGTTTATATCCCCCCTAACAATCCTGTTTATTCTCTGATCAGTACCTCTTTCCTCCTGGTGCAGCTGCAGCCCATCTTGGGAATGCAGGCATTCTTTGTCCCAAGATGCCCTCTAGATGGACGTAACAAGAAGACCTGATCTACTCTTTCAGATGACTCTTAGCAAGAGTTACCTTACATTATAGTTTGCTGTCATTCCCCATTGGCCCCAAGACCATGAGGATGTCAGAGAAGATCAGTCTGGATACCCTTCCCTTCAGGAACATTTCTAGTTCTGATAATGATTGCCTTGTGTCCTAAGGCCTTGTTCTCCCTTTATTATGTAGTGCTTGCCTATGTGATTGCATATTTTGACACGTCCTACAGACAAACAGATTGCCTAACCTGCACCAGCATCATGGTCCTGCAGTTTACATCCAAGTTTCCTGCTATCTTTACTATGCAGTCCCCCTATTTTTCTATTTTAGAATAGCTCAGCTGAGATGCAACATCTCATTTCCAGTGGGGTCCTACTGCTACCCATTTCTATAGCTGGGTGGACTGGAGCACTGAGATTTTAAATGACTTGTCAATGGTCACAATGGGGTCTAAGCACTAATGGTTAGATTGCCTACATGCCTGTGCATCCACGGTGTGTATGCAATGTTAAGTCAGAATGCCACATGCCTGGGGTCCAGCGGACCCCCCAGCAGCATTCATGGAAGGGGCACATGTCCTTTTCACACTTGATCCTCTAGCCAATCTTGCAGCGGGTGTATCTTTGGGTGTGCCCACACTCCATGCCATTCACAAAAACATGGAGTGCCAGACAAAGGGGGTGCATGATGTAGCAGCAGGTACCCTGCTGTTTCTTTTGTGTGACCCCCATAGTACCCCCACAGGCTGCTGTATGACAGAGCCCCTACATCTCATGCTGCCTCAGCCCTCTGGACAGACAGGGAGGGCTGATGAAAGCCATTCAAGCACTTACCCATACATTTTTCATAATGCTATCCCAAACCTTAACAAAATACCCTGCTCTTGCTGAGCAGGGGATCTAGTACATGAGCCTGGACAGGCATCTGCTTAGATGCCCACCTCTTTCCCTTGATCTGCCCCCTGCACAGCTGTGCACCAGGGGTCTTGGGCCATGGACAGGCACCCTATGGGGCTGCAAGTTGTGCATACCGTACACCGTGCAGCTGTCCTCAGGTGCATAACTATGCAGGCTGGGTATGTGCGACTCACATGTACCTTGCTAATCCTCAGCATAGCTCCCCATAGTGAGTATTTGATTTTGCTAAGGTTTGACCCTCTGATCTCCCATTTCCCAACCTAGTACTCTAGCCATGAGACCACATGATCTCCTGTGAATGCTACCTTATTAGCACTCTGCCCAGACTTTTTCTTCTACTGCGGTAGATCAGGTGAATGACTAGGCAAAATGTATGATTACGGCTATCCCCCCAGTTATCACAAAATTCCCAAATGTTCACAAAAATTCTCAAAATTTGCCTTTAAATACACATTTGTTTGTTTATTTTCTTTGTTTTTTTTTTTTTCGCAATTTTTGGCTATTTATAATTTGATCATCATTTAAGCAACAGATTATGAAGTTGATACACACAGCCTTCTGTTTAGGGTCTAAGCACCTGCTAACATTGGTGACAATGTATAGTCTAGTTTTACAGTTACAGGGGCTTAAAATCTCCTAGTTTACCTATTTCAGACATTTTGCCAAAATGTTTATATAGACACTTGTATCACTTTGTAGCTAGAGGGCTGAAACTTGGTACACATTCCCATTTTGTATAGGACTTACAACTTAACAAATATGGTGAAATGCAGATAAGTGTTTTTTTAACATTAGGTGGAGAAACTGAAAATTAAATTTTGGAAATATTTTGTGGATCTTTTGCAAATGTTGTGGGAGCAGAATTGTAATTTTGCCCACATTCCACTGGCATAATTTGAATTTTGTGCAATAGTACTATGCATTTATTCACCAAAATTATGCAGGCACACTTTTAAATGTATTTTGCTTTAAAAGCTTCACCAGAATATAGCACTTCAAGGTGTTTAACTCTGACTAATAATCTCGCTTCTTGGGTGTGTTTAAAGGCACTCGAGTAACCCTTCATGCCTTCTACACACCTGAGATGTATGGTTATTACACACCCAGTCATGTCTCATTGCTTACATAAAGATATATTTAGCAGTCCTGCAATAAAGTCTGTTTTTAACATTGTTCATTTTTGTAGGCCCATTTTTTTTCTGTTTGTGTGTTGTACATCACAAAATGCCCAGTGCCTACACATTCAGTGCATTAGAAATATTTTCTAAAATGGAGAGAAATTCTATATAGTGCTATGATTGCCAAGTGGAATGGTGCCATAAAACAGAAAAATACCTTTGAAAAATTATTTTTTAAACATTATCTCTAAAATAATATTGCAGTACAATTTCAAAATAACTGCATGAATAACAAAAAATGGTTTAAAAAAATGCAGTGTTCAGAAATGACATGCAAGTATACATCTCCGTTTCTGTGTTTTTGTTTTTTTTTATAGATTCAGATTGTTTGAATCACAAAAGGTCATTGCATTCTGGTTTTGTTTCTTTTTTAATAGTTTTATTTTATTATGCAGCAATCTCATTTGCTCCATTTTGAAGCTAAGTGTGTTTCCATCTTCTTAAACCATGGTATTATTGGACTGTTTCTTTGCTTTTACACTAAAACAGTGCATAGCATTTTAGTACTTCTGTTGTAATTTTGAGTTGTGCTAAGTCTCCATGCATTTAGTCTTTAAGTAAGGTAAACATCTATTGATTTATTTTATTACAGCCACCCAGCTTGGTTAATTCAGGTTCTTGGGATTGAACTAAGCTTTGGGCGTAAATGATTGCTGTCATTTTATTGATCAAAACATGAACTGTCACACATTCTGTGACACTGAGGTTCTTGATTTTTGAAATGGGTAGGGACAAGTACTTCTAAGTCAACTAATACTCAAAGTCAATGGGACCATAGCATTCAGGGCTATAAAAGACAATTTATTTTCCAGTTCACGTTCTTGTGTAATTTTCCTGTGTTAGCTGTAAGTCAGGATCTTTAAGATGCCCTACAGGCACATTAAAACTTAGGAGAATGTACAGATTTGATAGAAATTGCCAGCAGGACCTGCTGCGTATTTTGCATACAAGTGAACGTATCAGACTAGCGTTTGAACCTGTCAAGCCTTCTGTGCTCCAGAATAATAAGGGAAAGGAAGAAAAATATGTTCATTAATTCATAAACAACTGAGTGGCAGCAAAAGACAAAGTGAAATCAAATGCATTTTGAAGTTGCTTACATGTACAGTAGAAGAACTGCAGCAGCAGTCATTTCCCTGTTTCTTAAATGTTTTTTTCCAAAATGACATTCTGTGCTTTTCATAAAGAAATAGTCAGTGACAGCATTTGCAGCTGGCACTAGTTAAGTACACCACAACAGTATCAGGGATTCCTGTCCCATCAGAAATCCCCCCAAGAGCAGGAATTCACTGCGGCCTTCACAGAAACCTGCTATGTCAGGAAAAGTCTACCCTGACAGCTTCTTTAAATCATTTAGATAGAGGGCCACTCCAGCACTCCCTCAGGACAGCAAGGTGTATGTTCCCAGGATCAATAGCATCAATGCCTGGGAAAGGGGATGATTAGCACTGAAAGACAGCAAATGAGATTTAAAATGCTTCTGAAGCCATTCTGGTTAAAGTTGGAATTCCACCCCCACCTTCTGTAACAGAGTGCATGAAAAATAAATCTAGGTGTTGGGTCACAATTCAGGCAAGGCCGTGTCAAGCTCGGTAATTGGTTGCTGTCATGTGACGGGAGCTCAAAATTTATCCAGCATGGGAGTGTCAAGAGGCCTAATTGATGTCAGCTGAGGTTGATGGTGTCCTACAAAAATACACGTTTTGCTTACTTGCCCCTGTCCCTGCAAAGGTTGTCAGTGTTTTAATAGTTTTGTTTTTCTCCTGGTAAGTGGGAACTGTAGGCTTGGGAAACAAAAGTAAGTGGTTCACATCTGCCATTTCAGGGAAGGAATAAATCACAAGTCTACCTGACACTTCAGTCCATGCAATTTATATATGATTTCATTATGAGTATCACAGATTGGCAAGAGGACTCATAATGTCATACATGGTGGATACTTTCAAAATGTAACTACTGCTTTGTTGTTCCTGCTGCTGGGACCATCTTTCAAATTACACACTGCATGTAAATTAGGGCATAATCAGAGACATTGATTTGCAGTGAATTAATTTAATCAAATTCTATTTTTAAGACAGGACATTCCAAAAAGGAGCCAGCAATTTCTATTTTAATTTCTGAAGTTTACTGGGATTCCTGTTGTTTGTATAGTACTTACATGTTTAAATTCCTAGAAATGTATACATATCTCAACGTGGCATGGTAGCACCACTATAGTCTGCTGTCCTCCAATCCCTGCTCCCTAGTCACCCTGCACTTGCACTAGTGCAGCCCCTCTATCCCTGTTCCCTAGCCACTCCACACTTGCTCTAGTGCAGCCCCTCAATCCCTGCTCCCTAGTCACCCTGCACTTGCACTAGTGCAGCCCCCTCTATCTCTGTTCCCTAGCCACTCCACACTTGCTCTAGTGCAGCCGCTCAATCTCTGCTTCCTAGTCACCCTGCACTTGCTCTAGTGCAGTCCCTCTATCCCTGTTCCCTAGCCACTCCACACTTGCTCTAGTGCAGCCCCTCAATCCCTGCTCCCTAGTCACCCTGCACTTGCTGTAATCTGACCCCTCAATCCCTGCTCCCTAGTCACACTGCACTTGCACTAGTGCAGCCCCTCTATCCCTGTTCCCTAGCCACTCCACACTTGCTCTAGTGCAGCCCCTCAATCCCTGCTCCCTAGTCACCCTGCATTTCCTCTAGTGCAGCCCCTCAATCTGTGCTCCCTAGTCATCCTGTACTTGCTGTAATCTGGCCCCTCAATCCCTGCTCCATAGTCACACTGCACCTGCTGTAGTGCAGACCCTCAGTCCATGCTCCATAGCCACCCTGCACTTGCTTTAGTGCAGCCCGTCAATCCCTGTTCCCTAGCTACCCTGCACTTGCTTTAATGCAGCCCCTCTATCCCTGTTCCCTAGTCACCCTGCACTTGCTGTAGTGAAGACCCTCAATCCCTGTTCCCTTGTCACCCTGCACTTGCTGTAGTGCAGACCCTCAGTCCATGCTCCCTAGCCACCCGGCACTTGCTTTAGTGTAGTCCCTCAATCCCTGCTCCCTAGTCACCCTGCACTTGCTCTAGAGCAGTCCCTCGATCCCTGCTTCCTAGTCACCCTGCACTTGCTGTAGTGCTGCCCCTCAATCCTTGTTCCCTAGTCACTCTGCATTTGCTGTAGTGCAGACCCTCAGTCCATGCTCCCTAGCCACCCTGCACTTGCTTTAGTGCAGTCCCTCAATCCCTGCTCCCTAGCCACCCTGCACTTGCTGTAGTGCAGCCCCTCAATCCCTGTTCCCTAGACACCCTGTACTTGCTGTAGTGGAGACTCTTAATCCCTGTTCCCTATTCACCCTGCACTTGATGTAGTGCAGACCCTCAGTCCATGCTCCCTAGCCACCCTGCACTTACTTTAGTGTAGACCCTCAATCCCTGTTCCCCAGTCACCCTGCTCTTGCTGTAGTGCATCCCCTCAGTCCATGGAACATAGCTACCCCCACTTACTTTAGTGCAGCCCCTCAATCCCTGTTCCTTAGTCGCCCTGCACTTGCTGTAGTGCAGACCCTCAGTCCGTGCTCCAAAGCCACCCTGTACTTGCTTTAGTGCAGCCTCTCAATCCCTGTTCCCTAGTCACCCTGCACTTACTGTAGTGCAGACCCTCAATCCCTGTTCCCTAGTCACCCTGCACTTGCTGTAGTGCAGACCTTCTGTCCGTGCTCCCTAGCCACCCTGCACTTGCTTTAGTGCAGTCTCTCAATCCCTGCTCCCTAGTCACCCTGCACTTGCTGTAGTGCAGCCCTCAATCCATGTTCCCTAGTCACCCTGCACTTGCTGTAGTGCAGCCCCTCAATCCCTGTTCCCTAGTCACCCTGCACTTGCTGTAGTGTAGACCCTCGGTCCGTGCTCCCTAGCCACTCTGCACTTGCTTTAGAGCAGTCCCTCAATCCCTGCTCCCTAGTCACTCTGCACTTGCTCTAGTGCAGTCCCTCAATCCCTGTTCCCTAGTCACCTTGCACTTGTTCTAGTGTAGTGCCTCAATCCCTGTTCCCTAGTCACCCTACACTTGCTGTAGTGCAGACCTTCAGTCTGTGCTCTCTAGCCACCCTGCACTTGCTTTAGTGCAGCCACTCAATCCCTATTCCCTAGACACTCTGCACTTGCTGTAGTGCAGACCCTCAATCCCTGTTCCCTAGTCACCCTGCACTTGTTGTAGTGCAGACCCTCGGTCCATGCTCCCTAGCCACCCTGCACTTGCTTTTAGAGCAGTCCCTCAATCCCTGCTCCCTAGCCACCCTGCACTTGATCTGGTGCAGCCCCTCTACACCCCCTGCCCTGTTTCAACCATTCCCCTCACCTGGTACTGTGTATTGCATTCTTCTGCACCTTATTGTATGGTATGTTTATTACTCAGAAGCATTACCTGCACAGTTGTTCATTTTTGTGGGGGTTTACTTGCATACATTATATTGTAGTTTTGCATTTGTGTTTTTTTACTTGTATTCAATATATTCTCCACTTCTCCCTCCCCTAGGACACATCTGGAAATGAGCCATTACCAGTTCAGTATCTCTTTCCTGGTAAAACATTTGAAATAAATAAACAAATTATATTTAGGGTTGAATTGTTCATTGTGTCAAAACCCTTATTTTAATAGGTTATATCTCAGCTGTCTTAGAACCTAGGGGTTTGAAGATTAGTATACACCCTCTCAGTCTTCAAGGCTAAATACATTTCAGTTTCCAAAATCACTTGTTTAGTAGCTCCAACACTGTGAAATGCTGAAATCAGAAGACTATCTTCTGAATACAGATAACTTTGTTAGATATTTGCTCACCCTAGTACCGTTCATTCTGTGATGACAAAAGGCCAAATTATAAACTTACAAGTATTGTATTTTTAAACCCTGTTTCATATGCATGCACAAACAAACAAACAAAAAGGAACAGTTGGAAAAATATTTGAAAAATACAAAGCTTTTTTTATTTGTGATTGAAGCCATACATGACTGAAAAATGGTGTGTGTGTGTGTGTGTGTGTGTGTGCCTGAGATGGTTTTATTTTAAAAGTACTGTATACAGCCATTTTCTATCATTTGTTTTATGTATGACATAAGAATGATAGTGTTTTAAATGGAACACAAATAATGTTGTCTACATTCTTTCGTATACTGTAATTGTACATTTGGCCATGTGTGAAGTCTGTTTAATCACCCATATGTTGTTTCAGCTAAGATGATGTCACTGTCTTCTGCTGTATTGTACTCTTCAGTTCAACTGATGCCACCTGGCTCTGGAACTGCTGAGTTTAAAAAATGAATATGGGATGGGGAGAAGGCAACATTAATAAGGGGATCTAAATGAGGAAAAATATGACTATTTCAAAACAAGCACACAAAATAATACACTGTGGTGATTAAACAGACTTTACCCATGCCCAAATTTAAATTGTATTAAAAAAGGTAAACAACATACTTTATGTTCCCATTAAGTGTTGGTTCATTTTATGATCATTTTGGGGTTTTACCTTTGTGTTTCATGTCCTTGTGTGTTTTCCAGTGTAGTGGCGTTTTTGCTGTGTGTGATTTATTATCCATTTAATATTTCCATATTGCAAGACCTCCATTACAAGGAGGCTTGGTTGAGGCAGCCTGTCCCTTACTTTTAGTTGAGAATGGTGCTGTGGAGCAACATTGTATCTATGGTTAGCTGCATGATGACTGTATAGTCAGGAGTGGTCATCAGAGATGACATGTAATAACTAGTTTATGTATGGGAGTAGGATGGCTGTGGAGCAGATAGGAATCAGGGTCAGCAGCATGGAGTGGCAGTAAGATGGAGGTGGCAGTAGCATGAAGATGCCAGCATGAAGGGTTTGCATGTTGGTGAGAACTGGAACGTTGCGGGACTGGTCTGTTTTGTGAATGAGGCTGGAGGGAGGTTTTGGTAAGTGATAGGGGTTTTAGGCTAGGGAACTTTTGGCAGGTAGAGATTATTGTATTTGTGCAAGAGGAGGAAGGCGGCTACTGGTAAACAAAACTGGAGCCATAACAAAAGAAGTAAACCAATGAACTGTGTAGTCGGGCATCACAGTAATGACCAAAAAAAAGACCTTTAAGCTGGGTCCTGTTAAAAGCTATTTATTTGTAACATACAAAAACAATAGTAAAACAGCTAGCACTCATACAGTGACCCTGCCTCCCCTCGGCGACCCGAGTCCTTTCCTGAACCCGGGTCTCCAGCATGGTGTGAGGTGAGGTGCCTCTGTGCCACCAGGCTGGCTTGGGACAGCAGTTTAACAATGCGTAATTGCATCAGAATGGAACATTGTAACTAGGCATTCTTATCAGAGTATTGAGTTGACATAAACATTTACACTACAAAAACAAAATAATTTAAAGCTTTGGAATTTGAAAATGTGTGGAATAAACTAGACATGCAGTGGCCTTACCCAGATTGTGACTTTATTATTACTTATGAAAAGCAAGGCTTTAATAACTCACTTATTGCTTTTTCACTCTTGAGATAAGGTACTGCTTCTTGTTTTTGCTAGAACATTTCTAACTAGGGGGTAAGTAGACAGATACTTTATTACAAGTGTAGGGTCTGCAAGGTAAATTGGAACCTTCAGTCAGGGTAAAAACAAAAACACAGTAGTTATCAGTATGGTAGTCTGAGTTGAGGGAAGGGAGCTGACAGTCATCCTTGCAATTATCTGGGCCAGGAGGATAGCTGTGAAATGGGGTGTGTGTGTGGCTTAGGCAGAAGTGAAGCACTCCAGCACATTCATGTCCCAGCAAGTGAGTGGAACAGCGAAGGAGTGGAACAGGAGTAAGACTGGTGCCTTAGGCATCAGCAGGTAATAGGAGGCATGAAGGGAACTCTGCCAGTCCAGTAAGGTAAGGTAAACTACTGTGTCTGTGTACTGGTTGTTGTCTGTTTAAAAGGGTGTCCTATCAGTGGGATGGAGGAAACAACGGTGTAGGGTATGGAGGGTAAGACATACAAAGGTCAAGTTAAGGGCAGCTGAAACACACAGTAGGGTGGGAATAGAGGTAATACCCTATGTAAGACTGGTGAAGAATGTGAGTATAGGAAGCCAGCTATCTTAAATTATCAAGAGACCAAAAAAAGGGAATTAAAGGAAAACCCTATCTAGGGGAAGGGTCAAACACAAATTTGGAAGGGGAAAGGATAAGGGAAGCCAAGAGGGGGAGTTAGTGATAAAGGAAGCCTAAAGACACGGGCAAGGCAAGGAAGCAAAAAGTCAGGAAGATAAACAAATCAATAAGCATGGGAATAGTACAAACGGGTGAGGGGTGCTATCTTGAGAGACACATTCTGGAGACTGAGGTGTTGCCCCATATGCAGTCATCTCTCTGGGCTGAGAGCAGAGATTGCTGAACTCTGGTCCAAACTGCTATGACTACAGGGCACCATCTGCCTCACCCTGGGGAAACCTAGTTTGCCATCACTCCCTCAAAGGATGCTAGCAAGGAGGCAGAGTGGCTGGATCCTGGTGGACTCAAGGAGGGTGGGGGGAGTAAGGAGAGGGAGACCACCCCTCAAACCTTCCTGCTGTACAAGTCCTTCACCATTCTGGTGGGACAGGGAAGGCAAGAGGAGGCACCCAAGGCAGGAGTAAGAAAGGAGATGGGGGTCCTCAAGGGAGCAGGCCCCAAGAAGAGTGGGAGAGTCCCCCAACCAAGGAGAAGGCAGTTTCTGGTGGGGGGACTCCACAGTCATGGGGACTGAGTTGGGGGCAGGGGAAGGGTTGGACAGGGTAGTGCAGTGCATTCCAGGCACTTAGGCAGAGAGGACTGGAGGGCAGATATTGGAGATATCCAGGGAAGAGGGGGTAGGGAGGGAGCAGGATGTTGTTGTCCACCTAGACATGAATGATCTTGCAAGGGAAGCTTTTGGGGTAGTGCAGGATAGGTTTAGGGAGATGGGGAGGGGTCTGAAGTAGGTAGTTTGCACAGTGCCTTCACTGAGGTGCTACCCATGCATGAGGGAAGGCTAGAGAACTTCACATTGGGTCTTTCAATGAGTGATTAATGCCATGGTGCAGGGAGGAGGGCTTTGGTTGCATCAGGGATTGGGGTCACGCCTGGGGGGGGATGGAAGCCTGTACACAAGATAGTCTCCATCCATCCAAGAATGGAATGGCAGTCCTGGGTGGAAGGTTCAAATATGACTTTGACAAGCATTTAAACTAGCCAAGGGGGAGGCAGAAAGACTGAGGGAGGCACAGATTGCCCCCCAGAGTCTAGTGCAACAGGGAAGATTAATCCAGAGAGAAGATATTCCCTTGAGGTTGATGGATGCAAATAGAAGGGCAGGCCAGGCAAGTATGAAGGAGAAACTTCAGTTGGAAGAGAGGGTAAGGAGGTCAGATAGGAAGACAATGTAACAGGGGAGGACAGGACCAGGCTAACAGCGGGGCAAGTGGATAAGCAGGAAGGGGAGGCAGGTAAGGGGGGGGAGAGAGACAAAGAGAATGGAGAGCTATGAGTGTCAGTACAAGGAGTCTGGGAAACAAAATTCCTGACCTTGAGGCAATCATTGTAGAGGCAGACCTGGATCTAGTGAATATAATAGAATCATGATGCACCAATAACTACAGCTGGGAAGTGGCCATCCCAGGCTACACCATGTTCCAGAAGAACAGGTCAGGGAGAAAGGTGGAAGGTTATTTTATATGTAAAGGAGGGTGTAAGGGCCACTGAGATACAGGGGCAACAGAGGGACAATGAAGGGCTAGAGGTACTGTGGGTCAGACTAGAGATGAGGTCAGGAGCTGTTATTCACAAGAGGTTAGTGTACAGGCCTCAGGCACAGGGGAAGATTTAGACAGAGACCTGGGGGAAACCATTAGCAAAATGGCCAACAAGGGGGACGTTTTGATTAGGGAGGACTTCAATCTGCTGAATGTAGATTGGGCATTTCTTTTTCTTTTGTTTTGTTTTAGTTAGTTTTTAGAGTAGGGGTTTTAGTTGCAGGCAGGGCTTGTCAGTGAATGTATCATAGGAGTGCAGTTTTATTTTTTAGTAAGGGTTCTGTAGTTTGCACTGCAGTGTTCATTTCATGGATTTCTAATTTGGGGAGCACGAATTTGAGCATTGACATATCTCTGGGTACTCACCTGGTGTGCCAGTATGAGAATGACACAAGAAGGATGCTGGGGTGAGCGCCGTTGGAGTTTTTGTGCTGTTTCCACTGGACTGGATTTGTCTGTTTGCTGACTGGTTACTGTGTCATGGAGAGAAGAGCGTGGAGTTTGAAGTTTCTAGCCGCCTCAGGGGGAGAGTGGTGGGTCTCGTTGAACTTAGACAGTTGAGCAGTTCAGATAACTGGGCGGCAAGAGGTGGGAGCTTCACTGCCCCTCAGAAAAAACTCTCTTGTCCCCCACTTGGGCTGATTTGATTAGTGAGGCAGACCCTGGGCCCTAGTGAGGCAGCCTGTTTTGGATCTAGCAGTCGGGAGGGGGGCGAGACATAATTTTCCCCCAGGGCCCCTTTTGTGAACTAGTTGGACTGCAGCTTGCCCTTTTCCAGATTATTCATTCATCTTATCAGTGAGGAAATATTGTTGGTGGGAGTGGAGAATGCCTGGAAGACTTGGTAAGAGCTTGTTTTTCTACTGCTTTTGAACTTTGCTCCTTGGGGTGAGTGCCTGAGAATCTAATAAGATCATTTGAGACTGGTGTCTGTGTGACTTGGTGAGAGCATTTTTTCCTAGACAGCATGCTCTTGAAGGCTCCAAGATATTTGGAAATCTATAAACTGTTTGGTGCATTGTTTCATCTGTTGAAACTTTGGTGGTACAAGCACCTTAGCTTCCTTTGCACATTGGAAGTATTATCAAGCTGAAATTTGGCTTGGAACTTTGTTTGGAAAGTAGATTATTTTACTAAGTATTTTCTGGACTCATTTTGGAATTTGTTACAGTGCACGCTCCTTGCATTTTCTCCCTTGCTGCTGTTTTAATTGTTATTTGATTTGTTCGGATTTTGGGGGAGGGAGGGGGACTTTATTTAGGGGGAGTATGATTGGGGTGTGTGGTGGTGTCATTTGGAGTTTGTATACTCAGAATGAGTGGGTAGCGTGTATTTGTATGCGTATGTTAGTTTGCTATTTAATATAATTAAGGTTGTATTTATTAGTTATAACTTGTTTTATTGGATCCTTCTAGTTTGGATTAGTACACCAGGCTGAGATGTGTTGGGGCATTGGCCTAGCACGAAACACCTGTGCTGCCTCTCTGCTTCATGACCTCTGTACCTTTACCAGCCTCCCAGTTTCATCTACTTCTGCTAGACATTGTAGGGAGAGTGGAAGCAAGAGGAGGCAGTGGGTTGTTGTTGGTGGGGGCAGCTGAGGAGGGGGTGGTGCGGGGCATTGTGGTTGTAAAGTCCCGGAGACACCCTGGGTTTAAACAGGACCGAGGGAGATGCCAGTCGTGTTTGGTTCCTGTAACCAGTGGTCCCTCCAGGCTGAGTGGGCAGGCAGCTAGAGGTCCAGCTGCCTCCTCTAATCCTCTTTGGGAAGTGCTGTGCAATGCCAGGTTGATAAGTAACAAGACCGCTATTTCTGCGGACTTGATTTCCTTTGTCAACCTGGCTTGCATTATGGAGACCTGGCTGGGTGATAGTGCTGGTCCTGTTTTAGGGCTGCCATTCCCACTGGGTACTCCGTGGAGCACTGTCCAAGAAAGATCCTCAGGGGGAGGGGGGAATGGCAGTCATTTTTAGAGCCAACCTGGGCTTCACAGTGCATCTGATTGGTAATACCAGGTCCTTTGAGTGTGTCGCCATGTGCTAGGGTCCAGGTGCAGGTTGCAGGATTCTCCTCATTTACCACCGTCCGGGGTTGGGAGAAGAATTCCTCCAGGAGGTAGCGGACTTCGTCATCAACCAGGTGTTGGAGTCCCCCAGGTGTTTAATCCTGGGGGACTTCAATGCTTGGGTCAATGATGAATCCTTACAATTCGGTTACAACTTCTTCCCATTGATGTCTTCATTGGGCCTGGCTCAAGCAGTTGCTACTGTGACCCATTGGCATGGCCACACACTCAGTCTGGTGTTCCAGCTAGGTCTTGGGGTTGATAGCCTCAAGACTGATCGGGTCTCTTGGTCTGATCATTGCACCGTGGGGTTCATGTCTGGGGCCCCCCTGATAGTCCTTCCCTGTGAAGATGGTCAGCTACTGCCCTTTAAGGGATTTGCACCCAGAAGAACTTCTGGCACTGGCTGACCTATCTAGAGTTGAGGCAGCTTGTGTGATTGGCACCTGTAAGGAGGTGGCCACCTATATTAAGGTGGTGGCCGGGGCACTGGATGCCATTGTACAAGTCCGTATATGACCCAGATCCTCTCACTTGAGATCCCCCTGGTTTGACAGGGATATCAAGGTGATGAAGATCAAGGGTCAGATATTGGAGCATAACTGGTGGAAGACCAGGCTAGAGGCCGACAGACTGGCCCTGCATGCCCACTACAGTGAGTATCAGGAGGCAATCTCCTTTAAGAAGGCAGAATTCCCATCCAGTGAGATTGCGGCAGGGAGGAACAGACCTTCTCAGCTTTTTCAGACTGTGGATAGGCCTCTCCATCCTGCCTGTCTACAGCCAAAGAAGACTTCTTCATCCACCTTGTGTGAAAAGTTTGCTCTGTTCTTTCTGACAGAGTGTGGTCTATCCGGTCGGGGATTCTGTTAGGGAGGCCTTTGCCCTGCAGTGGTTGGACTAGTAGTAGAAGAGGCACTCTGCCTTTCTGGGAGGAGTTTAGGCCAGTGGAGATGTCTGAAGTGACTGAGGTGATCTTAGAGCTGAAGCACACATGGAACTGGACCCAGCCCCAACGAGTTTCTTAATTGGATGCACTGAGGCTGTTGGCCCAGTGTTCACCAGGATTCCTGGGTGCTTGATGGTGAAGGGGGGTATTCCCAGTGGCTTTGAAAGAAGCACTAGTGAGACTCCTCTTAAGAAGTCTTCCCTCAACCCAGACATCCTGACAAATTACCATCCAATCTCCAACCTGCCTTTTTTTGAGCAAAGTTGTGGAGAAATTAGTAGCAAAACAGCTCGAGGATCACCTCGTGTCCTTTGACATCTATGAGCCATTTCAGTCAGGTTTTAGGGCCATCCACAGTACAGAAACAGCTCTAGTTAGAGTGTATAATGATCTGTTCAGGGCTAGAGATAGAAAAGACATGTCAGTTCTTGTGCTCCTCGATCTCTCATCAGCAATTGACATGATGGACCACGTCGTGCTTCTTGATCAACTCTGTGAGCTTTGTGAACTCACCAGGATTGTCATCAGATGATTTGAGTCCTATCTCTCTAATAGGGTGCAGCAGGTAGTGATGGGGAATTTCTCCTCTTCCCCAATGCCCCTGTCATGTGGAGTTCCACAGGGCTCGATCTTGTCGCCTATGCTATTTGCGGTGAACATGCTGCCCCTGGGTGAGATCATTTGACTATACATCATGGCATTTCACTGCTATGCAGATGACACCCAGCTATATTTGTCATTTGCTCCAGGAACATCTGATGCTGTCAATGTGCTTAACATTTGTCTGGCTAAAATCAATGACTGGATGGCTTCCAGCTGGCTGAAACTAAACCCGGATAAGACAGAGGAGCTAGTGATTGAGCCAGGTCGCTGGCATGATGGGTTGCAACCCGGAGCAGACACAGGTCTTATCCTAGGGTCTGCTCCACTCATTGCTTCCCCAAGGGTGAGTAATCTAGATGTGATCCTGGATAGCAGGCTGACCTTTGAAGATCAGGTGTTGTCTGTGGTTAAAAGTGCTTTTTACCACTTGTGGTACATTGCCAGGATCAAGACCCTCGTTCCGCCTGAGGATCTGCCAGCTCTGGTACATGCCTTTGTTACCTCCAGGCTCGACTACTGTAATGCTCTTTACTTCAGGGTCATGGGAAGGACCCTCCACATGCTGCAGCTGGTACAGAACACAACGGCCCAGTTGCTGACGGGCCTGTCCATGTAATGTCATGTGACCCCAGTCTTGCTTGCTCTGCACTGGTTGCCAGTCAGGTGGAGGGACCTTTTCAAGGTAGCCTTGCTCACCTACAAGGCCCTATATGGGCTGGGTCCTGGCTGCCTGTCAGAGCTCCTGACACCTGCAACCTCTGCTTGCTCCCTCCGTTCCTCTTCGAGGGGCCTCCTGGATGTTCCCAGGGTTCAGCTCAAGACATCTGGTGATCGAGTTTTCAGTATCTCTGGGCCGACCCTGTGGAATGCACTTCCAGCTGCAGTCCAGGAGGCCCATTCAATCGGTGTTTTCAAGCAGAGGTTAAAGACCCACCTCTTCAGTCTGGCCTTCACAGAGTAATCAGTATTATATTGTGAATTTTATTATTTGAAGTCTGATTTTTATCTGTTATTTCTGGATTTTAATTAGTTGTTTTATTTGTAATACTTTGTTAGGCGCCCAGAGCCTCCGGGATTGGGTGGCATAAAAATAAAATTTGCCTTGCCTTACATCAAGAAGCAAGACCATCCTCGACTCCATACAAAAGACATTTCTCAGGCAACTGGTTTTGGAGCCCACTAGGGATGGGCAGTACTGGACTTGGTACTTACAAACAGAGACAGCACTGTTGACGTCACAGTGGGTAGTCCCCTCAATACAAGTGATCACCGTACTATGTGGTTTGGTAAACAGATAGAACAGGAAAAAACACACCAAGATGAGGGTACTGGACTTCAGGAGGCAAATGTTAAAGAAATGGGAAACTGCCTCAGAGAATGCCTCAAAAGGGGGAAGGCAGAGGGGAAGTGGAGGCTAAATGGAGAAAAATTAAGGAGGGTATAGTCCAGGCAACAACATGCTGTTTGAAGAAAGTGAACAGGGGAAAGAGGACGACAAGGCCACTATGTTTCCCCTAAGGAGGTGGCAAAGGCAGTAAATAGAGGATAATGGATGGGCAACAGTGAACAACAAGGCTGTGTTTAAGTCAGGAGGTTGTCATGACAACTAAATAGACCTCAAGAGTAAAGCCATGTTATTCACTGTTGCCCATTCATTATCTTTTAGTGTATGGGCAATAGCAAACAATGAGAGAGCTCAGGACTATGAGCAGCTGAATTCCTAAACTCCTTATCTATGCTGCTGTATCAAGCTTGAAAAGCCTGCCCTGGATACCCTTTTTTATATGCAGCAGCTACTGTTCTCTGTTATGTGTAAAAGCAAAATTTAAACACTCTGTTCTCCAAGTCCTTAGCTCGTCACTGGCAATCTGAACGATCACTGTTTGTCTTCACTGTCAGCAGAAAACTCAGTTATAGTGTATGGGAGAGCGTGATTCAGTTTGTTTGTTTTTTTTACCCTTCAGTTTCTTTTGACAGTTGAAAAAAAAATGAGTGATCGGTGCAGCTCTCAGCGTAACAGGAGTGTGAGGGCATTCTAAGTTGTACCATAATAGTGATGTACTCAAGAGGGTACAACAATCTCTTTACATCACTACGATGGTACAACAAGCCTAGAAATTCATTGAATTCCATTCATAATCACATTCTCTCATACACTATAGGGGAAGAAAACAGCATTTGGAAAACACAATGAGACCAAGAAGGAGGAAGACAGGGAGGTATATCTGGCAAAACAAAGGGAGGCAGGAAGGAGGATGAGGGCAGCTAAAGAACTAACAGAGGAGTGGATAGCCAAGTAGGTCAAAAAAGGGAAAGACCTTCTTCAGGAATGTGTGGAAAAAGAGGAAGACAAGGGATGGGATAATGAAAATCAGGAGGACAGGAGAGGATTGTGCAGAAGAAGATCAAAAGAAAGCAGACATACTAACAACAAATCAGGGGTGCACTCTTCCTTGTGGTTATCTGCCCTAAAGCTCACCCCATTCTATGCACTCCAGAAACATGTGCACTGAATGGGGTGAGCTTTAGGGATGATAGCCCCAAAGAAGAGTGCACCCCTGGTTTGTTGTAGGTGTGGGGGTGGGTTTTAAGGTAAACCCTAAAGCCACATTTCCCTACTTTTGTCACTTTAGGCTGAACCCTAAATGTTGCATTAACACTATTTTTACAAAGAATAGATTGATAGATAGAGAGATAGATAGATAGATAGATAGATAGATAGATAGATAGACAGACAGACAGACAGATATTATAGTGGCATGGTAGCACTACTATAGTTAGGGTTTAGCAGGGGTTCCTATGTTAAACCTCACATTTTGCACTTCAATATCTTCACAGACATTCAGCAGATTTGCATGACATTTGGCATGTGTAGTCTCGGGGGCATATCTCTTTATGTGCTAAGTTTTGTTCCAGTCAGATGTGCTGATTCTGAGATGTAGATATCGAAAAAACATAAAGAATTGCTATTTTTTTGTCATCGCCTTGCGCCCAGATGGTTTGGAATTTTGGCCTGAGATTGTTCAGAGTAGATCAGGCTCGGCCCACAGATGTGCCTTTTAGTGCTTTGGTAGAAAAATATAAATCCATTCCAAAGTTATAAAATGTTAAAATGTCAGTTCTGAGCATGCTTAGTACAGTTTTTTGAATAGCTGCTTGGAATGAAAAATTAATCTGGATCCTTTTTTCTACAGTGCCAACCTTTTTTCACGAGGAAAAATTCCTTTTTCATGTGGCCACCATTTTCATTTTGCTGTTTAAACTTAAAAACATTTAAAGTACATAAAAATAATGTATTTAAAAAAAAAAAAACACCTGAACCTAACTAAATGGGACCCGTTACAAAATTCTGGTGTTTTTGTTTTTAAATGTTGCCAGAGGTATGTTTTCTGGGCTCCCAAAATTCAGGGTCCCCAGCTTAGGATGAGGAGCTAGTCACCTGCGTTCTCTGAATGAGAGCAGTGGGATGTTCTTGATTTCTGTAGCCACAACTGAAACTCGTGCTGCAGGCCGCTCTGAGAGCAGTGAGTCACAACTTCCCTCATGTGTAATGGCACTCTCCATTTCCATCTCTTTATGTATGTAATGTTCCCTGGTGTCTAGTGGCACCTCCACCCTCTGATCACTATCCCATTAAGCATGTTACATTTCTCTGCTGTCTTGTGGCACCCCCACCCTCTGTTCACCATCCTATTAAGTATGTTACATCTCCCTGGTGTCTTGTGGTACCCCCACCCTCTGATCACCATCCCATTTAGTATGTTACATTTCCCTGGTGTCTAGTGGCACCTCCACCCTCTGATCACTATCCCATTTAGTATGTTACATTTCCCTGGTGTCTAGTGGCACCTCCACCCTCTGATCACTATCCCATTTAGTATGTTACATTGCCCTGGTGTCTAGTGGCATCTCCACCCTCTGATCACTATCCCATTAAATATGTTACATTTCCCTGGTGTCTAGTGGCACCCCCACCCTCTGTTCACCATCCCATTAAGCATGTTACATTGCCCTGGTGTCTAGTGGCATCTCCACCCTCTGATCACTATCCCATTAAATATGTTACATTTCCCTGGTGTCTAGTGGCACCCCCACCCTCTGTTCACCATCCCATTAAGCATGTTACATTTCTCTGCTGTCTTGTGGCACCCCCACCCTCTGTTCACCATCCTATTAAGTATGTTACATCTCCCTGGTGTCTTGTGGCACCCCCACCCTCTGATCACCATCCCATTAAGTATATTACATTTCCCTGGTGTCTAGTGGCACCCCCACTGTCTGATCACCATCCCATTAAGCATGTTACTTTTCCCTGGTGTCTAGTGGTACCCTCACCCTCCGATCACCATCCCATTAAGTATGTTACAGTTCCCTGGTGTCTAGTGGCACCCCCACCCTCTGATCACCATCCCATTAAATATGTTACATTTCTCTGCTGTCTTGTGGCACCCCCACCCTCTGTTCATCATCCTATTAAGTATGTTACATCTCCCTGGTGTCTTGTGGCACCCCCACCCTCTGATCACCATCCCATTAAGTATATTACATTTCCCTGGTGTCTAGTGGTACCCCCACCCTCTGATCACCATCCCATTAAGCATGTTACATTTCTCTGCTGTCTTGTGGCACCCCCACCCTCTGTTCACCATCCTATTAAGTATGTTACATCTCCCTGGTGTCTTGTGGTACCCCCACCCTCTGATCACCATCCCATTAAGTATATTACATTTCCCTGGTGTCTAGTGGCACCCCCACCCTCTGATCACCATCCCATTAAATATGTTACATTTCCCTGGTGTCTAGTGGCACCCCCACCCTCTGATCACCATCCCATTAAGTATGTTACATTTCCCTGGTGTCTAGTGGCACCCCCACCCTCTGATCACCATCCCATTAAGCATGTTACATTTCTCTGCTGTCTTGTGGCACCCCCACCCTCTGTTCACCATCCTATTAATTATGTTACATCTCCCTGGTGTCTTGTGGTACCCCCACCCTCTGATCACCATCCCATTAAGTATATTACATTTCCCTGGTGTCTAGTGGCACCCCCACCCTCTGATCACCATCCCATTAAATATGTTACATTTCCCTGGTGTCTAGTGGCACCCCCACCCTCTGATCACCATCCCATTAAGTATGTTACATTTCCCTGGTGTCTAGTGGCACCCCCACCCTCTGATCACCATCCCATTAAGTATGTTACATTTCCCTGGTGTCTAGTGGCATCCCCACCCTCTGATCACCATCCCATTAAGTATGTTACATTTCCCTGGTGTCTAGCGGCATCTCCCACCCTCCAATTGCCATCCCCATATTTATATTGTTTCCCTGGTGTCTAATGGCGCTTCCCACCCACTGATTGCCATCTCCATTATAGATTTCTCCTTCACTGGTGTCCAGTGACACCCCCCCCCCACCCTACAATCACATCCCCATAATATATTTCTCTTGCCCTGGTGTCTAGTGGCACCCCCACCCTCCGATCACAGTCTTGGCCTAAAATAAACAAAACTGCCCCTCAATGTTTTTTTTTTAAACTTGCTAAAAAGAAAATGTAGCTGACCGATCTGACCTCCCCACCCCCTCCTCCCCTCAGCACCCACCATTCCACACCCCCAGTACACCCCCACTCACCCTCACTCACCTGAACAGGTTACAGGTGAAGATCCACTCTCCGATCAAAGGCACGTCTTGCTGCTGGAGCTGCCAACTACAATATGTGAAACAAAGGTAAGTGCGGTTCAACGTATTTCAATGGGGTTTTGAACTTTTATGAATAGCTTTGTCATTTTTGCATATGTTGACCCAAAATGTTCAACATGGTCTTTTTGGGACACTACCTCATGACCAATGGTGGTGGAATTACATAAATCAACCCTGAAAGGTGATTTTGTAGTTGGTTGGTGAAATCACCTTTTGGGTAGGATTTGAACATTTTCACTGCCTTGGTTCATGAGGTGTGGGGTCATGAAAAGGCTATGTTGACCATTTTGGGGTGAATATATGTAAAAATGGCAAAGTTATGCACATACATTGAAATTTTACTACACTCACTTGTACTTCTGGTAATTTTAAATATTTTTACCCAAAATTTTTGACATACCCATTATTTTACACCACTTCATGAACATGACAGCTGTCATTTTTCAAATCCTGGCTAAAATGTGTTTTCGCACCTTTGGCATGGAATGAGTTTTCGGTGGGGATTTGAAAATTTTCACTACTGGGTTTATGAGGTGGAAAAATAAGAAGGCTACACTGACAATTTGGTGTACAAATACGGAAAAATACCAGGTTATGAGTGAACATTCATTCATAACTTCACTAATTTTCACAATTTTGACTTCAGATTTTCAACATAGCCATTTTTCCACACCACCTCATAATCATGACATTTGTCATTTTTTAGATCCTGGATGAGATGTGTTTTTGCACTTCTGGTGCGAAATGGCATTTTGGCCAGTATACTGTAAATGGTACATATCGTGTTTATAAGGTGTATTATAAAACGAGTATCTTGAAAATTTGGGGTAAAAACTAGAAAAACAATATATAATTGTTAACAAACTTTGTGTGTAGTGCCACTCTTGACCCTAATGGGTATGCTTTGTGATCCTGTGCTGGTGAACTGAGCTTGGGGGTGAGCTCAGTGACCCAGCTGGATGGGGTGAAGGTGGGGGGATGGTGCTGTTATGCAACACCCCCCCCAACCAGGGAAGGAAAGGTGCAGGTTTGTCTGCATGGGCTTTGGTACCATATAGTGAAGGCAACTGTCCTCTTAGCATAGGGCTCTGGACCTCTGCACCTCTAGGTGTCAGCTTGGTGGCAGAGGGTCCTGAGCATTTGCTGACAGATGCACTCTTTGCCCTGTGTATCTGTATCTGCAGACACATGGAAGTGCGAGGACCATAGGACCCTGTGCTTTCACTGCCCACCAAATAGCCTCATGAATTCTTCATATCTGTCACTGCCCTGAACTTCAGTAAGTGGACAAAGTCTTCTCTTGGTGCATGGCATCAGGTCCCAAAGGGACCTGTGTGAATGAGAATATGATTCCACTACCTTGAAGGGATCTGTGCGAATGAGGATATGATTCCACTATCTCAAAAAGAGGAAATTCTTTGCAAAAAAACAACTTTGTTAATGCAACAGTTAGGGTAACTTAATGCTACAAAAGTAGGGAAATGTGGCATTAAGGTTTCCAACCCTAACTCCCCACTCCCACCTCCCAGGGAGCAAAAGAAAAAAACATTAGTGTTTCGGTCTCTGGGGTATTGGCAAATTGGTGATGTGGTCTTTCTTGGAGTTCTCAACCCTAATGCCCATCCCTTTCCCTGAGCAAACAACATCACGCATGATCTCCTTTCTATACGCAGGGTCTACATGGCCCTGCATGAAGAAATCTACAACAAACTGTGTTGGCAACATGTGGCAAGATATACTACATTAGAAAAGTGTAACATTATGAGGTACTGGCTTGAAACTATACCTTGTGCTTTGGACTGGAGGCTATGGTCTGGGGGGGAAGGGTGAATATTATGGTACACAACCCCAAGCAAGATCCCACCACTGATACGCCAAGACTCCAGAGACTGAAAACCATTTTTCTTTTTGCTGCTTGGGGGCTGGGATTAAGAGTTAGGGTTGGAAACCCTAATACCACATTTCCCTACTTTTGTGGCATTAAGTTGCCCTAACTGGTGCATTAACTAAGTTTTTGCAAGAATAAATATATATATATATATAGAGATAGATACAGATATCTATATCTATCTATCTATCTATCTATCTATCTATCTATCTATATATCTATCTATCTATATACACTGTATATATATATATATATATGTAGATATAGATATCTATATACACACACACACACACACACACACACACACACACATGGATGAGCCTGATTACCTGCTTATATGTTCCCATGAATACATAGTGCTGCATCTTCTAAGTCAAATTTTATAAGTACAATAACAAACTCCAAGGTGCTGCATTAATTTGGGGATATAGGCACCACTCTAGTGTGTGCTGTGGAGCACTCAGCCTTTGTTCTTGGGCCTGAACACAAACTGGAAGAATGCCTACGTATATCTCCCAGTGAATGCACACTATATTGTGGGTTATTTATTTATTATTGATCAACTATGTTCAGAAAAATCTTTGAACTCAAGAGCCCTTTGTCAGAAGTGTCCAAGTCTGAGAGATTGAAAGACACAAACTGGGCAGACTAGGTGGGCCAAGAGGTCCTTATCTGCTGACAACTTCTATGTTTCTACATATTATTGCCCAGAGAGAGAGAGAGAGAGAGAGAGGTGGGTGGGCGGGTGGATGGATGGATGCTAGCTAGATAGATGTTTTCCTCCCTCTTCTCTTCTGCTCTCCCCTCATCCTACTCCTTTGAACTTCTGCTGAACAAACTGCCTTCTCCACTCACCTCCCCCACACCTTTGAATACTGTAGTTTCCTGTCTGCTCCTTTTCCTCTGTCTCTCTCTTCCTTTAGGACTATGCTCTGGGATCACTTCCCTCTCTTGCTTCCATGACTAGTCCTCCCTTACCCTTTATGCTTCATCTTCTTGTGTCCTTTCACCCATTTCACACAATGTATTTAGCTGCTGCTGTTTATTGCTTCAGCAGGCTGTGTTAACTTCTACCTTACAGAACTTTTCTTTGTCTATAATTATAAATATTTTACTCACTGATTGACATTATTAATTTATTGCTGAACATTTGCTATATTTATATATTGTTTTATATGACTGTTATGATATTAATGACTACTGTATGTGTTATAATTTTTACCGTGCCCTCGACTGTCATTTCTGCCCCCCCTTTTCTGGTATGCATATGAAAATGAGTCTTCCCTGGACAAGAACTACAAATAAATACACTGTGGAGGATGGGTGGCTCCTGCCATTACATAACTGACACATTCTGGCCCAAGGTATTGATTATGCAGGAATTCACAGCTCTAGGCATGGGATGAAATCCTGCCATCACTGTGATGCAGGACACCGACATATGATGTAATGTCATCATACTGGTACCCACGTGCACTCTAGTCTCAGTAAGTGACAGTCAGATTGAGGTGGGTAGGTCTGTCCCAACACTACTGCTGTTGAGCCAAAAATGGTCCCATGTCTTGGACTGTGGCTCAGAGAGGGTAGAAAGAAACAGTAGTGCCCACATGGAGGATGATACAGTGCTTATCCCAGTCAGCTTGTTGCTGAGATCTCTGAGTCCATTCTTTCCCCACCCCACTCCAATTTGGAAAGTTCTGGCAACTCCACCCAAAGCTTTATGTCTGGGGCAGTGTATGAAGCAACAGACAATGGGTATTTTCCTGACCTGTGGAGGCCACTCCAGTAAGCTTGAGATCAATGGCTCTCTTGTGGATTGCCTAAAGGAGAATGTATGTGCAAGCTATAGTTTTATGCAGGCATTGCTTGATAAACCTACTTTCCTATGCATATATTTTATGGGGGAGCAACTTCCCCATCTAATGTTCAGTAATGTCAAAAATATAGCAAGTAAGGGCAAAACAACCTTTCAAGTGTAACTCAGTCATACAGTGATGTGCTTTACCCTATTTTTGAATACCCTTCCTCTTCTGGTAATGGCTTCTGTGATCTCAGGAAGATTTGTATATCTATTTAAGCAGGTAACACATTGAACTGATAATTCTGACAGTACTGTTATGGGAAGTCATATTCGGTGCAACTTTGCCACTGAATTTGCATGACTTTGCTTGAAAAAATGATACTTCATCTACACAGACTTTGACGGCAGATAAAGACCGATTGGCCCACCTAGTCTGCCCATTTTCCTACCTACAGGATAGGCCACAGGTCCTAGTTACCGAACAGCCTATTTCTTTCTACCCCCCCACAAGAATTGTCTTATGTCTGTCCCATGCATTCTTGAATTCTTCCACAGTTTTAGACCCCACAACCTCTTCGGGAAGGCTGTTCCATGTATCCACTACCCTGTCTGTGAAAAAATACTTCTTCACATTGCCCCTGAACTGCCCCCCTCATCTTTAAATTATGTCTCCTTGTTCTTGCGCTTCTCTTTTTCTGAAAGATGCTACCCTCTTGGACTTTGTTGATTCCACTGAGGTACTTAAAAGTTTCTATCATGCCCCCCCTCCCTTCTTTCCTCAAAGGTATACATATTAAGCTCCTTTAGTCTCTCCTCATACGGCTTCTCTTGCAGACCCTGCACCATTTTGGTTGCCCTCCTCTGGACTGCCTCTATCCTATCTATATCCTTGCGGAGATGGGGTCTCCAGAACTGGACACAGTACTCCAGATGGAGTCTCACCAACTGTCTGTACAGGAGGATAACAACTTCCTGTTTTCTGCTGGTGCTGCCTCTCCCTATGCATCCCAGTATACTCCCCAGCCCTCCCTACTGCCTTCTCACATTGCTTGCTAACCTTAAGGTCATCTGATATGATTACCCCCAGGTCCCTTTCCTTTTTTGTTGTTGTTACTACCTCCTCCCATTGTGTAATCTTACCCTGGGTTCTTGTTTCCCAGGTGCATTATTTTGCACTTCCTTGCATTGAATCCTAGTTGCCATACTTCTGACCATTCCTCCAACCTTGCCAAGTCCCTTCTCATCCTTTCTACACCTCCTTGTGTATCAACCCTGTTGCAGATCTTTGTGCAATCTGCAAAGAGGCATACTTTTCCTTCCAGTCCCTCTGCAATGTCACTTATAAAGACATTAAAAAGGACTGGATCCAGTACTGAACCCTGCGTTACCCCACTAGTAACCCCTTTTTCTTCAGAGTGGACTCCATTTACAATTACTTTCTGTATCCTGTTGTCCAGCCAATGTTTTACCCAGGCTACCCCTGGGACCCACTCCCAGGCTAGTTAATTTGACTATTAATCTTTTGTGTGGGACTGTGTCAAATGCTTTGCTAAAGTCTAGGTAGGCCATGTCCACAGCCCCTCCCTGGTCTACTACTTTGGTCACCCAGTCAAAGAAATCTATTAGATTCATCTGACATGACCTTCCCGCTGTGAACCCATGCTGCCTTGGGTCCTGTGCCCCACTGGCCTTTAGGTACTCAACAGTTCTTTCCTTCAGAAGTGACTCCATCACTTTCCCTACCACAGAGGTCAAACTGACAGGTCTGTAGTTTCCTGCCTCTGTCTTGGTCCCACTTTTGTGAAGGGGAATCACATCCACCTTCCTCCAGTCCTCGGGTACCACACCATCCTCCCATGATTTGTTAAAAAGAGTAGTCAATGGTTTCACTAGTTCCCCCTTAATTCTTTTAGAATTCTGGGGTGAATTCCATCTGGCCCAATGCTTTGTCCACCTTCAGTTTTAGGAGTTCTTGCAGAACCCTTTCTTCTGTGAAAGGACTGGGATCGACCCCCCTATCAAGAGTGCTTCTGTTAATTGGATTAGGCACTTCCTCCTCCTCTTTTGTGAATACTGAGCAGAAATGTTCATTTAGTATCACTGCTTTTTCACTGTCCCCCTCTGCCCACCCACCGTTCATTCTATGCAGCCTCACTATCCCTCCCTTTGTCTTTCTACGCTTTCTGATGTACCTATAAAAGGTTTTATCCCCCTTCTTAACCGAAGTGGCTATCTTTTCCTCAGTTTGGGCCTTTGCTATTCTGACTTCCCTCCCTGCTTCCTTCTGCCTTAACTGGTACAGCTCTCGGTCCTGCTCCTTCTGTGTTTCCTTATACTTCCTGAATGCTATCTTTTTCTCCCTGACTTTCCCAGCCACCTCTTTTGAGAACCATAGTGGCTTTTTCTTTCATTTTGATTTGTTTATTTGCTTCACACAAAGGCTTGTTGCCTTTGCCATCTGCTGAAAATTTCACAGCGTTGGCATTTCACATTTCACAAATTAGGCAAACTTAAAGAATGAATTCAAGAAGCGAAAATTTGAGAACTTGGTACATCTCTATTCCTCATCGCTTCTGAATTTGATTCAGGAAGGGTCCAGTATAATTTGTGGTCCAAGTTTGGGATGGCCTTACTTTTATTTTTTTTTTTATAATTACTGGTGACCCCAAATATTAACAGGATAACGGTACTGATCAAATGCCATAATAACCTGATTTTGGATTATTACGTCCAAGAAGCCATAATAACCTAAAATCTGGTTATTACAGCATTTCAAAGTACTTTCACTTTTCCCCAATGATTATAGTGTGACAGAGTAGCATCCGGGGTCATAAACAATAATGTTGACTTTATTCAAAAACACCAGTATTGAGCATAAAAAACATGTCTGGTTAAGTGGCTTACTTCACTTTTCTGAGTTTTTTGAGAGAGGAAAAAGCCACCACTTGTAGAAACAACAGAGCAAGTCGCTCAGTGGCTTCGATACAAGCGTTAGCAAGCGTAACCATAGCAACACTTGCTAATGTTTGCATCGAGTCTTCGCGAGCTGCCGAGTGATCTGCTCTGCTGTTTCTACATGCATCAGCGTTTTCTATATCGAAAACTCAGAAAAGTGAAGTAAGTCACAAAACCTGACATGTTTTATACATTCAGCACTGGTGTTTTTGAATAAATTCAACATTATTGTTTACGACACTGGACACCACTCGGTCATGCTACAGACATCAGGGAAAAGCTCAGGCAAGCAAAACCACAAATCCAGGCACCAGCAATTATAAAAAATAAAGAATAGGCAAGTGTGAATTTATGGATTTTTTTTGCATATCTTCGGTATGTGATGACCACATAAACCTCTTGAGCTTCACTCTCAAGGTTTATGGGTCATCACACACTTATGGGTGTGCAAAAAAGTCATAATACACACTTGCCTATCCATTAGTCTTTATTTAACTCATTGATTGATGGAGTTTCTCTCTAAGTAAAAACAGAAGAATACTGTCTAAAGTAATAAATGACTTTAGAAAACTTAGTTTACTTATATGTAACTAATTCAGGTACCATGCCAGGTCCAAGGCAACTAACTATTGTGCATATCTGGTGCACATCTAGCTGCACATGGAGAGTATGCATACGCACACATTAAGAAGCAAGGTGAAGTGGGCTTATAACAAAGGATGCTGCATTATAGTGTAATTATGCAACAACTGGAAAAGAAATGATACCTCTGAAAAGTATTTATTACTTAAAACAGAACAGGAAATCTGCCTTTTTTAAATAATAGGGTTAAATCCGTGGACAGTGTGGTTTTACTTGTAGCACAGGCCCACTGGGGCAGAAAACAAAAGAAGAGGCCTCTGGAGCTGAAGCCTGTCACCCAAACAGAGAAGCCAACAGATTCCTGACTTAATTTGGTCCTGAAGGCAGATTTTGGACTACCAACCAACCCCATGTTCAGGTCCCACTCTTCCCTAATCACAGGATGCGACTGTTCAGCCTGTCTAGCTTGTTTACCTAATTAGATTGTCATATCCCACAAGTAATATCCCCCATATAAGGCACTAGCTCTAATACATTTCAAATATGTCTTTATCCTTTTAATACTCTTAAGACTTCCATAAACGTCCTTAGTTCCTTTGAGTCTGTCAGGACCTACAGAGATTCTTAAAGCTGAGTGCAGCCTACAGTTGCTCCCCAAAGTCCACAAATCAAAGCACAAATAGCTCCTTAATACTTCACATGCCTAATCAAGCTGATAACCCCCCCACACACGCACACAAGCACGCATGCACGCGCACACACACACATACACGCACGCACGTATACACACACACACACACACACACACACACACACACACACAAACATCTTGATCTCCATTAAAGGGGCACTGTCCAGCTGTTTTTCATCATATTATTTCTAGTTAAGAACCTACATTTTATGATTGCTAACCTTCTCTGAAGTTCATAGATGTTGCTGTTTGTTTTGTTTGTCTTCTTGTTTAGTAGAAATGAAATACATGCTAATGTATATCTATAAACAATCTTGTTTTGTTTACAATCCTGGACCTGTTCTTGCTGCATACTTCATGAGCATCAGAAACACCCCCAAACAGTGCAGTCACTCATTAGGCAGTAGCCTCCTAAACACCCACTGTATCATGAGGGGCTAGACTGTGTTGTGGGTGTTTCCAAGTCCAGGAAAGATGCAGTTGGAGCTGATCAAGGAATGTAAACAAATCTGTGTTTGTGTGGTAACACCAGTATAGTGGGCAATCTGTTTTTCACTTATTTAAAGAAAAAAAGAGTCCTAATCAAACTGCCAGCTACATCATCAATCTTTACAGAATGTTGGTAATCATAAAATGTGTTTCTTTAACTAGGGACACTTTGAGACCCAAAGGGGTTGACAGTGTTCCTTTAAAGTATTAAATTCCATTAAAATGAAAACTGTAATGGGGGCTTGCAATAAGGCTAATAATAACACCCTGAATGCACTTTAGTTCCATATGAGACACAAAATAATGGCCTCATAGCTACTAGGTGTCGTATGAAATTATTCATGCTTAAGCCCATTGCCTTCCATCTACCAGGCCACAATAGGGTCAGATTGGCCCTTACTTTAAGGGCTTAGTACAACTTACTCTAGGGATACAACAGAAGGCCATTCAAAATTCAGCAATGTTGCTGATAAAAAGCATAATATCAAATTGATATCAAGAACAAATAAAAGAAAAGCACTCACAACACTTTAAATTGAATAGAGACTCAGACCCAGATAGTATGTCTCTTAAAAAATACTTTTACTAAAGCAAGTTAAAATACAGTACAGCCTTGCAAACAGTGCAGAGTGGTTTCTTGGCGGTATCTCTGCACTGTTTGTAAGGCTTTGCTGCATTTTTACTCATTATAATAAAGATATTTTCTAAGAAACATATTGTCTTTGTCAGTGCCTCTATCTGATTTACAGCACCATGCAAGTGCCCATTTTTTCTTTTGTTTTTGATGCAAATGACTTTGTGCGTTCTATGGAGCTATTCATTGCAACAAATATATTTATTTATGCAATGCCTGTGAGGATAACAAATTGCAAATATTTTCAATACTTTCAGTCTGGTCAGATCCACAGTGAGAATATCATGCTTATCCTCACTGTATGTCATTATCCACACAGTAGGTCCAGCACAGGCAGATACTGCCCTTAACCGCAGCTGTTCACATGGGTTTTGATTGGTGGGAGCTGGCAGTGCGAGAAGCACAATCAGAATTCACCTGCTCACTTGCATGCCAGCTCCCACTCACAGCTTCATTTCTCTCTCGCAGCACACAGAGCACTTTTACTTTCTTGCCATATTTTTCTTTGGCATTCACTCAGAGGTTTACCTTTTGTTTTTCATCATTTCTCAACAGTCCCAACTCCCAAAACAAACTGTCCAGCAGAATGCCCTTCTTACCACTCAGACAGTGATCTAGACTCTGAGACTGTGTTCCTGGACTGTCGAACACCACTCTACTCTACCACTCCTAACCGGCATGCCACGTTCTGATTCCCGATAGGCACATTCCTCACCTCTGTGAATGTTATAAATGTAACCTAAATGGGCAAACATTAGCTCGGTCTACTCTGAGATAGTTTCAAACTGCCAAAACAGTAACCCAGCAACACACTGATGATCTCACTCTCCCCCTCACCACACAGAGCCAGCCAACACCCTCCATACCTTCAAATGGCTGTTCCTCAATCTCAACACTGCCAACAGGATGCCCCTTCTGGACCTCACCTCTGAGACCACCCACTGTAGAAATGCTGCAACCTCCTAGCACACTGTAGCTCTTTTGCTCTTTCTAGCACAACTACCACTCCACCAGTAGGACCAAGACACATCTCCTCTCCAAAAACATCCATTGCAAATTTAAAGAAAAACAATCTCCTCTCCACCCTGAAAATGTCCCTTCCAAATAAAAAAATGCAAAAATAAAATCTCCTTTGTGCTCCAAAATGTCCATTCCAAACTTAAAAAAAAAAACAGTTAAATAAAGGAAAAGGACTAAATATGTAAAGTAACATGGGCCTTGCATAAATTGAATATGCAGCAGCCCATTGAAAATATCGGAGATATGTTTCTCAAATGCAGCTTGACCTTTGACATCACTTGTGGCTTCGCCACTTGTGATGCCTTAAGGTCAAGTTGCATTTGAGAAAAATATCTCTGACATACGAAAATACGAAATTCGCTGGCAGAAAAATGCCTTATGGTTCACCAAGTCTGTTCAGTTGTGCAGCTAGCAGCCTTTATTTGCAACTGCCCCTTCCTCCCTCCCTTGACCCTTCCTCTTACTCTGTCCCATCCCTTCTTGAAGCCTCCAACTGTTCTACTGGATACCACCTCTGCCGATAGCCCATTCCACCCGGCCACCACCCTCTTCGTAAAAATGTGTCTTCTCATCTTCCTCCTGAACCGTCCCCCCCTCAAGTCTCATATCATGGCTTTGGGTGCCCCTCCCCTCCCTTAGTTCGAAAAGCCCCTCCATACAGGACTTGTTTATCCCTGTCATGTACTTGAAGGTTTCAATCATATCTCCCCTCTCCCTCCTCTCCTCCAGCGAGTACATGTTCAATTGCCTCAACCTACTCTTGTATGGTAAGTTTCCCAGCCCTTCAGTCATCCTTGTCACCCTACGTTGCAGCCCCTCCAGTAACTTAATGTCCCTCTTCAGGTATGGGTGCCAGAAATGCACGCAGTACTCCAGGTGTGGCCTAACCAATGATCTATACAATGGCAGAATCACCTCCCCCCTCCTTGAGGATATACCCCTAGCAATACAACCCAGCATCCTGTTGGCCTTTGAAGCCACCTTGCTATATTGTGCTGATTTGTTCATTGTCCACGTGATGAGCACCCCCAGATCCTTCTCCTCCTCCTCCTTAGTCATTTTCAATGGGGCCGTGACATATCGCTTATTTATTCGTTTACTTGTTGATTGGTTTATTTTTTATTAACCAGGTAGATACACTAGGGAAATAAAAGCCCATTTTCCAGTAAACCCCGGAGAGTGTGACAGTAGGCAATGGAGAGTTAACAGGCTCCATTGCAAGGCCAACATTCTTGAAGGATAGTTCAGGCACCAACAACAGTAGCAGAAGGTCAGTACAATGAAAGTAACAGTGGTTGCAATACAGCAAGACAGAGGATACAGCATGGTTTCATGAAGGCAAAATATAACAAGGATAATAAATAACAAACAAGCAGGACAACAAAAGGAGCAGTGGTCATAAAACAGTTAGCCAATGTATGCAGATCCATTTCAGGCATTAGAGATAAGGCCTTGGGAAGGTGCTAAATCAATCAATTAAGGTAAATCCTTACAAAACTAATTAAAAAATACACTTCATTTATTGTATTACTATTTCCGAGAAACTCTTTTAGCAAACTATTACTTGGGCAAAGCTTAACAAATGTTAATTAAATAAGTATATTAATTTTTTTATTTTTATTTTTTCAAACAGGTAGAGTGGCTCTGCTTCATTATCAGAACAGACCAACCCAGGGCCTGTGTCACTGCCTGATATTATCACTTTTTGGGAGCTGGCATAATGCAGCCAAAGCACAATGTTATCCTACAATTACACAAACCCTGCCATGTCATATTGCTTAATTATAGGACGCCTTAACATATATATATATATGGCAGCTTAGCTACAAAAAATAGGAGTGTACCATTCATGGATTGTCAGCACACAAATGCCTGCTTAAATTGCAGCAGTGACCTAACTGATCACTCTCAAAGCCAAAATTCCAAGTGAGCGAGTGCCAGGAACTGAATCTGGAACAACACACACACATAAAGACACTCTTTACATAAAACACTTGTGTCTGGTCTCTTGTACACAGGTCAAGTCTGAACTGGAACAGTTTGGAAATGGGATAAAGAAAGCTGTGCTAGTAAGAAAGTAACTAAATTGAGAGATGTACAAAAAATATTGTAGCTGTTCTTTTCTTGGTAATGGCTGGTGTGAATTGCTGGCTCAGAAATACAGGGAAGCTTTATAGTTTGTTTTTTTTTTGGCTGGATGTGAGATTCATTTGGTTGCCTGTCCCAAGGTCCTGCATCATTGTAAAAATGCTATAAAGGGCAAGCGATTACAAAAGAGAAAGCATGTAGCAGGTACATTTCCTATCTTTTTGAGACTATTTATACGAGTGACACACATCTGGCACTCGATTTTCCTTTAATTGCCTCGAATTCAGTAAAGATTTTCTTTACGCTCCCCATTTTATTTATGAAAAGAAGCTGCTTACTTTTCCATCATTGCTTTCCAAATACTACCCCCGCCCTAGGCACTGATTCACTGATTTTCTGCCTGATTCTCTTATACTGAATGCAGATACAGATTGCCACTGGCAAACTCCATTTAGCCTGGGAGGAGTTTTATATGAGTGGAAATGCATTTCTGCGCCTGAGTCAGTCGGGACTGCGTAATTCTAAACTTCTTTACAGTGCAGGTCTTAAGATTAAAAATAAAGCGTATTTGATAAAATCAGCAGAGACATGTGATCTTTGGCAGTAACTCAAAAGGACTGATTATGTAAACTTGCAAGTTATACTCAGTAAGAACTCAGGCCCACAAGTCATTTATTTATTTTTGCTGTGGCTGATTTTTTTCAGCGAGATTTCATAGGCAGACGTGTTAATAATGTTATGTCCCCTGGCCCTTGCAATCTGTGTCCATAAACCTGCTTTTACTCAGACACAGAAACATTAGAATTTGCCAGCAAAGAAGGCCACTTTGCCCATCATGTCTGTGCAGTCCAGTGTATCTGATGTGGAATGTAATTGCCCTAGTGTCTCTGCACATCTCCTCTTTACCCTACATATTGAAAGCCGTATTTAGTAAATCCCATGTGTCTGTCCCACACATGTTTGAATCACCCAACTACTTTTGCACAGACCACCTGTTTCAGCAGCCTGTTCCACCCTTCTGTCACCCTTTCTGTGAAAAAAAACACTTTCTGGTGTCCCTCTTAAATTTGTCCCCTGCCACCAGGTTCCTGGAGTTACCCCTGTTGTTTGTGTTCCCACTTGGAACAATTCCCCACTGTCCACCTTGTTTACCCTGTGGAGGCATTTGATTTTCTCAGTCATGTCTCCCTTCTTGCCTCAGCACATGCATATTTAGATCTTTCAATCTCTCCTTGTACAGCCTTCCCTGCTGTCCCAGGATCATCTTGGATACCCTCCTCTACACTTCCTCCACTCTCTCCTTGTCCTTTCTTAAATGTGGCCTCCAAAACTGCAGCGAAGAGGCACCCATGACATATACAGTAGAAGATGACCCTCTTTTCCAGGCTAATAATCCCCTTCCCAATGCAGCAATGACATAGTTGCCTTTCCCACTGCTTTATTACATTGTGCTTTTGTCTTTAGAATGTCTGAAATTATTACAAACAAGTGTCTCTCCTCTGTTGTGTTCTCCCACTTCTACTTCTCCTCAATCTGTAATCAGTTTTCCTATTTCTTACCCCAAGGTGTATTACCTGGCACTTTTTTGCATTGAATTTTAACTGCTATATTTTTGACCACCTCTCCAATCTACTCAGATCCTCTTTTATAATTCTAATTTTTATTTTATTATTTATTTTATTTGTAAATTGGTAGCTGGGAGAAACCCACTGAGCCAAAGCTCAATTCCGGGTGCGACCTGGAGGAAGGGAACAGTGGAGAAACAGCTGTAAAATACATAATGGCAGAACAGTTGAACAGCATTTGGTAATAAGTTAGTACAAAATTACAATAAATACAAAAATAGTGTGTACAGAGAATAAAATATGGTGCAGCTAAAGTAAGAACACTTTAGAGGGCCGATTCATAAATGGCAACAGTATACAGTGAACAAGAGTGATAGTGACAAACAAGTGACTGACCTGAAGGGCGAGTTACTGCCTGACCTCATGGTGGAAGGAGCAAACTGAAGAGGTGTGGAAGTGAAAGCAAATCAGGAGCAGGGATCCAGCTGGCTGTGTAACAGGATAGATTAGGGGTAGGCCAGGGAGGTGTCAGGAGGAGGGGTAACAGAAACAGGTGGAGAGGGGTTGGAGTTTCAACTGGTGCCTATGGGAGCCAGGGGACAGGAGAGGTGCAGGGAGGAGGGGAATTGGTTCCAATGTGAGGGAAGCCGATAGGATAAGGCAGATGGCCCATCACAGAACCAGAGGTGAGAATGGCAAAAATGCGATCGTCCCTGGAATGGAGAGAACAGGATGCAGGGGAAGTTAGGAGAAAAAAGAGGAGACATAAGACAGAAGGGAACCAAACTAGGATTTGAATATGAAGGAGGTACAATGAACCTGGTGACATGAGGGCAGAGGGAGGATGGATAGTAATGAATACAGTTGTTTATTTATTTATTTATTGAAAAGTTTCACCAGAAAAACACACTGAGCAACAAGTTGCTCATCTCACAGGAGGAAGAGGGGAACATAGGCAATACAGTATAAATAAATCGAATGTACATTTTCAGTTACAGTTTGGTATGGCAAACACATAGCAAACCAGTGCAGATTAAGTGAATGCACATATACAAAGTGGTTGGATGAGACATATACAAAGGTAGAATTGAACCAAATACATTTACAAGGTTATACATGTAGTGCAACAAAGCAAAATAAGCATAAAGTGCAATAAACATTGGGAAATACAGCAGAATCTTCATTGACAAGTGCAGTTTGAGGAGCAAAAGTTGTGTAGGGCCTGGAAGACGGAAGAGTAGGATGAAGAGTGTCAGATGGGCATAGGTAGTGAGTTCCAGAGTATAGGGAAGCAATAAGAGAAAGCACCTTAGCCACTTGTAGTAGTACGTTGTGGAATAGCCAGAGTGCGAGAGTCAGTGGATCTGAGAGAATGGAGTGAGGGAGGTGGCAAGGAAAGGGAGGAGGATAGGTAAGATGGGAGAAAACCAAACCAGAATTTAGAGATAAATTTTACGCAGTGCAAGAGTTGTCTGCACTCCAGGGAAGGGAAAGCAAGGGAGTGGTAGAGAGAGCAGTTGTGGGTAAGGGGGGGAGGGAGAGTCAAGAGCAAAGTGAAAAAGGCATTGAAAAGTGAATTCAATTTGGATAGGGAAGACAGAAGCAGCACAATAGATTATGTCGCAATAGTCAAAAATAGGGAGAATCATCTTCTGAACAAGGTTGCGTCTAGCTGACAGAGGTAGGCAACTGCAGTTCCTGTAGAGTGCACCAAGCCAGGGGTGCAGTTTCTTCAGGATGGTGTCGACATGTTCAGAAAAATGTAGGTGTTGGTCAAGCCAAACACCTAAATGTTTAAAAGAGGTGGTATCCTCAAGTGTGATCCCATCCAGGGTGCGGAAGGTGGGTAGGGAGGGAAGCCTAGAGAGTCTCTGCCTCATGCCAAAGGGGTAGCCAGGGATGTATGTGGCGAGGATAGGGAGGTTAGCAGAGCTGAGGCACACATTGTAAAATAGGAATTAAATTCTGCCGCTACAGCAGGGTGTTCGACTATGAGCTGGTTGTTTATTTTGATGACAGGAGGTGGTGGTGTATTTTGGGGGGAGAAGAGGGAGTGTATAACCTTTCAGAACTTAGGGGGATTATTTATATTTGAGTTGAAAATGGACTTGAAATATTCTGCTTTGGCAAGCCGGATAGCCTTAGTGCAGGAGTTCCTCAGACAGCGGTAGATAGAGAGAGAGAGATCTTAAGGAAGTTTGGTGGATTTGTGGGTCTTCCAGGCTTCATCTTGAGCATGTTGGCAGGCCAGTAGCTCAGGGGTAATCCAGGGGATGTGAGAACCCCTTAATGGTGGGTGTGGGGGGGCATTGTAGCGAAGTGGCAGAAGGACTTGCTGAGGGTGTCTAATCTCGTGAGGGAAGTGGAAGGAGTGGTGCCATAAACCACATCCACATAGTCAAAGACAGGGAGCACCCTTTTTTAACAAGCACCCTGCAGACATGTAGAGATTAGCAGCCTTTGTTGCAGTACAGGACACTGTGCTTGGGATGGAGTTTAGAATGAATGGCATTGATGTCGGCAGAGAAGTCAAGCTTACTGTCTAGCCACACTCCAATGTATTTGAATGATTGGACTGCTTAAAGAGGCATGCCATCCAGAGTGATGAAAATGGGGTTGGGGGGCAATGAGTCTGGCCAGGTTTTGACTGGTATCAAAGGTCACGGATACCCTCTTTTTGTGTGTGTTGACTCTGTATTGGTTGGAATGGAAACAGTTCAGGATGTTCTTGAGGTCCCATTGGAGTGAAGTCCCACTAGAGCAGGTCTTCCACAGCTGCAGTGGAGGAAGCAAAGGTGAAGATGACTGTGTCATCTGCATACACGTGAATATATGAGTTCTGACCCCCTCCTCACCATCCACCCAGTCCCAAATCTTAGTATTGTCTCTGAAAGGGCATATCTTGTCCTGTATTCCTACCCCAATGCTGCAGATGAAGATGTCGAAGAGGTCTGGTTCCAAGACTGATCCCTGTATCACACCACTAGTGACCACCCTGTTCCCCAAGAATTCCCCATTAATTATGACCTTCTGGGTTCTGCCACTCAGCTATTTCCCACTCAACCTGTGAACTTATCCACCACCCACTGGTCATACATCTTTATTAACTGTTCATGTGGGATGAGTCACATGCTTCACTGAATTCAAGGTACCATATGTCTACCGCCTGCCCCTTATCCACTACACTTGTCACCCAATCAAATAAATTAATATGGTTTGTCTGATATGACCGTTTCCCTGTGGCCTAGACCAACACTAAGCTGTGCTTGTCAAAGTCATTGCTGTTTTTCAGCGTGTCAGCGTGGCTCAGTTGCTAGCACATCTGCCTCTAGACCAGAAGGTCATGGGTTCTCGTCCCACACCAGGATTGGACTTGCACCTAAAAATCGCTGGCATCCTAGTGCAGTATTGGGGGGTGCTGTACTGCTGGGGTGTGCCGTCCTTCAGATGAGATGTTAAACCAAGGTCCCTTCTGCTCATCCTGATGTTGTCCTGGTGGGTGTCCAGGTGGAAGCAAAAGAACCCAGGGCACTCTTTGCAAAGAGCAGGGAACATTCCTGGTGTCCTGGCCAACATTCCCCTTCCCATAAAACGGTTCATGCAATTATTCAGGCTGTGTGTGGGTGATGATGTGCGATATGGTCGCCACCACACATTCAGTCACTTCACTACCAGTCTAGCATTGCTTGTAATGCGCTTTGGGATACTGTGTATGAAAAGTGCTATATAAATGCTGATTCTTCTTCTTCTTCTTTTTTTCTTGGACCTTTCTTTTTTTCTGTCCTTTCTTTATTATTGGTGTCAGTATAGGATACTTAATAGACAAGACGAACACCAGAACATTGAAGGACAGCACCATCAGACCACAGGAAAGCAAAAATATGCCTAGCACAACTAGAATGCAAAGAGAAAAATACAACATTGCCTGTCATATTTGTAATTTCCCTCAGTATTGAGAAACAAAATGTTAGCTTGATTTGGCCTCAGTTCAAAATTGTATTAATGAAGTAGTTTGCCACTATTTTTTATTACATTTCTTATTATTTTTATAAGACCATGACATTAATATTATTCTTACTACAACACTAATAACAGAGAAGGTTTAGATGTTTTGTTATGGTAGGTAGGTAGAGGTGTTATAACAGCTTTTTGTATTGAAGTAAAGAAAGAGAGAAGGCTGCATCAGGTTGTTGGTTGCAAGTGAAAAAAAGTGTTACTGAGAATGCATATTGATGATGGACACTAAAGTTAGAAAGTACTTTACCGCAGAGCCTTCCTCAGGAATGCGCTGTAAAGGCAAAAGGAATCATAATGAATCAGCAAGTTGGATGTATCCCCTTTCCGTTGCCCTAATCCTACCAAGCCATATTCTAAAACCTCAGCATTTAAGAACATTGTAGGTTTATGCTTTTCCTGAGGGATCAAAGAGCAGCCGGCAGAGGTGTTGAGAGGAGGTTATGTGCCAATTGCCATTTGAGGACCTGATGGTGATTCACCTGTGGATAGATGGGTGAGCCAGGAGCAAATAGGAGTGGGAGTGCTAGATGCTCAGTAGGTGAGCTGGGAAAGAGGGTTTTGACAGCAATAAAATGGGGGGGGGGGTAACATTAGACTGTCAGGGGCAATCTTCAATAAATGTCCAAAACACCAGATTGGGTGGGGAGGGCTGCTTGACTTCCAAGGAAGAGCTTTAGTACAGTTCCACAGTACTGACAGGGACTGGGTAATGTAGGGGGTGCACTATGGTGCCATACATTGTTCATTTTCATTCCTTGCACGTGCTCCACTGTGTATTCAGTGGCATATATTTTTGGAGTTCTTAGAATAAATAATTAATAAATATAAATCTGGAGGGTTGCTAACCTAAGACCTTGTATCACCAGAGATTTCCTCCACATGGGATGTTCCTCTCTCCTCTCCTCTCCTCTCTCTCCTCTGTGCTGAAGGTTATAAATATTGCCATAAGTTGGAGCGCAGATGGTGACCATTTATTAGTCACTAGTGCTGCAGTTCTAGCTTTCTCCTTTGGGTAATGGCATTTGACATATTCCCCCAATGTTCCTGTAGTCACAGGGTAAAGTCTTTCTGGAACCTCCAGTGGTGGAACCTATACTGATTGGGGGCTCTGTTGGTCACATGGATTATTATACAGAACCTTTGTAAGAGTGGCAGTCTCACTTGTGAAACAGAGAGTGTGAACAGCCAAAAGTACATAGATACATAGACAGTGTCTGCAGATAAGGGCCTATGGCCCACCCAGTCTGCCCATTTGAGCTTGTAAGTTCAGTTTATGTTTTCCTAGAAGTCTGTTGCCCCTTACCCCTGACCTCCAGAATTCCTTTATGTCTAGCCCATGCATTCTTAAATCCTATGATTCTTCAAATATACTCATTGCTTCCCACTGATCCAGTAAATTGACAGAATATTTAAGCCATGCAAATTGATAGGCAGTGGGCAATACACTCCCTGCCCCCTTGCCTGACCACTATAAAAATGAACCACTCCATCACAGGTGCTCATATTCTTCACACCACCATCTGTCCCTTCTTCTCCCCCATCAGCATATTTTCTCCTTCTATGAATGGCAACTGACTCATTCCTGAAGGCCCCTTTAGCCATCAGACCATATCCTTCTGGTACCTTGAAAGATGAATCTTTCATTGGATGCAGGCTCCTTTGGTCACATTGCTGAGTTCAGTGGCTCCTTCACTAGGGTGGTAGTCTCGGTTTTGAGACAGAGAGTGTAACTTGTCAAAAATTAATGTTGCACAAGTATTTTAAAATGTTAATCATTGTACAGTGAACCTGTGAAATGTCTGTAGCTGTCCTGGTCCCTGTACAAATTAATAAACAAAGTAATATAGATGAAGGATTTTTTTTTATTTGCAAATCCACAATATGTTCCCTACCCAGAAAACTCTTGTAGAAATGGCTATAGTAGGTTCTTTCTGCTTAAACCCAACACATTCTTTTCTAAATCTGATACTGCAGTTTTTTGCTTGTCCATATAAAAGAACTTGCACTGTCAGGAAAATGCTGCAGCTTGTTGCTTTTTGTTTCTGAAACATTTTTCTGTTTCTTTTTGTCAATTAGAATATTTTTTTCATGGTTATATTAGGTGTGATGTGTAGAACAGCTTTCTACCTGTAAGTAGACATATCCAGCATCCTTTCACATTATATAGTATATCATCAGCACTGTAATTCACTCATTGAGGCATCACAAGTAACCAGGCTGGCTCTGAAGAGCACTGCATACAGTATATCAGCTTCCAGGTAGAGTTCTGTTTCACAGATTACATCCTGAACTTTCAGGTAGAAAATATTTCAATTAAAAAAGAAAATGTCCTTCAACCATGCAAAGTAACAGCTGCCTGCTTACAGTACTTTACAGTATGTTCAGGGGATACACAAGATCATTAAGCATCTTTTTTGTAGACAATGCAGTCATCATTAGATAGATCGGACTGGGCAGACTTGGCAGGCCACATGTCCGTTTTCTTCTGACAGATCCTGTTTCTCAAGTAGCTAAAAGTACTATAAGTTCTCTTCATCTTCCTCATCATCATCATTTCAGCAATCTGAATAATATCTTAGCATGAAAACAGGTGCAAATTCGCTACAGAATGGAAACATTTCAAATGCCACTGATATTGGAGATAACTACAGTCTTTTGGTGTTTCTCTACTCTGTTATATTCCCTTCAAAGGCATAGCTGTCAGTCCCCAAAATAAGCCCATAGAAAGCACTGTACAGTACTTCTAGATGGCTGATTCTATGCCAGTGTTTACGTTGTACAATCACAGATCAAGAGTAAAGTGTTGACTGCTGCAAATTCAGTATGTGCAAATAAGGATGCTTGTATTGTAAGTTACACAGAAAAAAAAAGTTTCTCTTGAAAGATCATGAGTCAGCCAGGGTAATTTACTTGAAACTCCATGACAGTTGCAAAGATTTATAAGTGGCCTTTTAAGAAGCTTTCACCCGGATTCAAATATCCCACTTGCTCTTTTTTATATTCCAGAATCTTCATAACCAAAAGGTTTTTTTTTTTTTTTGCCCTGCCCTTTGTTCACAATATGGAACTGTAATTGAGTTCATATTTCTCACCCAGCCTTTCAGCTGTAATTAATATTTTATTACATCAGATTTTATCACTAAATAGCAGAGCGGCAGGGTATTGAGCCGCACTAAAAAAGGGCAATAGTGACTTATTGATGCCGTGGAAGTTCCCTGTAATGAGTTATGGTTGAGAGAACACAAAATACATTTATGGCACCCAGCTAATATTCTGAAGCAATTTATGACTGATCTAATCTCGATCAGACCAGGACAAAGAGAAATTAAAGTTACAGAAAATTTAATATTCAATGTGGAGGGTCTACTTATGATTTCAGGCATGTGCAGCATCAGGAAAAAAAATCCAATGAAGACTGGCTATCGTCAGCTTCATTAAGCTGCTCTGAATAGCCCTTGTTTGTGCCGCTATTCAATAAACTACATAGGATATCATTAACTCTGCTAATCACAGCTTCCTTGTTGGAATAAAAGAAAACCAGCATTTATTAAGCAATTTTTTACTAGTATGACTTCATCCTAAAAGGAAAGCAAAAGGTACTGAGGAAGTGTGGTTTTCTTCAGATTTCTGATCTGGTTTTCCAAGGCTCTTTCAAATACCATAATAGAAAGCAAGATACTATTTCAGGATATTAATTTTCTTATAAGAGGCTTGTAAGGTAAACTGTGGTTCTCACTGAGGCACTGTTAGATGCTCCTTTCAAAAATATGGCTGTAAATAAAAACTTTTTTTTCCTCGTAGCCTACAGAATGTAATTAGAAACATATTTTAACCTTGTGTGCATAATTTTGAGTGTGCAATCTAGAGTAAATAATGTGATCAGTGTCAATATTTCACTTACAATCTTGCCATCTAGCTTTATTAAACTTGACCCCGAAAATCAGAGTTCATCCTTTTTATTTATGATGGTGATTTTCCTCCTTGGACAGAGCAGGTGGCTCTCAGCTCCATACCTGCCCACCCAGTTGGCAACCACCTCCTCCAGGATGTACTGGGTCCCCAGTTCCCCAATGGATAACACTCTATGGTGGGGCCAGGAAGGGGAGGACTGTCCTCCCTCAGAAGATGCTCATTCATATTGGAGCCCAATGTCCTGGGTGGAGGTATGGGCCAGTGTAAGGCAGGCGGGGCTTCATTCTTGTCAGTCCCTCTATTTTTCCTCTGTTCTTCTGGTCCTCATCAGCTGGGGTACGACATCAGTGCATGCCATGTGAAGTCATGCCTGCTCTGCATTAGTTCTGCAACACCCATCCTTCATGTGGTTCATGCCTGCACTGCTGCCAGGCCTCCACTTTGTGGCTATGAACAAGAGAGTGGCAAGCCTCCTCATCCAGGGAGAGGAGAGTAGTCCTCTGGACACTCAATCCTCTCCCCAGCTCCCTGAGTCTGTTTCTGAACCTTGGTCACTAGCATGGTGAGTGCCAGTTCTACTGCCAAGCCATTGGGTCAGCTCAATCAGTGTTCATTCTGAAAAGTAAAAGTCAGATGAACAAGACAGTGTACAGGACAAACAAATGTAGTGTGGTGGTAACCGATATCATTGTCACTAGTTAGAAAATGGGTTGCAGAAATCCTGGTTCCTGATTGGCCAACAACACCCAGCACCTGGGCAGATATCAGGTAATGGAGACCATGGAATAATGATTAGTCCAAGTGCCAGCATGCCTTTTTACCATCTGTATCACTACCCAAATAGAACATTAACAAGTAAGTAGATGGCAGCCATTTTTTTTTTGTCATTTAGTGAGGCAGCACCTTGCTTCACCCACTGGCCCCTTGATTTTCCTCTCACTTCCCTCACTGTCCCCTAAATTTCTCCCTCCTTCAAAAAACCAAAAATGAAGAAATTCAGATGTTTATAAAAAGGGAAAGTGAACATAACGTGGCCACATAGCACCATCACTCCTGCTCTCACCTCAGCCTTCTTGCCCAATCATGATCGCTCTGCCTTCCTGACTGACAGATTGAAAAAAGGTCAGTTCCTTTCTAACAAACAAGTACAAAATGCTCACAACTGCACAACTGTTGTTATCATGTTATTAGACAAAAAAATATCTGTCAAACCACACTGCTCTTTGGGGACGAGAGGATGTCAAAATAGAAGGCAAAACTGGCTGTGTAGCTTATTATGCAAAACAAGAGACCCTTAAAAACGGCAGTACCCTCTATTCAGCACAGTACCCTCTGCTGACAGTATACCAGTGGAAGGACTGTTTTAACTTCAAACTGTTTTTTCTCAGTGATTTCAACAATTTATTTTATTCAACATTTTAGGTATTTATTTTTACATGCTAAACAAAACTCATTTTCCAAGAGCAATGATATACTCCATGGTGGTAAGTATTGTGATATACCCACCCTCCACCCTTGCAGGGGCTAAAAGGCCCTTCACCTCTGGCATCTGCCTCTTTATGCCCCTTGGCACTTGAGTATAGCCCAGTACCACCCACACACCCTGTTGAATATTATTACTTGCGTAACTTTGGTGAATAAATATTATTTACATTTAAAACACAAAATGTAGTGAGCAAGAAATCATGCAACCTACCAGGAATTGAACCCCTGGAATACCATCCCGGGGCTCTAATTATTTAGCTGTAGCCTCACATGACTGTCACTGACTCTTCCCGAACACTTTTCCTTTCTCTGGTTTAGCAAATCCTGCAACTAGGAACAATCTAGATGACAGTTAGATGTTTTTGGTGCAGTATTAGCCTCTGCTAAGCAATTTAGATCACAAATTGTGGTGAGAAACAAATAATGTGACCTACTGGGATTTAAACCCCGGCCCCCAGAATACTGTCCTGGTGCTCTAACCAACGAATTATAGGCTCACATGGTTGGACCTCATTCTTCAAGGACTCCCTTTCTCTGGGGGATTGATAAACATTTTCAGTGAAACCACATTGTTTTCTAAACATGCGAATGCACATGTTGCATGGAAGGTGAACTCAAACTGCTGGGAAAGCTTTTTTTTATATAAGTGGGATTTTGATGTAATAAGGTAATAAGGTAATAAATGTAAAAATGTTTTCAGCTTGTGATTTCATAACTGGTTAATGTAATGATGATATGACAAGCTCTTAATTTGTGTGAGACATGAATTTCAGTAATGTGTGATAAGGAGAAATAATGCACTAGTTTTACTCATTAATCCCTGCTTTTGAATGGAGGGGTGCATAACAGATGGTCCGAGAGTCCATCCTGACCTAAAATCATTATCTTACTATGTATATTACTATATGAGTCCAGGTGTGTGGATGGATGCTGGGGCGTGATCATTGTAAGGGGAACATGTTTTCTTTAATGTGTCAATGAATCCAAGGTACTAAGAACTCCAGTCATCTAGTTCTACAGTGCTTTACATCCAGCAGCCCCAGGTTCCTTGAATGATAGACTTTCCCAGAATGGTGTAAGAAGTCCAGCAATTCATAGGGATTAGATGGCACCCAGACTATTTAGGGCCTTAAATGTCAACATAAGCACCCGATGGCTGATTCTCTGGAAGTATCATTTCACACAAAGGGAGCTGCAAATGTGGGGAAAGCTGCTTAAAGGTGCAATAGGAGCAGAAAAAGTAGTTGGATTTAAACTGCAATTAAATGAGTATTGGGGTGAAAAGGCATAACAGAAGGAAGAACAAAAAACTGCTATACTGTAGTGTAGCATGAGATTTCCTATGCAATCCTGAAATGTGGTCCCCCGACCTACATTATGCCGAGGTCAGGAGACCGCATTTCAAAATCCTGATGGGGATTTGCTTTATGCAGGGGGCTTTGCCTCACGCACTCCCTAACTAAAATATCCAGCTCCAAGGGGGAGCGGACCTCGCAGCTGGGTGTTAGGATTGGGGTGGAAAAACTTCTTTTTTTTAAAGTTCCCACTGCAGGAACAGAACCCCATCCCTGATACCTTGCCAGTCAAGCTGTAAGAGCATTAGCGCTCCACACTACGGGGCAGCTCAGCCAGCACCTCTCCTTACTGTCTCCAAATGGTTATGCCAGGCAAAACTATGTTTTGCGGGCATCACCCAGTATTTTGCCAGGTGAAATACAATTTTGCCCAGTGAAATGACATTTTGCTGACTGGCTGAACTGTCAGGCATCCCTAATTATGGGATACCGATGCTGGGCTCCTACATTTCAGGACCCTCAGCTTCGGTATCCTGTAAGGGCACCGTAGCAAGTTATTGACATGTAAGAGAAAAATCACCCAGTGAGATCTATGGTATTCTACCTGTGTTAAGCTGCAGAAAAATCTGGTGGTGATCGCCTAAAAGCAAAACTCCTGAAATCAGCTGCTGATGTGATCTCCCAACTCCCAAACTTTGTAATGTCAACATACATTTCTAAAAACTGGGGGTCAGCCTGAAATCTGGAAAGAGTCACTTGTCACTATCATTTTCAGAAATAGAAATGCTAATCACATAGTACATTATTGTTCAATATTTGTGTTGTCAGTATTATCTGCAGTCAGTAGTTCTTAGCCAACTAAAGGAATGTATCAATAAGAAAGCAATAACACCATATGGCATGGGATTCCAGAGAATAAATACATGCCCTATGTGAATTGTAATTCACAAGGCCAATGGCCTATTTTTTTCAAGATAACTAATTCACAAGAAACCCATGCCCTGGAGTGGGTTACTGCATTTATAAAATGGAAAAAGATTTTACTTTAATAGAACTAGGTTTTAGTTTTATGTAGTTGAGATGTTACTTGGTAGATTATGTTAGATCAGCTATGGACTGTGTGATCACTGTGAATTAATGAATGGCCAGTTAATGAGTTTAAATCAATGAAGGATCTAGGATTCTGAAGCTCATTTAAAAAAATTGATAGAAGAACCACACCAGTTTATATTCAAAGACGTCCACATGAAAATACTACAGTTACCTTGATAATATTAACAAATGGAATCACATTTCTAAATAGAAACATAAAATTTGATGACAGATAAGGACCACTTGGCCCACCTAGTCTGCCCATTTCCCTATCTAATGGATAAGCTGCAGATCCTAGTTAACCAACAGCCTACTTCCTCCTACCCCCCACAAGAATTACCTTATGTCTGTCCCATGCATTCTTGAATTCCACCACTGTTTTTGACTCCACCACCTCCTCAGGAAGGCTGTTCCATGTATCCACAACCCTTTCCATGAAAAAATACTTCCTCACATTGCCCTTGAGCTGTCTTCCCTCTATCTTCAAATTGTGCCCTCTTGTTCTTGCTCATCTCTTTTTCTAAAAGATGCTACCCTCTTGAATTTTGTTGATTCCCTTGAGGCACTTGAAAGTTTCTATATGTCCCACCACCCTTTCCTCGAGGGTATGCATATTAAGCTCCTTTACTTTCTCTTCGTATGTCTTCTGGTGGAGACCCTGCACCATTTGGTTGCCCTTCTCTGGACAGCCTCCACCCTGTCTATGTTTTTGCGGAGATTGGGTCTCCAGAACTACACACAGTACTCCAGATGGGGTCTCACCAACTGTCTGTACAGAAGGATAACAACTTCCTGTTTTCTACAGGTGATGCCTCTCCCTATGCATCCCAGTATCACCCCAGCCCTCCTTACTGCCTTCTCACATTGCTTGCCCACCTTTAGGTCATCTGATATAAATACCCCCAGGTCCCTTTCAATTTTTGTTGTCAGTATCTCACCCCCCATTGTGTACTCTTCCCCTGGGTTTTTGTTTCCCAGGTGCATTACTTTACACTTCTTTGTGTTGAATCTAAGCTGCCATACATTTGACTATTCCTCCAACCTTGCCAAGTCCCTTCTCATCCTTTCCACCCCACCTTGTGCATCAATTCTGTTGCAGATCTTTGTGTCGTCTCCAAAGAGACCTATTTTTCCTTCAATTCTCTCTGCAATGTCACTTATAAAGACATTAAAAAGGACCGTACCCAGTACTGAACCCTGTGGTACCCCACTAGTAATCTCCCTTTCTTCACTGTGGACTCCATTTACTATTACCCTCTGTGTCCCGTTGTCCAGCCAATGTTTTACCCAGACTACCACCCTGGGACCCACTCCCAGGCTGGCTAATTTGTTTATTAATCTTTTGTGCGGGACTGTGTCAAATGCCTTGCTAAAGTCTAGGTATGCTATGTTCACAGCCCCTCCCTGGCCTACTACTTTGGTCACCCAGTCAAAGAAATCAATTAGATTCATCTGACATGACCTTCCCGCTGTGAATCCATGTGCCTTGGTTCCTGTGACCCACTGGCCTCTAGATACTCAGCAATTCTTTCCTTCAGAAGTGATTCCATCATTTTCCCTACCACTGAGGTCAAACTGACAGGTCTGTAGTTTCCTGCCTCTGTCTTGCTCCCACTTTTGTGAAGGGGAATCACATCTGCCCTCCTCCAGTCCTCAGGTACCACACCATCCTCCCATGATTTATTAAAATGGGTAGTCAATAATGTTACTAGTTCTCCCCTTAGTTCTTCTAGAATTCAGTGGTGAATCACATCAGGACCCATTGCTTTGTCCACCTTCAGTGTTAGGAGTTCTTTCAGAACCCTTTCTTCAGTGAAAGGACTGATATCAACACCCCTATCCGGAGTGCTTCTATTGACTGGAAGAGGTACATCCCTCTCCTCTTCCCTTGTGAATACTGAACAGACCTATTCATTCAGTATCCCTGCTTTTTCACTGTTCCTCTCTGCCAACCCACCCTCCTCTTTATTCAGCCTCAGCATCCCTTCCTTTGTCTTTCTTTGCTCCCTAATGTATCTATAAAAGGTTTTATTCCCCTTTTTAACCGAGTTGGCTATTTTTTCCTCGGTTTGGGCCTTTGCCATTCTGATGGCCTTTCCCACTTCCTTCTGCTTTAACTGGTACAGTTCTCTGTCCTGCTCTGTCTGTGTTTTCTTATACTTCCTGAATGCTATCTTTTTCTCCCTAACCTTCCCCATCACCTCTTTTGAGAACCATAGTGTTTTTTCTTTTGTTTGTTTGCTTCACACAAAGGCTTGTTGCCTCTGTGATGGCAGTTTTGATATTTCCCCATTGTTGCTCCACCTCTCCTTCTTGCCTGTTTGCAAGTGTTTTTCTGAGGCACTCTCCCATTTTGACAAAATAAGCCCTCCTAAAATCCAGTACCTTCACTTTTGTATGGCTTGACTCTACAGCTGACTTTATCGTGAACCACACTGTTTGGTGGTCACTTGTTCCCAGATAGCTACCCACTTCTAGATCTGAGATCCTCTCTCCATCCCCATTTGAGAGTACCAGGTCTAAGATTGTTCCCTCCCGAGTGGGTTCCAACACTAGCTGGCTGAGGCATGCCCCCTGTAGGACATTGAGAATGGCCCTGCTCTTGGATGTGGCTGCAGCCAAGGTGCTCCAGTTAACATCTTGCATATTCACGTCCCCCATCAGCAATATCTCCCCTTTCTCTGCTGTCCTAAGGATGCCTTCTATCATTTCCTTGTCCATTTCCTCCCCCTGAGATGGGGGTCTGTATACAACCCCTATGCAAATTGTGGTGCCATTTCCAGTCTCCAGGATGACCCATGGTGCCTCCTCTCCTCCCTGTTTACCCTTTAGTTCCTTTGCTTTGATCCTTTCCCTTACATAGAGAGCTACTCCTCCTCCTCTTCTACCCTCCCTGTCCCTCCTGAAGATTGTGTACCCTGGTATGTTGACATCCCAGTCGTGGTTCTCTGTGTACCACATTTCTGTGACTGCTATGATATCCAGGCATCCCTCTTCCATCAAGGCCACTAGTTCAAGGAGCTTGTTACCTAAATTATGCCCATTAGTACTCATTACCCTCCATTTTTTGATGGCCTTACCCCTTTTAGCCCCATCTCTGTCCTTACTGCCTTTGTCTTTTTCTCCATTTACCCCAGCCCTTCTCCCTATCGACTTCTCCATCATGGTGTTTACCTCACTAACTACCCTGATTTTTTGGGAGGCTAGGATTTCCCTTCTCTTTTTCAGTGCCTCCCCCCTTGGCCAGTTTAAATGCTTGCCAATGAAGCATTTAAACCTATCACCTAGGATTCTGGTTCCCCTCCTGGACAGATGCAGACCATCATGCCAGTATAGGCCTGTGTCCATGCAGGTGGACCCACAGTCCTTAATGAAGCCAAAACCCTGAGCTCTGCACCAGTGTTTCAACCACTGATTGAATCCCATGATGCGGAGCACCTTAGCCTCACCCATACCATAGATAGGCAGCACCTCCAAGAAGGTTACCGTGTGTGCTACTTGTCTAAGGCCTCTCCCCATCTCCATAAACTCCGCCTGCACTGCTCTGATCCCTTTCCCAGCCAGGTGATTTGTTCCCAGGTGGACAGTGACATCCAGCTCCCTCCCCCGTGCAGCTTTTCCCACAATCCTGAGGATTCGTTCACTGTTCCTCCAACCATGATGCCAGGCAAGCACCTTACCTCCCTCTACCCTCTCTTCCCAAGTTCTACTCTCCTAACAATGGAGTCCCCCACCAGGAGTTGTTTCCTTCCCCTGTGGGGTCCCATGCCATCCTCCTGTGGGTCTCCTTTGTGGAGGTTCCCAGCATCCTCCTTGGTCTCCACTGTAGGTGCCTCCATAAAGAAACCACATTCTGCCAACAACATATGAATTGTGGAGAGGTACAACTGGTGGGGATGCACCTCTGCTCCACCACCCTTATCCTCCCTGAGCCCACTGTGGTCCAACCACTCCTCTTTCTTGGCAATCTCTGAGGCAGCGGCGGTGTCCCTGGTGGTCCCTGGGTGGGAAAGGAGGTCTCCCAAATTCTGGCCAACTCAGCCTGGGGATGAGCAATCTCCTCCCTCAGCCTAGAGAGGTGCCTGCAGATGGGACAACACCACATCCTCCAGAATGTCTCCCAGAAGACTGCTGCTCCACAGCCATTGCACTGCACCACTCCCATCATGTCTTATTTGTGGCCCCTTAACTGTCGTTTTGTATATTTACTCTTTCTTCTTTCCTCTCTCTCTCTTTATTTATTTATTTTTTGTATTTATTTTTTTCTCCCTACTTTCCTACTGCCTCCATGCCCTTAAAGCTCCTGATCTTCCTGTTCTGGGACAGTAAGTTCCTATATTCCTCAGTTGTCTCCTTCTTACTTGCACAGAGTCAGACCTCAAGCAGCTTAGGGGGGATGAAGACCTACTCTTTTCCTTCTAGGATGGTGAGTCTTTTGTGCCTCTGTGATTACTCCCTTCCTGCTTTCAAACAGGAAGTTACTGTTGTCAGTCAAATCCTGTGCCTATAAAAGTAGAACCAGCTAAGGGTGGTGGGGTGTAGGGGAGGGATGGAGTACAATATAGTCCCAGTAAAGTTCTGACAGCAGCTCCTTTTCCTTGCTGTTCTCTGCAACAAGCTATCTAGGTCAGTTTTTAAATGCAAACACCTGGCTTCCTTCTCTCTAAGCCACTCCCCTAATTCACAGATTCTTTTTTACATAGCTAAGTGTACAGATAACAATTCCTTCACCCAACTCAGACAAACACACTCTTTTTTGTTTGTTTTTTGTTTGTTTTTAACCTAAATTAAAGTTCCAAGTAGTAGAGTTCTAGTTCTTTAGTCTATTAAAGTTCTAACAGCATCTCCTTCCTCTTGCTGTTGTCTGCCATACGCTGTCTAGGTCAGTTTTTAAATGCAAGCACCTGGCTTCCTTCTCTCTAAGCCACTCCCCATAATGCACAGTTTCTTTTTCACCTAGCTAACTGCACAGATAACAATTCCTTCGCCCAACTCAGACAAACACAAAGTTTTTTTTAGTTTTTTGTTTGTTTTTACCCTAAATTAAAGTTGCCAGTAGTAGAGTTCTAGTTCTTTAGTCCAGTAGAGTAGCACCATTCTAACAGCATCTCCTTCCTCTTGCTGTTCTCTGCCATAAGCTATCTAGGTCAGTTTTTAAATGCAAACTCCTGGCTTCCTTCTCTCTAAGCCACTCCTCCTAATTCACAGTTTTTTTTTCACATAGCTAACTGCACAGATAATTCCTTCATCCAACTCAGACAATCACTCTGTTTTTGTTTATTTTTTGTTTGTTTTCATCCTAAATTGAAGTTCCTAATAGTTGAGTTCTAGTTCTTTAGTCCAGTAAAGTAGTAAAGTTCTAACAGCAGTTCCTTCCTCTTGCTGTTCCTGTGTCCATTGCCTTCTTGGACCTAGTGGGTGCTGTCTTTGAAACCATACCCAATTTGCAACAATTAGACGTAATTTCTGGCAACATGTGTCCACATGAACATGTTGCTGCCAAAAGGAATTTAGTTTAGACCAAATAAAAAGTCATGCCTGACTTAGTGGTTACACTCATCCAATGATGGATGTGAGAATTTTGTCCCTGGCCTCCTGTACCAGTGTGTGTCCAGGGACAAATGTCTAATCTGGCCCCTTTGAAAATTATCCTGCACTCAGCACTAGCATCAGGGCTTTGAAACTCCAACCTCTGGGGCCATATATTCAAAGCTTTGCCTGGGGGAAAATTCTGGTGTACCTATGCAACCAGGGCTTTGCACAGATTTCCCATATTCAAAAGCCCAATTAGCACAGGCAAACAGAGTTTGGCCCAGGCACTATTCAGAGGGGGGGACACAATACAAATGAATGGGCAGAGACCTAGATAATGGTGCAGTTCAATACTCAGAGTATGTGTGCCATATGTGAAGTACAGAGTTGAGCATGGGGCTAAAGATTAACTGTAATGGGCAGCCAGTTATGGTCACATGTTATGCTAATTAGTGTCCAGCTGGGGCTAGGGAAGGGCAACTTCCTTTGTCCTCTAGTCAGTCTAGGATGTTCCCTGTGCTGATGAGATGTGCCTTCCTAAGCTCCTAAATAAACCTTATCTTGTTCATTATTTTATCCATCTGACTCAGTTCATTTGGTACCTAGTGACTCCTGCAGCAGAAGCACCAGATGGGAAAGCAGAATACCAGGACATAAGGGGTCCTAGTGGCAGACCAAATACCAAAGCACTACACATGGTGGAGAATGCGGCCCTTCCTCTTCTGCCCAGACCCCCATCTAGCATGCTCTGCATTGTCGGGTACCCTAAAGTCATCACCCAAGTGTGCCTGAACTGCATGCATGCTCAGAAAGAATAAACTTGGCAGCAGAGAGGAAAATTAAAACTGAACTTTTCTCTGTTAAAGTAAGCCTCCTGCATTCTGCCTCAGCATATAATATGCTCCAAATTAGGACACTGTCTGTGCAACTAAGGTACAATGTTCTTTCATGGCTCCACCATCCCCATGGAGCTGCATGCTACAAACCTTGGAAGGCTTCTGCAAACTCCATGTCTAAAAAGCACACCAAAATCTAAAACTCGGCTCCCAGCCAGCAAAAGCACAGAATATACACTGCAATCCCTGCCCAACTGCCCTCTGCTACAGGGATCAGCCACCAAACTATAAAACCAGCAAAGCAGTAACAACATTTTAAAGTATTTTTCCTATTGCTGTCTTGGGATTGCAGCTCTAGCAAATGCAAATTCCATATTAGCCCTGCTAACTAGCAGCCTGCAGCCCTAACATTGTAGGATATGAGAAAAAAAAAGTGTGCTGCATATTACATGCCTGCAAACTGAATGAACTGTAATTTACAATCATGCTAGCCTGAGCACCACAGGCTGGGGACTGCCTGTTCATTGACTCTTAAACCAGAGACATATGGCTTTCTGTTATTTTAAGTCGAGGTGCCTTCCAATACACAGACATTTGTTTTGCCAGTTCTGCCTCAGGAAAATATTTGAGGCTTCTAAACCTTGAAGAGAGCAATAAATCTCTAAACACAGATACTTTGGATAGCCTGGGTGGGAGTCATTCAGACAAATCAAAGCCTGCCATTTATCTTTTGAACAGACTGCAGAGTGGCCATCTTGCATTCTTTCATTTGTCCTAATATTAGTCACTGCCTACAACTACAAAACAGGAAGCAACCCTTCCCCCCTGTTAGCAGCCATATTGGGAATGTCAAATTAGTCAAGAAGCCTATGTTACAGGTCCAGTGGCCATCTTTGTGAGGGGCATCAGCTTGTTCAAAATGACTTCACTCCATGGGAAGTAATGGTGGCCATGGTTTTGAGGGGCACCGATTGAAATGAATGAACACTGCAACAAATAGCTGCATCTTGCAAAAGAAAAGTTTATTTTAATAACAGACAACACCAAACTAGAGTGGAAGTTGTTTATTGAGACGTCCATTGATAAAAATTACTTATATATAACTGTACTTGTCTACAAAAAAAAAACACACAACAGAACTTTTTCTTCTCTCAACAAATCATTTCTTCCAAGGTGTCTCCTTCTCTCCATGACAAACACTCCTACCCATCCCTATGACATTCATTCAGGGCCACGCAGCCCCTCTCCAACCATGTCTTCTGAGGACACCAATGCCCCGAGCACTGCCAGCTCTGGGGCTCCACATTCACCTACCTCAAGAGCATGGGGTCTCAAGACTGAAACTATGCTGCATGACATCCTGTCATCCATTCCAGCCCAAGGGACACCCACTATACAGGCCATCCAGGATGACCTCGCCTACCTTAAAGCTGTTTACCCACACACTCAATGGTCCACTCCAGCTTGCAGCCAGTACCATTCTCAGCACTACCTCATGAAGATGCAGTCTCCTGGCTCAAGCAAATTCAGGCTTGGATCTCCTTCAATGGTTGGACAGATCCCTTGCGAATTTCCAATGCTATGCGATTGCTCCTGAGAGGGACAGCCATATTGTGATTCAATGCCTTTCCAGACCAGACGAGAGGGAACAATGTCACCCTGTATTCCACCTTCAAGGACAATTTCTTACAAGCTCATCCACCCTTGTTGCTAGAACAGCAACTATGGGAGTGCAGTATGCAACCCTCCAAATCATTGGAAGCATTTATAGTGGACACTGAACCACGGTGTAAACATCTCCAAAAAAATCAGAAAAAGACCAGATTACAGCATTTGTCCGGGATCTGTCTCCACAATTTCGTACCTACGTACCTACATTATCCAACAAAAGCCAACCACCTGCCTAGACAGAATCCAAGTGGCCCGTTTAGCCCAAGAGTCTATTTCCATGCTTTGGCCTACCACTGTTCAGGACCCACAGTCCTCACAGGTGGCTGCACTTACTACTTGCACCGAACAGCAACAAAAATGATTGGCCAGCTCATTTCAACTGTCAACAGCATACATTTCCCCACTGCAGCTCCCACTGCAACTCCTGTTAATGCGCTACAGCCATCTCCACAGCGACCTGAGCCACTTCCATCTTCATGGGATCAGTGACCTATCAGTGGTGCTGGTTCAGGGGTCACACTGCTGCAGTCTGCCACAAACTATAAAACTTTCTTAGGACTCAAGACAGCCACAGGCATCTGCTACAGTGCAATCAGCAATATGCTAGCAACTATTCACAGGACCAGGGAAATGAGCGCCACCCAACAAACTAGGGGCTCTTGTTGGGCAGGAAAATGAAGCAACTGTCTGCCCCACTGACTCGAATAACATAACAAACAGCACCTTCTAGCTGCTAAGTCAAGCACAATCTTGCCTAAAGGAGCCAAAGTTTCTGTCATCAGATCACCCCTCCTTGCAAACTACCTCCCCATCACTATTGGCAATTGGTCCACACATGCCTTGGTCGACTCTGGAGCAGAAATCTCTGTGATCCACAGCAGTATCCTAGACAATCCAGCTATTCACCATGTACCTACTGTTCCTCCGGCTGACCTAAAATACATCATCACTGCAAGCACTGCTACAGTACCTATCACCGGCATGGTCCATCTCAAGCTCCACTTCAGCTCACAGCAAGCTACGGTTAAATTCTACTTAGTGCTTGAACTTCAAACAGATGTGATCCTTGGCCTGGACTTTCTCAAGGCACACAAAGCCATGCTGGACTTTGCCTCAAACAACCTGTCACTAGATCCCCGGAGGCAACTCATAGCTACAGACTCAGTCACTGTACCTCCTAAGTCGGAGATGGTTTTGATTGCCAAGATTTGAGGTGACCCCCTTCCTCAAGATGTTGTTGGCATTGTCACGGGATCCCCAGCTTTGCACTCCTCTGGTCTCCTTCCAGGGAACACCCTGCCTGCTGTGTAGAGCTGTTCAGTATTCCAAAAGTGCTGCAACTTCACGGATGAACCAGTGGTCATCTCCAAGGGTGCCAGTATTGGGAAGTTCATCTTCAGGGGATCAGCTTCAGCTTCTACCTGAACTTCAGCCTGGTTCCATTAACAGTCATCCTGTCAGTACCATCACAACCACCCCCACTTCACAAGAAATGCACATGCCCTTCAACCAGCGTCTCTCAGCCTCAAAGCTCCCAGCCTGTCCCACAGAGAAACATCAACTTCTGGAGTTCCTGGAAACCTACTCAGATGTCTTTGTCAGCCCCGATAATAAGCTTGGATGCTGCAATACCCTGCAACACACCATTGAGGTGCAGCCCAACCAAAAGCCAATTCATTAGCGAGCCTACAAAGTGGGACATAAACAAAAGCAAATCTTAGAGAACTTAATCACGGACATGCTTGAACAGGACATTATTGAGGAATCCACCAGTCCCTGGGGTGCACCTTGCTTGCTGGTAATCAAGAAGGACAAAGGGTATCAGTTTGTGGTGGACTACAGAAAGCTCAATGCCCTCACGGTACAGGATGCCCATCCCGTACCCACCACAAAGGATGCCTTAGAGAGCCTCGGTGTGGCCAGACCAGCCTACTTCACCACTCTAGATCTCCAGAGTAGATTTTACCAAGTTACTATTGATCCAGCTTCACATCCGTACACAGCATGGTGCTGCCACTTGGGGCTTTTCCAGTTCAAACGTCTGCCTATGGGACTTCGGAACAGCCCAGCCACCTTTCAACGCGTCATGGAGGCTGTGTTGCGTGGACTGTCTTGGAAATCTTGCCTAGTGTATCTCGACGATGTTATTGTCTTCAGCAGAACTTTCCAAGAACACCTCCAGCATCTCAAAGAGGTGTTCGAACATCTCAGGCAAGCCAACCTCAAACTCCGTCCAGAGAAATGTTGCCTCGCTCAGCATCAAATCCATTACCTGGGACATGTGGTCAGTTAATATGGCATTTCACCAGACGCAGATAAGCTTTCTGCAGTAAAAGACTATCCAGAACTCACAAACCTCAAAGACCTTAGAGCTTTCCTAGGTTTGTCTGGCTACTACAGAAAATTCATTTGCAATTATGCTAACATTGCAGCTCCCTTGTACGCTCTCACAAAAAGGGGATGCGACTACATATGGAATTCTGATTGCAAACAGGCCTTTGGAACTTTGAAAGACAAACTTATTTCTTCCCCAGTATTGGCCTATCCCCGCTTTGACCAGCCATTCAGGCTTTACACAGATGCTAGCTCCTTTGCAGTGGGCGCTGTGCTGTGTCAAATCCAAGATGGAACAGAACGAGTTGTTTCCTATGCAGGGTGCTCTCTTCCTTCAGCTGAGCAAAACTACGGCATCACAGAAAAGAATGCCTAGCCATGGTCTTTGCTGTAAAGAAGTTTGACTGCTACCTTCACTACTCCTCCTTCACAGCCATCGTGGATCACTCAGCCCTCAGATGGTTGTTGAAATGAAGGAACCAGTAGGAAAGTTTGCCCAATGGGTTGCCATACTGCAAGGCTACAATTTTGAAATCCAATACCGACCAGGTCGAGTTCACTCCAATGCCGATGCTGTAAGCTGGAGACGATATCCCTCCGTAGCAACCTCTCCTGATGAAGAAGCCTGCCTACAGGTTCTCCCCTTCTGCTCCACAGATGAGCTCTCTGTGGACACTCCTACAGCACCTTAAGTCACTTTGCTGCTCCCAAATGCTTCTGCAGAAAAAAGTACCAATCCTCAGCTATTGCAAGCAGCTGAAGAGCTTCTTACAAACTCCAGCACTGATATCTCGTTGGCCACGATTAAACTTCAACAAAGAACTGAGCCTCAGTTTACAGACATCATCACTTATCTTGAGTCTTGAACTTTACCGCAACAAAAGAAACACCGCCAGGATGTACAGTTCTTTGCGGCAGAGTATTTTCTCAATGACGGAGTGCTGTTTCACATTTGGACCAAGGAGAGCAAGGGCCATCGCACAGACAGAACTCGTGTACTCTAGTTGTGCCAGCCTCTCTAGTCTCTGAAGTTCTTCAATCCACTCACGCCTCTCCACTTTGTGGAGGTCATATGGGTATTCACAGAACTCTCGAAAAGACAAGGCTCCACTTCTTCTGGCCTCACATGAACAAGGACATTGTCTATTTTGTAAAATCCTGCCAGCTCTGTTCCCAAAGAAAGCCTTCTGCCAAACCAACCAAGGCACACATCATTCCAATGCCTGTAGCCACAGAACCCTTCCAAAGAGTCAGCACAGATATTCATGGGCCCCTGCCTACCTGCCCTGACTCCGTCAACAAGTACATTCTTGTCTTTGTGGACTATCTAACTAAATACTTGGAACTGATCCCATTAAAAGACATTAAAGCTGCTACAGTGGCAAGTGCCTTCCTCAATACAATCATTTGCCATCACGGTACCCCAGCGCACCTGCATTCAGACAGAGGCACTAACTACCTCTCATCTATTGTGCGAGAAACCTTCAAACTTCTCAACATCAAAAAAACTCATACAACCAGTTACCATCCACAGTGCAATGGACAAAGTGAGAGAATGATGTTGACCATTCTTAACACATTATCCAAGTACCTGGATGAGACTCATGGCACTTGGGATCATTTTGTTCCCTTCATTCAGTTTGCATACAACTCCAGCCCTTGTGTCGACAGTACACCCCGTTTTTCCTAGTCCATGGACATCACCCAAGAACACCTCTGGACAAAGATCTCTCATTGCTAGAGGTCGCAAAGTCAACTTCCTCCTTCATCATCCCAATGTTGGAACAGCTTGAACTTGCGAAACGGGTTGCTATTGTCACCCCGGGACAGAGAAAAATGGCAATGCAAAAAATGTCTGCAGCCAAGTGTCACAATCCTTCATTTTTTGTGGGAGACATCATATATTTGTATCGACCTGTCCTTGTTCCAGACACCTCCAGAAAACTGCTTCGCCCCTGGACTGGGCCATTTTACATTGTGGAAAAGCTTCCCCCAGTTCATATTCGCTTGCGCTGAAAGTCAGATGGGAAGCTGGTACACAATAAAATTCATATTAACAGGTTGAAGCATGGGTACTTGCATGATTCCCTCCCTGATGATCCCAGTCCCCCAAGTAATGAAGCTTCTTTGGAACCTGCAATACTTTCAAAAACTGAACTTCCTGCTGACAACTTGACAACTGTTCCACCAGCACCTCATGGTGCTGACACTTATCAGCCAGATCCCGTACTTCCGACCCAACCAGAAGAACTTTCTGGAACTTCTCAGCCTCTTGCATCTTCTCAGGACTCTCTTATACCTCAAACAGCATATCAGATCGAGAAGATTCTGCGCAAAAAGTACATCAATGGATCTTGGTCATACTGTGTTAAATGGTGTGGGTATAGCAGTGCTCACAACTCATGGGTCCCCTTTTCTGACTTGACCACATTCTGTCAAGAACTAGTTCAAGCCACCCACTCAGCAATTTCAACTAACCGTAAAAGCTGCAGAATCCAGTGAACTTATTATTTGGACTTAGTGCAGTGATTCTGTTAATTCTTTGTCTTAATCTGCAAACTGCTTCTCAATTCCTGTATGATCTTATTTTTTTTCTCTTCTAAATTTTAGCATTTTCAATCAATCAATTAATCAATTGTCTTCTAGTAATGTCTCCACAATACTGTTAAATGTCCACTTACTGTTACTAAGGTTTTGCTGCTTTCTATTGTTGTTCATGAATAACAATGTCTTTACTTGTTCGAGTGGTACTCACATTTACAATACCCGGGGTGATGTGGGGTACAGAGTTGAGCATGGGGCTAAAGATTAGCTGCCACCCCTTTAACTAGGAACAGTAATGGGCAGCCAGCTATGGTCACATGTTATGCTAATTAGTGTCCAGCTGTGGCTAGGGAAGGGCAAATTCCTTTGTCCTCTAGTCAGTCTAGGATGTTCCCTGTGCTGATGGGATGTGCCTTCCTAAGCCCCTAAATAAACCTTATCTTGTTCATTATTTTATGTGTCTGACTCAGTTCATTCTGTACCTAGTGACTCCTGGAGCAGAAGCACCAGATGGGAAAGCAGAATACCAGGATGTAAGCGGTCATAGTGGCAAACCAAATACCAAAACGCCACATATACAAGGCCATTTTTCATGGACCCCTTGCATGGTGCATGTACCGCCAATTGAAACCCTGACTTACTCCGGCACAATGCTAGTGGTTGGTGGAAGAAGTACAGTAGCCCCCAATCCCCAACACAGTAGTCCCTGGTGTCTAGTCCTTCCCCTCCAATCACTGACTGATGTTCAGATATATCATTCCCTGGTGCTTGTGGTCCCTATGCCACCAATTGCCAGCCCAAAAATAAAATATAGCATTTGACAGGGCAAACTGTTTTTACAAAAGGCTTTGACCTTCTAAATCATACAAAACATCTAGATAAACTGTCCAACCAAGGTCTGGGAGATACAGTTATACACCGGTTTAAAATTACTTTTAAAATAAGTGATGAAATACTAGCAATATGATTTTCATTTCCATTTTATTTTCAGTCACGTGATGAACTGGCCACAGTCAAATTTTTATTTATTTATTTAGTTATTAAATTTTGTTAACCGGGTAAGCCCGCTGGGCCCCAGAGGTCCCTTTCTCAGGGGCGACCCGGAGTTAATTACATAAAAAAAAGCAGTGCAGGTACAGTCCGAGTGTACATAGTGGTTACATAGAGCTGTGCAGGTGCAATCCAAGAATACATAGTGGTTACAACAGAGCAGTGCAGGTACAATCAAAGTATACATAGTAGTACAATGTGTACAGAATATCTGTAATGTACAATGATCATTGGAGAAGGGGTAACTTTTGACATGACAACAGTGGTAGCAGTTAGACCTGGGTAGGCAGAGCTATTGCATCTGCGCCCCATTCAGTGTAGGGTGACAAGAGACAGGTTACATTGGAAATGATGGGTTATCAAAAGTGAGAACGACTACTAACAGAAAATGGAACACAAGCTTGGGGTGGCAATTGGGTGCCAGTTAGATTAGACATTCCCTGGACATACTACAAGGAGCGTGTTTAGGCTTTGGTGTATGCTACAATAAATTGAGGAAAGTATTGAGCCGGATGTATTCAAATCAGGTGCAGTTGTGTCAAAGGAGTTTGAAGCAGCTGCGCCAAAAAAAAATTAGTTTGCCACAGAGTTTGACAAAAGCCCTGCATTACCCTTTGAAAATTGAGCCCCAAGCTTTATCAGTCAGAGTGTTTATGTTATAGTATTAAAAACAACAGTTTCTGATTATTTTTTCCCTAGCCTATCTAAATGCATCAACAAATTCAAATTGGAATATAAATAGATGCAAAAATACTTGAAAGCATTCTCTGTGGAAAGTAGCTGACCATCACCACTGTAAATGTGTAGGTCACTGGCCAAGAGCATCACTTGACTGTCAGGTTATTAGAGTATGCCCTGACAGTTCTAAACAAAAAAAGTTTTACTTCACAAATCAATGTAGAACTTATTTTATAAGTTGAATAACAGCCTTCACGGTGTCTTGGCATGCTGATTATGGACTTCTCAGATGGCAGAAGGCACTCAGCAATGAGCTTATGCCTTGTGCCTTACAACGTACCCAAGAGATCCATATATTAAAGCATGCCTGGACACCTTGGTGGGTGTTAGTTCTTACATCACAAACATAAGCCAGTTTGTTAAGATAATAACAGCCTGTCTGATACAGACATCACTAGTAATGGAGTGCCCCATGATTCAGTTTTAGGGCTCCTACTATGTTCTCTTATTTATCTTACCATACTTTTGCAGACATAGGAAAATGAGTGGTACTGAGAGGTAGTGAGATGTGTGTGATGCTTTCTGAGGCATGAGATGTGGAAGTAAATATTCAGAAATATTGCAGATTATCATTAAATAGATAATAGGACCAAAAATCAGAACATTTCTTTTTCTATTTCAGACAGTTCATTTGATAACCGGTAAGTCCATTAGCTATTAAGACAGTTTTTATAGGTGACCAGGATGCATATAAAAGACAATAAAACAATAGACATCAAACAGTGATTAGTTACAAATGCAAATATTTGTTAGAAAGTGCATGCTTAACAAATGCTTAAAGTTCAAATATCTAAAGCCATATAAAACGCTTGTTTCTAAAACTATCACGAAAGGAAGTCTATCAGTATATGTCAGTGTGTATCACCATGTAAAGTGTATTGACAGGGCACAGATATGATGACCTGCTGTTACTCCAAGTTTTCAAAAATTATGTTAGTGGCCCTTAAAGTTCTAAAGTTAGCCCGTTTTCAAAGAAATTGGACAGGATTCAAAAAAGCTGTTTTCTAGGGTCTGTGTCCTATGTCTGGTGCAATCCTACAAACTCACAAGAAAGTTAGACAAATTTCTGGGGCAACTGGCACAATTGTGCATAGCAAATGGCTCATGCGTGAAAACATTTGTTTTTACCATAAAGCAAAGCAGAAACAAATATACACCCACCATAAGGCACACAACCACAAAATAAATGAGTAATTACCTAATTTATTGTATAGCATCTCAGTTCATTACCATTTCCCTTACAAATGAATAAGGTTTTACCGTAAAGCAGGTAAGCTTTTGCAAATGCATGAAATGTTTAAAAATAGCAACAAAACATTTTGGCACAGTTTTTGATGCAGGCACAGCAGTAAATCAAGAACTGTGACTACATCATCACTTTTGCAAATCCAGACCATCCTGTATAGAAAGGATTACCTGTGGAACTGTTTGGGCTAGTAACTTCTTTTTTTTTTTTAATTTAGGTTTGGTGTCAGGTCACTATGGATTGTTTTTTTATACTGTCTTTTTTTCTACTTTACTGTGTATGGTTTATTAAGAAATTAAGTGAACAACAAGCATAATTATAAAATGGGTAAGACAAATCAAAATGTATATTTGGTCCAATGCAATCACATGACCCTGAATTATTCCAGCACAACAGCACAAGTCAGAAATAATTAATTTTCTGAACCTTGTTATTCATTTTTTTAAATAAAATCAGAGAAACCATTATATGATTGCAATGAGGCACTTCAGGGTGTGTATAATTGTTGGATAACACCACTTCTCTGATATGTAAGGTGGGGCATCAAACGCGTTATGAGGGCTTCTTGTTTTGTCAGCAGGGAAGGAGCCTACTTGGAGGAGTCTTTCATGTGTGTCTGCACTTTTTGAAAAAGAATAAAGAACTTCTGGGCACAAAAACAGTTGACTCCAAGTTAAGTTCTTTCACACTAACATTATGCAGAGGTGGAATCTTTGCCTTGAGTGCCAGTTATCCTTGTGCTTTGAAGTTTCTAAGTACTTTTATTAGACACTTCTACCCAGGTGCAGTCCCACCCAGACTGCCTAGCCTACAGTAATGCACACCTTACCATGCTTTATTATGTAAGCAATACATACAGTATATAAATCACACAATACATAAATCATGCATTAACATAGTAAAGTAAAATGCCAACATTAGGGCCTATTCACTAAGGTGCAGTTGGGTACTCAAACTGTGTGCATACCCGGCCCATGTAGCTACACACCTGGGAACAGAACAGGGTGTGCAGTATGCACAACCACATGCAGAGGCATGGTGCTTTTCTGTGGTCCCTCCAGCATGCAACTGTGCTGGGGGTAGATCAAGGGACACAGTTGGGCATCCAGTTGGATGCCTGTACTGGGTCCTGCAAGGGATCCCCTGTTCCATATGAGCAGGGGATTCTGGGAATGTGCAAGACTAGTTTTGTTTTTTAAGCATGGGCAAAATTCCTGAATGGCTGCCCCAGCCCTCCTTCTCAGCTTGGTAGAAGGATGTCCTGTCCAACCACAGCCATTAAGTGTCATTGTGGGGTGCACAAAGGATATGCAGAGTTCCTACAGCCATATCCTGCACCTCCCATTTCAGTATTCTGCACATTCATGAATGGTGTGGAATGCAGGCATACCCTGAGACATGCTGTCAGACCAGTCACTCGCAGCTATGTGCCTGGCCAGGGGGATTGGATCCACTGGACCCCTGTGCATGGAATTTCCATTTAGAGTCACCTATGTGCTGTGGATTCACAGTACGTCAGTGACCTGCACCATCATGCATAGGCCGCAATAAGCTTATCATGTAAGCCAATAAAATCTGAAAGTAATTGAATCAAAACACTTTTTGAAATTACACGATACAGAAATTAAAAAAGAAATTCCCAACTCCCAAGCTACCCACCCACACACAAAGAGCTCCCTCCAGGAGCGGGACCGTGGCAGGTGCAGAGCGAGGTAATTAAACTACCTCTGAAGGAGCACCCTTGTGAGAGGGGTTAGCCCATCGAAGCGCTGCGCGCATCGACTTCCCCACCCTGACTTATCACTAGCTATATAGGCGGGGTCTGCTGACATCACTTCCTGTCAATTATTTTACTAAGTCCCCCACATTTCCATTAGTAGGTTATACCTGCCAGCCACTAGAGGGACCCATACTCTCCCACTTTGGCTCCACTACCTGTCCTCCTCCTCCCCTCTACTTCATGGAACCCCTCTAACCTCCTGAGCCACTTCGCTCCTCTCCAACTCACACCTACCTCTGCCCACACCCCCCCAGCACCCAGCCCCACAAACTAGCCCACATCCTGACTCAGTACTGCTCCACTGAACCCACACCCAGTGACCACTAGGAGTGGCTATTTCCCACCCTGTTTCTGCCCTCAAACCAGCCTGCATCAGATCCCCAGAACGTGGATTCACTGCCCTCACCCAGGCACTTCACTAGCTGCCCTGGCAGAGACTTGAACCTTGTACTCTATCCACCAGAGTCCGGGTCACTACCACTAATCCAAAGTGGTAACCACATTTTTGAGAAGTCAACCTAAATACTTCTACCTTTCTACCCGACTACCACCATAATAGCCATGTTAATCCACCTCCTCCTAAAATGTCTCCCCCTCATTTACTTTCTAGTACCCATGTCCCACCAGCCAGCCATCTGCACTGGATCACTGGTACCAGCACCAGCAATTCTCCCAGACATAGCTTGTACACACCCCACACTTAACATGTACACTGGCCTACAACACCCATTCCCCGGGTACCACCCCACTGCCTTCCCAGGCCCCCCTTGGTGGCTTATCATTCTCGCCCTCCCAACCTGCCAATCTCTACTCATCCCCTGTTCCCGCAAGGCCCCCTATCCCCTCATACCCATAGGAAACACACATATCACTGCATCCTGGCCAGAGCTGTGATCCTCCTTCTACTCTTAACAGGCAATATACATCCTAACCCAGGCCCCACCCAGACCAGCCCACCAGGTGGGCACCCCAGTCTGAGTGTTGCCTCCCTGAATATATGCAGCATCCTGAAAAAATTTGACACCCTCCTATGCTGGGTCATGCTGCACAAACCAGACGTCATTGCAGTGGTGGAAACCTGGCTATCAAAATCCACCCCAACTCCTTTGTCGCCCTCCCTGGCTACACCCTATACCGGGAGGATCACGTAGGCAAACACGGGGGTGGCTGTGTGATCTATACCAGGGATTCTCTCACTGGTCAAGCACTCCTTGCCCCAGCCCTTGCTAGTGGGGCACAAGCTGTTACCCTTAAACTTACTCCAGACCCCTCCAGGGGCCCCCTTTATCTCACCTCTGCCTACATTCCACCAAAGAACCAAAACCTGTCACTATTATCCTTAACTGATTATCTTGCCACCCTATCTCATAGGGCTGAACAAGTCCTTGTGGGGAGGCCTTAACGTGAACTGGCTCAGCCTACATTCCACCTCCACCACCACCTGGGACTCCTTTGCTGCCATTGATCTGACACAACTAATCTCCCAACCCACAAGAGCAAACCCTAAGAGAGGTAACAGCACCCTCCTAGATGTTATCATCACCAACCGCTCCAATAAAATTCTGGACATCCAAGTCCTCCCTAACTCACTCAGTGACCATTCCCCTATCCTATTCCACTGGGTAACCACCTCGCCATGACCTACAGCCCAGCACACGCTCCACCGGTGTCTCAGACCAGGTGGACTGAAAAACCTCAGGCAATTTCTTGCCCAAACAAACTGGTCTCCCATTCTCCATGCTCCTGATATTGATACTGCCCTTGCCTTCTTTTTCCAAACCTTTAACAAAGCCTGCGACCTCTTCGCACCCCTCACGGCTGCCTGAACCAAAAAGCATAATGTGCCCTGGATTACTCCTGCCCTATTACAGTTGCTCAGGCTTGGGGATAACCTATGGCTCCTTGCAACAGAAACAGCCCAGCCGGCTGATAGACAGGCCTACAACACCGCATGGAATAAGTGCACTTGGGCCATCAGGAAAGCCAAGGCCGACCATCAGGCTACCCACACCTCCTCCTGGGGGTGTGCCCAAACTTTTTGGAATAATGTCAAACAATTGAACGGGACCGCACGCTCCACTCCCCCATCCCAGATCGCCATTGGCAGCACTACCTTTACGGACCCTACAAACATTGCAAACTACCTCAACACATCCTTTACGGACCTCAGCTCTATCCTCCCCAGTAATTTCTTTGACCCACCACCCTCCCTACCAGCCCCAGCCCTCCAACACCCTAGCTTCTACCTACGTAGGGTAACTGCCCAGGAAGCTAGACCCCACCTGATCCGTGCACTAAAAAGCAATAGTCCTGGTGATGACTCCATGGACCCCAGCATTCTCCGGCTGGTACTGGATCAGGTCCTTGCCCCACTCACCAGCCTTCTCAACAAATCCCTCTGCCTGGGGCAATTCCCTACTGCATGGAAAACTGCCATTGTTACTCCCATTCACAAAGGGGGTGACAGGTCCTCAGCCGGGAACTACCGGCCTATCTCCATACTCCCGCACCTTTCCAAAGCCCTTGACAAACTGGTTGCCACACAAATCACTGAGTACCTGACCAAACATAACATCCTCTGCCCTGAACAGCATGGTTTCCATGCAGAACACAGTACTGGCATGGCACTAGTTGAATTTTCAACATTCCTACACTTCTCCCTGGACTCTGGCTCCCTAGCCGGGGCAGTGTTCATCGACCTTTCTAAGGCTTTCGACACTGCCTCCCCCCCCCCTTGCTGGATGCCCTCTGCCACACTGGCTTCACTACTGCGCCACTCACCTGGTGCACCAGCTATCTAAAAACAACCAAATAGCATGCTCAAAACCTTTGCATTGCTCAAAATGCAATTCACATTTCTGGAGAAGGGTGCTACTGGTGTGTGGCATCCAGTGCACCCCCCCCCCAAAGAAACATGGCATGTAATCAACATTCAAACATTTTAACTGCCTAATGGCTTTTCTTACTTTAAACTCCATGTAAAAAGGGGGTCCTCTTAGTTTTCAGGTTGGAAATCCAAAGTGAGCAAGCTACACCACCCCTTCATGGTGGGACCCTTTCGGTGTAGTCCCTACACTAGCTTCTCAACTCTGAAATGCCTGCAGTGGCTACTCATAAATACAGAGAGCTGCCTAAATTGGCTTAAGTCACATGGCCTTATTGGCTCCTTAAATTGATTCCGACCAGGAATTTCCAAAAGAGGTGGCAGGGAGCATGCTAAGGGGAGTACCACAACTCCCAAAACTCTAAAAACAACCAAATAGCATGCTCAAAACCTTTGCATTGCTCAAAATGCAATTCACATTTCTGGAGAAGGGTGCTACTGGTGTGTGTGGCATCTAGTGCACCCCCCCCAAAGAAACATGGCATGTTATCAACATTCAAACATTTTAACTGCCTAATGGCTTTTCTTACTTTAAACTCCATGTAAAAAGGGGGGTCCTTTTAGTTTTCAGATTGGAATTCCAAAATGAGCAAGCTACACCACCCCTTCGCGGTGGGACCCTTTCAGTGTAGTCCCTACACTAGTTTCTCAGCTCTGAAATACCTGCAGTGGCTACTGATAAATATAGAGTGCTGCCTAAATTGGCTTAAATCACATGGCCTTACTGGCTCCTTAAATTGATTCCACCCAGGAATTTCCAAAAGAGGTGGCAGGGAGCATGCTAAGGGGAGTACCACAACTCCCAAAACTCTAAAAACAACCAATTAGCATGCTCAAAACCTTTGCATTGCTCAAAATGCAATTCACATTTCTGGAGAAGGGTGCTACTGGTGTGTGGCATCCACTGTATCCCCCCCAAAGAAACATGGCATGTAAACAACATTCAAACATCTTAACTGCCTAATGACCATGTAATTGTTTAAATATTAAAATGTACCATGTTTGGGGGGGGTGGTTGTGCACTGGTATTCTGTTTTTAACTGCACCAGCTATCTATCTGTCCGCTCCCAATGTGTCAAAATTAATGGGACACTTTCAAAAACTTGTCCCTTCCGCTTAGGAGTTCCTCAGGGCTCCATCCTGGGACCCCTACTCTTCTCGCTCTACCTTAACACCCTGCCCAGTGCATGCACTGGGAAAATTCTGCTGTATGCAGATGACGCCATCTTTGCCACCCACTGTAACCCTCCCTCCTCCAGGACTCCCTGCAACTTTCCTATAATGATGCTGAAACCTGGTTCAAAGAGCACAGACTGGTCATAAATCTAAAAAAAACAAAAACAATGCTCTTTGTCCACCCCCAAAACAAAGCCAGCAACTTCCCTCTCCATATCCTCCCCTGCTCCAAACAGCCACTAGAGCAAGTCCACTCCTACAAGTACCTTGGGGTCACCTTTGACTCAGCCCTCACCTACCACACCCACATTGATGCACTTGCCTCAGCTACCAATGTGCGACTAGGTATCTTATACCACTACAAAAACTGTCTGTCCCCCGCTGCCCTCTGGCTCGCGGTGACATCCTCTATATTATCCCTGATTGACTATGGACTACCGGTCTACGGTGCTGCTGACAACAACTGCCCTCAACAAAATCCGCCTCATCCTAAACAAGGTGTGCAGGCTAATCACTGGGGCCCCTAGGCTCACACATTTATGCCAGCTTTATGGTGTGGCAACATTGCTGATCCTAGACAAACGACTGCGATATCAAACATGCCTAATAGCAAAAAAAACTCTTCTAGGGCTATCCCCTTCTGGGCTGACAGCCTCCCTCCACCTAGCCCAACCCTTGGTCAGTACACGGACCTCCTTCAAGGCCACTTTTCTGGTACCAAGATCTAGGACCTCCCATGGACAGAGGTCATTCCGCCATAGAGCCCCTTCCTGGTACAACCGCTCCCTCTCCCCATCTCAGATGCCCCCACGATTTCCAAATTCAAAACTGTACTCAGAAGTGAACTATTCAACACGCGTAGTTGCACCTGTCTATAATTTGAGACACAACACTCTGTGCCCTGACAATGCCCACTGGTCTGCATCCTTACCGTACCTCTTAAATCCTACCCCTTTTCTGTTTGTACTGCCATTATTCCTGTTGCTTGCCCTTTCTCCGTGCAAGTATGTACCACTTCTAATTAAACTGCTACTACTCTGTTGACTGCTCATACTGACGTACTAACATGCACCACTGTAACCAAACTGTTTTTTATGTATAATTGTCTTCATCACATGTGCTTGCTATCTATGCAACCCATATCCTGGAACCTATAATGCTTGTATATGTATTTGTCGTGTGCTTTTTCACATGTACCTGTAAACTACGTAACCAATATCCTGGAACCGAGAATGCTTGTATTGTATTTGTCCTCTATGTGACGAGATACCTTTGGAAATGAGCCTCTGGTTCAAAGGTTGTAAACCGATGTGCAAATAAATAAATAAATAAAATAAATAAAAAGGATATTAATTTGTTTCTACATCATGTACAGCATATATTGTAATTAAGTTTGTATCGCCTACTGTTTATTTTGCCTTTTTGTTGTTCATTTTGCCAGAGTACTATATGAACATACGAACATATGAAATTTGCCAGCAGATAAAGGCCTAGAGGACTATCAAGTCTGCTTGAATGTGCAGCTAGCACCCCTTATTCTGCAGCTGCCCTCCCATCCACCCTTTCCCTGACTGACTACACTTTTCCATGGAATGTATTTATCTCCCTGTACCCCTCTGCAAGATCCCACCTGAAAATGCACCTTGGCTCAGTTTGCCTTTCCCTGTTGCCAGTTTACAGTAAATAAATAAATCAATAAATAAATCCACCAGAGCTAGAATCATTTTGTGGGATAAAATCTCTAGTAATAAATATACAAAATAAATGGTGAACACCACTCTTTCAAAATCCATTTCCAGTCCTCTTTATTGTTTCACAAAACACAGTCTGCTGGGCAACGATTCATAGCCACTTTGCTGCTTTGTCAGTCCCTTAATGTATGTTGTTAATACTCCTAAATAATTATGTCCTCGAGTATCTCTGTAAAAATTCTCACGCTTGACTTTGTTCCTTATATGGTAAAACATCATTGTCTGACCAGAGGATAAAATCTCTAGAACCCCAAAATATAACATTCTTTAAGTTTAGGAAGGGGATTAGATATTGAAAAAAAAAATGGTTCAATGTTGAGTGACTAATAGAGTTATTCAAAGCCAATTTACTAATGCAGTAGTCCCAGTCCGTATAAGTAGTTTGGGGCAGGTTGTTCTACCTTGCCAACAACAAGCTCGCCAAGTATAGTGCAGTAGAAATAATCCAACTTTTATATTTCCTATTGAGAAAGGGAAGTTAATTTAGGTCACCCAGAATAAAGATTTTAGAATGTGTATCTTTTTACTATTTTAATCTTCCAAACTAATACTAATTATCTTGGACTATTAGAGATTTGCTGGCAGCTACACAGTATATGAGCCAGAGTTGCCTGTTTTTGTTTAACAAGTTTAACAATTACAATCTGAGCAAGGATGCCAGAAGGTAGTAAGAGCTGAGGAGGTGGAGGATCAGAAGGGTACTTATTAGGGTACAAAGGGCACATTTTCTAAACTAGCTTTTGCCATACAAAAATAAAAAGTGGGGGTGCTGCCACCCCTCTCGCCCCCCGGTTCCTATGCCTATGAATCTGGGAGGTATTCCATTTTTCAAAAATTGCTGAGGAATGATGCAGGCCAATAATAAAGAGCAATCCAATAGGAATAACATTCCTCATTAGTAATCCTATATCCCAGATCCTCTTCACAGGTACTATCAGCAGTCTTTGTTAAATTAGGTTTACATTTGGTTAATATTTTATATATTTCCCACATCTCCCTTCATATAGTATTTTTCACTGTAATTATTTTTTTTTATTTAAAATAAGTTTTACCTGGTAAGCAAGCAGGGCCCAGGAGAACTCATTTCTAGTTGAAGGCTGGGGGGAGAGGGAGATGCAGAGGAGTCTGCAGGGAATACAACATGGTTACATTAAATTTACAGGCTAGCGAATGCAGTAATTACAATAAGAAACAGTGGCCAGCAACAGTAATACAAATACAAGTTTAACAGTTCCTTTTATTTGTTTTAAGGATATGTGATCTTTTTTCTTTAGGAACTGCATTATTTCAATTGAGCGAGAGATATTACTTGAGGCCTTCTGTTATCTGAATATAGTTCCTGTGGCGGAGTTAGGCTACACCCTCGGCTGTGAATGATGGGCCACTTTTCTATCTCCTTATTTCCTAGCAACAGTTAATGCTTTTCTCTTTGCTTTTCTTCTTTCCCCCCTACTCTAGGTTGGCCACCTAGTCTAGCTCTTTGCTATCCCTACTAAATTTCCTGCTAGTTCTCTCTTTTCATTCTTTTTCCATTTCCATCCATTCAGTCCCTGGAATGATGCCAAACACCTATACAGAGGTGTTGTGTAAAGTGCATAAGTGCATTTTGTATACAAAAAAGCAAGAAGGCTATTTTAAATAAGAACAAATACAGTTCGTAAAGCCTTTTTAAAGAAAAAGGAGTCAGAAGTCACATAAAACAATAATAATGTCATGATTAGTTCAGTTATAAGAAATCCTAAAGGTATTTTCATAAATTCACATTATAAACGTATTACTGTATAAGGTTCTATGTATAAAAGAGCTTAGTCACTGTAGATCAGAGATATAGAAAGTCAATATATGTGGATATATACACTGTACCTTTAACTGAATCAGGAAATCCCCTGACACAAACTCCCTCCCCCCCCCCGGTTTTGAAACAACATGTTCAGACATGAAACAACATGTCCAGACTTGTAAATACAGAAAGTAAAAACTGACAGGTCTTAGTCAGGTGACCCCCACCAAAAGATATAAAAAGCCTCTTCACTAAGTTCACTTCAGTTCAGCCCAGTGGGGCTCAGCCCTGAAAGAGGAGGAGAGAGGTTCTACTGCTACTGTAAACAAGCTGTTGAATGCAGATGAGAAGGGTCTTAGGAGTGCTAAGATCCAGGACTGTATTATGAGAGAAACTACTGATGTTGAGTAGTGATTTTCTTAACAATTGTTTCATTTTCATTTATAATTTTTTGAACTTTTGAAAAATAAATACCACATCACGGTGTGTTTGAAACCTGTAAATTTGCCTTGTCTGAAGTTTATTCCCACATGCTGTGACAGTTCCAGAAAAAAGTTCTGGAAATATGATTTTTGTTCCATAGAGCTGAGAAGGTTAAAGAGACCCTACGTTCTCCTGAATTAAGTGAATACCCAGTTGGACCTACATTCCCTATAAAAATGATTTTTGAATTAATAAATTATGGTATTATAACCATAGGAATAGATCCATATTTATGAATGTTTGAACTTGTTTTAATTATTACCTCAGAGTTCTTTATACATGAAAGGGATTTTAAAGGTTCTGGTAGTGGAAGAAGTAATACGTATGTGAGATGATTAAACTTTATCAGAGCCCTCACACAAAGAAGCCATGAAAGGGATTCAGAATTTTGTTGTAGAATAAACCAATCAACAGTTTGTTAAATCATAGAATATCAACAGTATTTTAGAAACTAAGAAAGTCCCAAGCTCTCACATTTTCAGCTGGCTCTTCATTTAAATACAATCAATCTTGGTAATACTACATGTAAAATATATTTGCTAATGATTTAATAAAACATTTTAGACCAGGATTTAGGAATATCAGTTAGAAGATTATTTAATACAAAATATTTCTGATGCCAGTATCCTTTATATTGATATCATTTACATGTGTCAATACATGTTCATATTCATCAGTACATTTTTAAACAAGTATGATATATTGCGTATTGACATTTGTTTTCTCATGGAAGCTATGTCAATAGGACACAGCCATGTTTATCTGATTTCAAGCTTTTATTAAACAAATAAAGCTACTAGCCCTTACAGTTCCAAAGTTATCTTTTTTTCAAGAAATTGGAATTGAACCATGGGCTACTCAACTATAATGACTTATCCATGAGACATGCTATAACATATTCTAACAAATAACATGAACATTTTCTTTGACTGGGTGACAAAGGAAGTAGACAAGGGTGACGCTGTGGATCTGCTGTACTTTGACTTCAGCAAGGCTTTTGATTCAGTGCCACAGAAAATATTGCTCAAGATGATGGAAAACCATGCAGCTAAAACCATTGTGACCTGGGTGGGTAATTGGCTAGAAGGGAGACAGTAGAGGGTAGTGGTCAATGGGGTTAAATCAGAGGAGACAGATGTTATGGGGAGGGTTCCACAGGGATCTGTTCTGGGTCTGGTCCTTTTCAAGATGTTCATTAATGTCATTGGTGAGGGAATCCAGGGCAGGTTGTGTCTCTTCACAGATGACATAAAACTATGAGGGAGGGTGGATGGTGAAGAGAGAATAAGGGATATGCAGAGGGACCTACAAAAGCTAGAGGGGTGGTCCAAGGTCTGGCAGTTAAAATTCAATGCCAAAAAGTGAAAGGTAATGCACCTAAGGAAAAACAACCTGAAGACGGAGTACTGAATAGGTGAGGGGGAGACTTAGCTTTACAGATGGGGAACAGGATCTAGGAGTTAACATTAACTCCCTTAAACAAACAAGCTGGAGCAACAAGGCCTATAGCAAGGCAAGGATGCTAGGATGTATCAGAAGGGATACTGGTAGCAGAAGAAAAGAGGTAATGCTTCCTCTCTATACATCCCTGGTGAGGCCTCACCTGAAGTACTGCCCCAAGTTCCAGAGTCCCCACCTCAGAAGGGACAAGGATAGGTTTGAGACAGTGCAGTGTAATAAAAATGATTCAGGGTCAGCAGGGCAGATTCTATGAGGAGCACCTCAAGGCACTAAATATTTATTTAGTTAGTTTTTGTTGACTAGGTAGGTACACTAGACAGAACCTGCCTGTTTTCAGTTACAACCTGGGAAATATGTACAAACTGGAAACCAGAAGGGAGAGAGGAGATATGATAGAGACCTTCAAATTCCTTTAAGGCATTAACAAAGCGAACTACAGAGAATTATTTAGCCTGAGTACCAACACGTGGTCATGTGGACATAAATGGAAATTAATGGGAGGGAGGTTCGGAAGGGACATGAGGAGGTGCTTCTTTATGGAAAGAGTAGTAGAACCTTGGAACAATCTGTCAGCAGAGGTGGTGGGTGTGAACATCGTCAGGGGATTCAACAGACCTGGGGTAGAATGAAGGCAATAGTGGCTGAAGTGGGTGATAGGATCAGAGAGGAGAATGAGGAGAGGATGGGGAGGGTTAGTACTCTGGAAGAGCAATAGGTTCCAGGGAAGGTTCCAGGTATTACAGGGAACTTGGGCAGACTGGATGGATCTTGGTCTTTTTCTGCTGTCATTGTGTATGTTTCTATGTGTGTTACAAACAAGGGCTAGGAACAAAATGTTTAAATAAAAAAGGTGTGTAGCCAGGTTGACATTGATTAGTCCAATTAATATAGATACACACATTGATATATGTTGATATACGTCAATATACATTAATGTCATTTTAAACAAGTATCGATATGAATTGTTATATATTGACATGTATCATTGAATGGAAACTTTACTGACTGAAAACCAGGACTGGAAGTAACCTTATCCACTGAATCCATGCTTTCATTTAAAATAAAATTAAGATCCTTATATATTTATTTATTTAGTTTTCTGAAAACTGGTAACTGGGAGAGACACACTGCACCATGGCTCATTTTCAGGTGTGACTTGGGGGAGGAGAACGGTTGAAAAATAGCAGTACAATATGTAATAACAAGTCAGTCAAACAGCATTTGATAGAAAAGTTTTATGAGGCTAAGTCTGGTTAGAATCCACACTCCTCTAGTCTTCATGCCGCTGATTGACTCCCAGCTGGACAAAGTTTCCTTCTTTTTAATACTTGGGTGTCTGGCTGAACAGTGGATAGTCTGCCATGAACAAAAAACTCCTACCTAATCTGAGTACACACTTCAGCAGAAAGCCTATCTCCACCTTTCTGTCTGACAGGAGATTTTTATGAAAATAATTCTCCCAGCCTCTGACTATGGGGATGTAGCTTATAGTGCTGCAGCTAAATCCACCTTTTCCAGACTGCGCCACCCCTTTTACTCCTTTTGTCAGTTTGTCCTGGATTTTCCTTTCCACACACTTCACTATTCCCTATTTTCCACCCTGTCTCTCTCCCACCTCTCCAGAGTCAGTATCTCCTTCATCTCCAAGTACTGGTTTGGATCTTTCCTCTGCTATCTCAGCTACCTCTTGTCCTATTCTCTCCCTCCTCCTGCTCCCTCTGCTGCCTCCCACTCTTCTCTTTTTTTGTTATGCTTGACCTAGGCAAACTAGCCATCCTTCTCAAACTATCTCCTTCAAATGTGGTATAATCTATATCTCCCTATCCACTCCTCTTCCTCCCCTTTTGCCCTGTAAGTCGTACTCTGTGACCACACTTCTGATGCCTGTTCCTGCACCTAATTCCCCTACACATTGATCTCTTCCTATTTTCTTCACTTCTCCTACCTTCCCTCCCTTCTGCTCCTTATTGCCGCACATTCACCATAATGTTCTTCTTTTGTTCTGGCTGCCTATAAACTCTGGAATTTGCAAATTGTATTACATTTGCTTTACTGTCACACTGTTGGGCCTTTTTAGCACCCTGTTTTATGCTGCTCATTATAATTGCATCTGCCATGTTTTGCACTGCTCCTTGTCATTGCTAGTCATGCTTTATTGGGTATACCTCCCCAACAGTGACATCATTACAGTGAACAACATTGATGCCAACAACATTGGCAGTTCACTGTAATGGTGTGCCAAAGATCCAGGCACACTGTCTCCCAATCTTGCACCCCATCCCCAAATCAGCTCCAACTCAGAGTTGATTATATATAGTATGGGGGGTGTAGGGGGCAGACCTTCCCACATGGGTGGTTTGGGGGGCGAAGCCCCCTGATAGAAACAGGGACCAGGCTGTCATACAGATTTATGTTGACTACAACTTGCAATCGACATAAATTCCATTGCTGTGATGCTGGTTGACGAAATTGTTGTCGAACTGGCATTATAGAGCCACTTTATTGTACTTTGTATTTTTACATTTTTAACCTCATACGCATCATCTGGGATGCTTCAGGAAATCAGCAGTTCTCAGCTCAGTAGGCTTTTTTTCTGGTAACACTTTTAAACAAATTCAGGAAAACCTACTGTACAGCAGAGCTTTACTGTATTTCAGAATTGGGTTATTTACAATGACCAGTATAATGAAAAAATAGTTTTACTGACTGGCTCTATGCACAATCTAAAGAAACAAGAAACTGGCATAGGACACAATGCTTAGACTATACTATGTAGGAAAATGTAGCACACTACAAATATATTTGTACTATATTCAATGTATGGCTTTCTCTTTAAGAACAGGTACAAAATGTAGCCAAAATTATCATAGAAACATAGAAACATAGAATTTGATGGCAGATGAGGACCGCTTGGCCCACCTAGTCTGCCCATTTCCCTACCTAACAGATAAGCTGGTGATCCTAGTTAACCAATAGCCTACTTCCTCCTACCCCTCCACTAGAATTGCCTTATGTCTTTCCCATGCATTCTTAAATTTCCCTACTGTTTTTGACTCCATGACCTCCTCAGGAAGGCTGTTCCATGCACCTACAATCCTCTCCATGAAGAAATACTTCTTCACATTACCTCTGAGCTGCCACCCCATCTTCAAATTGTGCCCCGTTGTTTTTGCATATCTCTTTTTCTTAAAGATGCTACCCTCTTGGACTTTGGTGATTCATTTGAGGTACTTGAATGTTTCTATCATGTCCCCCCTTTCCTTGAGGCTATACATATTAAGCTCTATTAGTCTTTCTTCATATGTCTTCTGGTGCAGACCCTGCACCATTTTGGGTTGCCCTCCTCTGGAGGACCTCCACCTTGTCTATGTCTTTACAGAGATGGGGTCTCCAGAACTGCATGCAGTACTCCAGATGTGGTCTTACCAACTGTCTGTGCAGAGGGATAACAACTTCCTGTTTTCTACAGGTGATGCCTCTCCCTATGCATCCCAGTATCCCCCCAGCCCTCCTTACTGCCTTCTCGCATTGCTCATCCACCTTTAGGTCATCTGATATAACTACCCTCAGGTCCCTTTCCATTTTTGTTGTTGTCAGTATCTCACCCCCCATTGTGTACTCTTTTCCTGGATTTTTGTTTCCCAGGTGCATTACTTTGCACTTCTTTGCGTTGAATCTAAGCTGCCATACATTTGATCATTCCTCCAACTTTGCCACATCCCTTCTCACCCTTTCCACCCCACCTTGTGTATCAATCCTGTTGCAGATCTTTGTGTCATCTGCAAAAAGACATATTTTTCCTTCCAGTCCCTCTGCAATGTCACTTATAAGGACATTAAAAAAGGACCAGCCCCAGTACTGAACCCTGCTGTACCCCACTAATGTCCCCCCTTTCTTCACTGTGGACTTCATTTACTATTACTCTCTGTGTCCTGTTGTCTAGCCAGTGTTTTAACCAGGTTACCACTCTGGTACCCACTCCCAGGCTGGCTAATTTGTTTATTAATCTTTTGTGTGGGACTGTGTCGAATGCCTTGCTACAGTCTAGGTAGGCCATGGCCACAGCCCCACCCTGGTCTACTACTTTGGTCATGCAGTCAAAGAAATCAATTAGATCCATCTGACATCACCTTCCTGCTATGAATCCATGCTGCCTCAGGTCTTGTGCCCCACTGGCCTCTAGGTACTCAACAGTTCTTTCCTTCAGAAGTGATTCCATCATTTCCTACCACTGAGGTCAAACTGACAAGTCTATAGTTTCCTGCCTCTCTTGCTCCCACTTTTGTGAAGGAAATCACATCCACCCTCCTCTAGTCCTCAGGTACCACACCATCTTCCCATGATTTGTTAAAAAGGATAGTTAGTGATGTTACTAGTTCTCCCCTTAGTCCTTTTACAATTCTTGGGTGGAATCCCATCAGGCCCCATTGCTTTATCAACCTTCAGTTTTAGGAGTTCTTTCAGAACCCTTTCTTCTGTGAAAGGACTGATTTCAACCCCCTATCCAGGGTGCTTCTATTGACTGGATTAGGTACCTCCCGTCCTCTTCCTTTGTGAATTCTGAGGAGAAGTATTAATTCAGTATCCCTGCTTTTTCACTGTCCCTCTCTGCCCAACCACCCTTCTCTTTATTCAGCCTCAGTATCCCTGCCTTATTCTTTCTTTGCTCCCTAACACACCTATAAAAGGTTTTATCCCCCTTTTTAATTGAGTTGGCTATCTTTTCCTCAGTTTGGGCCCTTGCTATTCTGACTGCCTTCTCTGCTTCCTTCTGCTTTAACTGGCGCAGTTCTCTGTCCTGCTCCTTCTGTGTTTCCTTATACATAGACCGTTATATTACCAGGAGAGTGTGACAGATACTGAGTTACACTTGATGACCATTACAGGGACTTGGGCCACTATGAATAATGACTTGGAACTGGCAGTTCCAGTGTATTCCCTGTATAAAAGGGAAGGGGCAAAGGGGAGGAGTATCCATCTACATTAAGGATGGCATAGATGGTATAGAGGATGGGACTAACAAAAGGGAGTGAGAAGCAACTTCAGTATGAGTGCAACTAAAAACAGCTACAGGAAAAAATATAAGAATGGGGCTGGCTTATAAACCACCAGGAAGAAGAAGAAGAAGGGGGAATATTGAACAAGGGAGGACATTAGGGGGAGATAGCAAAAGGGGACTGAGTAATTGTGGGAGATCTGAACCTTCCAGACATAGACTGGAACATCACAGCAGCTAAGAGCACCAAAAACCAGCACTAATAGAAACATTGCAGGACTGCTTACTAGTGTGACTGGTCAGGGAACCCATGTGGTAGGATGTGATTCTAGATTTGGTACTTACCTACTTGGAGGTGATGGGCAGTGTAGTGGTAGGGAAACCACTGCAATCCAGTAACAATATTCCATGTGGTTTCAACTGGTCTGGTAGGAAAACCACTGCAATCCAGTAACCAATATTCCATGTGGTTTCAGCTGGTCCTGGGAAACAACAGACCCTCTTCAAATGTTGTGGATCTGAACAACAAAAGGGCAGATTTTGGTTAGATGAGGGAAAGGTTCAGAGAAAAATTGTAGGATTTAGATCCAATCAAAGGGGTAGAGGAAACATGAAGAGGAATTAAATGGACCATTCTGAAAGGGACCGGCCATGGAAGAGTCCCAAAATTAAGCATACAAAATTCTTATCTTGTTCTCAACAGACGTAAGGGAGGTGGTGATGGTGATAAGAAAGGGCTTCACACAGTACTAGGAGACTCATGGGGTGGAATAGTGTGTGGGGGTGAGGTATACCAGTGCATAGTTAAAGGAGATGAAGGGAATTGGTAACAGAGCAAAAGCAGACACAGAACTGTGAAATGCTGATGGTGTTCAAGGAAGGGAAAAATAATTCTTCAGGTACATTAGGAGAAAAAAGAAGAGGGGACAGTTTTAGACTAGCAGAGGGAGAGAGAGAGAGAGAGAGAGAGAGAAAGGGAGTGCAAGATGACAAGCAGAAGGCAGATGTTTTAAACATTTACATCTGTTCAGTATTATGGTGGAAAATGAAGAGACAAGGTATCCACGTTTGGGGGGGTCAGGAAATGGGTCAAGTGCTGATTACAGTTGATAGGCAAAAAATGTTCTTGTTGCCCTGAAAGTGGATAAGGCACCTGGCCCATATGACTTATAGTTTAGGGTGCTAAGGGAACTGGCTTCAGAGCTGGATAAGTCATTGGCTGAGCTATTCAATGGCTCACTACAATCTGCTGTGGTGACAAGGGATTGGAGGACTGTGAATGTGGTCCTGCTCACAAAGGGATGGAGCATGGAGAATCTGAGCAACAACCAGCTGGTCAGTCTTACCTCCACAGTAGGTAAATTGATAGTGCACCTGGTGAAAGAAAAGCCTGGTGAACTATGTAGAGGACAGTGGGTTGAGGATAGCAAGCAACAAGGTTCTATGGCAGGGAGGTCATGTCAGAACAACCACATAGTGTTCCTCAAGTGTGTCACAGAGGTGGTGGATAGAGGGAGGCTGACAGATTTACTCTACTTCAGTGTCAGCAAATCTTTCAATTTGTCACCACACAGGACATTGCTGAATAAGTTAGAGGACTTAAGAGTGGGGAAAGAGTTTGTCAGGAGGGTGGGGAACTGGCTGGGTGGAGGCAGCAGAGGGCAGTAGTAAACATGGTCATACCAGGGGACAAGCAGGTCATGAGCAGGATGCTGCACAGGTCAGTCCTAGAAATCAGTCCTATTCAGAATGTTTATTAGCGACATAGGAGAAGGAATACAGGACAAAATGTATCTCTTTCCAGATGACACAGAGCTATGCAGCAGGCTGGACAGTGAAGAAGGGGTGAGCGAGAAGATCTGAAAAAGCTAGAGAGGTAGTTGAAAATATGGCAGCCAAGATTCAATGCCAACAAGTGCAAGGTGATGAACATAGGGAAGAGGAAACCATGGACAGAGTACTGAATGGTGGGGACTAGGCTGACATCTACAACTGAGAAAAGGGACTGGGATTCATTATCAGTGCCTCCCTCAAACAAACCAGTCAGTGCAGTAAGGCTTATAGGAAGGCAGCAAGGATGTTGGAGTGTACTGGGAGAAGTTTCAACAGCTGAAGAAAGGAAGTAATATTACCCCTATATCAATTGCTCCTGAGGCCTCACCTGGAATACTGTGCCCAGTTGTGGAGTCCACACCTTAGAAAGGGCAGGGATAGACTGGAGTCAGTCAGTGAAGAGTCAACAAGATGATTCAGAGCCAGAAGAGCAGATTCTATTAGGAATAGCTAGAGGCCCTAAACAAGCACTTGCTGGAGGCCAGAAGGGAGAGGGTGGCATGATATAGACTTAGAGGCTCTAAAAGAGAATAGAGTAAACAGTGAAGGCCTGTTTCACAGGAATAAGGATACAGTCATAAGCAGACATGAATGGAGACTGGCAGAGGGAATAGTCAGTAGGGATGTGAGGAAGTCCTACTTCACTGAGGTCGAGTCATGGAACAGATTACTGGCTTAAGTGGTGGGAGAAAGGACTATAAATGGGTTCATACATGGCTAGTGCATGATAAAGGAACTGACAGTCCAGCTAGGATGAACTAAGAAGTTTGGGAATTCGGGGAGAAAGGGATAGATAGCCCTTCAAGACATTAGGTCAGGGGGTGAGGTTGGAATATTTTTTATGGGCAGACTGGATGAACCCTTGGTCTTTGTCTGCTGGCAGTGTCTGTGTTTCTACGTTTCATCCCCAAACATTTCTGGCACTTAAAACAAGAAATATGACTGTCCTACAGATTCCACTGAGAAACCATGAATATGGCACTGTCATCCTTCAAAGAATAACTGAAGCCAAAAAAGATTTGTCTGACAACAACTTTTAATAATATTTATAGATTTGCGTTATTATGCCCAAGAAAATTGACCCTCTAAATCACTTGTATAAAGTACTCCAAAAGTTTTAGTACATTTTTTAAATCCAATCTGAAGTTTATACTCTCTGCATTCACAAAATGCACTAACTCTTCATGTGCAGACAGTTAAATCAAGATTAGTTGACAAAGCAATTTTTCACTGTACATCTTTACTGCAGGATTGATTTTAATCACTGCTAAGAAACTTGCCAAACTTCAGGACTTCTTAAAATTTAGTTCTGAGATTTCATTATCTCTGAATATTTTTCTAGTTATTTTATTTAATAAATGTTATACTGTAAATTGTTTTATACAGCTTGCATGGTGAAAAATTAGGCAATTAGTTTCAATCCATAAAACAATAAATATAAATGCTAGGACAGCAGTGGGACAGACATGATGGATCATTTGTGTTCTTCTTCTGTCCCAATACTACTCCGTTACCTTGTCTGTACTGCCCTAAGACTGGTTCCTCACTACCCCCAGCATATAATGACATTGGAGGAGTTTCTTCCAGAGCTACCTCAAAGTCAGTCACAGTTTGACTGACAATTCTCCCATACTCCAATCTACAGTAGTCTTTTTTTTGATTGCTTGACAGCTTCTTACATATGGTGAACCCAAATCTTATATGTGTGTGGTATATAGGAAAGTGTTGCACTTTCTAAATCCCCATTCTAAAGCACATGAATCCTTATTTAGCATCTATACCAAATACCATAATGAAAAATTGCACTGCTCTGTGCACTCCAACTAATAAAAATGATACTTACAAGATCTTCTGTGTGATTTGTTTTCAAATAATTCTATATAAATGCAAATTTTCACCTTTGGCTTTAAAGGGCTATAAGGGTCTGCAAATAGGAATTTCTAGAATGAATTAAACTTTAAATCAAATTTCAACTGTCTTGGAAAGGTCTCTCTTCTAGTCTTGCTTGTTTCCTCAGAGCAACGTGTACCTCAATATGATGTAGGTGTTGTGACTTGTTTGAGACAGTTACATATGTAGAATAACATCACTGAACGTTTTGGAGTATACCAGCTAAAATTTTGGTTCCCTAGAATAGAAACAAAGTTTTGCCAGCTACAATATACAGTAGGTGGAGCTGGTGTCTATTTTGGTACTAGTATATGAGCAACTTTTTTAATTATAAAACCATGGCCTAGAAGCTTAAAATCTGATGGACTGAAAACACGCCTGTGTTTAATGACTAGCCCCATAAAGCTTCAGCACTGCAATGTAAAAGTACTAAACTATAGTAGATATTGCAATATCCTCACAATTTACAGCAACTTTATAATAGCCACATTAGGTACTACTCAGTTCAATTTGATTTTTTTGTTACCCAGGTGAGCACTACTTTTTAGGGACACTCTGGTGGTACAGGATAAGTAAGGTCACAAAATACAACAGATCAGTTTGCAGTTTATATATTGATATTGGTAACAGCAGTTAAGAGTCATGTACATTGGGAATCATCTCTAGGATTTGTCAGCATCTCTTTATGAAAACAGTGTGTGTCTGTCCATTATTCATACTGTAGGTAAGTAGGTTAGCTATTCCAAAGGGGGAAGGGGGCACAGTGTCAGAAAAGTCTTTCTAACCCATGTCACTATTCATTTTAACTGTTGAGTGGAGGTTTTGGTCATCTGATCTTTAATTTGAGTTCGACCTTTGAGTTTGGTTTGGGCAAGAGCACATCAGATAGTGCTGATTTGTTGATAGCTCTTAATTAGTCTATGAGGCAGCTGAGGGTAAATGAGCTTCAAGCATCTGGTGAGAGCCATCCTAGTTTTGAATAAAGTTAATAGTGATGGCTTTTAGGGCTGTGAGGGTTGCCAAATGATAGATGCTATTATAGGTGACATATACTCACCATAGGCCATTGGTAGTGGTAGAGTTGTATGCTGACAGTCTATTTTCTGAAGTCAGTGTTTCAGTCTGTAGACTGTCCTTGTGCTTGTAAATGGCAATGAGTTTGTTTTTTTTTAAATGGAAATAAGAGCAAACCCAAGACAAATCCCTGAGGGACCCCTTTGTTAACAGCAAGTGAAGTTGATAAGGTGTTTGCTATGCAGACTTGTGTACGGTTGGATAAGTAACTTCTAATCCACTGTATGGAGTTGTTTGTCTGCCTAAGAAAGGATAGTCAGTGCATTAAGTGTCCTGGGTTGACCAGGTCAAAGGCCTTGGTCAGGTCTACAAAGATTGCCCCAATTAGAAATTCCTTGTCAATGGCCCTGGTCATGTGGTGGTTGAACCTGACTAAGGTAGTGATGATGCTGTGAGTTTTCCTGTATGACACTACCCTAACTGTAATTTTATTTATAATATATTTCATTGAATTGTCCTATTGTACTGTTACGTACCCAGAACCTCAAGAATGGGTGCCATATAATTAAAATTGTATTGCCTTGAAACTGTGCTGATCCTTAAATAACAGATCATACTTGTGCAGGTATTGCAGAGAGGTAACTAGTGGGGTCCCACAGGGCTTGGTGCTGGGGCTGGTGTTGTTCAGTGTCTTCATCAATGACATTGGGATAGCATTAAGAGCAAAGTATGCCTATTAGCAGATGATACAAAGCTCTGTGGGAAAGTGAACATAGCTGAAGGGATACAGGACCTACAGGATAATCTGGAAAAGCTGGGGAGATGGTCCAGGATCTGGCAGCTTGGCTTCAATGCCAAGAAATGCAAAGTTATGCATATTGGAGTCAAGAATCCCAGGACAGAGTACTACCTGGGTGGAGTCTGAATATCTGCATCAGAGGAGGAGAAGGACTTGGGAGTGATGATCAATAGTGACCCAAAGTATTCCATGCAGTGTAAGAAAGCAGCAGCAAAGGCAAACCAGATGCTGGGATGCATAGCTAGGGGGATCAGTAGTAGGAGAGAGGAGGTTATACTGCCCTTGTGCAGGTCCCTGGTAAGGCCTTATCTAGAGTATGGGGTTCAGTACTGGTGCTCACACCTCAAAAAGGACATTAACCTGCTGGAAAATGTCCAGAGGGCTACAATGATGATAGCAGGTCAGCAGGATAAGGCATATGAGGAGAAGTTGAGAGCACTGAACATGTACTCCCTGGAAGACAGAAGAGAGAGAGAGAGAGAGGACATGATTGGGACCTTCAGGTACTTGAAAGGGATAAATAAGGTGGATAAGGAGAGTCTCTTTAAACTTAGTGGCAGCCATAACATGAGGGGGCACAGTCTTAAGCTGGAGGGTGGGAAGTTTAGGAGGGAGATCAGGAAGCACTTCTTCACAGAAAGGGTAGTGGACTCTTGTAATGCACTGCTGGAAGAGGTTATCTCATTAAAGACAGTGGGCAGCTTTAAGAGAGGCTGAGATAGGCATAGGGGGAAGATAAGGATCATGAGTAGGGAGGATGGGAGGTGTGGGGAGCGAGGGCAGGGACAGTAGCTCAAGCCTTCTTCTGACAGCTTCTTTGTATGTTCGTATGTATGTCCGTAATCCTTCATCTGTGAGAAAGAAAACTTTTCTATAATTTTTCTTAGGGAAGCAAATACAGAGATTAGGCCATATTTTCTGATGTGCATGAGGTTACCAGCTTTGTGTATGGGGACAACCTTAGTGGCTTTCCAAATCTTTGGTACTGTCTGAGCGCATAGTGAAAGATTGTAAATGGTTTAGGAGATAGGACCAGCAAAAGTATTTCATGAAGAATTTGAGCTCTAGGCTTTCACAACCAGCACTTGTAGGGCACAATAAAGTTTAGAGCATTTCATACATTTCACTGGGTAACTTTTTTTAAAGTGAAAAATGGGTTGTTGACTTTGACTGTGGGGGTTTCAGTTGTGTCCATATGCAGGTTTATGTCTTCAGGCAATAAAGGTTTTTACTTTGGCAGGTCTGTAAATATGGAATTAAGGGTATTAACCATTTTCAGGGTCATTTACACCTTGACCATGTAAGTGTCTAAGTGTAGATTGTTTATTTTTATTTAGAGCCTTAGATGGGTAGAGAATTTATCCCTGTGCTGAAGCAATGTTGGTTGCCAAGATTCTTCAGGTGCTGTTGTAGAAAAGGATGATTTTAGGTTTCCTACACTATGTCCTCCTTACAGGTGTTTGGAATGGGTCTATATTTCTGCCAGTCGGTCACTGAGTTAGACTACTTGGATTAATTTCAGGCCTTATCTCTGGATTTTCATTAGGGAGGACTTCTTTGGTTACTGACCTTCACTGGAATCCAGACTGGTTTGGTATAGTAGGCACCCTTATTTTTGCCTCAGGAACATTACATACCAAACTGGCCTGCATTGCATATTTTCAGTCTAAATAATTAGTCATGAAGCAAATATTGTTCCTGATTGGTTTCAGAACCAGGAGGGATTAGTAGTAGTAAAATGTATTTTTCAAGCAGCTATTCCCTGTGGCTCAGAGCACCTTACAAAAAAAAAATAATAAACAAAACATATAAAACAATTTTAGCAATAATAAGACATTGTAAAAGTATAAATATGTGCCAAATTACAATAAAAGACATACAGTACCAGGGCAGCATCAAATCAGGGAGCTTGCTAAGCAGAACTAAAAGCATCTTGAAAAATGAAGAACTTCAAGCCTTAAAGGACTTCCTTGAGGGGTTCTCCTGTAAGGATCATTGCAGCTTGTTCCACAGGGCAGGCTCAGCAAGGGTGAATGCTCAATCACTTGAAAATTTGAGTCTTGCTATAGGATCAGCAAAGAGGCCAACCTTGGAGGAGCTGTTGGGCAAGAGGTCTGACAAGGAGTCAGAAAGTCTCTCTGGTAACCAGAACCCAATCAATACATGGCCTTATCGGTCAGCAAACCAACCTTGAAGGTGATGCCCCACTTCATGGGCAGCTCAGGACCATGGTTTTATGACATGACATGTGGAGACTCATCAATAACCTAGCCACTGGATTATGCACCAGTAGCAGGCAATGTAAGACATCTACACTTACCCCAGGGTATACAGCATTGTAATAGTTGAGCCTAGACATAGCAAAAGCATGTACCAGTGATGGCAGGTCTTTGGGGGGGTTTCAAGGTTTTGATCCAGGTGATGTTTCTGAGATGGTAAGAGCCACTCTAGGCTACAACAGACATCTGAGCCTCAAGTATAAGCCTGTCATCCAGAATGATCCCCAGATTTTTCACCTTAGCAGAAGCCACCAATCTAGTGGAGCCAAGCACTAGGCATGCCATCTCTTCAGTGATCTCTGCATTCCACCTTCAACCAAGCTCAATCACTAATACCTCCATCTTATCTGGGTTCAGTCTTAGCCAGCCTGATGATATCCAGTCCTGAATCTCAGTCAGGCACAAATTGAGCACCTTGACCGCATTTGGCATCCTAGGTGCAAAAGACAGAAACAACTGGGTATCGTCAGCATAGCAATGAAAACCCATCTTGTACTATCTAATGATCTTTCCCAGGGTAGCATATACACTGCACACAGCATGGGTGAAAGGACTGATTATTGATGCACACCACAGAGTAGTGTCTTCTGGAGTGAGTAGAAATTCCCCATCACCACCTTCTGTGTCCTATCTGAAAGGAAGGACTCAAACCAGCACATGACTGTGCTGGTGGGTCCACAGTGCTCCCTGAGATGATCCTACAAGAACCCGTTATCTACGGTGTCAAAGGCTGTTGAGAGATAGAGGATAACAATAACAGACTCCTCAAGCTGTACCACCACCATTTTCTCAATAGCCTTCCCCAGAAAGGATTGTTTAAAATTGATCTATTATTCACCAAACAGTTTGGGTTCAAAGATGGTTCTTTAGGAGAGGTCTAAGCAGCAAATCTTTCAATGTGCTTGGAAAGGTCCTCTATGAAAGGGAACTCCTGACTAGATCAGTGAACACTGGACCCAGAAATCCCATGCACCTAAACAAAAGATTCCTCAGGCCTGAATCCAGCTCACAAAAGGTGAGCTACAGTACTGAGATCACCCTACAGACCTCTTCCACTGAAACCAGCCTAAACTCTTCCCAGACTGGAGAAGACCCACTTTCCATGGCCTACCAAGTCATGCAGCCCAGCTGGGGAAATTCCAGACTGAATCAATGACACCCTGTCAGAGAAAAAAGAGCAAACTCTTCACAATTTCTCACCGAATGCAGACAGACTAAATGGAGTAGTCTGTCTATAGTCTGGAGGAGCTGAGCTGGTCAGTTTCTCCCTGCCGCAATTTCTCTGCACAGAAATGCTGTATTATTACAGGAAATTGTTCTTTGATACTCACCATAGTGAGTCCTTAAAGTCAGTCTATCCTCAATGGTCCCTGATTTCCTCCAACTATGCTCCAACCTCCAAACCTTAGATGTCAGCTCCTTGAGCTCCCTGTCAAATCACAGGGATATCAAGTGCAAGTTCTGGGTTTTACTGGTTGAACTACATTGAAAGCCAAGGTAATGGCCCTATTATAAGCCACCACTGCATCCTCTAATCCAATCCCTCAAGCAGCCATTACACTTGAGAGATCCACCACCACTTGGAGTGGATAATCCCTTCAGAGGGTGCTAGTTAATCATCTCCACAGGGAATGGACTATGAGGGGTGTCCTGAATGAGAACTTCACTATACAATGATCTGACCAGCAGTCTGGATCAATCACAAGGTTGTTAATCTCAAGCCCCAGTGAGAAGAGTGAGCCCAAGGCATGACAATGTTGATGGGTCACAGAGGTAACTATCTGTGCTAGGTCCAGGGATTCCATCAGCTGGAGTAAGTCTTGACAAAACTGACAGAGTTCATTATCAACCCAGGCCTTGAGGTGACCCAGAATCAACCATATGGGCAACCCTCTCTATGATCAAATCTGCATCTTCCTTCAGGAACTCCTTCTCATGCCCCCATGATCAGTACACAAGAAGGATCCTGCAACCTGCACCTAGACCCCCATCATGATCACACATTGAAATGATAACATTTTATCAACTGCAGGGCACTGTCCTGTGAAAGAAAATACTCTTTTGAAACTGCAGACTTTCTTTCAAAATGCAGGCCTCATTTCAAGACTGACTTTTTGCTGGTTCAAGATGGTTGCCACATGCAGATCACTTGGATTAAACATTCTAATTGCTTACCTTTGCTAAGCTGCTAGACAGAAGCCTGTTTTATCTTCATGTCATTAGCTAGCAAAATACACCTGAAATCACTATAAAAAACTTCCAAAAGATGTGGAACACCAAAATCTTTCAAGTCCTCCCTCTAGCAGCAAATTGATTGTTTTTTTTTTTTCCACAAGAACTTGCCTTCTGAAGAGGATGCACCTGGCACTCAGGTTATTGAACATCATAAGGAAGCTGGCCCAGCAATTTTGAAATCTCCCTGGAGGAACAGAAAGAGCGGGGGAAAGACCTTGATAAACCAGTGGAGCCATGAAAGAGACATACTCTGTCTGATTCTGCTACTCCTACTCAGTCTCTTTTTGACACATTAGTTTAAACTATGCTGCAAAATGGAAGAGAGAATCACAGTCAAATTCTTTCATATTGAAAAAGTAGTATCCGAGCATGGCCCGCTGATTGAATGGACTGAACAAGAAATACAAAAGCTTACTGTAATTCCCTGTAGAGTGGTATAGCTTTACCTTCAACTAGTGGAAACTGAGGAATTAAGGAATAAATTATTCAGGTTACTTAACCTGAGTTGGTGACCCTAATGGAAAACTTTGCATTCTCAACCAACCAAGAGTTAGTTCTCAACCCCAGCTGGACTATGGTGGGCTCCAGGGGGTGAGGGTGGCAGGTCGGGGGTACTTTCCTCACCCAGTGCCACTACACAACTCATTTGCTGCTCTCGTGGCATGGTATGGCTTGCACCTGTGGCAGTGGCCAAGGAAGATGTGGGGGTCCTCCATAGGGGAGATCCCAAGGTGGTAGATAGAGGATCCCAGCAGAGGAGGAGGCAACTTTCGGTGGGTGACTCAATCATTAGGGGGGTAGTCTTGGGATCAGGAAGGGAGGGAAAGAGGGAGGTGAGGTGCCGACCTGGCACCTTGGCAAGGAGGGATAGACAGTAAATCCTAAGAATTACTTGAGCAGTGGGGCAGGAGCTGGAGCTGGATGTCATTGTCCATCTGAGGATGAATAACCTGGCTAGGGATGGGCCTGCTATTGTGCAAGGAGATTTTAGGGAGCTGGGTAGGGGTCTTAGGCAGGTAGCATGCTTAGTGACTTTTGCTGAGGTGTTGCCTGTCTATGATGGGGGAAGGACAGGGTTCTGCACACCAGGAGCTTCAGCTTATAGTTGAATGACTGGTGTAGGGAGGAAGGGTTTGGCTACAGTAGAGACTGGGGACCAACCTGGAATAATAAGGGCCTATATAGGGGTGATGGCGTATATCTATCTACCAAAGAAATCACAGTTCTCAGTGAATTGTTTAAATAATACTTTAATGAACATTAAATTAGCTGAGGGCTGAGGCAGAAGAAATCAGGGAGGCATAAACTGCACCCTCCACAGACTGAGGCAGGGAGAAGGGAACATTCGAGGGAAGGTAAATCCCCCAGGGCATAAAATAAAGGAAAAAACAGGATATTAGAAAGAAAAGGGGATGGGAACACAAGCTGTAAAAACAAAGGGGAAAAGGAGGCAGGGCAGAAAAAAAATAGGTTGCAAGTAACAAAGTATGGAAGGCCATGTGTACAAATGCAAAGCATCTAGACAATAAAAATCTGGACCTAGAAGCCATCATTCTGGAGACAGACCTAGATATCATGACCATTAGCAAGTCGTGGTGCACAGGAAACCATGACTGGGACATGACCATACCAGGCTATATACAGTTCTGGAAAGAAAGAGTGGGAAGAAAAGGAGGAAGTGTGGTGCTTTACATAAGGAATCTGGAGGGCAGTGGAGGGTTGGAGGTACTGCAGGTCATCCCGGAGATGGTAAATGGAGCCACAGTTCATAACAGTGTGATCTATGGTTTGTAGATCATATCTTTGTGAATCATGACGCAGTTTCCCAGGACAGAGGAAATGTTTGGATAAGGCAGTTGTGAAAGTCATTGGCACAATGGCAGAAAAAAGGGGAGGTGCCACAGCTGGTGGGGGATTTCAATGTGCTGGATGTAGATTGGAGCCTTGCAGTTGCAGGTAGAAGCAGGGACATCCTGGACTCCCTGCAGGAGGCATTTCTCAGGCAACTAGTTAGGAAGTCCACTTATGATGAGGCAATACTGGACCTTGTACTTCCTATCAGGACAGTATTGCAGACATCAATCAGGCTGGGACGCCACCTGGGAACCACTGATCACTGTACAGTGTAGTTCAGCATAAGGACAGCAGTGGACTCAAGCTACATAAGGATGAGGGTCCTGGACATCAGGAGGACAGATTTTTAAAAGAATAGGTAAATGCCTCAGAGACAATGTAGCAGAGGAGGAGGATGACCTGGGTTGGGTGGAGGAACAGTGGGCAAATCTAAGAGACAGCATAGTGAAGGTAACAAACCTTTGTGCAAAAGAAGTGAGCAAAAAGAGTTGGAAAAAGAGACTTCTATGGCTCTCACAAGAAGTTGCTGAAAAGGTATGGGCTAAAAGGGTAGTATTCAGGAGGTATAAACAGAAGTAGAGGGACGGGGAAGGGAAAGGGTATCAGGAGAATCAGAGGGAGACAGAGAAAGCAATAAGAAGTGCAAATGCACAAACTGAGGAAAGAATAGTCCAGGGGGTAAAGACAGAGGATAATACATTTTTTTAGGTACATAAGTGAAAAGAAGGATTATAAGGTTAAGAAGGGACGGGGGAGACTGCGCAGAGGAGGTTCAGGAAAAGGCAGATACCCTGAACAAATACTTTTATACAGTGTTCACAGAGGAAGGTGGAGGGTAGGGGCTGCAAAAAAGCAACAGGAGCACTGGAGGGAGGGAGGTAAATACTAATCATTTTTTAGAAGAGAGAGAATCCTGAAGGACTCACAGATCTGACGGTATAAAGCTATGGGACCAAACAGGGTATATCTGAGGGTACTGAGGGAGTTAAGGGAGGTACTGGCTGTGTCTCTGACAGTACTGTTTAGCAGCTTATTGGAAACAGGAGTGGTTCTGGAGGACTGGAGGGGGGCAGATGTAATTCTGCTTCATAAAAGCAGTAGCAGGGAAGAGTCTGGCAACTATTAGCTAGTCAACCTGACATTGGTGGTGGGGAAGTTAATAGAGACACTCCTAAAGGAAAGGATCTTGAAGTATCTTGAATCCAGCAGGTTACAAGGCATGAGGCAGTATGGATTCATGAGGTGAGGGGGAAGTCATGTCGAACACATCCGATATATTTCTTTGGGTGATCAGGGAAATAGATTGGAGTGGGACAGTGTACTTGGTCTACCTAGACTTCAGTAAGGCTTTCAACACCATTCCACATAGGAGACGCAAACAGATTAGGGGTGGGTCCCAAGGTAGTAAACTGGGTAAGAAACACAAACTTCTAAAACTACTACAAAAACATTACCCAAATTTTAACATACAGTAAATGGATTTTTGTAAATGGACCATTCATTTTCACTTAAAACCAAAACTACCCTTGAACAAAAGCATACGTGCATAGAAGTCTTGTATTCTGCAGTCTCTTGCCTAAACTGCAGAAGCTGGCCATAGCAACAACAAGAAACATACATTTAAAGTAAAAAAAAAAGAATACAGTAAATTAAAATTAGAAGTACTGTATGATTATAATGACACCCTCACAACCAGGCCTTTCCCCATTTGATAATCCTTGGCTGGAGTTAATGTTGTGAAATTAAAACACTTCCCAGGCAGGAGTTAATCCCCACTGAAATGCCTGGTTGGTTGGTGTTATTGCCAAAATAATGTCCTGTGTGTTAGACGTTATTTTTTAAATGCTTACATGTCACCATCAAGTACTGTAAGCCTACAACCATACAACCTCAGAGCCAGATCCCAGCAGATCTCAGAAGCTGAGAAGGGTGTGGCCTAGCCAGCAGTAGGGTAGGAGGGAAGGGGAAAATGTTTAACCAGGAAGGGCACACTAAGCCAAAGCTTGTTTCCAAGTGTGACCTGTGAGCATAAGGAGTGAAGTGACTTGCTCAGGGTCACACAGTATGCACATGGGGGCTGTGGGATTCAAATCCATGTCTCCAGGTTTGCAACTCAGTACCGTAAATCACAGCACTCTACCACCTCCTATAAGGAGGAGAACTCCAATGATCACCAGATGCTGCAGGAAGAGGTGTTGGTTGCTTTACAGGGGCAGTCTTCCCTTCGTTAAAAGAAACCACCATGTTTGGGGGACACTGTGCTGTCAAGGGTGTCATCTTTTAAATTAGATGTTAAACAGAGGTCTTTCTTGGGGCTAGTGTCTCCAAATGTTAAAGGATTTCTAATACCATGGCAAGAATGGACCCCATTCTTTAGCCAGGGCATGTTCAAAACTCAAGAAATTAGTACTGCATTAATCTGTGATGTTTGCTGAAAGTGCTCTTCTCAGCACATGTAACTTCCCCAAAATGGCTTCCTTTTGAAGTTCATAAGGTGTCACAAGTACTGGTAGCATATTTAAATGTGACTGAAAGTTCTTTTTGATTATTCCCATTGCTCCAAGCCCTACTGGAACAATTTGTGTGTCCTTATTCCACATCAGTTTGGTTTCTGACTGCATATCTTGGTATTTCATGATTTTGTGTCTCTCTGTACGCAGGACACTGTAGTCACTAGGGGTGGCTATTTCAATCAGCAATGCTACCTTTGTTCTCTTTTCTTGTATTACAGTATTGGGTCTTCTTGCTTCCACTTTCTTGGCTGTTGGTATTGGGTGATCCCATGTGATCATTACTTCTTCATTCTCTGTGATTCTTTGTAGTTCATATTTCCAGTGTCTCTCTGCTACCTGTATATTATAGGGTTTGCAAAGTCGCCAATGGATCAGTCTTGCTACATTGCTGTGTCTTTTGGTATACAGGACTTCTGCCATGAGTACTTCACATCCAGCCATGAGATGTGCAACTGTTTCTAATTCCATACTACAGAACCTGCACTTGTCTGATTCTCCTGTTTTTTCTATGGATTGTGTGTAGCCCACTATCTTGGGCTGTCAGTATAAATCTCTCATCTCGTGGCCTAAATTTACCTATTTTTAACCACTCATGGGTCAGGGCTTGATCGACCTGTGGTTGTTCCAGTAGCTCCCTGTATTTTCCACTATAATTATGAGCTTTCCAATTGTTTTTTTTCTTTTCTGTTGATCTTTGTCCTTTTTCTGATTCTTTGCACTTTCTGTTGCTGGCTGTTCCTTATCTACTAGTGGATTAACATCCATCTCTGCTACCCTTCTGAAGGCTTCTCCTAATTTGATGGGTGAAGTTGGCATATTTTCTTCATGATGCAAGACCTTGACTATATTTGGATCCAATGATGTGAATAAGTATATATGTAGCCTCACTATTGTGGATCTATATGTGTAATCAATCTCAATGAGGCCCATGCCTCCCTCCTACCTTGGGATGTATAATCTTGGCATGCACTGGTTTTGTATATTAATTGGTGAGCATGAAATACTTTTCTTGTTTTTATATCTAGCTGGTTCAACACTTTCTGTGGCCAGTCTATCACACCAAAGCTGTATGATGTCACTGGAAGGGCGAGTTGGTTTATAGCTTGCACTTTATTTTGTGTTGTCAAAGCAGTTTTCAGAATTAACTTCAACCTTCTAAAATATTCCTTGCTTACTTTTACTCTCATTTGTTCATGTTGTGCTGTTGCTCCTTCATCTATTCCCAAGTATTTATACACTCATTCTTGCCCAAGTTCTTTTATGTCACAAACATCTGCTACGTTCATGTTTTCTTTAAGAGTTAACTTTCCTGCTACAAATGTTGCTTTGGCACATTTGTCTAGGCCAAATGTCATCCGTATGTCATTAGAAAAGGTCTTAACAATTTGTAGTTGTTTTTTCAAATGTTTGTCAGATGAACTATAAAGTTTTAGGTCATCTACAAATAGAAGGTGAGATGTTAGCTGTTGATTGTTTTTGTTTCTGAGGTTCAAGCTGTATCTATAGCCTAGGTTGTTGATTAGGCTACTCAAGGGATTGAGGGCAAGGCAAAACAGAAGCAGTGACAAGGAGTCACCTTGAAATATCCCTCGTTGGATGCTTACATTTGGGATGGTGATTTGACCTTTCTCATGATTTAATTGCAGGGTGGTTTGCCACTTTCTCATTGTTGTTGTGATGAAGTTTATCAGTGTGGGATGTATCCTGTAGATCTGTAAACACTCAGTGATCCAGGAGTGTGGGATGCTGTCAAATGCATTTTTGTATTTGATCCATGCTACACTAAGGTTTCAGCATTTTCAGAGGTCCAGTCTGCCTGTTCTGTTGCTTGTTTAGGTGGACATTGAAGATCCTATGGCACTTCTTGAGCAGAATATAGGAATTTCCCTGGTATCCTAGCAAAATTCCCTCTATTCATTTAAACCCCCCTACCAAGTTAACCTGATTCAGCTAGTTCAGATCAGTCAGTTTGCATCTGACACCCCCCCCCATCATTGAGGCTGAAACAAGGATTTCCTAGCCCTCCTTTCCCGGTTAATAAAAACTATAAATAAAGTAGATTAGTAGCTTGTTTATGAGAGTCAGAATACCAGACATCTATTCTGTGTATGGTAGATTAATTTTATTAGTCCTGAAAGGTACTATCAGAAAATAGTGCTAAATACTTACACACTTAGTAACAACAGGGTGCATGTTTATGGGCCTATAATCATATGCCTCAAGTGTGTTATTAGTTTTATCATGCAGCTGAGTGCCTTTAAAAGTTCCTAAGAAATGCAGATTGGAGCATAATGGGCCAATTGGCTTTTTTTTCTGTTGACAGATTCTATGGTTCTATGTTTTTAATTATTGGTCATAATTATGTATCCCTTGAAGGGTCTTTTTGCACATAAAAATGTAATTTAAAAACAAATGTAAAGAAATGCCTTTAAAAACTTTTTTTCTTTTAAACAAGAGATGTTTTATTGGATTCGAAGTCCCAGCCTCTGTAATTATGACCAGAATAATAAGTACAGTTCTGGGAAAGGACAAATATTGAGGGAGCCATTGATAACATGAAAGAGCAGAATGAAAAAAGAAAGGCACAAGAAGGGGGCAGCACAAGAATTAGGGTAAAGAGGAGGTCAGAATAATGGCAGACAAAGAAGGCTATAGAGAAAAGATAAACAAATGCCTGGTTAGGGGAAAGGGAATAAAAGTAGATGAGGAAAATATTAGAGGTGATGTAGTATAGACCCATGGTGGAAGGACTAAAGGAGGCGGGCTTCACTCTTACGGTTTATAATGAATTACATACCTTGAGTGGGTAAAAATACTGATGGCACACCACCACCAAGCTAGCTAGGTGGCGAACATGCAAAGGGAGGTGAAGAAACTTGCTGATGGCTATTGATTATCCTGAGAGTTCATTTCTGTGGTAGAATGGGAACCTGGGACCTTTTAGTTCACAATATAGAACACTAATCACTAGATCACACTGCCTTCACAATCGTAGACCTTTAAACATTTTTAGAAAAATTTTTCCAGGGCACTAGGTGATATTTTTCACTAGGCTTTGAACATTATTGTATTATAATAACTGGAGACCATTTTTTCCAATAAGGGATGGGGGTTATAATTTTCCGATTATAACCAGTGGGTTATAACGTGTGTGAGCATGTGCAAAAAGTGCTCTTCTTGTCCTCTTCAGTACACAGCATGCTACAGTTCGCCACCAGTTGGAATCAGCAGTAAGTTAATTTAAATGTATTTTATATAACTGCTGAGGTGAAAAAGCGTTCGCCAGCAATTATATAAAATAAAAGCTGGCAAGGTGTGTGAAACTCGAATGTTAGACAACCCCTCAGTGTGTGATGCCTATACAAACCCCTCAAGCTTCGCTCTTGGGGTTTATATGGCATCCCTTAACATTCTCTTTATAACCACCTCCCCATCCATTATTGTATATTTAATATGCGTTTCAAAATTCTGAATTGGAAATAGATTATTAAAGGTCCAAAAATAAAAATAAATTCAACCTTTCAAGTGGATAACTTCAAATACACATCTCTTGGAATCATTCAAACATTTTCTTTTTAAACTGGTATATAGAAATATTACAGATAACATCTCTTTTCATGTATTATCCTCCTATGTATGACCTATAGAACACTGTATAGGCAGAAGTGTGCAACAAGTTTGATTTATACACGCAAGGTATGTGATACCACATGGTTTATACCATATCACACAACACAGGTGTGTAAAAAAACAAGTTAATTAGTGTCTTTTTTTTCATAATTTCTGATTTTTCTTGAGAGATACCAGTCTCACACAGAGAAGCTATGTGCACAACACAGATCTTTAGTATACATGATTATATGACATCCCTCTAATGTATAATGGATAATTTAGCACAGTAGTTTCAGGCTGTAATCAATCCTAACCAGTAATTGTATATAGGATACTGAGGCCCGGATATTCAGACTGCGCCAGACTGTGGCGCAAGCCTGGGCGCAGCGCAAATGGGCTGCGCAGGGGTGTTGACAGGGTGGTATTCAACATAGCTGTGCACATGGCACAGTGGCACTGTGCCAGCGCAAGTGGCCAGAGTGGAGCAGGGGGATGCAAGTTCCATTGCGCTAGGTGCAAAAACCATGATATTCAAAAGTGCACATGCAAATGGAACCATAATGCATGCAAGGTGCAAATGGGGCCCCACCTGGAGTACAGTGTACAGTTCTGGAGACCATACCTACATAAGGACATAGACAAGGTAGAGAAGGTTCAGAGGAGGGCAACAAAGATGGTGCGTGGATTGCATCACAAGTCCTGTGAAGACAGGTTGAAGGAACTGAACATGTACTCCCTGGAGGAGAGGAGGGAGAGAGGGGATATGATAGAGACATACAAGTATCTTACAGGGAGGAACAGGGTGCAGGAAAACACTATTTTTAAGTGAAAAAGATGTTCCAGGACAAGAGGGCATGGGATGAAGTTGGATGGAGGACGATTCAGAGGAAACATGAGAAAGAATTTCTTCACAGAGCGGGTGGTGGACAAGTGGAACACCTGCCAGAGGAAGTGGTGGGGGCTGAAACAATCACGGGATTTAAGAATGCATGGGATAGACATAAAGGAATTCTGGAGGTCAGGGGTAAGGGGCAACAGACTTCTAGGAAAACAAACTGAACTTACAAGCTCAAATGGGCAGACTGGGTGGGCCATAGGCCCTTATCTGCTGACACTGTCTATGTATCTATGTATTATGGCCCCATTTGCATGCAGGTGCGCTGATCCCCAGCGACTTGCCCCTGGTGCCCTGCCAGGCTGCCGCCATCGGGAACTGACGCCCCCTGCACAGCACGGAAAAGTGTCCCACTGTCCAATCACGGGCATATGTTGTCAGAAGTACACGTCCAGTATCCCTGGTGGTCCAGTGGACCACTCGCAGCCTGATCAAGGGGTTAAGTATGAACATAATTGTCCCATAACCCTGGTGGTTCAGTGGACCACTCACAGCCTGATCACAGGCTTTAGTATAAACATAGTCGTCCCATATCCCTGGTGGTCCAGTGGACCGCTTGCAGCCTGATCGCGGGCATATGTCATAATTTAAATGTCCAATATCCCTGGTGGTCCAATGGACCGCTCGCAGCCCGATCACAGGCATCAGTAAAACATTAATACCACAGCAACCGATTCCTGGTGGTCTAGCTGTACCCCCTCCCCACCCGCCCACTGGCCCCACCGCCCCTCTCCCCCAGTCAGCGGTGGGTGGCAGATCCCAACCACTTGCGCCCGCGCCCACCAACTGACACCATACAGTAGGGCTGTCGTCCATTGGTCCACAGTGTGAGCCAATGGGCGTAGCCATACCGTACTACACAGTCCAGATATGTGAATGGATCCATTCACATATCTGTACTAGTATAGTATGGCTATGAGCTGCATGACCATTGGCTCACGTTGTCGGGACCAATGGGCCTATTACTACCATATGGTGTCAGTTGGCGAGCAGTGGCACAGCAAGCTAGTGGGGAGATGCCGCCCGGCACTGACCCCAGGGAAGGAGTGGGGCAGTGGGGCTCAGTGGGTGGGTGGGGAGGTGGGTACCGCTAGACCACCAGGGTTAGGTTGCTATGGCATTAATGTTTTACTGACGCCCATGATCGGGCTGCGAGCAGTCCACTGGATCACCAGGGATATTGGACATTTAAATAATAACATATGCCCACGATCGGGCCACAAGCAGTCCACTGGACCACCAGGGATATGGGACAATTATGTTTATACTTAAGCCTATGATCAGGCTGCAAGCGGTTCACTGGACCACCAGGGATATAGGACAAATATTGACATCTACATATGCCCGTAATCGGGCTGCGAGTGGTCCACTGGACCACCAGGGATATTGGACATTTATATTCATCTACTTACGTCCTTGATCGGGCATGGGGGGTACACCACCACGAAGGTGCAGCCGGAGTTCGGGTGGCTTCTACAGGTGGCAACTGCGTGTTGCGCACTGCAATACGGCAGCTCACCTGGGTGGCCAGCCATTATTCCCACTTTTTTGGCTCACCTGTGTACAGCACAAGTGGGGGTTGCACTGCATAGGCTCAGCACATCCCGAGCTAAATATCGGGATGTGTGGAGTATGCATGGGCATGCCCCCCCACCTGCGCTGCATACATTACTGATGCGCTCCGGCACATCAGGATTTGTGCCAGGCACATTCCCCATTTGAATATCATGCCGGGGCACATCAGTGGGTTGCGCATGGTGAAATGGTGTTGTGCCATATGCAACCCTTCTGAATATCCAGGCCTGTATGTACAGATGTGTATTACAAGTGTCTTATTACACACTCAAGGTGTGTGATGTCACTTAAACTCCAAGACCAAAGCTTGAGGGGTTTAACTAGGCATCATCAGACACTGAGGGTGTGTGAAAAAGATTAGTAATAAGACATCTGCACATATTTCATTTTATAATTATTGGTAATTGCAAATTTACAGCTTGGTTTTGACCATTCACTACACTACAGTACGGAAAAATGGATCTCAAGTAATGTGAATAATTAATGCAACTTTAGGTTGGTAATTACAATGTCGAAAAGGAGACTTTTTAGAAGGAAAATATTGCATTTGAGATACTTATCACTGGTGTTGGCAATTCAAAGACATTTGAGGCATTCGAGGGTTTGAGCAGAAACAACACAATAGTGGGAAGTAAATAGCAACAAGTTATATAATACAAGCAGCACGAAATATCATGAAAGTCAACTTGAACTGGTTTCAACTTGTGAACTCCTCTGTGCCAGTGACATTGTTGGCAAAATCTGTTCACAAAACAGCATCTGTAGGAAATATGTGGATAAATAGGGAGTTTATGTTTGAGGAGATTCAGTTTGACGGATACTGAAGGCTCGATCTGTCTCGAGGGTGGGGGAAGGGCACATGAATGCCAGTGATAAGTAACAACAGTCAGAGAATTTTACAGGCAGCTTCTCTGATGTATTTATACTGTTTTTTAAGAGATGATGATGATGATGATTTTGGTGTGGTTTTATCACTGCCCAGGCAATACAGAGTGTTTTTAAAAATAAAAAATTGAAGATTTACATTAAGTGATAACAGTCAGTTTACAGTTCTTACAGAGCTCTATAATAATTGGAAACTGGTTGTTATAAAACTAGGCAGGTTATTACAGCAACTGACACACGTAGAGGTCAGGTTGTCATGTAATTGTTTTGGACGTTACTCCAACATTCTCCAATATAAATCGTCCTGAGCTAGATTTGTATGAAAGATGTTATGTGAAAAAAAACTGTATAGCATTCATGTTTTAATGTTTTATATGAAATTTGTGTCAAAAAGATAGCAGGACCCCATTAGATAAAACAGTTTAGTTTCCTGAGGCAGTGTGGCCTTATTATAGCATGGCAAACACAAGTGTTTATATTTTGGTAATGTACAATAGGAAGCAATAGTGTTCATTTATAAAGATTACATATATGCAAGTTACAGTACATAGAGGTTCATGGCAACACTGAAAAGGGCAAATGGCATAAGTACATGGAAAAGCCAGTAGCCCAGTATTGATTACATTAGAAATTGTGTTGTTATAATCTATCTTGTATGAATCTTTAAGTACCCAAAAGGCTTGTAACTCACTTAAAGCTTTTTTCCTTTTTTTGTTTCTTGTTTCTTCCCACCCTGATGTAAAGTTGTGTGTGTGTGTGTGTGTGTGTGTGTGTGTGTGTGTGTGTTTATTTATTTAGACTTCTGCTTTCCGGGGTATCCATATTTAGTACCTAGTTTTCCAGTGTGACCTGGAGGACACAGTTAAGCAGCAGTTGTATTGACTAACAATAACTGGCTAAGCATAAGTGACACAACTGCGATAATATGCAGAATATGATATACTGTCTATGATTATATTCAGTGGGGTAAGATAATAGAAAACCTATACCAAATAGATACAGCACAACTAAAACAGATTAGATCTGGTAATAGGGACATGGTACAAGGATACACCAACCAGAGACCTTGGCAGAAGGTCAGCGAATTAACTAGTTTGGAAGGATTAGGAGTAAGTGTAGGGGGTTTGTAAGTGACTGAACAAAAAGCAGTTGAAGGCCAAGATAGTCGGACATCCTTGACATTGTCAGAGAGTGCATTCCAGGTGGTATGTGTAGCCAGAGCAAAGGCTTTGTTCCCTGTGGCTATTTATGCCCTAGTAACATGAAACAGATTGTGGCAGTGTGATCTCAACAAATAGTGATGGGTATGTTTGACTAGTAGATTGATTAAGTATGCTGGATAGAGACCATGTGTGCATTAATATATCAAGGGGGACCAATGCAGGTCATGTCTGGAGGCCGAGGCCACTTTAAAACTGACAATGTTGCTTATTTTTGTTACTTCCTGGTACAAAATTGCAGACTATTAAAAGTTACAGAGATCTTGCAGAGTGATGTTACTGGTACCATTGAATGGCTCCAGGTGGGTATGTGTGGCTGAAGCTCCCTAAAAGTATGGTTTTAATTAAATGAGTCAGTTTCTTGACAATTAATGACTTTGCTTTTATTAAATAAGCCCCTCCAGCATCACAATCCAGCAGACATCAGTTCCATACCCTTGCCCTGGGAGCAGTGACTCTCTAATGATTACCTTTCTGACTGCTGGTGGCAGGCAGTTTCTGACCCAATAGAAGGCAGCATGATTTTCATGATTCCCCCTTAGTATCTTGGCAGTATGTTCTGTGAAATTCGATTTTGTGTCTAGCCATAGTCCAGGTCTTGGAAGGTTTGGGCCACCCCCAGTGGGGGATGTCAGTGAAGGGGAGAATGTGTAGAAGCAGTTTTGTAGTTTGTATTTGTTGTACTCTCTCCTTCACACTCACCCAGAATGCAACTGGAAACAAGCTGTTATCAGCTCAGTGTATATTTCCTGGTAAAACTTTTGAAATTAATAAATAAATTATAGGGATTTTGTGGTTTTCTATCGAAGACTGTAACTTTTATTTTGGTGATATTTAGGACCAGGTTGTTCTTCTATATGCAACTTTGTGTGGTATCAAAAATGGTCTGCAAAACTGAGTTGAGGTCATCCTGAGGTCATCCACTGACTAGGACTTTGCATATATAACTATGTCATCAGTGTATAGGTGGATATTGATGTTCTGAGTTTTATAAATTGGAGGAAGATTGTTTACAACTGGTTGAAGAGCAGTGAATCAAGTAAACACCTTTGAGGTAGTTCAAGGTTTAGTGGTCTAGGAGGGGAAATCACACCATTGACTTTTACCCCATGATCCCTGTGATCTGCCCAACTGGTAAGCCTCAGGACAGTTGTGGGTAGGCTTTAACAGTCCTAGATGATGATGTTTGTGTAGGACGACATGCTCTACTGCCCTGAGATTTATTTATTTATTTATTTATGTCTTTGATGACCGGGTAGGTGCACTGATCTGGTGGACCATTTTCAGGCATGACCCAGGCCACTAGCATGGCACATCGAGTTAGATATATACAGAAAGTATGAACAGTATAACAGGCAACATATTTCAGTGCAAGAAGCATGGTACATAGGGACAATATATAAACTGAGTTTACAGTATAGTACCAGGTACAGCAAACAATTCAGTAGTGTGGTAAATACACAGTTACAATATTAAAACATCAGATGGTAAGTGTGATGATGTAGTCAGGAGGAGGGCGAGTACAAAGCAAGGTAAGGAGATAGTGCAGAGCACGGTAGGGTGTTGGAGCCTCTAGTAAGGGGTCCCACAATATAGAAGGGGGAAAATGAGGGAAATAGGCAGGAAGGGATGCCCACTTACCTGGGACAGCAAGAGTATTTAGCTTCTGACATCAGCCAAGCCTTGTAGTGTGTTTTGAAAGAGGAGTGAGAGGTGGTCGAGTGGAGTGACAAGACTGTGACACCAGCTGTGAAACACACTCACCTTACAGTACCTTCCATTCCTACCCTGGTTTCTTGACTTTTCTAACAAATTAACCCCCTACAGTTGCCTGGCGGCATGGTGTGCCTGGAATTCTTGTTTTCACCCATTGGATTCTTGTTGAACTTTGGATTATTGTTTTTTTCACCATGAGCTATTGTTAAAGTAAACTTCTGTGGAACTTTTGAATGGTTCTAGGATTGCCTTTGTCATTTGTTGTGATCTACATATTTATTTTGTTTTAGTGTGTGACTAGAGGTGTTGACTGACGTGGAGTTTTAGCCTTATTAGTAGCACTACATAATGAGTGTCAGGATAGCTAGGTTACAAACAGCTGAGGCAGTTGCACCCTTTTGAGGGTTGCATGCTGCACCATGGTAGGCGGGTGTGGCAATGCTGCCGGTCATTTGGCATCTTAAGGATGGACTTTAGTAGAAGCTCCCAAGATGTCAAGGGTGAGAACACCAGGAGGCATTCGTCAGGGGAGAGTTGAGAAGGATTTTTTTATGCCTTAAGCCCATCCCCAAGCCTGTTTAACCAGAGAAGAGCTCTTAGGGCAATGCAGCTCGGTTCCTATAACTCTGGTTTTGCTTTGTAATGCCAGGTCGCTCATTAATAAGACTGATATTATCACATATCTTATCTCTGATTTGATGGCTGATCTTGTGTACATCACAAAACCTGATTGGATGGCAACTCTGCACAATTTTGAGCTGAGTAGGTCCTTTTGGGTTGTGCCATGATTCACTGCCAGATTGGAGTGCAGGGATGGTTTTCATTTAGATCTGAGATGGCTCTCATAATGTCACCTGTGGAACTGCCTTGGTTCTTAGAGTGAGTGGCCATTTCATTAGTGACCTGTCTGAGATGCAAAATAATCATTCACTGCCACCACTCATGATGGGAGATGAAGTTTCTGCAGGAGTTTGCAGAGCAGTTATTGACAATTGCGTTTGAAGTCCACTGGGCTTTTATTTATAGAAACATAGATGTTGATGGCAGATAAGGACCGCAAGGCCCATCCAGTCTGCTCATTTCTTTTTCTACCTTATGAATGTGCCATAGGCCTTTACTCTGTCAATGGCCTATCTATTCATATTCATCTGTATTGCTCCCTTATGCCTATCCCATGCCTGCTTGAAGCCCCGCACTGTATTCATATCCACCACTGAGGTAGGCTGTTCCATGCATCCACCACCCTTTCTGTGAAAAAGAACTTCCTCATATTAGCCCTTAATTGGCCTCCCTCTAATCTCATGCTGTGTCCTCTTGTCCTGCTATTTTTCTTATATTGAAACATGTTAGCCTCTTTCACCTTTTTTAATTCCCTTAAGGTGTTTGAATGTTTCAATCATATCACCTCTCTCACTCCTTTGCTCTAGGGTAAACATATTGAGCTCCGTTGATCTGTCCTCATGTGTTTTCTGATGCAGTCTCTGTGCCATTTTGGTTGCCTTTCTCTGGACTGCCTCCATTGTGTTAATGTCCTTGTGAAGGTGTGGCCTCCAGTACTGCACACAGTACTCCAGATGGGGCCTAACCAGTGTCTTGTAAAGAGAGATTATTACCTCCCTCTTACGACTTGTGATACCCTACTAATACACTACAACATCCACCTAACCTTATCTATTGCTTTAGTGGTCTGCTTGGATGATTTCAGGACATCTGTGATAATGATACCCAAGTATTTTTCTTCCCTTGTGATTGCTAGCAACTCCCCTCCCAACCTATAGGTGGCTTCAGGGTTTCTCTTCCCTATGTGCATGATCTTGCACTTCTTTGCATTAAAACCCAGTTGCCACTCTTCTGACCATTTTGCCAGTTTATCCAGATCTCTTCTCATTCTGCCCACCACATCTGGACCATCTTCTCTGTTGCAGATCTTGGTGTCATCTGCAAACAGACAAACCTTACCCTCCAGTCCATCTGCAGTGTCACCGATGAAGATATTGAAGAGGACTAGCCCCAGGACTGATCCCTGAGGTACCCTACCAGTGACTTGCATCTCTTCTAATGGTATACCGTTTACCACCACTCTCTGTTTTCTGCCTGCCAACCAGTTTGCCACCCAGTTGACCATCTTCTGATCCACCCCAAGCCTACCCATCTTATACATCAATCTTCTATGTTGAACAGTATGAAAAGCTTTGCTGAAGTCAAGGTAGGTGACATGAACTGCACCCTCTTAGTCCACCACTCTGGTTACCCAGCCAAAGAAATCTATGAGATTAGTTTGACAGGACCTTCCTGTTGTAAACCCATGCTGTCTTGGATCCTGTGCTCCTATGGATTCCAAGTGTTGCACTATCCTTTCCTTAATGAGTACCTTCATAATCCTGCCCACTACTGAGGTAAGACTGACTGGTCTATAGTTTCCTGCCTCCTCTCTACTACCACTCTTGTGGAGCAGGGTCACACGAGCCCTCCTGCAGCCTTCTGGGACCTCTTCTGTGCTCAGAGATTCACTAAACAGTTCTGATAATGGCTTTCCTAGTTCTACCATTAGTTTCTTTAGTACCCTAGGATGTATGCCATCTGGTCTCATTGCCTTGTCCACCTTGAGCTTATCGAGCTCTTGTAGGACCCTTTCTTTTCTGAAAGGACTTGAGCACACCTCCCTCCCTTCCCCCTGTGTCCATGATGCTGAGCTGTGGGCCCTGTCCAACCTTCTCCTAAGTAAATACTGAGCAGAAGTATCTATTTAGGATAGATGCTTTTCCTTGGTCCTCATACACACACTCCCCCTTATCCCCTTTGATCTTAGCAATACCCCCTCTGGACTTTCTCTTTTCACTAATGTATCTATAGAAAGTCTTGTCCCCTTGTTTTACTGTTCATGCTAGTGTTTCCTCGGTTTGGAACTTTGCCAGCCTTACTGCCTTCCCTGCTTCCCTTAGGGAAGTTTGGCATGCCTTCCTATCTTCGTCCCGCTGCCTTCTCTTATATTTCCTGAAGGCCAGTCTTTTGGCTGTGATCTTTCCTGCTATTGTTTTTGAGAACCAAAGTGGTTTCCTCCTTCTTTTGTTCTTGCTTTTCTCTCTAACACAATGGGATGTCGCTTCAAGTATTGCATCCTTAATGCTTGCTGACTTTGCCTGTACCATCTCACCTGTATTTCTTATTGCCAGGGCTAACTTAACTCTGTTGGCCATCTTATCAAAGTCGTCTCTTTGGAAGTCCCACATTTTTGCCTTGGAATGGCATGATTTAGTTCTAGTGGCCAAACTGAACTATACCACGTGAGGGTCACTGGCCCCCAGGTGACCTTCTACCTGGAGTTCTGTGATACTTTCCTCATTAGTCATTACTAGATGTAGGATAGCCCTATCTCTTATGGGTTGATGTACCGGTTGTTTGAGGCCCTCCCCCAGCAGGGAATCTGCTATGTGTCTAGTTCTGGTTGATGTTCCTGCTGGTATTGACTAATCTGTTTTTGACATGTTGAACTCTTACATTATCAGAGCCTCGCTAGCTGTCGTGTTCTGTATATCTTCTAACAGTAATGTGTCTATGTTCTACCCCTGGTCTGGAGGCCTGTAGACTACCTCAGTTCATATGGCTGTCCCATTTTTTGTTTCCAAGGTGACCCACAGTTCTTCTGGCTCCCTATGTGTATTCTGAATTTCTGTAGTTTTGATATTTTCATTGACATAAAGGGCTACTCCCCTTTGTACCTCGGTCTCTTCTGAACTGTACATAGCCAGGTACTGAAGTCTCCCAAGTGTGGTTACTGGTGAACCATGTCTTGCTAATGGCTACTATATCCAGTTTAGCTTCTGCCACTGTTGCCTGCAGGTCTGGGATTTTGTTTCCCAGACTGCAGGCATTTGTGTATATGATTTTCCATTGGCCAGATGTCAGTGTGTTAGTTGCTGTGCGAGGTCCAGCATTTCCCCTTCACGTCATATGGAGAACCGGACCTTTTTCCTTACCTTAACTACAAACATGCTGAACTCCTTCTCGGGGACTTAAATGCAATAGCCAGTTACTTCAATTATTTTGCTGTCAAACTTCTCCAGACCAATGAAGCTCTGGAGCCCAAACATGATATTTTTTCTGCCATGCATGAAAAAAGCCACACATTGAACCTGTTGCTTGTCATGGGATTAGAGAATGATAATCTCAGGGATTCTATTGTCAAGTCAGACCACTGCACTATGAGTTTCAACCCTGGAGCAGCCATGAAGCCTCCGTTAACTGTGGAGGTGAACCAGTATCATTCTACGTGGCACCTAGAGCCAGAAAGGTTTCAATGTTTGGGAGCAACTTATGTCTAGTTTCTGTATCTTCTGAGAGGTACATCATACCTGTGGTGTCTTATAATTTATCTTAGGAAAGTGATTGAAACTCTGATGCCAGTCCATTCACTTACCATGACTTCACGCTGAGGCATTCTGTGTTTCCAGATGAGCTTCTCCATTTGAAAGTATGGGAGGGGAGCATGTTGGAGCACAAGTAGAGGAGATACCAGCAGATGCTAAAAAATACCCTGGTGGCTCATTATGAAAGCTATCATGAAGCAATGAGACTCATGAGATTTGCTTATTTTTTTGGCTTTCATTACAGTCGAAACAAATAGATCTGCCACTCTTTTCAGCTCTGTGGACAGGTTTTTACATTCTACTTATCTGCCAAGGAAGGATGTAGTTGCTGAGAAGTATGAGCAATTAGTTTTTCAAGGTCAAGATTGTTCGGGACAGGATTTCTGCCTCTACTCATAGCAGGAGTGACAGAGGTAGAGGAAGTATTTTATATATTGTGCTGGCATGGACATAGTTTAGCCAGTTGGATAAGGAGGGTGTTATCAAGGAGGTTGCTGAAGTGCAATGCACCACATTTCAGCTTGCTCTGGGTTCACCTCAGCTGATCAATGCTGGGGTTTGTGGACTTGCCCTGGCCATTACAGGGATTGCTTGCATTTCATTGAGAGAAGAGTATTTTTCCAGCAAGTTTGAAAAAGGCTGTCATTGCTGGCCCAGTGGAGCAGTGGGTTGAGGCATTCATGCCTCTCTGCAGCCACCCTGGCAACCCAGGATCAGAAACAGACTCAGGTTGCTTTGGGGCCGGCAGAAAGAGGAAGGATCAAGCATCCACAGACAACTCTCCTTCCTCGGGGAGGGGAGATTGTGTGGTGCAGTGCTTGCCTGAAACCCTGCAGTAGCTTGTTGCCAGCACATGCACGCCACCACGTCAGGAGGGACCCCTTTTTCAGAGGCATCAGGCTGTCTCTGAAGAAACAGAGCTCAGCCACTCTGCCCATTGCACATCAGTGGGCCCAGGGAGAAAAAACAGTGCAGGCCCCACACCTATTGACCAGCACAACCACAACCCTGTGCCAGAGGGCACTGGTGAAGTTAAGTCTGGGGGAGCCAAGGTGATGGGGCTGGAGGAGATCTGTCTGAGAAGAAGCTGCTGGGGTTGAGCAAGAGTATAATGTATACAAAAAGATGCTGTCATTAATGACCAGGCTCAAGAAGCAGTTGTTATATCCTGCACACTATCAACCTATCTCCAACCTATCATTTCTAGTCAAGGTTTTTGAGAAAGTGATGGGGGTGCAGCTAGGTGAGCACTTGGAGAGGTGTAGAATTTTGAGCACTATCAGTCTGTTTTTTAACACCACCACATCACAGAGACAGCCTTGCTCAAGGCGTGCAATGATCTCCTCCAGGTGAGGAATTAAGAGAAGGTAGCGTATTGATCTCTTGTCAGCTTTTGATAGATTAACCACAAGATTTTGGTGGACAGACTATGAAACTATGCAGGGTTGTCTGGATCTGTGCTTGCACATTTCCTGTCATTCTATGCAGGGTGGGCAAAGGTCAGTAGCTAAGGATCCTTACCAGTTGTGGCAATTGACCTTGGCTACACTGTCCTCCAAGGGCCAGTCTTCTCCCTCATTATAAAATGACATGAGAATATCCTGTAATCTGATTAGTCAACTCGATAATTTACCCATGATATTATCCTAACACAACATCATGGGTAAAGTCCCAGTGCACAGATGACCACAATACAGACAAACTCATCATACCTCCCTGAATCCATTCTGCCCTTGCTTGTAATGGCACTTTAACCCTACTGTAGAATGACTTGAATTCAGAATAAAAATCCTTCCCTCAATGTGGCAGTGCCAAAAAACAGACAGTTTACAAACCTATATCTTGTGCTACTACATGTCAACACTAAGTTTGTTTATATTTTGATTTGCCTCCTTTCCAAACTGCTACTTTATCTTTCTGTCACTGCTCCAAGCAGCTTCACACTATGCCCTCACATTTTGTTTCCTCAGTTCTCTTTACAGCCATTATATAATATGGAGCCTGCATGAGATTTAAGACAGGCACAGGCCACTCCCAATCAAACCTACTCACCCAGTGATGTTCCCTTCGTCACATAAACATCAGTACCCACTGTTATTAAACATCCTTGCCCCTTCTATTCTAGCATTACAACAGTTGAATAAATATCCTGCCTTTCATCCCAACTGATGTTTCTGTGAGAGTGGGAGTTGATTGTTGAGGAATACTAGAGATGCAGCAGCAGTAGCTCCAATATAGCAGCGCCACCTACTGGGGAAAACACAAAATAAAAACTGTTTTACATGTACCTACTTATTCAAAAATAATTTTGAAAACTTTTTTAGATATGTGTTTTTAATTTGTGTGTGTGCGTGTATGTGTGTGTACGTGTACACAAACAAGCTATTTTATAATTGCAATAAAGTGTTGCAGAGCATGTGACATGCTGGGAAAACATCACTTTTCAGGTCATTGAAGTCACTTGGCCTGCGAATTTGTAACCAAACCACCTGAGGCATGATATTATCCCAACATGACAGATGTCCTGTCTTGTGTACTGCTCAAGTACAGTGTTGGATATTATCACTGTGTTGATGATATCCAGCTCCACCTCTTGCATGCTGCTGAGTAGATTCAGAATGAGCACTCTGTGCTGCTTCTTGAATGGTATCTAACATGAATGAATGGTCAGTCTCTAGCTGACTCTCTCTAAATCCTGGTAAGACAGAATTGCTCTTAGTGAGCTGAGATAGTCGGATCTCTGGTTTTATTAGTAGCATCAAACTACCATAATTCAGCTCTTCTCTCAGCAAAGGCAGTGCTCACATTTCTTTTTCACAAATTTTTATTGTGCAGTTCATTCACATAATGAGCTCTCATGTTGCCAGTTAGGGAACCTGTTAGATGGACAGAACCACACCATCCCTGGTCATTTAAATAATTAAGAATGTAACATGCTCAACCATGGCTTACTCACAACATAGATAATGTAGGACACAGCTTGTGAGGAGTCACCTTCATACAGTAACCAGGCTTACTCACACTCCAGACTGAAATATGAAAATGAAGAATTTCTTTTTCAATCAGGGGAAGAAAAAAAAAATAAAGAAAAAGAAAAGAGTTTTGAATGATTTACAGGCCTCTGGGGCAGTACCTTTCAGGGGAGGGAATGGACTTTGTAAGTGTAGAGTCACCACCCAGTAGTAGCACCCCTCTAAAATCTAAGAATATATATTATTTACTGTAGCACTACTGCTCGTGATGCCAGTGACCCAGGCTCAGGACTGAATACCTGGGGTGTCATGGACCTGCCGGCGAGGATGGCTGAGCATCTCAGTGGATGATGCCCTCCTGGGGGTAGGATGGGAAGCAAGCTCCATGCACCACTACCACATAGGTGACCATAGGTGGTGGTATGTGCAGAGCAGCTAAGGGGTGGGAGACGCTCCATGTAGAAGACATCAAAATGCTCTGCATGCAGCATCATGTTGTCTGCTCCACAGAGCATCTAGGGTAGGAGAAAAAAAGGAAAAAGCCCACCAGTTGTAGCAGAATGACATGGATGGCCCTCTGCAGACCTCTCACTGCCTTCTGGGCTTAGGGCAGGCTCAGACCTATCATGGCTTCCAGTGGGGAACTAGGTAACCTCACTGGTTCCACCACAAGTGGAAAGCTGTGGGGAACCTGAGCCAGAGCAGAGGTAAATCACAGAGATGGCATGAGTTGGGGCTGGGGAGGGGCTGTTGGCAGAATGAGGGCCAGCCAGTATGCAGGCAAGAAAAAGAAAGATAAACAAATGTTTACATTATATAATTAAAGAACCAGTAATGCCAAAAAAAAGGCAAGCAGATAATTTTAGTAATTTTAAAAGTAGTTCCTTATAAATGTTAATTTCTAAGGTGATTTTCTTTTTTATGTGCTTGTTAATTTTTTTTTTACCAAACAGTTTTGTGTGTGATGTGAAAATCAATGCTTTACATGGAAGAAGACATATGGAGTTCTGTTTATCCCACTACATCATCAGTATGCGACCTCACATATTGTTACGACAAAAGCCCTGCTGGCTGATTGGTAACATGTATCACAGGTTTCCAATCAAGCAGAAGGAGATTTGCTCTTCTTAGTTACTAGTGATGTCACAGTCAGTAGGGTCACAACTAGGGGTGTGCAGTGGGGCAGAGTTTTGGGTTGGCTGGGTATTACCTGGCCCAGTGCTGCAGGCCAGAGTCACACTAGATGGTCCAACCTACTTGTGACACACTGGCTATACTGTGTGGCCACACTGCCCATTTTGGCCCAGAAACAAAACTCCCAAACCCACATTATGGCTCCTGGGCAGGCAGGTAGTAAAACAGCAGTCCCAGAACAAGCGAACAACAGCACCAGAAGAATAGAGTGTTCCACGACTTTATTATGTGAAAGTAACAAACGCCATCAGCTCAGATACACAAACCACCTCAACCAGTTTCGCTCTAACAGGCGTCATCAGGAGGATCTGAATAAAGCTGTGCAACACTCTGTTCTCTTGGTGCCGTTGTTTGCTTGTTCTGGATTTTGTTTGTTTCTCCTGGCACAGAATAGCAGCTGGGAGCAGAGTTTGTTGTTGTACCCAGTAAAGCAGCAGGGCATCATGGCTGTGTGACATCCTTCCTGTGATCATCATGTGACTCATTCATGGCAGCCGATTGGAAGAAAGGAGACATGTGGACATGTGTATGATGGGTCAGTGTACAGCATGTTAGACTGGCGAGGGAGTGACTGCCAAGCTGATTGTGTGTGTAGAGGAGGACTTGGCTTGAAGTCATCTGCAGACTGCTATGAGGACATGGGAGGAGTGCGTAAAATGGACAGCACAATGGACAGAGTGGCTGGTGTGACTGGCTGGCTCCAGGAGGTAGAACCCAGCAGCAGTGATGAGTGATTGGAAGTGATGACTGCTGAAAATCTGTAAGTTAATTAATAATTCAATGCCACTACTGTGTGAGGGCTGTCCATGGGCTGTATCTGGTGCCTGTCAGGGGAGAGAGTTAAGATGAGCAAGTATATTGGCTGATGAACTCCTGAAGGGTGGTCGTGGGTGATCTGAGCATGCTGCAACAGAAGCACTGAGCTCACAGTGAAAGACAGACTGAGATAGACAGTAATGGCAGTTGGTTCCGCTTCAGCTTTAAAATCATCCCCCACCCCCCAAAAAAATAATCTTAATATTTTGGTAAACTGGCTAAAGACATACTTGAAAGAAAATACTATATTATCTGAAAAACAATCACAGTGACAGAGGAACAGGGTCTGGCAGCAGTCCAGGTATTGTGCACTGGCCACTGGGGCCAGGGGAGGAGGGAACTAGAGCTGAACTGTGCACTGACAAAACTACCTGAAAGAAAATACTATTACTACCCACAGAGACTAAAGTACAAGAGGGCCTGGTAGTTGGCAGTAGTCCAGGTAGTGGTCAGTGGGCAATGTAATAGGGTGGAGGGAGACAAGAGCTAAACTGCACTAAAGAATACCTGCATGAAAATAATATCTTAAAAAAATCAGGGAGAGAGACAGAGAAGGAGTCTAGGGCAGTAGCAAGGCCTGGCAGGAGGCAGTCCGGGGCAGCTTTTGGCATTGGGCAATGGGAAGGTAGACAAACTGCACTAAAAAAAACAACTGAAAGAAAATAATAGCTTAAAAAAAAAAAATCAAAGAGCAAGACTGAGACCGGAGCAGTAGGGCTTGGCAGGAGGCCGTCCAGTCTGTGGGGGAAGAAGGGGGATAGAGCTAAATGGCACTGAAAATAAAATACTGTCATTTAAAAAAAAAAAAAGAAGAGAGATAGAGACTGGAGCAGAAGCAGGTATGGCAGGCGGGGAGATACCGGGCAAGTAAGTTGAAGATGATAGGTGTGGTGGTGTTAGGGGAGTGGAGTTTGTACTTGCGGTTGTGGACTGGGAGGACTGGGAGGACTGGAAGACCAAACAAAAGCCTAAAATAAAATATGGGTTATGTAAATAAAAGTATTACTCTGTGTGTGAGAGAGAATTTGATTTAAATGGCGGAGGCTTTACTAGAGCCGAAAATCTCCTTTGGCTCTATAAAATAACAATGTTACTTTGTTTAAGAGACTCAAGAACCTGATAAAAAAAACAGAGTCTTGGTAGAAATGGGGACCTAGCATGTCTAGCTGCCTGCTGTCATGTCTATTTGTGTACTGCTCTGTCACAGTTCCCCTTTAGGGCTAGTCGCAGTTTAATTGTGTAATTTTTCTTTAAAAAATAATTTTTGGACCACTGAGTCAGTGTAGTACACCTTTGTTTGTTGCCACCTAGTGTACCTGTCTGCCTGTCTTGTGTACTGCTCTATCACAGTTCCCTGAAAGTCTAGTTACAGTTATAGTTTAAGTTCTTGTCTGTTTTTTCTAAAATAAAAATTATAGGGACACTGTGTCAGAGTAGGACCCCTCTGCTTCTTGCCAACTAGTGTGTCTGGCTGCCTGCTGTTATGTCTACTTATGCACTTTTCTGTCACTGTAGTCCAGAGGGCTAGTTACAGTTTAAGCATGCCTTCCATTCTTCCCTTACAGAACTAATATCTCTTGCACTGACAAGGCCAATATTACTGTACACCTGTGTGAGACTGTACCAGTGGAGCAGGGTGGGTGGGATGGAACAGAGGGAGGAAGAAATGATGCCACTGGTTTACACTCACCATTTCTGTGCAGCAGCGCCAGACCTGCTGGATAACATCAGTCTTGTGTCGTTCGGTTGATTGCATCACTAATTATTAACATATATTATAGTTTGTGTTCTGGTTCTGATTTGTCTGACCCAACCCCAGCCCGACTTGAAACACCACTGGGAAATCTGACCTGCATATCCCTAATCATAGCGCTGATGGTATATAGAGATGCAGCAAAGTTAAATTCCGCCCACGAAGTGGACGTGAAGTAGCCCACTTCATTTTACTCCCCGGCTATGCGAAGTGCCCACTGAAAACCACTACTTCGCCACTTCAGTTTGTAATGATGATTATAATGACTTTGCATTGCTCACTCTGCCTTACTTCACTTTAAAGACAGAGTGAGAATTTACAGGCAGCCAACACACATCACATGGCTTACACAGTCTAGGTCACATACTTCAGGCAGGCAGGAAAGTGAATCATTGGATGGCACAGGCATGACCTCATCAACAGCACTGGAAACATGAGATTGCAGTGACTCTTCGTCAGCATCAGAATCATGTTCAACCAATGTGGGGACGAGGATGGGGACTTCAAGGAGTGTGACATCTATTACACTTTGACTCACGGTCAGACCTTCAGACTCCACAAAATTTGGGAGACCAGTTAACTTGTTGCCATTGGCATGGGTTGAACATGAGGCAATACTCATGCCATCAGCAATTTCACTACCACCAGCAGGGGCAACAGCATCTCCACCATGACTGAAGCTACTGATTGCTCTGTGAAAAACATAGTCAAAGAAATCCCTTTAATGGCATCAACTATGCACTTCTGCTGTGTACTACTACCACGCCCACAGCCACTCTTGCCGCTGGCAGCAGTGCCATGGGCAGAAGCATCTTTGCATACACATCTCTTTACAAGCATTTTTTGGGATTACACAGAAAATTTACAACAAATTGAGATTTCTAAAATTTGTAGTGGATGGGAAGCCAAAAGACAACTGTGGCTTGAAGATGGAGATTGGGCACTAAACAGATGCAAATGCACAGACTGATTAAGATTGTGCTGCACACTCAAGAGATGCAGATGCAAATGCACAACAACACCTTAACCAGTGCTCACAAATCCCAAACTGGAAAAGAATACCTTTTGCCTTTGAGGGCAGTGCACTGTAGTAACAGTCCACTACCAAGATACCATAAAGCAATACAAAATAACACAGATGGATAACAGGTTCACAGTGCTACAATTACTGTGTGGCACAAAAAAAATGTGTCTGACTTGATGGCACACATCGCACACATACTCACACACACACACTACAGGTAATGTGCAGCAAATTGAAAACTTCAGTAATATAACCAAATACTTTAAACAAACTGAAATTATGCACTGCACCACAACGATCAGCAAAAAAAATTCAAAAATTACTGAAAATATAACTGAGTATGCATGAACACAGTCATACAACAAAAACATAAAAAAAAATAGAAAGACTGCCTTTCTCCCAGTTAATCTAACTCCACCACAGATATGCCCCTCCCCCAAGTACATTTCAACAGTGTCAGTCAGTATACAGACTGAATGTTCTAAATTAACATTCAAAATCCACACAAAAACAATAAACACTTGATGATATGAGCACAAGAGGGTTTCCTACAATCAATGCACTAAATTTTGAGCAAAAAAAACAGGTTCAAAAAGGCTTTTTGAACATTTTTAAGAGGGTTTGAATCTCAGCGCTCTGAGAGCAAACTGTTTCCGGCTACCACTACACACACACTACACAGAACTGAGGCTGTGCAGAACAATCTAGAGCCCATGTGACCTGCAATCCCATGAATCACTGCAAAATTCACCTTAGAGCTCACAAACAAGGTGAAGTAATGCAAAGTACATTGATTTCAATGTACTTCGCATTAAAATTGGTGTAGAAGTGGTTTGGGAAAGGCAGAGTAACACAAAGCCATTGCTTCCAATGGATTTCAAGATCATAATTATAAGACGAAGTACTCCACTTCGCGTAGTGGATTACTTCACAGATTCCGCCTTAATATGTGAATTGCTCCACATAGCAGATTTTGGCCACTTTTCTCACCTCTAATGGTATATAGGAAGGAGCAAAACTGACCATGTCAGCCTCCACGTACACTGCTATTCTACACATCACACTTAGTAATGTCAGGCAAAAAAATATTCTAGTTGGTAAAACAGAAAAGAAAAAAAAAATACTTCAGGTGATACCTGACTACTTCTGAAAGATTCTAGTAATTACTGGCATTACAGCTAGCTATTTAAATCAAAGCAATTAATCCAGAAGTAAGCAGGTTACATTCTTAATTGTTAAAATAATCAAGGCCACTGATTTACGGTGATTAAAACAATTAAATTCCGTTTTCAAGACTTAAGATTCCGGAATTTCACCGGTGATTGTTACTCTAATTTCCGGATTTTACCGGGATTCTATTATCATTTTTTAGTATGTGCATAAATAATCAGAATTAAAGAAGGCTTCATATACAGAGCATTAAATAAAGCAAACTGAAAATAGTACAGGAAGGAATTAAAAGAAAAACACACTTTTTTATAGATTTACTGATTTGATAGAAAATGCCAGATTCCATGAAATCTTCATTTTTACCGGTTTTCAGGAAGCCCTAATTCCGAAATTTTACCGGATTTTCTGGTAAAAACCGAAAAACAGTGGCCTTGAAAATAATCAGAGGAAGGTGTGGCCCTTTCCCTCTATCATGTTCCTTGATTGACAGCCTGGCAGCTTCTTATGAGAAACACAATATCATTCTGAATTAAAGAAGTTTGGAATGTTTATATAGTATGGTTTAGTATGATAAAGGTTTATTCATATAAAATATGAACAGGGATAAAAAGCCCAGTAGAGCCAAGGCTCATTTACAATGAGGTCCGGTTTGCATTCGGTAAAAAGTAGTTAGATCATGATAGATTTACGTCAAGCAAAAAAAATTAACAGCAGCACATTACTATATATAGTAAATAACATGAAAACTTAGACTATGTAAACATAATGTTTACAATGTATAATCTGTTGTATAGAATTATTAGAACTGCTTTGTGATTTGATACAAACCACAAATAAACATTGCTAAAACTGGCAGTTGTAAAAAAGAAGAACCCCTCATGGTCAGATGCAGCAAGGCTGAATCTTTTTGTTGTTATGGTGTAACTAATCTTTCATGGGACCCAGGCTGATTTTCCCATTTACAGGTCTTAACTCATAAATTACACAGAATTGTGTTCCATGCAACTGAGCCCAAATAATAAAAGTTCAGTCTGTCAATTTCCAAATTATTTATAAGGACAGTTAGCTCTAAGCCACTCACAGATCTTAATGAAACTCTCTTTTGGCAAATATGAATCTTTTCCAGTGTATACTCACGCAATCATCTCCCCAAACTTTTCTGTATGAGAGTCAATATAGGTTCATGCCTACAATCCAACAGATGCATCCAACCCAAGTTAAAATACAGTTTACAATGATGTGTCATATGGGGTACGTCAAGGATGAAGAGAGAAAGCCTGCTGTAACATTCATGCAGTTTTGCAACCTCCATCCCTGACACCCCAGTGTATAAAACATCTCCATAGTCTAGCACCGGAAGTACCATTGAGGTTACCACTTGCTGTCTAACTTCCTTGGACATGCATTTCTTAATGTTGCCCTTGTTGCAGAGAAAACAAAATCAGGATCAAAAGAAAAAAGTTTTTTGAGATTTACGGGACTTTAGGCACTAATAGTGCAATGGACATTGTTTAGAAGTTGATATTGGCCACCCAACAGTATCATCTCCATAAAATGTAAGAGTTTATAGGAGGTTTAATTAAAACAAAAGGAGTGAGGCAGGGTTAAGTATGTTTCATTCGTAACTGCTGAAATGATCAGGGCAGGAGTGGCCCTCTTCATCTGACATATTCCACAGTTGCTGTCCATGGAGCTCCATATTAGCTGCACTACTTTATATAAATTTGAGACATTGAAGCTTCAGAATGGTCTTCTCAGAGAAATGAAAAGTGCCCTAGAAGGGGGGGGGGGGAAAGAGGCTAAGCTGAGGACCAAGTAGGGTCAGCGGCCCCTGATACAGGTAGGGAAACAGGCAGACTCAATGGGCCTAGCAGTCCTTATCTGCCGACAAATTCTGTTTTTCTATGTTAGCATGAAGGCTTCCACTCCTGTAAGCAGGATAAAATAATAGATGATGTAGGACTTGAATGCCGAAAACTTGCCTTGATATGATAGCCAACTTAACCACACTTCAGACTGAAATATAGAAACAAACAATTCCTTTCAGAATCAAAGTAAGAAAAAGTAAGAAAAAAGCTTTTAATGATTTACAGGCCTTTTTGGGTAGTGTGTGGAGGGAGGGGAGCGTTGGACTCTACTTGCAAATTAATATTGGCCACCCACCAGTGGTAGCTTTGTAAAAAATAAGAATTTATAGTCTATGTGATTTAATTAAAATAAAGTGAGTGAGGCTGAGTTAGGCATTTTCCTTTCTTAACTGATGAAATGTTACATTGTTGCTTAACTGTGACTTTTAATAGAAAAGTCCCACCCCATCCCCAACAGATTACCTTAACTGGCCACTCTACAAGACAAAGGCTCACTGTAGGCCTTTACTACATCTCTGTCCTGGGCCACACATTCCTAGAGTTACTGCCCCCACCATTGTTGGCAGGACTACTTCACTGGGAGCTGTCGACTGTGCTCCTGTGGCTTGTAGCTACTGCCTGGGGTGCTTCCAAGGAAGCAGCCAACTGTGCTCCTGTGACCTGCAAAACTCCACTGCCCACCACTGCCACGTGCTCCACAATACTCCTAGCCCATCTGCCAACTCAAATATCCTTGCTAGGTGCAAGCTGAGGTCCAAGAAAGAAGAAGCAAGGGTGGGTGCACATTTTTAAACCACCCATCTTAATATAATGTGAGACCTGGTTAGTCCCTGCTGGCTCTGAGCCTACCAAAGAGCTGAAGGCACCTTGGGGAAGCCCATGAAGGGTGTTGATGGGGCCTCTCACAATGAATGCCAGGGGCCTTTGGGCATAGGAGGGGTTGGGAGGCATGACCACTAATCCCTCTTACACTGAGCTGAACCATGTGATTCAGTCTGAATCCAGAAGATCAAAGACTCCTGAAATTACTTTAGCCGTGCTTACGTGGCAGCATTTGCACTGCAGCAACCCCAGCATGCAGGTTGCTGCGGTGCAAATGCTGCCTTATGGATGCTTACCAAATCACGGTAAGCCATTCCCTTGATCTGCTCCACATTCCGAGAACATCTGGGGATGTGTTCAGGAGCGAGTGGATTAAGCGGCCGTGTGGACAAGCTGTACCACTCACTCCCACATTAAACACCTTGCGGGTGCTTCCATCAACTGGCTGCCCTGACTCCCAGCCCCTCTCCAGCGCATCTTACATCGGCACTAAGGGGGACTGTGTAGACATGTGAGACAAGTGTCTTTTGAGTTGGGGCAGCTCTGCAATGCTCCACTGAAGAAGTTAGCCATCTAAACATGGCTTTTGTGACTTGCTTTTGTGGGTAATCGTGATTCATTATTTCTTCCGTATTTGACTAAATAAACAGAATGCTTACCGTTTAGTCCTTCTCCAATGTGCTAGTAATAAGCACTAAATTGTTGTCAGTAATAGAACCTTAAAAATTGAGGATGAGCATTGTTAACAGTTCTGCATGAGTGATTACTACATTAGTAATATATTAGCAAATGTGCTTATAACATATGGACAAGCCAAGTAATGTTATCAAATATGAAATAACTCTATAATACCACACTTCCAGTTCTGTAATACCATCGCTTGAAATCTTGTAATACTGTTATTCCAAGCTCTAAATGATACTACTGTGAGATAGTTGCAGGACCGCATGCTGATAATTCCTCATGCTCAGCGCGAGATGCTTTTTACTGTAGCTTCCATGTACAGTAAACGCCAACTCACTGCTAACTAGATTGTGACAAAAATGATTCTCTCAAGAGAACATTCATGCAGTTTAGCTTACTTTTGACTTCCTAAGTTCCCTGATTTGCCTGATCAAGCAGCTGCCTTAGCTGAACTTGCATTTTATATGGAGGATGGGTGGGGTGAATTGTGGGGAGAGTGGGCTGCAAGGAAATGCTGATTGTCTGGCTTCTCCTGTTGTGTCTCTTGGCAGCCTGGAATAGGGTGGGCTGAACTCAGGAGGCAAACTGTGTTGAATATTGTACAGCTGTGGCATACACTTGTACAAACTGTAGCGAGAGCGGGCTGTGAGGGAATACTGATTGTCTGGCTTCTCTTGTTCTAATAAGTTTCAGTACAGAGAGAGTGGGTAGCCTGCAGAGGGAGATGCTTTGTTCACTAGTCACTCAAAGCAGATAAGGTGTACCAGAGTGTTCACAGTGTTCCTAAATTGTAAACTGATCTCTCAGCAACCTGGGTAGAGCAAGCTGAAACATGAACTGGGTTCAATATCATACAGTTGCAGAATGTACTTGTACTGTACCAGAGTGTGCAAAACCCCTTGGATCCATATAGTACCAGAAATAAAAAATTGAGGACTGCGTATCGTTCAGCTATAATACCATCTTGGGGTTCTGTGACATGTTGGAGCCTCTTGAGCTTCACTCTAGAGGGTCACATGTCACCAGAACCTCTTGATGGTATGACAGCCTTGTAATGCACAGTCCTCAATCTATTATTCCATTTAAAATATGCCAACTGTTTGCAAAGGAGTTGCTCCTACTTTGTCCATGGCAAAACCCTCTTGTGAACAGTGCTCACTATGTATTGCCAGTGGAAAAACTGTTTACTGAGGCAGCCATACAATTACTGACAATAAATTGTTTTTACTGTGCTATTACTGTGCAAATATGTAATGTAAACAGCTAAGGCCCAGATATTCAAACAATTTGCATGGTGATAACAGGATTAGCACCATTCTACTTGATATGGCATGGCTGACAGGGCCAGCCTCTTAGTGCAGCCACAGCTATATTCAAAGGTGCACTTAGGGTGCATTTGCAGGTACCTGACTGATGCATTCCCATTGGTGCCACTTGTCCACCACTCCAACCCACCGCTAATAGCAGCCATTTGCACAGATTTAGTTGTGCGCCATTACAGGATGGCAGGCAGTACTTCTGACATTTTAACTGAATTTCTTCTGGGGGATTGAAAGAACAGCAAGGCTCATGGTGGTCTGCCCTGATCCTTGACCTTGTTTCCCTGGCTACAGTACCATGGCTGCATTGGGTTAGTGTGCATTGCTATAACTCTGCACTCGCTGCTTCTGATGGGATTTGGGGAGGGTGGGGTGGCAGAATCCAATTTCACAACATGGGAAAATCCAGTGTTGAGTAGGGTGGTGTTACAGAGGAGGGAGAGAGAGCAACCAATGCAGTGATAGAGCTGTCAGGTGGAATGACAGTTTGACTGGCATGGGGTGCTGTGGGGGTGCAGCAGTGCACGTGTGGCAGCGTGTTTACATGCTAGGTAAAAACACCTGCACTGGTATGCATTCCCACATAAACAGGGATCATGGTTCATCAGAATGGAGTGCTCTACAGTGTACCTCAAATCATTTACATGACCTGTTCTGCACCGGTGCAACTCATCTGCACCACTCACAACGGTGCAGATCAGTTCGTGTAAATGGTGTTTCAGTGTGTTGCCAAATGATTTGCACATTTGCATTAAATATACCACTGCAGCAGGAAAATAAGGTGAACCTCTTGCATGAATGGCATGCTGGCATATTGAAAGGCTTTGGAAGTGCTCAAAGGCTGTGGTGGCAATGCTAATTAAAACCTAAAACCCTACTTTGAACAATCCACATAGTGGGGCACAATCCCCCAAAAGCACTATTGCTGTGTTAAAATAAAATAATTCCCCTTCCTTCACCTAGTTCCCATTTGCATTGACAAAATATGATCAGGTGAGGATCAGGGTACCACTAGACACCAGAGAATAGGAATTACATGCCAGCAGAGAGTGGGTGAGATTGGGAGTGCCACTGCACACCAGGTAATGTTTTGTAATGCCAGTGGGGATCAGGTGAGAGAGGAGGAACCCATGCTTTTTTCTTAACAGCACCAACGCTGACTACAGGCTGCAGTGTGGAGACCACAACCAGCGTGCGACCCAAGGAGCAAAAGCTTGTTGTACTTTATAATGAGGCTACAATGAGATGTAAATGACCTCAATGCACTGCATGGGAGAAGAGACCATTTGCATGGGACCTTTCAAATGTAGCAAGTTAGTGCAAGTGCACTAACCAGTTTTGAATGCCTTAACTCAGTTTGCTCCTTGCAAGCCCTATCTGCAGAATGGAACCATACTCCTCAAAGGCCAGTATGGGGCAGTTCCTTATGATGAGCACACCATTTAGTGCCTTTGTGATTTGCTTTCATGTAATCATGTATGGTTAGAGCAGTCACAGTGTGCTCTAAACATGTTTGAATATAGCAGCTTTAGGGCAATGCACTAATATTACATTCCAAGGAACAAACTGATGACATGCAGAAATAGATTAGTTGCCATATTGGTCCTTGTAAGAACAGATCCAGAAGCAAATGGTTTAATACCTTTTATTGGACCAATATAGATGTTACAAAAATAAAACAATGTCTAAGCTTTCGGACCAACCAAGTCTTTCCTCAGAGGAAGCTTCCCTGAGGAAGGACTTGGTTGATCTAATTGACATTTTTCTTTATAACATCTATATTGATCCAATAAAAGGTATTAAACAATTTGCTTCTGAATCTGAAGGAACAAACTAAGAATTTTGAACATGGGGTCATTAAAGTATGACAGGGATATCTATAACCATACTGAATGCTGAAGTACCTTGATACAGTACTACACAATAAACTTGACTTATGCTTTTCACTTTTGATTTTGCAGTGTCTACCAAATCGTGGTTGAAGAAGAACGACCTCGTAGGACAAAAAAGGCAGCTGAGATTCTCAAGTGCTACCCGGTGCCTATTCACTTCCAGAATGCCAGTGTTCTAAACTCTCCTTACTACTTTGCAGCAGAGTTCCCACACAGCAGCCTTCATGCAGCGCAACCTTTTACCATTGGAGATAACAAAACCTACAATGGTTACTGGAATGTTCCACTTCTTCCTCACAAAAGCTACAGTATTTATTTTCAGGCTGTTAGCAAAGCAAATGGGGTAAGTTATACTACAGGAATGTTATAATCCATGAAGTACATTTTATGGTCAGATGTACAGAATCAGTTGCATTGAAAAGAAGAGGCATGTTCATGGATGCATTTTTTTTTTATTTTGCTAAAACAGTTTGAGAATTTCTTTCTCCCCCATCACCTCTTTGGCAGACAGCCATGTCTTTGAGTGTTTGGATAAAATACCTGTGAGTCCATAAATTGGAATGTGTCTGATTTGGAAGAAGTAATAGGCATTAAACTATTTTCCCGATACTGATTCTGTGAACAGGTGGTGTATTGCATGGAAAACTGGAATGACTCCATCTGCTCAACTCACTTTTATTTAAATGCACCAAGAAATTGATCCCTACATATTTAGAATTCTGTTCTCAATCAACTGCAACATGCTGTGTGCTGCAGAAGAGCTTGCAGAGTGACATGAGACAGTCATGGCATAATCATGATGACTGACTTAAATCGATAAATAAATTTTAGAATGTTGCATATACAATGCAATAGTCATTTACATGTACTCTCACAATGGGGAACCACACAAGAGTAGAATTAGCTATACTCTACATGAATTTTCAATGTTTCAAAATGGCTATGTAGGCCTTTAAGGAAGGTGAATTTGCTATGCCTACCAGAGGGATGGTGTGACTTTATGCATCATAGTAACCTGCAGTAGTAGGATAGTAATTTAATGTCCGCTCCTACTTCATAAACTGGGGTGGGGGGGCATTATTGAAAGCATACCACATAAACATCTGCAATGCAATCTTTTCATTTAGAAAAGGGAGACAGTTTGGCCTAGGGATTAGAGTGCAGAGCTGGGAATTTGGAGTCCTGAGTTTGAATCCTACAACTGACTTTTACTTACTGTATCACCCTAAGTAAGTCAGTTAACCTTCCTGTACTTAGCTTTTCTTTACTTACTTACTTACTACTTGCCAGCAGATACAGGCCACATGGTCTTTCAAGTCTGCTCGAGTGTGCAGCTAGCACCCTACTTTGCAGCTGCCCCTCCCCCTTTCACAATCCCACACAGATGAATGCCAAGTGAGATTGAACCAGATTAAGCTGTTTGTGGTATTTCCAGCCAATGGGGAAAATTTGGCCAGGACACAGGGGAAATTCCCCAGCTCTTTTCGCTAAGTGCCATGGGATCTTTAACATCCACCTGAACTACCACCAATCCAGGCAGATGGGACCTCAGTTTAACATCTCATCCAAAACACGGCACCTCAGAAGTGCAGCAGTGCCCCTCATGCTGCACTACAGTGTCAGTATTGGGATATTAACCCAAGTGCCAGGTGTGGGAACTGAACCCACAGCCCTCTGATCTCCCGGTGTGCTACCTACTGAGCCACTGACACTCTAATCTATCTCTGTGTTCTCTGAATTTCCCTGTGTGCTAAAATGACAACAACATTGCTTTGCCCTCCCTCTCCTGGATTGTGAAGCAGTTTGGGATACAGGTTGTATGAAAGCCAAAGGCACTATGCACTATACAACCAAATTCCTATCCCTTTTCAAAAACAAATGGAAGCCTTAATGCATTTCCCCTCTGCTGGAAGAGTGTGAAGGCTGTATCTTATTGCTTGGATACAAAAGAGGACTTTAATCTCCATGTCTGTCAATACAGCACTGGGCACCATGGATTAATACCAAGGCTGAGACCAAGGTCATGTTTTACGGTGCCATTATTGCCATGAACTAACCTGCTGATCCTCTCTGATTATAACTATTATAATGAGGTAAATTCACACACACAAAACAAGAGAAATGATCGTAGTTATTGTTTAAGTGTATTTTACTCACTAGACAACAGATTCCCTAAAAACTGAACTGAGAAGCAACTGAATTGAAAACAGTCTGTACAGCATGAAACACTGCAGTAGGCATGAATGTTGGGTCAGAGACCATTTGAAAGGTTTGAATTGTTCACTGATCATGTCAAGATTACAAGGGAGTTTATTGACTAATTTGCATAATCCCAAGGCATTTATTGAGTAAATTGCATATTCCTGAGGTGTGTATTAACTAATTTGCATATTTCTGTGGCCTTAACTGTTTTCTGCCTTATTTACAGGGAAGTGTCACTCATCACACAATGCCCTGTAAATAAGAGATCTGATTCCTTGTTAAGGTTTCAGCTTGATATAATCTGCCATAAGTGGACAGTAGACTCAATAATGGGACCATACAATTTGCTCATCCCTGTGTTCTGCCTGGCTGAGAGCAACACTAGAGTGCATCTATGAGAAGCTGACCAGCACTTTCATTTTTTTCACAGAAATGCTGACGTGCCAATTTCTGCTTTTTTTTCAGAACTTTTTCTTTTTCCAATATGATAGCGATAACAGCCATCGTGGTTGAGGGTTTCCTTGTCAGTAACTGAACCAGTGGTTAATAAACACCTCACCCTTCATCCTTGGTGTTTATTACTCCCCGGTCTGGTTATTACCTCATAAACCCTGACTACCATGCTTGTATCACTTTATTGTACTGAAAAATATCCCTGTTAGCCCATCATAACAAAGAGCTGCTATCTGTTATTCTATGATAACCAGACAGTAAACTCAGTGATGGGACTTTATGATAATCCCCATGTTTTTATTTACGAAGACTAGCACTACAGCACGTCTGTGAGAAATTGCCATCTTACTTCTGCTGTTAACTGCAGGTAACATTGAGCAATGATATCCAAGCCCCATCTTTAACAATACCAGAATTACATCCTCCACTGATCCAATCTGGGCCTGCCACAAGGGACCAAATATTGCCCACATAAATATTAATATCCAATGTACCAAGATCCTTAAACTTGAGGCCTGGTTGAGAGTGCATTCCCCAGAAATACTTGCAGTATCTGAAACCTCTCTTAGACCTCGTTTACTGACCAGTGAAACTGACATCCCCCCCCATTTTAATGTGCTCGGGAAAGATCAGGATGGAAAGAAAAAAAGAGCAGATGTGCCTACATTTTACAAACTCTCTTTGAGCAACAGGGTTTCCCTTGCCATTCTTAGACTCATTAGCATGTGAATGCATTCTCATCAAACTCCTTCTTGAAAACACTAAACCTTTGTATGTTGGTTGTAACTATCCCCCCTCCCCCTTACCGTTGCTAATCTAGTGCTCAGTGAGCTTCTGAGCTGCCAAGATGAACTGTCCTTTGCTGAACTCTTACTGCTGGGTGACTTCAGTCTAAACTGAACAAAGGCCCATGTGCCTTCAAAAACACAATCAACGATGTCCTCCTCCACCGAATTATTGAGGAGCCCACAAGACTAAATGCTGGATCTGGAAACCACTCCATTATCAATTGGGTTCTAGTAAGTAGGCTTGACAGAGTCTATGCATCTGGGATGTATTGTATTCTGACTCCCTGAATGACCATTCCCCAGTGTACTGCATCTGGACTTGAGCAACAGTTTCCCCTAAAGTGTCCCTTATCTAGGAATTACTCAAAGTTAAACAACAATGATGTCCTGGAAGACTTATCCAATGTAAATTGGAAAGACATAGTTTCCACACAAGATATCAACCTTGCCCCCAAATTCTTCTTTTTTTTTTCAATGTTATTGATATTTACATAGATTAAACACTATAATCACCAGTACTGGTTATACAAAATCTTCAAGAGAGAAAACATATACTAGTACATAGTAGAGAATTCATTCACATTATATATCAAGAAATAAAAATAACAATAAAGCAAGAGTAGAACAATAAAGAGGTGGACAGCAGGTGGTATAGCAGAATCTTTGTGTAGTAAGAATGATACCCAGATGGAAGAAATGTCTCAGACAGGGAGCGAATACCTTCGAGCTATACTATCTCCCTGCATTCGGCGATCGATGGGTGATTTAAAAGGTTGGCCTCACATCTAGCCTACCTTGTTGGAGGATTAAGGTTGGTTCCAGTGTACTGGAAGTGTAGTTTCATGAACATTTCCTCCATATTATACATGTCTTTCACTAGGACTCCCCAGTCTTTGACTGCAGGGACCACTGTACCCAACCATCTCCTTGTGAATGATTCCATGGCTGCAGCCACTAAAATACAGTGCAGATAATTATTCTGAGGGGACCCTGCCTCCTTGGGGAGTATGTCTAAAAAGAATATTTCAAAGAAATGGGGATGCACAACCTCTGGGATCTCACAGATAGCTGCTATGATGTCTCTCCAAAAGTTGTGCACTTTGGATCAGGACCAAAAGATATTAAGGTGGTCTCCCTTAGCCCCACATTGTCTCTAGCATCTGTCAGAGCTGCTGGGTGTGTAATGTTGAGTAATGTTGGGGATCTTAAAGAGATTAACAAGAACGTTCCACTGGAGTTTCCACAATTGGGGGGGGGGCTTGTGGTTTTGTGGACTATTGTCCAGGTTTTGATTTTTTTCTGGGTGTCAATTTCCACTCCAAGAGAATTTTCCTATTTATCCCATATGGGGTAGTGTTTTTCTTGTCTCTTATGCCATAGAAGGGTGTATAAATGGGAAATTGCATTTGATTCTATTCTTACCTGTCGCTCTTGGGATAGATATTGTTCTAAGGTGAGATGGTGCTTGCATATGGCTTGTCCTAATGGAAGGGAGTTAATGTAGTTTCTCTGTTACAGAGAATGAAAATCTTCTGAGTGGGGAAGGTGAAATTTAAGTCGCAGCTGTTCAAAACTCATTATTAAGTTGCAGTCTAGGAGATCACACACTGTTAGGATAGCTCGGCGAGACCACAGCGAAAAGCCCACATCTGACATCCCTGGTATAAATTCTGCATTGCCATGAATAGGGGGTGAGAGATCCCAAGCACTCAGAGTCTCCTAACATCCTGCAAAACCTGCACCACTCAGGTTGTGCTTGTCCATGGGTTTTCTGATTTGATAAGGCGAAGTAGAGATAGTGGTAGTACGGGGTCTGTGCCCAATGTAACACCTGGGTGCTGCTCCTCCTCTCCCTCAAGCCACCTAGTGTCAGCCATACTTTTCAGGATGATCAGCACTGGGAAGGCTTTAGCCGCTAGTTTATAGTCCTTTACATTGGGGAGGGCTAGACCACCGACTGATTTTCCTCATTGCAAAATGTTTTTCTTGATTTGTGGTTGCTTGCCAGTGCATAGGAACCGTGACATTGATCAGTCAGCTAGCTTCTGAAAGGCCCCTGGAGGCCAAACTGGAAGCATTTGAAATATGTATAAAAATCTAAGCAGTACATTCATATGAATAGATTCAATCCAGGCCCCTAGAGAGAGGGGGATAGGGCCCCCTCTCTCCATGTCCCTTTCAACTTCATTTAATATGGTCTTATGACTTTTCCCATATAGTTGTTGCAAGCTGGTTGTGATATTCAGCCCAAGGTACCAGAACCCATCTTGAGACAACTGAAAAGGGAAAGGGCTATTCTGTTGGGGGTACCCTTGAATTCTTAATCAATAATTTTACTACCACAGTAAATAAATATGTCCTTTTCATGCAAAGGAGGTATAAAGGCATTCATTCCAAATGGCTCACACCTTCCCTCCACAACTAAAAGAAACTTTGGAATGGGGCTTGGAATACACATAAAACCTCAGGCCAACAGCCTGACTGGCTGACATACAGGCAGCTGTGAAATTCTTGCACAGTATGTCAACCCTAAAAAAAGGCCAAGGCTACTTGAAGGACCTGCAACCTGCAGGTGAACAACTAGCAAAACCCTAAGTATTTTTCGACCCAAATTAACTGTCTCTTAAAAAGGGTAAACAGCTGCCCCTAATCAGGAAATACAAGTCAATAATGACTCTCTAAGTGACCCAGTTCTAATCACTGAAGAGTTCAACAGATTTTTCACAGATCCAGATGCCTACAAAGATCCCTCTGCCAATGATGCCTCCCCCCTACCCCTCCTCTGATTGAGCAGCCCAAATTCCACTTCAAGCTGGTCACCAAAAAGGTAGTCCTGGAATGATTTCTAAAAATGAAACCTGACAAATCAGCTGGCTATGACGGCTTGAACCCAGACTCCTAAAACTTGCTGCTCCAGTACTTGCTTCTCTGCTGACCAAGCTGTAGAACATGTCCCTGCTTCAAAGGGAGGTTCTCCAAATATGGAAAGTGTAATGTGGTGTTCCTGTCCATAAATCAGGAGCCAAAGAGCCAATTGACAACTGCCACCATATATCAATGCTCAGTACCCTGTTAAAAGTTCTAGAGATACTAATATATAATGTACAATCAGCTGTCAGCCTACATTGAATCAAATTCCTTGCTCACTGACATCCAGCATGAATTCCAGAAACATCATGAAACTGACACAACCCTAGTTTGGCTCACCATAGACATTTTCAGTGCCATTGATGGTGGAAAAGCTACAGGAAACATAGTCATTGATTTAACCATGGCCTTTGATTTGGTAAATCATGAATTCCTGCTATCTAAACTTGTGAGCTTAGGGCTTGACCATTTATCCTCTACCTGGTTTAAAAGTTATCCCTTGGGCTGTAGCCCCTCTGTTAAATCAGGATCCTGCCTCTCCTCAAGGGAAGAGATATCCAGGGAAGTATCGCATTTGTTGGGCCTAATACAGGTTGTTACCTCTGCAACCCATATTCACGGCAATTCATTGAACCTCATTTTCCTGCTTGGGATGGAGTTTTTTGATCTAATGGTGGAGCCGGTTGCCTAGTCGGACCACCATACTGTGAGGTTCAAGTTTGAGGTACCCCCCAATAGATGTGCCCCTACTGAGATGGTCCAGTACCGCTCTTTAAGGGGATTGTACCCACAAGGTCTGATGGAGGTGCTGGACCTCTCAGGTATGATGAGTGCATGCGAAGAGCTGGAGGAGTTGGTGTTGGCCTATAACAGGGTTGTTAGCGAAGCCCTCGACTCTATCGCACGTCTCAGTGTTCAACCCCTTACCTCTTATCCAAAGTCCCCTTGGTTTGATGGGACTATTAGGGGGAAGAGGAGAAGTAGTGAAGGTTAGAGAGGTGCTGGAGAAAGTCTGGCTTGGAGGAGGACAAACTTATACTAATAGCCCATTATAAAGACTATTAATCAGCAATCTCCTATAAGAAGGCAGAGCTCCTGTCCTAGGAGATTGCTGCAGCAACTCACAGACCAACTCAGCTCTTCCGCACAGTTGATAGCTTATGCAATCCAACCTGTCTTTACTCTGGAAGAGCCTTTTCACAATTAAGGTGTGAGGAGTTTGCTCTGTTCTTTGCAGATAAGATTGCCTCCATCAGGCTAGTGATTTAGTCAGCACCCTCAAACGAGCCTTGCAGTGTCAGTTTGGAGATCAGCCTGTCTGGTTGGACTTTGACCAGTTGGCTGGCGTTGATGTTGTGAAGGTTGTCAGAGGGTTGCAGCTAGCCTGCTGTAATTTGGATCCATTCCCAAATGTGCCTCCTAGTGGGCTGTATGGATGTCATCAGCCCAATCCTAGCCAAGATAGTCCGATGTTCACTAGTGACAGGGGTCTTTCTGGAGCCCCTGAAGGAGGCGGTTGTAAGGCTGCTCCTGAAAAAACCTTCACTAGATCTGGACTGCCTGGCAAACTACAGACCTATCTCTAACCTGCCCTTCATGGGTAAGGTTATTGAGAAGGTGGTGGTTGCTCAACTGGAGAACCATTTAACAACTCACAGCATCTATGATCCTCTCCAGTCAGGTTTCAGGAAAAGGCACATTACCAAGACTGCCCCTGTTTGGGTGCTAAATGACTTCCTGGCAGCGAGGGATCAGAGAAGAAGTTCCATCTTGATTTTCCTTGATCTCTTGGCAGCATTCAACACCATGAACCCTGGGGTGCTAATGGAGCACCTGCAGGTTTGTTGTGGGCTTGCTGGTATGGTCCTCAATTGGTTTAAATCATTCCTTACTGGCAGGTCACAGAGGGTGGTGTTGGGGATTTTTTCCTTGACATCTCTGCCCCTGTCATGTGGGGTACCACAGGGCTCTGTTTTGTCCCCCATGTTGTTCACGGTGTATATGCTGCTGCTGGGGGACATTATAAGATGGTATGGGCTGAGTTTTCACTGTTATGCAGATGATACTCAGCTATACCTGTCTTTTGCACTCGAACAGTAGGAACCTGTCTCAGTATTTAACAACTGCCTGGATGAGACCCAAGACTGGATGAAGGACATACACCTATTAAGTGACCACATTCAAAAAATCAGTTTAACTGATCATTGCTAAAAACATGTCAGTGCCTTGAAACAGTGATTCTGCTCTAATGATTTGGTCATATTGTGAAATTTCGGCTTACGGTACTTCAAACTCGAGTTAGTGACTGGTAAAAGCAGTTCACTATGCTTTACTAGTCACCATTCTGTTGTACTGATTATGAAAGGTAGTTCTTATTTCAATTGGTGGGCAACATTGGGCATAACAACAGAATTCTCGTTTACTTCAGTATTTTTCAAATTGAGTAACAAAAACCTCGATCTGCCAAATGGCAATCAGGGAAATATTAAATGCTATTATTTTAATTTTCTATTATTTTGTTTCATTAATGCCCAGATTAGATATATAAAAACCTTGTCCAATTGTACTTCCCCCCATACTAGTACCATGGGCCACTAACTCGAAATGTATTCTAAATGGCACAAATCATTTATACCATTAACTATAATAAACAGTGATAATCAAAACAGTATATGTGCTTCCAGGTCGCCCCTGAAAACAGGCACTTGTGCCTAGTGGGCCTTACCTGGTTACCAAAGACCAAAATAAAAAAATATGTATATATATGGCATTTCATTTGGTCCCTTAATATCTTAACATTTAATTTCCCAAATTTGTTTTGGTGGACCACTTGTTAAAATGTTATCCATGAATTTTTTATATACATACTTCTTTCAAAAAATACGCATTCTACATATGTATACCCTTACTTCTTGTTTTCAATCGGACCAATCTCTGAGAAGGCAAAATAAATAATGTCGAGAAAAGCAAGAAGCTACTAGAGTTATGTGTACAGGCAGAGCCAAAAATTGATAAGTCAGAACTCAAGGACAACAGATTGACATTCTTACTTTTTAAAGAAATACAGTTAAATCCAGCTCTCTATAATGTCCCCTTGGATGTAATGAGTCCACTGTGAAAATCCATCTGGACTCCTTCTGTAAAAGCAATTGTTTTCTATCCCCCTTTCACTGTTACCATTTTATGTGTTCCAGAATGGTGAACCTTAAACATATTGGATTACTTTAATGTTTTTCCATGTAATGCATGGCAATTGCTGAGTCAGTATTCCCATTTCTAACATCCCTCGGATGTTCTAAAAACCTTTCTTTGGCAGCTCTCATATTTTTTCCTATGTAGATAATTTTGCGTGGACAGTAGGCCACATCAACTGTATAAGTAATGGAACAGTTTACAAATTCAGGTATTTCTACTTTTAAATCTTGTAAGGGGTGTTTAAATTCCTTCTCTTGGGACACATTATTGCATGCACTGCAGTGTCCACACTTGTAACACCCTGTAGGTTGTGGGGGAATCCAGTGTTGTGTATTTCTTTTGATCAGGGTGTAGTGGCTATGGCTTAAATGGCCACCCAAATTTTTTTCCCCTGCTAAATGTGATTTAGGGTTTTTTTTTATGACTAAATCAGGGACATCACAAAGATGCAGGAGCTTCCAACTGTTTAGCAGAATAGATTTTATTTTCAGTGCTATCCCATTAGATTCTAAGACAAAGACATGACCCCTTCCTCTTCCAACTTTTAGTTTTTTTTGTTTTTAATAAAGTATTCCTGGGGGCGTGGCTAAGCCTTAGACCAAGATGGCAGCATAATTGCCCAGCTCCCTTCCTGTGGATTCTATCTAAGTGCATCCTACTGTTGGGGGAATTCCTTGCTGACTCTAACTACACAGTTTCGGAAGAGGGACGTACCTGCTGCTTGCATTGTCCTCATTTACTTCTCTCGGTGGAATACAGAGCCTGCTGACACCTCCTCTGGATTCATGGCCTCTGAAATGGCCTACTCCTCTCCCAGCTCACCTACGCCTGTAAAAATGGAAGAGATGTTTCACCAGCTAATGGCACAGATGAACCAAATGACAATAGACCTTAATAATAATACCCAAACTTTACACTCTATTGAGTCACGTTTATTCCGTACAGAACGCCAGCTCAAGGCCCATGACTCAGCACTGCAGGAACTGACTGCAGCTACCAGGGAATAGGCCCATCTTATCCACTATCTCCAGGATAAGGTAGATGATTTAGAAAACAGGAGCAATCTGTGATTTCTGGGCTTTCCGGAAGGTGCCGAACGCCAAAACACCATTGGATTTCTTCAAGAAACCGTAATCCATCTTTTGGGGCTGCCCCTGACAACCACCCTACATATCGAGAGGGCCCACCGCACTCTAACTCCAGCGCCCAAACCTGGAGAGTGCCCATGCCCTATCTTGACCCATTTTCTCAACTTCAGGCAAAAAGAGCAAGTTGCAGTTGCGGCGAGAGAAAAAGGCCCTCTCACCTGGCAGGGCAATGCCATACAAATTTATCAGGACTACTCTCGGGAGCTCAATGAATGCCGCAAGGCCTACTCAGACTGCTGTAGAATCCTGCATGCTCACCGCGTCACCTTCTTGCTGCACTACCCGGCCACTATGCGGGTGATGTACAATGGGGCACCACTCACCTTTTCCACTCCTGGAAGCCTCATGGACGTCCTTAAATGGGAGTTCCCCTAAAGACTTTCGAAATCCAGATCTCTTTGGCTCCCTTGAGATGTCACAGGACCCTTCCAGCTGTACGGAATCCTCCTTTCAGCCTGCATCTCCTTTCTCTACCCAGCCAGTCTACAAGTTTGCTGCCCCCTCCCTCACCGTGGCAACAGGCGCCACTCGCCGCATCGCCATGAATGGAGACAGCCACCTGTTGCCAGACAAGCCGAAATAGCAACTCCCGGTCCTCTGGAGGCCAACCTAGGCCAGTTTGCATCACCAAACAAATATGCACTGCTTCTCACCCTCCAGGAAGACACCGTGGCAGCAACAAACTCACCGACCACTGAAGCGCTGACTACATGGGCAGATCTTGGGCTGAAGTGGCTGCACCGTCCTCCCAGGATGACTGGTTGCCTGAACAGGCCCAGATGCTGACTGCTTCACCTCGACCACTAACACCTGATCAGGAGGCCCCAATCGGACCCTCCACATCTAGGCCTATGGCAGCCCCTACATGACCTGGTGGGGGCATGAAGACACCACTACTATCCCCCCTGCTCTGACAGGGCCTGGCTGTGGGACTTAATTAAGGGACGCAAGTGTGCTTGTTTTTTTTTTTTTCTTATTTTCCTTCTGTCCTGCTCTCTCTCTCTTTTTATATATCTCTCTCTCTTCCTCTCCTCTATGTACCTTCACGTTGTTTGTCTCCAGCCTAGTGACACTGTTTATGCTTGGATTGTAGCTGCTGCATACACACTGCACAGGAATTCTTTGGCTTATGGAACTGGGCTCTGGGCACTAGTAGCATCCCCCCTGCTTGTGCAATGCTGTGAGGTCGTTATGTATTTTGCACTCTCATAGCCCCTCATCCTATCTGCTGATATTTCTGGGTTGTTTTCTCTGGGATGGACAACTGGAGACACATATTGCTTGGACTTTATGCCTGATTCCAGGTATATTTCCTTTTTGGGCTGATAGTTGCTCCTTCTCAGATCATCTTGCAGGGGACAGCATCTAACCTCCATCCACCCTTTTTGCCAGGAATCTGACACCATCACTTGCCAGACTCCAGGTGCCTTAATGCCCCCACGGCATGGGTGTGACCCCTCTCCTGGTGTGATCCTCCCTTTTTCCACTTGCTCTCACCCCCCTGCAGTGACTGGTTGCTGGTATTCTGCCTGTGCTATGATGCTTTTGTAGCTGCCCATTGCCGCTGACCGCATGGATACGATGGATGTTTAGCGCCTGGGACATCCTATTCCTCCATATCAATCTGGCCGCGCCATGGTACATCCACACCTTTCCCCCATGCATGCCTTATACACAGGAGGATAGGTACATGTAGTTGCTTAGCTACCACAGGCAGATGGCCAGCAGACTTTTCGTTCCTTGCTGAGCCATCAACACCCCCCATAGAGGCTGGCGGATGGCCTTGGCAGCAAGTATGCCGGCCAGACTGCTCTAAACTATTTAGAGGACCTATGAAGTTCAAGGTTGTTAGTGTATATAGTTTAATTGAGTATCGGGCCTGTTGCCTGATGGTTTGTTATGTTTACTGTTTATTCTGGGTACCCATCATGGTTCTGTGTTTTATAAACCCTGTTTGGCTTGGCTATGGCTCACTACTGGGGGACTTCCAGGCTATTCTATGACTTTGGACCATTATCTTTGCCTGTTTTATACAGGTTTGCTCTCAGCCCTTCCTTCCCTTCCTGGGACCATGGGTGATCTTCATGCCTACACCTGGAACGTGCGGGGGTTGAATACCCCGATCAAATGTAAACAGGTGTTAACCCACTTGAAGAGGCTAAGGGCCCTAGTTGCCTTCCTACAAGAAACTAAACTCATGGCACAAAACCATGCTCTCCTTGCTAAAGATTGGGTCGGGCAGGTTTTCACTTTGTCCCTGTCCTCAAAAAAGAGGGGCTTAGTGATATTACTACACAAATCCCTTACCTGGTCCCCATCAAGGTTCAAACAGACCCGAATGGCAGATGGGTGCTAGTTCTTGTGCGCACCCCTGAGGGCTCCCTTCTCCTGGGATGTATCTATGCTCCCAACGAGGATGATCCCTCCTACTTCCACTTGCTTGCCCAGGCCATCAGCTTTATCGCCCCCCCACACCCCCACCATACTTGGAGGGGACTTTAACCTCGTGCTAGTACCTCAACTAGACCGGAGTGCCCTCTCTCCCACACAACACCCCAGAGGACGTCATGCACTCCTACACCTGATTGCCGAATTTGGCTTGTCTGATATTTGGAGGGTTCTACACCCTCAGGAGATGGACTACTCCTTTACCTCATCAGTACACGGCTCTCACAGCCACCTAGATTTCTGGCTTGCTTCCAAAGAAGGCTCTCCTATGGCAGTTAGCTCAAAGATTCTTCCCACAGTGCTCTCAGACCATGCTCCAGTACACTTGCACGTTCTCTGGGGTCCCTCTCTTACCAAGCCTAATTTATGGAAACTAGACTCCCTTCTCCTTAAAGACCCAGATTTTATCACATGGGCTACCTCGGAGACTACCTTTTTTCTAACAGAAAACCCGCCCACAAATACCTCTCCAGGCACTACTTGGGAGGCTTCAAAGCCACCCTGAGAGAGGGCCATCATGGGATATGCATCTCGGCGCCATAGCCAGACGAGCAATGCCCGGCCCTGCTAGAGACACAACTTAAGTCCCTGGAAAGACAGACCAAGCAGACCTCTCATTTCCCACCCGACTCCTCTACATATAAAGAAATGCTTTCAGTTCGTATGACTATCAATAAACTAATGGCGCATAAGGCTGAGATATCGCCCTACTGAGGTGCGACATCATTACTGGGAGGGTGGGTGGGGAAAAGAGAGAAACTCCTGGCTTAACGGCTACGCTAACAGCAGTTGGAATAACACATCTTGGGCCTGAAAGACTTGACAAGCCACATACATTCACACTGACGCCCAGGCCATTAACGATGTCATGAGGCACTTTTACTGTGACCTCTACTCCTCTACTAGACATCAGGAGCCTAACTCCATCGAGCCCTTTCTGGCTTCTCTATGCTTCCCTAGCCTCTCCTCTGCTCAAATTTAGGCCTTGGACCTCCCTATTTCTCCGACTGAAGTCATTTCACCCATTAAGACCCTGCATCCCGGGAAAACCCCTGGTGACAATGGCTCCCCAGTGGAACTCTGGCAGGCTTTAGCTCCACAAATTGCCCCTCTTCTCTTCCAGGTTTATAATGAAGCTCTCATTACAGGAGCCTCCCCCCCCCTTCTGTGAGGCCATAATTAAGTTTTTTCCTAAAAAGGATAAGGACCCTACTCTGGCCTCCAACTATCGCCCTATATCCCTTATCAGTGCAGACAGCAAAATCTTTGCTAAGATTCTGGCGCTTAGACTTAGCCCACTCCTTCCTTCCCTGATCCACCCCTCGCAGGCTGGCTTTGTGCTGGGATGACTCAGTAGGGACCATATCAGGTCCCTAATTAATATCATCTTTCAGGCTAAACTCTCTCCTACCCCTGCGGCTGCTATTGCAGTCGATTTTGAAAAAGCTTTTGACTCCCTGGAGAGGGACTATCTTGAAAAGGTGTTGTGTCACTTTGGCTTTGGGACCTGCTTTCAGAATTGGGTCAGGGCAATGTATAACCAGCCTATGGCCAGAATTTGTACCAATATGGTAATATCCACCCCTTTCTGGCTTTGTAGGGGCACCCGTCAAGGATGCCCCCTCTCCCCCCTCTTATTTATTCTAGCTGTCGAACCCTTGGCTGCTGCGATTCGACAGCACCCAGACATCCAGGGAATCACCTTTGGATCCCAGACCTATACCACACTCATGTATGCCAATGACCTACTAGTCCCCATGGCTAATGCTACCATAGCCCTTCCTGCGCTCCTTAGAGTGCTTGCACATTTTGCGGAGCTCTCTGGCCTGAAGATGAATGCCTCCAAGACTGAGTTGCTCCCTCTCAACCCTCAGTGCACTCCAAACCAGGTGCCCCCACAGGGGCTCAAATGGGCCCATCAAGAATTAGTATATCTTGGCATACGCATTTCCCCAGATCTATCTACCATTTGGGATCTCAATATGAAACCTGTTCTTGCAAATCTAAAAATGAGCTAGATAGGTGGTGACTGCTTCACTTTACTATGCCTGGGAAAATCGCTGCTCTTAAAATGATTTTCACTCCCAAAATTCTTCACCCTTTATCTCATATCCCTTTGGACCCCCAGTGAAATGGCTTCACTCCATAGACACAGTGGTGGGGAATTTTCTGTGGGACGAAAAAAAAACCCCAATATTGCAGAGGGAAATTACGGTCACACTGGAAAGCGGGAGGCTGGAATCTCCCTTGGCTTGAAAGTTATGCAGGGGAGTACTCTGTTGCACAAACTTTAAAACAGTTTTCCACCCTGACTCCTGAAGCTCCACACTGGATACACATGGAACAATTGCTCGCACAGGTCCACACCCTTCCCTTATTGATATATAACTCCCTTTCTAAAACCATGCAGTCTCACCCCCACCATTGGGCCTGCACTCCAAACCTGGTTTAAAGTTCATGCTAAACTCAAAACAAATCCCAAACCGACCTTGCACGTGCCTTTATTCCATACTGCCCAAGTCAGGGTGGAGGGTAAACCGCTTAATTGGCCCCAGTGGGAACTCCAGGGTATAAGGACCGCAGCCGATGTTTTAGACCGAAGGGAATTTAAGATGCTTCCCTTCTCGCAGCTGGCTGACATGAAGGGCTTGCACAAAAGCGATTTCTGGAGATATTTACAATTACGTAGCTCATTGATGACCCATTTCAAAACACACCATGGCAAGTCATTCCCACCTCAGAAACTCTCCTCCTGGCTTAAGTTCTCCAGGGGCCAAGCCAGTACAATATACACTGATCTACAAGATAGTTTTCCTTCCCAGAATGAAGGGTCTAAACAAAAGTGGGAGAAGGCACTACAGATCAAGCTGGAGGCTGAGCAATGGGCCCTTTGCTGGAAGCGAGCACACCGGAGCTACCCAGACACCCGCAGCAAGCTCATACAAAACAAGCTGCTGCATCACTGGTACAGAACTCCAGATTTTTTACACAAAGCTAGGTTACTAGATAACAACCTATGCTGGAGATGCCAAGCCCATGCTGGTGACCTTTATCACATTATCTGGACGTGCCCACTAATTGCCCCTTTTTGGCAAATGGTTTGTCAATTGGCTACTCGAACTCTGGCCCTGGTAGTGCAGATGGACCCTTTGATGTGGATTCTGGGATTACCCCCTCAATATATGGCCTTCAAAGGGCACCAGCTTTGCTGGATAGATCTGCTAAGTATCTCAGCTAAGTGCCTAATCCTCTCTCGGTGGAGGACCTCTGATGTCCCCTTTCTTGCTGAACTTCAGCAGGCTCCTGTACAGCTAGCCTCCCTTGACCGCATGACACACATCACACAAGATGCTCTAGCAGCTTATAATGCTTGCTGGGTCCCCTTTCTTGCTTACTTAAAACCCAGAACTGGGATTGGATGAGCACCAAGATGGTTAATACTTTTGTGAGCTGACCTGCTCCCCCGGAGTTGAAGCCCCCACTGTAAGCTCTCCCTAGCCAGCCTAGTAACTTGTGATATTTTGTTTCTCCCATTACTCTCCTTGAGTCATCTAACTGTATTTGATGGGTACCCAAGTCTGACTATGATACTGTGCTACTTTTATGATATTTTATCTAAATGTCTAGTTCCTTTTTATCCTTTTGTTTCCTTTTGTTTTCTGGCTTGCATGGTTACTGATTGCTGCATAATCAGTACTCATATCTAACTTGTACTAGTTTACTCATATTTGGCCAGAGAGCTAAGTGCCCTCTTTCACCTCCTTCCTCTCCAAATACTCTTCGAGATGTTATAGACCTTCTCCCTTGTGCTGAATTCTCTCTGACTGTTATTGTGGTGACATATGATTTGTTTATGTACTACCGTATGCAAGCATAAATGATAATAAAAACTATTAACTGAAAAAAAAAAAGTATTCCTTTCCTGCAATACAGCTTTTTGCACCGCCTCATCAAGGGTATGTATGTCATACCCTCTCTCCTGATATCTCCTATACATTTTTAAAACATGTTTTTCATATTCTGATTCTGATGAGCAGTTTCTTTTGAGATGTAGAAACTGCCTGTACGGAATGGACTTAATTAGAGACTGCAGGTGAGCACTTTTAGCATGGAGCACTCTGTTTCTGTTTTCTAAAGTTGTTACTTTTTACTATCTCGTTGTGTTTTCCTATCAATGTTAAATCTAAAAACTAAATTTTACACTTATCAGTTTTTGATGTGAAATTAAAGCATTCTGCTTCTGCTCCGGTGCCTCTCCATATAACCAATAGGTCATCAATGACGTGACCCCAGAACTGGATCTGTGGCAGGAATTTGTTATTGTTCTTAAAAACAAACCTCTTTTTCCTCCAACCAAGGTAGATGTTGACGTAACTGGGAGCAACTGTGGCTCCCATCACTGTTCCCTGCTTTTATAAATAAAATTTTCCATTGAGCAAGAAATAGTTATGAAATAAGAAGAATTCAAAAGCATCCAGGAAGAAAGAGGGACATGGGGCATTCGAAAAGGTTGTATTGGACAGAAGGTAGTTAACTGCTTCTAACCCCAAATGGTGTGGTATCAATGTATACAATGAAATAACATCAATACTGAGCCAAATAAAGTCCTTCTGCCACACTACTGTGCTCAATTTTTCTAAAATATGCCATGTATAGGACAGCAGATTGAGAACAATAGGCTGCAAAAAATAGTCACAAAATTTGGACATTTTTTTCTAATGAGTTGATTCCAGATATGATGGGCCTGCTGGGAAGATTTGCTAGACTTTTGTATATCTTAGGTAGGTAGCAAAACATTGGTATTTGTGGTGATTCTACCTTTAGAAATCTCATCTTATTTTCTGTTATAAATCCCCTCTGGCAGGCACCATCAATAAAATCAAACAGAACTGACTGAAAATGCATTGTAGGGTCTTTTTGTAACACCTTGTATGTGTCAATGCCTTTAACTCATAGTCTGTTTTAGTTAAGGCAACAATGTTTCCTTCTTTGTTTGCCTCTTTTAGTACTAGAAAATCCAAGGTGTTTAAATGGTCCAATGTTTCACAATTTCTCATTGCATCAAATTCTATCAGTTATAATAAGTCCTCAGCAGTAGCGGAGGGACTCAAGGAAGGCAACCCAGTCACACCGTTATCTTGATTTGCCATGATTAAGTCTCTTAAATCATCTCTGTATAGAGAGGGGTCTGCATCATTTACATCTTGCCCTCCCATGTTGCAGACTGCAAAATAATATTTCATATTAATGTTTCTGTAGATTTTGAAAAGTTCAGCTTGTACAGTAAATTGAATCTATTAACTTTTGGTGAGGAAATGAAGGAAAACCCTTCTTAAGTACATCAAGTTCTGGTACTGAGAAGTTGTAATCACTTAAATTAGCTATATCTTTTGATTTTTGTGATTCTTGGGGTTCATTGATCGAGTGGGCCACCTGGAGGGGTCATCCTTTTTGGCCCCCCACCAAAGCCTCATCTTGTTTTTCTTTTGGATCTAAGTTTTGGTTTTGTTTGTCTACAAATGCTATATGTTGCTGCTGGGGGACATTATAAGACAGCATGGACTGAGTTTTTACTGTTATGTAGACGATACTCAGCTATATTTGTCTTGTACCCAAACAGCAGGAGCCAGCCTCAGTATTTAACAACTGCCTGGCTGAGATCCAAGACTGGATGAGGGCCAACTGGTTGAAGTTAAACCCAGACAAAACTGAGGTACTGGTGCTGGAACCTGGTCACCAGGGAGTGAGGGGGCAAGCTGGACAGGTCTCTGGGCTAAGGCTTGGGGACTCCCAGCAGCTCACCTCAGATCAGGTGAGGAACCTGGGTGTTATTTTGGACTGTGGTCTGACGCTTAAGGCACAGGTGTCAACTGTGGTCCAAACCTTGTTTTTCCACCTGAGAAATATCACCTGGATTAAACACCTGATTCTCCCATGGGATCTGCCAGCTCTGGTACATGCTTTTGTGACTTCTCACCTAGATTACTGCAATGTCCCATACCTAGGGTTAGTGAAGATAGATCTTTGCTGACTGCAGCTAGTGCAGAATGCAGTGGCCAGGTTGTTGATCAGACTATCTAGGTCGAGTCATATTACACCTGTGCTCTGCTATCTGCACTGGCTGCCTGTTAGGTGGAGGATCTCCTTCAAGGTCGGTTTGCTGACCTATAAAGTCCTACATGGACAAGGGTTTAGCTACCTGCAAGACCTCCTGTGCCCCTGCCTCCACCTTCACCTGCTCCGCTCCTTTGATGAGGGATAACTGGAGATTCCCAGGGTCCCATTAAAGACATCTGGGGTTCGCATGTTTGCATTTGCAGCCCTGACCCTGTTGAATTCTCTACCCCATCAGATTAGAGTGCCAGACCATAGACCAATTTAAATCTGAATTAAAAACACATCTGTTCAGACAGGGATTCCCTGAAACAGTGTAATGTTAATGATATATTAGTAAGATATATTACTGTTTTATACATTTTATAGTACTTTATTATATGTATTGATATGTTTTATGTAAAATGCTTTGATTCACCAGAGAATTGCGCTATACAAATAAAGATTGATGATGATGATGATGACAATGCTAAGTCCTTGGACCATTACTCTTTCCCCTGTTTATGAAATGCCCTCTAACTGTGGCAAGGCCAAAGCATTACTGTACACAGATGATGCTGTGGTGTACAGAACAGACTCTGATCTAAAAGCAATAGAAACTGGGCTATGTGAAGACATTGTGCTCTCGGAAAAATGGTTCATGATTGATCAACTTGTCATAAACACTAAGAAAACCAAATCAATACTTTTTTAGGACTAGAAATCTGAGTAGAGTCAGAATTGAGCTCCTTAATATCATCACAGCTAAGGGGGCTTGACTGGAGATTGTTGACAACATAAAATACCTATGTGTCGTGTTAGACCAGGAACAGTCCTTCAGGCCCCGTGTTGAAAACTCTACCAGGCTACTCTCTCAAAAACTTGAATTACTGTACAGACCCGGTGCTTATCTGACAAAGTCTGCCTATCTGTACTGTAGCTAGCTCAGTACTACTCCTGATGCTTTTCTACAGAGCTCCCATTTTTTTCTCCCTTGGAGATACTGAGCTAAGCAAACTCAAAGTATTTTACCATAGGCTAGGCCAGTTTTTAGCACGTTTTGGAAGTAGGGAACACCACTGTGCCATCTCTGCCTTCCTTAACTGGCTCACCCTTGAAGAGAGATACTCAATTATTGCTTGCTCTGCCTCACATACAAAATCCTGAGTGTTTCCCTAGTCTCAGCAATACAGTGGCACAGAGTCCCCACAGGAGGATCCTACACTCCTCCAGCCAACCCCTCCTGGAAGTCCCCGGAGCACTGACATCAGCGGGCCAGAGGTCATTCTCACATAAAGCCTTTTAGCTCTGGAACAACCCCCCCCCAAATCCAGGAGAACCCCTTAATACTGGTCTTCGAAGGTCTGCTCAAAGAACATTCTTTCACCAAAAATGTGTGTACCTGTACCCACTGAGTATTGCATGGCAGCTTCTTCCTCCTTTGTTTCCATCCTCTGCTAATCAGGCTCCTTAGGAAGGCTGTTTTCATAAGTGACAGATATTTATGAAGTGTTATATTAGATTTTGCTGGATGCATATCTACCTATGTAAATATTTTATAAATACTAAATGATGTCACATTATTACTGTTGTGCAGTATATTTTTGTAAAATTATTCTTTTTGTTTTGATGAATGTAACTAACTCCAGATTATTCCTAAATAAGGGACATCTGTCTCAGTGAGGCAACTTAGTGGACAAAATCCAGTAAAAATAAAAAAGGAGTTTTGTTTTTCTCATCGCTGCACTGTAGAGCTAGTGAGAGTGCATTGTTGGCACTCTATGTTAAAACATTTTCTGCTTTCTTTTCAGTATAATTGCTACAGAGGTATGGAGGTTGGGGTTTTTAATCAGTAATGAGCAAGCTGGGGTGTTAATAAACACTTCAGCCTGTTGGCCACGTTTGTTAATCCTGGTCAGGTCATTGCCTCATAAACCTTGACCAGCATTCCAGTATTATCATTCTAATGACTACGTAACCTTACTGACAAATAGGGAGATGTTCTGGTGACTTTCAAGAGAGACAGAAATAAAAACATAAAGTTATTGCTGTCCCTTCCTATTTGAATAAATATACCTCCGGCATAATTTGTTTATATGTCTTCCTCTTCATATCAGTATATTGCACAAGCTAATAAAATTATTTAGATACTGATCTGCCCTCAGCCTGTTGGCACTCAAGTCAGCCTTATCAGTGGATAGTGTCTGCTCATTTCATTTACTGGAAAGACTTACAGTACAGGTATCACAGTCATCATCATCCTTCATGTAGTTGTAACCAGTGCTTCCAAAAACATTGTGTTAACTGCTGGGTAAGTCGCTTCTCTGGAAACTGAAAAACTGCAGACTTTCATTAGAGAAAATGTTTCAGTTGTAAAAAGGAAATGCTGTGATTGTAACCATTAACGTTTTGTTACAACAGCTCTCTTCATGGAGCGTTACCATAGTTTGCCAGTGCTTTTGGTTTCAGAAAACTTAACTTCTATGTCGTGGCTGTCTGTGACCAAATTAGGAATAGATCAGAGACTTTGCCAAGCTACAGTATAACAAAAAAAAACAAGGAAGTGAAACAAAAAAGTGAGCTTAGGGACCTCCCAGATCATGTTTCATCTGGCTGATTCTTCCCTGAATTGTTTTCCATTTCCTGTGCAGACCTACCCGGAGTCCTCGTGCTCCTGATGAGCTTCGGCCGTCATCTCTGACAGCCTGGAAATGTTTCTGCCAGCACTTATAATGGCCCCCCTTTCACGGTGCACTGACAACAACGAATTCCAAAACACTATTGATTTTTTTTTAAATTGTCTGACATGATGTTCCAGCCTCTTCTACTCTGTAAAAGAAAAGGAGAAAAAAAAAACGCTCAAGGTCAATGAGTTGCCACAGAGAAAATAAAAAAAGCTATTCGCATCCTGCCTGGTACATTTCTTTCATCTTCTGGGTAAATGTTAAGTGAAGTATTTATGTAACACACCAAAGTGTATTTTGCCTCGGTGGTCTACTGCCAGAATGGGTGGGAGGGATGGTGGGGAGGGGAATTTGTTGAGGAACTCTTCGTTTACATGTGCGATGAAACAGGCAATGGGTCTCTTAAAGGGAAAGAGTCAGTATTACAGCCACCCCAGTTCACATCTATTCACGCCTGATTCAACTTCTGTGCACCCCTTTCATTTCCTGTTTCTGTGATTTTTAAAGCCAACTTTAAATGTGGCCCCCATCGTGACATTATTGGTGCTCTAAGAAGTAATATCACCATTTGCAATCAGTTAGTGGCTACTGATCCTATTATTGTTATACACATAAGTTGCTTCTAGGTTGATAATTTACCTTGATTCAATTTTATTTATATTTCATCTTCCATACAGTGTATCATAAAATACTTTCCCAAGTGCCAAGTAAGAACAAGAATAGGTGAGGCGAGGCAAGGCAATTTTATTTATATGGCACCCAATCCCATAGACTCTGAATGCCTTACAATAAATGTAAATAAGAAGAAAATCAAACACTATGAATAGAAACCTAAAACAATATGGGCCTGATTCTGAAAGGGTTACATCTGACGCTAGGCTCTTGCATCAAACAGCAATGATGCAGGTTGCACCTTGCATCATTGTCTGCAGCATTCCCTATTCTGGTATATTGTCTGCACCGGTAAGGGAAGCCACTGCATCAAAGGGGCTCTGCACCACCCTTGCAACCTGCATCTAGGTACGCCAGGTTGCAAGGGGGATTGTGCCATGGCAGAGCTGCAACATCTGACAATTTCAAATTCCAAAAGCCCTGCCATGGCAGTAGGAAGGGGGTCGCATTAGATCAGCTGGGAGGTGGTCTAAACCCCTTGAGGCAATGCCCATCAAGATGGGGAGCTGGCAGGGGGCTCTGTATATGGGGTTCAGTGGTCAGTAGGGACAGGGGTGTACTTCAGAGGTGTTAGGGAGCAAGTGTGTATGCCAGGGGGAATGACACCCAGCACCCAGCAGGGGTGACAGTATTATGACACTGAATACACCAGTAGGTGACAAGTGCTGGCAAGGGCACCCCCATTGGGTGCCCGATCACCCCCCAAGTATACACACAAACTCTCCAACACCCTTATGGTACTCTCCCATGCTACTTCTGCCCCAGGGGCACTCTGGGCATTGAGGTCCGTCTTGTGCCTGGTGGGATGGCATGGGAAGATCCGTCCATCAGGTCCTACAGGTGCACCTAGCATTTAGTGCTAGCCTTCCATTGTGGAATTTCCCAGGTGCTTTGGCACAGGGACCTCCAATGTTCTGGAATTGGGCACATGATCCCTGATGCACCAGGAGTGTGCCACAGCCCTAGATCACCAGAACATTGCAGCGATCTAAGGGATCTTTCTGAATCAGGCCCAATATATCTAAGTCAGGCCAAAACTTAAATTGAAATAATGTGCTTTTAGATATTTTTAAAAAGGGTCAGTGAAGGTACACCCCTTACTTCCCTATGAAGGGTGTTCCAAAAAATTGGGGTAGCCTCACCAAACGCCCCATCCCTGGAGGATTTTGAACAGGATCTTGGTACCAATAAGAAGTCTGCCTTCACTGACCAGAGGGTGTGACCAGGATCATATGCCACCAGGTGGCCTTTCAGGAAGCCCAGGCACAGCCTGTGCAGAGAAATAAATAAAAGGTACAGTAACAAGTAATCAAATGAATTATATGGAATATAAAGCAATTATAATGTACAGTTCAGTTGTAACAGAGCATGTACACAAGTATGCTACATCACATATGTCAAGTTATAAGCTGTGGAGTAAAGACAGGTTTTTAGTAAGAGCTTAAATGGGAACTAAAACTTGATAATTTGATAACTGAAGAAACTGAGAAACTACACCAGTCTCATCAACATAGTAAACTTTGCAAGTACAGGGATCAGTGTAAGAAGACACAGAATGATTGCCATTCTGTACCTCTCAACTGGGCCTCCATTATGAGAGACATCCCTCAATTTATCCCTCAAAACTTCTCTTTCCCACATTCATCCCTTACGGAAACAGTGCTACCCTCATTGAGAAGATACTGTAAACTCAGACACTGAAGCAGAAACAAATCAAAGATGAACACACAAATCTGCACTCAGGAAAATAAATGGACATCTTGAACCAAGCTAAAGTAACTGAAAACAAGGTTGCTATTCTGATAACATTCAGGAGCACTACAAAGCCTCGTTGCTTCAATCTGCGCAGGTCTTCACCAAAGGGCGTGTCCTTACCTGATTGAAACAGCTCTTATAAACCCAAAACTTTAACGATACAGTACCAGAATATTTTAAAGGCATGAAATGATCCTGGTGTAGTGAAATACAAAAACCCACTGATGACTACCCCAAATACAAAACTGAGTATTATTCATAAACAAAGTAAAGTAAAGAATTGGGGGGGTGGATAATGCAAGAGATTGAGGCAAGGGGGAAAGAATTCAGACTTGATGGCAAATGTTGCACAGATAAAGACACTTGTTTCCATAGTGTTCTGAGTTTTTATCTCCATGTATGATAGTGTGTCCTATGTTATGAGGGCCAGTGTTCCACAGTGTTGCCCATTTTGAGTATCTATGTCTACTTTTGAGTGACAGAAGCTTGAGAGGTATACTGACTGTCATTGATAATATCAATAGTTAGAGCAACAATAAAAATGCAGTGGTGGTAGTGGCGGGGGACACCACATACAGAGCTGAATTTATGAGTCATAGGAAATGTGAGAAAGACAACAGGAGCAGAAGTGAATATGAACTGGAAATGCTGAAATGCTTGCCTTCCCCTTTAAGCACAGAAGATCTGATAAGTAAGCCTGAAATACAGTTGTAGATGATGTTTAACAGAAAAAAATTACAATGTGTTTCTCTCTGTTCTTCATTTGCCACAGGAAACCAAAATTGACTGCGTCCGGGTGGCCACCAAAGGTATGCTCATGCTTGCACCTTGCTTTTGTAATACCACTTTCTCTTTTTCCCTTAAATTATTTTCTCTGTTACTACATGCAGACTATTGACATTGCTCCCCCTATCTTCTGATTCTTTAGTTTACTTCCAATTTCTGCAGAAGTGTTTGCTTTGCTGAAAATACACGAAATCTGCTGTAGTGCTATAATGGTTGGAAGTAATCTTTGCATCCCAAGCTGCCTCTTTGAAACTTCTTAAGCCCAACAGAGACACTGTGTTCGCTGATTTCATTTTTTTTGGTTTTCCTTTACTTGTCTGAGGGCTGAAGATTGCTTCTTGCCAACACAGAACTAACAATAATTAAAAGGTGACATTTTAACCATGTTTAACTTTTTCTGTCCCCCTTTTCCAACAGACACACACACACACACACGCACAGACACACATGCACTCACACCCACATACACACATACACACACACACACACGTTTAGTTGAATTCCATGTCAGAACTATCTAGTTGTGAAGCAACAGACCATGATTTTCTTATAGAATTTGAAGCATCTGACTTTTCACCAATTAAATCCCAATCAGCCAACTTGCCTTTTCATTTGAAATAGTCTTTTTTGAAGTTTCAAAAGCCTTGTTCATATTTTTTAGTTTTTGAAACTGAGAAAAACGTGTGCATTCCTTGCAGTGCACCTCATGCACAGTGACAGATTTCCCCATCCATACTTTTAATAAAAGAATCTCACCCCACCATTGCTTCTACAAAAACAATATTTAATATTTCCACTTGTTTGTTTTTATTTTGTTTTCAATATGGGATTTTATCCTGTTGTTTGGTCTTTTGTGATTTTGCCATATTTTGAGGAATAAATAGAGGCAGTTAAACAACAGCCACATTTCTATTATTCTTGTAGGAGCTCAGGGTAAGTTATTTGCTGCTTGGCTTCCCTTTCAGGAAAGTTATTTTGCAGTAAGTGTGAACAGTAAGTGAAAACCAGGCATGTAGTGTACAGTCAAGGGAGCAAATACCATCATAGTGAGATACATTAGGAGGGGGACAGAACAGATCAAGGGAGATGATCCTCTCCCTGCACAAGACCTTACTTAGACTGCACCCTCAGTATGCAGCCAGTTGTGGTCGCTGCAGTTCAGAAATACAATTAATGAAAAATGAGAGGGTCCAGCAGACTGCTACTAATCTAATTAACAACATGGGGGGGGGCAAAACCAATGAGGAGAGAGTGGACATTGACAAAATATTTAACCTAAAGAAGAGAAGAGTGGGCATGATCACAGTGCACTGTTTAATAAAGGGAATAGACAGCATACATATTCACAGATTTGTGAGCTGGTGTGTATTAGCAGAACTAGAGGGCATGCACTCAAACTTAGGGGAACCAGGATACTGGGGAAACATTATTAAAACATTACATCACACAGAGGGTGGTTAACATATGGAATAGCCTACTCAGTAAGGTTGTGGAAGCTTGCACAATTCAGACTGTAAAAGGAACACCAGACAGGTTCATGAAAGAGAATGGCACTGAGAATTATACAGCTTGAGTAGGTGTAACATTTCGGCTGATAAGCCTGGACTTGTATCCATGCTCAGATTCGGTATAGACACTGCTGGACCCTAAGTACCTTCTGCCATTATAATATTGTGCTATTATTTATCTTCAGGCAAGAGGACGCCCTTCCCAAAGTAATCAGTACAGAGCCACTTGCAAACAAATTGTAAACTAAAACTTGCAGACACTCTGGGCTCTGTTTTCAAATTATTTGTCCATAGTAACAGAATGGGAGAAACACTTTGTGTTCTGCAAACCTATTTGCTTGTTTGCTACTAAACAATACCGAGGGGGTGGTCAAACAGAAGGAAATATATCTATTTGCTAGGGTCGGTGCAGTTTATTCCTTCTCTTGGACTAGAAATACTCTGATGCATTGCTTTTTAAGAGATTAGGATGCCAATTAGAGAACTACCTCCAAATTAGTACAGGTAGTTTTATGCCAGCAGGCATTCATGCTCTGTAACTCAAGCAGAGACATTCTAAAAATGCATTGCTTTTTTTTTTGTCACTTTTTTTTCATTCAAAGTATATCTCTCCTTTAATAACAATGAAAGACCTGTCAGCAATGACTGCCTTTTGTTGTGTGGTCCTTGGCACGTGATAAGGCAGACTGTTTTCCTGACCTCCCGCAGTTGTGTGCTGATGGATTATAGCCATGTGTCAGCATCTTCCAGGGCTCCAGCTCAGACCATGAAACACAAGATGATGTTGTTGCACCCTTACCATATTGAATGGTTTAATTTTAGATCCGAAACAACTGGAACATTTTAGGCTTCACTCTGCAGCTTTGGTAGTATGGCACTCAAGCAGTTACTTCCATCTCTGTGGTTCACTGCTGCACACAGGGATATTTCAAAATTTTATGCAGCAGCAGGTTTGAGTTTAATTGTCTGCAGATGGTAGATGATCTGTTTTCCTCACTACTTGCTGCATTTCTAATGGCAGCCAGGCTGTTCTATGTAAATGAGTGATTTTTTTCCCATACAAGCCTGTCCTTAATTTTCCATTGTTTTTCTTTGCATCATTTCCAGCTGCATCGTGTTGCATCTGACTTTTTTTATACTCTTCAATACACACATTTCATAACTTCTTTAACCATTAAAGGACTACTGCAGAAGTGTAGTATGAGGTTAAATAAAGACTGTATGAGCATTCGTTAGCATGGGACCATCAAATGACCTGTTGTCACTTATTGTTTGCAGCTGGGAAAACTAATCAAGTTCATTATAAAAGTAGAGGATTCTTAGTTATTTCAGTGAGTCAACAGGGAAAGTTTCCTTTTTTACAGTATATGAAAATATGTGTAGAGAGGAAAAACATGTAGTTCAGCCATGAGCATTAATAATTAATCCAATGTGATTATCTCTGGCATACAAGATGCCCTAAGGTCAAAGACTTTGGTTCCAAATTTCGGAAAACCTGTGGGCATCCAGGCCAGTGGGGGAGAGAAGACTGTTTGGTCTTGGAGAAAGTGGCTGCCAAACCCTGCTCATTGCCCCCAAGAATGGGAGCCCTCAAACTGCACACCTGCTGATGACTGCGGAGCAAGGACTGGCAGGCAGTAGTGATGGGGTAGCCTTTGGCTATGTCCTTAGCAGCTGCTCCCACCATACTATGGGAGAAGTGTGCCTGGGAGCCAGAAAATAGGAATGAGTAATAGAAGGAAAACTGGGAGAGGGAGATTAATAAGAAATGCTCATGTGGCATTTGTAACATCTATCAAGCACAAGTTGTGCATTTTGAGAGATATATTCCCTTTCGGGCCCTTGTGATCATACAGTATTTTCAAAACAGAAATTATTTAACAAGCCATTTCAAATATGCAGGTTTCCTTGGATGTGAAAAATCATATCTAATGGACACCATTTACAACATTCACAAATTATTGAAAATGAAGCAGGAATAAAATTATAAATGTTTGCACTGTGAAAATCATTGACTAACAAACTAAGACTTATAGTACATACAGTGTCATTTAAAGGTTTCTGCCATCATAAATGCACACCAAGCAGCAAAGAGATATAACTACTGTAACTGGTTTTACTGGGCACTTAATGCATGACATTACTAAATGCACAGTTGGGCTGAACGAGTCACTCACTAACAGTTGTGCAGTGATTGTATTGCACATCCAAGGCTTGTGTGCAGTTTTGCTGTGCAAATTGCACATTCCTGAAAATAATAACCCAATTTGTTTTAGAATGCTCAGGTTTCACGAAAGCAAGAAGGCTGGATTTTGCTTTCTAAGGAAGCAAACTGATGAACTTACTCAATTAAATGAAACTTGCAATAGAAGGATCTAGGCTCTGTTGTGTTTCACCTCTACATATACTTATCTATACTTTCACTGTTGATTAAAATATATAAGTCAATTACTGACCAAGATTCTTCTTGCTAGTCTAGCTTCAGTCTGGCTTTTTTCTCATGCATGCTGACCTGGAAATCTTCCTTTGCCTTAGCTGCGATAATTGTGACTCAGCTTACAACACCATACATACGCATCGCCCCTGCTGCAGGTGACGACCAACTAACAGGTCAGACATTCAAGTATAGACAGTCATCTTGGCAATTTTCTTTCTGTTTTGATTTTTTTTAACTTTGCATTTCTCATTTCTTGCTTGTTGAGTCTTTTCTTTTCCCCACCACATTGGAGCTTCTAGGTTTAGCTCTAGAGTTTCAGCACATTTAATGTTGTTCCCAGTATGCAAGGCTTCTGTTTCACCCATGCACATGATAGACACTCCACTGCATGCTTCCATTGTGTACTTTTTCTGTGGGATGTTCCTGTTGGGATAATGTTATCAGAAGTGAAGCTGTCTTTGCCTTGCATAAGTGAGCAGGGATTTTGTGGAGAGGAGGCAGAGGGGAGGGCTTGATTACATAATGCCTATTGTTTCTGACATATTTTACAAGTGGGCTGTTGCACCACCATGCTACATTAAAACTGAGAGGTGTCAGCCCTCTTAATTGTTCGTGGGGATGATAGCTCTAGCATTGATCTAGACCATGGATTGAATGGTCCCAAATGAATCCAGCTTACATGAACAACAAATAAATGTTCAGGAGCTGCAACAATTAAAGGGGAAATACATCCAAAATTTACAGCATTTGTTGTGCAGAGTATTTTGATTTGTGGGTGTAGTCCTAGTGTATCCTTTCCTTTGTTTGCTGTTAGGATTGTTTTTCTAAACCTGCCTATTAATTGTATGGCCCCTTGGGATCTCCATGTTTGAATTTTTCATTGCTTTTCTTTTTCCAACAAAATGCCTTCTGTTTCATGTGACAGTGCTGTTTGTGGCCATAGATTCAACAGGTGCTGGTTCAGAGTCAGGTTTACAGTAGTAGAGCTGTGATTTTAATTGCCTCTCTGTATCCACTGAGCACTAGTTAAGGCTCAATATGACTCTTGGTGAGCTGTGCTGGGCAGCTGGGCCCAGTGTTCACCAAGATTATTCAGTGTTCTTTGTTGGAGGGGGGTCTTCCATTCGGCATTGCACTGGTGAGACCCCTTCTCAAAAAAAAAAGTTGAACCTGGATATCCTGGCAAACTTATGGTCTTTGTCTAACCTGCCTTTTTTAGGCAAGGTTATTTAGAAAGTTGTTTCATTGCAGCTGGAGACACACTTGGCAACCTTTGACTTGCGTGAACCTCTCCAGTCAAAATTTAGGTCAAAGTTCAGCACTGAGACTGCTCTGGTCAGGGTGTGTAATGACTTGCTCGGGGCAAGGGATAGAAAAGAAGGTCAGTTCTTGTTCTCCTGGATCTTTCCTTAGCATTTGATACTATTGACCATAGGCTTTTATTGGACTGACTCAGGGAGTACATGGGACTCACCAGCAAAGTGATTAGCTGGTTTGAGTCCTACCTCAGGGGCAGGTCTCAAAGGGTGGTGTTGGGTAGTTTCTCTTCATGCCCAATGAACTTATACTGTGGTGTACCCCAAGGGTCAGTCCTTTTGCCCATGTTGTTTTTGGTGTATATACTGCCACTGGGCAGGATAATTAGGCAGTATAGAGTTGGGTTTCACTGCTATGCAGATGATACTCAGCTCTATCTGTCTTTTGCACCTCAGGATTGTGGAGCAGTGGATGTGCTGGACCAATGTTTGGCCTAGATCCAGGGCTGGATGTCAATCAAGGTGGCTGAGACTCAATGCAGAGAAAATTGAAGTACTTGAGCCAGGAAGGGGGGGGGAGGTGGCAGTATCTGGGAGGGAAATGGGGTTTTGTCTTGGTGCCTCTTGGTTTAATGCTGCTGAGGAGGTGAAGAATCTAGGTGTCATTCTGGACAAAAGGCAGACATTTGAGGCTCACATGTTGACAGCTATCAGGAATGGCTTCTACCATCTGAGGAACATTAGCCAGATTTGTTCCCTTATCCCCCCTGAGAATCTGTCCTCTGTAGTACATGCTTTCGTGACCTCTTGGCTTGATTACTGTAACACCCTCTACCTTGGGGTCAGTGGAGGTATGCTTTGACACCTGCAGCTGGTGCAGAACACAGCAGTGAGTGCATTGACTGGCCTTTTGAGGACTAATCATATTACCTTGGCTCTGTGGGAACTGCACTGACTGCCAGTAAAGTGGCATATTTCCTATAAGGTTGACTTGCTAACTTATAAGGCCCTACTTTGTCTGGGTCTGGGCTACCTGTGTGAGCTTCTTCATCCTTGCCAGCCTACTCATCCCCTCTGTTCTGCCAAGGACAATTTCCTGGTTGTCTCCAGGACCAGACTCAAAACATCTGGGAATAGGACCTTTGAAGTAGCTGCTCTGCTATGATGGAATTTGCTCCTGAGGGCCCTTAAGGAGGCCCCTTCATTGAAAGTCTTTAAAAAGGGGCTTAAAATCTTTCTTTTTGCTCAGGCATTTGGTGTCCAAATTATGTTATTTATAAGGAATGTATTTATTTATTTACTTGCAATCCTGCTGTTGGTTTGTATCTTGGGTGTAGGTTGTAGTTTATATTTCTGTTGTTTGTTTATTACTATGTATTTCAGCATTTAAGTGTTTGCTATTTCCTTCTTGCACTGGTACCCTCGGCCTCTGGGGAAGGGTGCCATAAATAAATAAAGCTTCTACTACTACTAGGTTCCCAGTTGGTCAAACACCTGAGGGATAATTGAGTGAGCTGTTCTTTAAGAAAACAACTATAGTCGTCATTAATTATAGCACTGATGACCTGTGGTGATTCGTGTGCTTTTTTATGGCTGTGTAGTTTGATGAAACAAAAAGCTTTAAAAACAAAACATTTACTGATGCTGCCTAGGCCCGTATACCATTACTACAGTGATGGTAAGACAGTGAAGACCAGTACAGCGACAGAATTGGCTGTTTGCTGTACTAATCTGCTGTTTTACTAGCACTACTGTCTCTGGGGAGTTTGCCCCATCCCCGAAACAACTCCAACTCAGAGCTGGCAATCTTTAGTGTGGGGTGTGTGGGAGGCAGAGCCCCCCCCCCCAGAGAAAAACACTTGTGTTCCTAGATGGCACAATGCTGACTGTCGGCATTGTGCCATTGCTGTAATGGCATTCAACAGGATTCCTGTCAATGCGGCATGGTGGAACTAGCTAGGCCAAGAGGCAACTCTAGAAACAAACATATTGGATTAGAAGAAGTTATTTAGTTGAGCCAGAACATCAGGTTCCTAACAGCAGATTTCTGCTACAGTAGCTATCACTCACTGAATCAACGATCTTGGACTCATCACTGTCACAAGGGACAGGAGGCATTGTATGAAAAAGAAAAGTAATAAAAAATGCAAACATGGCGATTACCAGGGGCAATGAAACTACAAGGCAAATTTAGAAAAAAACTCCCAAAGCTAATAAAGGAAAAGACACAGTAGGAACACACACACACATATCAAAACACTACACATGTTCTTGCAAATTTTGACTGTAGTTCTCCTTTAAAGGTGTCTGCACTGCATATGTTATAGGCAGACTTAAAGCATTCATAGAGTCATTATAACCAAGGCCATTAGAATTATGTGGCTCTGCTGGCTACAGAACACATATCCTGCCAGAGAATGTACTGTATGTATAGCCACAGAATTCACCAGGTGTGATGATTTTTATCTATAAAATGGTACTTTTCAATACTCCAGGGTCAATTTGTTTTTGTCCTTAGACCCCCTCTCCCACAGTCTATATCTGATGTCATCACTGACATCACATGGTATGTTACCAAATGGATTGACAGAAAACTTCCACCAAAAGAAAGAATTCCTGCCACTAAAGTGAAATAGAGCTGTGGTGGACATTTGCTAGTCATGTTGCAGAACATATGGCTGGGGTGCTGCAGGGAACTAGGGGCCCTGATCGAATTCATGTCAACTGGACAATGTGGTGGCACATTTCCAAAAATTAATCCTATGGAACAAACTCTCAGAGAAAGCATGGCAAGTGAGAAGTGTGTTGACTCTTTTAAACTCAAGGTGGCTCAGTTCCTCTTGGAGAATAACATTACTGGGTACAACATTTAATTCATTGGGAACGTGAAGGTCAGGAGGAGCATCACTCACAGCAAAATCAATATGCTTGAGAGAAACAGGTGGCTCACTAGGCCTTGAGTTCCCAGATGTTTCAGCCACTGGTGGTTTACCTCCCCATAGGACCAAAGTCCATAAAATGTACTGGTAGCTTTTCCATTAAAATAAGACAACAGCTCTTTCTCATTATATTGAACACTGCATCTGCCTGGATAGCAGCGCAGGAGCATGATGCAGCATTGGTCTTTTGTCATCCAGTTTTTCGTATGTTCCCAGATAAACTCATATAGTGCAGCCCACCTAAAACATGGCTTGAAGTGTGCCCAACACAGTACTTATCAGTGTGTTTAGCCCGGATTGCTGATTTTTTTTACTTGTTGAATCTTTGTTTGTCTGCACATAAGCAAAAACATATGAGAATATCTGGGGCCAGATTTAACAAAGTCCTCTAGCCTGTAACAAAAATGTTGCAACCAAGTCTGAGAACAATCAATGCCTCAAGGATGGGCTAACATTCCACCAATTTTACTGGTAAACTGTGGCTGCATTTCCTTCCATAGTTCTGAATTTGACCACTCTTACCATGATTGTACCATACCAGTGAGCTGAAAAAACCTGCAGCTAAAAAGATGCTGCTGCCACCAAGATGGGAGGCACAATATGTCTAATTGGTATAAACACTTAGGATGTATTCTACAGTTCTCCCCTCCCTAGTAAGGGACTGGAAGGAAGTGTAAAAACTCAAAAACAGTTTTAGATGGGAGCCTAGATGGTATGATTTATGGTTGTGTGTCCCAATTTTGGGGCACTGTTGTCTTGGAAAATAAATGTTGAGCTTCAAAATGTTCTTGCAGGAGAAAATCCAACACCACTAAAGTATTTGAAAAATACTTTTGGCACTATCCATCTGAACTTGCCAAAATTTACACATCCCAACGGTTTTAGGCTTTGGAAAACCTGAACCCCGTATATAATTTTAACCGCTGCCTCCCAAATAGTCTGAACTGACAAGTAAAATCTAAACAACTATGAGTTGGCTGGTAAACCACCTCTGGCCAGTAGCTTTTTTTTCTAGTCACTGTTGGATTGCAGAATAGATCACAATTGCATAGTTGTGACTGGTCAGTTTCAAGTCTAATTCTCTCAACCCCTCCCCCTACCCAGAATGTTTTCTGTAAAGGGAACAACATGTTTGATACTTTTCTTTAAAAATGCTAATGTTCCTGGGAAATATATGCACTGTTTTCTCTCTCTCTCTCTCTTTTGACCCCTGCCCAACTTCAGCAATTAAAAGGTGCGTTTACACACACTGGGTACTGGCATCATTACCTGTATGTGAAGGGCACTGCTGTAACCATTTCCAGTGTGTCCACACACAGGAGCCATGGAGTGGTGCAGATGCTGGGAGTGTGTGTTGCAGGTGGCCTGGTTCCTCCTCCTCCTTGTGTTTTATTATGTTCCTCCACTGGTTTCCAACCCTGCAAGTGCATAATTTCAGATAGTGTTGAGCATTCACACATGGACCATTTCATCTCCCCACCATTGCAGAGTTTCATAGGAGCTGAAAACAAACCTATAAAGTATGTTATGGCACCTGACCTAAGCTACAAGGGACCACTTGTAACTCAGTGGCAGGAGTCCTCAAGGGTGGCACACTGTGTTTCTATGTCTGAGAGTAAGCCATTACCTCCAAAGCACCTAGCTGCCACTGGCTTAAGGAGCAAGAGACTACACGTTGTTGCCAAACTCAGGCCTTCCAAGCAAAACCCACGGAGCTGCTGCCATGTCCTTGTTCTGGCATAAAACCTTTTTAAAACAATTGACTAAAATGTTCCCAAGAATACTGACAAGTATGTTGTTCTGGGAAAACAATACTAGTGCTGTACAAAGATGTGCAGTGTTACTAGCATTGTACACATATCTATAGTAGTATAAGGGGACATCTTCACACCCTTCCAGTCAGGCTCCTCATTCATTTTGTTGTTTATGCTAATGCTCATGAAAGGAGCATGTGAGGGTTCTGGCTCTGTTCCACCTGCTGAGCATTCACTGTGCTGTGGCCTGGTGAGCATTCTGTTAGTACAGCCAAACGGGCACTTGGGATTTCTACTGGCAATGTTCTGGATGCCATTCCAGGATGCTACCACCAACCTAAGGGAGCACTTACTCTGTCTGAGTTAGTAGGAGATTCCCATATAGAGTAGCCTGCTTTATTTACTTATTTAGTTGTTGGTAACTAGGTAAGTACACTACGAAAAAACAACCTGTTCTTAGGAATAATCTGGGATGAACAGAGCTAACAGCAAGAATACACTAGTAACAGAAATGTGGCAAAAATCAAGGAGTCACCTCATCACAGTTGTAGAGGCCAGGAGATGCAGGTATTTATTTTTTTATTGCAAACATTTCACCAGGAAGACATACCGAGCTGATAACAGCTCATTTTCAGATACATCCTGGGGTGAAGGGTAAAGGAGAACAGTACAAAAGGAGAGAAAAAAACAGAATTACCTGCAACACAAAAAGAGAAGACATACACAGCAATACAGTATCTCAAAGGACCATAATCAAAAAACATTTCAAGGCAAACCACTGCAACAAGTACATGTAGTAAATAAAAACTGAACTTTGATAGGCAGGAGGAAATTACTCATACAGATATGGGGAGGGGGGGAGGAGAGCAAAATGGCCAGGGCATTTGGAAGTCAAGAGGTAGAGGTAATGGACAGTTAATCATTCAAAGGGGGTTTTGACTGTGAACTCCGATACAGGGCTGGTGCTGGAAACCAACAGGTAGTCAACCTGATAATACTGAGCAGTGAGAAAAATGGACCCGAACTCATGTAGAAACACCCAAATGCTGGGCATATTGTTAAAATACAGCTTTATTCAAAAATGTGCTTCAAAATATGGTGGGTACAGAATGAACTGTTAACCACTACTGCCCACCCTCCAATCAGATCTGGATGTAATGCATAAAATTAGCTTGTATATGCAAGTTTCCAAAGTCATTAATTTCTTTGGCTAGTGCTACCATATGAACTATCATAGAAAGATATATTTTTATCCACCCAGCCAAAATAACTGTATACTGTGTTTAAATAGAACTTGGGGAACATAAAAGACAAGAGGCAAAAGCATGACGAGCAGTGTATAGCTGCTGAAAAGAGGGCTGAGAAAATGCTGGGGTGCATCAAACTGGGGGTAACCAGTAGGGTAGGGAAAATAATCCTTTGATGTTACAAGGCCCTGCTTAGGCGAGGCCCCACATTGAGTATTGTGTTCGGTTATAGCCTCCTGAATACAAAAAGGACATTGAGGCAGTTAAGGGTGTAATGCAGGGCCACCAAAATAATCAAGGTTACTGGGGAAAAGGTGACATCATCTGAGTCTTCCACATACTCAAGAATATCAATAAGATTGAGCAGACAGAGATGACTGATCTGTTATCTTCCTGCAGGGTGTGGGGACATGCCCTGAAGCTCATATGTAGTAAGTTCAGGGGAAACATTTGGAGGCATTTCTTCTCAAAGAGGGTGATGAACCTATGACTCAGCATACTAGTGGAGACAGTGGACATGAAGACAGTGCAGGCCTTCAAAGTAAGCCTGTGGTGTGTTTGTTTACCAAGGTTTTCTCTGTACCCTGCGTAGTAGTCTGAGTAAGGAGTCCCAACAAATGAATACATGTTTATTTGTTTGTTTGTTGTTTGTTTAATTTTGTTGACCCGGTAAGCCCACTGGGCCTAGAAGTCCCTTTTTCAGCGGCGACCGGGGATACAGATGGTAAGCAACTGAAGTTGAACCAGATTAAGCTGTTGGTGGTATTTTTAGTGAATGAAGGAAATTTGGCCAGGACACCGGGGAAATTCCCCTACTCTTTCCGATAAGTGCCATGGGATCTTTAACATCCACCTGAACTACCACCAGTCCAGGCAGATGGGACCTCGGTTTAACGTCTCATCCGAAAGACGGCACCTCAGAAGTGCAGCACCCCTCTCATGCTACACTACAGTGTCAGTACTGGGATATTAACCCAAGTGCCAGATGTGTTAACTGAACCCACAGCCCTCTGATCTCCCGGCCTCAGAGGTGAGTGTGCTACCTACTGAGCCACTGACACTGAATGTCTGTCCAGCATATGTATTCAACCCTGCTTATGAAGCCTAAGGGGGCTGACATATGAACATAGAGTCCCTTGGAAGCTTAAATTACTATGTTACTATGTGTTATGTTTATCTATGAGATATAATGTACAGTATACATATTTTTGCTAAAAACTATGTTAGTGCACCAGTTAGGGTTCAGATTAAAGCAACAAAAGTAGCGAAATGTGGTGTTAGGGTTCCAACCCTAACTCCCCACCCCACCCCCCAAGCAGCAAAAGGTAACAACATTACAGTTTTGACTGTCCTGAGTCTTGGCAGATCAGGGGTGGGGTCTTCCTTGGGGCTCTCAACCCTAATTCTCACCCCATTCCCCCAGCAAATAAGTTCAGATATGATCTGTTTTCTCTAGGCAGGGCCCACAGGTTGTTGGAAACATATGAGGAGACTCAGTTCTGTATGTCTGAAGACTATATCAGAATGGGATAATCATTAGGGCTGAGAACCCCAAGGAAGACCCCACCCCTGATTCGCCAAGACTCAGGACAGCCAAAAATGTAATGTTTAACCTGTTGATGCTTGGGAGGTGGGGGTGGTGAGTTAGAGTTGGAAATCCTTACACCATATTTCCTACCTTTGTTGCCTTAATCTGAACCCTAACTGGTGCATTAACACAGTATTTAGCAAAGAATGTCCTTTCTTTTTGAGACAGCAAAATTGTATCCTCATTCAGGCAGGTCCCTTAAGGACCTGTGTGAACACATCCTTCTGGCTGTGGAAGTACAGGGCCATCTTGGCCCTGTACTTCCATGCCTCCAGGGAAGCAATTTATCTGCTCCATTGTAATTGCTTTTGTGGGGCTTGCTCCAAAGACAAAAAATACATGAAGTGTGCCTCTTAACACCTGGCCATTGATTATATATGGACAAACAATTTTTTTGTTTGTTTTGTTTTTTTAGTTATAAGTCAGTACATTTTTTTCTTTTGGTTTAGTCTGAAAGTTGCTATGGTTGTAGTCCAAGACAAGATGAACATTTGGTGCATTTTTGATGATGATTGGACTTTAATTGTAGATTTGGCACCATGGTGAAGTTTGAAGGTAATTTTGGGATGCAGTGCATACCCCATTATTTTTTTGAGGGGAGGGTTATTATGTGTTACTCTTGTAGTATTCACTGTGAACTTGTTTTGATATATAGATTGTCCCTTAACTCCAAATATTGGTGGAGTTATGGCTTGTTAAAATTACAATGTTACACTATGGGAAGTTTTTTTTTATTATTATTATGTGTTTTATATGTGTATCTTTAGTTGATATTTCATAGGGACTTAGTCTTGTGGTATTCATTCAGACCTATCCTTTGATATGCACACTGTCCCTTAACTCCAAAGACTGATGGAGTTACAGCTTCTTAAAGTTGCAATGTTATCCAATGGACATTTTCATTTTCTAATTTTTATGTTTTTATATGGCTTCTGAATTCTTTGAGGGTATTATGTGATAGTCTTGTAGCACTCATTGAAGTTTTTTTTTTGTATATAAGATAGTCCATTAACTCCAAATATTGACTGAGTTATGGGCTTGTTAAAGTTGAGATATTATCCTATGGGAATTTTAATTTTTATGTTTTTATGTCTATTTTAGTTGGCATTTCTTAGGGATTTAGTCTTGTGGTACTCAGCAAGACCTTCCTTTTGATATGTAGCTTGCTACTTAACTCAAAATATTGTTGGAGTTACAGCTTGTTAAAGTTGCAGTGTTATCCTATGGGAATTTTCATATATTAATGTTTATGCTTTTTATGTTGTCCCTGATTGTTTTGGGGTGGAAGGTAATATGTATTAGTCGTGTAGTACTTATAGAGATTTTTCTGCTATACAGATTGCCCCGTTACTCCAAATATTGACAGAGTTATGGCTTGTTAAAGTTGAAATGAGCAGAAAAAAATCTAAGTCCAAATTCTTCTTTTATATGAACTTATCTTATTTCATGAGATTTCTGTGAACTCGCAAAAGAAGATTGGTTCATACAAAAGAAGAATGTGAAAAAACTCTTAAGTCCCAATTCTTTTTTCGTATGAACTCATCTTCTTTCATAAGATTTTCCTCAACTCATGAAGGAAGATGCCTTGTACAAAAGAAGGTGAAAACCCTAAGCCAAAATTCTTGTTTTGTGTTCACTCATCATATTTTTTCTGAGATTTTTGTGAGCTCACAAAAGAAGAAGCCTTCAGACCAAACATATTCAGAAAAAAAGAAGTCCAAAATCTTGTTTTGTGTGGCCCAAATCCTCTTTTGTATGGCCCTAGTCCTCTTTCATGAGTCATATGAAAATTAAAAATTGTCTTACAAAAGAGGAATCTTTTAAATGTTTTAAACATTTAGGGGTCAGTTCTGAATTCTAGAATCCTCCCATTTAGCAAAATACATGTGTTGGTGTCTCTGCAGAACAACATTTTTATGGGTTTTCAAAAAAGTTTAAAAAAAAAACAAGATAGCCATCATACAAAAAGATGAATTTCTTCTCATGAAAGAGGATTACACCTAACCAAACTGAAACCCTCTTTCATATGGTTAAATTCTTCTTTCATATCAAATATCTATCCAAAAGACCTCATTGAGCATCATCAGAACCAAAATTTCAAATCCATATAACTTAGGAATGGATTAATATTTTTTCCACCAAACCAACAAAAGGCATCATTCTGGGGCAAGCCCTTTCTACCTTTAAATTTTCAGACCACAATTCCAAACTTCTGGATGCTAGGCAATGCCACAAAAAAACAGCAAAATACCACAATGTTTCCTAAAAACTTATTGTCTAGCTCTCTGAATCGGCACCATGGTGATGTTTATTTTTTTTTTTTTACATATACTTCATTTTTATTCATTTTGCAATGAACAAAAAAATATATTCATTGATTCCAGGTATAGGATTTGTCACAAGATACATTATGATAGGTAATACAAAGCCCTTCTTTCATTGTTACATCACTGTGGGGTGATATACAGCAACTTATCATTATAATCGAGAGTTTAAACAGTATAGATGGTTGCAGCAAGACCATGGACAACCATACCTAGAATAGAATTAAACAAAGTCCAGAGAGTCCCTTCATTTCAGATGGACCTATGTCATTTGACCTAGCCCAGGAGTCCATGAAATGCCAAAAAAAAAAAGAGAATACTCCCTTTCATAAAAGATAATGGAGATGTCCCTCAAAATTGCTCTCAAACATCTTTAAACATCAGATTTAAATGTGTGTTTTTTTGTTGTTTTTTAATTTATAGATATAAAGGTTCCCAACATTTCTATCTAACAACACTCCCAGCCCAAGCTTCACCACTAGATGCTAACAATAACTTCAAGGTAAACCTTTTACTCCCAAAACATGTTGCATTAAATCTGGTGTATACAACATTTTTCTCATAACTTAACCTTTAAACATGCTCAGAGAAAGATAAATAAAAAACCATAATAGTTTCTAGACTTAATCTGGCTTTTTGAAGTGAATAAAACTTTCTCCAATTAAACTACCCTGTGTGTTACCAACAGGCCCTATTTAGTACAAACCAGTCATTAGTTTTTGTTGTGAGTAAGAGAGTCCCAACTTTCAGGTTTTACCTTCTTTCTCCTCCAAATCAGAGTGACCAGATTTAGCAAAGTCCACCCGGATCATTTCTAGCTTATGACCCGCATCTGCTGGATCATTGTAAATAAAAGTTTTCCCAGCACATATGATCTTCAGCCTCACCAGCATTTGAAGAGCATGATTAATTCCTAGTTCTCGCAAACCCGCTCAAACTGTGTCAAATCCACAATTTTTTTGGGGGGGGTTATTATGTGTCAGTCATGTAGCACTCACTGTAACTTTGTTTTGATAAATAGAGTGTCCAGTAACTTCAAATATTGGTGGAGTTATGACTTGTTAAAATTGCAGTGTTATGGAAATTTTTGTTTTTTAATTTTATGTTTTTATATGTACATTTTCAGTTGGTATTTCATAGGGACTTGGGACCCCATTTTCAAAAAATTAGCACGGCACACACACACTGGGTTTGTGCCACACTAACCTGGAATAGTGCTAGCTGTAGGAGCATGCCCATATTCAAAGGGCACAGATGCACGATGCACCCCTGACAGTACGCTGAAATCCCATTAACTGGCACAAGTAGAGTAAAAAATTTAAAAAAAAGCTAGGGATGATGCTACTGAGCAAGTCAGTCCCAGTAACAATGAGCACATTGCAAAATAGGTAGAGGTGATACTTCTCTTCAGGAGGATGAATGGTGTTTAGTCACAAAACAAAACATAGAAAGAGGAGAAGAGTACTATGTGTGTCTGAGAATACTATTGCCATTATGAACAAGTGTAGATTACTACAAACTGAAGTTGCACAAAATGAACAAGTTATGGCAACAAATACTGTTACATCTCCAGCTAAAAAAATTGTCATTAGTGACTCAATAATTGGTTCACAGATACTCATGTGTACAGAAATTGTAAACTGAACACTACCATATCCTGTTTGCCAGGAGCTAGAATCAATGACATAAATAACAGCTGACTGCCTTAATTTAGCAAATACATCATCTGTTATTATCCATGTTGGCAGCAATGATGTAGACAGGTCACATGAAAAAGATATCAGCCAAGTGCTAGTTGACCTGAGAAATAAATTCAAACCCAGAGGAGGTAAGGTGACAATCTCCTGTATCCTCCATATTCCTAAAGCACATCCTGAGAAAAATCTAACAATTATAATAATTACCACTCAACTGTTTTACTCATGTAAAAGAGAAAATATTTGTTTTCTAGATCTGTGGGACAACTTTAAAAAAACAGCCTAGTCTTTTTTTCAAAAGATGGCTTGCATCTTAACAAAAATGTTGCAAGACTCCTCAGAGAAAAACTAATATTGTCTGTAGAGGGTGAGTTTAAACTGAATTCAGAGGGGGAACATCTCTATTCTGTCACTATGGGCATGAGCAAAACAAAAATCACAAATCTTTAAAAATAATAAATCACCACTCACTGTTGAGTTGCATGCTTCTAAATGCATGAAGCATGACAAATAAATTGGAAGAACATCAAGCTATTATTCATAAAAAGAACAATGATGTCATAGCAATTTCAGGGACCTTGGTGGTCATATACCCTGGAGTGGGGGAAAAAACATTGAGGGGTAGGTTTTATTTAAATTAAACATAACTAACAAGAAGGGAGGAGGAGTTGCCCTCTATGCTCACTCTATTCTATTGATATCTCCAGTAATGTTAGAGTGTCCAACTCAACAAAATCAGTTTAGGTGAAAATGAACACTGATAAGTTGAACCCTTTAATACTTGACATGTGCTATCATTTACCAGACACACCTAGTGAAATTACAAATGAGATCATAACTGAAATTGAAACAGCATGTGAACTTGGTTAGGTAATACTATTAAGTGATCTTAATCTGGGCGACATAATTTGGACCATTATGGCTGCTCACAGTGCTGCTTGGAACACATTTTTAAGACATTGTGAACAGACCAACATGAAGCAGTTTGTAAATGAACCTAGTGGAGGCACCAAAACCATGGATATCACAGTGGGTACCAAAAATGTATTAATTAAAATTAGTCATAGTGGATCACGGCTATGTAATGGTGACCGTAATACCATATATTTTAATATTCACATGGGTTATAATAAAATCTTTGGGACTACAAAAATCTTTATAATAAAGCCAATGTCTCCTAAATCAGTGACAAACTCTCACAAATTAATTAAAATATACTATTAGCGCATAAGCTCACAGAGAATATGTGGAGGGTACTGAAAGAAAAGTACAGTTATGTAAGAACTTACCATAACAGTAGATCTTCGAGAGGAGCTCTTTCAGCAGACAGCACTGATAGGACTGAAGCTGCCAAGCACCAGGACCCCACAGAAAACATCTAGCTAGCAGTCTACAGTGAGGAACTGCCCCTGCCAACATCAGCACTCTGACATCTGCCTATCATATAAAAGGGGTGGTCCCCCAGACCTACCTCAGTTCTCCTGCTTGACAGAACAGAGCACAAAGCAAGGAAAAGATAACTGAGGCAGACCCTCATGCCTCTTAACAAAGGGGGTTAAAATTAACACCTCCCATTTGCTGATGTAGAAGACTATGGACATGTTGTCCGTCTGTACCCATAGCTGGCCAGGAAGAATGTGGGTCTGGAATGCCTGCAGAGCATACAGAACTCTTCTCCTCTCCAGTACATTGATGTGGAGTTGCTGCTCTGTCTCAGACCAACTGCCCTGGGTCTGATGGTTGGCTAAATGAGCTCCCCAGCCCAGGCCCAAGGTATCCATGGTGAAGATCTGCTGATGAGAAACAACATGGAGGAGACCCCCTGAAGGAGATTAGAAGGGTTCTGCCACCACTCCAAGGTCCTTTTCAATGGAGCCAAATCCAGCACCAGTTTATCCAAGTTGTCTGTGCATTGATCCCATTTGGATCACAGTTTTCACTGGGGAACCCTCATATGGAGACGGGCCAGGGGAAACCATGGTTATAGATGCTGTCATGTGCCCCAGCATGTGAAAAAACATCCTGGCTGTAACCTGATGACTGGAGGATACCAGTTGGGCCTGTACAATTAAGTGTTCTTCCCTGTCCTCCAGCAGGAAAGCCTTGCCCTGAGATGAGTCCAGGACTGCTCCTATGTATTGAAGGCATCGGCATGGAGAGAGGCACGACTTAGGCAGATTGATCATGATTCCTAGGGTCTGGAAGAGCTGAAAGGTCTGTAACAAAAGATTTCTGGAGTAGGCTGTGAGCAGCCAGTTGCTCAGATACAGGAAGACATAAAAGCCTTTCCTCAGAGCCACAGCTACCACTGCCAGGTACTTGATAAAGACCTGAGGTGCCGAGGAAAGTCCAAACGGGAGGGCCCAGAACTGAAAGCGGTCCCCCTGAAAACAGAATTGGAGGACGTGGTGGTGGGTAAAGAAAACCTGGATATGGAGGTAGGCATCCTGCATATCCAGAGAACAGAGCCAGTCCCTCTGGTGAAGGAGGGGCAATAGGCCCTCAAGAGTCACCATTCCGAATCACTTTTACTCTATGTAGAGCTTCAGGTGACTAAGATCCAGAATTAGTCTCAGGTCCCCTGTTTTCTTGGGGATCAGGAAAAAGTGGAAGTAGAACCCTCTCCCTCTTTGATTTGGGGAATGGGCTGTATGGTCCTTTTGCACAGGAAAGCCCGAATCTCTTCTCGGATAAGATAATGTGGTCTTGAGGATAATGAGAAGGCTAGAGATGGTTTTCCAGGAACTCTAGAGTATTATCCCATTCGATGAGCTAAAGCACCCATTGGTCTGAGGTTACTGCATGCCACTCATCCAGGTATAGGGAGAACTGACCTCCAACCACCTCCCCAAGGGCTTGGAGGTCAGGCAAGGAGTCAAGCAGATGAGCCAGGGGTGGGCAGAGCCACCTGTGAGCACTCTTGGGGCCCTGGGGTGGATTCTAAGCTGGTGGGATGTTGACTTTGCACTTGAAGAGCCTTTCAACTGCTGGCCCTTAGAGGGCTGTCAAGAGGACCAGCGAAAGGACTGGCATTGGGAAGGCCATGACTGGGAGCAGTACATGGAATGTACTGACCTCAGGGCCTTGCCAGATTCCAGAAGGTGGTAGATGATATCCTGGGCATCTCCCCTGAACAAGACAGAGCCCAGACAGGGCATCCATGATATTGGCCTGAACATCAGGAGCAAACCCAAAGATCCTGAGCCAAGAGTGCCAGTGTATGCAGATCCCTGCTGCCACCCCACATCCAGTAGCATCTACCATGTCATATGCTTCCCTCAGCACATGGTTGCGTAAGTCCGAACCAGATTTTAAGAGTTGGGCTAACTGCATTTTAGTGGGCTCTTCAGGGAGGGATTGAACCAAATCCCTTGCCTGGTCCCAAATGGCATTCTGATATTGCAACATATGGGCCAAATAGTTCTGGGCCCAGATGGCCAGAGTGGTAGAGGAATACAACCACTTGCCCAACTGGTCCAGTTGATGGTATTCCTTGTCGGGATGGTGGATGCTAAGGTGCTTGGATTTCTTGGTGTGGTCATAAGCCGCTTGCATGACCACTGAATCTGCCATGGGGTGTTCGCCAAAGAAGTCTTTTGCCCACTGGCACATGGTAAAGATGATCCACCTTCTTGACTAAGACCAGGGTGGTTGGGGGATGATTCCATGCCACCTTGGTCACATCATCATAAGAGTCAATGAGTGGGGGTACCAAAAAAGGGAAGGTATCCTTTTTCTGGAGGTAAATAGCCAGATGGCGGCACTCCAGGTCAAGCTCTTCGGTCTCCCATCCCATATGGTGCATCACATCTTGGAAAGACGGATCATCAAGAGGAGACTCAGGGATTTCCTTGGGAGGTTTGTGATCACCAGAGGGGCCACGGGAGTCCTCTGATGAATCCGAGGAGGAAGAGGAGAAGTTGTACCTCAATGGTTCACTGTCTGGGACCAATGTCAGGGGGCAGTGGTCTTCTTTGTGCTGATCAGAAGACTCCTTGTGACCTCCAGAAGACCCAGTAGTACAGGTGCAATTGGGATCTGCCTGATCTGAATCTTGGGGAGGGGGGTCCCTGGAAGGAGGAGGAGGAGGGGAAGTGGGCATGTAGAAGCTTCCTTGTCCTTCATAAAGGTCCACCAAGCCATAGATAAGGCATTATAATCCACCATTAGAGGTGGAGTATATGGTAGATAAGGGTACTAGGGAGGAGGGTTCATATATATTGGCGGGAGAGGAGACGTAGGGTACCCTGGCATAGAACCAGTAGTGCCAGCTGGGATCCCTGGGAGGGCAAGTGGGCACCGGTTGAAGCTTAAGCTGAGGCAGAGTCAACAACGGCTGAGGAGTCACTGGTGTAGGTGTCAGCAGGGTTGGTGCTGGCCTGGCAGATGAAGGCTGGTATCGGTCTGGAGAAACAGTCGACATATGCCCCTGAGGTGAAGCTGGCACCTACAGGGGGGATTCACCTGAGGCAGGGGCAGAGGCATCACCTGTGTAGAGGATGAGGTGAGTGCTTGCTCCGGGTGATGCCTAAAAGGTTTAGCACCGGCCCCAGAGTCAGTGTACCAATGAATACAAAGGCTTGACAAGTGGGGGCCCAGAGTCAGTGTACCAATGAATACAAAGGCTTGACAAGTGGGGACAACAGGTAAAGACCCCCCATCAGAGGAACCAACCCCAATTGAACCACCTGGCTGAATACTCATGGGGTCTAAGGACCTGAGCATCAGGGGCTAAGAGGCAGGGGACAAGGTCCACTGCCCTGAGGACCCGCCACCTATTATAGCTATGAGGGTGGGCAGCTGGACCACCAGCAACCTGGAGGAAGTGAGGGCTGCTGAGGAAGATGGGGCTGACCCCACATGGGAGGAAGACCCTGAGGCAGAAGCTGATCTATGCAGTGACCGTGAGTGAAAGGATGATGATGGATGGTTTCAGTGCTTGTCCCAGTGCTTGTGTTTCCAGCCAGACCTCTTCTCCTTCTGTTAATAAGAAGAGGAAGATGTCCTGAAGGCTGCAGAAGTAGAAGAGCTTTTAGCCTGAAGCTCCTTCTCCATTATGGCTAGCTTCTGTTGAAGCAGGTGACTCTGGAGTGTCTTCAAGTGGCATCTCCGTGTGGCCTGGTTGAAGTCCTGGCAATGCTTGCAGGCCTCAGTGTTGTGGTTGGGGCCTAGGCAGATCAGGCAGGAAGAGTGGTTTTCCTGGGCAGGAACCTGCTTGCCGCAAGCACACTTTGTCAGCTGGTTAGAAGACAAGGCTGGAGAAGAAGACAAACCTGAAAGTAAAAAACACTGAAAATCGATGGTAACACTGAAAAGAAATAAAGAAATTAATTGTGGGTATGTATGAGAGTAATGGCGGTTGACTGAAGCAGGTGTTTGTGGAGATCTGACGAGTGTGGGTTGATGGTGGGACTAGAACTGAGGTAGGCCTGAGGGATCTCCCCTTTTATAGGATAGGAGTACATCTGCATGCTGAGGTCAGCGGGGGCAGTCCCCTATTATAGACTGCTAGCTAAAAGTTTTCTGTGGGGCCCTGATGCCTGGTGGCTTCAGTCCTACCGGTGTTGCCTGCTGAAAGAGCTTCGAAGTAAGATCCATCCTTTCCCTAAGTGAAGAATACATTCCAATAATTAATAAATATGAAACAAATAAAAGATTAAAACTTAAATGGCTAAATAGGAAAATGCAAACATTACTGAAAAGAAGAATAAGCTTCATAAAAGGTACATAGCAATAAAAATATTACTTTATGAAAACCTTTACTAAATTAAAAAAAAAGTGTATGCAAGAGATCAGGAAAGCTGAAAGAAACATGGAGACCAATTTAACCTTAAACACTAAGAAAGATAATAGCAAAACATTCTTTGCTTATATCAATTTACTACAAACCAATCAAGTAAAGTGGGCCCATTAGTCACAATGAATTTTACTATAAATACAACTGAACAGATAGCAAAAACTCTTAATAAACACTTCTGCAGAAAATTTGTTGCAAAGTCTAATCCCTTACCAAAACCATTTTCAGGTGACTTTAGTAAGATAGAAATATATAGATCTGATATAAATGAAAAAATTCAGAAACTCAAATCCAACTCATCACCAGGGCTAGATAGTACATCTAAATACATGATGGCATCACATATTCTTTATCCACTACAAAAAAAAAATTGAAAAACCTATTAATTTGGGGGAAGATCTTCAAGAATGGAAAGACACCTCATGTTGTGCATTTAAAAAAAGGATCAAAACAGTTGCCTAGCAATTATAGGCCCATTAATCTCACCTCAGTTACGTTTAAGTTACTAGAAATCTTAATTGAAGACATGGGAGCCAATTTTCAATCCCCCCCCTTAGATCGGTGCACTGTGCGCCGCCTGCCAACTGCAGGAAACTCAAGTGCACCAGGGACCATGTGCCAGATTTTGGAAAGACAGAGGTCCCAGTGCCAAAATCCCCAAGTTTGTTGCAAGCTGACCTGGACACTGAACAAATGGTGCACATGAGGGGAATGCCACAAGCTGCAGGATCAGCTTGCGGCAGCAGCAGTCAGTAATGGCGACCCACCGTCCAGTTGCCCAGGTGGCTGGTGGGTCATGGTGGATGAGACATGGCTCATGGAAGGTGGGATAGTTCAGGATGGAGGAGGAGGGTGACAACAGCCCCTGATGGGGCCATTGCATGCCATCACTGCATAGTACAGGAATGTGGGGAAGGGGCAGATGCATCAATACCACCACATGGGTGCCTCTGGGGGAACATACCTGCCCAGGACCACAGACCACTCCAGCAGTGGTTTGGCACATGTCAGTGGCTGTGAGGGTGCCTTCCCTGGGGGGCACAGGGTCACCCCCACCCAATGATGCCTCCAGGGGTGGCACATGGGATGTTAAACCAGCTCTGGGCTGGTCTAACAGCAGAGGATGTTGCACCCTTGGGGGGCATTCAAAAATTCCACTGTAGGGGATGCTGCAATGTTGCCATTGTGCTAGCACGTTTCTGCCATGGTGTACTGGTGTAGCTAGTGCAAGAATGGTGCAAGCCCAGTTGGCACAGGTGGTCCCCCAAATGGTACAGATTACCTTTCAAAATCTGGAATGGTGCAGGGTGTGGATCAAGGAGCCCCTTGCACCATTTCTCCTTGATACAAACACCTTGTGTCATTCCAATGTTGTAAACATTGGGCCCATGATTTTCTCCAAGTTAAAACTTCTAGATTTAGACTAACATGTTTCTTGTTTTGTTTTTTAAATTCAAAGTTTATTGATTTTCTACATAGGTATACATCATAAGTGTTGTACATTGAATGGATACAGACATAAAAATACAAATAAAAAATTCCCCCCACCTCCCCTCTTCCTCCTCATTCTCACCCCCAGCTGGTGCCAATGACATTTAGTACAAAAAATGGTGCAAAATATTCAAAACTTATCTGGAATAGCTGGTAATAAAACTACCTCTCACATTATAGGGTACACAAGACATGTAGACTTTCCCACCTCTTTCTGTAAACTCCCAAATGGTTGGTGAGGCTAGCCATCATTTTCTCAATCAGTAAATTGTAAAGGAGCTCCATTCTGTATAAGGGGGTTGAAGAGAGTCCTTCCAATGCTTTCATACCACTTTTTTTACTGACATAGCAATCATCATAATGTGATCATGTCTGACCATAGATGGAACACCTGTAAAATCCCCTAACAGACAAACCTCTGGAGTAAAGTATTCCTGTAGGCCAAGTAGGGGATCCATCCAGGTCTTACTAAGGTCCCACAAAGGGGTAATATTGGCACATTTCCAAAACAAATGGAACAAGGTACCCGGGCCATCATTGCATCTGTTACATGTTGGGGTCTCTGCCCTTCCCATTCTATGCAGTTTATATGGGGTCAAATACATATCATTGAGAAACTGCATCTGCATTAATCGTAGTCTGTCTTGTGTAATAAATTTATGACCGGTTGCCCAAATCTTTGGCCATCTAGAGGATAAGTTAGGGTATAGGTTGTTCCAGTAGTTGGGAATGCCATCCACTTTGGGGAAGACCAGTGGGTAGAGAAAGGTATACAATAAGGAGACAACATGTGGGGCTAAGGCCAAGATGCTGCCTGTAGGGACTCAATCATGGGGGCTATCCAAGATAGCTTTGTTTCCATAATATGCTATGAGCATGTGACGGATCTGATAAATTTGAAATGCCCATTTATTGGCTGAACCAAATTTCACTAGTAGTTAAGAGGTGGTTAACCGTTCCTGGCTTTGACTGCGGAAGTCTCGTACCACACAATGCTGCAAGAGTGGAATACAATTGCCAGGAATTAGTTTCCCACCCAATCAAAGTTGGGATTTTGAAAGACAGGTTGGGAGAAATCATAGGTGTTTTCATACTTTAAGGTGGAATATAACTGTGTGTGTATGCAGACCGAATGCCCTACCGGGTTGTGACCGAGAATAGGGGGTAGTTTTTGTATTTCAAGAAGAGTAGGGCTGCGGGGTTTATCCCAGCTGAGGGTATTAATTATTTTTCTGTTCTAAGCCAGGAGGGGACATAATTTGATAATTCCAAGGGAGTAGAAGGTGCTGCCCAGCAGAGATATTTGCTTAGGTGGCTAGCCCAGTGATATAAACCAAAGTGTGGTAGTTTTAAATCTCCCAAAGGTTTTGGGGTGGCCAATTTGTGGAATGCTTGTCTTGGGAGCTTACCTTTCCAGAGAAAATCAGAGAGACTGGAGTGGATGGACTTAAATGAGGCTTTGGGAAGCCATAAATTGAAGAGGTTCAGAGGATAAAAGAGACGTGGGAGTACGTTCATCTTAATGATGTTTACATGTCCCCATATGGTTAGAGGAAGATCTTGCCATCATTTTAAGTTTTGTTACACTTTTTTGTACAGGTCTTCTAGGTTCAACTTGCGCAACTGAGTATCACTGGTTGACAAGTGTAAACCTAGACATTTTATGGATTTAGGAGCCCAATTGAGTCCCAACTCTAGAATATCCTGTTTATGCACCTTGAGGTTTAATGGGAAGACCGAGGATTTCCCTATATTAATCTTATAATTAGAGAGGGAAGCATATTCCTGTATTAAGTGTAAAAGATTTTGTATAGAGGGTTTGATTTGGGTGATATGTAGCAGGATGTCATCGGCATATACTGCTATTTTATTCCTGGTCGAACCTAATTGTATTCCATGTATCCCAGGGGATTTCTATACAGAGACTATAAGGGGCTCTAAGTACAGATTGAATAGCAGGTGGATGGGGGAACATGCTTGTCTGGTTCCAGCCTCCAATGGGAAGCTGGAAGAGAGAATCCCATTACAGAAGACTGGTGTGGTGGGGGCAGAGTATAGAACTTACAGCCATGAAATGAATTTAGGAGGAAATGGAGTCTGTGAAGGGTCCTAAACAAAAACTGCCAGTCTACCTGTCAAAGGCCTTCTCTGCTTCCAGAGAAAACTGAGCCATGGCTTGAGAGGCAACTCTGGACACAGAGAAGACATGAGACTGACAACGGAGGTGATCTACAGAGAACCTACCCTTCATGAAACCAACTTGATTGGAGCTAAGGATGGGGAGTACCTGTTCTAGTACCTGTTCTAGTTTACAAGACAATAATTTGGCGAGAATTTTTAGGTCACAATTAAGAAGGGATATGGGCCAGAAGTTGGAAACTTGTGTCTGATCCCATCCAGGTTTGGGAAGGATTACAATCACTGCCTCCAGCATCCTGGAGTCTAGATCTTTCTCATTTAACATATTTGAGAAGACCGCCAGTAGCCATGGGGCCAACTGGGGCACACACTTTTTGTAAAAGTTGGAGGAGCAACCATTCAGTCCTGGAGCTTTATCTGAGGGGAGATCTTTGATAGTTTGGATAATATCCTCTTCTATAAAAGGTGTAATTGGCCCTTCAGTTTGGATGGGGGTGAGATTAGGAAGGGGGAAGCTCTCTAGGTAGTGATCTACCTTATCTCGGGATGGGCGATAGGGCATACGAGCATATAACTTCTTATAATATTGTTCAAATTCTTTGTTTATGTCTTTAGCCTGGGTTAAAGGTGGTCCTTGAGAGTCATGTTGTATTGCAGTAATACATTTTGATGATTCTAGTTTTTTAAGATGGAGGGCCAAAAGCCATCCAGCCTTTTCCCCTTGTTCAGCATAAGCAGCCTTTGATTTTAAAATTGCCCATTCAGCCTTTTCTCTGAGTAGTTCAAAATATCTGTCCTGTAGTTTTATAAGAGCCACTTTTTCAGGGACTGAGGTTCAAGTGGATAAATAGTTCTGTTTGTCCCTAATTTGATATAACAGTTTTAGACTCCTGGGTTTCTTTCTGCTTTTTAATAGCTGACCATTTAACAAATTCTCCCCGAAGAAAGAATTTTAGTGCTCCCCATTCGATGGATGGAGATTGCGTGCTGCCCCAGTTGGTAAGTTTGAAGGATTCTAGGTAGACTATTATATTGTCTGTGATCTTTTTATCCTTCAATACCTGGTTATTAAGTCTCCATTGTTTATCTGCTCCCCAAGTTAGAGACAGGGAAAAGAAGCAAGTCACTATGGAGTGGTCTGAGCCCATTTCTGGTTCTGATCTGCTGTCCATTAACCCATGTATCAAGGATTTACTCAACCAGAAGTAATCAATACGAGAGGGTGAGCCATGGACAGCAGATCAGAATGTATATTCCCTCTCTGTAGGATACAGTGTCCTCCAAGGATCACAGAGCCCCATATGGCCCACCAGGTCTCTAATGGCTCTTTGGGCAAGAGAGAGAGACCCCCCCTGGGTCTTGGAGCCAGAAGATTTGTCTAAAGTAGGATCGAAAGGGATATTCCAGTCCCCCACCAAGAGCATTGGAATGAGTGAAAAAGGTATCAGAATGGAGAGAAGCTCCATGAAAAAGGAAGGGGAGTCTGCATTTGGATCATACACGCTTCCCAGTAGTATATTAAATGAGCGGATATTACCTATGACCAGCATGTACCTGCTATATTTGTCTCTGATACATTGCTCACATGTGAAGGGGAAAGTCCTAGTGAGAAGGATAGCTACCCCTTTGCTGTTACGAGAGTCCCCTGCAGTGAAAACCTGTCCCACCTACTGTCTCCTCAAAAGGGTCTCTTCTACTTGTAGGAGATGGGTTTCTTGCAATAAGATCACATCACAGCATAAAATATTTAAATGTTTGAACAGCTGCATACATTTGAGAGGGTGTCTTGCCCCTTTTACATTCCATGCACAAAGTTTAAAAAGGTTGCGCCATGTTTTTAAAATGCTACTGTTAAAACCGGTCTGTATTTCTGGCATCAGAACATAACCAGCTAGTTTGCTTTAATTGCGTTTTAAATTGGCACCTTCCCTCCCAACTGATTAAAGACTTCAAAAAAACAAAAAGGCCCCTGATGTACTCTCCCCCCCCTCCCGGTTTCCCTTTATTACCATCTATTACCTCCCAATTCCCCTCCACCCCAATAAACAATGTACCCAAGGAAGAGGTGATGACAATGTCATCCTGTTTCCTAGAATGTAACCTTAACCCTATAATGCAACAATAAGAACTACCCACCCACCCATTATGCTGGTCCACGGCGATCAGCAGACTGAAGGCCCTCCCTTCTCCCCACTCACCCGACTGCAATTAAATGTGTTACATTTGGAACCTAGTAAAAGAAACTGCATAGGTAACAAAACTAGGTTATAAAACTAATGTTTAACCCCCTGAGTTGTTTATACAGACTAAACAACATGCGCACAGTAATGCCAGAGCCCTGTTAAGATTCACAGGAGCCCCTTTTACACTGGTAACAAGGAGAAACAACAAAAAAGGAAAAAGGATAGAAAACAGGCTAGCCCAAATCTGAGCCACAGTGTGGTGTGAGTTACTCTCCATAGATGAAATAGTGAAGACTCAATGCTTCCTACCGAGGGTAACATCCTCGGAGTATGTGGGGGGCAGTGAGGCACTGCTCCTGTTGATAAGGGGTCACTACTGTTCAATGTCACCAGTCATACCAACCAAAAAGGCCCAAAAGGCATAATGCAATTTTATAGATCATGCATTATGAAATAAAAATGGGAGCGTATTGATTTTTAGAGTTCCAAGAGGGGTCTTGTCCCCCAAAAAAGTATTGATGTCTCCCAAGCAGTGCAAATAATAGGTCTCATCTCCCAGAGAAGTGATCATGTCCCTCGAGCAATGAAAATTGACCATGGTCAGCAAGCACTTGTGTCATAACCGAGGAAGCTTTAAGAAAGGAAATCAGAGGGGGGGGGTTCGAACGACGGCCAGAAATAAATGGAAATTGAGCTCTCCTTCAACCAAGGTTCTTTAGCCAAGATGGTAACTCCCCTGATGTAATTTAATAATGTCCCCCTTGGAGAAAGGCTCGCCATTACATCCAAACACTAAGTGGAAAAAAGTACTCTGTGGCGTGGAGCCATGGCCATTGGTGCTCAGTTTAGTTAAATCCTTCTGCAGGCTCACATAGAGCGATACAGACAAAAATCAAAATTTTCAAGATCTTTCTATTTCACCAAGAATTTGTACCTGTAGATACCAGAATGCTCTCAGTGATCAGTAAATAATCAGGTCACTTCTGTTTAAGGAAGTTCATCGCAGGGTCCACCTCTTCGAATGAGGACCAGAATCCATCCAGTTGCACTTGAAACTTTGCAGGGTATACCACACAAAATTTTATTCCCGATGCTATACACTTGGACACTATTGGGTGGAATAGTGTCCGGCACTGATGGACAGTTGCAGGCAGGTCCTGTGTTACCCTGATCTTTTGACCTTTCCACAGAACATCTTGTATTTCCCTCAGTTTTTGTAGCACATACTGTTTCTCTTGAAAGTTGAGGAAATGGCATATAAGCAGCCTAGGTTGAGCATTAGGTGGAGGCATGGGCCTAAGGGCACGATGTGCCGTCTCCAAGATATAGGTCGGCTCAAAGGGGGAAGGACCAGTTATTTTTGTCAGCAGTTTTTGAACAAATAAGAGGGTGTCCATCCCTTCTTCCCTTTTGGGTATGCTAATTATCATTATATTATTACAACGACTTCTACCCTCTAAGTCTTCAATTTTATTCTCTATTTTTTTAATGGTCTGAAGATTTGTAGTGATGAGCACATCCATTCTGTCTGCCCGCTTCTCTACAGAGATAATGCAGGCCTTGTTATCTGAAGTGCACCTGGTGGTGTCTTCCAAAACATCTGAAATCACCTTCACATCAGAGACAAGTGAATGGATTTCATCCTTAAATGGTTGAAACCCAGAGAGAAATCATTCCAAGGTAAGCAGGGTCAGTTCTGTGGCTGCAAGAGGAGAGGCTGAGGCTGACTGCGAGTGACCTGTAGTAGTAGGGTTTGCCCTAGGCTTCTTCGGCTGTTTTTCTGGTGTGACAGGTGACATATGCCGAGGCACCATCTGTCACACCTCCGCCTTCCATTCTCCACCAAAATCCATCTTCTGGGGAACTGGGTAGTTATGCAAGCTGTTCATTAAAGAAATTGGTAGAAAGAGCTGAAAAAGCTAACCGGGTGAGCAGAGTGCTAGCGGGAGCACGTCCTATTCAGTTAGCTGCATCACATGACTCCCTGACTAACATGGTTTCAAAAAGGGGAGGGACTGCACAACCAATCTCATTGGTATTTATGGGAGGATTCGTAGTATTTTTGACCAAAATATCCCATGTGATATCACATACTTTGACTTCAGCAAGGCTTTTGATGTGGTGCCACACTGGGCTATAATCACTAAACTAAATAATGCCAATATAGATTACAACTCATTCATTGGATCTCTTAGTGGTTAAATAGCAGAATACAAGTATTAATTAATGGGTATCTCTCTGATTTAGGAGAGGTCTTTGATAAGGTTTCACAGGGTTCAGTATTGGGGCCCATCATATTTCACACTTTATACCTGATTTAATATCCCAATTAAACAGTTGGTCAGCAAAACTTGCTGACAAATCAAAAATTGGTGGACCCTATGAAACTAGAATGACTTGGACAGTATTGGAAGATGGTAAAAAAAATAGTAAATGTGCTTCAGCATGGATAAATGAAAGGTTCTGCATTTGGGGGAGAAAAATAAAAAATAATCCATATACTTTATGTGGACACACTCTGAAAACTACTGTGAATGAAAATGACCTTGGAATCCATGTTACAAATGACCTAGGCTATACCACACAGATCACTGAGGCCATAGCAACAAAAAAAAATTATATGGGGTATTAAAAGAAATGCTTAATCATGGAATATGAACATTTTAAACTTCTCCTGTTCCAGGCAAATGCCAGACTACATTTTAATTACAACTCTCAAATGTGGTGTCCAGATAAAAAAGGGGATATAACCCAAATAGAAAGAGTTCAAAGAAAATTTACCAAACATATCTCTGAATTTAAGAACCTATCCTGAATGCCTTCAGTAATCAAATGTAATGCCACTTGATGTTCAGAGACTAAGTACGGACTTATTGCTCATGTTTGATATTCCTGATTCATATCTATTATCAGAACTAGGAATATATTTCAAACATGACACTGTAACCACCAGAGAACATACTTTGCAGATGGTTGGAAAAATATGTAGTACTCTGAAAAGGACATTCTTCTTTACCCCATGTATTGTCAACCCATGGAATAGCTTCCCACTTGAGATAATAAGTAAAACCAAGTCAGAGTTAAAAGACAAACGTAACCAATATATCATGGATGGTGGAAAAATTAATTATTAAATCAGTAATTGTTAAAGGAGCATATATGGGCATCTTTCCCTTCTAGTTCCTCTCTCTTCCTTAGTATGATTCTTAGTATATCAACATCATTGGATAGATAGATAGATAGATAGATAGATAGATAGATAGATAGATAGATAGATAGATAGATAGATAGATTGATTTAACAGGATCCATTACACATTATAATAATGGGAGATCACGAGGGATGTCTTACTGAGGTGTTCTGCTAATAATAACTGTAAAGTGGATCACATACCGATGTTTATATTGTATGCCAAATTGCACAAAATGCATTCCTAATATTGAGGCACAACTTGACAAAGTTATATACCAATATGTAGAAATTATAACTACTAGAATTTTAGAAGTTTGAACAAATTCTGACTGAATAAAATTTAGGTGTGGGTTCACAATGTATATACTTGGAATTCTCCTAGTCACTTAGGAAAAAAATGAAGGCCAGTGAAATAATTAATTTAAGATTACAGCAGTATGAATATCTGGACTATCATTTTATCAGTTTCACTACTTTTTTCCTACCTATGAAGCAGTGCAAGATAAAACACAACAGAACATAGTAAAGAATATGATCAACATAAATATCTCAATAAGATTCAATAATGTTTGGGTTAAGTAGTTTTAAATTAGCCAGCCAGTCAATCTGTAATGATATTAGCCACAGTTAGCAGTTCTGTTCCACTGCTTAAACAATTTATTACCATTAACACAGTACAGTTTTGTAGTTCTACAAATCTGTACCTTATGCCATCTAATATTCTACATTTAATACTGCACTTATCACTTTCTGCCCTTGTGAATTCTTGCAAGTTTATAAATGCTGTACCTTATGCCATCTGATGTTCTATATTGTACATTGCATTTGTGTCAGAGCCAGGAATGCCACGTAGCCAGTAGCCATCTGGCCCAGCTTAGGGGGTCATGAGTCATCACTCACATGGGCTCCACTGCACCAAGTTCACGGCTTTCCTTGCTGAATTAGCAGTAGGAGCTGCTAATTTAATCACCCACCAATCCAGGAACTGTACAGTTGTGTGGGGGTGGGTGAAACACTGCTCCAAACTTTAACTTTCTTGCTGTTTCGCTCAGTCAGAGCCAAGAACACCACATGTCCGGTAGCCATCTGGCCCAGGTCAGAGGTCACAAGCCTTTGCTTACAGGGGTTCCCCTGCACCAAGTTCACTTCTCTCCGGACTGAATTAGCAGTAGGAGCTGCTAATTTCATCACTGCCAATACAGGGACTGTGTGATTGTGTGGGGGCAGGTGAAACAGCTCCAGACTTGAACTTTCTTGCTGTTTGGCTCAGTTGGAGCTGGGAATGCAATGCGGCCAGTAGCCATCTGGCCCAGCTCAGGGGTCATAAGTCCGCACTCACAGGGGCTCTCCTGCACCAAGTTCACCTCTCTTTTGGCCAAATAAGTAACAGGGGTGCTAATTTCATCACCGCCAATCCAGGGACTGTGTGACTGTATGGGGGCAGGAGAAAAAATGCTCCAAACTTGAACTTTCTTGCTGTTTTGCTCAGTCAGAGCCTTGAACACCATGTGGCCAGTAGTCTTCTGTCCCAGCTTAGGGGGTCACAAGCCTTCACTCACAGGGGCTCCCCCCTGTACCAAGTTCACCTCTCTCCTGGCTGAATTAGCAGCACAAGCTGTTAATTTAATCAGCATTCAATCCAGGGACTGTGCAGCTGTGTGGGGGTGGGTGAAACATCACTTTGAACTTGAACTTTGTTGCTGTTTGACTTAGTTGGGGCTGGGAACACCATGTGGCCAGTAGCCATCTTGCCCAGCTCAGAGTTGTGAGCCCTTGCTCACAGGTGCTCCCCTGCACCAAGTTCACCTCTTTCCTGGCTGAATTAGCAACAGGAGCTGCTCATTTCATTAGCAGTCTGTCCAGGGACTGTGCAGCTGTATGGGAGCAGGTCAAACACCGCTCCTGAGGCTCCTAAGGCCAAGCAGACCTGCCAGTCCCACAGGAGTGGTCCCAGCCATAAGTGGCACAGCAGGAGTGGGAGTCCTCAAGAGGAGTCACCATAGGGCAGACACAAGGACACTCTGCCCATGCCCCATCATGCAAGTGTCTGTGAGTGTATTTCTACTGTTTGGGATATACAAAATCATGCTTTGCTATATCTGACAGCATTTAATCTGAGTAGGTGCACTGCTTGGCTTGTATTCACTTGTGCATACATTGTGCTCTTTGTAAATCGTCTGCTAGTATCCTGTGTGATTTGTTCATCTGAAATAGTTGGATTTGACTCGGTGTTAATAATTACCAGTCTCTGATTAGGTTGTTACTGCCCCATGTTTCACCTATGCTGCAAGCCTGTTATTGCTTTGCTCTGATCCGTCATACCCAGTGTTCAAGTCTCATAGTATGCATTCTGCTTATATTTCATTCAGCCTTTTACTGTGTGCTCTATACGCTACATGATTTAGTAATCTGTGTATTCATACCCATTGCTCACTCCACATTATTGCATTGTGCTTCAGTTTCATTCAGTTGTTATACTGAGTGTTCTATACACTATACAACTTAATAACTGTGTATTCAGATTACATATTATTCTTCCTGTTTTATTGTTTAACCCTGCTTTATGTCTTAGTTGCTTGCTATAGTTGCTACCTGCTGTTCCTTTCTTCCTGTTCTTGCTCCTTGCTCCCCTGTGCTGCTTTGCACCAACTGCTCACTCATTTCCTCTGTCCCCTTATTAGTTCCCTCCCTTATTTCCTCATAGGGTTCTCCTACCTTTCTGTCACTAAATTGCTACCACTCCACTCCTGTCCTGCATGTCCTTCACCTGCTCCTTACCTACCCATCCCTCCCTCCTCTCTGTCACCCAGTTCCATCTTCTCTCATTCTTTCTTTCTACTCCATCCTTATTTCTACATCAACCTTCCAATTCTAATCCACTATCTCTCCCCCTTTCACATGCCAGTTTTGATTTTCCCTCCCTCAGGTAAACTCATCTTCCCCTTTTAGCCCAATCAATAAGTCTTCCTTACAGAGTACTTTCAATCCTCTCTCTGCTTAGCCCTCTCTCCTCTCACCTCTTCTTAACAAGCCATAATTCCTACAGCCTTCTGTCTTTCAAATATGTTCCTAATCTCTCTGGCTCTCTAGCTCTCCTTTCTCTCATGTTTTCCCTAGCATCCCTCCCACCTACCATCTTTCCTTCTCCTCCACCTTCTTCTCCTTCCTCTCCCCCTTCCCTCCCCTTCCCCTCCCTCACCCTCCTTCTGCCTTCCCTCTCTCTCCCATTCTCCCCAGCTCCTTGGCTGCTCCCTCCTCCCTTCATCTTTTCTCAACCTTGAAATGCTCAGATTCATTCTTCCCTCCAGCCCATTTCCCCCTTTTCCCCTTTCTCTCCCTCCACCCCCCCCCCCACCATGCAAATGCAAATCTGTCTATATTAAGCTTCTTATCTCACTGCTGCTGTTAGTGGCAGATGATATTGAACCCAATTCTGGCCCTGCCTACCCACTCCCACTTGTCTCCCCAAAGGGTTGAAAGTGGCTTACAACAATGCCTGAAGCCTCTTCCCAAAGATTGAACAGCTGCAACCCCTCATGGGTAATCTTTGTCCCAATGTTTTAATTATCTTTGAGTCTTGGCTATCCCCCAAGATCCCAGATACCGCTGTCAAAATCCCTGGGTACACTCTAACCTGGCAGGATCATGCTAAGAGGAGTGGTGGCATTGCAATCTACCTCTCCTCTACTATCAAGCTCACTTCTGTTTTTTGAATCACTTCTCCCTCTATTTATGAACTGCTCTTTCTCAAACTTTCTCTCCCTTTTTCAGTCCCTATCTTTGTGGCTGGTGTCTATTGCTGCCCTGGCCTGTCCTCCTCATCAATCACTGAACTCCTTACCAATATCTCCACTCATGCATCATCTGGTGAACTATTCATCTTTGTGGATTTTAACATAAATGGAATCTCCCCTTCCCAAACTAAATTCTGCCAAAACATAATGTCCCTTCAACTAACTCAACTGATCTCTGGCCCAACCCAACACAATTACAAATCCTTCAATCACTCTGTACTGGACTGGGTTCTTACCTCCCACCCTCACTGTACTCACTGGTACCCGTCAATATGCCCTCAATGACCACCATATGGTCTACTGTGTGCGTAAAATACACCATCCCAAAGTCCCCCACCCAAAACTTCTCCAGGTCTGGTCCTTCCAATCACTGTACTTGTCCTCCCTTCATTCTGACCTGATGGCTACTGACTGGTTGCCCATTTCTTCTGCTGATAGCATAAATTTTGCCCTCAACTATTTTAATACTAAATTCATGACTATCTGGTATCATCATGCCCCCTCAGGCAAACCAAGCTCCTTGGTTCACACCTCGCTTGGATCTTAGCTGAACATCTGGCCTGCCTTCATGCATGTGACCTCACCTGGAAGACTCATAAGTCCTCTGGCTTCCCTGCCAACTTATCCAGGTACCGTGCCCTTCATAATGCCTGTACTGTACCAGAGCAACTAGCTTGCCAAGGCTGAGTACTTTGCCTTCACATTCCAGAACAACCTTAACCACCCCTCCAAGTTCTAGAAGGTCATCCATGGCCTCCCCCCCAACCCAGTCTCCCCCCCATCCTCAAAGTGGGTGACATTCCCTTTTCTGAACCCCTTTCTGTTGCTTCAGAGTTCAAGTCATTCTTTACCTTCTGTGCCTCCTCCCTTCTCTCCTCCCTCCTCCCTATCCCTCCCCCTACTGTCTTACTCCATCTTACCATCCCTACCCTCCACTTCTCCTTCTGTTCTATCACTCCAGCTGCCTCCCTCAAGGCTCTCTTGGCTCTTAACCTGCTCAAGGACAGAAGCCCTAATGGACTTGTCCCCAAACTCCTCCATATCTATGCCCCTTCCATTGCTCTACCTATCAACTCTCCTCAACCTCTCTTTCTCCCTTGCCACTGACCCTGACTCCTGGAAGCATGCAGCCATCATACCCCTTCCCAAAGGAGATGACTCCTCCTCAACTGGCAACTACCGCCCTATCTCCCTGCTCCCCGCTCTAGCCAAACAGCAAAAGCACCTCATGCTGTGCCAGCTTCCCCCCTTCCTTGACTCTTCCTCTTTCTTCACCCCTTTCTAATCCGTCTTCTGTAAATTCCACTCCACCTCCTTCTCCCTCCTCTGGCTTACTGACTGTATTCTCTCTCAGGCAAGGATCAGGGCCTGCCTTATCATCTCTGCCATCTTTGTCACTTGGTCAAAACCTTCAACACTGTACAGTGGTGCATCCCCTTCTCCTTGACAAGATTAAGGCAGCAGAGCTCTCTGACTCCTCACCAATTTGTTCCGCTCCTACCTTGAAGGTAGGTCTCAATCTGTTAGAATCAAAAATTCATTATCCCCACCATTTTCTGTCAGCACTGGAGTCCCACAAGGCCCTGTCCTTGGCCAATGCTCTTTTTGGTCTTCCTGAATGACCTCCCCACTGCCTGCTTCTCTGCATCTATCCACATGTACATGGATGATACTGTTCTATTTGCCTCTGGTTCCTCTCCCACTGATCTGATGGCCAGGCTTCAGCTGGACTTCAACAACATTCAGCTCTGGTTCATTTGAATCAGTTATCCCTCAACACCAAGAAAAAGGTTTCAATAACCTTTGACACTATGCAGAAGCTCACCAGGCTTACTGCCCTCCCCTCCTTCTACACCTTAGATAGGGCCACTATCGATGATGTGCCCTCATGTAAGTACTTTGGGGTATGGCTTGCCCAGCACCTCAACTTTTCTGGGCATGTGGATAAACTTCACCCTAAACTAGGAGTGTTGTACAGGAATAGAGGTTGCACTGGAAAAAAAGCTGATATCAGCTCAGTATGTCTTTCCTGGATAAACTTTTGAAATAAATAAAGAAATAAACTTGTCACTTTATTGGGTGTTGCACAATGTGCTTGCCATTTTTGTTTTGTGCAACAAGGCCAATAGCAAGGCTAACAGGATGCTTAAATTTATCAGGAGGGGTATTGATAGCAGAAAAAAGGAGGTAATACTTCCCCTCTACAGATCCCTGGTGAGGCCTCACCTAGAGTACTGCATCCAATTCTGGAGTCCTCACCTCAGAGAGGATAAGGATAGGCTGGAGACTGTGCAGCACAGAGTAACAAAAATGATTCGGGGCCAGTAGGGAAAATCCTATGAGGAGCACCTGAAGGCACTAAATATGTACTCACTGGAGACCAGAAGGGAGAGGGGAAATATGATAGAGACCTTCAAGTTCCTTAAAGCAATTAACAAAGTGAACTGTGGGAACTATTTAGCCTGAATACCAGTTTGCAGTCACATGGACATGAAAGGAAATTAACAGGAGGTAGGTTCAGGAGAGATGTGAGTAAGTGCTACTTTTCGGAAAGGGTGGTGAAACCCTGTCAGCTGAAGTGGTGGGTGTGAAAACAGTCAGGGGATTCAAGCAGGGCTGGGACATAATGAAGGGAATAGTGGTTACTGGGAGCGACAGGACCAATAGGAGAATAGAGAGAGGATAGGGAGGGTTAGTACCCAGGGGGAACTGTGCGTTCCAGGGATTATAGGGAACTTGGGCAGACTGGATGGACCTCTGGTCTTTTTCTGCCATCATTGTCTATGTTTCTGTGTTTATCATATTTCTTTCAACCATGTAACACACACACACACACACACACACGCAGTTGCAGCTGTAAATGAATACTGGTTCAGTGTGCCTCTCCGGGTCAAATATTTTTAAATAAAATAAATGGCATAAGATTATAAAATTTTGGTATAGTAAATACAGCATTGCGTATTCCTTAATATATACTGTGTGACCCTGAGCAAGTCACTTAACCTCCTTGTGCTCCCAGGTCGCTCCTGTAAAAAGCTTTCAGCTTAGTGTACTATACCTGGTAAAAAAAAAAAAAACAAATATATATATATATATATATATAGGCACTGCATGTGACATGGTTCATCCAATAAGAGATCAGTATTTGTGGCAGTCATTTTGACTCATTTATGTATATGTTTGTGCGTGTATGTGTATATATATATATATATATATATATATATAAAATAATGGCATGGTAAATTTTACCCTTTAATAGCTTTGCAACCGTTTGACCGATTTGCCTGAAATGCTACATTCACTGTCTGGTACGTAAGTTATGTTCCAGTCGACAGTGTGGTTGCAAAGCTGCGGAGTGCCAAATAATATGAAATTTGCAATTTAGGTGCACATTCTTTGCTCAGGCATAAGTCCAAAATGGTTTGGGGGTTTGGTCTGAAATTGTTAGGGTATATTGGGTCTGGGTCACTGATGTGCCTTTTGAAGGTTTGGTAAAAAAAAATATTAATCTGTTCAAAAGTTATTAAAGTTAAAATGTTCCCATTATAGCCTATGGTAAAAATTAGATGTCTGGTGTGAAAGCACTCTTTACTTTTGCAGAAGTACTTTTCACGTTCCCCAAAGTACTTTTCACTTTTGCAAAAGTACATTCTGCTTTCACAAATGGCAAAGCAGTGTTGTGCTTCTGCCATCTTGTTTTCAGTTAGCGACGGGGAAAAAATGCTGTTATTCAAAAACTACTGCTCCTTGGTAAATATCAACAGTTGTTTTTACCTAACTGGAGCCCATGGAACATGATCCTGGCATTAGATTTTAAAAAACAAATATGTTTTTTCAATTTGGCCATTGAAAGTGTGGTAAATTTGCGACACTACTTTTGCCAAACTTTCACAAATTGCCACAGTTTTGCAAATGTAGTGCCCCAAAATTTGTAAAATTTTCACGAAATGCTCACAAAATTTGAGAAACTTTCACAAATTTGTGATACTGCTTTAAAAAATTTATGTTTCTTTGCCACTTCACTGCAAAAAAACAATTAGGACCTTTGGGCTGAAATTTACAAGGTAGAAAGGGCTTGCACCACATATGTGCCTTTTGCTGGTTTGGTAATAAAAATTACATTGGTTTCCTATCTGTAACATTCCGAAGTTTAGAAATTCCCCATAGGATAACATTGTGGTGATCGGGTACATTGGTTCCATAGCTGTAGCATTCCAAAGTTTAGATAAAACTGTGGTGGTCACAATACCTTTTGGTGGCTATATCTCGAAAAAGGTTTGAGATACAGATTTTTCACTAAATGCAGCTTAGAAGCAAGTATGCAGGCTGCCAGGCCGATTACAACTAAAGTGGATTTTTTTCAAATATTCCTATGGTTACTGTGATATTGTGCTATTTGCTGCACAAGGGTTATTTGGAATGTCTCTAGGCCTGTGCTGTGTCTCTAAACTTATGGGTAGATGGAAGCGCAGGGCTCAGAGGACCCTTTGCTCCCACATACAGTATGGATACCATTATGCAGTAATGGGAGCACAGGGACCTCCATTGTGCAGTACTGGGAGTGCAGGGAGATGAGGATTAATTACAATGTCTCTACACTTGTGGTTACATAAGAGTACAGGGCCCTTCACATGAAAATCAGAGACAATTACAGTCTGCATGCATCCAGGCCCTACACTCCCACAACCACCCATGGGTAAAATTACACTTTCTCAAAAAGTAAGGAAATTCATTGCAAAAAACTCCATTAATGCATCAGTAGGGTTCCTATTACAGTGGCAAAAGTATGGAAATTTGGTGTTAGGGTTACCAACTCTACTATCTCAATCACACCACTCCCTCACACACACTATCATGCTTGGGGTGTGCCTGGGGGTTGTCAGCCCTAACTCTCATTCCATTCCATGTGTAAGGAAGCCAAGATGGTAGAGTATAGAAGAATGGGTGAGAGGTAAGCCCGACAACCAGCACACTCCAACACCTGTTGGTGTGTGGAGGATGAGAGGTGGGGTGGGGTTGTAGGGTTGGGAACCCTAATACCAAATTTCCAGACTTTTGTCATTGTAATATCAACCCAAAATGATGAATTAATGGAGTTTTCTGCAATAAATTTCCTTACTTTTTGAGACAGTGTAATCTTACCCATGGAATGGGGTGAGAGTTAGGGCTGATGACCCCAAGGCACACCCCAATGCCTAATGGTTTGTGGAGGGTGGAGAGGGTGGGGTGGTGGGGTGGTAGGGTTGGGTACCCCAACAACAAATTTCCAGGATTTTGTCTCTGTAATATCAACCCTAACTGATGCATTAACAGAGTTTTTTTTTTTTGCAATGAATATATATATATATATTTATATGATACTGGCATGGGAGGGCCAGTATATTAGGATTACATGCAAACCTCTATGTTAAACCGGAAACTCTGAACCTTAATAACTTTGGAACCATTCAATGGATTTGCACTAAAGGGGTATGCCTTGGGGTTGTGAACCCTATTGCTCACCTCATTTCAACAGTTAATAACCTAACATGGAAACAGAATAAACAATCAGGTGAGTATTAGGGTTTGCAACACCAAGGCACACCCCTCACACCTGTTCCTGCATGCAGGGTGGAGGTGGGGCCTTAGGGTTGGAAGCTGAGGATGAGGGTGGGGTGTTCAGGTGTGAAGCTGATGGTGGTGGCAGGGTCTTAGGCTTGGGAGCCTTAAGATTGTATTTCCCTACTTTTTACACTTCAACCCTAATGGTGCATTAACAAAGTTTTTTGCAATATGTATACAGTGTGTATATATATATATATACATATATATATATATATATATATATATATATCTACACACACACACGCACATATACATGCATACATACACATACATGCACACACACATATATGGGATATGCAGTGGGGATCTGCTTGATAACCTTTTTTTCTGTATAAGAGCAATTAGGCCTCTAGTGACCTCATGAATGGCGTAAGCAGCAAGTGATGTGCCTGAGGTCAAAGTGCTTGAGCGCAGATAAAAACTTGATCACACTGGGGTCCCCATTATATTTTTGATTTATGCAATAGGGAACAATTAAAATGTAGAGGTCGAGTTTGTTTTAATTGTTCTTTTCTTTAGATATACTTGAAATAGTGGTGGACTTTTTTGTGATTCACTGTGCAGTTTTTACACTTTAACACAGGTTGCTATGGGTTGCCATGGATGTTCCAATGTTTTAACACTTCAGCATCTTTGTTTATTGGTGGAGTGAGTATCTCCACTTAAAATTTCAGTGAAAAATGGCAGCAGCTCTTAGCATGGGACGGAAGTGATTGCACACAGGGAGTACTGGTGTGACCTGTGTTCAGCTTCATGCAAGAATTGCTGCAGAAACTTTTTTTTATTTTTATATAGAATGCCTGTCCTGCTGGGAAGTTTGCTTTAAAGACAGGGAACAGGAGTATTAAAGTGTGGCCACAATTAAAGAGAGCAGTACAGTGCTGAAACTAGCAGAGTGAGTGAGACAGGAGTTCAGCAGTTTTGAAAGCTGACTTGAAAAAAATATATTTTATTTTCTGTAGAATTTGTTATCAGGATGGGGGATCTAAATCTGTGGCTGAACTGGATTGGTTTGTCAGAGCGTCTGATGTTTGTTTGATCCATGGGTCACAGCTCCTTCCTCCCATGCACATGTAAGTAAAGTAAAAGTAAAAAAAAAAAAAAACTTTATTTCAGTTGGGAGATAGTTGATAACTGACCATGATCTCAGTGGATGTCCAAATTTAGTTTGGGAGGTGGGTGTTGAAGTCTTTGGCTGTTGACGTTTGTCTGTAGAGAACAAGAGTTGTGCAGGTGGGTGGTGACTCTGGATTCTTTTTTGTGTGTGTGGGTGTGTGTGATTTTGGCACATTTGATTGCACTATTCCAGGACTCAGTCTGTCCTGTCTTGGAGAGGTAGTTTTAGATTTTAAACACCATTAGAAAGGGAGTTGAATTCGATTGCAATGAGCTGTAGAGTGCATGGTAGTACTGAACTTTATGTTTGTGCTGAAAAAAAGCTGTAGAAAGTGAACAAAAAATGGAGACTGAAAATAAACAGGTATACCAGTACTTTTAATAATTTTTTTTAATATGGCTATTTGCTATGGTTTTGGTGGTGGTGTTGGAGATTGTAAGTGGGAAAAAGTGTGTGAGACTGTGACACTGCATAAAGGACAGTACAGAACTTGGAGAATGAGGAAATAGTGCAGGGAGGTGGGGGGGCAGCACAGTGAGGACAAACTAACTAGATGTATAAACTGGTGATGACACACTTACTGTATGTGTAATCAGTGGTCTCTGACTTATACTATAGTTATTCTAATAAACAGATTTATCTGCAGCCTTTTGTGTCCCCACATATTGTATAGATAGAGGTACAGGTACAGATACAGGTACAGGTGCAGGTGCAGGTGCAGATACAGATACAGATACAGATATAGATATAGATATAGATATAGATATAGATATAGATATATCGATGTAGATATAGATACTGTAGCTGGATATATTTAAGGCATCCTATAGTATGCTGGAAAGAATTGTGGTGTAGTGTACTAGGAAATAATGGCATCAATGGAGAGATAACAAACTCATAAATTCTGCGCCCATAAGGTGAGTGCATGTCTGAGTTCTTTGGCCCCCAAGATGGCATTATTTTATGAATACACATCACTTTTCTTTCATTTGTTTTATATGATACATTTGATTAGTCAAAAAATTGCTTTATTCTAACATTTTCATTAGAGACATGAAAACATTTGCAGCAGTGCTAGACTAATCTTAAGTAGCTTGCCAACATACAAGCGCTTACATAATTAATTACACTAATAACAGTTATAGGATTCCAAGCCCATTGTACAAATACATCTATACAACACCACTGGAGATACAAACAAGAAGATAATGAATGGTATCTTTGTATCTAACTGTAAGATGTTAATACATCTAGTGTCAGTGTTTTGGTTATTAGTTTATTATTTATGCACTCTCCTCTCCAGCACTACCCCCTTCCAGTGGCTGTGACTCAGCCCCTTACCCAACCCTCTCTAGCACTTATCCCCTTCCAACCCCCCAGCTTACCCCCCCAGGTGGGGTTGAATTGGCTAGCCACACCAGGCATGTTGATGGTCCTCCAGTAAGAACTTCCAGTGTAAGGCGGCTGGTTAGTCAGGCCAGAGCCTAAGTGTGCATCATCATGTGCTGTGTGCTGGTATCTTTTCCTGTGTTCATTCCTCCAAACTCCTGAGAACTCCTGGCACTTTATGGATTTCAAGAGCATGTGCACACCAGTAGTGGCAGTGCATATTCCATCTGGCATCCTTCCCACCCTCAGTGGTACCTCTGTTGCACTAGCATCTCTGGTCACCAAGGTGGCACTACTGCAGTGGAGTCAGTGACCCTCCCTCTTTGGAGGATGCGCACATACTCAGAGTTGCTCATTCTCCTCCTCTGGCCAGCTCCTGATGACCTGGGTGTATTCCTAAACCCAGGGCACTGGCCTTGCAAGCAGTAACCCTACCACTGTGCTGACATTCTAGCCCTTCTGTTGCTAGTGTCATCATATTTGTTACTATGATGGTTAAAGGGATTACTGTCGGAACCGATGCACATGCCTGGAGTCACAGCTTACATTTTAAGCATAAAAATAATTATGTTACAGCACTCTTTTTTATAAAAGAGTCACTTTGTGGCACTCGGGACACTGGCAGGTATCAGAAAATGTATTTTACTTATACAGCTTCAAAAAAGACAAACTCGCCACATTAGATGTTTACAGGCATTTTGACACCATGTTAAACATGAATGCGCCTAAGGATCAGTCCACTCAAGTTTATGTCGGGTTGGGTAAAGCATTTAAATATTTGTAAACAAAGGCAAAATTAACCTTCTTAGTCCAGCTGTCACTTCATGATGGTAAGCTATTGCTATATAGTGCTAAAACAATCCTTTAGCCATGACACTCAGCTAACAGCTGTTAGTATACCTTTAAGTATATTACAATGGAATACAGAACCAATCAGAATGCAGCTTTTACAATGCTAATGACACCACAATAGTACTGTAAGCACTGAAGTCAGCAGTTAAAATCAAAGAAAAACAGTTAAATCTTTAAACACACAGTAGTTTTAAAAGATATACATACAGTAGTAAACTGGTGTTGCATGCATCAAATATGCAATAGTCAGATGCAATTTATCTTTACTTATGAGGAAGTTGTCTCACTTGTAAGTTACTGTCCTTCCTTCTCACTGTTCAACATAAATTGCATACTTTAATCAGGTCATTGCATATCACTTATACACACACCCACACCTATATACATATATATATATATATTCATGGCAAAAAATCCATTTAATTCATCAGTTAGGGTTGTTCCACAGCGACAAAAGTGAGGAAATCCAGTGTTAGGGTTGAAAACTGAGCATCTCTTCCCACCCCCACCACCACCACACACACACACACACACACACACACACACACACACTTACATGCAAGTAGGGGAAGGACCAAGGCAACACAACCAATGACATACAACCAGCAGGAGGTGTATTTCTGTATTACCGTAGCAATTAGGTAAGAAATCTAATTTCAGCTGACAGTAGCGAAAATGGTGTACCTCACTTCGTTTTCGAGATATGAGGTGGTGAAAAGGTGTCATGGGCATCGCAATGTTAATCTATGGCAAAATGCTCAATTTTGAAACAGTGTAAGTTTGTCATGCTTAAGTATTTTAGCACAAAAGCAGGAAAAGGCAGATATGTGGGACTAGGGCTTGTCACCCTGCAAATTTCAACACAAAGGAGTCAACCATTTGGTTGCAGGATGATGGCAAAGATGTGCAGTCAGGAGGAGCATACTGTTACAAAATACTTCCGGAAACATGAAAGTGTAGCAAACGGAAGAGACGAAAGTGTTGCATTTGCAAAAGCATATAAAATAGTGTTGCCAAATACTAACGCAAACGGAAGACACGACAGTGTTGCATTTGCAAAAGCATAGAAAATAGTGTCACAAAATACTGTCGCAAAGACAGAAGCATCGCAAATGCATATCACAACACTGTGATATTAGCGAAAGTGATTTTTGAAAGTTTTTCAGGGAATGTGCAAAATCCTGTTTTGGATCTTGTGAACCTCAAAATACGTATGTGTTGTGTGTGTTATATGTTAGTGGCAGCGTCTGCCCAAAGATGCCCAGTTGTGTGTAGTAATATGTATTTTGTGGTGTGTGGAATGTCAGGAATCAGAGTTAGCAGTGACAGCCGCATGCAAGAGCCTGACGGGAGCATGGGTGTGTGGTTTTGTGGTTTACATAGTTGTATGTTAGTTCTGTCACCTGCTGCTGGTTGTGTGTGATTGGTTGTGTTGCCTTGGTCCTTCCACTACTTGTATGTATGCATGTGTGTGGTGGCAGTGGGGGTCGGGGGGAATGCTCAGTTAGGGTTTTCAACCCTAACACCGAATTTCCTCACTTTTGTCACTGTGGAACAACCCTAACTGATGCATTAAACAGAGTTTTTTGAAATTAATTTCCCGTCTTTTTGAGAATGTGCACTATAAATAGTGAATGGAATGTAGTAACAATAACGCAAACGCAAGCAGAAACGGTAACGCACATGGTGACGCAATCATAAATGGTAACCCAAACGGTAAGAGAAACGCAAGTGCAAACATTAAGGAAAACAGAAATGGTAATGCAAATGGTAGCGCAAATGCTAACGGCAACAGAAACGCAAACGTTAATGAAAACAGTAACGGAAACGCTAACTACAATCAAAATGCAAATGGTAACGAAAATGTAAACAGTAAGAGAAACGCAAACAGAAATGCAAACATTAAAGGCAATGGCAACAGAGAAGGAAACAGTAACACAATCAACAATGGAAATGCTACCGAAAATGCTAATGCTAAGGCCAACAGAAAGGAAAAAGGTGACAAGCATGCAAACAGTAACGGTAAAGCAATTCAAAACGCAAACAATTATGGTAACAGTAACGATGATGCTAAAGGGAAGACTAATGCAAACAGAAACACAAATGGAAGCATGTACGCAAATGCTAATGGTAATGCGCACGGTCACGGTAATGCAATTGGAAATGCAAACACTTACGGTAACACCAACGATGATGCCAAAGGAAAGAGAAACTCAAATGGAAACACAAACAGAAGTGCGTACACAAACACAAATGGAAATGCAGATGGTTATGCAAAAGGAAACACAAACACAAAGCATCCCTAAATAAGGCCTGTCGGTTGCTCACTGGTGCACACCGACGTACCCACACATGTGAACTCTATGCTGACTCAGGTTGGTTGCAACTCTCAAACCGGATAAAGTACCTTACCTGCCTGATGGCGAAAAAATCCACTCTGGGCCTCACTCCACCCTGTATCCAAGACCTGTTATGCCCGAGCGCTAGCAACCGTTTTACCAGAAGATCAGAACACCAGCCTCTCCAAGTCCGCCCGATGCGGACTTCTCAGAGACAAAGATCATTTGCCTATCATGCCCCCAGCTGGCAAATGCCTCAGCACTCATATTACTGCCTCCACCTCTCTAGGTATTTTCAAATCAAGGCTTTCTCTCACCTTGCCACCTCAGCTCCTGTGACTGCCCTGATTAAACCTCTTATTTTCTCACTACCCACCCTGTCCCGTTATTTGACAAAGACATGTTTGGGAAACTTTTCTCCTGCTATTGTCTGCTCCCACACCTTTCACTTACCCTCTCTGTTCTGGACTTTTTCCTATTTGTTTATCCTAATCTGGCATGACCTCTTTCTTGTAATAATAATGTGATTATTGATATCTCATGTCCTTTTGCACAAATGATTTGATATGTATTTGTATATGTTTTCTTGCTCTTGACACAACACAAATTGTTGTGTTATCTATGTAACCTTTTGTACTGTACCTAATTGACATGGAACCTTTGTAAAAGAGCCTCTGGCTCAAAGGTAGTAATTCCTAGAACAATAAACTAGACTAAACTAAAAAACAAACAAAATCAGTAATGGAAATGCAAATGGTAACAGTAATGCAAACACAAGTGCAAACGCAAATGCAAAGGGTAACGCACAGGGTGCCATAAAGGGAAGCGCTAATGCAAACAGTGACAGAAACAGAAGCGGAAATGGTGACTGTGACACTAACGGAAACAGAGACCATTTTTTTCCCCAAAAGCTGCATTCAGAAGCACAGTGAATACAAAGAATGTATGCATAATGGGCCTCAGAGCAGAAAATGAACACTTGGAATGCTAAATTGCTTATATCTCAGGAACCGTATGACATAGAAAAAAAAATTAAAATCTCATATTATTTATGACTTTCCTGGCTAATTTTGTACTTAACCCCCAAGCATTTTTCAGACAAAAAGTCCGTATCTCAAAGCGTTTTCGAGACACGGGCCCTGAAAGGGACAGTGGATGCCATAATGTTAGCTTATGGGGAAAATTGTCAACTTTGGAGTTCTGTAACTTTGCAGCCCTATAATATTTTGTCACCAAACCACCAAAAGGCACAACTATGGCATCTTGGCTTTCTTTCCTCCAAATTTCAGCCCAAAAGACCAAACCGTTCTTTTGCAGCAGGGTGGCAAAGATTTCCTATTCTTTTGGGGATAGTGTCACAAAGTAGTGTTGTGATTTGCGACACTTTCGCAAAAAAAAATCATGAAAGTGTCGAATGTGCAACACTACTTTGTGGCACTACTGTTTACAAAAATTTGAAAAACATATTTCTGGGGTGTTTAACCCCCCAAAAAAGACATGACTAGCATCCTCAGGACTCGACTAGCTGAACGCAGCAAGAATTGTGTCTCTAAAGGGTCCCAAATGTGAATGCCAAGCATTTCTGTGACCACCAACTGAAAATAAGATGGCAAATTTGTGACACTACAGGGGTCATTTGAAACTCTAAAAACAGCATTTGCAACACTGTCGAACTTTTTGTTAACTTTTCCCATTGACTATAATGGGAAACTTGTTTTTTGAACAACATTAGTTGAGATTAGCAGCAGAGCCATACAGATAACATTCAGTTGGGAGGGATTACTTTTGAGTTTGTTACATAAGGAGAACAGTACAGAACATAATCATCAAGGACATGGTATACATGTCATGGGTACATATCAAAGCAAGTACAGTACAGAACATGATCATCAGAGACAGGGTAAACATATCATGGGTACACAACGAGGCAATACATGAGTTACATAAGTGCAAGTAACAGGACTAAGGTGCCAGAATCAGAACTTGTGTGCCAGTCACAGGACTTGAGCTGCAGCGAGATGTACCAGTTGACAGTAGGAATTGGAGAGTGAAGTTGGGGGGTAGGGGAGGAGTGGACTAGTAAAGATTTGGTGTATAGGGGGGAGGTATAGTTGAGGTGGGAGAGTGGAGTTAGTAGTTGTGAGTAGGGCTGAAGAGCGTAGGATAGTTAGTAAAGAGGAAGAGAAGGGGATGTTAGGAGAGAGAAGAGTGAGTAAGAGTGAGAGTGTAGGTGCGTAGGGCAGTATATAAGCCAGACAATTAGGCGTGGCCAAGCCGCTGGTCAGGCGCTAAAGAGTAACGGGGATGGGAAGCTTTTGGGGGGGAGTCAGGGGCAGTTGCAATTTGGAGCAGGGAAGTTAGTGAGGGCTGAGGCTAGGGAGCGTTTGGATGAGGAATGGCGGATCTGGGCCGGCAGGCCGTTCCAGAGTTTAGGGAAGAGGTAAGAGAAGGCCGAAGGTCCGGCGGTGGTCCTTCGGTGAGGGATGGCTAAAAGCCTAGTGTCAGTGGACCTGAGGGCGTGAGTGGGGGTAGGTGGAGAAGATAGGGAGGATAAGAGGTAGGGCGGGAGGGAGCCGAGCCAGAAGTTGGAAGCAAATTTAATACTATGGATTAGGCACCGGTTGCTCAAGATGGCAGGGCCAGTGAAAGGTAGAGCTCGCAGTGATTTGAGTGGGTGGGGACATCGAGAGCAAAGTGGCAGAATGCATTAAAGAGGGGGTCAAGTTTGGCTAGGGTGGTCTTTGAGGCAGAGCTGTAGACGACATCACAGTAGTCGAAGGTGGGAAGAATCATTTTCAGGACTAAATCACATCTGACAGGGATTGGGAGACTAGTGCAGTTCCTGTAGAGGGCACCAAGTTTCTGGCGCAGTTTAGAGATGATGGCATCCACGTGTGTGGAAAAGGAGAGGTGATGATCGAGCCAAATCCCGAGGTACCTGAAGGAGGGCACTTCATCAAGGTCGATGTTGTTTAGGGTATGGAAGATAAGGGGGGGTGAGCTTGGATAAACACTGTCTAGTGCCAAAAGACATAGAGACAGTTTTCTTGGCATTTAGGTAGAGTTGATTGGTATTGAACCAGTGTTGGATTTTGTTGAAGTCCGTTTGAAGTTTGGAAGTGAGTTCTTCGTGTGTCTGGCCGGAGGTAAAGAGGACCGTGTCGTCTGCGTACATGTGGATCGCGGTAGAGGAGCAAGAATTCAGTAGATCATTTAGAAGGATGGAGAAGAGGATGGGGCCAAGAACTGAGCCTTGTGGAATGCCAGTGGTGATGGGGAGAAGGGGGGAGGTGTGGTCTGTTATTTTAGTGGATTGAGTTCTATTTAGTAGGTAGGCACTGAACCAGTTGGTGGTGGACTCTGCTAGCCCTGCCCTGATAGACGGGATAGTAAGAGAGGATGGGATACCGTGTCGAAAGCTTTAGCTAGGTCAATGAAAATAGTGGCAGTGACTAGCCCTTTATCCATCCCAGTGAGGATGGAGTCTGTGAGTCTTAGTAGGGAGGAGGTGGTAGAGTGGTGTTTTTGGAACCTGGACTGAAATGGGATGAAGAAGTTGGTTTCTGAGAGAAAGTGGGAGAGCTGGGATAGCACTAGGTGCTCCTGAAGTTTGGCGAGGGCGAGGAGGAGGGAGATGGTACGGTAGTTATTAGTGGAGGAAGGGTCACCACCTTTAAGAAGGGGTAGGACAGTGGTATGCTTCCATTCGGAGGGGAGAGACTCGGTGGTGAAGGATAGATTTAGTAGGGCGTCGAGGGGAGTAGCAATGGCGGTGGCCGATAGGAAGAGGAGCTTGTTGTCGAGACTGTCTGGGGATTTACCTTTGGAGGGGTTCAGGGAGTGAAGGGCATCTAGGGTTTCGGTTGGGGAGATGGGTCTGAAGGAAAAGGGGTTTCTACCAGCTGGGAGGGGGGTAGATGACTGGGGGCGGTGTAGTTATAGATATGGGGGGTGGATGTGGTAGTAGGAGGTAGGGAGTCGAGGAGGGCCAAGGCGCAAGTAGTGAAATACGAGTTAAACTCGGAGGCTACCTTAAGGGGGTCGGAGAGGAGAGTCCCTTGGGCGAGGAGGAGGGGTGGGGGGCTTGCTGTTTGGGGGGAGAAAGGGGAGTTAATGACCTTCCAGAATTTTGAAGGTCTCCCAAGATTTGCATTTAGGGTGTTGTTGAAATATTCAGCCTTAACTAGGCGGTTGGCCTTTGTTCCCTTGTTTTGGAGCATGCGGTAGGTGATAAAGCTGACTGGGAGGAGCGTGGCTTTGTAGTTATGCCAGGCCTTGTCACAGGCTTGTTGGCAAGCTATCAGCTCAGGGGATATCCAGGGTAGGTGAGACCCACGTACTCTGGCCCGGCGCAGGGGGGCGTGTTTGTCCCAGGCGGAGAGGACGGTGTTCCGAAAATGCGTAAGGGCCGAATCCATACTAGAGCAGCTTGAGCTCCGGACCCAATTTGAGAGAGAGAAGTCTTCCAGGAGGGGGGGAGAGGTTGAGGGATTGGTATGACCATTGGAATATAAATTTGGGAGGGGATTTAATTCTGTGAATTTTGCAGACCAAGTAGATTAGGTGGTGGTCACTAATGGAATCAGGGAGGAGGCCAGAACTGATGACGTGGTGAGGGTGGGATGTAAGCGCCCAGTCTAGTAGGGAGTGATTACCGGACTTATGGTTAGAGCATGTGGGTTCTGTAATGGTTTTGCTAAGGTTAAGGGTGGTAATCTCAGTTTGGGTTTTGTTAAATGTGGGTGCTAGCCAGTTGTGGTTAAAATCACCCATGACATATAGTTCACTTGACTGGGCTAGAGATGAGAGTTGGCACAGTAGATTGGTGACTATTGTGGTAGGTGTGCCTGGGCAACAATAGATACCTGCCACAAAGATAGGTGATGAGGAGGGAAGGGACAGTTTTACCATGAGAAGCTCATAGGCTTTGGGTTCAGTTTTTGTAAGAGAGACTGAGAAGTGGAGGGCTGATCTGATGTAGATAGCCACCCCTCCACCTCTGGAGGGCCGGTCTTGCCGTGTGATAGTGAATCCTGGAATGGCAATGGTATTATCTTGTACACTGGAGTTTAGCCAGGTTTCAGATAGGATGATTATGTCAGGGGTGTGGTGGGCGGTTAGGACCTGAAGCTGATTGAGCTTAGGGGCTAGGCTTCGAATATTTAGATGGAAAAGGTGTAAGCCTCGGGGAGGCAGCCTGGATGAGTGTCGGTGGTGGCCTTGGCTGAGGGGTTAGGTAAGGGGTGGTCTGGGCCTGTGGGTAGGGTTGGGCCGGGGTTAGGGTGTATATCCCCTGCAGCCAGAAGGAGTAGGGCGATGGTTAGGTGGCAGCGTAGAACACGGAGAGACCAGGATTTTGCCATGTGCTGGCTGGGGGCACCAGTAGGGTGTGCTGAGTGGAGGGAGAGGGGACAGGAATGGGAGAGAGCGACTAGAAGGCAGCTGAAGGAATAGACAGAGGAGGAGAGTGGTGTGGGGAAATGGGACCAGGAGATAGCTGGGAGGGATGATGTGGACTTAAAAGGGGCATGTGTAGGATGGGTCAGGATAGGCCGTGGGGGGCAGGGGTGTTGGGAAGCTGCTTGGAAGGGGAGATAAAATTGGAAGGGACTGTAAAATGGGGGAGATCAGAAGTATAAGGGATGTTGATGGGATCATTTTACCAGATCTGGGGAAGGGGTGCCCTGGCATGGTGCCTTGGTAGCAGCAGGGTGGAGTTAGAAGTATCTTGGTTGCCCCTCAGATAGTGTAGATACCACTTTGGAGTAGTGGTACTGTCGCGGACTCTGGTGTACAGGGTACAAGGTTCAAGACCCTGTCAGGGCAGTTGTAATAGGACCTGGCTGGGAGCAGGGATCAGGTTGTGGGTGCCTTAAAGCGGGCTGGGTTTGGGCCAGAAAACAGGGTTGAAATAGTGACTCCTAGTGGTCAATTGGGTAGTGACAGGTTGGGTGTGGGACAGCCAGATTGGCAGGGGTTGTGAGGGCTAGCCAGGTGGCAGGGTGAGGGCATGGCGCCAGGAGGCAGGTGGAGTGGGGAAGAAGTAGCCTATGGCAGTAGAGAGAGGTTACAGGAAGCAGGAAGGGATCTTGCGGGGAGTCTGGGGTGGGAAGGACAGAGGGTCCCTCTAGTGGCTAGCAGGTATAAACTGCAAATGGAGAAGTGGGGACTTCGTTAAAAACAAGAGAGGAAGTGAGGTCATAGGGCAGTGCCTATATAGGTAGTGACGACCCAGGGTGGGTGGGTGGTGGGCGTGGCAGTCAATGCACGCAGTGTGTTGACAGGCTAACCCCCCTTCACAAGGGTGCAGCTTTAGAGGTATAGCAATTACCTCTTGTTGGCACCTGTGGAGAATCCACTCCTGGAGGGAGCTCTTGCTGTCAGCAGGGCAGGTAGGTGAGTGGGACAGGGTTGGAGATAGCGAGGCCTAAAAAGGAGGAGGAAACAAAGGCACTTAATTAGGATGCAGCGGAAGACTGGGATTTGCCTTGAACAAGATGTCCTGACACAGTGCTGCCCAACACTCGTGGGGCTGTTCTGGAGAGACTTATACAATGGCTAAGGTAAAAGAGCTGCTTTATTGGTTCACAATCTTACTAAAATCACAGTTCTAATATCCACTGCGCTTAAACCTGTAGTTGGTAGAATACACCCCCCCCCCAGTAGTCCAAGCATGAGAATACAGGTAACACCAAGATTAAAATCACCCCATGGCCATGCTGTCTTTCGGGGGGGCGGGGAATGGAGGAGGCCCAGAGACTCTGAGAGACCACTCTGTCAATGAGTAGGGAGGAAGGAGTAGGGGGAAAGCTGATGGTTCCTGAGTACACTGTCAATGAGGCTGCCCATGGTGAAGTCAAAACGGCCCTGCAGAGAGAGCCAGCCTAGGGACTGATATAGCGAGCAGTGGTGGGTGGTAAAAGGGGTTTAAAGGACAAAGTAGCAGATGGAGTTGTATGTGGTATGTAAGCAGGTTCATAGGGAAGAGGATGCAGAAGAGTTTATGGGGGAGCAGTAGTCAAGGAAGGGCAGGAGGTTTCCTTGAGCAATGGCTAGGTGAGCTTCGGGGGACAGAAATTGATTTTGGTGGTAGGCAGCACCTAATTTTTGGTGGATTTTCATCACAGTGTTGCTGATGTGTTCCTTGAAAGTAAAAACTGCCACAAAGCTTCTGAAGAAGGACCTGGTTGGTTCGAAAGCTAAAGCACTTTGTTCTTTTCTGTAACATCCATGTTGGTCCAATAAAAGGTATCAAATCATTTGTTTCTGGATCTGTTTTTGAAAGTAAGGGAAGAGTCTAGCATGACACCTAGATATTTAAAGGCAGGGACAGTTTTGAGTTGGGGGCTAGCAGGAGTAATGATCAAGAGTGGGGTTTTTGACATGGCTACCTTTGCTAGGAATGGCTTAGAGCCAAAGAGCATGGACTGTCTTTTTCTCATCAACAAGAAGTTTTCTGGAGAGGAACCAGCTCTGTTCGGCCCCAAAATTTGCTTTGAGGGTGATGGACAAGGACTCAGTGGAATCATCAGTGTGGTATATGACTAGGTCATCTGCATAGAGGAGGGCCTTGCAATTGATGCTTTCGGCAGGGAGGTTGTTAATAAACATAGAAAAAAGTAGAGGCGCCAGTATCGAGCCCTGAGGTACGCTGGTGTGGGTAGGACTGGGACCTGCCAGAGAGGTAACTATGGAACCATGTGACTGTGTCTGGTGAGCAGCCAAAGTTTAGCAGGGTGGAGTAGAGGAGATGGTAGTCTATGAGGTCAAAAGCCTTTGACAGATCCACAAACACTGCACCTGTGGCCCTGTCCTTGTCCATATTTCTAAGGATATGGTTTGAGAAAAGTGCCAAGGCGGAGGAGGTACTATGGTGTTTGTGGAAGCTGTGCTGGAAAGGACACAAGAGGTGGTGTTTTTCTAGATGATCAGATAGTTGGTGGTGAATGATTTTCTCAAATAGGTTATTCGGGTGAGGAAGGAGGGAGATGGGCCTATAATTTTGGGGGGGGCGAGTGGATCCCCAGCCTTAAATATGGGAACGACTTGAGCATGCTTCCAAGAGTCAGGAACTGTTTCAGATGAAAGAGTGAGGTTGAAAATGTAGGTTAGGGGTTTTACAATAACTGGGGAGAGCAGTTTCAGGAAGGTGGGGTATAGCCCTTCATGGTATGCCCCCTGTATGGTGACACTACTACAGTGAACATGTCGATGCCGACAACATCGATGTTTTCACGTAATAGTCCACCCAAGACCCCAGCACTCTGTCTCCTGGTCCTGCACCCTCTCCCCGATCCAACTCCAACTTGGAGTTAGAATCTTTTAGATCGGGGAGCATGGGGGGCAGAGCCCCCTGCATTGGGTGTTTGGGGGGGCAAAGCCCCCAATGAAAAACATCCAGGGTCTCTATTCAAATTAATGTCAACCAGAAGTTGTGGTCAACAAAATCCATTGCTGTGATGGCGGTTGACAACTTAGTTGTCAAACTGGCATCATAGAGCTGCCCATCACTACCTAGGCTACTTTTGTCACTTTAACTCCAACTGATGCATTAATGGATTTTTTTGCAAAGAATGTCCTTACTTTTTGAGATAGTTTAATCATATCTTCATTTGCCTGTGGGAGTGCAGAGCACTCCATAGATGCATACATGTATGTATATATCCCTTTAATCACCCATTGAACTTCTCAATCTCTTACTTCAAGACAATCAAGGATTCAAAGACGACAAGTAAATGAATGTCAAATGCCCAGGACCCCTACAGAAGCAGCATGGTCTAATGGGTAAAGTCTAGGCCTGGGAACTAGGAGACTCAGGTTGAAATCCCACCAGAACCATTACTCATTGTGTTATCCTGAGGAAGACATTTAAATATCAGGTGTTACTACATTTCAGTTGGACTATTCTAGGTACAGTAAATAAATTTAATAAAAAAATGAACCTTAGCACCCACTCCCCTACAGGCTTAATATTCAGAGCGAGTGTTGCAGATAAGGGAAAGCCCATGGATGAGAGACCATCCTAAATGACACCTCCTCCCCACAAAATACAATTAAATAACTATATTTGGAAGTAGTACATGTCTTGTACAAATAGATAAGGTATATAAAAAAGGGACGTGACTGTTCAAATGATGTCACATGTGTACATGTCACTAAAATTTCTCAGCAATTATGTTACAGCCTAACAGTACATTTCAGCAGAAGTCAAAGAGGATGACAAAAGCAGTGTTATATTTTTTAGCAGTAGTCAATACCTATGTGAAATTATCTCATAAGTCCAACAATGCAGGCGTACCTCTAGAAAGCCTCCTTTTGCATAGACCCTAAGGAGACCAGTTTTCCCTCAGCCTCCATCACCCACTATCATAATTTTCACCTCCTGCTTCTTGGATGCAGTATTGCCTTTATCTGTACCATTAATAACCACTCTGTTTTGTTCAGTCATGGTCCCTGTAACTTATTTTAGTCCAACAAAGCTAAAGGCAAATTTCAACACGATTCAAATGCCCAATAATATTACTCGAGGCAACATATAAAAAGCTTCATGTAGATGGTGCCCACAAACTGACACATGCCTAAGGAATTAAATGTCTGCTTGTCTTCTTCCAGGTTTATGTTTGCTAAAATAGTTTGTCTAGCCAGTGGAGCATCATTTATTTGTTTATATTGTTAATGGTTTAGTGAACTGTGCCGACGCTCGCAGTCCAGAAGAGTGGCTGAATTAAGCCCTGTTCTGCAACAGTGGTTGTGGCTGCGAAAACCAGACTGCCTGCTTCCAAGGTACTACCATACAGTACATACAGCAAAGCAGTGACAGACCCATCGCTAGCTAGTCAACAAGCCACAGCAACAGGGACAGGAGACTGGGTAGAAAGTCAGAAGTTCAGTTTATGCACCTGTAGCTCTTGCCAGCCAAAAACTGTTGGCACAGACAGCCGCTCCCCTCACTCCACTCTATACTGGACACTGATTTCAGACTAATTAGTGCTCACTTTTTGCCAGTTTCACTCTTCATGTTTCAAGGAGGTGTATACCAATACACATATCAGGTTCCTCGCCAAAAGGAAAAACAATATGTATTTTACCTGTCATGGTCAGAACATCAGAAAATGAGGTAAGGGAACATAAACAGTGAAATCATTAACTGGCACATTAAAATGCATTCTAACTGTCCCAGTTTTAGGCGTGGGAATAAAAAAAAATTGTAATACCTCCAAGGATCTTCTTTTCAAGAAAAAGGATCTTTTTTCTGTAACTAATGATACGAAAAAGGATTCTTTTTTCATATCACACGTCTCAAAAAAAAAAAAGTATAATATTTAAAAAAAAAACATTTCAAGGGCATGTTTCCAACAGTGAAGAGTAGATTACACCTAAAGGGTCCCAGTCAGCCAGATAGATGTGCTGATCTCTCTCCAGGATGTCATTTTTGTGGCTTTTACATTTTTTTGGGGGGGGACAAAATGGTGGCAAACGAAAAACGATTATTTCAATACGTAAAAGAATTCCTGTTTCATTTCGTACAGCTATCTTGAAGTGCTTATTGAGCATGATCAGAACCAACTTTTTCAAAATTAAATAACTTTGGAACGGACTAATATTTTTTCACCAAACAAGAGAAAGGCAAACAGATTATTATTTTTCACCAAACAAACAAAAGGCACATCTGTTGGCCAGACCCTTTATGCCCTGAAAATTCCAGAACAAAATATCTAACCGTCTAGGCTGTAGGCACGTTCAAAGAAAAATTACAACAAAGTCAATGAGTGAAAAATCACTTTTTACTCTCTCCAGAACGAGAGAACCCCACATCTGACTGGAACAAACTTGGTGCATCCAGAGATCTACCCTTAGAGTCCATTCATGCAAAATCTCATACAAATCTGTTGAATAGTTGCGAAGTTATTAAAGTGCAAAATTTGGGGGTTAACAGTAAAGTGCCTGATCAACCCTAACTATAGGGGTGCAACTGTGCCTAGATATATATATATATTACAGTGGTGCGATAGCGCCACTATAATTAGGGTTGAGTAGGCAATTTAATGTTAAACCTCAAATTTTGCACTTCAATAACTGTGCAACTGTTCAACTGATCTGCACAAAATTTGGTATGTGCTGTCCTGTGGGGTAGATCTCTTGACGTACCAAGTTTTGATTCAATCAGATTTGCAGATGTCGTGATGTTCATAGTGAAAAAAATGTAAAAGTTACTTTTTCTCACCTGTTTTGGCTGTTTTTTCCTCATCACGCTGTGACCACACTGTTTGGAATTTCTTTCTTAAGTTTTCAGAGTAGAAAGAGCTTGCCCCAAAGAACAAGCCAGCAAAGGTTTGGTGAAAAAATATTAATCCATTCCAAAGTTATTTAATTTTGAAACTTTGGGTTCTGAACATGATCAGTTCAGTCTTTTAGATAGCTGCACAGTGTGAAAAGGGATTTAGGGCCCACAAAAAGGGATAGAAACATAGAAGCTGATGGCAGATAATGACCGCAAGGCCTATCCAGTCTGCCCATTTCTTTTTCTGCCTTATGGATGTGCCATCGGCCTTTGCTCTGTCAATGGCCTCTCTATTCGTGCTCATCTGTATTACTCCCTTTTGCCTATCCCATGCCTGTTTGAAGCCCTGCACTGTATTCATATCCACCACTTCCTGAGGTAGGCCATTCCATGCATCCACTACCTTTCTGAGAAAAAGAACTTCCTCACATTACCCCTTAATCGGCCTCCCTCTAATCTCATGCTGTGTCCTCTTGTCCTACTATTTTTCTTATATTGAAACATGTTAGACTCTTTCACCTTGTTAATGCCCTTAAGTGTTTGAATGTTTCGATCATATCACCTCTCTCCCTCCTTTGCTCTAGGGTATGCATATTGAGTGCCATTAATCTGTCCTCATATGTTTTCTGATGCAGTCCCTGCACCATTTTGGTTGCCCTTCTCTGGACTGCCTCAATTTGGTTAATGTCCTTGTGAAGGTGTAGCCTCCTGTACTGCATGCAGTACTCCAGATTGGGCCTAACCAGTGTCTTGTAAAGAGGGATTATTACCTCCCTCTTCCGACTTATGATACCCCTACTAATAGACCCCATCCCTCTAGCCTTACCTACTGCTTTAGTGGTCTGCTTGGATGATTTCAGGTTATCGGTGATGATAACGTCCAAGTCTCTTTCTTCCCTTGTGACTGCCAGCAACTCCCCTCCCAGCCTAGAGGTGGCTTCATTGTTCCTCTTCCCTATGTGCATGATCTTTCACTTCTTTGCGTTAAATCCCAGAGGTCACTCTTCTGACCATTTTGCTAGTTTATCCAGATCTCTTCTCATTCTGCCCACCTTATCTGGATTTTAACAGCTCACGAAAAGGGATTCATTAAATCGTTCTTTGTGAGAAAAAATTCCCTTTTCGCAAGCTGTCATCTTGTTTTCAGTTTTCCAACTCAAACAAAACGCTACAACTTTACCCAGGGATGTCTTCTGGAGACATGGAAGTATGTATTTTGCTCATGTGGATGTCCTTTACAGTTCTCTGCCTTTCATTTACTTTACTGTGGCCCCAGAATGTTTATTTTTGATTTTTAAAATCCCTTCTCACAACTCGCTTCTGATCCCTTTCTGTGATGCAAAAAGGAATTTTTGACACCTCGCAAAAAGGGATTTTGACAGCTCACAAAAAGGGATTGGGTAGTCAGACCATATGGCCCTGCGTGTAATCCCTTTTCACAATGTGAAAAGGAATTTTGACACCTCGCATAAAGGGATTAAGTTTTCAAATTCCATTTCATGAGCTGTCAAAATCCCTTTTCGTGAACTGAACCACTTTTTGTGAGATGTTAAAATCCCTTTTCACAATGAAAAAAGGGATTACCAGTAGGGCCATCTGGTCTGACAACTCAGATCCCTTTTCGTGAGCTGTCCCTTTTTGTGATCTAATTCCCTTTTTGTATGGTGATTTGGATTTGTGGGACTATATGGTTCTGCCAGAAATCCCTTTTCATGATGCATTTTCACGATGCAAAAAAGGATTTTGACACCTCGTGAAAAGGGATTTGGCTCACGAAAAGGTATTTTGATACCTCATGAAAAGGGATTTCTAAAGTTTACTGTTTCTTTGTCACTTCACTGCAATGAAATGGCTAGGAATTTTGGGCTGAAATTTTCAGGGTGCAAAGGGCCTGCTCCAGAGATGACTTGTGCTGGTTTGGTTATAAAATTTGCATTGCTTCCATACTTATTGCATTTCAAAGTTTGGACATTTCCCAAAGGATAACATTGTGGCAGACGCAGTACCTTTCAACACCTATATCTCGAAAACGGTTTGAGATACGGATTTTTTGCTAAACGCAGCTTAGTACACCTTTGGGTTTACAAAGCAATAATGCAGGGTGCCAGTCCTTGATTACAACTGTGCTGAAATTTTTTCAAATGTTCCTGCGGTTACTGAGATATTGTGCCATTTTCAGCACAAGGGTTACTTGGAATGTCTCTATGCCTGTGCTTTGTCTTTACAGTTATAATTAGATGGGAGTGATACCATTATGCAGTAATGGGATTGCAGGGCACTCCCACAGGGAGATGACAGTTCATTACAATGTTTCTACACTTACAGATAGATGGGAGCGCAGGGCCTGTATGGCCCTGTGCTCCAACAAAGTGACACCATTATGAGTGATGGGAGTGGTCTGGGTCCTCTGCTCCCACAGGGAGATGAGGATTAATTACAATGTCTATACACTTATGGTTACATAGGAGGGTCCTGCGCTTGGGGCCCTGTGCAACCACAACACACTATAGACTGATTGGAGTACAGGACCCTCCCACAAACATATAAGGATAAGATTACACTTTCTCAAAAAGTAAGAAAATTCATTGCAAAAAAATGTTCTTAATGCATCAGTTAGGGTTGTAGCAACAAAAATAGGGAAATAAGACATTAGGGTTTTGAACACTAACAGCCCCCCACCCCTACCATCCCACCCTCCACATAGCAACAGGCATTGGGGTTTGCCTTGGGGTTGTCGGCCCTAACTCTCACCCCACTCCATGTGTAAGTAAGCTGAGATGGTACAGTATAGGAGAATGGGGTGAGAGTTAGGCCCGACAACTCCAAGGCACACCCTGATGCCTGTTGATGTGTGGAGGGTGGGAGTGAGGTGGTGAGGTGATGTTAGGGTTCAAAACCCTAGCGCCTTATTTCCCTACTTTTGTTGCTTCAATCCTAACTGATGCATTCACATTTTTTTGCAATGAATACAGTAAAAATATATATATATATATATATATATATATATTCACACAGTGGTGATCACACAAAGGTTAACCATTACCGTGCATCGCACGTCATTGTGTGGTAGCGGTATACATGTTAATCAATGGGTACCGCATTTGCACAATGCTCGGTAAATCATGCTACTGGTCAACATTTGCGCGATTACCACTGTATTCATTATAGTGGTATGGTAGTGCCATTATAGTTAGGGTTCTGACCTCACTTCTATGTTAAATACAAAATTTTGCACTTTAATAACTTTGAAAACATTTGACCGATTCACCTGAAATTTTGTATGCTCTGTTGGGTACCATACAGTAGATCTCTCTGGATATGCCAAATTTCATTCTAGTCAGTTGTATGGGTGCGGAGCTATGGAATTTAAAAAAAAAATGTGAAAATTACCACTTATTTGGCAATTTCTTTGTCATGCCATTTCTTCAAAACCACTTGGCAGTTTGGTCTTAAACCTTCGGGGTATGTGGGGTCTGGGTCACAGATGTGCCTTTTGAAGGTTTGGTGAAACAATATTAATGTGTTCTAAAGTTATTAAAATTTCCCATTTCCCATTATTTCCTAGGGGAAAAATTAGATGTCCCATGCGAAAGTACCGTTCTGTTTTGCGAAAATGCCATTCTCTTACACGAATGGGTTCTGTCCTTTCGAGCTTCGGCCATCTTGTTTTCAGTTAGTGATGCAGAAAAAATCAAATAACTCAAAAATTGCTGTACTTGGGTAAACACCAACACTTAGGTTTACCTAATAGGGACCCAAGGAACACAATTCTGTGGTTAGTTTTTTCTACAGACTCCAGAAATATGTTTATTTTGATCAGAACATTTTTAATGCCACAAATTGTGCACTACTTTTGCAAAAGTACCGCAAAGTGTGGCACTGTTTCATGAAACACCTAGGGTATTGCCATAAATTGTGGTACTTTTAAAAAAAACTGTGTTTCTGTGTCACTTTACTGTACAGAAATGGTTTCGACCAATGGGCTGAAATTGTCAGGGTACAAAGGGCTTGCCCACAGATGTGCCTTTTGTTGGTTTGCTGATAAAGTTTACATTGTGTCCATACTTATAACATTCCGAAGTTTAGTAATTTCCCATAGAACAATATTGTAATGGTCGGGGTACCTTTCGGCAGTTATATCTCGAAAACGCTTTGAGATATGCATTTTCTGCAAAATGCAGTTTAGTAAGTACACTTTAAGGTGTACTAAGCAGTTATGCATGTTTCTAGGCCTTGATTACAACTGCAGCGGAAATTGTTATCAGTGGGTCTAAGGTGACTGTGATACTGTGCCATTGGCAGCACAAGGGTTCATTGCAATGTCTCTACACTTATGGATAGATGACAGCACTATTATGGAGTGATGAGAGTGCAGACTCCGGAGGTCCCTGTGCTCCCTTGGAGAGATGAGGGTTAATTACAATGTCTCCACACTTATGGATAGATATGAGCACAGGGACATAAAAATTAGGAACAATTACAATATGCATGAGTGTGTGAACTGGGCTCAGAGGACCCTGTGCTCCCACATGCACACATGCATAAAATTATGGAGTGAATCTCTCTACACTTATGGATAGATGGACCCTGTGATCCAACAGACAGATAAGGGCATGATTATACTATCTCAAAAAGTAAGGAATTTTATTGCAAAAAACTTTGTTAATGCATCAGTTAGAGTTCATTTTAAAGTGACAAAAGTATGGAAATGTGGTGTTAGGGTTTTTCAACCTAACACCTCACCTCCACCAACCCTACCACCCCACCCCACACACATGCCAGAGGTGTTGGGGTGTGCCTTGCGGTCACGACCCTAAGCTGCTCACCCCATTTTCCTATGCTGTACCATCTCAGCTTCCTACACAAGGAATGAGGTGATCATTAGAGCCAACAACCCCAAGGCACACCCCGACACCTGTTGATGTGTGGAGGATGGGGTGGGGTGGTGGGGTTGGGTGGGGGAGAGTGGGTGTTAGGGTTGGAAACCCTAACACCACATTTCCATACTTTTGTTGCTTTAATATTAGCCCTAACTGATGCATTAACTAAGTTTTTTGCAATGATATATGTATATATATTATACAAGCATGGCTGTGCCTGTATATTAGGGTTGCGTAAGCACTGCTATGTTAAACCCAACATTTTGCACCTTAATTATTTTGCTCCATTAAACAGATTTACATGAAATTTGGAAAGCATAGCCTCTCTGCTTGGATCTCTTGATCCTGTAAATTTCATGTAGATCAGTTCAAGGGAGGCAAAGTTACAAAGGTGTAAAAACTGCAAAAGTCTCCATTTTTGAACATTTTAAGACTTTTTTTTGTCACCTGATAATTAAAAACATAGGAGGCTTTGAAACCTGAAACTTTCAGGTTTGATAGAGGTTGGTCCAAGGTGTGTGCTTTTGTGGTTTTTAAGTCCCACTGTTAAGTAGATTTTTAATTATTTAATAAAATTGTTCCATTTCTGAGTGTGCGCAGTTCAAAAAATGAATGTTCTATTCATAACTGAATGTTTGTGAAAGTGTGAGCCTGCACTATGTAACACAGCTGTCTTTAATAAATGACAGCTGTGTCATATAGTAGTTGTACTATATGACACAGCTGTACTTTATTAAAGACAGCTGTGTCATATAGTGTAGGTTGGTGCTGTCGTCACTTGTAGGTCAGGGATGGGACTACTGTCATTGTAGCTCCATCAGCCTGACTGTGCCTTAAAGAGCTAGCATACTGAAATATGTGGTTAAAATCTCTGTTAGGTTACTCAGGTGACAAATAGCTTTTCTTGATGGGTTTCTGCAATTTGTTATCTTATTTGTAATGGTTTGAGTTTGGTTTTAATAAGTTTGTTACTGCAGTAGCTGAAACTGTCTGCTCACCACCATTCTCTAGTGTGGCAGCGAGAGGGATATTGTGGGAGGAACGCTGTCAATCAGTGCTCTGTTTACCAGCTGTGAAGCAGACTAATGCACGTTTCAAACTGACACTGACTTTTCCTCCTATCCTACTGCTGCACTACTTTTGCCACGCTGTCCATCCCTGATAAAATAAAGAACATAGAAAATCATTCAAATTACCCCCAACCACCTAAAGAATATTTTAAAAACTGCTGTACTGGTAAGTAGAAGATGCTTCATTGGGATGTCCTGCTGGCAGGCTTTTTGTCCCCATGTTATGGCCATCCCAATTACAGTGAGTGTTATACAGTAAATTAGTGAAGCTGATAGTTCCCCCTCTCCCCATGCCCTATGCTCTAATGCTCCACATGCGTCACTAATCTGATGATTCCTGGAACTTACTGTCACATCAGCATCATTTTTATTTCACTATTACTGTACAACATATTTTTAAACCTTTGTCAGTGGCTGCTTTCGCAGTGTGCATTCAGCTGTGCAATTCTGGCATGACTTCTTTTTAGCAGCCAGTGATGTCAACTGACTTTAGAACTGTTTAGCATTTTAAATGCTATAAAAAACTCACCAGTTGCTGTTCTTTCTGTCCTCATTCAGCACATCAATTACATGCATCTTGCAAGCACAGGGGGAAGAGGGGCAGCAGTTCCTGCAGTGAGTGATTTGGCTTACCGCAGAGACACAACTCAAGTTGCTGCTGATTGCAGCATTGCCAGGGCTTATTTTGCAATTTTGCCATGACATCCTTTAGGCAGCTTATTCAGAGGGAGGAAGGCAGCAAGTGATCAGACTTGTTTTCGGCTTTTATTACGCAGACACAGCTGCTGCAGTTCTGCCATGATTTCCATCAGGCAGCCAGTGACATGACTTAGAGGGAGTTGGGAAGACAGCAGTTCAACATAAAAACACAAAACAAAAGTTCAGAGTGAGCACTATCCAACTTTACAGAGAGAAGTAAAGAGACAGCTCATTAGTGAAGCCAGTTTTGGTGATAAGCAGGTGTTAATACGATTAGGGGATTCCCAAGCTGCCCTGTCACTTTAAATTCTATGGGGGGGGCAACTCTCCTCCCGCAGTGTCATTGCTCAGTTGGTAGCCAAGAGCATATGATGATCAGTCTGTTCCAGCTTCATGATAGAACTCGGCTAGGAAGATGAGTTTCAAACGCTAACAAATGAATTTATCTGACACACACAACATCAATAACCACTACATACTGATGAGCGAATGACTCCAGTATTCAGAACATGGCTAAAATGATATGTTACACTAGCTCTTTAAGCACAGCACAAAGTTTATGTGCTGGATGTACAGCACAGCTCTCTTTAATAAATGACAGCGGTGTCATATAGTATTTGCACTATATGACACAGGTGTTTATTAAAGACAGCTGTGTCATATAGTACTTGCACTATATAAAACAGCTGTCTTTAATAAATGACAGCTGTGTTGTATAGTACTTGTACTATACAAAACAGCTGTTGTTTATTAAGGACAGCTGTGTCATATAGTGCAGGAGGCTGCTCTTGTGACTGGTATCAGGGACGGGGCTACTGCCATTGTAGCCCCACCATCCTGACTGTGCCTCAAACTGTTTTTTGCATGCCAGGGTGCCCCAATCCCTGGTGGCAGGTTATGTATTTATTTAATTATTTTATTTATTTACATCCTGACTATGCCTCAAACTGCTTTCTGCACACTGGGGTGCCCCAATCCCCCGTGGCAGTTTATATATTTTATTTTATTTATTTTGTATTGTTTGTAATTCTTTTTCAACACTGGGATGCCCACCCCTGGTGTCAGATGCTTCCCCCCATGCAGCCTCTTTATTTATTAAATCTGCCAACATCGGGGGCCTCAATCCCCATGTCGGCATTTACACCCCCAAAAGCAGTGTGGGACATTGGGGAGCCCATCCCCAGTGTCCCAAAATATTTTCATTACTTTTATTCTTCCCTAAAAAAAAAAAATGTCCTGTGACATCCTTTTTTTTATAACCTGGAAGAAAGAAAATGGTCCCTCATGGTTGCCGCTGTCTCCCTACCCCCAACCTCCCACTGAGCACCCACTACCCCACACCCCCCCTTACCCTATACTTACCTACAGAGGTCAGCCCTGTCATCTTCTTTTACCTGGAACATGTCTTCACTCTTCAAAGCTGAACCACAAACTGAAGAATTAAGGTAAGTGCCGTATAATGTATTTCAATGGTGGTTTCAACTTATGTTGATATCTTTGTTGGGTTTTTTTTTTCACCAAATATTCAACATGGGCTTTTTGGGACCCCACCTCATAAACACTGTCACTGTCATTTCATTAATCAGGCCCAGAAGATGTTTTCAGGGTTGCTGCACAGAATCACATTTCAGGACTGATTAACAAAATGACAGTGCCAGTGTTCATGAGGTGGGGTCTCACAAAGCCCAGGTTGAAAATGTGGTTAAAAAATTCCTATAAATGGCCATGTTATGAGTGCGCATTGCGCAGTTTCTATGCAGGCGCATAACTTTGGTAATTTACAATATTTTGACTCCAGATTTTCAATATACCTATTTTCCACACCACCTCACGAACAGTACAACTGTTATTTTTCACATCCTGTCTAAAATGTGTTCTCATACCTGTGGCGTGGAATGGTGTTTCAGCGTGGATTTGAAAATTTTCACCTATGGGGTTTTTGAGGTAGGATCCTAAAAAGAATATGTTGAAAGTTTGGGGTCAAAATATTAAAAAACAAACAATTTATTAAGTAACATTGATTGCAGGGATGTCTGTTGCACCTCTGGGGAACATGCTGCCTTACCATGCCAGTGATCTGAGTTCAGATATGAATACAAAGAGCCAGTTTACTGGGACAAGGCTGATGGGAAAGGTGCTGCAGCATGCAGAACCAGTCATGGCCTGAGTAGGGATGGTACAGTGTTTTGGCACAGTTGCCACACCCTGTGGTGGGTCAGGGAGCCTCACCCACAGGGAATCGAGATGTGTGCTGGGATCTGCTGGCCCCATGCACTGCATCATGACTGTCTCCAATATTGTATTTAGCTCATTTTGTGCAGGTCCCTTGGGATTCAGTTCAACTATCACAGAAAGAATGGAAATTCTTTGCAAAAAACTATGTTAATGCAGACAGGGTTGTAAAAACGCAAAGCGTACAAAGACGGGAAATGAAAAAACATTAGTGATTTGGGTCTCCGGAGTATTGGCAAATCAGTGGTGGGGTCTTACTTGGGGTTGGCAACTGTATTGCCCACCCCTACTGTAGATCAGATGAGGTCAAATGTGATTTTTTTCATGCAGGGCCTGCAAAATGCTCTGACAGATTATGTTGGCCATACTGTATCACCATGAGGCACTAGGTAGGAGCTGTATCTTGTGCTTTGGACAGTAGGCTATGGGCTAGGGGGTGGGCATGAGGTTTGACAAGCACAAGTAAGACCCCACTACTGATTCATATATATATATATATATATATATATATATATATATATATATATAAAATCACACATGCCCACACAATGCAAAGCATCATGGGCTGCATATGCAAATCACCACAGAATGTTTTGCTGGTTCAACTTTAAGCAGAATTGCATGGTGCTGAAAGGTCTCTCACACAGTTTGCAAAGGGTGCTAACAGATGACATAGACACGTGTTTTGTCCTACCAGGACTCATCAGTATGCCTCGTCTGTTTGACACCCCAGTGGAATGGACCTGCACCGTTAAGACAGTGTCTTGGATATGTTGTGGTGAACCCATTACAATAAAAAACTATTCAAGGGTTACCCCAAAGGGCATTTGGCTGGGAAGCCAAGTTCTCAGCCAAATGCCCTGTGGTGATTTGCATATGCAGCCCATGATGCTTTGCATTGTGTGGGCATGTGTGATTTTATATTTTCTTGAAACTTGGCTTCCCAGCCAAATGCCCTTTGGGGTAACCCTTGCCTCAGTGTTTGTGCACAGAGGTTCTTTGTCTTTTAAATAGTTTTTTAGAGCTGCCATGATTCATATGGAAACACCATATCTTTGCATTTTAAAATGAGCATCAAACTAAAAAGAAAATCTAAGAATAACTAATACAATACTTAGGCATATTAGCAATCAGTTTAAGTGACTGGGAAAATGTATGCTGCAGAATATTCTAATACAATATAAGTAAAATGATGCAGTATTGTGTAAGAGTAACACAGTCAGCCTTACATTTTAAACATACTGTACATATTCACATTTTAACTTCCAGCTAAAGCCAAGCATTTAGCTCATACCTCTTTTCCATAAAGCGTGGCTTCCACTCCCTTCCCAGGCTGGGTTACAATGGATGTTACTATAAAGTACATGGTACAGAGCTGATCCCAATCTGTTCCATTTGGACTGCCAGTAAAGTAAAGGAGAACTTTCTCAGCTTTGTGCAGCACCAGCTGAATGCATTTTAATGGTCTGCAGTGTCACCCATGATTTATTGCCTCTTCTGTCTTGCTTTATGTGATGTATTTGTCATTTTAGCCATGGCAGTTCCATCCATAATACAATATAGAAACACGAAAATGTTAAGAAGCATGGTGTGTTGTGTATAGTTTTCTTTATGCTAGGAATTACAAATTCTAATGTCATGTGGTCTGTTTTCTACTAAAAGACTGACAAAAATTGGTGAACGCAAAGGAGCTGTTCAGGATTCTTCTTGGCATTTCACATATAAAAATGTATGAAGATGTATTTAACTACTGTAGAACCAGGGGTTTCCCTATGGGAATAATCACTAATATCTCTCAACATTTCACAACAATTTGGAACCACTATTATAAAACTTCCATGTGCACTTAAAAATAGAAATGGTTCACCCATTCTGTTTCATATGTTTGTATTAATCAATATCTGTACTGTGTTCATGTCCACTGTCTCCAATGGTAGGCTGTTCTATAGGTTCATCACACTCATGGGGGGGGGGGTGCAAACACTTACTAGCCAAAGATTGGTCACCTACTGTGGTTTCTATAGACAGGCTTTTTGGGCCACATGCTATTACTTTCTTTTGTATGTCAAAACAAAAAACTTAATTATTTTTAAGACTCCACTCAGATGGTTAGGGTGTTCCAGAGGTCAGCAACCCCAGTTGCAAACCTTATTGCATGTCAGATCAAGAAGAACAATTTTTGATTGGTTACTCTATTGGTCTTTACTGGAAAATGTGTGCTAGTGTAAACAAAATATTGCATTTTGTAACTGCCATATAGCAAGTGTGGCACAAAAACACTGGAAAACAAAAACAGAAGAAAATATCTTAGGTTACAGATATATGAATAACTTCAGGCAAATGTGACCAAGTATTCATGTTTTGGGACCCCTAAATATTCATTATTCATTACTCATTATCCAGGCCAAAGTGTGTTTTGTTGTGCATCTGTTACCGAACTCAAGTTTGCTGCCTTTAAGGTAGTCGGGCTAGTCCCATGACACCCTTCCTCCCTTGTCATCACAAACCACCTCCATGGTCCTCCCAAAGCATAATTACAACACCTGGCATCTTATCAGTCTCTTTCTCTACCCATTACATTGTTTTCTATCCCCCCTCCCCTGTGTAACTGACCATAGATGCTAAAAGGCTGTTTAAAACACTTTATATAGTGTGACCATAGTAACACTGAAATAACAACAACAGGACTAACAGTATATTCATTATTCAGATCCAAATAATGAATAGTAAATTATCGATGACATTCAGGAATTAATATTCATTATTTGCCCAGCCCTGTTAGGTTTACAAGAGCAAAAATCAGCTCTGGCCATTGCAATTCTGAAAAGACGAATGACTGGCTGGGTTGAGGTTTATATCACCAGGATGGTCAATAACTGCCAGAAAATGCCCTGGCTATTTGTTATTATTTCTTATTCAAGTAGTGGATAACAGAGTATGAAGTTTTTTTTTTAATCGCTGAATTCTGTAAATGCACAGCACTTCCCCACTGTGATATCTCTAAAGATGTCCCGGTGACGTGTCTCGGTTTCTGATACAGCTCCACAGCAGTGAAGATAAATAGCACTAAATAATTCATACTAGCCTGCCGGTGGCACTGTGGGTTGTGGTGCTGGATGCCACACCTCACACCATGCCAGTGACCTGGGTTCAATGATAGACTTGAGTTGTCGGGGGTCAGTGGGAGGGGGATCAAGCATTTGATGGACTGCTCTTTCTGGTGATGGGTGACTTGATTTGCCCGGCCTTTGACTGCCATCAAGTGGAAACCTAATGGTAGTGCAGGCTAATGGACAGCTCAAAAAAGGAGGTCTGCAGCCTGGTAAGCTGTGCATGTCTCCACATGCATGCTTATGATGACCACAGGAGGGAAGGCAGGGCAAAAAAGTGGAAAAAGGAGGTCTGGAGCTTCGTGAAGCCCTGTCTGCCCATCTGCGGACCCATGCTGCCATCTGGAGTTGGTCTGCACTGGATTATACATTTGGAGGAGGACAGCCCTCCCTCCCTGTCCCCACCATGTGGGGAAATCTGTGGGTGTACCTATCCATGCCGGGGAAGACAACCATCAGTCCATGAGGGCAGGATCAGGGGTGAGAAACTGCCCCAGAACTCCAAAAGAAGAAAATGCAATATATAGACAAAAAATAATTTATACAATCTCCGTTTTACCATAAGGATATGCAAATGCTGTCATATAATTTCCAAACATTTGGCTAGTAGCACTTTCCATTTGAAAGGATGGCATCAGAAAATGTACTGTATGATCTGATGCTGATCTTTCTGTTTAAGCCATATTGAATCAAATAGTAAGTATCCAATCTGTTTCTACTTCTGTCTGCACCATGGCCCTAAAAATAGGCAAATAATCCATCTGCTGATTCCCTTCCCCATTGACAAGTGCTGTATGCCACTTAACAATTGCCCTCTTTCCCAACAACCAAGACATTAAATTAATTAACTGACCCAATGTCAGTCTACCAGTGGGGGCAATTTCAGATCTCAACAGTCATGTTTCTCCTTCATTCAAGCCAAAATAAATAACCATGAATCGTGGGCTTTTAGCTAACACTGCTGAACAGAGCCCCCACCCATGCTAATGTCTTCCAGGACACTAGGCTCTCCTTTAATGAAAGATCACCCCATTCAGTAAAACAGGGGCAGCGCAGTGCTTCAGAGGAACCCGTTGACTATACGATCCAGGATGGTATAGGTGTGCTCATCTAGGTGCATCCTTCACAGTTGGACAGCGATGCAGCAGCCATACCCACATCAGCCTGTCACATATAACCTACAGGTCTGGCTGGGAAGAAACACTGTTTTGTTTAGCACTCAGATGCCTCTCCACTGTGTCAACTGCCAGTTGACAAATTGTGGTGGAATAAGAGGGATCCTGGTGCCCCGGACAACATTAAGGTGGTTGACGGGGTTCTCTTCAGCTGGAATGGTGATTTGGTTGTATGGATGTAAACCTGGCATGTAGTTACATTGCTCTTCATGACATGGGGGGAGAACAACAACTATGGCTGCAGGAAGTGGGACTAGCCTCACTGGTTGCCCATTGTTGTAGCACTGCTAATTTGGTTGGGAAGGGGAAAACTTTAAAGAAGACATTTTTTGTTTTGTGTACTGGGGGCGATCAGCAGCTGGCGATGATTGCTTGGATATTCCCATAAATTTCCTTTTCTACATACAGGGAGTGAATAGTAAACAGATTCTTAAATACAGTGGATTGGTGGGGGGCAACTTGGAAACTACATTGGAGCAGGTAATGAACTATCCATGATCCACTAACAATGTAATGTTTCTTGTACATCTGCCTACTTACAGTAGCTGTATTAAATAGTTTTCAGTACCTGCCTCTCTTTTTTCTCTGACTAATGGCATGACTGTTGTTTCTACCACCTCTGTTCCCCATCCCAGACTGAAGTCAGCTTTTAGTTGCTTGGGCATGACCTGCATGCACAAGAGTCTTAGGGTAATGAAGATAAGTGCATTTTCCTATATTACACAAGTGCCTCTTCACAACAAATTGATACATAAAGTTGCATAGCATTCTAATGATGGAAGGTATTCTAGGACAGCATGCCTCCTGCCCATTTCATAAACAGAGATGGAAAAGTATGCTGTGCAAACATACCAGTTTATAAGGATTCCCTTCCCTTCCCCTCTGTACTACCTAGGATACCCAGTGATTCCCTTAGGAAGCAACAATTTTTCCAGGCTTATCTTGAAGACTTGTACTTTCTTCATTTCCACCATCTCTGCTGGTAGGCTGTTTCATGGGTTCACTACTGTCTGGAAGAAGAAATGCCATCTAACATCATCCCTTAATTTATCCCCTCTGAGCCTCTGGGCCTGTCCCTGTGTCCTGCTGGAGGACACCAGATCAAACATCTCTGTCTGGTCAGACTTTTCCATACCCTTAAGTATGCAGAAGACTTGAGATCATGTCCTCTCTCAGCCTCCTATTCTACAAGGAGACAATGTTAAGGACTATCAGCCTCTCCTTATAGTTTCAGTCCCTCAAGGCACTGAACATTTTGGAGGTCCTGTGCTCTATCCACTTGACCGCCTCAATGTTCTTTTGATACTGGGGAGCCCAGAACCAGCACCACACACACACACACACACACACACACACACACACACACGTGCGCATGCACACGGACATGCACACACACATACACATGCACACACACACACACACACACACACACACACATACACATATGCACACACACACTTAAGCATTAATACATGGTCTGGTATGGTTTGATATGTGATAACAGCACACCCAGGTGCATCGTGAAATTTTAGGGCGTTTTATATTTTGGGGCCCATTTTAAGCTTTTTATTGAGTAAAGGTGGTGGCCATGTTTGTGATGGTAATCAGATACGAGAAAATTTATTCTGGGAGGCATTGCTAGGTTGACGTAATACATCCTGGTTGCCAAAAGCAGTCCAAAAGCATTGGTTGGGGATTGGTAAACACCTGACTTAAGAATCCCTTTGACCAATCAGGATACAGGATGTTCCCTACCCATTTTACATGTGGGCAACAACACACAATAGAGTGTGCATTCAGTGGGAGACAAATTTTAAAATGTCACGTATGTGACATTGGGGTAGGAATCCAGAGGAAAAAAGTGTGTGTACAGTATCTGTGGATGACACTAAAATCTAGGGCAGGGTGGCCAGTGATTAGAGAACTAGGGACATGAGGAGGGACTTACAGGAGAGAGGTTAGAAATCTGGTCATTATCTGGCAGCTCAACTTTAACACAAAAAAAGGGTAAATAAAGTATAGAGGCAAAAAGAACCCTAAACCAGAGTACTGGATATATGATTTTACAGTGGACCAGACCTCAAAACAGAGGAACCATCGTGTCATCAGATCTACAGCCCAACACAACAAAACTTATGTGAAAGCCAACAGAATACTGGTGGGCATTGACTAAGGGTTTTCTAGCAGAATGAAAGAGGTGATTCTCCTCCTCCATAGCCTCCAGATGTTCCTGCAGCTGGAATACTGCATGCAGTTCTGGAGTCCTCATCAGAAAAAAAAGATAGGGATTGCATTGAATCAGTACAGAGGAGGACAAGTTGGGCATAGATACAAGGGTGCAGGGAGTGTAGTGGCATTCATTCCCATGAGGTCTGAGGGGCCCAAATCATAATTTTGATGTTTATTCAAAACCGTGGGGGGCCCTATAACATACCCTTGCACCAAGGCCCTCTGAAAATTTGCTATGCCACTGGCTGCAAGCAAGATGATTCAGGATTTTCAGGGGGACATCACATCAGAAGCAGTTCAGCAGCCTGAACACGTACAAGCTGGTGGTTTGAAGGGAGAGGGGAGACATGCTTAAGACATTTGAATTGCTAAGGGGGCTCAGCAGGGTAGCTTGCAAATATTTTTTCAGGCAATGTGAGAGCATATCAACAGTGGGACACTATTATAAACTGGTGGGGGTTGGGGGATTCAGGAGGGATTAAGGAAGTACTTCATCATGTAGAGAATGAGTGGTGGATAAAGGGAATCATTTACCCAGAGCTGTGGTTTCTTCAAAGATGGTAACCAGGTTCAAGAGAGGGTGAGATAGATACGGGGGACAGTGAAAACATGTGGAGGGGAGGGTCAGGCAGGTAATGAGGCAGGTCCACTAAAATGGTGCTTAACCTAGTCCTGGCCAGCACCTGGCTGGCACAGCATAGGTGGGGTCAGGGCAGACTTGATGGACTACTTGTCTTTTTCTGGCAACAAACTATGTTTCTGTAAAATACAAGCACTCCTATAACGTGTGTTGTAACATGGGGAAGAGAAAAGATTATGCAGGATTGGTCCAACAGCATCAGGTGACCGTTGGTTAATTCTCTAGTAAGCCACAGTTGCCTGAGAATTAATCAATGGTAAAGTGCATCCACGTTCTGTTCCCCATGTTATTTTCCTGTGGCAAAACAGTCTTAGCCCGCAATTCACGGCCAACCAACAGGTGGTTGTCAAACAAGAATAGATATGCTTCAGTGAAATTTCTGGTAGTTCCGATGTAAGTAGCTTGAAAACATCTATATGACTATGTAATGTGTTTTTTTTTTTAACTTGGTCTATTGGCTCAGAAACACATAGTAACTACACAGTAATGTATGCCACATATGATTTTTCAGATTGCCTCCATGTCTTCTATTAAATATTTTAAAACAGCTTTTTAACAGTGGAACCTAAAAACCACAAAAGCACACACTTTGGATCAATGTCTATCAAACCTAAAAGTTTCAGGTTTTAAAATCTCCTATTTTTTTAGTTATTGGGTGGCAAAAAACTGCTTAACATTTTCAAAAACTGAGACTTTTGCAATTTTATGCACCTCTGTAACTTTGCCTCCCCTGAACTGATCTACATGGAATTTACAGGCTCAAAAGTTCCTTACACAGAGGCTGTGCTTTCTAAATTTTATGTAAATCAGTTGAAAGAGGGTAAAGTTATTAATGTGCAATGCTGTCTGTAAAATTCACAAGTCAAAAAGTTGTAAGCCTCAGTGTACTACCATCTGCAGGTCAGTCAAGGGAATTGCAGCAGCAACTACCAGATCTCAAATCTCCTCTGCATTTAAATATATGCATTTCCCATAATGCACAGCAGCCAAATCCCAAACATCAAACCTAGCAGAAAAACTGAGATGATTCCACAGTTTACAAAACTAAGTCAGTCAAAATGAGCATACATTCTGAAATGTTGATTACATCTGCATGTAATCAGTAGTTGTTCACTGTTGCAGTCACAATATAGAAAAGTTAAGCATTTAGTTTCCCCAGTCAGGTGCAACCCCGATTCTCTTCCCCATGGCAGGAACCTTAATATTCTCTAATGTGTGATTAGGCATGAGGCTAGAGACCATGTGGTCCTCTGAGCATACCAGAGGGGTCCTTATATCTCCAATGAATATAGCACTCTGCAGTGTTGTATTGCACTTAAAGAATGGCACGGTATTAAAAAACTGTGACTTAAAAAAATGTAACACCCTGTGTACACCAGTATGTATGGCAAAGCAGGTGACCTGGTTTGTCTTAAGAGAGACAGCAGTATTTGTGTCAGCTATCTTAAGCCATTTTATACATATTTACATAGATCCAGCAGAGGGGTGTTGTTAGGCTCAAGCCAAGCAATTGGCATTTTGATGCCAAGACAGCAAGATACTTTTATGTAGAAAATAAAAGCAGAAGTCAGCTTGAAATATAAATAAAATATAAATATAAACAAATTGTTGTTGCTGTCCCCTTTTTGCTTAGAATATTCTTACAACATGTTAGATGTGGCTTAGGTCAGAGGGAAGGAGAGAGGTTGGGAAGGGAATAAAGGATACATCACAAGTGAGCCCACTCAGGGTACCATTACATCTAAAACCAGCTTTGATATTCAGACATGCTGAGATATATGGACAGCAAAAGGCTTTGTGAAGCAGGAGGCACAGTCAAGTGCCATTAGCCACTCAGGTATCCATATACCAATACAGTATGGAGTACACAATGACTCAACTCAAAATGCATAGTTTAGTCATAAGTGAATGGGCAGGATCATTACTTTTACACTTTATTTGTTGTGCTTGAGGTTCCTTCTGCCAATGTTTTGTTATTTCTTTTTCTTTCTTTTTTTTTTTTTTTTTGTGTACAGTTTTTACTACCAGCCTTGTTTTATTTTCTGCTTTAGTGATTCTTATTCCTGCCCAGGTGTGTGTAGTACTTTTGCCTCATATTTTTATGCACATTTTGTCATTTGTTTTTTGAATCAATCTGCATTTTTCTGGTTCACTGTCCTAGTTTATCATTGTATTAATTGTTGTTTTGATATGGTCTTGAAGTGACTGTATCCTCCCCTTGTAAACCCTCCTCCTGGGTCACACCTGGAAATGAGCCTTGGCTCAGTGTGTCACACCCAATTACCAAATTATAATTAACTAAATACATAAATCACTCATGAGTCATGAAGCCAAGAGTGACTTATGAGAGAGTGCGCTATGAAAGCTCTGCTGCCTCACTAGTGGTAATAGGTTGCACACTTTATCCTTGGGCATTGTGTATTCACTATATTCCATATACATCAACTAACTTCAACTTTTAAATTGATCCTTCATATGAAGATTTGATTAGTTTCTGTTTGAGTTCAGCTGCTGGTCTGAGTGTAGCACTGGCTTTTATGATGTCATCAAAAACTGAACTAGTTACTGTCTCATTGGCTTAAGCATTTCATTATGGCACATACAATTTTAAAAACTAGTCCTACTGTCATGTATTCCAGCTCCTGTGAATCAGAGAAACAGCCAGGGAAAAGTAGCTAGGTGCAATATCCTTTATTACAAAATGTGACTCAGTCACAAAAGACAACAAAGCTCCAAAGGTTGTGAGCTGCCTCATGTGTTTCACACTTCGCAGTGCTTTATCAAGCTATTGAGCTTCATTGTTTTTTGTATCTGAGACATGTTTGGCAATAAAAGATATTGCACCTAGCTGCTTTTCCCTTGCTGTTTCTCCAATTCGTGGGTGCTGGAATACATGTTATAAAATGGGAGAGAAAATCCTGCATTGTGATTGGTTGTTACCTGTGCATCTAATCCATTCAATGCTCAAGTAAAAACACGTTCAGAAAACAATGACCACATCATTAAATCAAGAAATTAGTGTGCCAGTAGAACACTGAGGTTTAAAATACCACCATTGTTTTCTCTGTTAACGACTGAAACATTTGGCTAAACTGTCAGCCATAACAACTAATTTCTAAAAAGTAGCAACCGCATTCAAACATCTGTAAGCTAAATACAAATAACATAATGTTAATTGTCTTGTTGTCTCACTTAATGTTGAGTATTTCTGATCTTTAACTTTACAACTGTGGTAGTGGTCTAGTGGCATACTGGCTCCCTCTGTCTCCCTTATCAGAAGTTTTTAACCAAAAATTAAGTTTCTGTATTTTTTTTTATATTGACACTAACAAGGTCACTTCTGGTGGGTAAGGTGCCAGTGAGGCACAAGCACTTCTGCTGTTCCCTAACAATGGTGGTCACACCATTACAGGGAACGGTAGGGGCCACTCTGTCCTGCAGTTGTGCTGAATTTGTGCTGTAAAAAAAATACACAAACACCATGAACCATATTGAAGAAAAAAAAACTATTCCCAAAAATGCCAGCTTCTTAATGCAGTATCTTCTTGATCCTGATAACAGTTTGGGGAGGGGAGCTCCTTGCTGCCAGCAACATAACATAATTTTCTACCTAGCGTAAGGACTATTTTATCATAAATACTGACTAAAATACACTTTGTGTATGTGTGTGTATATATATATATATATATATAAAATATTGTATTATATATTGTATATAAATTGCAAAACACTTTGTTAATGTTCCAGTTATGGTCAAAGTGACAAAAGTTGAGAAATGTGGTGGTAGAACCTCTAAAAGCAGGCAGGAAAGTAGTGTGGTAAGATTGAAAGTCAGTCAACACTCACCCCATTCAATCTATACATAAGGTCAGATGTGTCAACTTTATAAGAATGGAGTGAGCATTAGGCTTGAGAAGCCCAAGGCACACCTCACTCTGCTCTCCTGCCTGGTTTGGGGGGGGGTGCTAGGGTTGGAAACCCTAATGCCACATTTCCCAACTTTTGTCACTTGGACCCTAACTGGAGCATTAACAATGTTTTTTTTTTGCAATTTATTTCCTTACTTTTTGAGATAGTATAATTCTGTCCTTATTTAGCTTATTGTCATACAGCAGACAACGGTTCCAGTACTAAGATGTGTCCTCAATCAGAGCATAGATCTTCACTTTGTGGTCAGTTCAGGTGACAGGGTGAGTGGGGGGGATCAAGGGGTGGCAGGATGGTGGCTGTGCAATGGGAGGTCGGGTGGGGGTGCTGTGTGATCACTGGTGGCCTTTTTTTTAGGTTCAAAAAAAGTCAGCGAGGGACCATTTTCTCCTTTGCAGGTTCATAGTTAAATGGAAGGGTGGTGGGGTGCCACTGACCACCAATGGGGGATATTACTACAACTAATTCAGGGATTGGAGGGTGGGGTGCCACTACACCCAGGGATATATATTTGGGAGTAATACTGATTTATTACTATTGCAGGGTGGGGGGGGGACTACTTGGCAGGACAAGAAATATATATTTAAAATGTATAGAAATGGGAGGGTGAGTGGTGCCACTAGACACCATGGATATAAACTTTGTCAGGGGTAAAAACTGGAGGGTGGAGGGTACCACTGACACCAATGTGCCACAGGAAAAAGGTTGAGAAATCCTTTTTCACCAGAGGGAATCTTTTTCCATGAATGATTTGCAGTGGTCATGAAAAAGGATTCCATCTTGTGAAAAAGGATTTCAGACTTAGTTGTTTTTTAATCTTTTTTTTTGCAAGATGATTCCTTTTTTTGCTAATACTTTTTTGTGGTCATGAAAAATAATTTCGGACTTAATTTTTTGTTTTTGGTTTTTGCAAATCCTTTTTTGTAAGACAATTCCTTTTTTGTACATCCTTTTTCGTTCTCATGAAAAAGGAATTGATTGCAAAAAGGATTTTGGACTTGTTTTTTTTTTTTAAACTTTTTCGAGAGCCGATTTCCTTTATTGCAAAAACAAAAAAGTATTCATGAAAAAGGAACTTAACCAGTCATGAAAAAGGATTTAAATACTGCGTTCAGGTTGCAGTCTCCCCTGGAAGTGGGGGTTTGAATCCCACTTCTGACAACTGTCTCTAAGGGAAGCAGTATAGCGCAGTGGTTTAAAGCTCTGAGCTGCAAATCTGGAGACCTGGGTTTGAATCCCACAGCCCCCACTTGCATACTGTGTGACCCTGAGCAAGTCACTTAACTTCCCTGTGCTCCCAGGTTGCACCTGTAAACAAGCTTTCAGCTTAATGTGTCTCACCAGGTTAAACAATTGGAAAAGAAAATACTGAAAAAAAAATTCCAGGGCCCTGGGAGCTATTAAAAACTACAGAGTAAAGCTCACCAACTCCTGATGAGCAAGATACGTGTTTGGATGTCTGTAGAAGACATTACTATACAGAGTTATGACAGTTTGTTGTGTCTAAAGAGTAAAAATGAGATGGCAACTCACAAAAAAAAAAAATTTTTCTCATGAAATAGGATTGAACCCTCAAGAAAAAGAATCCTTTTTCATGACACTAAATTTCTTTGTCATTCCAGAAAGCTATCCAAAGGACTGTACTGAGCATGCTCAGAACCTGAAACTTTAAAATTAAGTAACTTTGCAATGGATTAATATGTTTTCACCAAACCAGCAAAAGGCGCTTCTGTGGGTCAAGACCTTTGTGCCCTGAAAATTTCAGACCAACATTCCAAACCATCTGGGTGCAACATGATGACATAAAAAATGCAAAAAAAACAGTGATTTTTAACATTTTTGCACTATGTGCAGCTCGCAATCCATAAATCTGACTGAAATGAAACTTGGCACATCAGGTGATCTGCCATGCAAAACTGCATGCACATGCAGCATTTTGTGCAAATATGTCGAATGGTAGGAAAATTATTAAAGTGCACAATTTGAGGTTTAACATGGAAACTCCAGCTCATCTCTACTGGACCTTATAATATTCTTTGCAAAAAACATTGTTAATGCACTAGTTAAGGTTAAAGTAACAAAAGTAGGGAAATGTGGCATTAGGGTTTCCAACCCAACACCTCACCCCCACCCAATTGCAAAAACATTATGGCTTCACCTCTCTCTTGCCTCTTCACAAATCAAGCTTAGATTCAATGCAAAGAAGTACAAAGTAATGCAACTGGGAAACAAAAACCCATGGGAAGAGTACACAATGGGGGGTGAGATACTGACAACAACAAAAATGGAAAGGGACCTGGGGGTAGTCATATCAGATGACCTAAATGTGGGCCAGCAATATGAGAAGGCAGTAAGGAGGGCTGGGGGAATACTGGAATGCATAGGGAGAGTCATCACCAGTAGAAAACAGGAAGTTGTTGGCCCTCTGTACAGACAGTTGGTAAGACCACATCTGGAGTACTGTATACAGTTCTGGAGACCCCATCTCCACAAAGACATAGACAGGGTGGAGGCTGTCCAGAGGAGGGCAACCAAAATGGTGCAGGGACTGCACCAGAAGACATATGAAAAAAGATTAAAGGAGCTTAAGATGTATAGCCTCAAGGAAAGGAGGGAGAGGGAGGACATGATAGAAACTTTCAAATATCTCAAGGGAATCAATAAAGTCCAAGATGGTAGCATCTTGCAGAAAAAGAGATGTGCAAGAACAAGGGAGCACAATTTGAAGATAGAGGGGGGACAGCTCAGAGGTAATGTGAGGAAGTATGTCTTCACAGAGAGGGTTGTAGATGCATGGAACAGCCTTCCAGAGGAGGTTGTAGAGTCAAAAACAGTGGGGGAAATTCAAGAATGCATGGGACAGACATAAGGCAATTCTAGTGGGTGTAGGAGGAAGTAGGCTGTTGGTTAACTAGGATCTTCAGCTTATCCATTAGTTAGGGAAATGGGCAGACTAGGTGGGCCAAGCAGTCCTTATTTGCCATCAAATTCTATGTTTCTATGTTTCAGGCATGGGGTATGCCTTGGGGTTGTCATCTCTGCCACTTACAGTACCTGATTCCATCACTAAATAACCTAAGATGGGTACAGTACATGAGAATGGGGTAAGCACTAGGGTTGACAACCCCAAGGCACACCCCATGACTGATTTACAAAGAGGCAAGTGAGGTGAAACCATAATGGTTTTTTTTCCCGTTGCTGCCCACAGGGTGGGGTTAGGTGTTAGGGTTGGAAACCATAACACCACATTTCCTTTTTTTATCACTTTAACCCTAACTAGTGTATTAACAACATTTTTTGTAAATCATTTTCTTTACTTTTTGAGATAGTATAATTGTATCCTCATCTGTCTGTCCTTTTGTAGTAAAAGAGTAGCAAAATTATCAGCATAGCCTTTTTATTACCCCACCTCATGAACCCCTTAATGAAACTTTTGAAATTGCTGCCAAAACTTGATTCTGCAACACCACAGTATCATTGCATGCCACAGGTGTGAAAACACAGTTTGGCCATGGTCAGAAAAATGTCAGCTGTCACATTCCTAAGGTGGTGTAAAAAGGTGGTTATGTTGAAAATTTAGAGTCAAAATATTCAACATTGCCAAAGTTATGAGCCAGCATAGCAAAATTTCAGTGTATGTGCATAACATTGCAATTTTGCATATTTTCCCCCAAATTGTTAACATAGCCTTCTTATTACCCCACCTCACGAACAACATTGGTGAAACTGTACAAATCCCACATGAACGGTGATTTCGCCAAGCGACTGTGAAATTGCATTTTGGGTCAGATTTGCATTATTCCACCCACATTGTTCATGAGGTGGAGTCTCAAAAAGGCCATGTTGAAAATTTGGTGTCAAAATATGCAAAAATGGCAAAGTTTTGCAGCAAAGTTGAAAATCTCATTGAAAGCAGTGGTACGGTATTTGTTAGCCTGCGAAAAAATTCATTATATCGTTTTTTTAGCAAAAAATGTATTTCTGATAACCTAAGATTCATGCTCAGTATATTTTTTTGTTTTCTCAGATGTTGTTAAAACTTTTTTACAGCTGATTTTGTAATTAATGACTCACATCATTAAAGATGGCTGCCATTCACCATGTTTGACAATCTCTTCCCCTGGTGTTACTTGTTAACTGTACATGCTAGATCCATGCTGTAGTTATATTAGGATGGTTCCTCTGCATGTTTCGGATAGTAAACAGCACAAAATATTTTTTTTTTCATGGTGGGTGTGCCGTGGGTGTGGCATGGACGTGAGAACTTTTAAAACTTCAAGACACCATATTTTGGTTCAGGAATTAGAGAAAATGAAAATGTGTATCTTGATATTTTTGACAGACAAACATTATTACTAAAAATTGTGTATGGTTACTAACAAATAATGCTGCTTGAAATACATTAAAGTGCACTTACCTTAGTTTCTCATATTACATTTGGTGATTCCAGCAGCAAGACTTGTCTTCTATCAGAGAGTGGATCTTCACCTTGGGACCTGTTCAGGAGAGTGACGCTGTGTGTTGGGGGCTGTGGAGGTGCGGGGTAGTGAGTGCTCAGTGGGTGCTCAGTGGGAGGTCAAGGTGGGGGAGGTCATATCAGCGAGGGACCATTTTCTTTTTGAAAAGAAAGAAAAGACATTGAGGGACAGTTTTCTATATTACAGCCTTATAATTATGGGGACAGCAATCGGAGAGTGGGGGAGCACTACTAGACACCCAGGAAAATTTTAAAAAATACAGGATGGCAATAATAGGGTGGGGGTGCCATTAAACACCAGAGAACAGTGTATAAAATAGGGGAACGGAAATCTGAGGGTGGGGGTGCCACCAGACACCAGGGAATAATGTAAAAAATATGAGGATGGCATTCAAAGGGTAGGGGTGCCACTAGACACCAAGGAACATTCAAGAATATGGGGAAATGCCACCCAAATGTGTTTTTTTTTTCTTTGCTTTACATCCTTTTTCATGACACTTCTTTTTTAGTATGAATGGCCGAAAATCTTTTTCATTCGCCACCACCTTCTTCTCCATTTTTTGCTAACTTCTGACACACCAAACAAGAAAAAGGCACATCTGTGGGCCAGCCCCTTTCTACCCTGAAAATGTCAGATCAAAATTCCAAACCATCTGGATGCTTGCTGCAGGTGTGAGAAGTTAGCAAGGGCAAAAGGAAAAGGATTTTTCCCATTCACATGAAAAAAATAAGTGAGTGATGAAAAAGGATGCAAAACATACAAAAAACACATTTCAGAGGTATTCCTCCAACAGTGAACTGCAGAATCCATCTAAAAGAATCCTGATGACCAAGACAGAGCTCTTGGGCTCTCTCCAGGATGTAATTTTTCTGGATTTTGAAACTGATTGGCTTAAAACCCTACAAAAATCACATTTTTGGGTCATTCCTCCAACAGTTAACTGCAGAATCCACCAAACAGAGTCCCGATGAGGAAGATAGATCTGTTGGTTTCTCTCCAGGATGTGATTTTTGTCAGTTTTAAAACTTAAAATTTATAGCAATAAACAGAAAACGACATGGCAGCAAACGAAAAAGGATTGTTCACCTCACACAAAATGATGATGTCAAAATGAAAAAGGATTCTTTTTTTGTTTCATACAGACATTGAGAAGTGCTTACTGAGCATGCTCAGAACCAGTTTTTTTAAATTTCAAAATTAAATAACTGGATTGGATTAATAATTTTTCACCAAACAAACAAAAGGCATATCTGTGGGCCGGTCCCTTTCTACCCACAAAACGTCAGATCAAAATTCCAAACTGTCTGAGTGCTACATGTGTCAGAAGGAAAACCCAGAAAAACCAATGGGGGAAAAAATTCCTAAAAATTAACTTTTTGCACTATCCAGAACTCACAATCAGCACATTCGACCAGAACAAAACTTGGCACATCCAGAGACCCTCCACTCCCACAATATCACAAGCAGCAGTACAGTAATCCACAGACCCTGCACAACAACATATTTAGGAGTGGGAGGGCAGGGTCCTTTGGACCTTGTGCTGCCATCCCTCCAGAGATGCATATATGTATTTAGCTGTGGAAATGCAGGGGTCCACTCCCCAGTGTTCCACAGTACTGAAGGGGTCATAAATAACTGGGCACACTGGCAGTGAGCTCTGTAGTGTCCCTCACTGGTGGGTGGGTTCTAGTGCCAACATGGGGATTGGGCACCCTGATGTTGGCAAAAAAAAATCAACTCCCAGGTGCAGGGTCTTAGACCGACAGTCTCAATGGTGAGCACCTCACAGAATCACACTCTTCCGTTCAACTCCGCACAGCTCTGTTCAACTCTGACTACAGTCTGTTCACTGCAGCCTGCATCTAAAGCCTTTTAACCCACTTGTGGCACAACGTCTTGGAAATGTGAATGATGATGACAATGTTTTGCACCACCTTCCCCTGCTCTCTCAATGTTACACAGCAGCTTGCAGTCACACCCTGTCATTTTCTCTCTCTCTCTCTGTACCTGTGTGGCTCTTTTTTCAACAGAGCACTTCAGTACAGAACTACTTCCTATCACGCTCTGTATGCAGTGCTATACTGAGCTTGCCCTGTACTTCTACCCACAGAGGAGACTAGGATGCATCAGTTTGTCAACTGCCCCCAGGACTGCAAACACCTCTACCACTGTAATTAAAAAGTAAGGAGAAGTTGCCCCTGATCAACGAGTCAGAGAGACACCCTGCTACTCAGGGTAATTTTTTTGGGTGGGGGTCAGCTTACCTGTGCAGTGTCTGTGGGGTTTATGGACTATTACTGTCCTGCTGTCTGTGTTACAGGACCATCTCGGCACTCTGCAACACTTTTCAGTACTTTGCTGTCTGGCACTCAGGACTGCCGACCCGTGCTACAGATGTGCTGTCTGGCTACTTAGTGCCACTGCCACAACATCGGGGACATGTAGTTCCACAGGGGGGTGGGTGGGAAGCAAACAGGGGGATTACACTGTGCAGTGGTGACTGGAGATCTGTGGGTGGGTGGGGAGGACACATTGGGGGCTATCCTGTAAGGGGTCAGCACTCAACATTGCAGTACTACACCCCTGCCTGGACAGGAAATAGAGGTTGGGGATGGACAGCACACAGAGGAAGGGAGCAGGAGAGTTTAATTGAATGCCGGGTACTGTACCAGGACCGGGATGGGACAGGGGGTTGGGGCAGGCAGACTCGGGAGTCAAGCAGGGGTGGGGCTGCAGAATGAAACAAAAGTTTTTATTGCTTGGGTTTAATTTGTGGGCAGGCCAGAAAGATCTGTAAACATGGCAGTCCATCTCTTGCTCAGCAAGAGCTAGAGAGAGGTGCTGGACTCTTATTTCTTTCACATGCTCTGTTGCTTGCCATGTTCTTTTGTTGCTTGCCGTGTTCTGTGCCCCCCTTCCCCAAAGCCACTCTCTATGAAGGCTTTGCTTAGTTCCCAAGATGCGTGGGCATGTACATGGGGATGGTTATTTACCATTCAAACAGTAAATGGCTATTTATTTTTTTTTAAATTCAGCATCTTTATTAATTTTGTATCATAACACAAAACTACAGAGCAATAAGGGAAATTAACCAAACACAAGTAACAACCAATATAGTATAGTGGTAACATGACGCCAGACTGTCTCTGGATCAAATATAACCAAAATAATAATATCAATACACCTATGAAACCCACCCTCCACCCACCCCACCCTATCTCACTACCCGACCTTCCCCCCCCTCTCCTGAAGTGTGCCTAACAAACTCAACATGACAGGGAAATAATAAGAAATTATAGCCCAAGCAGTAACAGAGTAGCAGAAAAAGGTAAGACAAACAGAAGCAAGCAGAGGCATGCATTACATGGATCTTAATTCAAATATAAGGCATATAGTTTACCCCATTTATAATTAAATGAGTCCATACAATTCTAGGAGCTGGCTATCAGCCTCTCAGTATTGAAACAGAATGAAATTTCCTTCAACCATTCAGCGTATGATATAACCAATTGGTCCATCCAGTGTTTGAGAACCAATCTTTTGACTACTATAGAAATTAGAGCCATGTGAAATCTATGTTCCTGGACCCTAATATTGGAGAACATCCCTAGGATACATATTTCTATGGTAAACAATTCACCCAGTCCTAGTAAAGGATCTAGATTGGATTGAATTGTGTTTCACAATGGTGCCACCTTGTCACAGTGCCAGAAAATATATTTCAAATTCCCTTCAGATGTACCACACCTTGTACATAGCCGCAGGAAGCCTACCCAATTTGGCTAACTTGACTGGTGTATAGTACAGGTTGTTTAATATGTGATACTGAATAAGTCTGTGCCTATCTTGAATGAGGTATCTGTGCATATCTTCCCAGATCCGACTCCATACCAGAGTAGCGTCCGGCAGAAAAGAAGTCCAAATTTTGGATCCTGGAAGGGCATTAGGGAATTTAATTCCCAGAAGAAAGGAATAGATCATTGAAATTCCATGGGGTTTGTTTGCATAATCCTGTATCTGGTCCAAGAAGGGTCTGACCTGAGACTGCTTAAATGTGGTTCCAAAGATGGAAACCATAAGGTGCCTAATCTGGAAAACCTTAAAAATATATTTCTGGAGGATATTAAATTTGGCTATTATTTCGAGGGAAGAGAAGAGAGCAACCTGAGAGAACAGGTTTTCCACTAGGACACCCTGTAGCTGGGGAAGCCAATCCAGGGAAAGCAGTGATCCCCCTATTTTGATGTTAGAGTTTAGAATAAGGGATTGAGCAGTGTCCCTTTTAGGTGAAATGTTGAAATAATTCCAACATCGGGTTAAAACTTTTATAGAGACACCCACAACCGAATTTTGTATTAGGGTTGGTAATGCAGAAATTGTAGAAAAAAATATCCTGGATGAATTGAGGTTATACAAGTCCAGAAGACTTCTTTCCAACTGTAGCCAAATAGGAAGATGCTCATCGGCTGTAGCCGAGAACCATCTCCCCATTTTAGACAAGTGACTCGCCCAGTAATAAAAAATAAAGTTGGGGAGACAAAGTCCACCCAGTTCTTTGGGAAGATTAAGTTTCAGGAAAGAACGTCTATGATGTCTGCCCTGCCAGATAAATTTGGAGAGGGTGGAGTAGAGCTGCCTAAAATAGGACATTTGGAGCCAAAGATTCAGTAAATTTAGAGAATAAAAAAGGCGGGGCAGTACATTCATTTTTATAATGCTGATATGACCCCATAATGAAAGAGGGAGTTTTACCCATCTTTGGAGATCCTGCTGAATATTCATCACTAAATCATCCAGATTGAGTTTCCTGAAAGCCTCCGGGTCTTTAATAAGATGTATACCTAAATATTTAATTGAGTGAGGGGACCACTTCATACCGAAATGAGTGAAGTTAACTTGGTGAGTGAAGGCATTTAAAGGAAATATTACTGTTTTTGATAAGTTTAATTTATAATTAGCCACAAGTCCGAACTGCTCAATAATTTGTAGGACGTGTGTTAGCAAAACATCTGGATAGGCCAAATGGAGGAGAATGTCATCAGCATACACTGAAAGGGTCAAAGAATGTTGATACACTGAACAACGTATAACCTGGAGCGAACGCTTAATGATGAGTAAGAGGGGTTCCAGATATAAATTAAATCAAAAGGGAGACAAGGGACAACCTTGCCTGGTGCCAGTAAACAGGGAAAACTGGGAAGAGAAAACCCTATTACAATAAATTTTTGTGGTGGGAGCTTTATATTCCGTCTGTATCCATTGAATGAAAGTTGCCAGGAAACCCATTTTCTTAAGAGTTGCCCAAAGAAAATCCCAGTTTACTCTGTCAAAGGCTTTTTCTGCATCTAATGAGATTAAGGCCATGGGGATCTGAGAGTTTTGGGCAGCATGGAAGATATTTGAAAGGGTTCGCAGGTGGTCAGCTGAAGATCGGCCTTGCACAAACCCCACCTGCTCAGGACTCAACAGATGAGACCAAATCTTTTTAATTCTAAGACATAAGATTTTTGTTAAGATTTTAATATCATAATTTGATAACGAAATTGGATGGTAGCTAGTGGGCTCACTATGCAGTTTATCTGGTTTCAGGATCAGGACTATCATAGCTTCCAACAGGGTGGGGTCTAGAGTGTCCGAGGTGAACATATATTCAAATAAATTTAAGAGAAGGGGGGCTAATTCCTTACAAAAGGTTTTGTAAAAATTGGAGGAAAAACCATCAGGGCCTGGTGACTTGTCCAGTGCAAACCCATTAATTGCATCCCCTCCCTCCCCCAAGGTGATTGGAGAAGACAGAATCGAACAATGATGGGCCTGCAGGGATGGGAGATTAAGGCCTTCCAGGAATTGTTCTATGCATGAAAGGGAGGCTTGAGAGGAACATTTACTGTATAAAGCCCTATAAAAGGTTTCAAAGACTTGGGAAATGTCTCGAGGGGTGGTTTTAATAGAGTCATCTGGAGCCTGCAATGAGGGAATTAACCTCAAATTTTCTAATTTCAAGAGTATGGAGGGCTAGCATTCTACCATTTCAAGTCAATAAAATAACGAGCTCTTAGTTTAAGGATGGTATATTCTGCCTTTTCCTTTAGCAGATCTGCATATTCATTTCTAAGCTTTAGTAAGGTTTCTAAGGAGTTTTGAGAGGAGTATGTGGATAGATTACTTTCAACAACCCTTATTTGATTCGACAAGGAAATAACTCTTGCCTCTCTTTGCTTTTTCCTTTTGGAAGCTAGCTTAATGAATTCCCCCGATACAGCATTTAAGAGAGCACCATATTAAGTCCTCCTTTATTGTGGAGCCCTTCTTAATATCTATAAAGGAGGAGATTAGCGTCTTAATGTGGGAAATTATTCGCTCCTCTTTTAGGAGTTGTGTGTTTAGTTTCCGGGTAGTATCCCTTTGAAGGTTCGGATCAGAGGAAATCAAAAGCCATGCAACTGATTGGTCAGATATAACAATTGGTTCAATTCCTGTCTGCTGAAGGCCAGCTAAAAGAGAGGTACTGGTTAAAATGTAATCTAATCTGGACCACGACTGGTGGACCTGGGAGTAGAAGGAGAAGAGCTGACTAGAGGGGTTAAGCAAGTGCCATGGATCACATAGTCCCAATAACGCCATAAAATCTCTTAGGACTTGTTGTGGAGGGGACAGGGGTTTTGATGGCCTGTAAGTTCTGTCCAGGTCTTGTGATGGGGGAATATTCCAGTCTCCACCCAGAATTAGCATGGAGGGCAAAAATCCACTCAGTTTATCAGCCAAGCTCATAAGGAACCGCATCTCCTCCAACTGGGCCGTAGATTGCACCCAATACAACAGTGATATTATTGAGTGTGCCTTTAACAATTATAAATCTACCTTCCGGGTCTGATAGACTCTCTTCTGCCACAAATGATATGTGCCTTTTGACCAAAATTGCCACCCCCCTACTGGATGATGACCCACAGGCAGTAAAAATTTGGGAAAACCCCTGTCGGCGTAACCCATTTGTTTCAGTGACCAGGAGGTGGGTTTCCTGCATCAAAAGAATGTCAATATTTAAAAGAGCACGTTTTCTGAGAACCTGATATCTTTTTGTCATGTCTCTGACACCTCTGACATTCCATGTGGCAATTTTAATTGGCACCGAAGTCATTGACTATCTTATTAAAAGGAAAACAAACATGTACTGCTAACTAAAAAGAGAACCCCAAAAGGCACACTCCAGTCCCACCCCTACCCCCGTCAACCCCTGAAAAGGAGTACTAATAAAGAAAGAACGCCCTTCCCAATGAGCTTCATAAAATATTTGGATTGCTGAAAATATAGATGGTATTAACCATCCTATTTTAACCTCAGACACCGTAATCAGCAGGAAAGACATCTGAGCAGCAAAACCCCCTTCCCCTATAAACCCCTCGAACTATATACAAAAGGTCCCCAGATGATTGTGAGAGCAATTTTGGACTCCTTTATAGCTGGTTCCAAGGACCAAACCCAGTAGGCAGCATTCTCATGAGAGGCTGAATCTAAATCAAATCTAAATGCCAGATCTGAAATGATGTACCATAATCTAATTCTGGAAGATGTGTCAAAAAAATTCAGAGATCTCTATAATCGCTGTGTCTCCTAAGAAATGCGCCTTTCACCCCCTTCCCTGGTGCGTTATGCAGCTCTCCCTGAGCTTGCTCCATCCCGAAGCCCCCGCCCACCAACCCCCTTAAGAAAACAGCAAATGTAAGCCCTGACTAGTGTAGCCAAACTCGGAATAGCCAAAGGAAAATAATAGGGGCTTTGCAAATTTGGATGGATCATAATTCCCCATAGATTAAAAAGCAAAAATTAGCCCTGTCATCAGCCTTAGCAATCCAACCTACTTTCAGATGAGGTTGTTGCTCTGGGTAGCATCATTTAGGGCCAGCTTGCAATATTAGGTCGACGGTCGGGAAGGTGGAAGCCCCAAGTCTCCCCTTTAACTCGCGGCATTTCCTCTATCTATGGGGCAGTTCTGACCCCAAGAGAGCAAGGAAGTGACAGGGGGACCTGAAAACCAATGGGACCAGATCATCCGTCCCTGCTAACGATGTATGGAAATGCTCACTGAGCAAAGGTTCCTACCCTCCCCCCCCCACTGGAGCGCACCGACACTCCACTGAGAAGAGATTAGGCCTGCTAGGCCTCACAACAGCCTACCTACCTAGCTCAACCAACCCATGAAAAACAAAAGGGACAGGGAAAAGGGAAGTCTCCGAACAGGTAAATGATTAACCCCCACAAAATTATGGACCAATAGCCCTCAGATAAATGCAGTAAAAGTTCATCCGGTCTTGAACAGGTTGGATAACTTGATGGTGAGATTCGTGACTGCCTGCTCCGGGAATTCATAGGAATGCCATACGCCATCGATTGCCACTTGTAACTTGGTGGGGTAAATCATCTTGAAATGTATTTCTGCAGCTATCAGCTTGTTGACCGTAGGGTGGAATGCAAATCGCTTCTGATGAGTTTCAAAGGGAAGGTCTTGGGCTATCCTCAATTTGGAGTTACCCCACAGAATGGCCTGGAGCTCTTTTGATTTGATTATCACATGCTGCTTTTCCAAGAAGCTAAAAATGTCACTATTATAGGCCTTGGAGGTGCTCCAGGTGGAGGTTTCAGCCTGAGAGAATGGTGGGCCCACTCTATGTGGTACTGTGGATTGAGGGGGGATGGGCCAACTATCTTAGTGAAAAATTTCTATAGGAAGGTGCTAGTGTCAGCTCCTTCCTCCGCTTCAGGTAGGCCTAAGATCAGCACGTTATTCCTCCTGCTTCTCCCCTCCAAATCTTCAGTTTTCAATTGGAGCTTGCTGATCTGCTGCCACAGGTGGACAATTTCTGGGTCCATCTTCTCTTCTCTTTCCACTTCTCTAGAGAGGAGGTTCTTGCCTCCAAGTCCCCCATTCTTAATGACAGAGAGCTAAGGTCTCCTCAGATAGATTTTAACTCTGCAGAGATGTCCTCCAGTGTTTCTTTAAATGGCAACAATTCTTGGAGGAACCGATCTTCAGTTAGGGGAATCACTGAGGAACTGGGGGAGCCTGACTTAGGAGTAGACCCAGAGCTTTGATGCTTTGATTTCTTGGTAGTTTTTTCTGGGGTAGGCGGTGGAGTGTGTCTAATTCTGGCCTGCTTCATCTCAGCTTCCATCGCGGCTGCAAAGCCAATTGCGATGCTACAAACAGGCAAAACAATGATCACTGAGGACCAGGATATTAAAGTAGCATAAAGCCGGAATCTGGAATGTGCTGTTTGATAATAGTAGGGCAAAAAAGTGGATTAATAGAGGTCAATAGGTGGGAGCTCCAGAGTAGTGCTGCTTCTAGGTGCTCTGCATCACATGACCCCCCCCCAGTAAATGAATATTTACTGTTCGAACAGTAAATGGTATTTACTGTTCAAATTTTAAATACCATTTACCGTTCGGACAGTACAGTTTGAACAATAAATGTTATTTACCATTAAAATAGTCTGTCTTGCATCTATCACAAAAATCGTTATAATTCAAAAATGGTAATATATTTTTTCAGCAAACCATCCAAAGGCATATCCTTGGCAAATGCTCCATCATCCCCAAAAAAGACAGAGAAAAATCTCATTCTGTGTGTGCTGTAGATGAGGGCAAAAAATCTCACGTTATCCTATGGTAAAAAAAAAAAAACATCAATTTTTTGGCTTTTCGACCACTTTATATCTCAAACACCATAAAAGCTGACATCACAAAACTTTCCACATCTTTTGTCGCTGACAAAATGATGGCACATACCAATCTTAAGGCAATTTTGCAGAAAACCGCCAAAGTTATTAAGGTGGAAAAATTGAGATTTAATATTAAAGTGCTGTACCAGCCCTAATTATAGGGGTGCTATTGTGCCCCTATAATATATATTACAGAGGTGTGGTAGTGCCCCATAATTAGGGTTGAGTATCATGTTTAATGTTAAACCTCAAATTTTGATGTTTAAAGTTAAACCTCATATTTTGCATTTTAATAACTTTGCAACTGATCAATGAATTTGCTCAAACCTTGGTATGTGTTGTCCCATGGGGTAGATCTCTTGATGTTGCAAGTTTCGTTCTGGTTGGATGCATGGATCCTGAGATACAGACAGTGCAAAAAGTTATAAAGTCGCCACTTTCGCAGTTTTTCCTTGTGTCCAGACCATGTGGAATTCTAGTGAGTTATTTTATGATAGAAACAGCTTAGGTGACAGAAGAGGCATGCTTAGTTTTGTGAAAAAATATTATAAAGTTTTTAAATTTTTCATTTCCCATTGTTTTCAATGGGAAGATCACTTTTCAGGATAGCGTGAGAAAGTTCGACAAAGGTTTTGAATTCACGAAAAAGGATTCTGTGTTGTGATGCCCATTCCTTTTTTCTGAGAATACAGTCCTTTTTCATGAGAGAAAAATCCCTTTTCATGAGCCACCATCGTTTCAGTTTTTTCTTAATTTTTTTTTCAAAACCCACAAAAATGACATCCTGGAAAAAGACCACCAAACCTAGCTGACTTATCTGAACCCCATTAGGTGCAATCTGCTCTTCAAAGTTAGAAATATGACCTTTAAATGTTTTTTTTGAATATAATGAATTCATTTTCATAACATTGTGATATGAAAAAAGATTCCTTACTCATATCACATGTCACGAAAAAAGGATCCTTTTTCGTCAATTCAGAATACTTGCTTGTCCCTTCCACTGCCTTCCCCAGTACTTAATGTTTTTCCCTGGTATCTAGTGGCCCCCACCCTCCAATACCCCTCCCCTATATTTCTCTGGGGTCTAGTGGCCTCCCTCCCTCTGATCGCTGTCCCTGTAGCATTAATAGATTCCCTGGTCTCTAGTGGCACCCCCCCCCACCTTCCAATCATAGTCCTTGATGTTTTCCTGGTATTTTGTGGAACCCCCTCCCCGCTGATCTTCATCACCAATTTTCTGTGTTTCCCACACCCTGACACCAGGATGCCCACTCCTGGTGTCAGATGACCCTCACCACCATCATCGCAGCCCATTGTTTTCTTCATTTGCCGACATCAGGTGCCCAATCCCCATCTGCAGATCACACAGCGAAACCTGCACCGCAAATCACAGTACGGTGACAACATCGACAAGTCACTGTACTGTCACCACAGGAACCAGCACTGCTTTCTGGGGGTCTTGCACCCCCTTCCTGAATCAACTGCAACTCAGAGTTAATTAGTTTAGTTGTGCGGGGCTCAGGGGTGAAACCTCCCAATGAAAACTGTCTGTAGTGAATGATTTTATGCTGACTGCAATTGTGGTCGACATGAAGCCGTCACTGTAACGTCGGTCAACAATGAAGTTGTCAAACTGGCGTCGTAGAGCTCCCAATCCCTGTGTCAGCATTTTGGACCCCCACAGCAGTGTGGGACACTGGGAAGCCCACTTCTATTTAATTAAACCCTGTAAAAAGAAAACTATCTTTCAATGTCTGTTTTTCTTTAGACCTAAAAAAAGAAAATGGTCCCTCATCATCCCCGCCATTCCCCTCCCCATCTTGACCCTGTACTTACCATCGGAGGTCCTGGGCTGTCATCTTCTGTGGACCGGAGCATGTCTGCACTCTTCAGAGCCGAACCATGAACTGAGAAATCAAGATAAGTGCCATATAATATATTTCAATGGTGTTTTGAACTTATGTTCATAACGTTGCATTTTTTTGGGAATTTTTTTTACCAAATTTTCAACATTCCCTTTTAGGGACCCCACCTCATGAACACTGCAACTGTTGTTTCGTTAATCGGACCTGGAAGGTGATTTCCTGGTCACTGCATGAAATCACCTTTTGGGACCAAATAATGAAATTTCACCATGAGTGTTCATGAGGTGGTGTCCCAAAAAGGCCATGTTAAAACTTTGGTGAAAAAAATTCTAAAAATGACCAAGTTACTCACATTCATTGAAATGTTTTTACGCATGTGCATAACTTTGGTAATTTTCAATCTTTTGACTACAAATTTTAAACATAGTAATTTTGTAACACCACTTCATGAACAGTACAGCTGTCATTTTTCACATCCTTTCCAAAATGTGTTTTCACACCTGTGGCATGAAATGACATTTTGGCATGGATTCGAACATTTTCGTCTATGGGGTTTATGAGGTGTGGTCATAAGAAGACTAAGTTGAAAATAAGGTGTCAAAATATGAAAACATGCCAAAGTTATGACCATTTGTTGCAATTTCACTACCCCCACTCTTAACTTCAGAAATGTTACATGTTTTTACCCCAGATTTTCAGCATAGCTTTCTTATTACCCCACCTCAAGCATGTCACAGCTGTCATTTATCAAATCCTAGCCAGAATGTGTTTTTGCACCTGTGGTGTGGAATAGCGTTGCAGTTGCACAGAATTATGTTTTGGTGGGAATTAGAACATTTTCTGTACCAGGTACCTGAGGTGGGGTCATAAGATGGCTATGCTGTCAGCTTGGTCACTATTGTCCTATAAATGGAAGCGCAGTACCCGGAGGGACCTGTGCTTCCACAACTACATACATACATATATGCATCTTCAGAGGGATGGGACCTGTGTTCCCACAGTAAAATAAGGATGCTATTATACCATCTCTAAAAGTAAGGAAATAAGTACAAAAAACTTTGTAAATGCTCCAGTTAGGGTCAAGCAACACAAGTTGGGAAATTAGGTGTTAGGGTTTCCTTAACACCCCACCCTCCCAAACCAGGCAGGAGAGCATGTGTGGGATGTGCCTTGGGCTTCTCAAGCCTACGCTCACCCTATTCTCATAAAGTCTACACATCTAACCTTATTTACAGATGGAATGGGGTGAGTGTTAGGCTTGAGAAGCCCACGTCACATCCCACACCTGCTCTCCTGCCTGGGAGGGATGGTGGGGTGTTAGGGAAACCCTGATGCCTCATTTCCCAATTTTGTCACTTTGACCCTAACTGAATCATTAATGTTAAGTTTTTTGCAACTTTTATTATTCCCCCACCTGCAGCCCATTGTTTAATTGGAAGTTGCCTATATCGGGGGCCCCAATCCCCATGTCGACATGTAAAGACCCCCCCCCAGCAGTGTGGGACACTGGGGATCCCAAAGAGAAAAACAGCAGTGCCAAGGAAAGGTAGGGAGGGGTGCTTCCATGAGGCTGGCTGGCTGGCCCAAAATATTTCAGATCAGTTCCATCAAAATGAAAGCAATCAAAATGGAAATCACGAGACATGAATTTCAAATCACCCGTATTTATTGTAAAATTACAAACATCAAAGCACCCACACACGCACTTCAGAACTTCACCCACAAGAGTTTCATCAGGATTTGGATTCACTGATTGGTTGAGGTAAATTATGATGTAACAGAGACTGCATGTAAAAGTATATTGATTTGTAACAGTCTACACTTCCTGACAAAGCCCTTTTGGGTGAAGTGCTGAAGTGCGTGCGTGGGTTCTTTGATGTTTGTAATTCTGCCATAAACATGGGTGACTTGAAATTCGTGTCCCATGATTTCCATTTTAGGACACTGGGCAGCCCACTTCCAGTGTCTTGAAAGATGTATGTTGTACCTGAAAAAAGAAAAACAGTCCCCCAATGTCTTTTTTTTAACACCTGAAAAAAAGAAAACGGTCCCTCGTCGTCTCTGCCACCCCTCCCCCATTCTGACCCTCCCACTGAGCACCCTCCACCCCACATTGCCCCCTTACCTTATACTTACCACTGGAGGTTGTAGGCTGTCATCTTCTGTGGACTGGGACATGTCTGCACTCTTCAAAGCAGAACCATTAACTGAGGAATCAAGGTACAGTAAGTGCCATATCATGTATTTCAATGGCATTTTGAACTTATGTTCATAACTTTGCCATTTTAGAACCACACATTTCACATGGCATTTGAGACCCCACCTCATAAACACTGCCACTGTCTTTTCATTAATTTGACTTGGAAGGTGATTTCCTGATTGCTGTGCAAAATCACCTTTCTGGCTCAGTTAACAAAATGACAGTGCCAATGTTCATGAGGTGGGGTTCCAAAAAGGCCATGTGGAAAATGTAATGGAAAAATTCCTAAAAATGGCTGAGTTATGAGTGTTCATTGAAAATTTTCAATGCATGTGCATAACTTTGGTAATTTTCAATATTTTGAGTCCAAATTTTCAACATAGTCATTTTTTTCACACACCATCATGAATAGTACAGCTGTATTTTTCACATCCTGTCTGAAACGTGTTTTCACACCTGTGGCGTGGAATGGTGTTTTGGCATGGATTTGAAAATTTTCACCTCTGGGGTTTATGAGGTGGGATCATAAGAAAATTATGTTGAAACTTTCGGGTCAAAATATGAAAAAATGCCAACGTTATGACTATTTGTTGCAGTTTCACCACATCCGTTCGTAACTTTGGAAATGTTAAATATTTTTACCCCTGATTTTCAACATAGCATTTTTATTACCCTACCTCATGTATGTCACAGCTGTCATTTTTCAAACCCTGGCCAAAATGTGTTTTCACAGCTGTGACTCGGAATGGCATTGCAGTTCCACAGAATTATGTTTTGGCGGGGACACAAACATTTTATGTACCAGGTACATGAGGTGGGGTAATAAGGTGGCTATGCTGACAGCTGGGTCACTGTTGTCCTATAAATGGAAGTGCAGGGCCAACAGGGACCTGTGCTTCCACATCTACATACATATATGTGTCTATGGAGGATTCGGACCCTGAGCTCCCACAGTAAAATAAAGATACTATTATACTATCTCAAAAAGTAAGGAAATAAATTACAAAAAACTGCATTAATGCTCTATTTAGGGTCAAGCCACAAAAGTAGGGAAATGTGGCATTAAGATTTCCAATCCTAACACCCCACCCCCACCCTGACACACCAACAGGCATCGGAGGTGTGCCTTGGGATGGGTCTACAACCACAGATTGACAGATTTGATGTCAACTGCCATTACAGTGACACCATTATGTTGACCACATTTGCAGTTGGCATAATGGCGGTCACTGTCTACCGTGTGTTCTTCGTGGGGCTTCGCCCCCAGACACCCCATGTGGGGGCTGTGCCCCCTGCACCCCCCACTTAAAAATGATCAACTCTGAGTCAGAGTTGATTCATGTAGGGGGTCCAAGACCCCCTGAAAGCAGTGCCAGGGTCCAGTGCCAACACTACAGTGACCTGGCGCTGTTGTTGCTGTAGTGTCAGTCACTGTAGAAATGTTGTGGTTTGGGGTTTATACCCTTGGGATCATCAACCCTAATGCTCACTCCATTCTCCAATAATGTACCCATCTCAGCTTATTTTCTTATGGAATTGTGTGAGTGTTAGAGCTGATGACCCCAAGGTACACCCCCAATGCCTGTTTATGTGTACAGGGTGGGGGTGAGGTGTTAGGGTTGAAAACCATAACACCACATTTCACTTTGGTGGCTTTGACCATAATAAGAACATTAATGCAGTATATATATATATATATATATATATATATATATATATATATATATTGTGTGTGTATTCTCTAAAATAAGAATTATCTGCTGTAAAATTGTAATTGAACATGTTATTGCAATTGAATTAAAAATCTGCATGCCAATTCTAGCAAAATGCACAAATCTGAAATAAAACTGCAGAATGTAGCAGTGAAATTTATCTTTATTCTATTATGTCGCAATGATGCAAAAGGAAAAGTATTTCATAATGTTACAGTATTCTTGCCTGGAATAGGCCTTTGTTCCATGTTTGGTCAGAAATATGAAAATGAATGTGATGGAGTCTCTGAATACAGCCAGTGCATTAATGAGATGGGTCTATGAAAATTTGAGACCCTAGACATATTCACATGCCTGGTGCAAGATCTTGTCTTTCTATACCAGTGCAAGTTTCCAATCATTTCTCAAGCTTAGTGTGGTAGGGTCTTCTCATAATCCTTGGAGGTGTAGCTGGAGACTGCTCATTGAAAAGTCACCTAAAAAGTAATATAAAAAGTTGAATCCTGGCATCCTATATATACATGCAATGAGTGGTAACATGAGCAGCTGAACAAACTCCATAAAAGTTGTGGTGCGGGGGGGGTAACAATAGAAAGAGTGGTGGTAGACTCAAACCTCCAGAAGAGGTCCTCTGTACTAAGACAAAAGGAGGTTCAAAAGGGGTGGGACAGGCACTTTATGAAAATTAGTATGGAAATGGGGAGATGGAGGGGAAGAAATGAGGACTGATAGGGTCATGTCCCATAAATGTGCTGGGTTGGACAAACGAGATGGGCAGATACAACTTTGTTTGTAGGCAATTTCTATGCTTCTGTATTTCTATATATGGAGGGGAATGAGGGTGAATAAGAAATAAACTTGGTGGAGCTAATTTTAAGCATAAAGCCAGCCAAGTTTGAAAATAAAACAACAGAATTACACACATAACCCTCATACTGTGGAAAGGGTGATTTTTGCAAATGACAGTGAAAGAGCTAATTCTGGCTAGACTCTAATCATGAGTGTAAGGTACTCAGCGCCCCTCCCCAAAAAAGCCATTGCAAAGGCTAAAGAGACAAGCTATAGACCAGTTCTGCATTCCACATGGCTCATCACGGATATATTGATGTATAGCCATTACCTCATCCCAGACAAGGGAATCATCTGGCCAATCGAAAACACATCTTTAGGACATGTTGGTCCCAGTTTAAAGTCCTGTTTATTTTAGCAACGCATTTCCTTCTGTCTTTGAAAGGGTTTGCTGAGTCTTCACAAGGTGTGGCATGGTATACAGAGGATTTTGCAAAGCTTTTGTTGCATTTTAACTTCTTTCAGCCAAGGAAACTTTAGCAGGTTTTTGAAGTAGAATATATGATTCACTTAGTCATGTAAGTACTGTAAATTATCTGTGGTTCTTCATACTATTTCTTGATGTAATGCTCATCATATTGTTTGCATCTTTAGAGTGGAGGGAAAGCAATCACCTTCTCTTGAGCGTAAGGAACTCAGTGGCTCACATCATGAGCAAAACATCAGGAAATACCAGACCAGATGGCCGTGATGTATATCTCAATAAAGGGCCTGCTCCACTTCTATTGTGAATTGTTTCCACCAGAAAGCTTGGAGAGGTTTAACAGGATGTACTTCCTGTATCCTTTCTGACTGAAATGTTTAGGATGTTCCATTTGTGGTGTGCAACAACATGTCTCAAGGATGTTATTTTCCAAGTAAAACAGCAGGATTTGTTAATGAGAAAAAAATCATCATATAGTTGTTTCTGACATGATTAGATTCATTATCAGTATATTTTATTTCTGTCTGATATTTTTAAAGAAGCTTTTATTACTAATTTTATAATTAATGACCCATGTCATTAAAGATGGCCACTTTAGGAATTAAAAAAAATCTCATATTCGAGTTTACCTTTCTTTACCTTGCATACTGGTGGCATACTGTAGATGTAGTAAAAAAATGCTAGCACACATTTATGATGGTAAACAGCAGAACACCACACCAAGATGATTAATTTACTTATAGTGGATGTAGCAAGAAAGTTGCTAGTTTTAAAAACTTCAAAACCCCATATCTCAGTTCTGGGATGAAATATAGTGAAAGAGAAATGAGTATATTGATTTTTTTTTCCAGAAATACATTTTTTCTAAAAACTAAGTGACAACATTTTTTACACTGACCAATACTGATTATTTAAATAGTTCTTAATAGTACTAATAGTTGTAGTACTTTTATTTTTGTATAGTGCCCTTTCCATGCTCAGGTTCCTTTTATAATAATTCACACTGAATATGGAACAACAGTCAATCACAGAATAAAAAATAAGCTAAGGCAAACTTCAAATGGAGGGGAATATAGCAACTTAATTATACAGTAGATCAAGGAAGCAGTCTTAACCATTCAGAGCTCTCTGTTGCCCTGCACACGAGGCACTATATTGAAAGGAGTGTCTTTTGTGCAGGTTCCCTTGAAATAGGTTCATTTTTAAAAAGTTTTGTTTAACTAATATTATATTATTGATTGACTTTGATCAGTATTGTATTACCATTGCTATTTAGACCACTGTTACGGTTATAAGCGTGGTCTCACTTCGTAGATAGGAATTGTGGAAGGGGTAAGGTTCAGACGAGGGGAACAACATCAAATATAGGGGAGGTAGGGAAAGTAATTAGAGGAGTGAGAAGTCGGGAAACATTGCTTCACAAAGTACTTAGTAATGTTTCCGATATTCATTGAGTGAGAGGTGCCTACTTTGTATAGTTCTTTGTGTATGAAAGTGCCTACCCTGCTTAGCAAAGTAGCACTTTGCTCATAAAGTATTATACAAAGTGGCCATTAAAAAAATTAAAACATCCCACCATCTTGGTTAGTTACACTCGCCCCCTTCCCACCACGCCATCCAGTATTTAAACATATCCCCCCACCCGTCCTCCCACTAGATCCCCCACTTCCCTTCTCCCCATACCATGCAAAGTTAATACCAATTGGCAGTTACCAATGCAAACTGCAAAGTTGCCCACTGCCAGCAAAACCAAGTTCCTCACATTTTTCCCTCTGTTTCTGTATTTCTATCAGTGAAAACCCCCTCCCTTTCTAACCCTCTTGTGAATGCACACACTCTGTGCCCCACAAACCTCCAAACCTTAGTTTCAGGTCCCTTTATTTATATCTGGAAAGAAGAAAACCATCCAGCGGTGGATCGAGCATCCTCATTCTTCAGTAGCTAAATCAGAATCGATGGTAGGTGATGCCTATCTTAGTAGTACTACCTGACTGGCTGGTAGCAATGTTAATTAATAATAACTTTGCAGGGTACAGAGGGAGGAGAGGAGTGGGGGTCAAGTGGGAGGATGGGTGAGGGGATATGTTTCAATACTAGATGTGATGGGAGGATATTGGGTGTCACTTGCCAAGAAGATGCGAGGTGTTTCTTTTGTTTGTTTTTTTTTTCCAATAAAAAAGAGAAGTTGATGTAAGGTCAGGGAACTTTGCAAAACTTTGTGAAGTATGAAGTTCCCCCCTCTTTGTACCAACTTCCTTAGCAATTAAAACTTTGCAACAGCACTAAAAGGTCTGGTCAGTAGACAGGGTAATGTTAGGAGACAGGGTTCATGGAAGGTGGTCTGCATAAATGTCAGAAGCTACGGAAGCACAATGAGTGATCTCCAGGCTACAACAGCAGATGGCTGCCCAGATGTAATGGGCATAACTAAAATGTGGGCAACCACCAACAATGACTGGGTCCTCACAGTCTTTTGCTACATATTATTTAGGATAGGACAGGGAGAAGGGTAAGAGGTGGGAATGTACTCTACACCAGAGAAGGCATCAGGATGTTTGAGAACAAGAAGGCAAGTGGAGGATGGAGGGGAATCACTATAGGCTCAGCTAGAAGGGAGATTGTCTTGTTAGGGAATTGTAATATATCTGACAGATTGAAACATCCATGGGGAAAAGAGTACAAGGAACAAGATGCTGGTGAATACCTTCAGGGCAGTTTTCTATCCCAGCATGTGGAGGAGCAGACAAAGGACAGTGCCACACTTGACTTAGTTCTTTCAAACCAAGACAGAATTGGGGTGTAGCAGTGCAGGATGCTCACTGGTCAAGCAATCACAACAAGGTATGGTTTGATATATACTGTAGCTCTGGAAACTCTGCAGCAGAAGTCCCAGATGTGGGTCTTAGACTTTAAGAGGGCAGACTTCAGGAGGATGACAGTGGAACTAAGGGAGAGGCTCAGAGAATCTTTCCTACTCACAGGGTTGGAGAAAAAGTGGGGAGCTACCAAACAAGGCATCCTGGAGGTATTAAAGGCAAGCCTTAGGCAGATAAGCGGGGGGCAGGCACAAATGACCTACTGTATATTTTGTTTCCTTATAGGTGGGGAAAGCAGTGCAGGCCAAAACTTCAGCATTCAGAAGGTACAATATGAGGCTGACCAGTCAGAGGCAAGCAGGGAGCTCTACTTCAATAAATTGAAGATGGCCAGCAAAGCAGTGAGGAATGCCAAAGAAGAGGAAGAACTTAGAATAACAGAAAGCATGAGGGAAAATGACAAGGCCTTTTCTGGGTATGTCAGGAAAAGGAGGAAAAGCAAGGGAAATTGAGAGGCTGACAGTGGGCATAGGTGGAGGAAGATGAGTAAAATGTAGACATTCTAATTACTGTACATAATACTGCTCAATCTTCATAGTTGAGGAGTGAGGGTCATTGGCTGAATGTACAGTGGTGCTAATTGTCAGGTTCCTTCTTGTCTACTCATGTTGTAACATTATTGTCATCCTGCCCTGATTGATGACTATACAAAATGATAGGAAAAACAGCAATTAGCAGTGATGGCTGTCCATTCGTGCTAGTTCAAGTCTGAAGGTACTTATTGACATGACTATACAAGAACGAATCTGACACTGAGCACTGCTTTCACATCAAAGTTGGGAGGAAAACAAAAATGGCAAGGGGGATCATCTCTAAAGATGGGTGCTGAGGGATTCAGAGGACTAAAGGTGGAAAAGTCTTCAGGAATGGATGTGCCACACCCATAGGTGATCAGAGAGGTAGGGCAGGCTCTGAAAGCCCCAGTGGTAGACCTTTTCAACTGCTTATTTGGGACAGTTTATCCTCCATGGATTGAAGGGCAGGTGATGCCATACTCTGCAGAAGAATAGGGGCAGGGGAGACCAAGTGAACTACAGACTGGTCAGTCTGACCTCAGTTGTTGGGAAGATACTTAAGACAATAGTCATGAAGTGGCTGATTGACTTTCTAGAGGCCCACAGTCTCCAGGACAGAAACCAAAATGGCTTTGTGAAGAGAAGGTCCTTTCAAATGAACTACACAGAATCCTTCAACACAACATCTCAGACAGTGGACAAGAGCTGGGCATCCTCTGCCCAGAATTCAGTAAAACCTTTGACTATGTCCCTCATAGACAGCTCATGAAGAGGTTTGGAACTTAGGGGCAGGGAGGAAGGTCACAAGATGTGTAAAGAATTAGCTGGGGGGAACCCCCAAGGATAGTACTAAATGTTACATTCTTTGAGGTCAGTGAAGTGACCAGTTAGATGCCTCAGGAGATCATCCTGGGTTCAATACCTTTCAATCTATTTGTATTTGATATTATAGAAGGGGTCAAGGGCAAGTCGTGTCACTTTGCAAATGACACTAAGGTATATGACATGATGGATAGTGAGAAGGGTATAAGGGAATTGAAAGGGGATCTGCAGAAAATATAAAAGTGGACCAAGATTTGGCAACTTAAATTTAATATCATAAAGTGGAAGGTTATGCACTTGGGGAATCAAACCCCAAACTAAATATTCGATTGTGGGGGTCAGGCTACGCCAAGCTTCAGAGGAAAGTGACCAGGAATTTATAATAAGCAACAATTTCAAGACCTCAGCTCAATGCAACACGGCGTATGGGAAGGTCATTTGGATGCTGGGATGCATAGACATGGCCTTTCAAGTTGAAGGAAGGAAATAATCCTGCCCTAAATAATCCTGCCCTTCTACTGGTCCTTGGTGAGACTACTCCTAGAGTACTGTGTACAGTTCTGGAGTTTTCAACTAGAAAAGGATAAGAGCTAGACAGAGCTGGTCCAGAAGAGGGTGACTAAAATGGTACATGTGCAACAAGGAAGGACCTACTGTATGAGTAATGACTGACTGACCTCAATATGTACTTCCTGGATGCTAGGTGAGGGGACATGAATCTCAAACAGGGTGGACTGCCAGCAACTGTTGAGGCATTATGAGGGGTTCATAACAAGGGGCCATAACTATGAATTTGTGGTGCTGGGGGAGGGGGTAATTAAGAAGGGATGTGAGTAAGTACAATGCTTCTTTATCTATATATTTTCAGCGTGGTCATGAAAATAGGGAGGGGATGAGAACAACAGGCCTCCAGAAGGAGAGAGAAAGAGAGTTAAAGAGCCGCTAATGCCCCATACGAACATTGAAATACACAATATTTGGGCACAGAGCAGCTTATATTTCTTATTAGCTTTGTGTTTTCCATCCCCATATTTATTACTGAGGTCATGTGCATGAAAACAGGATAGTTATTCCTTGAGGGGTCATCAAGTCATATTGCTTTTTCCCAACCTATTGTCATAATATGCTGCTTGTGATGTCACTGTTTTTTCCCAGGTAACATACTGTGATATCACAACAGAGAATTATAATTTCAAATAGGGAATGCACTAAGGAGGTAGACGAACTTAAGGGATAAAAATCTTGTTTTGTTGGAATTTCTTAAGTAATAAATAATGGAGAGGAGAAACCTATGGAAGATACGTGAGATACAAATAGAATTTTGTCTGAATGTTATGTTTTCCAAAGTTTCCCCCAAAGAAGTCAGTTGCCTTTTAATAGAAACATAGAATGTGATGTCAGATAAGGGTCACTGAGCCCACTCACTCTGCCCATTTTGTTTAATATTCACTTTTTTCTGCAGACCCAACTTGATCTACCCTGCTGTCTCATTTTATCTATGGTGGGAAAAGAAAATATAATCTATATTTAGTGGGTCAAATGTCAGAGGCATAGTAGCGTAATTTAATTTTCACGCACTGAGACCAACAGTGTGCTGCCAACTACAAGTATAGTGTAGCGCTACACAAACTGACGACTACTGAGACATACACTACTCTGACACTATCCATATAGATATATTTAAAAAGCAAACAGTCTTACATTAATGAATACTATATATCCCCTAATGTTATTCAGATTCTGTTTTCTTTTCTCTGTGTGTGGAGATACGAGCTGGGAAATGGTTTGCTTGATGTCAGTCTGACTGCTGAAATAGTGATCATTGACCACCGAACACAAGCAGCAGTAGGCTGTCTATTGTCAGCTTTTGCCAACTACCACAGGGACTAGGGCAAGGAAATACAATATTCAAAAGCAAAGAAAATTAGGGGGAAAACTTTGCAATTCCTGTTAAATTTCAATGACCCGAGTTAGGAGTCAGGTTATGAGTGCAGGACACAGCACCACATGATATTGATGTATTGCAGAGTGACTTACAAACCTATAAAAATTAAACAGTTTAGTTTTGTATGCATACAGTATTCTGTGATTCTGTTTTCTCTGGCCAGGATATTCAAAGGGGTTGCGCCATGCGCAACCAACAGATGTGCCCCAGTGTGATATTCAAAAGGGGATGTTGTGCCACACAGATCCCAATGCGCCAGGGTGCACCAGTAATGTATGCAGCACAAGTACGGGGGGAGTGCCCATGCATATTCCGCACAGCCCGATATTCGGCCTGGGATGTGCGGCACATATGCTGGTGCAACCCCTACTTGCGCCGTACACTGGTGCTCAAAGTTGAGCCAAAAAGATATAGGAGCAAAGGGTTGGCCACCCACAGGTGAACTGCAATATTGCAAGGCGCAACACGGCAGCTGCCAGCTGTGGGTGGCCACCCGAGCTCCGGAGCCAGGATCTGTCAGCGTTGCGCCCCCTCACCACCCGATCACGGGTACTGTAATAGAAAAATCATCCTGGGTGGTCCAGTGGACCACTGCCAGCCCGATCACAGGCATGTGTAAAAGTATAACATCTTAAACTATCCCTGGTAGTCCAGTGGACTGCTTCCAGCCCAATCGCAGGCATAAGTAGCATTAAAACATTTTAAATAATCCCTAGTGGTCCAGTGGACCTCGTCCAGCCCAATCATGGGCATAAGTAGCATTAAAACATTTTAAATTATCCCTAGTGGTCCAGTGGACCGCTTCCAGCCTGATCGCGGGCATAAGTATAACAAACACAATTTAAAGAATCCCTGGTGGTCCAGCAGTACCCCCCTCCCCAGCCGCCCACTAAGCCCCGCCACCCCGCTCACTCCTGGTCAGCAGAGGGCAACAGCTCCCCACCTGCAAGCCACCCAGCTGCCAGCCGAGGCAACTGCGTTCAATGCGGCTGTATGCTCATTGGTCCACAGCATGGGCTAATGGGAGATACCAGTAAATGCCGATGCTACACAGTTCCGACACGTGAATGGATCCATTCACATATCTGGTCTGTGTAGTATGGTATGAGTCTGTATGCCCATTGGCCCACATTGTGGGACCAATGGGCCTACAGCTGTACTGTATGTGGGTGGCTGGGCTGCTATGGTGGGGGAGCCGCCACCCACGCTAACTGGGGAGCAGGGGTGGGGCCCAGTGGGTGGTGGGAAGGGGGTACCGCTGGACCATCAGGGATTCTTTATATTGTATTTGTTATACTTATGCTTGCGATCGAGCTGGAAGCAGTCCACTGGACCACCAGGGATAATTTAAAATGTTTTACTGCTACTTATGCCCGCGATCGGGCTGGAAGCGGTCCACTGGACCACCAGGGATAATTTAAAATGTTTTACTGCTACTTATGCCTGTGATCGGGCTGGAAGCGGTCCACTGGACTACCAGGGATTATTTAAAATGCTTTATTCTACCTATGCTCACGATCGGGCATTGGGGCACTGTGCTGTGATGCGGAGGGGGCATCGGTCCCCGACGGCTGCAGCCTGGCAGGGCACCAGGCGCAAGTCACCAGGGATCGGTGCACCTGCATGCAAATGGAGCCATAATGACATGCTAATGGCCCCAGTTGCACCTTGCATGTATTATGGGCCCATTTGCATATCCACCACTGAAAATCATGGTTCCTGTGTCTAGCGCAGCCACACTTGCGCAGGCGCATCCCCCTGCTCCTCTCTTCCCACTTGCACTGGTGCAGAGCCACTCCACCATGCGCAATGTGGGAGGCCACATTGCCATATTCAACAGTGCTGAGCCATGGTGCAGCACCATTGAATATTGCCCAGCACACTCCCTGGCACATCCCAGTTGTGCTGCACCCAGACCTGTGCCCCTGCCTGGCGCAGTCTGAATATCCCACCCTCTGTGTTTTGAGATGTATGAGAGATGGTTTGTTTGCTCAGTCTCAGTGCTGAAATGCCAAACAAAAACTGCTGAATGAAAGTAGAAGGGTGTTGGTGGTCGACAGTGTCAGCAGTCAACATTTTTTACTACCTTTCTCTCTTTTTAAAACATAGAACTCCTGCATTAACTATAAGGTTTTTCCGCCACTGTGATAAGTGTAAATGTTCTGTTGGTGGTCAGCACTTTAATTTTGTTGTTGCAGGGACAGACACATTGTATTACACATTACATTAAAGGTTATTTTGCTGTAATTCTATTTTTGCAGGACCATGGCTGTGAGCAGACATAGCAACAATAAAAATACAGCAAATAACTCCTATTCCAAAGTAGTTTGACAGAAAACAACAGAGTAAGCTACGGCTATCAGACACTAAGAACAGTGCACCCTAGTATGCCTGATAAACATACAGAGTAAACAACATGGGGCTGTGGTGTCATGCATTCCAAAACATTCATGGTGTCACAACAACACAAGCTGTGCTTCAGTCCCTTGTCTGGTTTGTGAAAACTGGACTTGAACAACAGATTTCAAAAGTAGTGTTCTATACCTGCTTGAAACAGACTTGCTGTTATGGCCATGTAGCTATAGGTAGTACATTTATACCCACTTTTGACATGTTCTGAAGACAGGCAAATGACAGGACAGATAGTCATTGAAACCCAATATATTTGGGAGGTAACATGGTGCATTGTAGCAAAATACTAAAATGCTTAACTTTAGGAATGAATCCCCTTGGTTTGGATCATCTGTCAGCACTCTTAACAATGATGTGGTGCTTCACATGATGGATGCTGTCATGCTGTGATGAAACAAAATGTGGCGTTCTTGGAAAAAAAGTGGATTCAGTTTAGTGAATTGAACAGCATGTCCCCAACATTTTGCATCCAGAACTCATTTAGCAGAGGAAATGGGTATTTCATCAGACATGGATTTGACGTTCCATCACATTATACAGTAAACAGTACAAACGGTGTTTTAGACAAGCAAATCCTGGAAGAGCTAAGACAGTAGGCGCTGGAAGGCACTAGTTATCTCATTTAAACAGATATTAAATGTGGATGCCAATGGTGTGATCATCAGCTGCTTCCCACTTTGTGAATAAATTGCTTAGAAGGAGTCTTTTTACTCACCAGATGTGACCCAGATTTAGATTTCTAAAGGCAAAAAAAAAGTCAATTGTGTTAAAAACAATTGCTGTTGAAATGCATGGCAAATGAGCTTATCTCAGTTTTCCAGGTGCTGGAGCTAATATGTTATGGAATTACTGCTTCATTTATGAAATATAATTGAGGAAAAAGGTTCCAACAAATCAAATTTGGATAAAGGCTTGTGACAGTTGTTGTGTAGTTAGCAAGTGTCAAAGTGGCAGGAAGAACATGGAACCTGTGCAAATACATATAATGAATGCAGTGGAGTCTATACGAATGTATAACTTGAAAGGGTTAGACTAGGTAATCTATAGTTTGTACAGTGGCTTGCATCATGGTCTAGTGAAATATACACCAACACCAATGAAAATTAGTCCTTTCACTTCATAAGACAACCATTCTCTAACATTAAAGCATTGGCATGTGCCACTTCTATTAATTCCTGTAGTGGTGATCATGACAAAAACATATAATATCTGTTTTTTTCCTTCCCATTTGACCTCTTTGCTTTTCAGGAGCTGCAACTCGAAAACCAGATACCACAGAGCCTGAGAAACAGACGGATCACACTGTCAAAATCGCTCGCGTCATCGCTGGAATCCTTCTGTTCGTTATCATCTTTCTAGGGGTTGTATTGTTCATGAAGAAAAGGTGAGCAACCTATATAAACAGGTTAACCACACAGCAATTAATCTCTACCTCACACGCTCGCCATGGCCCTTGTTTATATATTGTTTACTGAAAGTGAGCAGGGAAAGGCAAGATTTATTTTTTGTCTTGACTTCTTATGGATTTAATTCTTCAGATCAGTTCTTTAGAATGATGTGAGAGCCTAGGGTGTTTACAGAAACCTTTTTGTTATGAGTGGATGGAGGAGCAGGAATGGTACTACAGTTTTTCCCCTTTTTTGGCAGTCTTGGATGATGATAGAAACATAGAAACATAGAAGTTGACAGCAGATAAGGACCGCAAGGCCCATCCAGTCTGCCCATTTCTTTTTCTACCTTATAAACGTGCCCTCGGCCTTTGCTCTGTCAATGGCCTATCTATTCATACTCATCTGTATTGCTCCCTTATGCCTATCCCATGCCTGTTTGAAGCCCTACACTGTATTCATATCCACCACTTCCTGAGGTAGGCCATTCCATAGTTGGGACCTGTGTCTTGAACTTGCTTTAGGCAGGTAAAACTCCTATCATTCTAATACCTTATCTAGAAGTGTAAAGAAAAAAAGGTGACTAACTGAAAAAGGGACACATACCTCCATTGTGGACAGAGGAAAGGAACTAAGCTGGCAGGGCAACTGAAAACACAGATGTGCTATAGTTATGATCCTACTAAACTCCGGGGACCTGACAACTTTAAATCAGGTAGCCAGTGGTCATAATAACATAAAGAGGCCTGTGATAAGTTTCCAGTTTGGTCTTCAACTGGAAACACTGCCTTCTGGATAGGAAAAGGAAAGAAGAGGGAAAGAAGCCATCCAGTACTACAGGACTAGCCAATGCCGCTGAAGCCATAGCCAGAGTTGGCTGCATGCAGCTTAATAAATGCTAGGTACCAGTGGGTTTGTTGTGGAGCACCAGTACGTTCTAGATGTATAATTGTTTATGGCTGTTCAGTTGTTATAAAGAGAGGAGAATCAGGGGAAATAAAGAAAGGAGCTAGTGCATGCAGTAATAGGATGAAAGATCAGAGTTGATAAAGGGACTGATTCATTACATTGTGTAACAGTGAGCACATTTCAAGCTCTGTTTACACTTGGGCTTTTGTTCTAATTTTTATTCAGACAGGCATCTACACCACGCAGCAACAACCCTGCCATATGCAGCTCTGCTCTACATTTGCTACAGCTGGCATATTCTGTCACACCTTGCCAGAGGTTCAGAGAGGCTGTTTGGGCGCTCTTCTGAAACACACGTCCTGGCAGCTATATATATATGCAAATTGAAATGAATAGTAGAAAAATACAGACACTGAGTTAATGGCTTAAATGTTGGAATGAGCAGTGAACCTTTTGCCAAATGCACATATTGGCTGTTCACATATAGAGATCTACACTTTTCCTAGTTCAGGCCCAGGAGCTCCAATTAGCGACATTCCTAGGCAGTTATGTGACTAATGGAACATAAAAAAGTTTTAAAAGCTGGGCTTCTTTTATCTGAAAAACATCATTTTATCGATGTTTCTTGACTATGTTTTGTAGGAAGACTTCAGGAGAAGTCAGAAGGTCGAGGTTGTTTAGTGTGGAATCAGAATTCAGACTTCTAGATTCAGAGTCATAATTAACTAAACTGGAGCTCAGCTTTGTCATCCATACCAACTTACACAATGATTTTATATTGTTCATTACACCACTAACTACTGTACATCTTTGGTTGTGTTTGCATAGACTCATCGTCACATTCTTCCTGCAACTCGTTCTCTTCAATTTAGGAAGGATAGGAATTTGGTTTTGTATAGCACCTTTCATACATACTGCTTCCCAATGCACTTTACAGTCCTAAAGGTATTAACTGCAGTCATTAGGCACACACTGAAATGTTAAGTAAGAGTTGGGGTTAGGTACAGAGGAAAAAAGTTAATTAAGAACAGGGAGGTTAACTGGCAGATGTAGGGTCACACAGTAAATAAGTGGCAGTTGTGGGACTCAAACCTGGGCCTACAGTGGTGCCAGTAATATGTTGTACAGTATCCAGATATATCACAATATATCTAAGGAGATCACCATCCATTTGCATTGGATCTCTGTGAGATTTGTTGATATAGCCAGATATATAGTGCGTCTCATCACAGGCTACCACTGGACTTGCTCCTAAAGCTCACTGTTCAGTGCTCTACGCATTAGACTGTACTGCCCCAATATAACATTGTGCTCTGTGTTTCCATGGTGCTGATAAAGCTCCCCACTGGTTGATGCAAAATGATACCCTCCATGAACACAATATGGTTTCTGATGCTCATGGCCCTGCAAACTTCTCATGAGCATATGCCCGGATGAAAAGAATTTCTGTGAGTTTATGTACAGAGATTTTTTTTCTACATCTGGGTGACTTTCCTAGAAATATTAAAATTGCTGGTGTAAACCCATTTGAAAGGTTTAATGGGTTTATTTGTAAGACAAGATTACCACAAAAGACTGAAAAGGGGTACAGATGGCAGATGTCAAGCAAGTTACCTATTATCTTATTACTGCCCCCCCCAAAAAAATAAAAATGCTGCAGTGATACCCTGTAGAGAAGTGAATCTTTCAAAATCAAATTCCATGATTAGCTGCTGTCCTGCAACTGCTTTTGAGTTTCTTCACAAAGAAAAGTGACCACTGGACACAACCTAGTAATTCCTAGTACCCCAGTCCTTTACTGCGTCACATACAGTGACTTGTTTTATGGTTGACTGCCTGGTACGGTATTGTATATGTGCAGTGCAGTATTGAACATTTGTGCCATCTTTTCTCATGTTTTTTCTTTCTCTAAAAGGGCTCTTTTGTCACAGTCCTGGTTAAAATTTTCAATAAACTAAACTATTCATGTATACATTATGTTCCTTCCTACACCGGAGTAAATCATCCCTAATGATTTACATTTTGATTTAAGCAAAGCCTATTAACAAAACGTGTAACTGATTAACTTTGGTATCTCTCATTTCTCTTGAATTTCTGCTTCATTTCATACATCTTGCATGTGCATTTCATTTGAATTCCCTCTAAGTGGCTCTTAATGAATGCTATGAAATAGAAGGCATGGAGAAAGAAAATGGTGGTACAGTACAGTTCTCCGATAAAGAACTTCAGTTGTAAAGCATCCTTGCTTAAAACTTTCTAAGTACTGGAGATATTATTCTGACCCTCTCATTAACTGTGATAAGTCACTGTAGCATCCATAGACAGAAGCAACTGATAAATGGATATCACTGCCAGCATTCATAATAACGTTTACAGGACTATCTGCAAAATAGTTTTTCCTGTATCTTACATTCCCCAAAATAAAATTATTGGGGTTGAACCAGCTGGCTTTCAATCTCACCTGACCCTGCTCCATGTGTTCTTGTTTTGTATTGAAATCAGTAATTTAATTTGGCTTCTAATTTCACATCCAGTCACAGTTGCAGCTGCATATTTGCATCTGTAATGAAACATTTGGGTCCATTAAAATGAGTGCTAAAAGTGAACATACTATAATGTACTAACATAATAATTAAAGGTCAAGAAGGGATTCTGGGTACATCATGCCCCCTTCTCCGACTTCAGAAACAAGCATGGAATGAGTATGCTGTGCAAACACATACCAATTTATAGGGATTCCTTGCCCCCTCTACTACATGTGGTAGCTAGTTATTCCTTTGGTAAGCAGAAAATTGTCCAGGCTTACCGGAAAGGAATGAACTGTCTTCATGTTCACTGTCTCTACATGTGGGCTGTTCCATAGGTTCACCACTCCCTGGGAAAAAAAGTTCCACACAACATTACCTCTGAATTTACTACCCCTGAGCTTCAGGGTGTGCCTTGTGTCCTGCTACAGGAGGTACCGGGTTAAGATAGCACAGATAAAACCGTGTATGAAATACAGTGCTGCAAGAAGTGCTAATGGCGCTACAGCAACAGGTGTTTTACAGCATGCGGTAGAAACTGGTACCCTGTCACTGTAGGCTTTCAGCAGGGAAGGTGAAGGATGCCATCAGGGTAGTGCCTGGCTGAGCTGCTGCTCCTGTGGTGGAGTGGTTAGAGCAGCTGCCTCCAGCAGCATTGGGGACCTAGGGCTGTGGTTCAGTTCTCCCCAGGTCCCACTCTGCTGCGGCATTTTTTGGCCCCAAAAAAACTTTTCCCAACCCAAGTATTTTTTTTACCCCCCCCCCGACATCCACGTCTCCCTGGAGTTGATTAAAATTAGTCTGGGGGGTGTGGGGCTTAGCCCCCCTACAAAAACTAAGTTGTTGCTGCGGCATATGCTCTGTGGGTGCTGGTCGGCATATTGTACTGATGTTATGTTGCCGAACACTGCTTTGCATGCAGCATTGTTTTAGTGTGTGGTTTTCCCTGTGACATTATAACCCTGTGCTGCCACAGGACACTTCATGAAACATCTGTGACTGATTGGTTTTGTTGATACACATGAGAAGGTCTAAGATCTCTCAGCTTTCCTGTTCCACAGGGTGAAAATTTTCAGGGCCTCCAGCCTCTCTTCAAAGATTTGTCCTTGTACCATTGATCATTTTGGGGGCCCTGTTTGCATGGTCTTGATTGTCTCAAGGCCCCTTTTGGATTGCAAAGACCAGAACTGAATACAATACTCCAAGTGTAGCCCAGCTAGGGTCTTGTCAAGGGTCAGGATTACTTCCTCTGCTCTGCTAGTCACCCCCTTTTTATGCACCCCAGCATTTTGTTGGCACACTTGACTGTGGCTGTATATTGCTTCTCTTGCTTCCACCGCTTGTTTATATTGACCCCAGGTGCTTTTCCTGTGTAGGTCCTATCTCTGTTCTTCATTCCTAAGTGTAGCAGCTTGTACATGGTTACAATGAATCTGAGGCTCCAGGAGTCAGATCATCCAGTTTGTTCAGTTTGTCTCTCTCCACAAGGGAGTCCACCACCCTGGCCATCTTAGTGTCATTGGGCAACGTAAGCAGTCTGCTACAGACCCCAACTCCCAGCTCATTGATGAATATGTAAACAAGTGCACATATGAATACAGCCAGCAGATGAAAGCCTATTGGTCTATCTAGTCTGCTGGAATTGTGGATCCCTACTCAGCAACTACTGTTGGCTCTGCTCCCTGTCCCATGAACCCTGACCCCCTTTGCACCTTTCTTGCCACCCTCAGTGACCCTGACCTTCCCTTTCACCCTGTCTCCCCCACCACACTTAAATCATTCACCATCTCCAGTGAAACAACTTTCTCCGTGATTTCATTCCACCCTGTCACCACTCATTCGGTCAAAAGAAGTGTCTCCTGATCTTCTTTTTTATCTTTCTCCTGCTTTCTCATAACAGTGCCCTCTTATGGTCCTATTCCCACTGAAACTAAAGAGGCCCCCTGTATTCACTTTGTTGATACCTTTTAGGTACTGAAGGTTTTAGTCATGTCCCCCCTCCTCTCCGCGAGCAAGTAAATGTTGAGGTCATTAAGCCAATCCTCATATGCCTTGCCTTGCTGTCCCTGCAACATTTTGTTGCCCTCCTCTGTACTGCCTCCAGCAGGTTTATATCCTTTCGTAGGTAGGGTCTCCAGTATTTCACATCATCCTCCAGATGTGTCAGCACCAAGGATCTGTACAGCGGCAATATAACCTTCTCTTGCTTGCTTATGACTCTCCTTGCAATACAACCACGCATTTTATTTGCATTGGGTGCTGCCTTCCCACAGTGCCTCAGTTGTTTCAGGTCGCTAGTGATGGTTACCCTCAAGTCTTTTTCTTCTTCTGATTTAATGACCTAGTTCCCCCTTAGGCTGTAGTTGGTCCTCTTCTGATTTTGTGACCTGGACCACCCAATGCTGTAGTTGGTCCTTAGGTTCCTACTTGCTATGTGCGTGACATTGCACTTCTTTGCATTGAACTAGAGTTGCCATTATCCCTGATCACCTTTCTAGCTTAGCTAGATGTTCTTTAAGGTCCTGTATCCCTTCAGCAGTGTCCTTTCTTACACAAAACTTGGTGTCATCAGCAAAGAGGCATTTCTCTCCCTTTATGCCTTCTCCAATATTGTTTATAACTCATTAAACAACACTGGGTCAAGCACCAAGCCCTGTGGCATCCTGCTGGTGACCTCCCTTGAACTGGAGAGCTCCCACCACCACCCTCTGGGTTCTTCCTCTCAACAGTTTGATACACACCTAGTTAGTTTAGTCCCTGCCACTAGGTACTCAAACTTCCTGTTCAAACTCTTATGTGGCACAGAGCCATAGGCTTTGCTGAAGTCAAGTCCAGTACGTCAACCACTTGGTCTTTGACTGCTGTTCTTGTTACCCAGTCAAAGAAGTTAATCAGATTCACTCATGAATTTCCTTTTTGTTGCAGAAAATCCAGTCACTACTCCTGACATCTCCTTTCTCAAGTTCTGTAGTTATTAACCTGATTTAATTCATTTTATTATTCAATTATTTTATTGTGTCTTCAGAATTTCTCTGTTAGTTGTCCTGTATCTCAATTGATTTGTCTACTTGCTCTATATACAACTGTAATATCTGTATAACTGTACTATCTTGTATCCCTTGCCCCCGGGTTGCACCTGGAAATGAGTCTCAGCACAGTGTGCCTCTCCAGGTTATCAAATTTTAAATAAATAATTAGTTTGACAGGATCTTTCTGCCATAAACACATGCTGCCTCTCATCCAGGAGGCCATTCACCTCAACAGACCCAACCAGATTTTACTTAAGGATGATCTCAATATGTTTCCCAGCAACTGAGGTCAGACTGACCAGCCTGTAGTTTCCAAGGTTGTTTCTGGGCCCACTTTTGTGGAATGGCAACACATGTGTGGTCTTCCACTCCAGTGGTACCACCTCCATATCAAGCGAGCAATTGAACAGATCCAGCATCAGACCTGCCAGGTCATCTGCCAGCTCCCCCAACATCCTCATGTATATACAATCCTGGACCTGGGGGCTTATCAACTTTAAGAACCTTGAGCTCTCTTTTCAGACTTTACTCTGGGATCCTGTCTTCCACCCTGTTGCTTCCTACCTCTTCCTCCTTCCTGCCTTACAGCACCAGGCCATCTTTTTCATTGGTAAGGAGAGAGCAAAAGAACTTGTTTAAAACTTCTGCCTCCTCTATACTACTTTCTGCTGGTTTTACTATAGCATGGCAACAGCATCCACACTGATATCCCCAACATTGACAGGCACAATGCCGAGTGCCAGCATTGTGTTGTCGGGGATGTCGGTGTATTTTCTTTGGGGGGCTGTACCACCCGAACCACCCATGTAGGGGGCTCCTCCCCACACCCCATCTTTAGGATATACAACCCGAGTCAGAGTTGTCTTGGTGAGGATGCGAAACATCAGGAGATGCAGTGCCGGTGCCAGCGAGGACCATCACAGTGACCAGATGCTTTCAGTCAAATTCTGTCGCTGTGATGTGTGGCGGTGTCAATGTGCAGTCGGTACACCCTTTCTGCCCACCCCTCCACATTTTTAAGCATCAGTATTCCATCCTTTTGTTCCTTTTTCCCTGATGTACTAGAAAAAGGCTTTTTCTCCCTTCCTGATTTCCTCCATTATCTGCAACTCTTCCTGTCCTTAGCTAGTCTGATTAACCTACCTGCCTTCTTAACCTTCTCCAAATATTCATCTTTATTTTCATCCCCTTGGGTCTTCTGGCATTTCCTGTACACACCCCTCTTCCTTCTTACTCTGTCTCTATAAAACCCAGCTGATCAGCTAGGTTTGTACAGAGACAGAGTGAGTGCATTCATTCATTAGAAGGCACCCGGGCATGGAGGAGGATGGATTGTGCCAGTCCCCTTTTCCGAGCACCACTGCTTGGCTGAGGGAGGAGGAGGATGGAGTAAGGATAATGTCATGGTGGGGGGATGGGTTACTAGTTAGTCTGTATAGTGCAAACAATCACTTTGTGTTGAACAACACAACGGCTGGCTATAGAAGTGGGAGGGTTGTGTCAATCATCCACTGTGGGACAGAAAATAACATTTAACATATTGTGTGGGTGCTGCAGGGAGATGGGAGATCAGGTGCAGACAATGGATGGGTGATTGGGGGTAATGACTGACAGAGAGGCATGAGTAGGGGAAGGGTATTTTGTATTTTTGTTTCTGTTTTCAATTAGGAATGAATAGTAGTTCCCGAATATGAATAGTGCCCCATACAGGAAGGGATCTTGAATATTTGGAAGCTCTACTGTCTGTGGTATTCAGGAAATACTGTTCTGTCCCTGTACAGCACTACTACAGGGAGAAGTATTTGCTATTCAGCAAATTTCACATGAGATGCCCACCAACTGTAGTATATGGCACAACTGTGGATAAGTTAGGTGTTGGGTCAGCTAAAGCTGTTAAGCAATCAGTTCTGGGGTGTATTTTTGTGAATAATAACAAAGTTGAAATGCAACAGAAATCATGCACATTTAAAGTTATATATTCGCCATTTAGTTTCAGCAGCATGGATCTTTTCCTACATACTGTACCTATACAGTATGTACATAATAAGTAAATGTAACTGAAATACAAATGTGAACATGGAACGTGGGATGTTGCTGGGTCCAACTCTATCTGATGAACATTTTCCAAGACAAGCCCCTTAAAAATCAATAGCAAACTGACTTTGGAGCATGAAACACTTGAATTATCTGAGTGACAAGGGTTAAACCAATATTACTGCTGTTACTTGTTTGTGTTTGCTGACAGTCCTGTGTGGATGGGCTAGCTCCTTGGGTGCTTCCATTATTCCCTGTTTAGCTTTCCAGTGCATAAGTCTGCCTTAGGACACTGTTAAGGAAATATGCCATTGCTTATTCATGCCTCAAGCACATTTAACTTAAGTAAGGCTTCGGAAGCATACCTTCCTTGTTTCTGCTTTTTTCTGCACTTGAATTTTCTGTGTCAGGGGCTGGAAACTGTGAGATTGCTTGATTCTTCCTCAACTCTAACCCTCATTTACACCTCCCTAATGTACATTGCATATTCCATTGCATGTGTTACTCAGGCTAAAATGCCCTCAATAGCATGACAATTTTAAACAAAGTCTGTATGATGGCTGCTTTCTTAGGGAAAAACACTTCAGTTCATGCAATTTTTCCTGAGTAACCCCTCTCAGAATTGAGCCTTCAAAGTAAAGCCCACAAATAAAAGTAAAACTATGTCTGTTTCTCTCTCACATACCTCCTCTCTCACTTTCTCATCCTTTTCTCCCTCAGATGTCTTGGATTTCCTGTTCAAGTATTTGTAAAACATTCTTTCTCCTTTCAGTTCTTCCTTTCTTGTTTGTTTCCATCCCTTTTCCAGTTTTTCAAAATCATCTCCTTATCTTCCCCATATTACGCTCCTTCCTTCCTTCCTTCCTGCGTTACTTCCTTCCTGGCATCTCTTTCCATTTTTATTGGGTGTTGCTTTCCACATTCTGACCGCTTTTCATTTTCAACCCCAAAAGCCCAAAGTGTTTCAGGTATGGTAAGAATTCATCAGCTGTCATTCTTATAGCCCCGCCCCTTTTTATTTCCAGTCTGTCCCTCCATTGCCATTTTCAGGCTCCTCTTCCTTTATTGTTTCAGGGTCTCTTCACTTGATTGTTATAGGTTGACTCTTCCTGATCCTTCAAGGCCTCCTCTCCATATCATTCCTGGCTCACTACCACATATCTTACAGTTTTCTTTGTTCATTTTCTCACAATGCTCGCCCCATTCTTCCATGCTTCTTTTTGGATAATGTTGTGTCACTGTCACTTTTTTCCATCCTTACAAAGATTACCAACATAGTACAAACTACATATGCATTATAGAAAATGCAAAGGATTTTGAGGAGAAAAAGAAAAGCATTTTCATAGTGCCTGATTTTCAGCAATGGCAAACTATTGGTTCAGTTGGACGGAGAAGGTTCCAGAAACGTATGTCTTGTTGCTGTTCACCTATAAGATATTGTGGTCTATAAAACACATAAAAAGACAGTTTTATAATATGACAAACTGTAGATAAGTACAGTAAATCTCTAAAAAACTGGTAGTTTATGGTGTGACCATGATCAAGTCATTTGACCTCCCTGTGCTACAGTCCTCTCAGCTGTGGAACTGGGTAGCAGAAGGACCCCACTGAAAATGAGATACTGCAGTTCAGTTGGGTATTCTTGATAAATAAACTGCACAAAAATGCAGGTTCAATAACCCTCTGATATTGTGATAGAGTATTAAACCTGCTAAAGAGAAAAATATGGTTTAACAAATAAAAGTATATACTAATGCTGTTGCCAGCTAAGACATTTGAGGACAGTCATATAAGATATCTGTCTTTTGTCTCTTGTATTTCTTTCACAAGATGATATATGTTAATAAGTTTTTTTAAAGTTCCCATTTCACTGTCAAGCACACCAGGGAGGATCTGTACAGGTTGGGGTGGTGGTGTTTCACTGGTCAACACATCATTGATAGGCTAGTGCCAACCTGTCCACAGGACAACTATTATTTGCTAAGCTGAAAAGATGCCTCAGGGAAAAAGACTGTTAGAATCAGCTGGGGGTTGCCATCTTGATTGTAGTGCACCACTAATTAATTATAGCACTAAAAATACAAATTGTGTTAAAATGGCTGAGTGAAATAAAACACCCACATGATGAGTCTAAGGATCTCAGTAATATGTTTCTACCAAAGGAAAGTACAGTAGGATGAAACTTTTCTCCAGGATAACAAGGATGTTTGCTTAGAAACTTCTTTTGAGAACTCTGGGAAAATAGAGTACATCTTCAGAACTTTTGTGAGCACTACACTCCAAATTGTAATGGTAGGTACCAATAAGTTAAGGGGCCTGATTTTCAAAGGGTAGAAAATTGTACACATGCGGCAGGAAAAGATATGCATTGGGGGCTCCACGGCACTCCCACAGTTCCTGCCACATGTATATGATTTTCAAAAAGGGTGTCTTTTTGTGATCTTTTTTCATCTTAAAGCAAGGCAAGACAGGGCCAGTTTCTTTTTGAAGTGCCCTATCCCTTGGGCTCAGGGCATTATGCAAGTTACAAAAATACAGATAAGACAACTACATGAAGATAAACTTAACTGCAGCTTATGGACCCTGTCACAGTGTGTGGGAAATGATGGACCAGGAGACAGGTGGATGTGGAGCCAAAAAAAAAAATTAACTTCTTTATTTGAGCAAGATAGTGTACTGCATACGGAAAATAAATAAAATTCCAAATAACAAATGAATGTACTAGAAAGAACACTAGCACAGTAGCATGCTTTGAGGCAGCACCTCCCGGTCAGACTCCTGAGAGTCAACTAACTTCTTTTCACTCATACATAGGCATTTATATACTTTTACAAGTCATGTGATCCAAAAACTCCTCCCTTGAGTTCCTTTTCAAAATTAAATTCTTTCTTTGCACAAAAAAATAATTAATTTTCAAGCTCTGATGTTTTAATTTAACCACCAAATACATTTATGTGTTGATAAACTAAATACATGTTAAATAGGAATTGTACACAAAAAAATGTATTGGAACAGGGATCACTTCCTTTGACTAGAATATAAATTCAACTGTTTTAGGGCCGGCCAGCTCCTAAGGACCAGACCTGAGAAGCCTAATGGAAGCAGGCACAGCTTCCCTGGGGACTATAAGCAGTGAAAATCCTCGTTTTATGAAAGGGATTAAATCCCAAAACTACAACATTATTCCACCTTTAGCAGGTATGTGGAAGGGTTTTCGTTCGCTTTTAAAAGAAAACGCTTTAATTTAGCATTAGAAAAAGTCTAAATGCCTTCGCGATCGTACGCACATTCGCTGCTACGGGTAATTTTTACCGGGTTAAAACTTGCTCCCGCGGCGTTTTATCGCAACAGTCGCATTTACTAGTCCCTTCTTATAGGGCTGCTAAAATATCAACAGAAAAGGGTTTGGGGCTGAAAAATAAACAGAGAGAAATACTTAAAACAAGGAAGCTTCCTAAATGAATCAGGAGCCCTATTTAAAGGGGCAGAGCCCTGCTATAACTATAAAGGGCAAATTCAGCACAACTGCTATTCTATTCAAAACCATGCTAGCCAGTGTCTTATAAATGGTTATCTGGAAGGCATAGCATGGGACTGGATTTTTATAAACATTTTATTCATTTTATGTTTATGAATTCAACTCAATAATGAGAAGGCTGGAATGTATATAACATATAGACATAATAGACAAACAAGGACAACAAAGACATGAACGAGGACATGAAATACAAAGTGGGTGGCCAGCCCAACAAACAACACAAAACAAAAAATGACAAAGACCACAATACATCCAGGGTCTCATTATATCCCTATCTGAATAGATTTGTTTATTTTATTTTATTTTTTTTTATATATATATTCTCTCACAGACCCTTTTCTGCACATACAGTATGTGATGGCTGGCATAGTGCCATTTGCACAGAAAAGGGATACTGGTTCAAGAGCAGAAAATTGCTAAAAATAGCACTTTCTCTTTGTGTCATGGTGCAGATTTTTTTTTTCGCTTGCACCTGTAAGTTCACCCCAAAGTCCTTGGCCCATTGCTGAACCTTTGAAAATTGAACCCCCAGGTAGCTGCAGTAGCATTATCCACAGACCTTTGGGCGCGTTTATCAGTCACAACTTCAGATAAGACATGAGTATGTGCAATTTAACATGAACAATTAATTCCAATGAAAGAATAATTATGATGTACAGATTAATTCAAGTAAAAATTTAGCATATATTTATTAAGGCTGATTTCAATGTGCTTTAATTTCTTTTGTGTTTACCATGAAGTGTTAGGTAACAGAGTAATCATTCCAGTGTTTTATGCTTGATCAGGGTGGCTGCGAAATGCATTCATTTGTAATTCATAACTACTTACTCTTTACTTTCCTGCACTTCACCATCACACTGATAATGTGTGTCACATTGCACATGAATTACTATATTCTATTGAAAACTCCTACCTTCTATAATCAATTTTGTAGCATATGCTTCTTGCTGATACATTGACTAAGAATTTGAAAGTACCATGTTATTGGATTGACTCATTTTTTTCAAGGACTTAGTTAGCTTTGTGAGCATGTCTCTCAGAGGAGAAAAAAACAATCTAAAAACAAACAAAGAAGTGAGTAGGATTTGCTAAAGAGAAATGGATTTTGAAGTTATAAACCCCCACATAACAACTAATAGACTGTTTCAACCCATAACATTAGTCCAGGCATCACTCTCGCTGCAGTAATTTGTTATAAATTTAGAAGCTTAAAGCCCTCTGAAAGCTCCTCTGTATTGTATGAACACACAAATACATACTGTAATGTAGAAACAATTATTTTGTGTTCAGACAGTATGGTGCTCCATTTTTAAAGACATGGAAGTATGTATAAAGGAATGTTTCTTAGGTTTACCTTTAGAAAAAAGAAGATAAGAAGGAAAATTTGATGAAAGCACGTTTTTCAAAGGGATGCCTTCAGCATGTAGCTGGAGGCAAGTTACCATTATCGATCGTCCCATGCTAGGCCAATATGTATTATATATTTTCTGCCACAATCGAAAGCATGACTGCCATGCAAATTCAGAGTCTGTCTTCTATTTGCATTTTATGTCAAACTTCTATATTACACAAAGCCCTGCCTCCCTCATATGGTGGGATGTTTCTAAATCAAAGCCTATTGAATATTTTTCGATATGATGCTGCTGCTGGTATATTTCTTTCTATTAGGAATGTAGATTGAATTGTTGTGATTGTTGTGGACTACCACTGTAGTGCCATTCCTATAAAACAAACCCCACAAAGATGCATCTTTAAAGCCTGAGGCTTAAATCTTGAAAGATGGATACAGTAGTTGTCCTGACATTTGTGATAACCTAGTATAGGATTAATGGCAGTGACTTAGTATTTTCAGCATTTCCTCTCACCCAAAGTGCTTGTCTTTTTTAATTTCTCTGTCGTCTACATCATATTCAAAGCTTTCCATAACAGTTGGGCTTCCAACTGGTGTAGATAAAATTGTCAATAAATATGCTTTATGAGGGGCTTCCAAAACACATGTGCACATCATTCTTTCTTTCTCTACATCGTGTGCTATCTCTCCCTAACTCTCTCTTTCTCTCTCTCTCTCTCTCTGTTCCTCTCTCTTTCTGTCTGTCTCTTTCCGACTCTCTTGCTCTTCCCCTCTCTTTCTCCTCTCTCCCTCCATCTCTCCCAGTCTCTCACTCTCTCTTTCTCTCTTCCTTCCTTCCTCTCTCCCCCTATTTATTTCTTTCTCTTCCACTTCTTTCCCTCTCCCTCCTTCTCTCTCCCCCCCACTCTCCCTCCCCCTCTCTCCCACTCTATCCTTTTTATTTATTTATTTATTGAAATGTTTCACCAGGAAAGCACAATGAACAACATGTTGCTCATCTCCTGGAGTGACCAGGGGGGAAGGGGTACAATAGGAATGAGACATTAAACATTCAAGTTACATTATCAACTTTAACGTACAGTTGTAAAGCAGGTGTTACAAACAGTGTTACAACAGTGTTGCACATAATAAGTAGAAAGAGTGGACAATAATAAGTGCTGGGTTAATAAGTAAATAAGTGCTTACTTGAAAGAAAAGGGTGAAGGAGAAGGAGGGGTGAGGTGGGAGGAGGGGGAAGTGATGTGTCCCTGGAAACCCCTTCAGGATGTGAGGAACCCGGCCATGACCTTGAGAGGAACCCTGAAAGGGGACTGGGGGGACCAGAGAGAAGGCGATAAGGCAGTGTCCCAGAGAGAGACCCCTTCAGGATGTGAGGAACCCTGCAAGGGGGCTGTGGGGCTAGATAGAAGGGAGGATAAGGCTGTAGGGATTTAAAGAGGGAGGAGAGAGAAGGATGAGGTGTGACTTAATGCTAGGAGGGGGAATAGGACATAACCCAAGAAAGGACCCTTCAGGATGTGGGGTACCCTGCAAGGTGGTTGGGGAAGGTCAGTAGATAGGGGTTAAGAGACTGATAGGAGAGGGAGGGAGTGAGAATTCAAGCCATGAGGGGAAGAGAATTTGCACCTTTGGAGGGGATGGGGCCTAATCAATAGTCCATGAGGATGCATTGGACCCTGCTAGTAGTCATGGAAAGCCAAGACAGTGGCTAGACAAAATAGAGGAGATATGCTTAGGCTCAGTTGAACCCCTTCAGGATGCTGAGAATCCTGCAAGGGGACTGCAGTGGCCAGGGAGAAAGATAGACGGGGGAAGGGAAGGAGAGTAGACAAGACTAGGCACAGTAGGACCCCCTCAGGATGCTGAGAACCCTGCAAGGGGGAATGCGAAGACTAGGGAGAAAGGCAGATAGGGATGGAGAAGGAGAAGAGACAATCCTAGGCCCAGTAGGACCCCTTCAGGATGCTGAGAACCCTGCAGGGGGACTGCTAAGGCTAGGGAGAAAAGGTAGAATGGGGGAGAGAAAGGAGAGAAGACATACCTAGGTGCAGTAGTGCCCCTTCAGGATGCTGAGAACCCTGCAAGGGGACTGTAGATGGAGAGGGGGAAGGAGAGGAGAAAAGCTAGATGAGGTAGGACTCCTTCAGGATGCTGAGAACACTGCAAGAGGATAGGAAGTCTAGGGAAATAGAAGGGATGGTGGGGGAAGGGAGTAGATGAGAGATACAAGCCCCTTGGGGAGTAGCAGAGGGACCCATGGAGAGCATTCAGGGTCCCTTACATTCTGTGAGAGATCAAGGGAGGCCAGTAAGGGGAAGCAATTTGGGGGAAGGGGAGGAGAGCTAGAAATGTGGGGGGTGGGGGTGCACAGGGTAAAATGAAGATGACAGTAGGGGCTAGGGTTTGTCTAGGGCTTAGAGGAGGGAATTAGGGAGGGACATGGCAGGAGCAGTAAGGTGCAAGGTAATTATTGAGGGCAGAGCTGATGGAGTAGGCAGAGGATGAGTGCCAGATTTGAGGGGGAGGGAATTCCAAATTTTGGGAGGCGATGAGAGTAACCAGATTAGCCAATTTGGGTGGATCTGCAGGGGACTACCAGGGTGTGGAAGTTGGTTGATCTAAGGGAATGGGAGGATGAGGGGTGTTATAAATGAGTAGGTAAGATCGGAAGGGAGCTCACCCAACCAGTGCTTGGAGGTGAATTTAGCACAGTGGGAGAGTTGCCTATTTGTAAGAGAGAGGAAGGATAGGACTTGATAAAGACTACAGTGGTGGGTGCAAAGGGGGCATCCAGGGTAAAGCGGCAGAAGGAATTGAACAGGGTGTCCAGTCTGGCCAGAGAGAATTTAGGGGCAGCACCATAAACTACATCGCAGTAGTTGAAAATGGGCAGTATCATTTTCTGAACAAGTTCATGCCTAGCCGATGGAGGGATGCAACTACGATTTCTGAACAGGGCACAGAGCTCGAGGTGTAGTTTTTTCTGGATGGCGTCAATATGTCCAGAGAAGTTTAGGCGTTGGTCCATCCAAACACCTCAGTACCTGAAGGAGGATGTGTCCTCAAGTAAAGTCCCATTAAGGGTGTGGAAAGTGGGTAGGGAGGAAAGCCTAGACAGTATCTGGCTTGTGCCAAAGGTCATGGAGACAGTCTTCTTGGCATTGAGGAAAAGTTGATGGTTAGCTAACCAGAGCTGAACCTCGTCAAAGTCTTGCTGTAAGCTGGTTGAAACCTCAGCAGTTCAGGAGCCAGATGTATACAAGACTGTATCATCAGCATACATATATAGCGGAGGACGGGGAGCAAACAGTGGGAAGGTCGTTTAAGAAGATGGAGAATAGGAGGAGTCATAATACAGAGCCCTGGGGATGCCAGTGCTAATTGGAAAAGGAGGAGAAGTGGCGTCGATGATCTTAATGGATTGGGTTCTGCCAATTAGGTAGGTCTTGAACCAGTTTGTGGTGGAGGGAGATAAGCCAGCTGCCGGGAGTGAGTCAAGGAGAAAGGAGTAAGAGACGGTGTCGAAGGCCTTTGCCAGGTCAACAATAATGGCAGAGGTAATTTGGCCATTGTCAATCCTAGTTAGGATGGAGTCTGTAAGCCATAGGAGAGAGGTGGTGGTTGAGTGTCTTTTCCTGAAACCAGACTGGAAAGGGGTGAAAAAGGAAGCATCAGATAGAAAAGAGGTGAGCTAGGAGAGGACAATGAGTTCTTGAAGTCCGGCAAGGGTAGGGAGGAGAGAAATGGGGTGATAGTTGCTAGGGGATGACAGGTCACCCCCTTTGGGGTAGAGGGAGGACCACTGCATGTTTCCATGAAGAGAGGACTGAGGCAGTAGAGAATGAGAGATTTAGGATTATTGAGAGGGGGTAGGCAATGGCCTAAGCAGAGAGGGAGAGGAGATCTGGGTCAAGGCCATCAGGGGAGGCACCATTAGAGGGGTTCATGATGAGGAGGGCACTTAGGGCATCATTTGGGATTTAAACTAGGGACACTCTCAGGCCTAAGGGGATTGACAGTGTCCCTTTAAATTAGAAATTTCTGACTTCAGTGCACCTGCTATGAAATGATAGTATATACCAGAACAACAAACTATGATACATACACTGCCATTGTGAAGCCAGTTGGTGATAGTTAGATGTTTTTGAAGCAAACAGTGGAAAAAGTACTTGCTAATGTGAAATTTGTAAAGGACTGATAATGGGCATGAAGGCACAAAAACTAAAAAATATTAAACTTGAATACAGTTACTATAACCAGAATGGTAGTCAACACTAACTGATTAATTGATTGATTGATTGAGTTATTTAATATATATATTTTTTTATTTATTATGCTTTTTGCTCCCGCTACCTGCGATCCGGCACCTAAGCCTGGTCACGGACCCTAATCTCCACCTCCACATTAGACCCTACCCCTCAGATACCCCATGGCTTGCCCCCAAGGGTGGGGTGCAGCACCGACCCCTTTAACGACACTGCATGACGAGACTAGGTACGAGGGTTGGTCCTGGATGCTGATGAAGGCTAGGACAGGCTTCATCTAGGGCCATAGGCAGGAAGTGTTTTTTGGTGCTGTACACGGGGGGGCAGGAATGTGCAATGACATCCAGCATCCGTCCTGCCCCTCCAACTGCATTCAGATGTCGGTTGCTGCAGTACCCCCGGCCTCTGCTAGCGGTCCATCAATACACCCTGCCCTCCCCCCGGAGAAGGAGAGCTGCCTCTAGGATGCTCGAACCTTCTCCCACGGCCAGCCCTCTGATGACTCAGGTCCATTCCCAAACCCGAGTTTCCGGCGTCGCAACCGGAAATCTAACCACTGCGCTGACGGGCTGGCCGAGTTATTTAATATTTTATAACCAGAAGGACTCTTGAGTGGCAGCAAACTGTTTTCTATGTGACTGAGAGATATAAAAATACAATGGAATTGTATTTTGTTTACTTTATTTAGCAGACATATACTAAAAAGATACTATATCTGCTGTTTGCAGCTGCAGGCAACCTGTAAAAGTGGTAGTTTACTCATGTGTTAAAGGTGACTGTGGGAGCTGGCCCAGTGGTATGGAAGGCTGAGGCATTGTGCCTTACCTCCTGCCACACCAGTGACCCGTGTTTGGTGGCGAATGCAGGCTGCTGGGGGTCAGCTGGGGAGGGAGAGGATTGAGCATCCAGAGGATGGCTCTCCTCTCCCAGGGAGGGTGGCTTGGCAGTCCCGCCAAATGACTGTCCCCAGGTGAAGGCCTGAGGGTAGAACAGGCCAGGGATGCCAACAACGGGAAGGTGTTGTGGGACTCCGCAGCATACACACACCTCCACATGTGTGCATTGTCGTGCACACCCCAGCAACAGGGAAGTGGAAAGAACATAAAACAGAAAAAGGGGACATGCTGGCAGGCTATATGAAGCCTGGACCATGCTCCTGACCCTCAGCTCAACCCCTAGCCTCTGGATTTGTGTACTGGGGGTAGGACAGTCCTCCCCTCTCTGGTCCCACCATGGGGGGAATCTATGGGGGTTCACCGGGGGGGGGATGGTTGGGAGAGAGCAATGCGGTTGTGAGTGGATGTGAGCCCTCCCAAGGGAAGAGCAGGAAGCTCACCTGCCAGCTGTTCCATGGGGAGAAAAAGAGGGGGGAGAAAAAAGGTGATTGTGAGGAGTATATATTTGATGCATTCCAAATCCTTACAGACTGGGTTATGTCCACCTGATAGTCTCTAGAGGTGCATGGGACTTCAAAGGTGAATATCTGTTCCACCTTGGTCTCTTCTCTGTCCCAGGATCCTCAGTTGGACTTCTTTCAAAGCATTATATAGATATTTCCTGAGGATGAGACTGTTAGTATGATTCGGCTTTGTGATTAAGGCTGACAGGTTTAAGGATAGTATCTCTGTTCATTATTAGCTATAATAGTACAGATCAAGTTCTGGCCCATATGATGTGCCAGTTAAAATTCTCAGAACTGTAGAGATTCAAAAGGTATATAAATGTACACAAATAGTTCTGGTCACAACCTGTCTTTTTGTCTGGGTGGCCCTGGAGTGCCTCAGAGATGTACTCCCACAGTTATCTTTACCAGGTGAGTAAACTACCATTGTGGGTTATAATCTCTGAGGCACTCCAAATCCTTACAGACTGGGTAATAAAAACAGTATGGGTCAAGAACAGATAGGGAAAAACATGTTACAATTGGAGCTGGAGGCAAAGGCCACATTAAGCACTGAATGACCAAAGTTGGTCTTTGGTGCTGAAAAAATGTCCAGTTTATAAAGTTTTGTGAACATGTTAATGGAGGACCAAGTTGCAGTGCACATATTTCTTTAGCTGAGGCCAAGTTTCTTTCTGCCTAGGCAGTGGCCACCCCTCTTGTGGAATGTGCTTGAATGGCTTTTGGAGGTGCCACTAACACCGGCTTATATGCCTCTTGGATGGCTTTCTTCAGCCAGCCAGTAATGGTTGATTTGGATGTTGGTGTGCCCTTCTTGTGTCCCTGAATTATTACCAAATATCTTTTTGACTTCCAGAAATCCCTTGTTCTGTTGATGTATGTTGAGAGAGCTCTTTTTATGTCCAGTGTGTGAAGGGACATTTCTTCTGCATCTGTAGGTTCTGGTAGGAAAGCAGTTAGTTCAATAGTTTGATTAGAATGAAAGTCAGATACCACCTTGGGCTTGAATCATAGGATTGTCTGTAGTGTCACTCTATTGTTGTGAAATATGAGGAATGGTGCCCTGTGTGAAAGAGCATGCAGTTCACAAGTTCTTCTTGCCATGCAAACTGCTAGAAGGGAGACTATTTTCAGGTTCGTCCATCTCAAGTCTACTGAATTCAGAGGTTCATAGGGTGCTGATGTCATGGCTTTTAGGTTCCGGGGGGTGGTGACCTACCTAGTCTTTGGGTATATGTTGGATACTGCTTTGAAGAAATGTAAAATGTTAGTGTGGGCCCTTGGGGCTGTCTGCCTTACCTGAACTTGAGTTGCCCCTATGGCCACCAGTTGTACTCTCACTGAGACTGGAGAAAGGCCTTTTTGGAGACTATCTTGCAAGAATAGGGGATTGTCTGGTATAGATGCTTGCTGTAGTGATATGTTGTTCTACTCACACCGTCTTACAAATACTGCCCATTGCCTTTTGTATGTTAATATTGTGGATGACATCTTTGACTGGAGCATAGTGTCAATGACTGTAGGATGATATCCTGTTTTTAACAGTCTCTCCCTTTCAGGATCCAAGCCATCAACTTTATGTTCGGTTGGTTTGCGTGTCTCACTGGACCCTGAGTGAGAATGTCTGGTCTGTTGCGCAACCTCCATGGGTGGTTCAGTTGCATTGCCACTAGGGTGGCAAACTATTTCCTGCTTGGCCTGTAGGGATTTATTAAAATGACTCATGCCCTTGACTGATTTTGTGTAATTCTTAGGGTAACATTGGAAATGGTGGGAACACTTATGCCACTTCGAAGAACCAGGCAAGTGAGAGGGCATCCACAACCTTTGATTGGTTCTCCCTGAATCTGAAGAAAAACTTGGAGACTTGTGAGTTCTTGGTGGTGACTAATAGGTCTATCTGCACAGGGTCCCATCTCCTGTCCATGACTGAGAATACATGTGGGTGCAGCTGCCATTCACCTGGGTAAATATCATGTCTGCTCAACCAGTCCACTGTAGTGTTGAGTTTATCTGGGTGCATGGCCATGATATGAGTTAGGTTGTTCTCAGCCCATTTTAAGACCTTTGCAGCCTCCTTCTGCATTCCATTGTTCCTGCTTCCCCTTTGTTTGACAATTTAGGTCACTGTGGCTCTGTTGTTGGAGAGTAATTTTAGCACATTCTTCTGAATTACCTTTGCACAAAAGTAGATCTGGGCATTGCAGACTGCCCGCATTTCCACAGCATTGATAGGCAGCTTTGACTCTGTTCTTGTCCATCTACCCTTTGGCAGTGTTGAGGTTTGTTCAAGCTCCCCATCCAGTTATACTTGCATTTGTGTGTATTATTATATCTTAATGGGCATCAAGAGTGACCCCTCTGGTGAGGTTCTGTTGTTTTTTCCACAATGTCAGTGAGTTATATACCTGGGGCAGGATTGATGCTCTTGTTGATAGTATGGAGTCTATCTGCACCACTCATTGAATTGCCAGAAGTTGAAGGGGTCTAATCATCCATCAGGCACATGGGACCTGGTCAATACAGGATACCATTGTCCCTAAGACCTTTGCCAGGTGTTTCAGAGTAGGTAATTGTGCATCAGGAGCGATGCCTCCAGACACTGAAGGAACATGTTGGTTTCCCTCTGGACCTGTAAGTATGACCTGGTCCTTTTCAGCTAGTTGTGTAGGTAGGGTATTACTTGAATGCCTTGCTCCCTCAGTTTGGCCTTGAGTACTACTAAGACTTTGATGAATGTACTCGGTGCTGAGGCCAGACAGAAGGGGAGGGCTTGGTACTGGCAGTGTTGTCCTAGTATGAGGAATCTGAGATACTTGTAGAGAAATGGTCTGATAGGAACATTAAGGTATGTATCCTTTATGCCTATTGTCATTAGATAGTCACCAGTCTAGATCACTCTGACTGTTGGTTGGATGGTTTCCATTTTGAACTTTTTCTGTTGCAAGAATTGGTTCAAGAACTGTAAGTCTTAAACTAGGCATAAGGCTCCTGTTTTCTTGGGTGCCATAAAGAATATTGAATATATTCCTTGATCCCTCTCTCTCTTTCAGGTACCATAACAATTGCCCTGTTTTTGACTGGACTGTCTAGTATGTGTCTTACTTATTAGGAGCTTGCCATTCTTTCTGATATGGGTAAACAGTTGCAAAGAACCTTTTAGCAACCAAATAGTTGATTTATTCATCACCACTGTGGAAGCCCCTAGTGCCTCGGCAAAACGCCTTCAAAGGGGAGCTTGTTACAAGCCCCCCTTTGAAGACATTTTGCTGAGGCGCTAGGGGCTTCCAATGTGGTGATGAATAAATCAATTATTTGGTTGCTAAAAGGCTCTTTGGAACTGTTTTCTTCTCCGCACAGAGAGCATACTTGTCTGGATTTCTGTCTGTTATAGCCCTGGTATTTATCTTGAGGGAATCCACTGCCATAGCAGCAATATACTTAGTGGATTGTATAGACTGTTCCATAAGTTGTACTTCCATGGACTTGGGAGTGAATGTCCTATGTATATCTTGCAGCCATGCTAACTGTGCTCTGGTAGCATATATAGCTGTGGTGGCAGCACTTGCTTCTAGCCTGGCTAATTCAAAGCTCTTCTTGAGCATATCATTGATCTTTCAGTCCACAGGATCCTTGAGGTGCCCTCCGATGGTAGCACCATCTTTTTACTTAGTGCTGTGATTTGTAGGTTGACTACTGGTGCACTGCACCATATTTTGAGTTAGTTTTCCTGGAAAGGGTATATCCCAAGATCTTCTTTCTGGTATCCTGGAAGGATTGGCTGCTTCCCACTCCTTTGCCATGACCTCATCTATGGAATCACAGACTGTGACGGTGTCTGTGATTTATGGATTAAGGTGAAATGAGGGAGGGACCAGTTTAGTTTCGGGAGGGGAGGAGGAGACGCTTCAACCCCACTGTTGTCTTTGTTTTTCTGATGAGATTTGAGACCTGGTCAGGGAAGCAGATTTTAGCTGTGAGGGTTTGTGGATTTTGTTCCATATCAGAGTCCACATTCAACTATTTCTCTGACTCATCTTCTGAGTCTAATTTGTCTTTGTTAGATAGTGGTCTACTACGTTGGGATGTGGGGGGTGGCATTGTGGGTGCTGGGTCTATGTTAGGTGGATTGTGAGGATTAGCTATCTCTGAAAGCTTTTCCATCATTTCCCTATTAATTGCGGTTGTGACTATATTAGGGTCGCATTGGCCTGTTTGTTCTGAATGAGTAACGTCATGGTGTTTTGGGCGTCCCCAGGGAGGTCCTTTTTGGGTAGAAGGTCAGTCTTGGGATCAGATTTATTCATGGGCTTGTCTGCTGTCTGATGAGAGGAGCCATTTGACTCCTCATTGCTGTATAATTGATCAGATAGGTTGGAGGTATGTTCTGAAGCACATGTGGGACATAATGGTCCACCTTTTCATGGTAAGGGTGGGATGCTGCATGTTCTGCATTTCTCTGTCTTCACCATGATACCTGCTAATTGGAGACATAATGGGAGAGGCGTGGTCTATTAGTGCTTGTTCAGGAAACTTTAGCAGCAGACATTCTTATTGATTATACATATAGTACATATTTATATATATATGCATATTGATGCTTGTGCGGAATATATTGCATAGTATGGACATCTGAGGAATCAGAGGACTGCTGAGCAGTGCACCCTATCCACAAGGTTTTGTTTCTCTATTGTTATTGTGATGTTATTTGGCCCTAAGATGGCCACCAAATGAGCCGCATTGACCAGTATGGCTGGCAGAAGTGACAGGTCTCATCACTTCCAGGGCCTTTAAGAGTATTGGAAGCCAGTATCATGGCTGGTGGAAGTGATGTGAGTCAGGTCACTTGCACCACCTTAGTGCCTCATTTGTGGTTTCAGACTTAAGTCATAATAGGCTGGTACACTCTGGTATAGCAGGGAGGGTATACCTAGTCTCAGGCACACTATTACTTGTGGTTTGGCTCACTTGTGAGCTACTAGACGATGATGCCCTGTAAAATATGGTATTGTACACCTTGCTCCTTTCGTGATATCATTGATGTCAGCATCATAACTTTGTACATGTCACACTCTCTGTATAGGGAATGTGTGCATGGCCAGTGCATAAGGAGGAGGAAAGAGAGCAAGGTGGTGCACCTAATGGTGTGTAACAACATAATGGCTGTGAGAAAGTTGATCAGGGCTGCTTCCTCAGATTGCTTGCTTGGTCCTTGGTGTTCACTGTCCTATACGGCATCCTTTATGTTTACAATATCCTTTCTGTTCCCAGACAATAAACTGTGCAGGAAGGAATAGTGATGTGGGCCTGAAGCCACTAGCAGAGGCTCCAGATCATCATTGTGTGCACTCATGTATGAGTCAGCAAGCACCCCACTGCTAGTGAAACACTCTACTGGCTCAGGAGTACACAGCACTGTGAGTGGCCATTGCAGTAGAGGTTACACACACATGTTAAGCTCAAGCTCAGCTCCGCTGACAGTGGAGGTGGGTGGGGCAGAACACCAAGCAATTCAGCCAGGAAATTACCACCCAGTTAGCCTGACCTCTGTAGTGGGAAAGCTAATGGAAACACTTATTAAGGAAAGGCTGATAAAATACCTGGAGGAGGAGGGCCTCCAGGATGACAGCCAACATGGATTCACAGGTGGAAGATCGTGCCAGACCAACCTGATTAAATTCTTCGAAAGAATTATGGAGATAAGGGACTCAGGGGGAAGGCGGTAGACATGGCCTCCCTGGAATTCAGGAAGGCCTTTGACACCATCCCCCACAAGAAGCTGATTAGCAAACTGGGCAGTTTAGGAGTGGGGAGCAAGCTTACAAACTGGGTAGAGAATTAGTTGGAGGGGAGGACACAGAAGGTGGTGGTAAATGGGGTGCACTCAAAAGAAAAAGGGTAACGAATGGGGTTCCCCAGGAGTCCATGCTAGGACCCATACTTTTCAACATATGTATATATTGGGGACATTTCAGAGGGTCTAAATAGAAAGGTGTGTCTGTTCACAGATGACATGGAGATCTGTAATAGGGTCGATATACTGGGGGGGGCTGGAAAGAATGAGTGATGATCTGGCCAGACTGGTGGAGTGGTCAGAAAAGTGGCAACTACAATTTAACGCAAAAAAATGCAGAATTATGCACACAGGGTGTAAAAACCCAAGGGCAAAATACTATATCGGGGGCAAGAGCTGGGGGTAATAGATCAGGAAAGGGACCTGGGGATCACAATTTCAGACAACCTGAAAGTTCAGGGGCAGTGCGACAGGGCAGCGGAGAAAGCATTCAGAATGTTGCCATGCATAGGGAAGGGCTTTACGAGCAAGAGAAGGGAAATGATCATGCCACTATACAAAACAATGGTCAGACCACACCTGGAATATGGGATCCAGTTCTGGAGGCCATACTTACAAGGGGACAAGGGCAGACTGGAGAGGATCCAGAGAAGAGCAACCAAAATGGTGAAAAGGCTACACCAGAGGTCATATGAGGTACGGCTGGAGGAGCTTAGCCTGTACACAGTGGAGGAGAGGAGGGAAAGGGGGATATGGTTGAACCTTCAAATACTTGAAGAGCATAAATAGGGTGAGGGTAGACAGCATTTTCAGGATGAGTGAGAACAAATCCACAAGGGGGCATGCATTCAAACTGTAGGGCGGCAGTTTTAGGGGGGCATTGGGGGATGTTCTTCACTGAGAGAGTTGTGGGGCCATGGAACAGACTGCCAGAATGGGTAGTGGGAGTAGAGTAGTGCAGACCAGTTAGTTTGACCTCAGCATTAGGGAAAATGATGGAATCACTTCTGAAGGAAAGAATTGTTGAGCACCTAGAGGCCAGTGGGGCGCAGGACCCAAGGCAGCATGGATTCACGATGGGAAGGTTGTGTCAGATGAATCTATTAGATTTTTTTGACTGGGCTACCAAAGTAGTAGACCAGGGAGGGGCTGTGGACATAGCCTACCTAGATTTTAGCAAGGCATTCGATACAGTCCCACAAAAAAGATTAATACACAAGTTAGCCAGCCTTGGAGTGGGTCCCAAGGTGGTAGCCTGGATAAAAAATTGGCTTGACAACAGTACGCAAAGGGTAGTAGTAAATGGAGTCCACAGTGAAGAAAGGAGGGTTACTAGTGGGGTACTGCAGGGTTCAGTACTGGGACCGGTCCTTTTTAATGTCTTTATAAGTGACACTACAGAGGAACTGGAAGGAAAAGTATGTCTCTTTGCAGACAACACAAAGATCTGCAACAGGGTTGATACACAAGATGGAGTGGAAAGGATGAGAAGGGACTTGGCAAGGTTGGAGGAATGGTCAAATGTATGGCAGCTCAGATTCAATGCAAATAAGTGCAAGGTAATGCACCTGGGAAACAAAAACCCAGGGGAAGAGTACACAATGGGGGGTGAGATACTGACAACAGTAAAAATGAAAAGGGACCTGGGGTAATTATATCAGATGACCTAAAGGTGGGCAAGTAATGTGAGAAGGCAGTAAGGAAGGCTGGGGGGATACTGGGATGCATAGGGAGAGGCATCAATAGTAGAAAACAGGAAGTTGTTATCCCTCTGTACAGACAGTTGGTGAGACCCCATATGGAGTACTGTGTGCAGTTCTGGAGACCCCATCTCCGCAAGAACATAGACAGAGTGGAGGCTGTCCAAAGAAGGGCAACCAGAATGGTGCAGGGTCTGCACCAGAAGACATACAAAGAAAGACTAAAGGAGTTTAATATGTATACCCTTGAGGAAAGAAGGGAGAGAGGGGACATGATATAAACTTTTAAGTACCTCAAGGGAATCAACAAAGTCCAAGAGGGTAGGATCTTTCAGAAAAAGTGATGTGCAAGAACAAGGGGGCACAATTTGAAGATAGAGGGAGGATGGCTCAGAGGTAATGTGAGGAAATATTTTTTCATAGAGAGGGTTTATTGATGCATGGAACAGCCTCCCTGAGGAGGTTGTGGAGTCAAGAACAGTGGGGGAATTTAAGAATGCATGGGACAGACATAAGGCAGTCCAAGTGGCGGGGGGAAGGGGAGTAGGATGAAGTAAGCTGTTGGTTAATTAGGATCTGCAACTTAACTGTTAGGTAGGAAAATGGGCAGACTAAATGGGCCAAGCGCTCCTTATCTGCCGTCAAATTCTATGTTTCTATGTTTCTATTCAGTGGACAAATCCAAACAGCTTAGGACACCTACATGGGGCTCAGTAACAGAAGGAAGGCAGCGAAGGGTGGGGGAAAGTCTTCCTAGAGCAGGGAAATTGGGCAGACTGCATGGGCCATTGGGTCCTTTTCTACCAACAAATTTCTATGTTTCTATGTTTCTATTGGATCACGGTACATTTGAAGTGCTTTGTAAAGCATTCAGGAATAATTAAAGGCACAGCTCCCTATAAGCATTAAATCTTAAACAAGATGCAGACACAAGCATTGCTGGTCCCATGTAGAAAGGCAGTGCCAATAATAGAACAGCTGTGTATTCCAGAAGGATAACATTGTTATTTAGTAGGAAAGGATTAGCATGTCACTACATTGAGTAAGAAGAAATTAGTCACAAAGCCAAGAAAATTGTTTTGCCTTAAATTCTTCAATATTTAATAACATGAAATGCTGAGGAGCATGAGCTGTGAAACTGGGCTACAGCCTGGTCAGATGCAAATGAATAACTGAGGATCCTGGGACAGAGCAGAACCCAAGGTGAGATGGATTTTCAACTTTGAAATCTCATGTGCATCTTCAGCCTATCAAGTGGACATAATCCAATCTGTAAGGATCTGGAGTGCCTCAGAGATTACAATTCACAATCTGAGATTAACAATCCCATCAACTGTCAGAACAAACCCAGCAACATACCAGTTTTTCTTTTTTTCATTCACTAGGTGGAAAGTGTGTTTTAAAGTTATTAAACACGCCCTTTCCAAGTGCCAGCCCCAAACCCATCACCTGAGTGGCAGTATTACCACTCAGCACACATGGGACCCAGATTTGCACCCAAAACTGGGACAGCTGTGGGGTCATCAGGAACTCAAAACAGCAAGAGGCCCACTGCCATTAGCAAGAAAGGGATACTGCTGTTGGTGCATGCCTACCCCCACATAAGTGGATATACAGCGCAAGCTCACACTAGGGAGTGGATGTAAAGACTTACGATGCTGAGCATATAGGCTGACAGACACTGGCCACCATCAGATGCCACTTCTGTGTAACCTCATACTTTGAACTTTGCAAAGAGGGTTTTCCTGCTCAGTTTGGCCCTGCTGGGGGAAAGAAGTTCCAGAAATCTGTGGATTCCCCTTAGCAGAGAATTCCTTGGTTGTGAGTAGATGTTAATTTGCATGTAGCAGCCCATGCATGATGGTAGGTACCGATGGGGTCATAAAATTGCAAGTTGAAAACAAAATGCTCCCTCTCATTTCAAAGCAGGCCAGACTGTGCCTCCTCTTGGTCATCAGAAGTGTGTGCTACCACTATCTACGCATACTGTACCCATATCATGGATAAAGCATGCACAACTCAAGAATGCCCTCAGGAAAGAAGATAGTTAAAAATTGCAGGGGGCTGTGACCTTTATTATCATGCAAAAAAAAAGAAAAATTCAAGGCTACTTGAAAATGATTGGTCAAATTAAGAATACTGTAGTGAGGAAATCTTGACTATCATGAATACATTGCCCTTTAAAAGTTACGCTAAATTGTTTCAGCTAACTAGCACTGCTGCTTAAAATTTGCTGTGTTAGGATTTTTGTCACCCTCCAAACATTGTGGCTGCTTGACAGATACTAAACACAGAAGATGGTTTTGGAAATTGGATACGAAATCTAATGTACCTTCACCTTCCAAGTCATATTGCATGATATGTTCCAGCAACTCTTCCCCTCAAACTCTCTATTAACTTTGACTCATTGCATCAGCTCAAATCTTGGTTCATTTTAAATTTTTCATAAATTAATGTGCTACTTCTATTTCCTTCCATTTCATCTTTCCTACTACTGCTTAAATCTATTCACCACCATGGCAGAAGAAGCTATCACTCCTACACTTATTACCTGTAAGTAACCACTTTGTGCTTCATCACTGCCATGCTTGCTGCCCCACATTTCTGTGCATGAATGGAGAATATTTTAGGAGAACTGTGCTGAACCTGTAAGTCGATTTTCCCAGTAGAAGTTGTTCTTCAGTAGTGGTTTTGATTCAGTTATTGTTCCGTCCATACTGCCTTTTAAGTATCCTCAGTGGATGTTTCTGATTTATACTGTGGTGGTTTAAGTACTAAGTTAGAACTGTATGATGTAGTTTGTGTCCCTCTGTACCATAGTGTTCTGTAGTATAACATAGATGTATTGGGACAACAATGTAAGAGATTAGCAAGGACATACATTACATCATAAATTTCTTAAATGGTCCTTACCACCAGTGTGCAAATCAGAAATGCCCACTGGGATTACTAAAAAACCCGTATAGAGAGAACAATGTGAGTATGCACCAGTGTTACAGACAGTTTGTACTGGAAAAAAATGACTTGCAGGTTCAGCACAGTTCTCATTCAAAGATGCTGGAACTCTTTTCAAAGACAAACGCTTTTCAGTTGCTTAACGGCAAACCAAGGGTCATCCAAGGAGAGTCAATTAAATAAAGTCTGTACTGGGAGTGTTGATATGACAGAACCAGGATAGGACCAGGTAGGCCCAAATCTAGACATCATGTCAAAACTCACTGACCTTTGCAATTCTTTGTGAACTGCTTGAGGGCACTGTCTAATGGTGATAAGAAAAGCGTACCTGACACGTTCAAACAACTGAACATATCTACAATAATGTAATAAATGAATGAGACTCTGGACCCTATGTCCAAACAAATAAAACCATACCTAGATGTAGCACCTGATCTCCATGATCAAAAGGCCCAGTCTGATCCTTAGTCTATGCTTATTTTTATGAGTCTCTGTAAAGTAAGTCTGTGTAGATTTCAGTATGGGATGATTTGAATCAGTGAATCATCCCAGTTAACAAAAAAGATAAGTGCATACATTTGCATAGAAGTATGAAAACACAAAAAAATGTAACTGAAATTGTAAATATTCAGTAAGGCTTTGATACATTTAGAAGTCTTTACATTGGTATGCAGAATTATTGTTAGCAAATGGCTAAAATACATTTTTACTAACTGCACCCTCTCTGACTCCCCCTTCCCTCCACCGCTGTCTCCCTCCCCCATCTCAGTATGGTTTCCATTTTTGTTCAGTTTCCTCTCAAAAAGTCCTCTGTGCACTTTACTCCCTAAACCCAGGTAAGTCCAGCCCAGATGGTGTTCACCCAAAGCTTCTCCACCTATTGGTTGCTATGATTGCCACTCCCCTGGCTCACCTACTAAATCTCTCCTTTTCCTCTGGCACAGTACCAAAGGCATGGAATGCACTAAAGTGTTGCCCCTCCATAAAGGTGAAGATCCTTCTATCCCAGGAAATTTCAGACCATTGTCCCTCCTTCCTGCTCTTGCCAAATTGCAGGAATCCCTTGTACACACAAGACTGTCTGATTTCCTATCCTCCACCGGTCATCTCTCCCCTTTCCAATCTAACTTTAGGAAACACCACTCAACCATATTTTACTTACTACAGGTCATTTATCGTATTTTAAGAGCTATGGATCAGGAACACATCACTGCCATGATTTTTGTGGACCTGGCCAAAGCTTTTGATTCCATCTCCCAGCCCCTCCTGCTCAACAAGCTTCACTCTATTGGGCTGCCCCCCCCCCTCCCCGCAGTCAGTTAGTTCTCCTCATATCTTTCCAACAGACAGCAATCAGTGCAGGTAGGTAACTCCTCTTCTCTTCCACTCCCAATCTGTGCTGGTGTCCCTCAAGGGTCCATTTTGGGCCCCATCCTTTTTCGTTGTTTATAAATGATCTCCCTTTAGTGTGCACCAGCACTCTCATCCACATGTATGCAGATGACTCCATCTTATTCACCTTCAGTCCCTCCACAACCACCATTCATGCCACACTCCAGCAAGACCTAAATAAAGTGGTGTTATAGTTTGAAGACAATCACATAAAGGTCAACACAAAAAGGACTATTGCTATGCTTTTCAGCACCTATCAAATGTCCAGAACCTCATCCCCACCGGTGTTTACCACTTTGGATGGCACTCTGCTTGATTACGTGTCCAGATTCAAATACCTTGGGATCTGGTTGGACAACCCTCTAGATTTCACGATCCACATCGACTCATATGCTCCAAACTCCATCCAAAAATGGGACTACAGTACCTGAGCAAGGATTGCCTCCCCTCCCTATTTGTTGCAAATTGATCTCAGAAATTATTTTACCAATATTTGCTTATGCTGATATAACCTATGGAACTGCTCTGGCTTCCTCACTCCTCCAAGTTTGACATGCTTCTGAACTCATTCTGCCATTTTGCCACTAATGCTCCCCCTCTCACACCCACCACTGCAGTCTCTGCTCCTCTCTCACCTTCCTCCCACTCCCTCCAGGTGTTCTACCCATTCCTTAAATTTCATTGCTAAATTCTGGTTCTGTCTACTTCCTCCCTACCTCTCCTCCAAGTTGTCACCAGTGGCCCCCTCTTCCTGTGTGAACTCAGTACCAGAGACCCAAGCTCCGTCTCCCTTCCCCATCCCTGTACCTCTAAAGGTCAATCTGCCTTCTCTTACAGGCTTCTCTCCCTCTGGAATCCTCTCCCTCTTCAACTCCATAACTCCTTTTTTCTCCTTTCTTTCAAGCAACACATCAACTACTTCCACTCCTCCTTGCTCCTCCCTGCTTCCTCTTCACCAATATCTCTTCTCTCCCGTCACCCTCCTCCTCTTTTATTTCCATCCATTTTATCATACATCTCACCCTAACTAACCTGTGGGTTTATTTCTTGCCTACTCTACTTATCTGTCCTCACTGTCCCACTATATGTTGCCCTGTATCCAGTCACTAGCCTAATACCATGGGTGCCCCATGAATTCATTATTTACTAAATCACAAGTTTTCCTGATTTCTCTGTTTGCCATGAAATCAACATGTGTGTTTAGTCTTACTGTACTGTAAGTTTTCCTTATCCTTGCAATCACCATGTATGCCTAGCCAGTCCCCAATAATGGTACAGTATTGTTTTCTTATATGTCCTGCTTATTACTGCCTGTTGTGCTTGTACCCCTGGTTGCACCTGGAAACGAGCCTCAGCTCAGTGTACCTATCCCGGTTACCAAGATTTTAAATAAATAATAAGAAAAAATATCCTTTATTGTTATTGGAGGAATCAAGTCACATGACCATGCAGTTATTATAATATAAATGTGCAGGTCAGTTCAAATAACTTTTTCTTTGAAGTTTGGGGGCTGCTTTTGAAACAATTTTATAAGAGTGGTAACTCACTCTAGGTTAGGGTGTGTGGCTATACTGAAACTTGACTTTGTCCAGCTATGTCTTGGCTTTCAAGGCTGGTTTGCTGTTAAAGCACATTGTAACCTGTGTTACCATGCATTTATCTTTCTAATAATATCACTTTTTTATGTTTGATTTCATACTGTAAATCAAACCTATTGGTATAGCTTTAGTGGGGAAAAGTACGTTCTGGAGGTGTGTAAAGCTGTGAACCACTGAGGTATCTGGAAATCAGACTGCAGCCAATGGTGGTTGATCTGGCCAGTGATGCAGGTCTCCCACTGAAAAGCATACTTTTTAAAGGAGTTTCACTACTCCGGTGAGCATGCTGGGCTTTGCCATTTTGATGATGCTGTGTGACAACACCTCCTGTCTGACTTTCTCCACTTCCCACCATGCCCCTTCCTGTCTCATATTCCTCTGCTCCAGATTATGCCCACTGAGAGGGTTGAGTTTCATGCCATTAACAGCAGCTCCTTTATTGGCCACTGAGCTGGCTAAGTGTTATTCCACCAGTGATGGCTCCTTGATTGCCTGCCAAGTAAGCTGAGTCTACCCATCCACAATCACTGAAACCCTCCGACCACACTCAGAATTACCAGCATCAGTATCTCCCTCCCCCTCATTGTTTAAAAAACACCCCCACACACACACCATTTCCTACCTTCTGTGCACCCTACCACCCATCTTCCCACCTGTGCATTAGTTAGACAAAACCTCAACCTCTATGACATCATAGGTCCTCAAAATGGTGCCAATGTACAGTAGTATCATTATAGGGCAAATTTAGTCCTCAATGTCTTGAGACTGCTACCTGTTACAGGTAATCCCAGTATATAAAAGAGTATTTCTATGGACTTTCAAACTATGAATGGTGCTGATCAAAACTGTTCCTGACTTTTATGTGCAAAGAGAAAAAGAGTGATTAAGAAAAAGGAGTCTGAGCTCAGGCAGGCTAAGTTACTTACACAAAGGTCTCACAACAAGTAAGTGTCAGTGGCAGGATCTATACCAAGAGTTCCCATTTCACAGCTATGGTTTCTAATTATTAGGCTACACTGTACTGTCTACTAAGTGAAAATGGAATTCAGTCTCCATGCTTATGAAGTGGCCTGTTTTGTGCCACAACTAATGAAACATTGATTCTGTGAGTTGTAGGCTTCAGTACTGTCTAGCAGGAGCTGAGCTGGGCTGAGGCCTCAGCTCAGACTCAAACACATGTCTCCAATAGAGATGGGCAGCTGCTGTCTTTCGCTGTTTCTCTATACTGAATTGGCTAGAATACTGCCCACAGTTTTAAGGGGGGGGGGTTGAAGAATACCAGACCCCCTGCTCCAGCACCTTCTGGAGTAGAATCTAGAAATGGTATAAGAGTAGGAGAAGAATCTTAGCCAAAGAATTGTATAACATCTGATTCTGGGCTATAGACATGAAGAGCATTACAGGTCAACCGAAAGCAACAATAACCATTTGGCACATCTTAACTGTATGGTGTAATTCTAAGGGTACATGATGTTTTATGGTTCAGGAGAGGATTTCAAAGCTGTTTCATGTGAAAACAAAATAGTAATTGGTTTTGATGTTGTTATGGAACCTAGCTCTCAGTCCAATAAACAATATGCATTCAGACACAGGTGATGTTGTAGGATCGAGCGCAAGATATCTACTTATGAATGTCTCATGACATTAGATTACATGCAAGCAGTTCAGATTTGAGGGAGAAGGACCTGACTATAGCATTGTGTTATTTCCCATCTGAAGGAGTACATAAACCTCAAGAAAGGGAGAAAGCTGGTATTTAAGGAAATCTATAGGTAGGGTTAAGGGTATACAGTAGCAAGCTACTTGCAATCTGATTATTTATCTAAGTAATGAATCACAAAAGGGGATAATATTTTCAATGTAGTAATCTGAATAAGTAATCCAGTTACCTTTTAAAGCAAAAATAGTCTGAATTGTATTTCATTGCTTTTACCATCTGTAGGTGGCACAAAAAACAGTTTTATATAATTCAGCAGTATGCTGTCTTCAACTAAACATGGCTCATAGTTCCCTTACATCCTTTATACAGTGAAAGCACTGATTTCAAACCAATTTAGAAGTTGCCAAACTTGCATGATATGTAATCTGCAATAGATTATGAGTTATGCAATGTAATCAGTAATCTGCAACATTACTGTACTTTAGTGAGCCAGTAATCAGTATCTGTGACTGATTTCCTTTCAAAAATAATCTTAACAGCCTTACTGGTTGGCTTCCACTGTCCACAATCATCTAATTAGCAGAGTACATTGCTAATTGTGCAGTTGAACTTAATTGCAACTCTTAAAGCCCTAGAATGGTTAATTAGTAACTCAGAATAGAAGCTAATCTCAAGAAAAGGAACATGATCTTGCACAGGAACCATGCCATTAGTTTTGGTGCTTTGAAAAATTAGTAAAAGTCCAGGCAATCATAATGTAGTGTTCTTGCTCACATAAGGCAGTTTTGTGTGTGTTTTAATTATTTATTTGCATTTTGCTATATGGGCAAAAATGATCTGATAAAAATGTATGTCACTACAATCCAGAGTCTGGGTAAAGTACAAAACAGTGGAAGTCTAAATGTACCATCAATAAATAGGTAATGCAGCATGCTACACCCACAGCTCACTAGGTAATTTATGTTGCTTAGAGACTGTAGTTTTCTAATGGATTGAGCTGTTAGTTTTCAGGAAGATTTAATGAAATATTGAACCGGGTGCTGCTGGTCTGCCAAGGGTAGGACCATGAGGAATGAGGCAGACGTTGGTTTGTAAACAGCTCAGACCTAAAATAAGGTTTCTGCAGAGAAAGTATTATGGCCAAAGATAATCTATTATTCAACATAAACTTTTCTCATTAATTTGTCAAAGTTACTTAGATAAGTACAGTACCAGTAACTTAACATGATATGCATGTCTCATTGGTACTGGAAGAGTTTACTTCTAGCACCAAACTTGATCTCCACCATCCTAAGTAGCAGCTTTTCCAATTATCTGTAAATCAAGCTTAAGAGCTTGGAAGACTGAATCTGGAGGTACACAGCCTGCAAGATATATGCCTGACACTCTCCAGCTGCAAGTAGAACCAGCTGCACTACAGAAACACTAATTATTGAAAGGCTTTTATAATATTTTTGTAAATATTTAGATCAAAGTTTAGTTTCTTTCTTCAATATATTCCACTGGTTTCCTGTCTGCATCTGCCCTTACTCTTGGATTAATGCAAACATTGAAAACTGCCAGTATTTTGACCAAAATGGCTGGTGTTCGTCCAAGAAGCTTTAGTGCGTCCCTATGGTTCACAACCATACCATTGATCGTATACTTCAAAAGTGGGTAGCTGTCTACTTCCAGCACTTCTTTACTCATGTGGGAGTCACTGCTGGAGCATACATGGGTTCCCCACTGCAGATACCTGCCATTGTGCACTTCATAGTCATTAACAAAGTGTCTACCATGATACTAGCAGTCATCAGGGGCAGAACTTACTCAGTTGCTTCTGAATCACACCCACTGCCCCTAGAAAGGCTTGCATTAAGCAGTTTTATAAAATGCCCTTCAGAATACTTCATTATCCTAGCATGTACATTAGTCTAAGCACATCACCTGACCATTCTTTACAGGTGTAGGACCATTTTATAACTAACCAGCCCTAACCTACCTAGCAATAACCTAACTAAATGAAAATAAAATCTTTCTCCATTAAAATAAAAATGTTTCCACTTTTTAGATACAAAACCCTCAACATGGCATATGTTTCTTCAAAATAAATGCTTTTTCTGGGTTCATTCAAACGTACTCAGCCTTTGTTGCCAAATATTCTATCTAGCAACAATCTATTTAAAGGAAAATAAAGCCTTTTTCCATTAAAAAAACTTGTGCTAATGTATTAGTTGTTAGCAATAAGTGACTCCCAGGTGTGGGTTTCTTGAGAAAGAATGCACTGTCACTTGGCTGTTGTCCTTGTGCTTTTCAGTTCACCCAGGGTATGCATTAATTCTCTAGAAACACATGCCCAGTTGTGGGTTACTGCTCACATAAACAGAACAAAATCATAAGAGGCAGTGTCAGAATGTAAACTCACCATTGTCATAAACTGAGGGTCAGTGCATCAGCATAATATGCTGCTCAGAGTTAGTAAACATTTGAAGGCTCTAAACATATGTTGGTTTGGTAGAAAAATATTTATGAGGTCCAAAAGTTATATACAATAGAAAGCTATCTGGTGAGCTTCATCTTGGCTTTCCAGTCTAGGAGGGAATGTGTTCTCATAAGAAATTTGTTATGGGGGGAGTACTGGCACAATCCGAAATGAACTTTCTCCTCATGGTCCCCAACTGTAGGCTGACCTTGCAAGTGCATCTTAAGTTGTGTAGTGGCACTTCTGGCAGTCTGAGCAGTTTGAAGGATTAATCTTACTTAGATGCTTTGGCCACCATCTAATTAGGGTGATTAAAACTGAAGAGCAAACTATCATCTTAAAAGGGAATAAAATTAATTTCTGATACAAATAATCTAACAAAAGTAAAAAGCTGTGTAACACTTTAATTGAAAGAGCAGCTTACTGCTGCACGTTTGTCTGTGTGAAACCATAATCCTCTCTGCTCCTTCCTCTTTAAAGACAGAGTCATTAAACACAGACACTTGCTGAATGTGCCTGCTGCATGAAAGCTTTAATTAAATCTACATGCAGAGCTTTAAAAGAACAAGAATCAAATTAATTGCAACAAGGGCCACACATTTGTTTCTCTGACAGGGCCTACACTGCAAAGAAAAGGCAATTTCTGTGCCTTTATCTGAATTAGCAAGCTCAATATCACTTTTCATTAGCATGAGGGGTCACTGCCATGTGTCTTCATTCTGACACTGTTTACATGCTAATGACCTTACAAATAGAGTCTGTTCCGGCTGGTCTGATACAGGACTCTGGCGCTGTAAATCTACAAGGTGAAATAAGCTGTCTTTTGCTTTCTGCACCATTTGCTTTTGTGTGTTCTTCCCTGGACTGAGCTTCATAATTAGGCAGCAGCATAATTAAGGCAAATTCAGCAAATGCAAATTGAGCAAAATGTACAGTTGATGATGGGTTGTTGTACCATTCTCAAGACAAATTCATTTATAAACTTCATTACTGTTTGACATTCATCAAGAAAAATGATTGCCATGCTTCTCATTAGACCTAGTGCTGTATATGGAAGTCAGGTGTGGAGGGTACCCAGAGTAGGGTTTGCAGAGCTAATTGAAGAAGACAGTCTTTTTTCTTGAGTTCATGACTCCTCATCTGTTCAACATTCACTGAAACTATCTGGAAATAGATATGCTGTGGTTAATTTTAATGCTCACATTCCATTCTTTTTGATGTGTAAGAGAGAGAGATAGCAAATTTGGCTCAAATGTGAAAACCTACATAAGCTTTTTGAAACATCAGTTGTCATCGAATGAATCAGGAAGGACCAGAGTAAGCTATTTTTTTAGCTCATCTGGATGAACTGCTGAAGTGTTTTGTTAGTTTTGTCAGGTTAGCATGACCACCAGCTGGTTTTACAAGAGATATTCCTTACCTTGTTACTCACCATGTGGAATTGGCACTGATGTTATGGAATGACCTGTCATTTACTGGTCCATTCAGTTGTGATGTGTGCAAGAGGTCACTGAGGAGATGCATCAGAAAGCATGTGCTGTCCACGGGGAACTGGGTAAGCTTTGTTTTTGTGAGAGTCTTTGGTGAATTGTATCAGCAATGCTTCAGCTGTAAGGCTTACAAAGAGCTAAGGGCAATAGGGTAGCAAAAAGTCTAAAAGGAAGTTGTCAGTTCTCATCAGTCTCCCACCCTCTGATTGTTAGGTGCCACCATGGCAGAGCTGCTCCTCCAGTAGGAATGGAGGGTGAGTGGAGTACACGGTTGTTTCCACAACAAACCCCAAATCTGTTCCATGACCAGGATAAAGACTCACCTCTGCCTTATGCCTGGGTCAGTCTGCAAAAAAGTTAGAAACATAGAAGATGATGAAAGAAGGGGATCTGTGGTCCATCGAGTCTGCCCAAGTGAGGTATCCCAGGACCTATTGTGCACCGATGTTCTGTCCTCCTAGAAATAGACCCAGCCTAGCTCTTGCCAGTGCCATGTGTTTGTTGCCAGTACTTGTCCCACCCATGCTTAAAGCTTGATACCGACTTTGCAGCCACCACCTCGGGAGATAATCTATTCCAAGGTTCCACCACCCTGTCTAAGAAGTAATACTTTCTGATGTCCCTCTTGAACACTCCACCCTTCAGTTTCCACCCGTGCCCTCTTGTAGTAGAATTGACATTCCTGATAAAAAGCTACACTTCTGGCACCTTGTTGATGCCTTTAAGGAACTTGAAGGTCTCAATCATATCCCATCTCTCCCTCCTAGTCTCTAGCGAGTACAGTTTCAGAGCCCCAAGCCTCTCTTCATAGGTGATTTCCTGAAGGTCATGTATCATTTTTGTTGCCCTTCTCTGCACCACTTCCAATCTATCAATGTCCTTTCTTATGTGAGACCTCCAGAATTGTACTCAGTACTCCAGATGAGGCCTCACTAATGACCGATAAAGTGGTATTATCACCTCCCCTGTCCCTGCTGTCTATCCCCCTGCCAATGTATCCTAACACCCTGCTAGCCCTGCTGAAAGCCTTATTGCACTGACTTTGTTGCTTGAGGTCATCCCTAATGATGAATCCCAGATCACATTCCTCAGCAGAGAAGCTCAGCTGGACTCCGTTTAGCCAGTATTCTTCCTTGGGATTGGCCTTACTCAGGTGCATCACCTTACACTTCTTTGCATTGAAGTTTAATTTCCATATTTGTGACCACCTTTCCAACTTCTTAAGGTCCTCCTGCAGTTGTCTGTCTCCTGTCATACTATCCACTGTTCCGCTAAGTTTCATGTCCTCCGCAAACAGGGTGATGTTGCCATTTATGCCCACGCTAATGTCACTAAGGAATACATTGATGAGGACCAGCCCCAAGACCGACCTCTGAGGCACCCCACTAGTGACCTGATTCTCATTAGATTATACCCCATTTACTACCACCCTTTGTTTTCAGTCCCTCAGTCAACTCCATACCCACTTTACTATCTGTTTTGTTACACCAAGGTATTCTAGCTTTTTTAAGAGGTGCCTATGTGGACTGTGTCAAATGCCTTACGGAAGTCAAAGTAAAGCAAGTCCACTGCATGACCCCTGTCCAACTCCTTGGTCACTTCGTGTCAAAGAACATAACAAGGTTCAGTTGACATGACCTGCCCATCACAAACCCATGTTGTTTGTAGTTCTGGAGGTGATTTACTTCAAGGTATTCCACTAGATCTTGCTTGACAAGGGCCTCCATAGGTTTTTCCCAGTACTGATATGAGGCTGATTGGCCTGTAGTTACTTGTATCTTCCCCGGTTCTACTGTAGTGCAGTGGCACCACATCAGCCACCCTCCAGTCACCTGTAACTACCCCTGACTCCAGTGACCTGTTGAATAGGTGCAGAAGAGGCTTTGCCAGCTCTTCTGCAAGCTCCCTGAGCACTCTAGGGTGTAAACCATTGGGGCCAGGGGCCTTGTTGGGTCTGATGTCTGAAAGGTCCTTCCTGACCCTGTCTGTGGTGTACTCCTGGGTGCACATTCTCTGAACCCCTCTGGTCTCGGCTCTGATACTGCTGTCTGGCAGTCGGCCCTGATTCTCCCTCATGAATACTGAGCAAAAGTATTAATTTAAGGCCTCTGCTTTTTATCTGCTATCCTCCAGAGCCGCATCCTCTACTTTTAACCTTACAGTTCCTCACCCTTTCTTCCTTTTTTCGCTAATATAGCAGAAAAAGGTTTTCTCCCCTGATTTGACTCCATGAGCAATTCACAGCTTTTATGCTGCCTTGGCCTCCCTTACTATTATCCTGGGCTTCTTACTTTTTTGAGAGTAATCCTTCCACTCCATGTCCCCTGTACGTTGTCTGAACCATTTGTATGCATGACATTTGGCCCTGATTTCCTCTCTTACTGGTGGGGAGAACCACAGTGGTCTTTTAAACCTATATTTCTTTGTTGTAGTCCTAATGCAGAGTCTTGCTGCCTCTAGAACGGTATCCCTAATATCTTTCTATATTTCCTCCATGTCTGGCTAATCTTCAATGTTTGTTAATTTATCCCTCACTATCTGCTTCAGCCTACCAAAATCAGCCTTCTGAAAGCACAGTAACTTTGTGCTTGAGGTGGTTTTAGTAGTGCCCATGGTTATTTCAAACCAGACTGCATTGTGATTGCTGTTTGCCAAGGGTTCTTCCACCCTGACGGATATAATTTCTTCAGGGTTTGTGAGGATCAGATCCAAGATGGCACCCCCCCTGGTTGAGTCCTTCACTAGCTGAGAGAGCAGACAGTCCTGGAATGTGTCCAGATAAGCCTGACTTCTGGAGCTCTTGGCTGCTGGGATATTCCCATCACATCTGGCAGGTTAAGGTCCCCAACCACCACTATGTCACCTTTACCAGCCATCTTTCATAACTCCTCAGCTAACTGTTCATCTTTCCCTTCTCCCTGCCCTGGGGGTCTGTATATCACATCCATGCGCAATTTCTTTCCTGCATTGGTGTCTAAGTGGACCCAGAGTGACTCCAATCCCCCCCACCTAGCCTTGGTGCTTTTATCCTCCGTTGCTTCAATGCCCTCTCTCACATAGAGGACAATATCCCTGCCTCTCCTCACCTGTGCAGAGGGCCAACAACTTCCTGTTCTCCACTGGTGATGCCTCTCCCTATGCATCCCAGTATCCCCCAGCCCTCCTTACTTCCTTCTCACATTGCTGGTCCACCTTTAGGTCATCTGATATGACTACCCCCAGGTCCCTTTCCATTTTTGTTGTTGTCAGTATCTCACCCCCCATTGTGTACTCTTCCCCTGGGTTTTTGTTTCCCAGGTGCATTACTTTGCACTTCCTTGTGTTGAATCTAAGCTGCCATACTTTTGACTATTCCTCCAACCTTGCCAAGTCCCTTTTCATCCTTTCCACCTCACCTTGCGTATTAACCTTTTTTGCAGATCTTTGTGTCATCTGCAAAGAGACATACTTTTCCTTCCAGTCCCTCTGCAATGTCACTTATAAAGACATTAAAAAGGACTGGCCCCAGTACTTAAACCTGCGGTACCTCACTAGTAGTCCCCCTTTCTTCTCTGTGGACTCCATTTACTATTACCCGCTGTGTCCTGTTGTCCAGCCAGTGTTTTACCCAGGCTACCACCCTGGGACCCACTCCCAGGCTGGCTAATTTGTTTATTAATCTTTTGTGCAGGACTGTGTCAAATGCTTTGCTAAAGTCTAGGTAGGCCATGTCCACAGCCCCTCCCTAGTCTACTACTTTGGTCACCCAGTCAAAGAAATCAATTAGATTTGTCTGACATGACCTTCCTGCTGTGAATCCATGCTGCCTTGGGTCCTGTGCCCCACTGGCCTCTAGGTACTCAACAATTCTTTCCTTAAGAAGTGATTCAATCATTTTCCCTACCACTGAGGTCAAACTGACAAGTCTGTAGTTTCCTGCCTCTGTCTTGCTCCCACTTTTGAGAAGGGGAATCACATCTGCCCTCCTCCAGTCCTCAGGTACCACACCATCCTCCCATGATTTATTAAAAAGGGTAGTCAGTGGTATTACTAGTTCTTTCTTTAGTTTGTTTAGAATTCTGGGATGAATCCCACTAGTTCCCATTGCTTTATCCACCTTCAATTTTAAGAGTTCTTTCAGAACCCTTATTTCTGTGAAAGAACTAATATCAACCCCCCTAACCAGAGTGCTTGTATTGACTGGATTAGATATCTCCCCCTGCTTTTCCATTGTGAATACTGAGCAGAAGTATTCATTCAGTATCTCTGCTTTTTCACTGTCACTTTCGGCCCAACCACCATCCTCTTTATTCAGCCTCAGTATCCCTGTCTTAGTCTTTCTTTGTTCTCCAATGTACCTATAAAAGGTTTTATCCCCTTCTTAACCAAGTTGGCTATCTTTTCCTCAGTTTGGGCTTTTGCTATTTTGACTGCCTTCCCTGCTTCCTTCTGCTTTAACTGGTACAGTTCTCTGTCCTGCTCCATCTGTGTTTCCTTATACTTCCTGAATGCTTTTTCTCCCTAACCTTCCCCGTCACTTCTTTTGAGAACCATAGTGTTTTTTTTTTTGTTTTAATTTGTTTATTTGCTTCACACAAAGACTTGTTGCTTCTGTGATGGCGGTTTTGATGTTTCCCCATTGTTGCTCCACCCCACCTTCTTGCCTGTTTGCTAGTGCTTTTCTGAGGCACTCTCCCAGTTTGACAAAATCAGCCCTCCTGAAGTCCAGTACCTTCACGTTTGTATGACTTGACTGTACAGCTAAGTTTAACATGAACCACACTGTTTGGTGGTTGCTTGTTCCCAGATGTCCACCCACTTCAAGACTGGAGATCCTCTCTCCATCCCCTTTTGAGAGTACCAGGTTTAAGATTGCTCCCTCCTGATCGGGTTCCAAAACTAGCTGTCTGAAGCATGCCCCCTGTAGGGCATCAAGAATGGCTTTTCTCTTGGATATGGCTGCAGCAAAGGTGCTTCAGTTAACATCTGGCATATTCAGGTCCCCATCAACAATATCTCTCCTTTCTCTGCCATCCTAAGGATGCCTTCTATCATCTAGCAGTGTCAGTGGCTTAGTAGGTAGCACACTCACCTCTGAGGCCGGGAGGTCAGAGGGCTGTGGGTTCAGTTCCAACATCTGGCACTTGGGTTAATATCCCAGTACTGACACTGTAGTGCAGCATGAGAGGGGTGCTGCACTTCTGAGGTACCGTCTTTCGGATGAGACTTTAAACTGAAGTCCCATCTGCTTGGATTGGTGGTAGTTCAGGTTGATGTTAAAGATCCCATGGCACTTATTGAAAAGAGTAGGGGAAGATTTTTATTAATAAACAGTACAATAAATCAGAAAACAGTAACACAACCTAGGAACAATAAAATAAGAAATAAGGAAAATATAACAAAAGGACATATCAGTAAAAATCAATAACCCAAACTAGAGAAAAAAAAATAATTCAACCTATCTTGTCTTTCAGAAAAGGAACCTCTTTCCACCTCATAAGCCAGACATTGTTGAGCAAATATTTGCATTTAGAATCACAGCGTAACAACAAATCATGTTCAATATGTTGTAGAACATCAAGTGGTGAGTGATATAACTGTCTTAAAGTAAGGTGACATCTGGCTTGCCATAAATGAACTTAAACATGGCAAATAGAAACCGTAATACACCTTTGTCCAACAAATTACAATGAAACAATAAACTCCCCACAACTTCAATATATGAAACAGCCTGCCAAAAAGGTGGGTCCCAATGAGCAGAAAGGGTCGACCAGAATTCTTGCACAAAGGGACAGGAAATAAAAAAATAGGACATTGATTCCTCTTGATTCATGCAAGTATCCCACAGACAAGTCCTTTCAGTAACCATCTTATGCTTTAAATTCCCCCTAACACTGAGCCATCCATGACAACTAAGCCATAAGACATCCCACAATCTAGGTGGAATCTGTTTATCTACTAAACTTTTAAGAAGATTATCAACATAACAATCCAGAATATCCTTAAACACAGGGGCTATGGAATGTGCTTTAGATTGCAGAACACCATAAATATATTTGCAAGATTTGCAATACACTTGAGCCAGAAGCAACTTCCATCTATTAAGCTTTGTTATCACACGTATGATATAAATCGGGTAGTTAGAAGTGTGTATATTTCTCTGGCTCAAATTAGACCAATCTGAGGATAATCTAGGTAACCAATTATAAACATAAAGCACCCATAAGACAGCTTGGGGACAACGAAGGTCTATTAAATTCCAATGAAAAAAAATACTGTAGTAAAATGCGACTGGATTCACACAATTCAAACCACCCTGTGCTATTGGAAGATAAAGCACATCTCTTTTAATGGGATTCAGGTGACTCCCCCAGATAATTTGAAAAAAAAAATGACCCAATAAAGTGGCTTCCAGAACAAAAGGAATGGGGTATACCATGCTGAGGTATAAAAAATGAGGGAGAAGCAACATTTTGGTAATTACAACCTTTTTCTTTTTAGTTTGTTGCCATGACTTCCATAATTTAACTTAGACTGCACCACAGCAATTTTAGTAGACCAATTAAGTAACGCATTATCACCTTTGCCAAACTCAATGCCCAAGATCTGAACCGGGCCTAGTAAAACAGGAATTCCTTGTAACTCCATAACCTCAGGAATTTCAGTATGCAGTGGATATAAAAAACACTTTAATTTATTAAGGGAAGAACCGGCAAACTCGAAAAATTTGAAAAATGGCTCAACACCTTATCACCAGAGGGCATATCAGCAACAAAAACACAGACATCATCCACATAAGCTGAAATTTTGGCCTCAAGGGTACTATGAGGGGGAAACAATGCCAGGAATACTTACATCTTGGTCAATAGTACGTAAAAGTGGATCTAAACTAAAAACATAGAGTAAAGGGCTGAGAGGGCAGCCTTGTCTTACCCCTCTACGAACGGGGATATATGAACTCAAGTAACCATTCACCAAGGGCAAAGCATAAGCATGACTATAAAGTAAAGTGATCCAGGCTATAAAGCGGTCCGGAACTTCATAGGTACGTAAAACCTGAAACAAATAACAATGCGGGACCTGGTCAAAGGCCCTTTCCTGATCCATGGACATAAGAATACCCTTTATAACATCAGCTTTACCAAGTTCAATCAGTTCCTGAAGCAAAAGGAGATGAGTATAGATGGATCTACCCAGAACTGAACAGGACTGATGTAGGGAAATTAAGTTTGGAGCTACGGACAATAATCTGGCATGCAATATCTTCATTAATATTCTAAAATCTGTATTAAGGAGACTTAAAGGTCTCCAATTTGAAAGTAAAGTCCTATTACCTTTTTTATATAACAAAATCTGAATCGAAGTACAGAAATGAAAATCAAGAGTTTGTTGTTGCAAGGCCCAATTAAACACTTCTGTGAGTATTTCACTAACCAAAGGACTACAGGATTTATCAAATTCTGCAGGCAAACCATCAATACCAGGTGCCATGTTATTATGTAAATGGGATATTTCCTTTTTAACTTCATCCACACTAATTGGAGCAATTAAGGCCTGTAACAGTACATCCGACCAAGGGGCAATATGGAGAGAGAAAAGAAAATTCTCTGCACCAGAGCTATCCACTGAAGATGTAGCATATAAATCTGACAAATGTGAGGAGACCACCTGCAAGATATCCTGAAATGCAGTATAACTGTTACCAGCAGCATCCACAACTTCCGTTATAAGGCGATCCACTGAACGCCTATGACTACAATCCAACACATCCCCAAAAGCAGATTTATTAGCAGAACAGACCCTATGTTCATGTAACAGGGAGGTAGCTCTAGCATATTGTAAAGAAGCCATTTCCTTTTTAACATTCTGTACCTGTGCCGTTAAGGATAAACCCTGCGAGTGTATAGCAGAATATAAAGTTTCCAACTGCATGCATAAAGACAAATATCTCTTATATTTAGTCACTGCAGCATATTTAGACACTCTTCTAGCCAGAGAAAAGATTTCAGACTTAGTGTGAAGGCACCAACCCAACAAATCATCAGAAAGTCCAGATAGTGTCATACGAGCTTTCAACAAATCATGCACTTGGGCCAGAAACCTGGTTTCAAGCAACAGTAAAGAATTTAGTTTCCAATATCCCAGCCCCAGTTTAGTATGAGGGCCTACCCCTAATGTGGCAGTTACCACCATGTGGTCTGAAATCTCCACTGGAACGGTTTGAGCCTTAATTACCCATAACGCTGCAGTGACAAAAAGAAAATCAATCCTAGTGGATAAGGAGCCTTTAAAAAAAGTATGTCCACTAGTAGGATGACAAACTCTATAAACGTCCTGTAGACGACCCTGAACAATAATATGATTGAGACAATGGGTATCACAGAAATCTTTGTCAGTCAGTACCTCCATGTCGGATTTATGCAGTACACAATTAAAATCACCACCCCATATGAGAAAACGAGATGTGAACAAAAAGGGCTGCACCGCACGAAAGAGGTCCACCCGACCTTTCTTTGTAACTGGTGCATAAATCACAATTAACCTCCAAGTGGTATGTAAATATGCAAAATCCAATATTAAGGCACGTCCCATAACTAGTTCAACCAGCTTAGTAACATAAAATCCATCACCCCGAAACAACACCCCTACACCACTACAGATGTCTAAACCCAAAGAAAAAAAGAGGGACCCATCACCAGAGTTTCTTGGCCATATTGACCAAAGAAATGGTGTTGAGACGGGTATCTTGAATAAGGTAAGTATCACATGCCAAATCACAAAAAAAATGATAAGTAAGCTGACGCCTATGAGCATTTTTAACACTGTTCACATTGAGGGTGGCAACAGTGAGGTGAAATGCCGAGGCCATGAAAGAGGACTAGGTAAAGGAAAGGGAAAAAAGAGAAACAAACATCAGGTAACTCTTCCTGATCTAGTACTTCTGTGGGGTCTTACCCACGACCGCAAGGGCTGATTATCCATGGGCAGCTCTTCTGATTTATCACTCTCAGGATTAGAGGACACCACAGGTTGTGAGGAGGTATCATAATCAGCATCCATATCTGAAGATTGAGCATGGCAGGACAGAACCTCAAATTCATTACATAAAGGAACAGAACCACCAGGAGAAGGAGCTTTAGCCAATTTGGCCCTACATTTAGTTTGTTTTTGGGACCACTTCTTTGCCTGAACAATAGGCTCAGGAGGAGGCATTATAATATTATTCAAATTTGTTTCAGGGATAAGCACAGGTTCAGCAGGGGCTGAAGTTGCAATGGGGGGGCGTAGAGGAAGGGTACTGGACAACTGGTCTAGGCTTGTCCTGTAAAAGAGGCTCAGGGGAAGGCCCAGTCAAGAAAGCCACTTTCTGGGGAGCAGGGACCATAACATCAGGGAATAAAGGGGGACCAGAAACTACCTGTGCAGGAGAGGTAAGGGATTTTGCTGCAGCAATATACTTTTTCTGAGCATTTATAAGGATCACATCCTGGTACAGGCTATCCTCACGGTTATGGGAAGCCCAAGGACAGGATCTAAAACCATGTCCTAATTCCTCACACAAGTTACACTTTAGTTCAGAAGTACAATCTGCACTAGCACGGCTAAAAGATAGACAAAGGGAACACCGTAGTCTATCACAAGCTGCACTGAGATGGGAAGGGGAGCCACATTTAAAGCAGGTACGAGGTTGCCCCAAATAGAAGCAATGCCCCCATTCCCTACCCCAAAATAAACTATTCGGAAAATGTATTGGACCAACATTGGTATGCCTAAGTCTCACTCTATAATGCCAACCCCCAGTCCACAAATGTTCAGAGTCAAATATAGGCTGAGGCAACCCCATGACTTCACAGCGTTGTGACAACCAATGCGTAATATCACAAGCCGCCACATTCTCATTTCGAAACAAAATGGTAAAATTTTTAATTGAAGGTCTGGTAAGTGGGATAGCCTGAAAAGGAAGCCATAATTCGGAGTATTTGAGAACGTCATACTTAGTCCAAAAACGGTCCGACCCCTGTGTGGTTTTAAAATTAACATCATATAAGGAAGAACCAGACACATGAATTAGTGCAAAAAATTTCATTTGTAAAAAAACCCAATGATCTTTTCAAAAGTGCCTTTCCCACATAGAGATGGTCAGGATTAATGTTGAGACCCCCAATATACTGAAGGCGGACTGCATTCCATCGCTGAAGAGGAGTAGAGGTTTCCTAAATCCATCCCATTTCCGAAATTCCTCCAAGGTAGATTTAGCCTTTTCCCCCAGGGTCAAGAGAAGGGTTAGGAGAAGGGTCAGGGAGCAGGACATCCATGTCCATCTGATCACCCCAGGCAGGCCCAGAGTGCTAGGGCCTTCATCACCCGAAGAGGAGGGAGGCAAGGAAGGAATTTTAGTGAGCAATGTAGTGTCCATGTCAGGATGTTGAACATCCTCAGCACGTAAATCACAATCTAAGTTATCAGGCAGAGGTAAAGGCAAATCTACCAAAGGAGACTGCTGCCCGCCACTACCAGGTATCAGGCTATATGCAAGGTCTGGTATCCAATGCCCTGAGTCACCCGGTTTCCAGCCCACGCTTCGCAGGAAGGTCTCCAAAGAGCTAGGCAGTGGGCTGATACAGGGTAGTAATGCAGAAGTAGATAAAACAGGTGACACAGTCGGTGCAGGTGTAGGAGAGATGCAGGGACAAGGAGGTAAAGTACTCACAGCAGTGTGAGGAGAAACAGCTGTCAAGTCAAACAGCGGAGCAGCCACATCTATATCTAGTGTAGGAAGAATCGCAAAATCTGACGTAGCACAGTGCAACGCTAGCTCTTCTGGTGCAACTGGAGATTGCTGCTGACTCATCACCACTGATGAGCCCGAAGGTACCGCAGCCATAGAAAATGCAGAATGTGCCTCAACACCTCCTAATCCAGGCACCAGAGTCAGTGACCCAGGAGAGGAAGACTCACAAGGGCTAACAGCTTCAATTACAGCCAATAACTGATTCCGATGTGTAGCAAGGAGGGATTTTAACCAGAGTTCATCTGTAGGCAAAAAGTCAGACGATGCAGAGGCAGACAAAGCAGGTAAAGACTCTTCAGGTATGTCAGAATCCTCAGGCATAGTAGCAACACTTACAGGCTTTCTCAACAAAGTGGGCTCCAAAGCTGGACTTGCAGGAGTGGAGCTCTGCTGTTCTGCAGGTACACCAGCAGAGTGATTGATTCCTACGGATGAATCCATGGTCCAACAGTGCCACCACACAGAGTAGGGGAATTTCCCCGGTGTCCTGGCCAAATTTCCCTCATTCACTAGAATTACCACCAACAGCTTAATCTGGTTCAAGGTCAGTTGCCATTCATCTGTATCTCCCTTCCCCAGGTCATGCCTGAAAATAGGCAGGATTTGTCTAGTGCACTTACCTGGGCAACAAAAACTAAATAAATAAATAAAATTTCCTTATCCATTTCCTTCCCCTGAGATGGGGTCTGTATACAACCCCTGTGCGGATTGTGGTGCCATTTCCAGTCTCCAGGGTGACCCACAGTGCCTTCTCTCCTACCTGTTTACCCTTTAGTTCTGTTGCTTTGATCCCTTCCCTTACATAGGAGCTACTTCTCCTCCTCTTCTTCCCCCGTCCCTCCTGTAGATTGTGTACCCTGGTATGTTGACATCCCAGTCATGGTTCTCTGTGTACCATATTTCTGTGACTGCCACAATATCCAGGCATCCCTCTTTCATCAAGGCCACCATTTTGGGGAGCTTTTCACCTAGACTATGGGCATTGGTACTCATTACCCTCCATTTTTTTATGGCTTTATTTATTTTTGCCCCATCTCTGTCCTTACTGGCGTTGTCTTTTTCTCCATTTACCCCTGCCCTTCTTCCTATCGACTGCTCTATCTTGGTGTTTATCTCACTAACTACCCTGATTTTTTTGGGGGGGACTAGGATTTTCCTTCTCCTTTTCAGTTCCTCCCCCCCTTGGCTAATTTAAATACTTGCCAATGAAGCATTTAAACCTATCACCTAGGATCCTGGTTCCCCTCCTGGATAGATGCAGCCCATCACACCAATATAGGTCTGTATCCCTCCAGGTGGAGCCCTAATCCCCAATGAAGCCAAATACATGAGCTCTGCACCACTTTTTCAACCATTCATTGAATCCCATGGTGTGGAGTACCCTAGCCTCATCCGTGCCATAGACAGGTAGCACTTCCGAGAATGTTACCGTGTGTGCTACTTGTCTAAGGCCCCTTCCCAACTCCACAAACTCCTGTTGCACTGTTCTGAACCCATTCTCATCCAGGTCATTCCATGCTGCCATCTTTACCCCATACAGTCAAGACTTTTGAGAAGGCTACTGTGGTCACAGTTGTTGAACGCCTATCTCCCAGCTTCTCGATACTTCATTTTGCATCCTCCACCATCTGGTCAGCCAGATTGTTTGTTCCAATGTGTACCAGTATTCCCATGTCTCCATCCTCCCTGTCTGCAATTCTTCCAAGGCACTCACAGTTTCTTGTTGCTAAAGTACCAGGAAGGCATCTGACTGTCACCCTCTTCTGTGAGTACTTGTGCATCCTAGATTCCATTTCTCTGGTTATGGAGTCACCAACTATCAGGATCTTCATGGTTCCTTGACTGTCCTGCTGAGGTCTGCTGCTATTTGTTGAGGTTGCTGAGGTTGCTGCAGTCTTCACCCCCTTGACAGGACTAGCTCCCCCCCCAAGTGGAGCTGACTGATTCCCTTCTGCTAGTAGCTCAAAGTGATTTGTTATCCTAATTGGGGTGTCTCAGGTTGTGTTGTCCATGCTTTTCTTTACTAGTTTCTCGTGTCCTCTTTTCATCACTTTCCAGCCTCCTGGTCCAGTGTATGTTTGAGGTAGGGGAGGTGGAGTGCTCCAAGTCAAATGTTTCTGAAGCCTTTCAATTTCATTCCAGGCTGCTACCAGCTGGGCCTGCAGGTCATGTATCTTCATGCATACTGGGCAATGACCTGTCCTCCAGAGGTGCTTTTGGGAGATGAGTACTCCGCAGACATCACAGTGTAGTATCCCCAAGTTGAACATTTTGGCAAGGTATTTCCTACATGATGATGAGATTTTGATAGATAGGTGCTCTTTGTTTCAAATGCAGCTTCTTAGAACTATTTACTTTTTTTTTTCTTTTTTCCCCTTCTTTCTGTTTTCTTTTATGCTATAGTGACAGAAGTTGGTCTTCTCTGTCACGAGGAAGTGTTCAGGAGGAGTGATGTCACAGGTTTTGCCTATAGAGGAAATATGGCACTAGGGGTGGGTAGGGTGAGGGGCAGGGTGGGTGAGACCTACCCGCTGCTGCCAGAAACAATCAGTCACACACAAAAAGAAGAGACGATACTCCCCTTGTCCTCTCCAAAATGAGATACTCTTAAAAGCAAATGCTATCTCTCTTTTAGCTGCTAGCTTTCATCTCCAAAAGGAGGTGCTTTTAAAAGTAATTGCTAACTCCCTTTCAGCTTCTAGCCGCTGCTTCCAAAAACTGAAACAAAATGGAGCTCTGCAGACAGTAAGGCTAGGGGCTGCACTACTCTTGGTGTATGCCTCCTAGGGTTGCCTTTTGTGTCTGAGCTGTTACACTTCGTGTCTGAGTTGTAAAACATTAGTGTTAGCCTGCTAGTTGCAGGAAAAATGGTAGCAAGCCAAGGGAGAGATGCCGGAATAATGAACGTATGCTTAAATCATGTAAAAGGCAAAGGTTCTTCACTCATTACATTTGAAAGATAAGTGTGGTTACTTTCCAGTGTACTTCACGAAACTACACCCTGGGACCACATACTCCATAAATTCTAAGTTAACTTTAACAGAAGTAGTAGCATTAAATATTAACCTTTTCACTGTTACTGTAAACACATGTAATTCAGAATATCAGTATTTACAGTACATAGTAAACATGGTGAGTACATTATAGCTGAAAAAAATGAGCATCATTAAGCAAAATAATATAATTTTACACTGATGTTAAAAAATAAAAGGTGAAGTATGTGAACTATTAACTATGGAGAAACGGAGCATGAGGATGATTTAAGTGATGTATTCAAAGATTTGAAGGGTAGTGCTTTGTCTGTCCCCTGTATGTGAGCAGATGGCTTTCCACCTCTTGGTGGCAGATTGCCTTTCTTCTTTTATAAAACTGGCATCACGAGATTGTGAGAAAGATGACTCTTAACTAGAGCTCTATGGTCCACAACAAGAGGCATGCTTTAAAGATGAGGGGAGAAATGTTCAAAAATGATATTTGGAAACATTTGAGGTTTTTCACAGAGAGTAAAATGGCTTTGTGACAGACAACCAAACAACACCTTGTTTGCAGATACTGTAGCATGCATTGCTTTAAGTGCAGACTTGATACATTCTTAGGGGACAAGGTATTACTATTAGGCAAACAAGGAGATGAACTATGAACCTATTGTCTTACTCTGTCTCCTAACCTTCAAATTGGGAGCAAATTAATATTACATCAATCCACTGAAACAGGAAAAGAATAAATGGCTTAAATTATTAGTTTGGACAGTGGATTTCCTTCATGCTTATAAAAACAGATGGGTTGATATTTTGGGGGTTAGCCAGAGGGTGACAATGGTTTTATACTATATTTTAAAGGAGGAGGAGGAGGAGGCAAAGATTCAAGTATTTTGTAGCTAAAAAGCAGGAGTAGTAACTAATACAAGAAATGACTGTTGATGCTAGTATGGTATTCCATTTTGCAGAAACAGTGTGGTTTTACTGAGTACAGAATATATAGCCCACAGTGTGAGGCTGCAAAAAGTTGCTACCACAATAGTGTATGGAAGAGCTGCATTAGACAAGCAAGAGTCCCAGATAGATGCAGTGCTGTGTACAGTGAGGAACACAGCCATTACGCAGTGGAACAGATGCAAGGGGCATTTATAGTGTTCAAGCAAGAAATTGAAGGTTTTGATCTGGAAAATAAGAGAATTCAGAGCACTGACCAGAAAACATTCAGGTCACCAAATCCTTCTAAAGTTGGAACGAGTTCACGTTGACATTCTGACCTGTAAGATTCTTTTCATCACAGTGCACAAAGGCCATGTTAAAACTATGTGTGTGTGTGTGTGGTGGGGGGATGGTTAAATGCATCAAATGGGTGCTTTAAAAATACAGCTTAGAAAGCACTATGGGCTCAGTTCTACAGCAGGCTAATGAATCTGTGACAGCACATAACTCTTACAAGATCTAGTAAAAATTGATTGGTACTTGTCTGGTTCTTTCCTTCATGGCAGTTCTGTGTGATTGTTGTTTGTTGTATTTGTAGTCTATGGACAGGACTACAGAAGAGGATAGGGAAAGGAAACAGCTGCTATCAAAATGGAGTGTGGCAGCATTGTACTAGAACAGAGTGACGAGACATTCCTGTTATTAAGGTGCAGGTCAATTGGAGAGAGAGAAAAGTAGGCATTACATATAAGAATAGAAACAAGGGGTAGTGATATTGATCAGGAAAGGCAGAGAGAGTTGTTGGGTCCAGTAATCCCTTACTATAACAACCTACTGTAATTGTGTGCCAGAGAAGAGTTTATCGGTAATGGTGGTTGAGAGATACTGTAATTTGTTGCTCAAAATCAAAACAATTTTCTACAACAGGGTTTAATTGTTGTATTACATATAAACATATGTATATGCCAGCAGAAGAAGGCTGTAAGGTCTACTAAGTCTGCTTAATGTGGAGCACAGGTAATGTGTATTACAAGATGCTGTGCCCCCTCCCCCACCCCTGCCATCATAGTAGCAGTATTATCTTTTCTCATTATTGTGCAGTGAACAGACATGAGAAAGCATATTTCATGATTAGTAAATCTACAAAGTGACATGAAACATTTCTTTGGAGAAAATGAAAAATTTCTCTTATATTACATCAGGGGCCCAATATTCAAAAATGGGCAGAGCAGAAAGCAAAGTTTTGCACTGTGCTTGCCCATTGCCCAACACCCCAAGGGTGCTATATTCAGTCAGAAAGCACACTGGTGCTATCTGTCTGAATATAGGGGTATGTCAGTGCAGTGCTGTCAGTTAGCACTGCCCCAACATGGCTCTGGGATGTGCAGAGAATAGTTCCCCAGACCAGACTGACTGTAACTCCCGGCACAGTATACGGACTGACCCATGCAAATAAGTCCATGTAGCATACAAAGCTCTAAGTAGTCATTTGCATGCCCATGATGGGCTCATTAGCATGGGAAGCAGTGGCAGATTTGCACCCCTGGGAGCAGCTTTGCCCCCACCCTGATTGCCCAGTCCCATAAAATGGACATATTCCATGGTGCCTATTGGTTCCCACCCCCCACCCTCCAATCAGCATCTCATATATTGTATAATAGATCCCTGGTGTTTAGTAGTACCCCCATCCTCTGATCCCCAGCCTGTATATTGTTTAACAAGGCTCTTGTGCCTAGTGGTCCCCCCATCCTCTGGTCACCATCCCATATTCTGAAATAGTATACTCTGGTGGACTGTGGTCCTGCTGTCCTCCAAGCACCATCTTGTATATTGTGTAATAACTCTGTGCTGCTTAGTGGTCCCCCATCCTCCAGTTGCTGTCCCATAGTCTGAAATAATATACCCTTGTGGTCTATGGTCAACCCTCCCTCCGATCACCATCCCTGAGTCTGAGATAATATACCCTGGTGAACTGTGGACCCCTCCATCCTCTGTTCACAATCCTGCAGTCAGAAATAATTTACTCTGGTGATCTCTGGTTCCCCCCCTGGTCTCTGACCCCCAACCCTTTTCAATATGCAAGTTCCCCTGGCGCTATTGGTACCCTCCACCCACCGATCACCTTCCCATGGTAAGAGTGAGCTGCCTGGCATCTAGCAGTCCCCTGCACTGCTGGCACCATACAAACTACTCTGCCACCCCCCCCACTGATGCCAGTGATGTAGCTCTGATAAGGTGACAAGCACAGATCTCCTCTCACCTCCTTGGCTAGCTACCATGTGGACAGTTAGGGAGCATGCATCCTATGTATTGTAGAGGGCATGTGCAGCCTGTGTTCTGTCCTTATGCAGTACACAGGCCATGCACTCCCCCGTACACAGTACAGAGGACTCATGTCCTGTACAATACATAGGGTGTGTGCTTCCTGGCTGTCCATATGGCTGATGGCCAAGGAGGTGAGAGGAGGGCTGCACTGTTCACCATATTGGAGCTGCAACACCAGCATCAGTGGGAGGATGGATGGGTAGTTTGAATGGTGCTGGTGGTGCAGGGGGCCACTAGGTGCCAGGGAGGTCATTCTTACCATGGGAAGGGCAATCAGTGAGTGGGATACCTGGCCCCAGATATTTACCTTCACATAGATCAGAGCACACTGCTTATCTGCCTGCTTCAACTGCAACAGCACAAACATATTGTGCAGACTAGATGAGCCTTATCTGTCTGCAAATTCTAAGTTTCTATGTTATGTTATGGACCTTAAAAGAATGAGTGAGCCTAATGGATGGGTAGGGTATACAGTAAGAGTGAGAACTAAAGATAAGCTTTTGATGGTTGGAAAGTAATTGAAGTACTGATAAAGAAATTGTAGGGCATAGATCAATTGTAATAAAGAGGCATGCTGAGGTTTTACAAAATAGGCGTGGGTGCAAACATGTTTTGGGTGGGTGTATTTATATTCATTTATTTATTTATGTATGTATTTGTTTATTTATTTATGTATTTAAAAGTTTAACCAGGAAGTACATACTGAGCTGAAAATAGCTTGCTTCCAGATGAGTCCTGGGGAAGAGGGGAGTAGGAGATAGTTAACAATAAAAATAACATGGTAAAATACAATAATCAGAACAGAGAGGAACTCGCTCTAGGAAGGAGGTGCTTCTAGACAAAATAAGAGCAACAAAACCAGAGAAGTTGAAGACTCACCAGCCTCAAATTCACAAGGCACAAGTCTCTTGTAGAAAAAAAGATTTATTTATGACATATTAAAAGTATCTAGAGCATAAAAAAACACCTGACGTGTTTCAGACGAACAGTACCGTCCTTTCTCAAAGAGCCTTTGAGAAAGGATGGTAGTGTCTGTCCAAAATGCATCATGCTTTTTTTTATGCTATAGATACTTTTAATGTGTCATAAACCTTTTTTCTACAAGAGACTTGTGCCCTTGTGAATTCGTGGTTGGTGAGTGCTCAACTTTTCTGGTTTTGTTAAAATACAATAATATAGTTTTACAAGCAGAATCATAAATATTATAGGCAGAATAGTAAATGGAGGCATCTAGAAAATAACACACATTCTAATAAAATACAGAAAGAGAAATAGCAGAACAGTAAGAAGATGGCAAGACTAGAGAGTATAAAAAAGAGGAAGGGTCACAGGCAGTTGCAAGTAGGATGACAAAAGTCAGAAAGAGAGACTTTAGGGAGGAAGGAGAAAAGGCAGAATGAATAGAAAGGGGAAGGGAGGACCAAAGTTTTGGAAAGCAGTAAGAAAAAGCAGATTGGCCAGCAATACATTTTCTAGAAGGAAAAGAGAGAGAATAGAAAATATTATTGTGGAGAGGATAGGAGGAAGAAGGAGGAGGGCAAAGAAGGCCTGAGGAGAAAGAAATCATATTTAAAAATTAACTTATCATCAGGTCCTTGGGTTGGTATTTTATAATAGAAGAAAGATGTATTTTGAATGCTTAATTTTTCAGTGATGAGTTCTGCAAAAGGTGCAATAATTTACTATATGTCTTGTAGGACAGGTCTCTTTTGCCTAGTGTTTCCCATTTGCAATCTTGTTACCCAACCCCAGCAACTGTGGTTGCCACAGCTGCACCCTTTTCCAGCCAGGAGAGGGGTGAACGACTGCCTTCATAGCCAGTGCCAACTGTGCACCTTGGGCTGCCAGTAAGGGAAGTACAAATGACAGTGGCCCACCTATGTTTAGGATCAGTGCCCTAATCCAACCCCCAAATCTACAAGTTAGTAGCATAGCATTTGTCATTCTTTGTTAAGGGAACCATGGTGTCATGGTCATGATTTGAAGACATAAAAAGATTATCCTGTAGTTTGGGTGTGGGAGAATCAGGCAACCTAAGGCCCTTCCACCACTTAGAACCATAAAAGCACTTGACTTAAGCATATAGAGAGGAAGCAGATTTCTTTGATGCCTATACCTTCCTTGCTGTTTTCATTTCTGCTACCACTTGCCTCTCTCCTGCAGCCACAGTGACCTATGTGCTCTCCCTGTTTCCTTTCCCTTGCTTCTGCCCTGTTGATTTCTGTGGCTTAGTGATTTCCTCAGGATCTGTGTCTTCACCTTTTCTGCCATCTTTACTTCCAGATCACATGTCCTCAGTCTTCTGACTGGATGCTTGCTTTCTACCTCTAGCCCCTCGTCCTCCTTTCCTACTGCTGATGCCACCTGCCAGCTGCTCTGAGTTTCATGCTTGCTTGTTCCTTCTGCTCTGCCTGTCCCTCTCCCACCATTCAAACTCCACACCCTCCATCTCTGTTGGCTGGCTGCCCCAACTCTCTCCTGCTTCGACTAAATTTTGCTGTAACTGCCTTCAGTTCAGGGACCATTGTACCCCACTCAAGATGAAAACTGGTGTGGAATAGGGTGTTCTCCATAGCAACCCTACTTCTGTGATACTACATCTTACAATCAGTGTGGAAAATCTTTAGCATAAACTTCTTCAAGGTAATGGTCTGGAAGTTTTTTTTAGTTGCGTTTGAATGTATAACATAATAATCATTTACCTGCAAGGGTAGAGTACATAAATGTTAATACCACACATTACTAAAGGGATTACAATACATCCCTTACAAAATAAGTGAAATGGAGAAAAAAAAAGATCTGATGGCCATATGCAGCTATACTAATGGATAGCTCCTTACAATTTGTAACATAAACTGTACTGCAAACTGTAATGGGCTTTTAACTCATACTATTATGTCTATTACCACCCAGTTTTAATCCAGAAAAGTAATATTGTGATGCACAATATTTTAGTCCAAACAATAATATTGTGATAAGCTTAAATATCTTATTTAATAACACAATATTTCAATCCAAAAAATATATATTGACAGGCTTAAATATCTTATTTAACTTACAAACAAAATCTCAATTTTTAATTACCATGATTTTGCCCAGTTATTTTCTGATTCATCAGGAAACATTGTCTAATGTTAAGCAGCTTATCCTGTGTTGTGTCTTGTCAAGAATAACAAGCTTATTTCACAGTATATATTTCATATTTTGATGTTATTTTAACTGATTAAAAAATGTTTTTATGGCTTTTTGGCACCATTCTGTTTTCAGGCTAAAATGCTAGATTTTAGAGTTTTTTTTTTCTCTTCCAGTTTTAGGCTGTTAAGAGTGGCAAGCTTTTGTTTCAGTTTTTCCAAAGCTGACTTTGCCTTTGTTTTTTGTGCTTTTTCTGCAATTGAGTTTTACCATTTTTTACATTCAGCATAACCAAGATGAGCTGCGTGGCCAAGCTTATGCCTTCCAGTTCACTATGTACATATTTTTTTTGCCATTATCATCCTCCCCCTGACTGCCCCCACTGATCCAAACCACAACATCATGAGACATGTGCAGTTGCAGGCAATCTCCATCTGGCAAACCTTGCTTGAGGCCATACAACACAACAAATTATTTTCTTTTACTTTCACTACTACTATATGGCCATTCAAGTTCTGTATGCTGCAATGCTGCATGACCTGGATGGTTATGCATTAAACTGTTACTTTGCTCAAACTAGCCATCTTTGGTAAGTGAGCACATATTACCCACTCAAGTAGCATTATTCCCAAATGTTAGCTTATGTATTTTTCTACCACTTATAAAACTTAATCAAAAACATTACTGAAATATTTATATGTGTCTGCCATCTAGCACTGTTTTTTTTCCATATTAAAGATAGCATGAAACATCTATGACCTATTCAACATAAACTTCTTCAATACATATATTTTTTTAATTACCAGGTTGATTGTTTACACTATATATATATATATATATATATATATATATATATATATATATACACACACACACACACACACACACACACACACACACATGCACACAGTTGTTGTGTTCACCAGGAGTGTAGAATGATCAATAACAATTTAACATACAAAAGGAATGTCATTTTCATACTTAATGGGAACATCATTAAACAATTTCAATTTGTCATCAATCGCCCTACAAGAATCCAAAAGGGTCATTTTTTTATCATATAGACTATTATATTTCTGACATTTTACACTTTTGGTGCATGCATATTTCCCATATATTTCCCTTTTTTAATTCTGATTGTCCACTGTGCTATTATCGATATATATCATTTTAATGAATCTCCCTTCCATTTTTTTATTTATCACTGTGGGTGAAGAGATGCGTTCAGTTATTGTTATTATATGTTTGAGTAATGAAGAGAACTTTATGCCATGCCACAGACATGCCCAGACTATAATGAAGGATGCAGTATTGTTCATTAATCTTAAATTTCCCAGTGGATAGAAAATGAATTTTAGCAAGCAACTTATTCCCAGAATTGCCTTTAATTGACTTTAACAGATAATAATTACTAAAATCATAAAACAAGAAAAACAATACTTAAAGCAGCAGTATCTGTTAGCAGAAACCAATGTCATCACACAGTTTTATAGTAATAATGTATTTCTGGCATAAAACATACATTTTTTCTTTTCACTGTATTTCACTTCTGAACTCATATGGAGTTTTGAAGTTTGTAAAAGGCATTGCTCTCCGACTATGCCTAATATGAATTCATTAAACAATGTGGTATGTTGTTGTGCTGTTGACATTTAGACAAGAGTGCTATTGAGAATTGTGAAACCTTTTGTTGAGGATTTGTTTTTGTTTGTTTAATAGTGTGTTCACTGCTACCAGAAGAGAGCACTTCCATCTGATAGTCTAGTTGAATATCCACTAAATAATGCTAGAGTACTGTAATAGGAACTGGCAGTTTTGGCACGGGGTCATAATGTTGCAAGACATTCTGCCTCAAGGCAAAATCACACTGCTAGTACAGCACGATTTCTGCCATGAGGCATAAGTCTTTTTTCTGTGGGGGCTCTGCCCCCACCCCTGTCATGGGGCTGCGCCGAACCTCCCCCACTAAAGATTCTCGACTCCGGGGGTTCAACTCAGGGAGCGCACAAGTCGAAAAAAAATAAAAGTTTCGGGGACTGGGAATCAAACCCAGTCCCAGACAAAGCTCCTGGGTTCCTACTTCTGTGACTCAGTCCTGTGAGCCACAGCAGCTCCTCAATGGAACCCACTCCCAGCAGAGGTCTTATCCTCTGCCTGGGAAAGCACTGCTGGTGCCATACCACATACAGCAGTATATGCAGTATTGCACCAGTAGTGCTAGCATCCTACACTGTACCGGTTTAGCCATAATGTCGTACGCTATTAAGCATGTGACATTATGACCCGGTAGATGCCTCTTTCTATAGGTATAACAAAAAGAATTTTAGAGGATTTTTTCCCCCTTAATTTTTTGAAGAATAAATAGGGAATCTCACAAAATTGCTTGACAAATTCGGTGCTACTACTGTAGCACCCTCCTAATACATATATTCATTTATTTCAAGAGTTTCATCAAGAAAAACATCCTGATCTAACAGCTAATTTCCAGACATGTCCTGGGGAAAGGGACGTGGAGAGTGCAGTAATAAGTTACATCAATAATGTTACAGTTATAAAACAATAATAATAACAATTGGGAAGAAGCATAAATGAAGTCGTACAAGATACACTATAGCATATTGATAGCATATCAATAGCAACAGTTCAGCAAAGTGCAACTGGAAGCAAATTGAGGGAGGGAAGGGAGACTGTGAGCACAATGAGGGACTAGTCAAAGGGAAAAGTGGACCAGAAAACCAGAGTAGTAGGAGAAGGGAGTCATATGGAGGGCGGAGCAGTTAATTTAGCACAGGATCAACAGCAACCACAACAATGTATGGTGAAGTGATGGAGGAGGGATTTTTTGATAGGGAAGAGGGAGCACTGCAAATAGCAACAGGGAGGGTGCTTCAAAGTTTGGGGAAGTGGAAGGAGTAAGCAGCTTGACCAGCAGAGGATTTTACAAGGGAGAGAGTGAGAGAAGGGGTGTCAGAGCTGTGGCGGGAGTAGGAGGTGGAAGGAGAAGAAGACAGGATTGAGGAAAGGTTGGGGGAGGCAACCTAGACAGAATTTGGGGATGAAGGTGGTACAATATGCAAGGCACCTGGCATGAAGGGAGGTCAAGGAAAAATGATGGGTTCTGGGCGGTCAATCCAGGTCAAAGTAGCAGAAGGAGTGAAAGAGGGGATCCAGTCTGGCAAGGGTGGAGTTAGGAGCAGTGCTATACATCCGCAGTATAAATGCAGTATGTAAAGTCAGAAAGTAATCTCAAATTAAGGGATTTTTAAAAATTGTTAGTGGTAGCCATCTTTAATGCCTTGTGATATAGTAATTAACACTGTTTTAAATGCATCAGAGAAAAATTAATTAATATACTGGGAGAAATCTTATGTCAGTAACAAATTAATGTTAAAAAACTATATGATGGCATTTTTTACAAATACTGCTGCATTAAGAAAAGAAAATAAGAAATAAAGAAACTTAAAGCAACAAAACATTTAGCATTTCCAGAATGAAGCTTAATTTGTTCATTACAATGCACATGAAGTACTTTGACATATGTAAATGATCACAAAAATGATAACTATTACCGTTTAGACAGGAAATGGATGATTTACAGATGAAAATAACTGAGCACAAAACAAATCTTAACATGCTCAGCATAAAGGGTTTTCCTTTGAGGTGATATAAGTAGCAATTTGGCATTTGATTATACTTGACATAAAGAGAAAAAGAAAGCATTTTCCATTATGATGAGCAACATACCAGTATGTAGGTGGTACATAATACAACAACGGCTAGGAATATGAAAGCAATTGTGGATGAAATAGATTAATAAAATTAGAAATAAGTCTTTCGTACAATACAATAGTCATAAACAGTTTTTTAATAGATCTTTAAATAATATCTTAAAATAAGAGTTATTATCTATATGTAATATCTTGAAATAAGACATATTGGGCCAGATAGTCAAAGCAATCATGGCATGCAAAATGACTTTGTGAAGCACAAACTGAGGTTTTCCCCCTTGAGTCTGAATGTAGTGAAGGGCTTCATATATTTGAAGCATCAGTTTGCATAGAGCAAATTCAATTGCACGGCGGCAAACATTAGGGATTGTGCACATGCAAATGATTGTGGGGACCAGTGTATAGTATGCAAGATTATATTCAAACAATTCTGATGGCGCTGCAAGTTGTTTTGCACTGTGCACGTTAATGCACTTGAAAGGCATGTTTTAATTTAGTGCACAACATGGAGATCACTTTCAATTTGCCCAAAGATTCTTGGATGCAAAGATACTTAGGGGCAGAAAAGATTCATGGTCCATCCAGCCTTCCTGGTTCCTACCTTGGCCCTCACCGGTGTAGCACTGGTTATACTTCTAGTGAATAAATCATCCCATAGTTCCACTTGAATTAACCACCTCTTCCATTTGCTCCAAACCTCTCCTCATCAACTTCAGAAGTCCCATGTGTCTATCCTATCCTATCTTAAAACTTGCCAGAGTGTTAGCATTGACCAGCTCCAGTGGCAGATAATTCAACTTGTATTCCACCCTCTCTGTTAAGAAGTAATTCCTCATGTCCACCCTAAGTTCCACCCACCAGCATATAGTTGTGGCCCCTTGTGATAGACCCTCACTAAGCTTAAACAGTTTATGGCTGTCCACCCCAATTATGCCCTTCAAATACTTATACGGTTCAATTCTGCCATCTCTCTCTTTCCTGGACTCCAGTGAATAAGTATTGAGGCCACTGAGTCTTTCCTCATAAGTACCCCCTGCAGAGATGGTCATACCTATGGACCCCAGCAACCTGCTAGCTTTCCCATACACCTTGGTACACTGGGCTGAGGCCTTTAGTTTGTCACTAATTCTAACCACCACATCCTTATCTTCTCAGTTGGTCCCTCCAGCATGACACACTGAAAGTGAATGCTGAAAACAGACCATTACAGCGACTGTCACTGTAATGGTCTGTTCTCTGGTGATGCCTATCTCCTGGTGTTCTGCCCCCTCTACTGAACACCTCCAATCTGGAGTTGATTATATAGAAATCTGGGGTGTGTGGGGGCAGATCCCCCATATGTGGTGTGAAGGGGCATAGCCCCCCACAACAAATACTTCATTTTGGGACGGCACAATACCGGTGTCAGTACTGTGCCATCACTGTGCGGGGGGGTCAGCAGATTCACTGTCAACCTCCAGTGATGCTTCCTTCTCTTCTAATGTCTGCTGCAGTCATAGCCCCTTCATCCAGTACCCATTGCTCAGATTCCTTCCAAGTACACAACCTTGAACTTTTTAGCTTTGAGTTTCAATCACCAAACCTTGGACCACCTTTCCAATTTGTCCAGGTCTCTCTTCTATTCCCTCCTGCCCTCCTCATTTTCTACCCTGCCTCATATCTTTGTGTTATTTACAAATAGATGCATCCAGCCCAAGATCCCTTCCCCTATGTCATACACGGGACACATTAAAGAGCACCAGGCCCTGACTAACACCTATGTGACATCAAATGTAACCTCCCTAACAGAGTATTTGCCATTTAAGAATACAATGTTTCAGAGGAATAAGGTATAGGGGAGAGGGTGCAGGGTGGTACTATATGTTAGGGATGGTATCCAAGCCTTGTAAATACATAACGTAGGAAAGGCTACAGGGACAGAGGCAGTCTGGGTCCAGAAAAGTATTGGGGGAGGGAAGGTGATCATGGTTGGGGTGGTGTACAGGCCTCTGACACAAAGACAGTAAACCAACAGAGAGCTAGGGGAAGAGATCAGGGCACAGATGAACAGAGGGAGGTGATGATATTAGGGATTTCAACATGCTAGATGTTGACTGGAGTACCACAATAGCAGCCAGCACAAGGAGTCTGTTCCTGGAAAATAAAAAGAGACATTTCTAATACAGAAAGTTGCAGAACCCACTGGAAAAAGGCCACACTGAACCTGGTTCTGACAAACAGGGACAGCATGCGGAAGGTCAGGGTGGGGGAGCCACTGGGATCCAATGATTACAAGACAATATGGGTGGTAATCAGGCTGCAAGCAGATAGGGTGTACTCCACTATTAAGGTTCTAGACTTTAGGAAAGTGGATTTCAAAAACATGAGGGAAGTGCTGGGTGAAAGCTGAAGTGGGTAAATGCAGTGGCAGCAGTGGACAACAAATGGAACATGAAAAAAGAGGGGATGCAGGAGGTGACAAGTTTCTGCACAAGAATGGTCTGGGAGGGCAAGAGGGGAAAGAACCCATAGTGGTTTATCAAGGGGGTAGCAGAGGCAGTGAAGGCAGAAAAGGCAAAAAGAAGGGCTTTCATTTGATACAAAGCTCATCAGGTTGAAGCGGACAAGTGGGAATATCAGAAGAGGCAGAGGGTGGCCAATAAAACAGGGAGACAGGTGAAAGCAGTGGTGGTGGTTTAAAGGAGGTGACAAATATGATAAAAGAGCAGGCCACCTTAAGGTAAGGGGTAGCCAAGCCCAAGAAGGGGGAGGGGAGGAGGAGTAGGAGAAGGGAAAGGTGAACTTACTGAGCAAATACTTCTGTTTAGTGTTCACAATGTAAGAAAGAGGCTTACTGCCTGGGCGCAGCATTAAAATCAGTAATGGGTTATTAGCAGGTACCAATATTGAGCCCACCACTAAAGAGTGTCTAAAAGGGCCTAAAGGCACTGAAGGTGAATACATTTATGGGCCCTGATATGGTGAGCCTGAGGGTGTTGAGGGAGATGGGGCAGGTTTTGGCAGTACTGCTGGAAGATCGCTTCAACTGCTCTTAAAAACTGGGGAAGTGCTGGTGGACTTAAGGTTAGCAGATTTATTTATGTATTTAAAATTTGGTGGCCGGGACCGGCACACTGAGCCGAAGCTCATTTCCAGGTGTCACCCGGGTGGTTCAATACAATAGCAAACAATTCCCATATAGAGAGATGCAGTGCAATTGAAGTCAATACAGTATACATGGTAAACAAGTACAGATACAGACAAAGACTAACATAGTATTTCTAGACTGGTAGCAAAGGCAACAATTCATTTCAGGAGTTCATATGATAACCAACAATTAAAGTGCAAGTATAGCTTAATGAACTACAAAAAAAAATATCTGCATTAAAAGAACTCTATGAAACTAGATTAAAAAGAGTAGGTCTTTATTCTATAGATTATAGAAGATTGCGAGGTGATTTATGTTTGACATACAAAGCTATACAAAATGATGGAATACTAGAAACAATAGGTCTACTTAAAAATTTATCAATTGTTAATACTAGAACACATTAACTACAATAAAAAGGTACTCACAACAACACTTCAAAAAGGAACAACTGGTATACACAAAGGGTGATAAATATATGGAATACACTTCCTGCAAATGTAGTATTAAGTACCACTATGGAATCATTTAAAATCAAATTGGATTTATACTGTATATGGGTAATGCTAAGTTTAAATTCCACCTTTGACCTTCTGGTGGCGAGTTCATAAAAGGTAGTAATACCTACTGAACTCGTACAAATCCTATGAACCTATGAGTGCATACAGATTCACATATGAGGTCTTTTAGACTGACAAGGCTGGATGTCAAGGCAAGATGTGGTTCCCTTGCCCAAAACTAGGAAACAAGATAAGCCAGGCAACTACAGACCGGTCAGTCTGATGTCTATCATGGGGAAACTATTGGAATTAATAATAATAATAATAATAATAAACATTATTAATATAGCGCTCTTCATGAGGTATCAGAGCGCTGCACAATAAAAACAATTTAAAACCATAAAATATTAAAATACAATTCAGTAATAATAGTCCATTACAAAGCAACACCAAGTGCAAGCTGAAATAAGTGAGTCTTTAAGGCAGCCTTAAAGCTCTCCACTATCAGGCACTCCCGGATCTGATGAGGCAGAGAATTCCACAGGGTTGGGGCAGCAAATGAAAATGCCCTTGATCCAGATGTTTTTAAATGTACTCTGTGAATCTCCAGCAATCCCTCATGAGTCAAGTGGAGCAGTTGGAGGGGGCAGTAAGAATGCAGGAGATCTTGCAGGTAGCTCTGTCCCAGTCCATGTACGGCTTTATAGGTCAGCAAGCCAACCTTCAAGTGATCCGCCACTGAACTGGCAGCCAGTGCAGTTTGCACAGCACAGGCATGATATGGCTGGATCAAGATGATCCAGACAACAGCTTGACTGCAGTGTTCTACACCAGCTGCAGGTGGCGGATATCAACCCACAGAAACCTTAGGTAGACGGAGTTACAGTAGTCAAGGCATGAAGTCACAAGAGCATGGATCAAAGTTGATAGGTCACAAGATGGAACTAGGTGCTTAATCCAGGTGACATTTCTCAGATTCCTCAATAAAGGGGAGGTTGTTAAAGTTTCTTGACTTAAGTGGTGTACAGGGCACCAGACAGCATGTTTTTTCCAGGGGAAGTTCTTGCCAAACAAACTTGATCAAAGTCTTTGATTGAGTGACTGGGGCTATGTATAAGGGCACGCAAAATATATTTATTTATTTATTTCTAGGATTAAAAATACCTTTGATCCAAAGGTTCTTTTACAAAGGTTCCATGTCAGATACCAATACAGAAGTTGTACATACCAAATTTGGATTTTACATTACAAGGCAGTGAAGTAGACAATTAACAAGAGGACAAAGGGTGCATAAACATTCAGCTACATAATATACAGAATAGCATGCTAGTTGGTGTACAAAGTACATGTAGGGTAAAGCTAATTATGACTATGTCAGTCAGGGCTCTGAGGGAAAAAATAAGCAAAGAGGAGAAAGTAAAAAAGAGGATAAGGGAATCAAGGTAGAGGGAGAACAGAAAAAGGGGGTGGGGGTGAAGCAGGCAGCAGGTGTCCTTGTCATGTGAGATTGAGATAGGTGGGGTGAAGCAGGCAGCAGGTGTCCTTGCCATGTCAGATTGAGGTAGGTGTGGTGAAGCAGGCAGCAGGTGTCCTTGTCAAGTCAGATTGAGGTAGGTGATGAGAAGCAGGCATCAGGTGTCCTTGTCATGTCAGATTAAGGTAGGTAGGGTGAAGCAGGCAGCAGGTGTCCTTGTCAAATCAGATTGAGGTAGGTGGGAATAAGTTGTGAGGATGGGTGGAGAAGGGGGAGGGCTGAGGGGTAGGCAGGGGGAAAGGGAGTAGCTAGCCAGGTGAGGCAAGGAACGGGCCAACTTCCTAGAATTGAGCTGAATCAAAGTGTTGAGGGGAGGGAGCAGTCACAACTGCTTTGTTGGTTGAGGTGCTGTCACAGATTGAGTTTAAAGGGGCCAAGGGAGGGAATATTAAGAATCTTTTGGGGGGAGGTTATTTAGCCAGGAAGGGGCTCTATAGTGAAAGGATCGCTGACCCTGGACAGTCCAGCAGTAAGGGACCAAGTAGTTCATTGAAGATGCTCTGTGTGCATTGCAGGGATTAGGGGCTGGTAGCAGCAGGAGCAGGGCACTTGGTGGAGATTTGCCGAGGCTAATTTTTTTCACTAATAGACAAGTTTGGTATAGGTGATCCTACTTTTGAGATTCAACCAGTGAGTTTGCATGTAAAGGTTGCAGGTGTGGGTATACCTGTGAGCACCTGTAACCAGCCAGCACACCTTGTTGAGAGCAATGGTGATTCTTTTCATGGTTATATCTGATGGTGCATTGTAGAATATCAGACCATAATTGACTATGGAGATGATTAAGCTGGACACAGCTAGCCTGAGAGCCTTGGAGATGAGGCAATGCCAGTGCCAATACAAGAATTTATTGCTCTAGATATTAGGTCAATGTGGGCAGAGTAGGACAGGGTGCTGTCTAGTGTTATACCTAGTTATTTAAAGTCCTTGACTTGCTCGAGGGGAGGTTTTGTTTGTTTAGTATGGTAAGGCAGGTTGCTTTGTGATGGCTATGCGGGGTAGTGAAAAACATCACCTTTATTTTTTGTAGTTCATCAACAGTTTATGGTCCTTGAACCAGCGTTCTACCTCCTCAAAATTGGCTTGAAGGTCACTGGTGAGTAGGATGGGGTCAGTATGAGCAGAGAGGAGGACAGCATCATCTGTGTACAGAGTGATGTTAGGATATGCTTTTGGGAGTGAGTTAAGAAAGAGGCTGAACAGTACGAGTCCAAGGATAGAGCTTTGGGGAACTCCGGAGCTTACCAAGCAGCGGCTAGAAAGTGTGTAATTAATTCTAACCTACTGTGACCTGTCAACAAAATAGCTGGTGAACCAATTGGTGACCTTGTTGGAGAGACTGATGGCCTGAAACGAACAGAGTAGGAGTGAATGGTTCACAGTGTCAAAGGCCTTGGTGAGGTCAATGTATATTGACCCACCAGCTGGCCACGGTTGAGTGCACTGTGTAGGAAGTCAGAATACTTCAGCAAGGCAGTAGTAGTGCTATGTGCTTTCCTAAAGCCATGCTGTTCCACGCACTGGAGATTGTATTTGGTCAGGTGTTCCGTGAATTGGTCTGTGGGAATACTCTCTAAAGCTTTGGTAAAGGGGGCAGAAAGATAGAGATAGGTTGATAATTAGAGGGTTGCGTCCTGTTGCCACTTTTATAGATGGGCACTATGGAGGCAGATTTCCAGCACTGAGGGAATTGATCACATGAGAGGGAGAGGTTGATAATTGTGGTAATGGGTCTGAGGACAGAATTAAGGGTGAGGCTGAGGAGTTTAAGGTCCAAGGAGTCGCTGCTGTACCTGGCTTTTCCTAGTACCCTATATAGTCTGTATATTCTGTATCTGGACTTCAGTAAGTCTTTAACTCTACCCAGTGAAGGGTTAGGAGTGGGGTACAAAATAATTGGATTGGTGAGAAACTGGCTGAGGGCAGGACCCAGAGGGTGGTTTTGAATGGGGTGTCTTCAGAGGAGAGGGTTGCCACATTCTGGGACTGATCCACTTGAATATATTTATATACAACATGGGGCAGGTGTCCAAGAAAAGATGTGACGCTTTACAAATGATGCTAAGATCTGTGGAAGTGTAGACTGGGAAGAGGGGATGAGGGCAATGAGGAAGGACCTGGAAAGTCTGACGAGATGGGTGTGGCATCTGAAATTTAATGCCAAAAAGGGCAAAGTATTGAACGTAAGAGCCAGAAACCTGAGAAGAAAACACAAGGCTCTTGAGCTTTGTGCCACCTTTGTGAGGGTTATTATCTCAGTCCTGAGACAGAACCTGTGAATGGTTAAAGCCAACATTGCACAAGCATTTCAACTTGCTCAGTGTTGTCCACAGACACTGTGAGCTGACATTTCCGGAATAGTGGAAAAAGTACTGTACAGTACATAAACATGTACAAAACTGGTGTTTTCTCTTACACCTGCTATAGTACTTCATGCTCCCATAGGTGAGGGTGTTTGTGGCTTCCTAACTGAAAACCAAATACTATATAAAATGGGGAAGGGAAACGCTTTTTCCTGATTGGCTGGGAGTCGTGTTGTGGGAGCACAGCATTCCGGTAAAACAAGTCCCACCAATCAAGTAGCTCAGGTTATAAATTATGCAAACCATGACCATCATCGAGTACCTTCTTATTTTACTCACCCTCAATATAGAGTGCATCTCAGGATTCAGCTTTTTTTTTTTTGCCCCCGCCCCCAGGTTTGTGACTACTTTATCATCAATTCATAATATTTTGCTCTAAATAAATTATTATATTGATTTCAAACTTACAGTAGCTATCTGCCTGCTTTCATAATATTTCCAACCATTTCATAAGCACAATAACACACTTTGAGGTTTGCGCTGTGCTGTCAGAATGTACTTCCAGGGATGGAAGGCACTGTGGTTGCAGTGTCATGCCACACTACTCGTTGAGCATGCATTTTTACAGCACAACATGCACCGCATTTTATCTTACTGCTTTCTTATTACACTGAAGAATTATATTTGAAGAGCACAAAAATAAGAGGCTGTATTTTCAAAGACTCAGATGTAGATGTTCAGGCATGCTCTGTCCACATCTGCACGAAACTGCTTGCGCCCAAGCAACTTACTCCTATTTTCAAGCACTGTCTGAAGCATGCATCAGTTGTTTCTATGCAAGTGCAGACTTTTCAGAAACAACTGAATCGGAGTTGCAGACACTGGTAGAGCAGTGCAAATGTAAATCTAAAAAGGTTCTGTTCTGAAAATGCTAGCCAAAGTGTTCATATAGTGCTTACCAATACAGTTTTAAGTACTGACAATTAAGTCAGCATTTCTGATAAGGAAAGCTGAGGATTTCAAGCTAGAGAAAACAAGTTCTTATTTTTTTATCAGCATAGTTTCTCTTGTGGTCATAGTACCCTTTACATTGTTGGAATTTCAATCACTTGAACTTGTTTTGACCTGCCATTAACTTAATTGCATCATGAAATCTGAATGCATTGACCCATAAAGTTACATCTTATGGAACAGTCACAAATCTTTTATTCTCTCCATGTCCACAAAAGCAATTTTTATCTTTTGGTCATGATCTGAAAACAATTACAGTTTTCTCCTCTCACTGTCTTAGTTTTCTCTCTCTCTCTCTCTCTCTCTCTCTCTCTCTCTCTCTCTCTCTCTCTCTCTCTCTGAATTTTATACACTACTTAAATTGGTCAGTTTTCTTAAGTCCCACTATCCTCCCAAAACAGCAGAAATTCACAACAGTCACTGTGATGGGGCCTCCAGGTTCTCCCAAACCTTCCTGCTATTGCTGTTTTACTCAGTAGTCTTTTCTTCTTGATTTCTGTGTCTGCTTCTCTCTGTCCTCAGCATCTTACTGTGACACCCCAGGGACCACAAGCCCCTACTGGCCAGTGGAATGATTCCCTCTGCTGAACTCCCAAACCCAAGTTCTCTGAATACATTCTTGATGTGCTGCTGCTATATTAGTGATCTATTTGCATCAGTAAGTCCACAGTGGGTCAATCCAATAGCATGGCTGCCACTGTTTGGAGAAGTGGGTCCATGCGTGCTCTCCAGAATCCCAAACTGATGTCGTTTGGAGGTCAGGAGTGGTGTTGTGTGGCGCTGTGGTGCATGGCTCCTGGTGTGGTACTGTGGTGCTTGGCTACTCTTGAGGGAGGGAGTGGGAAGCTTGGTATTGGAACAGTCTCTGTTAGCTGACCAAACAGTAGCATTAGAATTCACTTGGAAGACAGCTACTTATCTATTCTCCTACCCAGATTAAGGGTGCAGCCTATTGGGGACCTCAGTTGTTCAGGTTGCGATGGGGAACCCTCAGACAAAACCAGGAAAAATTACCATTTAGCAAAGTTATCAATGGACTGAAAGTCTTTTTCTGCCTGTAACATTCTCTGTTTCTATGTCCAGTCAATGGCAAGGCTGTATCAGACATCTGATGTTATTTTATCTAGCATATAAAAAGCTGTTGCATTCTGTCTGCTAGATTAGCAGAGGAAAACAAGTATTGTGTTGATCGATGGGTCCACATCACAGTGGTAAGTTGTGTCTTGCCACACAGATGGCCGTCAATTGAATCAGCTGATTTTTCAACTTATATAACATCTTGTTCAGGTATATTTTCTTCCTACATGGACACTTTTTTAAACATGATCTCCCTCTACTGGGTGTACTGGAAGACAAGTCTAAATGCATTTTCTAAGTGATTGAAGGCACGCCTGGTTGTGGGTTATTGCTTTCATTTATTGTAATGGCTCTGTGATGTCACCCTGAATTCTAGCCAATCAGCTCAAAGAGCCAACAGGCTCTATCTCATGATAGAAAAAAGAAAATTGTCAGAATTTATTCAAAGTTTTTTTTTCCCAATGTTTATATCCTTCCAACTATGCATACTGTATGAACATTATTACTTATTTTTTTAATTCTGTTTTTGGCTCCCAGAGTTACCAGGGATTTACTCATATGATCTCTGTGCAATCTCCCAGACCCCACAGTCTGGTGCCCCTGGGAGACTGTTTTGATACACATGGTGCCCCCCCAGAGGGCATGAGAGAGGAGGGGGTAGAATATGCTAATCTGGGAGTATCTGGAGAGAAAGAGAGAAACAGAAAGAGTGTGGGGGTGGGGGGAGAGAGAGAAAAGCCAGGAATCACACTGTTCGGCTGTGAGGGTTTTTTTTCCTTTGCTTTTTGGTTGCCCATGGTGATAAGGCTGTGCTATGACATCCATGGCATGCAAAACACCCTCACACATAATGCGTGACAACACCTGCTTCAACCTCCATCCCCGTATTGCTGTGACTCACTGACCCACCAACTCCTGGCCACCAGGACCCACTCTGCCCAGAGGAGGAAAGCTATCCACTGGACACTTAAACCTCTTCCCCCAGGTCAACTCTCCAGGTTATCTCCTGAACCTGGGTCATCAACATTACAAGCAGTAGCGTTACTGCTGTGCCAGTGGGACGGCCTTATTACTTAGGTCTTAAGAGATGGTAATAAGGAGCTGCTCTGGTGGTCTAATAGTTAAGATAGCTGCCTTCCATTCAAGGGAAAATGGGCTCCCTCTGGATCCCATGGTGTTAATCAGCAGTGGCAAGAGACAGAATAGCAGTCCCTTGGACACTTTCTTTACTCTGGGGAAGGGATCCTGCAGTCCTTGTGGAGCATCTGTTCCCATTGCATCCCAGGAGAAGGAGAGACATTCCATGGGAAAAGTCCTGCCCTCATACTCCCAATGTCAGACTTGGTCGGGTCTTGTTGATGGGAAGGTATGGAGGCACTAGCACCATGCCCTAATACAACATTGGGTATGGCATCATCATAAAGTCCTAGTCATGATGTCACAACAGTCTTCATCATCATACAATTGGCTGGGGAGCCATTTCCCCTTCTCCTGATCAATAGTCACTTGGTGCTAAGTAGTAGAAATGGCTATATTGGGAGGAACCAGCCAGGTTTCAATGGAGTACTCCAGCTTACTTGGTCAGGGAGCTATGATCTATGCTCAGTTCAGGATGTGTGGACTGATTGTCCCTTCAATGTAAGATACTCAGAGGCACTAGTGGAATCCTCTTGAGTTTGGTAAGGACTTTAGGAGGTGAGTGTATTATAGTGGAGAGTGTGGAGGGGTTGTGGGATAACAGATAGACCAGACACTGAACTTCAGCTTCAACACTCAATCTCTGTGAGATATTTATTCAGAATACAGGAAATACACTTCTGCAATGCCATATTCCTTCTTCAGTACATCAGTATGCAGCAACAGACTATGAATGTCCTTTCTCTGCACTTAGCTAGCACCTACAAACACTGATTTCTGATCTAAACATTTTTACTGAAACCCCTTCATCCTTATGAGGGCCTTGTTTGCTTGGGTAGTGGGGGCTCAAAAGAAAAAAAACAAGCTATAGACAAAGAACCTCAATGCAGAATCACTGAAAAAATGGTTACCCCAAAGGGCATTGGCAACAAATCAAGTTTCAAAGAAATACAACATCATACATTCTTCCATAATGCAAAGCATCATGGGATATATGCAAATCACCATGACATTTCAGACTTTGTTCAGTTTATAGCAATTTACATGCATTTTAAATAGCACAACTTACTAAATTTCTATAATAGTCACCTAGTACTTTTCACCATTATCAAAAACACCTAATGTCATGGTATTTTCAACATTTACAGGTTTCATAAACATAAGGTATATAGATCAAGGTATTTTATGATATAGTGCTATTACATACTAAATCCAACAATAATAAACACAACCTGTTTTACATACACTTGGAGGTCACCATAGTAACCTCCCTGTATGAGAACCTGAGAGGGAAAAGGAAAATTAAAGAGGACACTATAGCATAGTCAGAAAGGGGAAGGGAGGAGGGTGTCCATAGGTGGCCAACCTTATGGACTAGAAATTGTAAAGGATAGAATAGACTAAGAAATAGAGGAACTGTTGTAACAGATTTAAGAAAAGGTTGGTCATCAAGAGTGGCAAAAGCTCCCTGTCACAGAGAGAAAACTGGAAAATACATCCGGTATGTAGAATGATACAAAAAAGGAACTGGTAGTAAAGTTTGTTTTAGTAAACTGATTTTTTAATTGGATTTGTGAACCATGACTTGTCCTACGTCCTTCTTTGTCTTTGTAAAATTGTTTTTCATGGTAAAGGTAGTGTGAAGGGGAACACAAATCTTCCACCAAACATAAGACACAAAAAATGAAGTATCTAAATTCCTTCTTAATATTTTTTTTAGCTCCAAGTGGCCCTCTCAGTTGGACATCTGTCAGTTTCTACCAGAAGCCACCATACCATCCTTGGAGTTCCCATCAGTCTTGACTCCTGGGACCCAGAGCACCACACTCCATACACAGAACCCCCTAAGATGGCCCCATGAGGTAGATGCCTGCCTTCTACTCCAAGGTAGACATGGCCCTGAATCTGTTTGCTAGCTGCTGGGGCAAAGGAGCTCAAGTCCATCCCTGGAGCTGGGATAGCGGAGCACAAGATGGACATGTAAGGTGGAGAGAGTGCTACAATCAGCAGCCCATTTTCCCCTTTTTGTCTCTCTTTTTGAGAGTGGGTTATAATGATTCCATTGACTGTGGACAAAGCACTGTCCCTCCTCCATTTTGTGCTCAAAGCTCAGACTCAAGTAATCAACATCGGCAGCGACAGTACTGTCTCTGTGCTGATGGGCTGGCACTGAATGTTTTTTCTGATGAAAATGTCAGTGGTACTATGGACACAGTCCCCTTCTTGCCTGGACCTGCTGTTTAATAGTGACTGCTTGTTTTTTATCATGCACCTTTGCTATACTTTGTCACCAACATAACATCACCAGAGTCCCTCTTCAACTGGGAATTATCACCTGATGAATCACAGTATTTTTTTCATGATTTGTGCATTCTAATTAAGAACTTCTGTTGCAAGAATATTTGTTCAAAGCCTAATTCTTTTTTAATTACTCTACATTATTTTGATCTGATTCAGAAGCATATTTTCTGTGATACAGGAAGATTCTGCTGATAAGACCAGATTTGTAGCTATTTGCTCTAAGCATGTGTTCCAATAGCAGATGTGGTATATTTAGTAGCAACACTGTTCCCCTGAAAACAAAAAACAGACAAATTCCATGATCCTAATTAAATCCAGTTTCCACCTCTAAATGCAGTAAACACTGGTTATGTCATCACAATGTTTGGACTTTAGTTTATTATACAATATTTACTAGTTAGTGGTTATAAACTACTGCCAGTGAGTGCCCAACAGTTCCATAAACCACATATGCGGTTTATAGAGCTCCGTAAACCACATATGTGGTTTATAGAGCTCTGTAAACCACAGGCAGAACAGTACCGCAACATCACCAGAAAAAACACTGAACAAGTTGTTCTCACGCTGGACATTCACAAGCACTACACACTCGGTCACTCAGTGCAAGACAAGCTTGTCATCGGTGGTAACAGTTACCCTCGTAAAGCAGCAAAAAAGACAATTTAAAGCAAAAAACAATAAATATAAAAAATAATGCATGGAAAAGTGTGGTTCTATGGGGATTTTATGCACCTCCGAGGTGTTTGATGCCCATATAAACCCCTCGGGCTTTGCCCTCGGGGTTTATGGGACATCACACACCTTGGGGGTGCATAAAATCACCATACACCACACTTCTCCATGCATTATTCTATATTTAAACTTTGAGTTTATGTTTGTGCATATCATGGTCACATCCCACTGTAACAAGACAGAACTTCTGGTAGATAATTATTTTTATTATGTCCCTTTTTGGCAAGTATGGATTAGACGGAGATCCCCTTTACAATTTTTCAAGTGTCCCCCACAAAATTGTAGGGATCCCATTTCAGGAAACATCCTTCTTTTGGCATTGCAATAATGGATCAGTAAATATAATTCAAAGTTAATTTTGAAAAGAATAGAGCATCATTGCCCCTCCCATCCCTCTTGTTCCTCTAATCAAAGGTGTCACGCTAAAGTCATTGGGTCCAGGGACTCAAGTTCATGTTCAGAGTCCTGGAATCTTACTATGGGGTTAATATAGTCTTTGACTGCAAGACCTTTTTGTTTTCCCTGATGCAGTATGCTCTTACAAAACAATTTCACTGTACCGACAGCTAATACTATAGAATAATAGTACAGAGGCTTTTCCTTGATTGAACTTTCTTGACTGCAGTGCTTTGCCATCTCCCTGCCAGAATAAGAACTGAACTCACTACAGAAACACACCTGAGGCATTTTGCTGAAAGACTCTACAGCAGACATATTGTTATTGTAAATTTCTGCAAAGAGAATAAACATTTTGTTTCAGTGAGCTATATTACAGTGTAGGTAGTTAATACTGCACTATGCTACTCTATGCTACACTACAGAGTAGCCGACGGCTGTGACAGAATATTACAGATGTTTGTAGATAAGCTGTAAAACCAACTTCATTTCCTACTTGTTTTTGTTCATAATGATATGTGTTTTCAAACAAAATCTTATTTAATGTTTGTTGTAAGTAGTCTTCATTTTTACCCCACCCCCACCCCCAAATTATTACTATTACCGGTGAATGTCAACACAATAAAAACAGATACATGCATCTTATGAACCAGTATTTATGTAAGTAATAAGCCATGCCTAAGTGCACTGTGAGTCTTGAAGTGCTTGTACAGAGTGCCTTACACCCCTGGAGGTGCTGCTTACATATGATGGTACCATGTGAATAAATTTGAAAAATTAATTATTTATATAAAAGTAATAAGAAAACATATTTCAATAATTTTTTGTTTTGATATTAAAAATCAGTTTGTTTTCTCTAGTTCCACTAGGTGTTGTTTTCAGTTTCTACCACTAGATTGTGCTGCTAATTTTGAAAAAAAAATAGACTGTCTTGTTAGCATTAAAATAGTTTTTATTAGCTTAATTAAGTTTTTTTTTTATTTGTATGTGGCAGTTTGTGGGATGATTTGTACTAAAGAAGTACAGTTTAAATATTTGTAAAAGGTGATCCCTGGGTTTGTTTGCTCTGTAACAGCTAGCAAGAGGATGCGGGTGTGCTAAGGTTCTTGTGCAGTTCCATCTAAGGAAGCAGCTGGTTCAGCAGGACTGTTTGAGCTGTGTAGCATGCAGCTAGTGGATGGCAGAGATGAGCTTCTCTGGTCAGGGATAAGCCGCAACACTACCATATGCTGCCTGCCTGGTCACTCCACTACTGTATCTCAGGATTGGAAAGAACTGAGATACAGTGAAGAGGAAGTCTAGTGAGGGTGGGGTCCCAATGAGCTTCTTTTGAAAGGCATGCCTTTCCGCTATTTTTTGAGGGAGAACAGACATTCATTGGAAGCAATGCTTGCAGGTGTGGAGATAGCCTTGTGAATGGCAATAACCACAAATGAAATTGTCACTTGAGCTTTTAAAGGCCTTTTCATATAAAGTAAAAAAAAAAATTAAAACAAGGTGAAATCATAAATTTAACTGTAGATTTTCAATACTGTGTTATGTGGTGTAGTTTATGAAAAATTGAGGCAAGTGAGTATAGCTACGTGTTTTAACCAGCATGTCTGTCAGAATTTTTTGTAAAAAGATACTGGCATGCATATATACCTGAGAGCGCTGCACACTGGTTACCAGAAGAATTGCAAAGCCATGCATGCCTTTTTTTTTCCCTCTTCTTTGAAACCTAATGACTTCCTTTCTTTTTTGGACAATTGGATCACTAGGAATGCCCAACCCATTTTATAACATTTGTTTACATGTTGTGGACATTCAGTTGTCTAAGGAACAATAAAGAATGCTTTACAAAAATCAATATTTGCGATTATGCCTGTAAGCTTCAATCAATCAATCAATCAATCAAGTCTTTATTTAACCAGGCGTTCATCGTTGAGCAGAAGCTCATTTGCAAGATGGACCTGGGTGGAGCATGAACAATTGTATATACAGGTCAACACAGGTATTTACAAGGCAATACAGATAATACTCTTTACAGAGAGGAAGAAAAAGAAGATCATATGTACATAGAATTAAACAGATATTATACAGATTACACGGTATTTACATGCATAGAAGTGTCTATAGGAAGATAAAGCAGGTTATCTAAGGTTGCAGGAGGAAGTAACGGAAGAAAAAATAAAATAAAATATACACCAGGTAGAGGTGAAGGTAGGGGGATAGAGGGAGGAAGTAGGGAGAAAGGCTAGGAGGGCACGTGCACAGAAAGGAGTTGGTAAAGCTGGATGTAGAGAAGGTGGATGGAGAAAAGGAGTATGTGTGAGCCCCGGATTGAATGCTATAAAGTACGGGCATGGTAGGATGTCACAACCCAGGGTAGTGAGCTCTATCCGAGGTTGGGAAAGGAAGAATAAGGGGATGGATGGGCCTAGTGTTGATAAGACAGGGGATAAGAGAGAACAATTAGGCTGGTGAGGAGCAAGCTGGGGGTCAGTACTAAAATTGGGTCTAGCGTGGCTATATACCAGTACTGGGTCTGAGTGGGTGAAGCAGTTACATACTTTCTGATTGTATGGAAATAAAGCATCTTGAAAGCATTTATACCGATTAGAGTGCTTAATTTGAGGTTTTGTAGATCGTTCCATAAGGTAGGTAGACCTGACTTATGGCTGCCCTGCAAGTGGGATTTTGCTTTGGGTACTTTAAGCGTAATAGCTGAGTAACTTCTAACGTATTTCCCAATTATACTCAGGGAAGACAGCAGGAGATATAGTAAGGCAGCTTATTAGAGATGGCTCTATAGGTCCAGAGGCGGTGTTCTTGTGGCGCCTGAACTTTAGTGATGTCCATCCCACTGCCGCATATAGGGTGCAGTGATGTGTGTCAAGGGAGTCCGTTATAAACCTCAGTGCTCAATGGTAGAGTGTGTCCAGTTTAGCCATGTAAGAGTTGGGGCATTGGCTATAGAGGAAGTCAGCGTAATCAACCAATGATAGGAAAATGGATTGGACCAGCTGTTTCTTGGCATCTCTGGTGAGAAATTGGCTGATTCTAAAAAACAGTCCAAGCCTTTGCCGAAGTCGTTTTAGCAAGTCCTCGATATGTTCAATGAAGGAGAGTCTTTGGTCTATCCAAACTCCCAGATATTTGAATTTTGTAACAAATTCTAGTTTTTCACCTAGAACTGTGGTAATTTGGGGAACTGTCCCACTGGACACAGGGTTAGCTGTATGGATAAAAGGACAGAGGACCATCGCTTTAGTTTTTTGGGCATTAAGGAGTAGCTTTTTTTGGAGGAGTTGGCTTTGCAAAAGGTTGAATTCTGACTGTAGGTCATTGCAGGCAGCTTCAGGTGTTGGGCGACTCACGTGAGAACTGTATCACCTGCAAACAGATGGATGTTGGCTTTTTATACAGTAGTTGATGTTATTAATGTAGATTGCAAAAAGTAAGGGCCTAATATAGAACCTGAGGTACCCCTCTTTGCAGAGTTTTTAAGGGGACAGGCCTCTTCGCTTTAACTTGTTGAAGGCGCCCTGTAAGATAGTCAGTGAACCAACGCAGAGAGGAGGGGTCCACACCTATGGTTTGAAGGGCGGAGAGGAGCAGACTATGGTCGACAGTGTCGAAAGCCTTGCTTAGATCAAGGAAAACAGCACAAATAAAGTTTTTGCTCTCAAGATTATGCTGACAGTCATTAGTAACTTTGGCGAGGGCTGAGATAGTGCTATGTTTAGCTCTGAATCCGGACTGCATAGGATTTAGCAGTTCCCTAGACTCAAGGTGAGTCCTCAGCTGTGCATTTACAATTTTCTCTAGGAGCTTGGACAGGACCGGAAGGAGGGAAATTGGCCTGTAGTTATTGAGATCGCCATGGTCACCTGATTTGAACAGTGGTATGACATGTGCTGTCTTCCATATAGGTGGTAAGGTGCCCTGAGACAGGGATAAGTTAAAAAGGTGGGTGACGGGTATCGCTAGTATGTGGTAGGCAATTTTTAGGAAGTAAGGGTCAAGGGAGTCAGCCCCAGCACTTTTTCTAGTATCCAACTGAAGCAAGAGATCCTCTACCTCTTTCAGTGTGGCAGGTTGAAGTGAGAAAGGCGGCGAAGCTATCGGAGTTTCAGGCAGTTGGCTGGCAGTCTGGGAGCGAAGTATGTTTGCAGGGGAGTTATCAAATGCCATGCCTGCAGTAGCAAAGTGGTTATTGAATGCGTCAAGTATATCCATCTTTTCGGTTATAGTCAAGTTGCCAGAGGTAATCTTGGTCGGGAGTGAATTTCCTGGGGAGTGGCCTAGCAGATCACTGATTGTGTTCCAGAGCTTGATTGGGCTCTTTGTGGCAGAGTCGAGTTCGGATTTGAAGAAGGTGGTCTTCGATTCTCTGATTGTTTTGGTACATAAATTTCGTAGTCTCCTGAACTGGTTCCAATCCTCTGCAGTGTTCAGTCTGCGTGCTTTTTTCCAGAGCTTATCTCTTTCTAGAAGCAAGGACTTGATCTGAGGGGTGAACCATTTACAGGTTTTGGTCCTAGTTCGAACTTTAATAAGGGAGCATACTTATTAAGGGCCCTTGATAGAATGTTGTGGAAGATACTGTAAGCTGACGTAATCATTTTGGCCAGGTAGAAATCTTGCCACTCAGGGGAGTACTTAAGCTCGTTTAGGTAGGCATGTTCATTGAAGTTGCGCCTGGATCTCTTCATAGAGAACTTGCTGATGGGTGCTGGGTTGTTGGTGGATCTTACTCCCGCAATAAAACAATGGTCACTGGCGTCTGAGAAGAAGACATCAGTGTGGGAGAAGAGATGAGGTTTGCTCACCATTAGCACATCCAAAAGTGTACTTTTACTGGGGTTCTTCATGTTTTGGCGTGTTGATTCAGTAATAAGTTGCATCAGCCCATGTTCATCACAGAAGGATGCAAGGGGGGCAGCTGTGTTAGAGAGCCAGTCAAAGTTGAGGTCTCCTAAAATAATAGTTTCTGGCAGCCCCTGTCCCAACTTGTCACTTAGATATGACACAGGCAGACGGTGGTCTGTAGCATCCTATTACGCAGAGTGCAGTAGTCTGTGTAATTTCCACTTTGAGAATTAGGCATTCGAATTTGCTGGCGACAGATGCCGAGGATAAGCAGGAGGCAGAAAATTTGTCTTTAACGTAGATAGCTACCCCTCCTCCTCTGGCATGCCTATCAGCTCTGAACAAGGCATAGTTAGGTATGTTTACTTCTCTATCAGTGGTGCTGGGTCTAAGCCAAGTTTCGGAAATCACAAGTATGTCAGGAGAGGTATGATTTACCCAGGTTTGTATTAAGGTTATCTTTTTAAGGAAGCTACATACGTTAATATGCAAGAAGCTTATTCCTTTTAAATTTGCTAGTTCTGCTGGCAAAGCAATAGCTTCTGGGGGGCCAGGGTTGAGTTCTACGTTGCCTGAACAAAGCAGGAGGATAAGTAGGGTTTTTCTAAGAGCACTAATTGTAAGCTTGTAATTCCTGCCTTTCTCCCTCTAGTAGATCTGATGTTTTAGGGACTGGAAAGTAGCCACCATAGAAGAGCTGATCTGTTGTAGCAAGAGCTAGTACCCTCTCACCAATAGGCGGGAGGAGATAGAAGTCTGTGTGGTGGGAGGTGGACCTTGTGGTGGGGAGTTATAAGTACTACTGGTATGTGTGGTCCAAGAGCAGGGTTCGAGGTATTGGTATTTGGAATCACGGAGGCAATTAAAGGATAAGTTGCTATGTGGTATACAGCACAAGGTGCCTTGTAGACCAAACATGATGGTAGTTCAGGTGTCCAATGCTGGGCAGCTGGTATCAGCAGAAGAAGGGGCAGTAAAAAGAGCCATATAGGGCCCGACATGACGGTACCTCAAAAAGGAGCCACTCAATTAGCCCAGGGGCCAGTGGGGTTGCTGGATTAATGCAGCTTATCAGTAGCTTTCTGATCCAGGTTGACCCAAATTTGATAGCATGAAAGATATTTAGTGGTGAAGGCACAGCCAAGGAGAGCCTATGCATTTTAGTATGGCGAGACCCTGAGAGTTGGATCCCGTAGGCTGGATAGAGAAGAGGGGGATCACGAGCTAAGTCTCTATTGGTGGGGCACTGTGCCAGGGGACGTGGACTAATATTTTGGCAGGAGCTACTGTATTTAATAATCAGCGGAGGTGGGGAGGGGGGCGGTCGAAAAAGTTGCGGCAGTTGCCGTACCTTGTAGGGCCTTGGGTCCATGTCTGCGGTCTCGAGCATCGGCTAGAGGGGCGCCGACCGCCCGGTAGCCGGGAATCCCGTGGCTTAGGAGCTGGGAGCCTGGGCAACAGTTTCTCGGCTGAGGGAGAGAAGGAGAGTGAGGGTTAATAAAGTGGATTCACATAAAGGGTTAGACAGAACAGCGGGGAGTCCAAAATTTGCAGAACAAAAGGACGTGTATGGTACCAGTAATGCCAAAAGAGGTAGTGACGAGTAGTAGTAGGTGGTTGCACCCCAAGGTAGTTTGTTTGGTGTTGCTGGCCTGCTTAACTGCAAGCTGGTTTATAGTTGAAAGGGTATATAGTCGAATTAGGGTGAGGTCCCTAACAATAGGGCAGGTAGAGCAGTAATTGAGAGGAGTTAGATGGAGTGGCTGGAGAAAAGGTTGAGAGGAAATGTGGGATCCTGTGGGTGGGACTGCTTTAAAAAGGGGCGGTAAGAAAGTGGGTCAAGTCAGGTATTGAAGACAGGGAGGCCAATAGCATGAAAATGTGCAGCAGTGGAGTGACCAATCTGCAGCTAGGCTGAGGAAGGGGTGGAGTAAGGGTCTATTTAATACTGTGAGGAGGAGGGGAGGGGGAGTGGGTGAAAAAATTCAGTCCAGAACAAAGCACAGAAAGAGATTTCCCTGAGACCAGGAAGCACCAGGCGTTGGAAAATCAGCCAAGGAGTACAGCTGCCAGTCAGTGCCTGGTTCCTCCACTGGGCATCCAGTCAAAACAGTGGCATTCAAAACCACAAGTTTCGGAGGTCCAGTGCATACCTGAATCTGTCCGGGGGTCAGTCGGGTGGTCTGTTAGCTGTGGCCTGCTCGGAGAGAGCCAAGGCCACAGGAGCAGCTTGGGAAGCCCACACATGGGCTGTCTGAATCTGTCCGGGGGTCAGTCGGGTGGTCTGTTAGCTGTGACCTGCTCGGAGAGAGCCAAGGCCACAGGAGCAGCTTGGGAAGCCCACAGATGGGCTGTCTGAATCTGTCCGGGGTCAGTCGGGTGGTCTGTTAGCTGTGGCCTGCTCGGAGAGAGCCAAGGCCACAGGAGCAGCTTGGGAAGCCCACAGATGGGCTGTCTGAATCTGTCCGGGGGTCAGTCGGGTGGTCTGTTAGCTGTGGCCTGCTCAGAAAGAGCCAAGGCCACAGGAGCAGCTTTGGAAGCCCACAGATGGGCTGTCTGAATCTTTCCGGGGTCAGTCGGGTGGTCTGTTAGCTGTGGCCTGCTCGGAGAGAGCCAAGGCCACAGGAGCAGCTTGGGAAGCCCACAGATGGGCTGTCTGAATCTGTCCGGGGGTCAATCGGGTGGTCTGTTAGCTGTGGCCTGCTCAGAAAGAGCCAAGGCCACAGGAGCAGCTTGGGAAGCCCACAGATGGGCTCTCTGAGTCTGTCCGGGGGTCAGTCAGGTGGTCTGTTAGCTGTGGCCTGCTCGGAGAGAGCCAAGGCCACAGGAGCAGCTTGGGAAGCCCACAGATGGGCTGTCTGAATCTGTCCGGGGGTCAGTCAGGTGGTCTGTTAGCTGTGGCCTGCTCGGAGAGAGCCAAGGCCACAGGAGCAGCTTGGGAAGCCCACAGATGGGCTGTCAGAGCTTCCATCAGTATAAACAAAAAAGTAAGAAATGATGTTAGTTTGAAAGGGTTTTCTAAAATACTTTGTTGCATTCTTTGTGACATATACAGCATCAGGTGCATATAAACTCTGCAGCATAGCATGATGTGGCATGGTTCAGTGTCACTTACCGTATACTGTATGTACATTATAAATCACTTACATGAGTTCAAACAAACAGCACAGAGTCACTGTGCAACTTTACCTATATACTGTGCTCTCTATTGCAGGAACATTAGGAGCGGAGCATTTCACTTTACAGGCAGGTGGAGAGTGGCTTCAAATAACTGTTAAAATAAAAAAAGTACTTACAACGATATGTCACTTTAGCATTCTTGAGTGATTTATAAAACCTTAACAGGGTCTCCATAGGGTGTCTCTTAAGGTATGAGAGACCGCTCAGGAAGCCTGGGCAGCCAGACCAATCAACATTTCTTCATGGTTCTCTCACCCAAATATCATGCTTGGGATCTCACATATCATAAAATACACCCTGTTGAGGCCTTATTAATTTACAGTATAGTAGACTCTCTCAACGAAAGGGAGAGCTCACTGTCTCTATAGCATTGCTACAGTGTGTTAAGAAACAGCATACCATTAAACTGTTCCTTATTAGCTCAACAGGAGAACACACATGTCAAGAAAGCCTTCCAGGTTTACAGTCTCCAGAATATTAAACAGCACAAATTTGTGGCAGGGAGTTACTGTCAGACAAACCTGATCATTTTCTTTGATCGGGTGGTGAGGGAATTGAATAGGGTCCATGCTGTGGATTTGCTCTATTTCGACTTTGGCAAGGCGTTTTTGACTCGGTGCCCCACAGATGCTTGCTGAAGAAGATGGAGGATCTCGGTGTGGCTAAGGACATAGTGAGCACGGTAGGAAACAGGCCAAAGGGTAGGCAGCAGAGTGTTGTGTTCAACAGGGTCAAATCAGAGGAGAGAAAGGTCACAAGCGGGGTGCCACAGGGTTCTGTCCTGGGCCTAGTCCTCTTCAATATGTTCATCAGTGACTTTAGAGAGGGTATCCAAGGCAGGCTGTGTCTCTTCACAGATGACACTAAGCTCTGTGACAGGGTAGATAGCAATAAGGGAATCAGAAAAATGCAAAGTAACTTAGAAAGCTAGAGGGGTGGTCTAATCCTTGATAGCTGAAATTCAATGCCAAAAAGTATAAAGTAATGCACCTAGGGAATAAGAACCCTAGGAGAGAGTACTGTATGGGTGTGATATGATTTAATACTATGGCTGATTTAGTACTACTGCTGAGGAACATGACCTATGAGTTATCAGTGACACCCTCAAGGAATTGAACCAGTGCAACAAGGACTATGGTAAGACAAATAGGATGACGGGGTGTATAGGAAGAGGTATTGATAGCAGGAGGAAAGAAGTATTGCTACCCTTTCTACAGCTTTAATGAGGCTGCACCTGGAGTACTGCTCCCAGTTCTGGAGCTCTCACTTTAGGAAGGATAGGAACAGACTAAAGACAGTGCAGTGCAGGCTGACAAAAATGATTCTGGTCCAACAGGGTAGATTTTACAAGGAGCACCTCAAGGCACTGAACATACACTCACTGGAGACTATAGAGACCTTCAAGTTCCCAAATGGAACAGACAAGGAGAACTGTGAGGAACATTTTAACTTGAATGCTAGTTCAAGGTTACAGGGCCATGAATGGAAACTGATAGGAGGGAGGTTCATGTGGGATATGAGGAAGTATAATTTTACAGAAAGGGTGGTGGAGTCATGGAACAGTCTGCCAGCTGAGGTGATGGGCACTAAAACAGTCGCTGGTTTCAAGTACAGTTGAGATAGAGTGAAGGGTATAGTAGTCACTCAAGATGACAGAACTGGGAAGCAGAATGGGGGTGGATGGGGGGAGCATTCAGATCCTGGAAGTACATTAGGTCCCAGGGTTAGATAGGGAATTCAGGCAGACTGGATGGATCCTTGGTCTTTTTCTGCTGTTATTGCCTATGTTTCTATGTTAAACGATCAAACTGTTTAGAGAATAGGAACTTCCTTACTCTTGTGAAGTAGCACTGGATATTTATTAGACTCTACTTATTCATTGTGATGGCAGTAATGGAGTGATTTATTGCCTCATCAGTCTCAAAATAAAATGAGCGGGAAGTAACCTGACCACAGTTGAGTTTCTGTCCAACTTGTTCAAGCTGTTCATATGGCAAACAGAACCTCACGTCTCAGTCACATCATTGTGCCTTTTGTAAAACTTTTTTTCCTCCTTTGGTGTTTTTGATGCCATGTGGTTAGGTTTTACATGGGCACCCCTGTACTACATGAGCTTTTTCTCAATGGTTTCCCTTAGCTGCAGTGTGGTATTATTTTTTCCCAAATGCCAAATATTTTTAGACAATACACTTTTTTTCTACTGGTCCAGTTTGCTGAATGTCTAGAGCTATTTATACCACGCGTGTAGCTAATGGAAACACACATGTTTTTAGTTAACATACTGTAATCAAAAACATGCATGACATCCATTTTTCACTGGAAAACTGTGGCAACACTAGAATGGTGAGGAGAATGGCAGTCTTTCTAACTCTTTTTTCTTCCTAAAACATCCAGGCCACTACCTTCTTAAAGCTATGGCAGTTCACTGGTGGATGATTGTTACACAGGTCATTCCTCAGTAAACAGCCTATTAGCTAAAAAAAACAGACAATGGTGTTTTAAAGAATAAATACAGGGGGTGACTGAAATATAGCATTGGGTGAGCCTTGCCTTACCTGTCTAGTTGAATCAGGAGCAGCACTTATAACAAAAACTTGGACCCTGTCTCCCAAGATGTACATACAAGTGCCTGCCCTCCTTCACCATGATTTAAACTACTAGAATCTTCACTACCAAAAATCAAAGAGAATCAAACCAATTTCACATCCTAGAATTCAGTGCTTACATCCCCTGAAGGACATTTGAAATGACTGGGATGGAGGTGCTTTGCCCCTGTTGTTGTTCTTTGGAGCAAAGCAATGTATATGTTATGATAAGAAGCATGTTACATTAATGGAAAAGGCAAGGGGGCACTGTGTTAGCATGTGGACTGGAAAGAGGACAAAGAGGGTATGTAGAATGCAAGCTTGAGAGCAGAAAATGGAAAATAAAGCTAGAAACATTTTCTTATTTTTGCTAGGTAACACTTTTATTCTAGTTACACTAAACATTGAAAACCTAATATTTACAAACTATTCAGCTATACAGAACATCCATCTATCCAGCTGTCTGTCTGTCTTTCTTGCTATCTAGCTATGATAGATAGATAGAAAGATAGACAGACAGATCTATGATAGATAGATAGATAGATAGATAGATAGATAGATAGATAGATAGACAGACAGACAGACAAGCAAACAGGCATATACATATCTGAAATATACAGTGACCTGGCTCAATATATACAGATGAATTATCTTTATGTGTCAGGGGAGTTGGACCACTGAATGACGAATGATGGAGCCATGAGTGAGTTATGAAAGTTTTATGCTCTCACATGTGTTAATTAATTTTATGCAACCCCCTGCACAGGAGCAGTATCCCGTTCACTGCACTAATCCTATAACCCCTCCTCTACCTCTCTCCTGCCCTCCCATATACCCCCTCCTACCCCGCACACCCCTTTTCTACTACCCACTACCGCCTCTCTCTCCTCACTCACTCCACCTCCCAGTGCAAGATACTGCTTAGTACTTTTTGGGTTGCTATGTTTTATATACAGTTGTGTCATGAATAACTTTGTATCCATACTGGAATGAATATGTACCCTGTATTAGGCATGTGCATGTTGTCAGGTGTTGCAAAGTGGGGCATAAATGGATAAGAAGCTTTGACCTTCTTACTTGCTAGATGCACTATTGTGTTTATGTATCATCTGTATAACCGCCATTGTATTGGTAATGTCACTATTGTGTTTATGTATTGTCTGTATTACCGCCATTGCATTGGTAATGTCCTCCATGTCTTCCAGGGCCATCTTGTAAATGATCCTGCTCAAAGGTGTATAGCCTGGTTAAATAAAGTTTGATTGATTGATTGATTGAATTAACTGTGTACTTTGAGTCAGACCATTACATATTTGATTTACACAACAGTTTACTAGACTTAGTAAAGAGATTTTAGCCATATTGGTCCTTGGAAAACAGGAGTCACTGGAAAATGTGATACCTTTTACTGGACCAGCATATGCCTTGCACACAGATGATATAATATACATGCTTTTGGGTTCCCCACATGTCCCTTCTTCAGGTGAATAGCAAACTTTGCAAAATAAGCAACATTTATATACACTATGAGGCATGTTTTCAAAATAATTACAGGATAGTGAAAAGGCTTAAAAGGAAGGGTAAGAAGAATTTAACAGGACGGATGGGTGGGTGGGCAATGAATAGGGACAGGTCTATAGCAGTGAAGGAATAATGAGCAGAAGGGCTAAGATGTTCGTAACAGAGGCTGAATGGATTCTTTGAAGTGTGAGTTTGAAAAGTATTCTGACAGGAACACAGAATAGTAAACACCTGAAATACACAGAATTGGGAAGTCACAGAAAGAAAAAAAAATTTATAAAAAGTAACCTACAGTTTTACAGTTATCCATAGTGTGTCTTAAATCCAACGTCCCAATTGAGCCTGTTATAGTTCGAAATAAATTGTTTGATATATTTTAATTTCCATGTATTTCTCTCTGTGTTTCTGAAGTTGCCTCTTAGTATTAGGATAGACAGGTCTGGTAGGAAAAAATGTTGTTCTACTGGTGTGCTGGCAATCTGGCTTACTATTACATGTCGGTGGTGGTTCATCCTGGTTTACAGTGGTGTCCCTGGTTAGCATCCATTTGTGCACTTATTTGCACTTAATTAGGTAAACCACATTGCTTGATTGACGTGTAGGATCCATTTATTTTTATTGTGCTGTTCTGGCCTGTTTTGATGGTGAACTATGTGCATACTGAATGTGGGTGCAGGATTTCCATTGTGCATTGCAGGGGAGGTCACGTCAAATGAATCTGATAGATTTATTTGACATGGTGACCAAAGAACTAGATCAGGGTGGAGCGGTGGACATGGCCTACCTAGATTTCAGTAAGGCATTCAACACTGTTCCACATAGGAGACTAGTAAGCAAGCTGGATAGCTTAGGAGTGGGTCCAAAGGTGAAAAACTAGGTAAAAAATTTCTTAGGGGATAGGCAAAAGAGGGTGGTGGTAAACAGAGTTCACTCCAAAGGAAGGGAGGGTGACCAATGGAGTGTATCAGGGATCAGTGTTGGGACTAGTCTTCTTTAATGTTTTTATAAGCAACATTGCAGAGGATCTGAAAGGAAAGGTCTTACTCTTTATAGATGACACCATAATCTGCAATAGGGTGGACACTCCGTGGGGTGGAAAGGATAAGCAGAGACCTGAGAAAACTAGAGGAGCAATCAAGGGTATGGCAGTTGGGTCTAATGTGAAAATATGTAAAATAATGCACTTAGGGCTCTGAAACCCAGAGGTGGAATACAAAATGGGTGGAGTGGTACTGATGATCACCAAGCAGGAAAGAGACCTGGGGGTAGTCATATCAGGTGACCTAATGTGGCCAGGCAGTGCAACAATGCAGTAGGGAGGGCAAGTGGGATGCTGGGGTGCATAGGGAGGGGTATCGCCATCAGAAAGATGGAAGAGGTGTTGCCTCTCTGTAGCTTGCTGGTGAGCCCCCACCTACAGTATTGTGTCCAGTTCTGGAGACCACAGCTCCAGAAGGACATAGAGGGCAACTAAAATGGTGCAGGGTCTGCTTCAAAAGGAGGAGAGACTAAAGGACCTCAATATTTACACCCTGGAACAGAGGAAGGGAGACAGGAGATATGATGGAGACCTTTAAATACCTCACAGGATTAAATAAGGTACAGGAGGGAAGTATTTTTCAGAAAAAAAGGCATTCCAGAACAAGGGGGGATGCTATGAAGCTGGAGGGGGGTAGATTCAAGAGAGATGTCAGGAAGCACTTCTTCACAGCAACAGAGGCGAATTCTTGGAACAGCCTTCCAGTGGAGGTAGTGGGGCTCAAGAATGCATAGGATAAGCACAAAGGAATCATAGTGGAAAGGAAATGAGGGGAAGGAGAAAGAGCTATAGATCAGACATGGGCAGATGTAATAATGTAGGAAGGGAGAAATGGGCAGACTGGATGGGCCAAGTGGTCCTTATGTGCCACCAGATTTTATGTTTCTATGTTTCTATGCTGCATAGGGTTGTTCTTCTCATTCCATGGTTATTTTGATCTGTTGGGAGTTTGCTATGAAGTTTTGTGTTAGAAAGGTTAGGATGCTGCCTGTAAGCAATGACAGGTGGTTCGGGAAAATGTCTCTTAAGTCTTTCATCTTCACTCAGTATTGGCTGTAGTACTTTAATCATTTGTTGAAGGGGTGTGAGCATGGAGCTGTATATGTAAAAACTAGGGATGTGATCAGTTTGATTTTTTTTTGCCTGTATTCCAGTAGATTTTTCCTGTCATATTTGTATAGCATGTTCATCATTTATTTTGAAGCAATGCATCACAGTGTATTTGAATACAGCTTATTTTGCTTAACTTGGTGTTCACCTGAAGAAGATATCTGTGGGGCCATAAATTGTTGTTTACCTAAAGAAGGTACCCGTGGGGCATATGCCATCACTATGGTGAGAATTTTACAGCGACTGACACTACAGCGACAACAGCAACAGATCACTGTAGTGTGGACGCGGGACCCCTGCACTGCATTCTGGAGGTCTTGCACCCCCTTCCTGAATCAGCTCTGACTCAGAATTGATTACTTTAGTTATGGGGGTGTGGGGGGTTTGTGGGGCAAACCCCCCGAAGAAAACACAGTCTAAAGTGATCAACTTTATGCTGACTACAAATGCGGGTGACATAAAGGTGCCGCTGTAACATCGATCGACAATGAATTTGTTGACCAACTGTCAAGGATCCCCTTGTGGGGCCCCAAAAGCTTGTGTACCCTACCTTCTTTGTACAAGACATATCTTGGTCTACTAAAAGGTATCAAATTATCCAGTGACTCGAGGTTACTAGACTTCACTTTTAAATATGGTGCTTGTGAGAAAATTTTACTATTTCACGTTGATTTCAGCTGCTGGCTTCAGTGCTGCCACAGAGGTATTTTGATGTCAATAGCATTTGGAAAGCTGCTTTCTGATTGGATTAGCATTCTACTGTTGATGTGCCTAGCCTTCAAGACACCATTTGTGACTTACCTAACCTTCAAGATTTCATCGTACTGTGAGGCTAGATACAAAGGTATTACTTGTTACATTGCCATTTTTATCTCCGGTGGTTTCATATTTATATATTACATGGTTGGGCCCTCATCCCCATAGAAAATGCAATCATATATTTCCCTATCACAGTACCCAATTGGCACATACTGTATGAAAAAAACTATCGGTGTATATGAAAAAAATAATTAACACATTTGAAACCAGCCAACTAATAATACGGTGTTAGTGGGTTATTAACACCTTAATAACACATTAATACTTAATGTACTACCAACTGCCCTATTTACACACTCAGAAACACCTGTAACAAGCACCCAAACAACACATGTAACAATCATCTTACTACAACATTTAACAGCCACGTAATAGCACATATAACAATCCCCTAATTAGTCCTCTAATAAACAGAGTCAACAGTACCAACACCCTCTTGAAGTGCAACCCCTAAAACAGCAGCTCACACCCTGAGGAAAAAATGTGCCTAACCAAACAACACACTACAGCAGCTCCCTTCTACATTACCCCCACCCCCCACAGCATGTCCCCCAAGCAACCAGAACTCACTTTACCCGCCAAACCCTCTTTGCTGCTCCAGGCCAGCCCACCCTTTATCTCCAGGATCCTCATCATCATGAACTACCGCTCCAACCCCACAGCTTTACATGCCAGCTCAAAGCTTTACATGACAGCTCTCACACGAATCTCCTCAATGTATGCTGGCAGGCAAAGCCACCATGCTGGGCAAGGGTGTGTCTTAGCAGCCTTGAAGATGGCAGCTTGATTCCCTCAGATCTAATTATCTTCACTAACGTCCATCAAAATCCACCTGGACTAGTTTAAAATATCAGATATTTTTGGAGCCTACCAGTAATTAGTTACACTCTGGGCCTGCTGTTTGAGTTTTGTCTGTCTTGGTGATCTGATCAGAGATATTCAACGTTGTTCAGTTCCCACTCTGTAGCTCTGGGATACCTTTAGTACTTTGCAGGCATGACATCTCTCAGTGCTGTGGGTCCACTCAAGCTGGCAGAGGACCTGCAAGAAATTAGATCAAATGTTTAGTCTGCTATTATCTGAAATTGGGGAGCTCAAAGACAACAACTACAAAATCAGCCAGGACATTCTCTCCCAATCTCAAAGACTGACCCAGAATGAACAGCAACTCTTCCCTCAAAGTGACTGCAGTGCATCACCTTTCAACCCACCTCCATGAACAGGACAGGACAATATGTCAGTTTATGGCTGGTGGACTTTCCAGAGGGGGGTCATGGGCAAAGACATTACTGCATTTCACCAAAATATCTTACCACTCCTGCTCAGACATCAGTGGCCAGTCCCACTGGAGATCCAAAGGTCACACAGATCCTTGACCGCCTCCCAGACACAGGCAGCAACCTTGACCTATCTTAGTTAAATTCCTATGATTCCTGATTAAATAGAGAATTATGTAGCTGGCATGTGAAAGGGGGACTCTGACCTGGCAAAGCCACAACATCCATGTTTTCCTGGGCTTTTCTCCTGCTCTCACAGAATGATGTAAAGCATACACCAGGGACCAGCATGCACTTATGCCTCTCCAGATAAAGTACAGCCTTCCATATCCAGCAACCCTCTGAAATACAAGCAATGGGTTATTGCACTCCTTCTCATTCCCAGAAGTGGTTGAAGATTTTATTTGCCAGTCCTTACCCAAAGCAAACCTCTCAGACCCTGTAGGCCTGAAGAGGCCTATGGGATGGACACCATGCCAAACCCTACACTGTACAAACCTGGAAGAATAGAAGGACCCCCAGTTCCCTAGCCAGAAGTTCCTGAAGAGGACACTTGGATTCCAGCATTTTGCAGAAAAGGCAGAGTCTTGTCTAAGAAAAAAGGGAAATAAGCTGCTCACAAGACTCTTGTCTCCACAACCACAGCAGAGAACACAAGGTCTCATTGGAGAGCTCCGACACTGAGCCCTCAGGCAGCTGCTTCGCCCCTTTGTGTCAACAGGCTGCCAGCACCAGGACAGAACCTCAGCCACAGAGAAAGCCTACAACTCCAGCTTGGGACAATCCAGCTTTGAAAGCAACCATGTCGATATTAACAGCCATCATGCCCAGAACTTACCCCCTTTCTCTGAGCACTCACCCATGCTCCAAAGACTGGCATCTCTGAACATATACAGCAACAGCAGCTGGCACTCCACCAATGACCACCGCAATTACTCCAGGCAATGGCTGAACTGAGCTGTGCTCAAACTTTATACCAGTTCTGTTCTTGGAAGCAGCCTTCCCCACCTCCCTGCTATGTCTCCTGAGAAATCCCTGCACTGCGTCAATTAAGACCTGCTCCACCCTAAAATGTACTTAAAGGGGCCAAACTATTTTTTGTGTATACCCACCATCCTTTACTGTTGTACAGACAAGGCAACATCTATTCTGTTTTAAGACTAGCAACCGACTAATATTCTGACTTCTAACTGAACCCTGTCTTTACTTTTAGGTGACATTCATGGAGGCTCATTACACTGTTTTGGTTTCAGATGTAGAACACTCCTAAGCTCTGCCAATCCATGCTGTTATGTACTTTATTGGACTGGTGCCCGAACATGGGAGGAGGTTAAGCTATATATCTCACTTGACTTTCACAGGATTTACACTATTAAATGTATGGTTAATGTCTGATGGGCCTCCATGATGCTTCATGCTCTGTATGGCCATTGTACCCATGTCATACAGTATATAGCTGAAGAGCCTCTCCTTCTTCAAACCTCTGTGATAGTGCAACATGGCACAAAGCCATGAGGCACAACCTCAGTGGAAACTCTCAGAAACTGCCCTTGCCCCTTTCACCTACAGTACATTGTTCACTCAATACAGTGGTACTCGTCTAGATAACATAATGACAAGGAAGGGCTATTTTTAATCTATTGCCTTACTGGGCAATTTTCTCAGCAGTTAAAGCCCTTATTCAGGAGGGTAAAAATGTATATCTTATTTGTCTCTCATGTTCTGAAAGGTTGTTTGATGCTTAGTGAATATTCGGCCACATGTGACACTTTGTACCCTTTATGGCTATTTATTCCCATGGCATATTTTCCTTTCAGGCTTCTCCTCCTTCACTGAGCTCATAGACCATTTTGGTTGCCTCCTCCAATGGCCGCCAATCCTTGTGCAGACACACCATGCAGCAAACCTCTGTGACAATACAGAGTGGTGCAAAAGTCATGAGGTACAGCCTTCACAGACACTCAGTAACTGCGTTCACCCCTTTCATGTGCAGTACGCTGGTCACGGGATACTGCAATCCTTGTCAGATAGCATACTGCCATGTAGGAGTAATTTCTAATCAATGGCCTTACCAGGCCACTTTCTCATCATGCTAATCCCTTACATTTTCCTATTCCTGGCTCTGACACCATTGCCCTTTACCCCAATTTCACTACCCAGCGTTATAGAGAATACCATTATAAACCTTCCCTGGCAAATGCTCAGAGTGCTATAATTGAGGAGTTCACTGGTGCCTGCCCTTAAGACCCTGCAGCTGGACTTGGTGCTGCCTTCTTCCTTTTCCACCAGTGCCCTCTGGGAAGGAGCCAATGATCTTCATCGAAGATATCTCTTTCAGCAGGTCATGCCTATCGAACTTAGCTATCAGGTGCTAGGATCCCATGGAAGCCTTTTTCTGTAACAAGCTCACTGCACTCCTCGGCGTACAACATCATGTGTCGTATAAAGACATAGGCAGCCCAGCTCCCTCTTCGGTTCTTTCCCACCATCACCTGACTTGCATGGTCTCCTGCAGAAGTCTCTTCATTCAGTTGACTGCCATTTTTCCCTTTACCTTTCATTTTCTTTATTGCTGAAGAAGATGGAAGTTCTAGGTGTGGCTAAGGACATAGTGAGCAGGGTAGGAAACTGGTTAAAGGGTAGGCAGACGAGGGTTGTGTTCAACACGGTCAAATCAGAGGAGAGAAAGGTCACAAGCGGGATACCACAGGGTTCTGTCCTGGGCCCAGTCCTCTTCAATACGTTCATCAGTGACATTAGAGAGGGTATCCAGGGCAGGCTGTGTCTCTTCACAGATGACACTAAGCTCTGTGACAGGGTGGATAGCAACAAGGGAATCAGGAAAATGCAAAGTAACGTAGAAAGCTAGAGGGGTGGTCTAAGCTTTGGTAGTTGAAATCAATGCCAAAAAGTATAAAGTAATGCACCTAGGGAATAAGAACCCTAGGACAGAGTACTGTATGGGTGTGATATGATTTAGTCCTATGGCTGATTTAGTACTTCTGCTGAGGAACATGACCTATGAGTTATCAGTGACACCCTCAAGGAATTGAACCAGTGCAACAAGGACTATGGTAAGACAAGCAGAATGATGGGGTGTATAGGGAGAGGTATTAATAGCAGGAGGAAAGAAGTATTGCTACACTTTCTAGAGCTTTAATGAGGCTGCACCTGGACTACTGCTCCCAGTTCTGGACCTCTCACTTTAGGAAGGATAGGAACAGACTAGAGACAGTGCAGTGCAGGCTGACAAAAAATGATTCTGGTCCAACAGGGTAGGTTTTACAAGGAGCACCTCAAGGCACTGAACATGCACTCACTGGAGACTATAGAGACCTTCAAGTTCCCAAATGGAATAGACAAGGAGAACTGTGAGGAACATTTTAACTTGAATGCTAGTTCAAGGTTACAGGGCCATGAATGGAAACTGAAAGGAGGGAGGTTCATGTGGGATATGAGAAAGTATTATTTTACAGAAAGGGTGGTGGAGTCATGGAACAGTCTGCCTGCCGAGGTGGTGGGCGCTCAAACAGTTGCTGGTTTCAAGTACAGTTGGGACAGAGTGACGGGTATAGTGGTCACTCAAGATGACAGAACTGGAAAGGAGAATGGGGGTGGATGGGGGGAGCATTCAGATCCTGGAAGTACAATAGGTCCCAGGGTTAGATAGGGAACTCAGGCAGACTGGATGGATCCTTGGTCTTTTTCTGGTGTTATTGTCTATGTTTCTATGTTAAACAATCAAACTGTCTAGTGAATAGGAACTTGTTTACTTGTGTGAAGTAGCACTGGATATTTACTAGACTCTATTTATTCATTGTGATGGCAGTAGTGGAGTGATTTATCGCCTCATCAGTCTCAAAATATCATGAGCGGAAGTAACCTGACCCCAGTTGAGTTTCTGTCCAACTTGTTCAAGCTGTTCATATGGCAAACAGAACCCCATGTCTCAGTCACATCATTGTGCCTTTTGTGAAGCTTTTTTTCCTCCTTTGGGGTTTTTGATGCCATGTGGTTAGGTTTTGCATGGGCACCCCTGTACTACATGAGCTTTTTCTCAGTGGTTTCCCTTAGCTGCAGTGTGGTATTATTTTTTCCCAAATGCCAAATATTTTTAGACAATACACTTCTTTCTACTGGTCCAGTTTGCTCAATGTCTAGAGCTGTTTATACCATGCATGTAGCTAACGGAAACACACATGTTTTTAGTTAACATACTGTAATCAAAAACATACATGCCATCCATTTTTCACTGGAAAACTGTGGCAACACTAGAATGGTGTGGAGAATGGCAGCCTTTCTAATTCTTTTTTCTTCCTAAAACATCCAGGCCACTACCTTCTTAAAGCTATGGCAGTTCACTGGTGGATGATTGTTACACAGGTCATTCCTCAGTAAACAGCCTATTAGTTAAAAAAAACAGACAATGGTGCTTTAAAGAACAAATACAGGGGGTGACTGATATATAGCATTGGACGAGCCCTGCCTTACCTGCCTAGTTGAATCAGGAGCAGCACTTATAAAAAAAACTTGGACCCTGTCTCCCAAGATGTACATACAAGTGCCTGCCCTCCTTCACCGTGATTTAAACTACTAGAATCTTCACTACCAAAAATCAAAGAGAATCAAACCAATTTCACATCCTAGAATTCAGTGCTTACATCCCCTGAAGGACATTTGAAATGATTGGGATGGAGGTGCTTTGCCCCTGTTGTTGTTCTTTGGAGCAAAGCAATGTATATGTTATGATAAGAAGCATGTTACATTAATGGAAAAGGCAAGGGGGGCACTGTGTTAGCATGTGGACTGGAAAAAGAACAAAGAGGTTATGTAGAAGGCAAGCTGAGAACAGAAAATGGAAAATAAAGCTAGAAACATTTTCTTATTTTTAGCATACATGCTAGGTAACACTTTTGTTCTAGTTACACTAAATATTGAAAACCTAATATTTACAAACTATTCAGCTATACAGAACATCCATCTATCCGTCTGTTTGTCTGTCTTTCTGGCTATCTAGCTGTGATAGATAGATAGAAAGATACACAGACAGATCTATCATAGATAGATAGATAGATAGATAGATAGATAGATAGATAGATAGATAGATAGATAGATAGATAGATAGATAGACAGACAGACAGACAGACAAGCAGACAGACATATACATATCTGAAATATACAGTGACCTGGCTCAATATATACAAATGATTTATCTTTATGTGTCAGGGGAGTTGGACCACTGAATCATGAATGATGGAGCCACGAGTGAGTTATGAAAGTTTTATGCCCTCACATGTGTTAAATAATTTTATGCAACCCCCTGCACAGGAGCAGTATCCCGTTCACTGCACTAATTCTATAACCCCTCCTCTACCTCTCTCCTGCCCCTCCCATATACCCCCTCCTCCCCCGCATACCCTTTTTCTACTACCTCCTACCCCCTCACTCTCCTCACTCACTCCACCTCCCAGCACAAGATACTACTTGGTACTTTTTGGGTTGCTATGTTTTTTATACCGTTGTGTCATGAATAACTTTGTATCCATACTGGAATGAATATGTACCATGTATTAGGCATGTGCATGTTGTCAGGCGTTGCAAAGTGGCGCATAAATGGATAAGAAGCTTTGACCTTCTTACTTGCTAGATGCACTACTGTGTTCATGTATCGTCTGTATAACCGCCATTGTATTGGTAATGTCACTATTGTGTTTATGTATTGTCTATATTACCGCCATCGCATTGGTAATGTCCTCCATGTCTTCCAGGGCCTTCTTGTAAATGAGCCTGCTCAAAGGTGAATAGCCTGGTTAAATAAAGTTTGATTGATTGATTGATTGAATTAGCTGTGTACTTTGAGTCAGACCATTACATATTTGATTTACACAACAGTTTACTAGACTTAGTAAAGAGATTTTAGCCATATTGGTCCTTGGAAAACAGGAGTCACTGGAAAATGTGAGACCTTTACTGGACCAGCATATGTCATGCACACAGATGATATGATGTACACGCTTTTGGGTTCCCCACATGTCCCTTCTTCAGGTGAATAGCAAACTTTGGAAAATAAGCAACATTTATATACACTATGCGGCATGTTTTTAAAATAATTACAGGATAGTGAAAAGGCTTAAAAGGAAGGGTAAGAAGAATTTAACAGGACGGATGGGTGGGCAATGAATAGGGACAGGTCTATAGCGGTGAGGGAATAATGAGCAGAAGTGCTAAGATGTTCGTAACAGAGGCTGAATGGATTTCTTGAAGTGTGAGTTTGAAAAGTATTCTGACAGGAACACAGAATAGTAAACACCTGAAATACACAGAATTGGGAAGTCACGGAAAGAAAAAAAAAATTTGTAAAAAAGTAACCTACTGTTTTACAGTTATCCATAGTGTGTCTTAAATCCAGTGTCCCAATTGAGCCTGTTATAGTTCGAAATAAATTGTTTGATATATTTTAATTTTCATGTATTCCTCTCTGTGTTTCTGAAGTTGCCTCTTAGTATTAGGATAGACAGGTCTGGTAGGAAAAAATGTTGTTCTACTGGTGTGCTGGCAATCTGGCTTACTATTACATGTCGGTGGTGGTTCATCCTGGTTTACAGTGGTGTCCCTGGTTAGCATCCATTTGTGCACTTATTTGCACTTAATTAGGTAAACCATATTGCTTGATTGACATGTGTAGGATCCATTTATTTTATTGTGCTGTTCTGGCCTGTTTTGATGGTGAACTATGTGCATACTGAATGTGGGTGCAGGATTTCCAGTGCGTATTGCCGGGGAGGTCACATCAAATGAATCTAATAGATTTATTTGACATGGTGACCAAAGAACTAGATCAGGGTGGAGCAGTGGACATGGTTTACCTAGATTTCAGTAAGGTATTCAACACTGTTCCACATAGGAGACTAGTAAGCAAGCTGGATAGCTTAGGAGTGGGTCCAAAGGTGATAAACTAGGTAAAAAAATGTCTTAGGGGATAGGCAAAAGAGGGTGGTGGCAAACAGATTTCACTCCAAGGAAGGGAGGGTGACCAATGGAGTGTATCAGGGAACAGTGCTGGGACTAGTCTTCTTTAATGTTTTTATAAGCAACATTGCAGAGGATCTGAAAGGAAAGGTCTTCCTCTTAATAGATGACACCATAATCTGCAATAGGGTGGACACTCCGGGGGGTGGAAAGGATAAGCAGAGACCTGAGAAAACTAGAGGAGCAATCAGGTGTATGGCAGTTGGGTCTAATGTGAAAATGTGTAAAATAATGTACTTAGGGCTCTGAAATCCAGAGGTGGAATACAAAATGGGTGGAGTGGTACTGATGACCACCAAGCAAGATAAAGACCTGGGGGTAGTCATATCAGGTGACCTAAATGTGGCCAGGCAGTGCAACAATGCAGTAGGGAGGGCAAGTGGGATGCTGGGGTGCATAGGGAGGGGTATCGCCAGCAGAAAGATGGAAGAGGTGTTGCCTGTCTGTAGCTTGCTGGTGAGCCCCCACCTACAGTATTGTGTCCAGTTCTGGAGACCACAGCTCCAGAAGGACATAGAGGGCAACTAAAATGGTGCAGGGTCTGCTTCAAAAGGAGGAGAGACTAAAGGACCTCAATATTTACACTCTGGAACAGAGGAAGGGAGATGGGAGATATGATAGAGACCTTTAAATACCTCACAGGGTTAAATAAGGTACAGGAGGGAAAGTATTTTTCAGAAAAAAAGGCATTCCAGAACAAGGGGGCATGCTATGAAGCTGGAGGGGGGTAGATTCAAGAGAGATGTCAGGAAGTACTTCTTCACAGCAACAGTGGTGAATTCTTGGAACAGCCTTCCAGTGGAGGAGGTGGTGGGGGCAAAAACAGTGGTGGGGCTCAAGAATTCATAGGATAAGCACAAAGGAATCAAAGTATAAAGAATGAGGGGAGGGAGAAAGAGCTATAGATCAGGCATGGGCTGATGTAATAATGTAGGTAGGGAGAAATGGGCATACTGGATGGGCCAAGTGGTCCTTACGTGCCATCAGATTTTATGTTTCTATGTTCCTATGCTGCATAGGGCTGTTCTTCCCATTCCAAGGTTATTTTGATCTGCTGGGAGTTTGCTATGAAGTTTTGTGTTAGAAAGGTTAGGATGCTGCTTGTAAGCAATGACTGGTGGTTTGGGAAAATGTCTCTTAAGTCTTTCATCTTCACTCAGTATTGGCTGTAGTACTTTAATCATTTGTTGAAGGGGTGTGAGCATGGAGCTATATGTAAAAACTAGGGATGTGAAGAGTTTGATTTTTTTTTGCCTGTATTCCAATAAATTTTTCCTGTGATATTTGTATAGCATGTTCATCATTTATTTTGAAACAATGCATCAAAGTGTATATGAATACAGCTTATTTTGCTTAACTTGGTGTTCACCTGAAGAAGATACCTGTGGAACCCCAAATTGTTGTTTACCTAAAGAAGGTACCCGTGGAGCATATGCCATCACTTCGGTGACAATTTTACTGCGACTGACACTACTGCGACAACAGCAACAGGTCACTGTAGTGTGGATGCGGGAACCCGGCACTGCTTTCTGGAGGTCTTGCACCCCCTTCCTGAATCAACTCTGGCTCAGAGTTCATTACTTTAGTTATGGGGGTTTGGGGGGCAAAGCTCCCCGCAGAGGGGGTTCATGGGGCAAGCCCCCAGAAGAAAACACAGTCTAGGGTGACCAACTTTATGCTGACTGCAAATGTGGGTGATATAAAGGCACCGCTGTAACATCAATCGACAACAAATTTGTTGACCAACTGTCATGGATCCCCTGTGGGGGCACTGAAAGCTTGTGTACCCTACCTTCTTTGTACAAGACATATCTTGGTCCAGTAAAAGGTATCAAATTATCCAGTGACCCGGAGTTACTAGACTTCACTTTTAAATATGGTGCTTGTGAGAAAATTTGACTATTTCACATTGATTTCAGGCTCAGCTGCTGGCTTCAGTGCTGCCACAGAGGTATTTTGATGTCAATAGCATTTGGAAAGCTGCTTTCTGATTGGATTAGCATTCTACTGTTGATGTGCCTAGCCTTCAAGATACCATTTGTGACTTACCTAACCTTCAAGATTGCATGGTACTGTGAAGCTAGATACAAAGGTATTACTTGTTACATTGCCATTTTTATCGCCAGTGGTTTCATATTTATATATTACATGGTTGGGCCCTCATCCCCATAGAAAATGTAATCATATATTTCCCCTACCACAGTACCCAATTGGCACATACTGTATGAAAAAACAATCGGTGTATATGAAAAAAACAATTACATTTGAAACCAGCCAACTAGTTATACGGTATTAATGTGTTATTAACACCTCAATAACACATTAATACATAATGTACTACCAACTGCCCTATTTACACACTCAGTAACACCTGTAACAAGCACCCAAACAACACATGTAACAGTCATCTTACTACAACATTTAACAGCCACGTAATAGCACATATAACAATCCCCTAATTAGTCCTCTAATAAACAGAGTCAACAGTACCAACACCCTCTTGAAGTGCAACCCCTAAAACAGCAGCTCACACCCTGAGGAAAAAATGTGCCTAACCAAACAACACACTACAGCAGCTCCCTTCTACATTACCCCCACCCCCCACAGCATGTCCCCCAAGCAACCAGAACTCACTTTACCCACCAAACCCTCTTTGCTGCTCCAGGCCAGCCCCCTCCTTTATCTCCAGGATCCTCATCATCATGAACTACCGCTCCCAACCCCACAGCTTTACATGCCAGCTCAAAGCTTTACATGACAGCTCTCACACGAATCTCCTCAATGTATGCTGGCAGGCAAAGCCACCATGCTGGGCAAGGGTGTGTCTTAGCAGCCTTGAAGATGGCAGCTTGATTCCCTCAGATCTAATTATCTTCACTAACGTCCATCAAAATCCACCTGGACTAGTTTAAAATATCAGATTTTTTTGGAGCCTACCAGTAATTAGTTACACTTTGGGCCCGCTGTTTGAGTTTTTTCTGACTTGGTGATCCGATCAGAGATATTCAACGTTGTTCAGTTCCCACTCTGTAGCTCTGGGCTACCTTTGGTACTTTGCAGACATGACATCTCTCAGCGCTGTGGCTCCACTTAAGCTGGCAGAGGACCTGCAAGAAATTAGATCAAATGTTTAGTCAGCTATTATCTGAAATTGGGGAGCTCAAAGACAACAACTACAAAATCAGCCAGGACATTCTCTCCCAATCTCAAAGACTGACCCAGAATGAACAGCAACTCCTCTCAAAGTGACTGCAGTGCATCACCTTTCAACCCACCTCCATGAACAGGACAGGACAATATGTCAGTTTATGGCTGGTGGACTTTCCAGAGGGGGTCATGGGCCAATACACTACTGCATTTCACCAAAATGTCTTACCACTCCTGCTCAGACATCAGTGGCCAGTCCCACTGGAGATCCAAAGGTCACACAGATCCTTGACCCCCTCCCAGACACAGGCAGCAACCTTGACCGATCTTAGTTAAATTCCTATGATTCCTGATTAAAGACAGAATTATGCAGCTGGCATGTGAAAGGGGGTCTCTGACCTGGCAAAGCCACCACATCCATGTTTTCCTGGGCTTTTCTCCTGCTCTCACAGAATGATGTAAAGCATACACCAGGGACCAGCATGCATTTATGTCTCTCCAGATAAAGTACAGCCTTTCATATCCAGCAACCCTCCAAAATACAAGCAATGGGTTACTGCACTCCTTCTCATCCCCAGAAGTGGTTGAAGATTTTATCTGCCAGTCTTGATCCAAAGCAAACCTCTCAGACCCTGTAGGCCTGAAGAGACCTATGAGATGGACACCATGTCAAACCCTACACTGTGCAAACCCCGGGAGAATGGCAGAACCCCCAGTTCCCTAGCCAGAAGTTCCTGAAGAGGACACTTGGATTCCAGCATTTTGCAGAAAAGGCAGAGTCTTGTCTAAGAAAAAAGGGAAATAAGCTGCTCACAAGACTCTTGTCTCAAGCACCCCATCTTCACAGCCACAACCACAGCAGAGAACACAAAGCCTCATTGGAGAGCTCCGACACTGAGCCCTCAGGCAACTGCTTCACCCCTTTGTGTCAGCAGGCCACCAGCACCAGGACAGAACCTCAGCTACAGAGAAAGCCTACAACTCCAGCTTGGGACAATCCAACTATGAAACCAACCATGTCGATATTCACAGCCATCATGCCCAGAAACTACCGCCTTTCTCTGAGCACTCTCCCATGCTCCAAAGACCGGCATCTCTGAACATACACAGCAGCAGCAGCTGGCACTCCACCAATGACCACCGCAATTACGCCAGGCAGTGGCTGAACTGAACTGTGCTCAAACTTTATACCAGTTCTGTTCTTGGAAGCAGCCTTCCCCACCTCCCTGCTGTGTCTACTGAGAAATCCATGCACTGTGTCAATTAAGACCTACTCCACCCTAAAATGTACTTAAAGGGGCAAAACTTTTGTTGTGTATACCCACCATCCTTTACTGTTGTACAGACAAGGCAACATCGATCCTGTTTTAAGACTAGCAACCGACTAATATTCTGACTTCTAACTGAACCCTGTCTTTACTTTTTAAGTGACATTCATGGAGGCTCATTACACTGTTTTGGTTTCTCATGTAGAACACTTCTAAGCTCCTAAGCTCTGCCAATCCATGCTGTTATGTACTTTATTGGACTGGTGCCCGAACATGGGAGGAGGTTAAGCTATATATCTCACTTGACTTTCACAGGATTTACACTATTAAATGTATGGTTAATGTCTGATGGGCCTCCATGATGCTTCATACTCTGTATGGCCATTGTACCCATGTCATACAGTATATTGCTGAAGGGCCTCTCCTTCTTCAAACCTCTGTGATAGTGCAAAATGGCACAAAGCCATGAGGCACAACCTCAGTGCAAACTCTCAGAAACTGCCCTTGTCCCTTTCATCTACAGTGCATTGTTCACTCGATACAGTGGTACTTGTCCAGATAACATACTGACAAGGAAGGGCTATTTTTAATCTATTGCCTTACTGGGCAATTTTCTCAGCAGTTAAAGCCCTTATTCAGGAGGGTAAAAATGTATATCTTATTTGTCTCTCATGTTCTGAATGATTGCTTGATGCTTAGTGAATATTGGGCTACATGTGATACGTTGTACCCTTTATGGCTATTTATACCCATGGCATATGTTCCTTTCAGACTTCTCCTCCTTCACTGAGCTCGTAGATCATTTTGTTGCCTCCTCCAATGGCCACCAATCCTTGTGCAGACACACCATGCAGCAAACCTCTGTGACAATACAGAGTGGTGCAAAAGTCATGAGGTACAGCCTTCACAGACACTCAGTAACTGTGTTCGCCCCTTTCATGTGCAGTGCACTGGTCACGGGATACTGCAATCCTTATCAGATAGCATACTGCCATGTAGAAGTAATTTCTAATGAATGGCCTTACCAGGCCACTTTCTCATCATGCTAATCCCTTTCTTTTTCCTATTCCTGGCACTGACACCGTTGCCCTCTACCCCAATTTCACTACCCAGTGTTATAGAGAATGCCATTACAACCTTCCCTGGTAAATGCTCAGAGTGCTATAATTGAGGGGATCACTGGTGCCTGCCCTTAAGTCCCTGCAGCTGGACTTGGTGCTGCCTCCTTCCTTTTCCACCAGTGCCCTCTGGGAAGGAGCCAATGATCTTCATCGGAGATACCTCTTTCAGCAGGTCATGCCTATGGAACTTAGCTGTCAGGTGCTAGGATCCCATGGAAGCCTTTTTCTGTAACAGTCTGCTAGGGGCCGCCCATGCCGACCTCGGCGTGCCAACATCATACGCCATATAAAGGCATAGGCAGCCCTGCTCCCTCTTAGGTTCTTTCCCATCATCACCTGACTTGCATGGTCTCCTGCAGAAGTCTCTTCATTCAGTTGACTGCCATTTTTCCCTTTACCTTTCATTTTCTTTATTTTTATGTCTAGAACTGTCGAGTCATCCTCTCTTTTCTGTCACTGCAGAAGGAAGATCTTAAGGGATAATGACTACATAGAAACATAGACTTTGACGGCAGATAAGGACCACTTGGCCCACCCAGTCCGCCCATTTCCCTACCTATTGGATAAGCTGCAGATTCTAGTTAACCAACAGCCGACTTCCTGCAACCCCCCACTATAATTGCCTTATGTCTGTCCCATGCATGTTTGAATTCCCCCACTGGTTTAGACCCCACAACCTCTCCAGGAAGGCGGTTCCATGAGTCCACCACTCCCTCCGTGAAAAATAATTTCCTCACATTACCCCTGAGCCATCCTCCCTCTAACTTTAAATTGTGTCCCCTTGTTCTTACGCATCTCTTTTTCTGAAAGATGCTACTCTCCTGGACTTTGTTGATTCCCTTGAGCTACTTAAAAGTTTCTATCATGTCCCCTGTCCCTCCTTTCATCAAGGGTATACATATTAAGCTCTCTCAGTTTCTCTTCATATGGTTTCTGATGTAGACCCTGCACCATTTTAGTTGCCCTCCTCTGGACTGCTTCCATCCTGTCTATGTCCTTACGTAGATGAGGTCTCCAAAACTGCACACAGTACTCCAGATGGGGTCTCACCAACTGTCTGTACAGAGGGATAACCACTTCCCTTTTTCTACTTGTGATGCCCCTTCCTATGCATCCCAGTATCCCCCTGGCTCTCCTTACTGACTTCTCACATTGCTTACCCACCTTTAGGTCATCTGATATGACTACACCCAGATCCTTTTCCATTACCGTTGTCGTTAGTACCTCCCCTGCTATTGTGTACTCTTCTCCTGGATTTTTATTTCCCAGGTGCATTACTTTGCACTTCTTTGCATTGAATCTAAGTTGCCATATGTCTGACCATTCCTCCAACCTTGCCAAGTCTCTTCTCATCCTTTCTATCCCCCTTGTGTATCAACTCTGTTACAGATCTTTGTGTCATCTGCAAAGAGGCATACCTTTCCTTCCAGATCCTCTGCAATGTCACCTATAAAGACGTTAAAGAGGACAGGACCCAGTACTGAGCCCTGAGGTACTCCACTAGTAACCCCCCTTTCTTCAGAATGTGTTCCATTCACTATTACCTTCTGTGTCCTGTTGTGCAGCCAGTTTGCTACCCAGGCTACCACTCTGGGACCCACTCCCAGGCTGGCTAACTTGATTATTAATCTTTTGTGGGGGACTGTGTCAAATGCCTTGCTAAAGTCTAGGTAGGCCATATCCACAGCCCCTCCCTGGTCTAATACTTTGGTCACCCAGTCAAAGAAGTCGATTAGATTCGTCTGACATGACCTTCCTGCTGTGAATCCATGCTGGTTTGTCTTGTCATGTTTGCTGTCTGGGGCCTTCTCACTCTCCTGAAGCATGCACCCTCTGCCAAAAGTTCAACCTCACTGCCCTCCAGCACTGCAAATGCACCCTTCAGGTATTTCTCATGAAGCAGAAACTAGCCAGTCTGGAACAGTGGAGCATTGGGTCCACTTCATTTTATTTATTTATTTTTCATTTATTGAAAAATTTCACCAGAATGGCACACTGAACAACAAGTTGCTCGTCTCACAGTGCATTGGGGGGGTACAGAAAAGCAAGGATACAGAAACACAATATACATGAGATGGCAGTCAAAGATATAGAAATACAACGTACATAAGATAGCAGTCAAATTAACAATCAGGATGAGTAACACAGATTACAAAACCGAGAGCTAAAATCAAACACTGTAATACATGACACTGACATACATAAAATAGGCTAGTGGTATACATGATGCAGATTATGGTACAGTAGAATTTTGAAATACAGGACCATTAAATTTTGTAAGTGTGAATGGGATATACAAGTGAGATGGGTCAGTCTACCACATGAGACACAGTAGCAGCCATAATCGCAATTAGCAGAGCTGGAATAATTGGATGGAACACTAGATTCAAGAACAGCTTGGAGAGTAGTAATTCAAGAGAGCTATGGAGACATAGAGTGAGAAGATAATGAGTGTCTGATTTGAGGAGGTATCGAGTTCCAGAGCTTAAGGAAGTAGTGGGAAAAAGTAGACTGGCCAGCAGTAGAGAGCCTGCGAGGGACAACCAGAGACCTGGCCTCAGAGAATTCATGAGAGTATTCAGAGGGAAGGGGGCTAGTCAGCAGATGAGAGATAAGAAGGGAGGGAGTTGAACCAGAATTTAGAGGTGAATTTCACAATATGGGACAGGCGATGGTTGATTAGAGAAGAAAAGGCAAGAGAGTGCTAGAGATTGCAGCGGTGGGTGCGTGGAGGCACGTTAAATGTGAAACATCAGAAGGAGTTGAAGAGGGAGTCCAGTCTGGTTAAGGCAAACTTTGGAGCGGCACTGTAAACTACATCATAGTAGTCAAAGATGGGGAGAATCATCTTCTGGACTAATTTGTGTCTTGCTGGAAGAGAAAGACAGTTCCAGTTCCTGAAAAGGGCACCAAGCTTGGAGCATATTTTTTTCAGAATAGCATCCACATGTCCAGAGAAGTTGAGGTACTGGTCAAGCCAGACCCCAAGGTATCTGAAGGAAGAGGTGTCCTCCAGAGAAGTCCCATCAAGGGTGTGGAAGGAAGGTAGGATATTTAGCCTTAAGAGTCTCTACCTTGTGCCAAAGGTCATGGAGACAAGACTTTTTGGCATTTAGGGAAAGTTAATGAGTGCTGAGCCAGGATTGGAGCTTGTCGAAGTCCATTTGGAGCCTGGATTCAACATCAGAGATAGTACGGCTAGAGGTGAACAGGCCTGTATCATCAGCGTACATATGGATGGAGGTCATAGTACATACTGATGGGAGGTCATTTAGAAATATTGAGAAAAGAATGGGGTCAAGCACTGATCCTTGTGGGACACCAGTGTTGGTGTGGTGGGAGGCAATGAATCAGCAATCTGGACTGATTGTGTCCTACCTGTTAGGTAGGCTCTGAACCAGTTTGTGGCAGAGTCAGACAGACCAGCTAAGAAGAGGTTGTGTAGGAGAATGAGGTGTGAGACTGTGTTGAAAACCTTTGCAAAGTCGACAAAGATGGCAGAGGTGAATAGGCCACTCTCCATCCCTGTGAGGATGGAATCTGTTAGTCTAAGTAGGGAGGTGGTGGTGGAGTGATGTTTCCTAAAACCAGAATGGAAAGGAGTGAAAATGTTTGAATCAGAGAGCTATGAGGAGAGCTGAAACAGGACCAGTTGTTCCTGGAGTTTAGCTAGGACAGGTAGAAGGGAGATTGGGCGGTAGTTCCCGTGGGAAGAGGAATCACCCCCTTAGGTAGAGTCAGGACTACTGCTTTTTTCCAGATGTTAGGTACAGTGGTTGTGGAGAAAGAGAGGCTTAAGAGGTCGGCCAGAGTAATAACTATGGCAGGGGCTGAGAGGTAAAGGAGCTTGGGGTCCAAGCCAGCTGGTGAGCTACCTTTGGTAGGGTTTAAAGCAAGAAGGGCTGCTAGGGTACCAGTAGGGGTGACCGTGGAGAAGGAGATGGTTTTGCTTAATACGGTTGCCTTTTGTGGGGCTTGTGGACATGGCTGGGATGGAAGGAAGGGAGGGAGGCTAGGAGGGTGGATGCACATGAGGTGAAGTAGGAGTAGAATTCTGAGGCAACAGCGAGGTGATCAGAGGCTAAGAAATTATTTAATTTAAGGGGGGATTTATATGGGGGGAGAATAATGCATGGACAACCTTCCAGAATTTTGATGGGTTGTTAATGTTGAATTGGAAGGTATTTCTAAAGTAGTCTGCCTTCACCAGCCTAGTAGCTTTTGTACATTTGTTGCATAGGGTGCAGTATATCATGTAATCATGAGGACTGTTAGATGCTTTGTGTTTTTTCCAGGCTTGATCACAAGCACATAAGCAAGCCAATAGCTCTGGGGTGATTCGGGGAGATAGCTCCCATGGACCCTGGAGCACCTGATGGGAGCAAAAATGTTCCACGTGGTGATGAACTTATTGCTGAAGTACTCCAGGACATCATCAATAGATTGAGCCAAGAAGACAGGGGTCCAGTCTGTGTGCACCAGGCTGTGGAGCAGAGGGTTGAGGTCAGGTGACTTAAAGGATCTTGAGTAAATTCATTTGTAAGGTACTTTGGGCCTATGTACTTTCTGGACCATGAAGATCATATGGTGATCACTTAGTGAGTCCAGCAGAAGTCCAGATTTTATGACTCTGTGAGTGTGCGAGGTAAGGGCCCAGTTAATCCGCGAGTGGTTCTGTGACTTGGGGTTTAGGCGAGTTGGTTCGGTGATTTGTTGAGAGAGGTTCTGGGCTGTTATGTTGTTTCAGAGTTTAGTGAGGGACGGAGCTTCCCAATTTTGATTGAAATCACCCATTATGTATAGCTCACCATCAGCAGAGTATGAGACAATAGTAGTGATGAGCTCAGAAACATTAGTAGGGGATATGCCAAATTTGCAGTAGGCGTCAGCAATGTAGATAGGGAGTGAGAATGGCAGTGACAGTCCAATGAGGAGCACTTCATAGGATCCTGGTAGGATTCTACGATAGGATTCCCTTGCTCCAGCTCACTCTTCTAGGTTGAAGGCATCCAAGGCCTTGGACAAGCCCTCAAAGAAGCACAAGGAGAAGATCTGCCACAAGGGCCACCCTTCAAGCCACTGGTCCCTCTCCCCAGTTGCTGTTCCTATGTCCTCCGGGACTTCCTCATTGATCCCCATGGGGGTAACTCCCTCCGCTGCCTCAGCCATGGGTTCCCCTAGGCCTCTTCAGGTGGAATTATCTTCCTCGGCTACGGCCAACTCCCAGTCTTTGATCTCCAGGTGAACATCCCTTGCACTGCTGGCTCTCCCTGCTCTTCCGTGGGTGTCTCCAGTGTCAGGCTCCACTGCTGCAGTTGTGGACAGTGAGTTGTCAATGGCTGGTCTTCTGGCAAGCTCATAGCACCCCGTTCCAGTGGGGTTGTCAACAGCCAGGTCCCCCTCCAGCTTCATTGCCCTCAAGTCCTCAGGAGCTGTCGTCAGTGGACAATTCCTTTCCATTGACACTTCCAGTCAAGGCAGTCATCCAGCAACTCGTTGTTGAACTGAACTCTTTGCTTAACCCATCATAACATCATTGGTTGAGCAGTTAACCCCAGTGTTGGCCAGGCCATCGATGCCTCTGGCATCGATAGCAGGGTCTGTTTACCCAGTGCCCTCTTGGGCATTGTCAGCATCTGCCTCCTCGGCCCATGGCTCAGACCTGGTTGATGTTGAGGAGGAGTATCACCCTGACACTCTCTTCCCTGAAGAAGAGGAAGAGGAGGAGAGGTTGGAGGAAGAGGCCTATTCCACTGACAGGTCCACTGCTTCCTCCAGAAGAGGTGGCTCTGAGAGCCATACCCCTCAGCCCCCAAGGACCCTAAATTCTATATCATCATAAAACAGCTCCAATCTGCCATGGAGTTCCGACTGAGGAGGATGATGCCACCAGAAGGAACATGGTGAACCTCCTGGAGATCCCTGTCTCTCCATCCAGAGTCATTCCTTTTACCTTTCCCACATGATCAAGTATAAGAATACCATCTAGAGGAAGGGTGTCTGCCTGTGGGGGCAACAAATACAGAAGGCACTAGTAAAAGACTAAGGGAGCAAGATAAGGCAGATACTAATAAGCCAAAAAACAATAGGACCATACAAAAAAAGGGTAGATGCACAATGCAGTTTAGCATACCAACACAAAACCAATTCATGCCTTTAATCCAGCTAATGGAAGATATAGATAAGCAAACCAATGAACTAATGGAGGATGTGTTTAATATAGACCCTGGAATTGGTACCAATAAAAGGCCTGAACGTACTAACATAAATATATCCACAGTATTAGATAATGAGAACGAAGCAACATCAGACATGATAGGGGAAATAAACCACAGAAATGGAGATGCATGATAAAAGAACAGTGTACATTTTGGGAGATTCAATCATTAGATATACAAATCACATTACTACTAACATCAATACAGAAACAGCCACCAGCTGCTGCTTCCCAGGTGCAGGAGTTGGAGACCTAATCACAATTATACCTGGCATGATTGTAAATGCAGTGGCAAACCCACTGGTGATTATTCACATAGAGGCAAATGACATAAAGCACAACTCAGTGGGAGACCTTTTTAATGTGTTAAAAGAAATACACTCCATTCTGACAAGTTACAACTGTGAAACAATCTTCTCTGAAATCCTGCCAATACATAGAGAAAACCAAAAAATAAACAACAAAATTCTCAGAATAAACAACCGATTGAGGCATGGGTGCTTAGTTAAAGGGATAGAGGGTATAAAGAGTCAGGAAATGTATCAGGGCAAAATATATCGCTTCTGTAAAGTTAAACTACATCTAAGTAGAATTGGAAGTGATCTGCTAGGAAAACAATTTAAAGAATGTATTAAAATGCATTTAAACTAGAAAGAAGGAAGCAGGGAAGGGATGAAATTGGGATTGAGCATCCAAGTCACACAAGAAAAGGAAAGATGAGACACCATGATAAAACTACAACTAATTTTAAAAGTTATACTGAAAAATAAATTAAACTACTATTAGCAAATTCTAGAAACCTGAGAAATAAAAAGGATGCGTTCAATACAGACTACACAAGGATGAAATCACAGTATGTGCTGTAACCAAAACACAGTTTGGACCAGATGACTGGGGAATGGAAATACCTGGATATATTCACTACCATAAAGACCATATAGGAAAAAGACGTGGGGGTATAGCATTATATATGAGAGGGTATCACAGCACACAGAGTAAAACCTAAAAAGAATAAAATAGGAGAAGCAGAGATAATGTAGGAAGAAATCAAACTACCATCAAAAATACTAACAATAGGTATTGGTTACTGTTCACCAAATTTTAACAATAAAGGAAACAATAGCTTTTTAGAGGCAATTTGACAGTATGGGGGTAAAAGGAGATTACATACTTATGGGAGATTTAAATCTACCCATCATCAATTGGAAAACCTTGCAAGGCACATCCTGTCTACATACAACATTTATAGAAACAATAATGCAAAAAAAATTTAGCAATTGGTTACACATAATACCAGGGGAAGTAATACTTTAGATCTGATTTTCTGTAACGTTGTGGATAGGGTAAGTGAAGTTAGCGAGCAGGACCTTTAAGGAGACAATGATCACAATACAGTCATCATGGAGATAAACACATTCTGGGAAACAGTCAAAGGTGAAACCAGAGTAAGATGTTGCCATAGGGCCGACTATAATAAAATGCGAGCTTACTTGAAATCATGGAACTGGAGGGAGGATTTAAAGGGACAAGGAATGAAGGTCATATGAGATAAACTAAAACAAAAAAATTGATCACTGCGTAACAACGTATGTACCTGAAATTGAAAAATATAGCAAGAAAGGTAGAGCTCCTGGATGGTTTAGCAAACAAATCAAGCACAATATTAAAAAGAAACAAAGACTACACAAACTTTATAAACAAACTCAGGAGTGGGAAAACTGGGACAAATACAAAAAAACAAGTCAATAAATGCAAGAGCTTAATTAGAAAAGCAAAAGGTAATGCAGACTGAAACTAGCTACATCGATAGAGAACAATAGAAAACAGTTTTACAATTATATAGGTTCATTAAAAGGCAATCAAAAACAATAGGACCACTGAACTCGGGGGATAAGTTAGTCATGGAAGCACAAGAGAAGGCAAGAGAATTAAAAAAATAATTTTTAAGTATATATCAAAATAAGGGACCAGCAGAACTCATAGGCACACTTTTGGAACACATTAACATAGACATGACTATCATGCAGCAAGATGTTTTGGGTAAAATAAAAAAATTTAAGCCAAATACATCTGCAGGACTGGATAGTATCCACCCTAAATTTCTTTAAAAAAATGGCAAACAAAATTGTGGGGCCAATAGCAATGCTATTTTCCACATCACTGCATGAGGGAGATACATTAACTGAGTGGAGAGAGGCAACAGTTTCTCCCATACAGTATATAAGGGGGGAGATAGGCAGGCTGTAGGAAATTATCACCCAATAAGTTTGACATCCATCCTGGGAAAATTAATGGAAGGAAACATACAGGATTACATTGTAAAACATATCAATAAAAATGGATTAATGGATATAAGTCAGCATAGATTTAACACCAGCCACTCATACCTAACTAACTTACTTCATTTTTTTAAGCCAGTCAGTGCAGCACTAGACAAGGGCTTAACCAGTAGACATCATATTATTGGACTATGCCAAGGCCTTTGTCTTGGTATCCCACAGAATTATGTTAGAAAAGCTAAGAGATTTTCAATTACAACCAAAAATAATTTCATGGATCAGCACATGGCTAGGAAAAAGGCATCAGAGAGTCGGCATTAGAGGATACTACTCTGAGTGGCATGATGTGACAATTGATGTGCCCCAGGGATAGGTATTGGGGCCCACCCTATTTAATATCTTCATATCATCTATGCAAACATCAGACAGTACATGGATCTGCAGATATGCAGATGATAGCAAGATGGTGGCAATAGTAAACAATAATGCTGCCACTCAGAAACTTCAGGAAGACATAACTTGGAAAATTGGGCAACAAAGAATAAGGTTAAATTCAACATAGGTAAACGTAAGGTCATGCACCTGGGAATTAACAGCTCAGACCATGACTATGTAACAAATAACATAAAAATCCAACAGACCCTAGATGAAAAGGACCTAGGTGTCATAATGACAAGCAATCTATCATTTGACACACAGACTAGAAATGCAGTAAAAATATGGCAAAGGGTTCTTGATTGTGTTTTAAGGAACATTAAGAGTAGGGACAGGGCAGTGATAATGCCACTCTACACAGCACTGGTTAGGCCCCATCTAGAATACTGCTCCCCTCTCTGTGCACCTCAGAGTATTGGAGGAAAAAAACTAATAGGGTGCAAAGAAAAGACACAAAAAATTAAAAACCCAGAGCACAAAACATACGGAGAAAGACTAAGAGTGCTCAACCTGTTTTCCATGGAGTATAGGAGTATGATAAGGGACATATGTCTGGTATTCAATGCCATGAAAAATGAGGCTATATTAGAGTATAGGACTAAGTATATATTATACTTGCAAAAATACCAGGACACACAACTTTAAACTAAAAGCTGAGGCAGTAAGAACTGAGAAAAGAAAAAAAATGGTTTACCCAAAGAGTGATATCAGTTTGGAACTCTCTACCTGACAGTGAAGTTACAGCAGCTCTATGGAAGTCTTTAGATGATCTCTGGATGCCTATATATGGGCATAGATAGATGTGTAAAATTCCACTCATAAGTGGTGAGTTGCAGTAGGCCTACTAACTCATAATGAAGCTATGAACCTACGAACCTATAAGGCTGCTGCACAGACCCTCCTGGATAGGGCACAGAAGCAGGAACTTCTTAAAGTCATGCAGGGAGCGGAAGATGTTAGTAAACACCTTCTTAGGACTCTGTATGCATGACTGATACTGCTGCCCGAGTGTCTGCCTTAGGCATGTGCCTTCATAGACATTCTTGGCTCCAGGTTTCTGGCTTTGCAGCTGGCTTGCAACAGAAGGTCTTGAATGCTCCTTTTGTTGGCACCAAGCTTTTTGGACCAGATGTTCAAGACATAATCAATGAACTGCAGGCCTCAGGCAGGGCCATTAAGTCAGTCCACTCCCTTTATCATACTCAGACCAGGACCCATCCATAGTCTTTCTTTCAGAGATCCCCCAGAAGCCTGGGCAAGGGTCCTGTCCTCAGGGAAAATGTCGGGCCAGTGCTCCCCTGCCCACCACCAGTGCTGCAAAATCCTCCAAAGATGGAGCAGCCACTCAGCCTGTCTCTGACTCCTACCCTGGCCCCTTCCTCCAGTTCCAAGCCCGGGGGAGGTGTTTGGGGGCTGTTTCTCCCTCAAACTGCAAAATTGGAGGAACATCACCTCAGATGCTTGGATCCTGCAGCTTATCCATGAAGGCCACACCTTAGAGCTTTTGAAGAGGCCATCCACCAATCCAGTGGGGCCCAACTCTTGTCCTCTCAACCACCTTTCAGTGCTAAGGGAAGAAATCCAGTCTCTCTTGTACAAAAGTGCCATAGAGCCCATCCTTCCCACTCAGTGGAACAAGGGGTTTCATTCCAGGTTTTCCCTGGTCCCAAAAAAGATAGGGGATCTTTGCCCCATCTTGGATCTCAAGGGACTGAACCAGTTAATTCAGAATAAGAGATTCCATATGGTCACCCTCCTGGGTCTGTTGCCTCTTATCAAGCAGGGAGACTGGCTTTGTTCCCTGGATATGCAGGATGAATACCTCCTCATCCTAATACATCCTGGCCTCCGGCAATACCTCCAGTTCTCGTTCCGGGGGGAACATTTTCAATTCAGAGTCTTGCCCTTTGGCTTGTCCTCTGCATCATGGGTCTTTACCAAGTGCTTAGCAATGGTGGCTGTGGCCCTTCAATGGGAGGGCCTTTATGTGGTCCCTTATCTGGATGACTGGCTTTTGAAAGTCACATACAGGGGACTCTTATTGACCACCCTGCACAGGACTCTACAGCTGTTCCAATCCCTGGGCATCACTGTGGACCTGCCCAATTTGGTTCTCAATCCTTTTCAGCACCTCCAATATAATGGAGCCATTCTGGACACCTCTCAGGGCAGAGCTTTTGTGCCCCAAGACAGGACAGATTGCCTGATGGCACAGGCCTCCTTAGTGGCCCAGGAATGGTATGTTCAAGCCAGATCTTTTCTGCTTCTACTGGGACTGAAAGCAGCCACAACAGCCACTGTTCTGGTAGCTAGACTCCACATGTGGATTCCCCAATGGACCCTTCAGGTCCAATGGGATCAATGCCACAATGACCTATATCAGTTAGTCCTCTTCTCATCTCCTGTCTGCAGGGTCCTTCAGTGGTTGCAGAACTCCATCCATCTTTTGCGGGAGGGGTCTCCTTCTTTATCCCCTCTCCTGAACAGGTCTTCACAATGGATACCTTTTGCACAGACTGGGGAGCCCATCTAGAGCCTTTTCAGATCCAGGGATCCTGGTCCATGGTGGAGATGAGCCTCCACATCAATGTGCTCAAGATGATGATGGTCCTTTATGCCCTTCAGACCTTTCAGAACCATCTGTCCCTAAGTAATCTTCTGGTCCAGTCAGACAACAACAGTGTGGTGTACCATCTCAACAGGCAAGGGGGGGGACTCATTCATACCCCCTCTGTCAGGATGTGATGAGGGTCTGGTACTTGGCACTGGACCATGACCTCGAGCTGTTGGCTATTCATGTTTCAGGGGACTAAACATCTTGGCAGACTGGCTAAGTCAGTCACACTCTCACAAGCACAAGTGGGTGCTGTTGCCCTCTGTGGCTGAAAGTCTCTTTTGAAGGTGGGGGCTGCCAGAGTTGAACCTTTCTGCGTCCCCACGCAATGCAGAACTGCCGCTTTTCTGCTTGCTAGATCCCAGGCCTGGAGTTTTCTGGTAAGACATGTTGTTCTTCTCCTGCAGAGGAAGGTTTCTTTAAACCTTCCTGCTGATTCAGCAGGTCCTTCTGAAGCTGCAGATGGAGGGGTCCTCCCTCATCCTGGTGTCACCATTTTGGCTGCAGCAAATCTGGTTTCCATTGTTGCAACAATTAGCAGCCAGTGGAACCTCCAGTCCCACTCCCACTTTGCTGGAACCTGCTCACTCAGGCCCAGAGGACCCTGATCCATCCTGATCTTAAGTCCCTTTGACTACATGCCCTGAGGATGTAGCCATAGCCCACTTTGGCATTTTCCAGAGACTGACTGATGTGTTGGTGGCAGCTAGGAAGACTACCAGGGCCACTCATTCCATGAAGTGGAAACGTTTTACCATTTGGGCATCGGCCTGTCACTTAGACCCTTCCACCTGTCTGGTAAACCAGGTCCTGGAGTACCTTCTGTCCCTTTCTGACTCGGGCCTTAAGTATTTCTCCATTAAGGTGCACATGTCTGCCATCTCACCTTTTTATGTGCCAGTGGATAGTTATCTGGTAGCCAGTTAGAAGTGGCCAGTATGGTTTTGCGAGGCATTCTTCACTTGAAGCCCTCTGTGCGCAACCCTGTCCTCGCTTGGGACCTGAATTTTGTTTTGAAGAAATTGACCCTGCCTCCATTTGAACCAGCGGCATCTTGTGACCTACACTTTCTGTCTTGGAAAGCATTGTTTTTAGTTGCTATTATTTCTGCTCAAAGGATTTCTACGCTTCAGGCTGTCATGTGTGAGCAGCCTCATTTAATTTTTCACAAAGACAGTGTCTCTTTGCAAACCAATCCAAGTTTTCTCTCTAAGCTGATCTCTGAGTTTATTCTTAATCAATCTATCCACCTTCCTGTTTATTACCCAGAGCATGCCAAGCCAGGGGAGCATTGCTCCATGCTTTGGATGTGCATAGGATTTTGCGTTACTACATACATCGTACCAAGGACTGCAGAAAGCCTAAACAATTGTTTCTTTTGCCCCTGGGAAAGAGGGTTCCCTAGTTTCTAAACAGTACTTGTCCAAATGGTTGGCCAACTGTATTACTTTTTGTTATAGGAAGTATGATAAGGAACTTCCTGGGGATGCCAAGGGCCATTCCACCAGGGGCATGTCAGCTTCAGTTGCTTGTTTCAGTAATGTGTTGGCTGCTGATATTTGTGAAGCAGCCACTTGGAGTTCTGTCCACACTTTTACCAAGCATTATAGTTTGGACATTTCCTCTCACAGGCAGGCAGGTTTGGGCCTAGCCGGGCTTCAGGGTCTCCTCTCATGAGGTCTCTGTGTCCTGCCTCCCTCTTTGGGTCTTTTCTGCTGTCACTGCTTGGGACTCATTCCATAGGTGTGACCTGCTGAAAGAGAAATCCCCAATGAAGATAGTACAGTTACGTAAGAACTTACTGTAACAATAGATCTTCGAGGGAATCTCTTTCAGCAGGTCATGCCATCCTTCCTGCCTTCCCCTGTTGGAGTTCATTTTGTTCCAGACCGGTTATTTTTCTTCCTTTGCTGCTCCTACCTCATATAGGCCTAGGTACCCTTTCTCTCTCCTGGGTTCCCCCAAGTAGGCCAGGCACGGATTTGATATTTCGATTCTGAGCTGCTGATTAGGGTCTTTCAGATAGACATTTGATACCCTACTGAGCATGCTCAGAACCAAAATTTCAAATCCTTACAACTTGGGAACAGATTAATATTTTTTTCACCAGACCAATGAAAGGTACCATTCTGGGACAAGCCCTTTCTACCCTGAAAATTTCAGACCAAAATTCCATCTAGTCTGTAGGTGGCGACAAATAAAAAATGCAAAAAAAAACAATTCTTCCAAAAAATGCGCTATTCAGATGTTGCTGTCCTATTCAGTCCCTATGTTCTTATCTTATGTTGGCCATGAAACTTTTCAAGGCATAGTAGTAAGTGCCCTGCTGTTTTCTGTAGTTTATCTAAGTTAGAAAAAAAATGCTTTTAGAGAATACAGGGACTTTACAAGACATGTAACTGAACTGAATGACAATATAACTTCTGCTGGCTTGTGCATGTACGAATCAGCTCCCAAGACATCTTGCATGAATGGGGCATTACCTTTGGAATAGAGGCAAACATGTTTTCACACCAGGGCAAAACAGAGTGAAGTAACTTCATTTATATTTGAATTAGGATGACATTAGGGGAACGCAAGAGAGGGAATTGTTGTTCATACCTACAAAAACTACACATGTATACAGAAAATAGGCTAAGGGGATTTTCCCTTTAATGTTAAACCCCTAACTTTGCACCTTAATGTCTTTGCCCTGTTCAACAGAAATGCACAACATTTTGCATATGCAGTCTATGGGGAACATCTCTTGATTTGCCAAGTTTCATTCCAGTCAGATGTGTGGATTCCAAGAACCAGATAGTGCATTTTAGGACAAATCAGGGTGTTTTGCTATTTTTTTGTCGTCTACAGCCTGGACGGTTCAGAATTGTGGTCCAACATTTTTGGATACAAAGAGCTTACCCCAGAATGGTGCCTTTCATTAGTTTGGCAAAAAAACTATTAGTCCATTCCCAAGTTATAAGGATTTAAAATTTTGGTTCTGAGCATGCTCAGTAGGGTCTTTGTGATAGACATTTGATACCCCATGCTGTATACTCAGAACCAAACTTTCAAATTCTTATAACTTGAGAATGGATTAATATTTTTTCATCAAGCTAATGAAAGGTACCATTCTCTGGCAAGTCATTTCTACCCTAAAATTTTCAGACTAAACCATATTGGCTGAAGGTGATGACAAAATTAAAAACAGAAACTTGTTTTGTTTTTTTCCCAAAAACACTATCCTGATCTTCAAATCGACACATCCGACTGGAACAAAACTTGACAAATCAAAATATCTTGCCTTCCAGACTGTGCGTGGAAAATGTTGTACAATTCGATTGAATGGGGGCAAAGCTATTAATATATTTATATACAGTATATATATATCTACTTACAGTATTATAGTGGTGCAGTAGCATAATTATAGTTAGGGTTGAGTAGGCTGTTTAATGTTAAACCCCTAACTTTGCATATTAATATCTTTACCCCCACTCAGCAGAATAGCACAACGTTTTGCATGCACAGTGTGGTGGGGGGGGGGCAAGGTCTCTTGATTTGATAAGTTTCATTCCAGTTGGATGTGCGGATTTCAAGCTCCAGATAGTTCATTTTTTGGAAAACTCTTTTTTTTGGGGCAGGTTTTTTTTTTGTAATTGCCTACTGCCATGTTGGTCTGAATTTTTGGTCTGAAATTTTCAGGGTAGAAAGGACTTGCCCCAAAATGATGCCTTTGTTGGTTTAGTGAAAAAATATTAGTACATCCTCATGTTATAAGGATTTGATATTTCATTTCTAAGCATGCGGAGTAGGGTATTTTGAACAGATGTTTGATACCTTACTGAGCATGCTCAGAATTGAAATATAATTAAAAGAAATTAATTTAATAACATTTAATTTAACAGAAACTAATCCAGAAGGTGGTCAGTGGCTAATGGAATAAGGACACTAAAAAGTAAATAATCATTCTGCTAATTATTTCAAGATGTTTGACATATAATAGATTGCAACTATTGAGTATGCACAATCTGTGTAACAGTGACAATCACAATCTTAATACAGTAACAAGACATTTCCAGCCCCCACACACACAAAACATGTCACACACTGGCACTAATTTCAAATGGTAAGTTTCCTATGTACATTGAACAATACATTAAGGCTTATATTACCGCAGAAGGCCATACATAGTGAAGTGAGAGTATGGCTACAAAAAAATGCTGCATTTTGTAATTATTCATCTAAAGTAGAACACGCTTTGAGAGCTGATTTTATGAATCTAAATTGCATAACCTCCCTGACTGTCACTTAAATCAACACTGATGAACCAGCATCAGTATGCTGCTGTATGAATGAAAATAGAAACACTGATTAAAATAGTACAAGTATAAAACATCTATCTGAGGAACAACCTTCAGGGTCTTGTCCTTCCGCTGCCTAGCTCTGGGGACAATATGCAAACAATTACTATCAAAATGCTCCTAGATGCACATAATATATAGGATAGCGTATGGCTCCCAGTGCACAACAAGGTTATTCTCCAACTGAGTAATTACTGCTGCGACTGTTGCCCTCGAGATAGCAGCTTGAGAGGTCCTACAGTTGCCACAGTAACTACGAGGTTGGAGAGTAGCCTTGTTGTGCATCGTGAGTCATACACTGTTCTGTATAGTGTATGGAGCAGAAATCGCAGTTTTAGTAAGAAAAAAAAGTAAGAAAACAGTCAATACTAGTTTAAGTTTCCAATAAACACATTTACTGTTTTTTATACAACACACACAAGATCGATATACAACAATGGAGTCCCATTTAAAATTAGCCTACTGGTTGTGGCTCTCCGATGGGAAGCGTTACGTTTTCACTTTGCAGACTGGTCTCTTGTTGCTGACATGGCAAGACTCCTATGAGGGTATAAATCAGGGAGAGGGGGAGAACAAAACAACACATTAAGAATAGGAGTTGAAAACATGTTACATTTTATTTAGTTTTTGTTGACTGGGTAAGTGCACTAGACAAATCCTGACTATTTTCAGGCACAACCAGGGGGGAGGGGGATACAGTTGAATAACAACTGACCTTGAACAAGATGAAACTATTGGTGGTATTTTTAGTGAATGAGGGAAATTTTGGCCAGGACACCGGGGAAATTCCCCTACTCTTTTCGATAAGTGCCATGGGATCTTTAACATCCACCTGAACTCCTACCAATCCAGGTAGATGGGATCTCGGTTTAACGTCTCATCCAAAGGACGGCATCTCAGAAGTGCAGCACCCCTCTCATGCTTCACTACAGTGTCAGTACTGGGATATTAACCCAAGTGCCAGATGTGGGAACTGAACCCACAGCCCTCTGATCTCCTGGCCTCAGAAGTGAGTGTGCTACCTACTGAGCCACTGACACTGTATAACACATTACTTACATTTAGACTGTGCTTGCCATGGGGAAATAACTACTGCCTTTTCAGATCTTCACCCACCCTCCGACCCCTGCAGTTAGACTTAGGTTACTTTACCACAGGAAAAACCGAAACAAAATACTGCAATAACCTATGACCCCTGACACTACACTCATTACTCCCACCTACATTTCCTTGCACAGATTGCTGCTGGAGGGAAGTGATCAAGGTAACAAAAAAAAAAGGTGATTGATCAGTGAGAGAACCAACAGGCATTTACCTTAATCTGGCTCAGAGGATGAGTCCTCGATGACGGCCACACATTTGCATTTGGCTACTCCGGATGTATGAATGTGGAGTTGTTAAACACACAACCCCCACCAAATATCTGCATGTTGGAGACCTCATTTAGTGGATTTCTGGGTGCCCGAACAGAGGTGGATGGTGCAGCTGCAGATGAGATCTCTAGGTGAGACACGCTGTTTGTTCCTGTGCTTGAAAAAATTGAGTTCCTCTTTTGTTTGCCCTCAGATAAGAAGGAATAATTATTTATTGATCGTATGTTCTTGTGTCCAGACACTTGGGCTACCTCTGTTGGTGGAACATTGTTGTCTACCAGTCACTGGATTCATGTTTTGCGGGTTGAGTGGTTCGTTATCTTTTTTGATTCTAGTAGTTCTGCTGCAATTTTTATTGCTTTCAACATGCCTCAGATCTTGTTCTCACTAACAGTCATGGCACAATACCAATGGGAGATGTCGGGTTTGTAATTAGTATTTGGGGCCAAATAGAAAGGGGCATCTGGGTCTTGCATTTTAGGTGGCCTTTCCGACCTGTACTTTTTGTAGGTAGCTATCGGGTCTCTTTCAGGGGTTTGGCTCTCATACATCCTGGTTTTAACCTGCCTCATGTCCCGTGTGTTCTCCCCAGACCTAGTTTTAATCTGACTCTCATTTAACTCCATATATTCTGCTCCTTCTGAGTCCCGACAAAGCAGTAGATCACCCATTTTAATTGGTATTGTTCTACAGTCCTCAGAGCAGAACATAGGCCTACATTGAAAAACATAAGGTGCAAAAGTGCTGTGGGATTGTGCTGCCTGAGTGTGCCAAATGTATACAGTTTTCAGATATCTGTGTCAGTGAGGGCCTCAGCTCAGTTAGGCTTGTTGCCTTTGCCCATCTTTTTCAGAAATTTCTGTTTTGCTTTTAAGGTTTTTACAGTCTTAGGGAAAAATGTTTCAGCTGACTTGTAGATGAATTCTTTACGGTCATGTTTCTCTAGGTGGCTGTCTACACTGCCCAGTATGCCTCTTAATGTAGATGGCTCATAGTCAGTGCTGTCTAGTCTTTTTAATTGTGAATATAAATTCTGCTAATTGAGGGTCTAACTCTTATGTCGGTATGTCTTGTATGGCTCTGTGCTCATCATTATCATGAAGATAGCTATGGATTTGCCTTAGGCCTTTTTCTGTTTTTTTTTTTACTGTTTTAAGATTCTCCTGCTGCAAAATGAATTTTTGGCAGTCCGAAAGTGACTTGGATAAAATTACAGCAGACATTTCTGTGCAGAGGTATGTACGGACAATTATGGTGCTCACTATGCTTTGCTGACAGCTGCTTTTGAAAACCTTCTGTTGCTGGGATGTTGTGACAGAATGCCATGTGGCAGATGGATCTGTTGTGGAGATTTTGAAACACGTGGGCATTCCATATGACGTACCTAGTGCAGCAGACGAAAAGTCATTCTGCTGCACTGTATATCACTACTGTAGCAGAACAATGTTTTGGGGGTCATTGAATTCTAGGCTGAACAGCTTTTCTCCATATAGTATAAAACAATTACCATACTGTCTGTATATATCCTGCCAGGCTGACAACCCTTGGTTTTGACTCTCTCAGACTGCTTAAACAGCCTTAGACTAAACTCAGAAATCATCTTTCTGAGGGATTTCAATATCAACTGGCATTCCCCAGATACTAGCCCCTACAAGGATGCTATCTCAGCAGCTCACGTCTCCTAGCTCATTGAGACACCTACTCAAACTAACTATAGAACTGGCACAAGTACCTTGTTGGTCTGGGTTCTCACAAACTGCTCTGACCGTACATCAGACATTACTGTTTTACCGGATACCCTTAGTGACCACTCCCATGTCTTAGTCAGTTGGGCTTACAAATTCACCAAGCCAACGGCTAGAACAATCACTTCCAGGGTCCTTACCCGTGGTCACCTTGAGCTAACGAAATCAGACCTTCATCACCTGGACTGTGCACAAATCCTCACTACCTGTGATGTCGATACCGCGCTCAAACAATTCATCTCACAATTCAACACCATGTGTGATAAGCACACCCCTCTTATGAAATGAAAAATCAAAGGATGTTGTAATCTTTGGATCTCTCCTGATCTTATTGAACTGCTGAACCTGAGGGACCATCTATGGCACAAGGCTCAATCCACAAATTCTCAATCCGACATTCAGAATTACAAAAAAGCAAGAAACAACTGTACTAGAGCAATCCACAAAGCCAAAAGCTGGTACTACAAAGAGGCCCTCACCAAGACATGGGATGACAGACGAAAGTTCTGGAGTAATCTCAAGGAAGTCTCTGGGAAGGACCCCAAATCAGCTCCCACTGTGCTCAATATAGATGGTGCTCCTTCTCTTGATCCAAGAACCATTCCAAACTCCTTCAATAGCACATTTACTGATCTCAGCCGTGCCCCCCCCCCCATTTTCTTCAGTCTTTCACCCCAAGTACATGCCCTGGGAAATTAGATCAGCCATCTACCTACCCTCCATTTTACTTCAAAGTCATCATTATGAAGCAAGGAAATACCTACTCAAGGTGCTAGGGATGACTAGGTTCAGCGCAGATACTCACAATCTTAAATCTGCCACCCTTACTCTGGAGGAAATCCTTGCACCTCTAACACATATAATAAACCTATCACTTAGGTACTCACAATTCCCTCAAAAGTGGAAATCTGCCATTGTGACACCTGTCCACAAGGGTGGGGATCATTCCCTTCAGGGTAACTACAGACCCATCTCCATCCTACCCTCACTCTCGAAGGTCCTGGATCATATAGTAGTGGATCAGTTGGTCGAATACCTAGAAAAATATAATTTACAATGCCTGCAGCAGCATGGGTTTAGGACTGGACACAGCACCACTATTGCCTTACTTGAATTCATGGGTTTTATCCATAATGCCTTTGACCAAGGTCACCTCATTGGAGCAACATGCGTTGAGTTGACCAGAGCATTTGACACAGTCAATCATGCCCTCTCGCTTGACCAGATCACCTCCATTAGTCTCTCATGGGATGTGGTTACTTGGTTTGAATCATACCTTCAAAACCAGTCACAAGTGAAGATTGGTAACATTCTCTCTGACAGTAAACCTGCCCATACTGGTATACCACAAGGGTCCATTCTGGAACCCCTCCTGTTCAGCATTTTCCTGAATAATCTCCCCAAAGCTTGCCAGGGTTGAATTCTCTTATATGCAAATGACACTGTCCTCTCCACCAGCAATCCTGAACCATGAGCCCTTGAGATCCAGCTTCAACAAAACTTTACTGAAGTAGAAAGGTGGTTCAGTAAACACAAACTTATTATGAACTAAAAAAAGACTAAAATTATGTTGTTTACCAACCCACAAAGCAAATGCAGAGCCTACCCTCTCTGTATCACCAATAATGTGGGCACTAACCTGGAATGTGCCCATTATTTTAAATACTTGGGGAAAATGATGAACAACACCATGTCCTATGGACTCCATATTGATAATATTGCCAAATCTGTCAATACATGAATAGAGCTGCTACATAGGCACAAGCATTGCCTGACCCCAGAAACTCTTAATGTAGCTATTCACAGCTCTGTGGTCTCACTCATTGATTATAGGCTGGATATCTATGAGTCAGCCTCTGACGCTGCCCTTCATCACATCAAAGCGGCCCTAAACAAGGCATGCTGACTTCAAACTGGATCCTCGAGACTAACTCACACCCATGAGCTTTATACCCAGACCAACTGGCTCCAGTTCATGAACAGACTCTCCTACCAAACTTGTTTGTTAGCTAAAAAATCATGCCTAAGCCTAGTCCGCTGTGCGGTCCAGAAGCTTCTCATCCCCTACATAAACTGACTTCATACCAGAAGCTCTGAAAGCCTGTCCTTCAAGACCCCTTACTGTCACACTTCCAAAGATCAAAGGTCTTTTGCTTACTGAGCTCCACTCTGGTTTAACTCCCTACCAGTTGACATATCCTCTGCTCCGACATTGGGTTCTTTTAAATGAAAGGTCAGACAACACCTTGTCACTGCCTCTAGCTAGGACTGCTTCCACTAATTCGGTGTTTCTGCTTCTACCTGTCACTGCCTCCACTAACTCAGCATTAGCTTCACTTATACCCCTGTCCTCCTGCCTCCCCCTGTCCTTCTTCCCACTCTGCGCTACCAATCCTTTTCACCCTCTGCCCACTGACTATTACCAACCCTCTATGCTTCCCCACCCTTTGTCATGTATTAACCCTCTTCTCTCCCCTAACCTCTGGATTCTCCTCCTTCTACCTCACCCTACCTCTCAATTACCTTTCCAACCTCAGTGAGGCCTTGTTGGCTGACCTCACACCCCTTTTTCTTTCGGTCTTTGCTTATTTCCCTATCCATTCATTTGATAAAACCCCTGGGCTGCTCACAACACCCCTGTTTGCTCTTCCCCCTTACTCCTTGCCTATCTTGTACACTTACAATGTCAACAACTCATAACTCCTCCTATATTATAATTTGGGTTCTTCTTTGTTAGTGTAACTCAACCCACCTGTTATGTAATAAGTGCTGAATATCATTCGTCTAAATCTTGTCTACCTGTAGTATCTGTCTTGTATCCCATCAAGTGGAACCTATGTAAAGAGCTAATAACTCACAGGTATTAATCCAAGACTTAAATAAATAAATAAATAACATTAATGTGACTGATCACAATTTGAAGAAATCAGGAAGATAACTTACAGTTTAATGTTTGATTCATTACAGTGCTTACTGTGCTGCTCGCAACTTGGAATAAGAGATTTATTTATTTTATTTTTTTATTTATTTATAAATCGGATTTACAACCTTTGAGACAGAGACTCATTTAGAAAGGCACCTCATCACAGGGAGGGTATACAACACATGGTAGTGAAATAAAACAATGGGGGACAATACAGGTGAGGAACAGAAAAGAGAGAAATACACAGGAATTTTGAAATAATACATAAATGAGGAAAGTCATAAGTTTTCAATTAATTACATATTTGACCAACATTCATAAGATAATAGGCCTGCTCTAGTGTGTCTATGGAGCAAGTCCTGGGTAGAGTAGGACCATGGCCTCCAGTGAGTGGAGGGGGGTTGGGGGGTGGAAAAGGCTGTCTGAGAGGACGTTATCAGATACAGGGAGCCAGAAGAGTGCAGGCTCTAAGGTAGTCAGAGCACTTACAGATCCGAGTTTCCATGAGGTGTTTCTGGAGGGCAATTTTAAAAGGGTCAATTCTGAGGATGCTAGTGATATGAGGGGGAAGGAGTTGAACCAGGAGGGTGATCTGTGGTAGAAGGATCTTTGGGCAGGAGGGGTTCTGGCTCTTGGAACCTGAAAGGTGGCCTTGGCTGCGCTTCGGGTGGCAGCCATCTGGGAGGTTGGTTTCAGGGATTAGGTAACCCCAGGGGGAAAGTCCAAGTAGTGATTTTTTGGCTAGAATGCAGTTGTGGTAGCATAGGCACCCATCAAAAGTGAGTAGATTAGTAGAGGAGTAGAGTTGGCATGAGTGAGTTCTGCTATGGTACCTGTCAGGAGCCTGCAGGCCTTGTTTATTGAGATCTGGACTTTGCTGAGTACAGTGTTGTCAGCTGTGGCATAGATAGGAATCCTGCAGTCAACCAAAGACAGGATAGAGGAGGTGATAGCCAGCTGTTGGACAGTCTGAGGGAGGCAGTCTCTCTGGTGGTAGAGGAGACCAATCGTGTGTTTACTGCAGTGGACAGGGTTTTGAGGTGAGCGTGGAAGGTGAGTGCTGTGTCGAAGGTGATGCCCAGGTATTTGTATGCTGGTACCTGTTCAATGGGTTGTTTGATGCTGGGGAGGATGAGGAGGGGGCATTACTGGTGTTATTCTGATGGTGGGTGAAGAGCATAGATTTAGTTTTTTTGAGGTTCAGGACCAGTCAGTGGTCGAGGAACCATTTTTCAGCTTGGCTGAAAATAAGCTGGAGGGAGTCCTGGAGGGTGGTGGGGTCAGGGTGGGAGGCGACAAGGACCGCATCATTGGTGTATCAGAGCATTTTGCCTGAGCAGGAGCTGGGAAGGGTGTTAAGAAAGAGACTGAACAGAGTGGGTCCTAGGATGGACCCCTGTGGGACACCGGAGCAGACAGGTATTGCGGTTGATAAGCTAATGTTTATCTTGACCTGTTGGGATCTGTCATGGAGGTAACTAGAGAACTAGGCAAGGGGGGGTAGTTGGAAAACCCAGTTTGTGGAGGGAATCGAGCAGGAGGGGGTGACACACAATATCGAAGGCCTTAGATAGGTCTATGAACACTGCCCCGGTAACACCACCAGAGTCAAGTGCAGAGTGCATGTGCTGTGAGAACTCCAGTAGAGCCGATGTAGTGCTATGTCCAGGGCAGAAGCCATGTTGTTCTGGACACAGTATGTTGTATTTGGTGAGGTATTCCATGAGTTGGGTGGAGACTATTTTTTTCTAGGGCTTAGGAGAGAGGGGGAAGGATGGAGGTAGGCCTGTAGCTTTTTGGTACTGTGAGATCTCCATTCTTATGAATTGGGGTGATTTCAGCTGACTTCCAGGTGCTCGAGAACTGACCAAGACAAAGGGACAGGTTTAACAGGTCAGTGAGAGGGGTTATCATGACATCTAGAGTTAGCCGGAGAATACTGGAGTCAATCAGGTCACACTTGGGATTGTGGCTGGACAGAGCTTTTAGCAGAAGAGGTTTGGCTTCATGGGGGGATATGATGCGGAGGAGAAATAGGGGGTGATCCAGGGTGGAAGGATTGAATAGGTGACTGGGTCAAAAAAGTGGGCAGGTAGGACTGAGCTGAGATCTGAGAAGGTCGTGTTGAGGCATTCAGCAATATGTAGGTGGTCAGTGGTGATAATGCCATTGATTGCTATCTGGGATGGGGGGAGTGGGTTTTTCCACTGAGATCCTTAATATTGTCCCAGAATGCATGTGCAGAGCCTCAGGAGGAGGCCAGAGTGGCTTGGTAGTGTTTGACTTTTTCTTGCCATATGGCCCAGGTGCATTTGTTTTGAGCAGCGTTATAGGCCTGTCTGTCTGCAGGCCTGCCCGATTCCACCGTGATATGCCATAGGTTGTCTCTCTGTCTTAGTTGTTGAATGAGAGTGGGGGAGATCCAAAGGGCATTTTGGTGCCTGGGGAAGGTGTTGATAAAGGGGGCAAAGAGGTCACAGGCCTTACAGAAAGCACTGGTGAGGTAGGCTAGTGCTGTGTCTATCTCGGTTGTGAGAGAGATTGGGGTCGAGTCTATATGGGATAGGTGTTGTGTCAGTTTAATGAGGCCCCCTGGGTGAAAGTGGTGATGGGAGGAGACTTGGGGCATGGATTTTTGTGTGGGTGAGGACCAGTGACAGAGGATTGGGAAGTGGTCGCTAAGTGAGTTAGGTAAGATATTAACATCTTTTATTTTGTGGGGACTGTTGGAGAGAATTATGTCAAGGAGGAAGTTGGTGCCACCCGACTGACTGAATCTGGTTGGAAGTGTGACTAATTGAGATAAGTCAAGGGCAGTAAAAGTGTCTTTTATGTGTATTGTGGTGGAGCTGAGCCAGTTGACATTGAGGTCACCTAGGATGAGATGCTCAGCCTTGTGGGGTAAGGTGGATAGATAATCAGTAAGGGAGTGGACTGCTAGTCCCTGACTCCGCAGAGGTATGTATGCAGTGGTGAGATAGAGAGGGCCCCTGCCCGGGTCAGAGGAGATTTTTATGGTGCTAGCTTGGGCCCCATGATTGAGCTGGAGGGTAGGGAGAGCACAGCAAAGGAGAGAGTCACAGAGGTAGACAGTGCATCTGCCCCCATGCTTGCCAATTGTATCTTCCCTGAAGATGGTAAAGTGAGGGAGGGAAGGAGACAGCAGAGTCAGGGGTAGATGCTGAGAGCCAGGTCTCCACTATGGCAACAATATCAGACCTGTGTTGCATGGCCCAGCACTGCAGTACAACAGTTTTCTTTGGAAGACTGCAGATGTTCATTGAGGCAATGCATAGGCAACATCCAGCAGGGGGAGAGGGGGGGTAGATGACCCAGGGCCAGGGTTAGGGTGAACACTCCCGGAGAGCAGAAGAAGTAGGGTGATCAGTCTGACCAGTGGGCTGCGAAGACTGGAGTGGCTACACTGGAGCTGGCATGAGGATCTGGTGGAGAGGGTACAGGGGACGGGTAGGGAGCTGAGGGCAGGTATGGCCAGGATGGGGGAATGGGGTGTAGCCAGGAAGAGAGGTAGTGGTGAGGGGAAAGGGGTTTGCAGGGGACTGAGGGTGTGTCTGGGACAGAGGTCATGACTGCTGATCATAGTGAAGGTGGGCAGGAAGTTGACTCCTTCCAGACAGGATGCTATCAGAGCATTAAAATTGCCTAGACAGCAGAGCCTTAATGGGAGCCCAGATTCTGATGAGGACCTATGGTGGAGAGTAAGAAATGCACAACAGTACCAAGGGGAGTTGTTGTCTGTGTATGTCTCTCGGCTGGAAAAATTGTTGCAAGAATGCCTCAGAAAGGGTAGTTTGCCAGCGATTGAACTGGACCGAACCAGACTGGCTAGAATCTTTAAGTCTGCCCCCTTCCAGAACTGCTGTTGCTTCAGCTACGCCTGGCAATCGACTGGAATCCCCACCCTCCCATGGATGAGTTAATGAGAGAAATTCGAGGAGTTGAGAAGGGCGACCGGGAGGTACCTGCACCAACAGCTGTGGCTATGACCGAAGTGACTGAGGGTGACCCATCAGTGAAGTTCAGGGCAGAGGTTGACAATCAATGAGTAGCTTTGACAAGGAAAAGATATGCCACAATGGGGCTGAACTGTTGAGAGAGATCCGGGAATTCAAAAACAGTCCCTTTATGAAAGCACGCCTGCAATGCGGGCCTGACCTATATCCGACTGCATCTGCTATGGGGTGGGTACCCACCCATGTATCTCCTGCTGATAACAGCTCCAACTCAATTCCTTGACCATGGAAGTGGAGAAACTGACGATGTCTCCAAATGCTTATCACGCCAGAGACAGAGATGGCACCCAGGTTTCGTGTTAGTAATACCCCGCCTGGCTCCCAGTGTGGCGCCTCGGCCAGCTCAAACTCCAGAAAGTATGTTTTGCTATAATTGTGGGAAAGATGGGCACATGAAAAGGAATGCCAGTCCCAAAGATACTGACAAAGTTGCATATAGGCTACAAGGAGAGCTTGGAGAAGAAATCAGTGGTTAAGAGGTGCACGACATGATCCCAGTGAGGGCACCAAAATGCTAATTCACGTCCTTTTGTGGCAAGGTCAGTTCAGGCCCATCTTACCGCCTCTCCAGACTGGTCCAGAATAGTGGGTCCCTCCATGGAGACCACTGTAAAGGTGAATGGAGTGTCTACAAGAGCTGTATTAGACAGTGGCTCCCATGACAATTATGTTCCAGGATTGGTATCAGAAGCATTTGTCAGATGACCCTTACAACCATTAGAAGGACTGCATGTATGGGGGTTAGTGAGAGGCCTACCCTATTCCGGTATATCCAATTTGGCTGTCTTTCCCCACCTCCGTGGCTGGAGTGGCCGAAAAGTAGAGACCCTAGCTTAGTGTGTCCCCCACTGGACTGTATGATGGTGTCCTTTGTTGGTTGGAACAAATGCTCATATGTTCGGAAGGCTGGCACAGTTGTGTTATGAAAAACAGGGGTCAAAGACTAGTAGAGCTTTAAGAGTTCGGCTTTAATTAGAAGGCCTATGAGGCACAGAGAGATGCTGAAAAACAGAACCAGAGGAACCGGTCGGAATTGTATGGAAGAAGGATCTGAGTCTCTGATCCTGGCGCCAAATGCCGCAGTGTACCTTACAGGGAGGTCCAGTATCAGAAAGGATGTTAAGAATAAAATATTAATGTTGGATGCACCAGGCGATGGAAAATCGCTGAGGACTGCTGGTCAAGCTTGTATTTGCCGCTAGAGCCCATGCTTATGCCAGAAGGTAATGGTCCAAGTTCATAATGTGTCTGAAAGAGACATTCGAGTAAACAGAGGTTGCATCCTGGCTAATGTGCATTGTGCAGACACTGCAGTGCTACCCAGCAACAGAGTTCAGGAAGAATGACAGAGTAGCATGCAACTTGTTTGATTTCGTGACTCGCTGCCAGCTGAATGGAAAGTGAGGATCAGTGAGAAGCTTGCCCAGAGAGACCAGGTGTTTTCTTTAAGGAATGGGATGTAGGATGGGGCAAGGAGCTGAGCACAATATCTGGCTGCATGAAAGACCATTTAGTAGTGAGAGGTCTCGGCCTAACACCTGCTGACATAGATGATGTGAGGCAGCATCTGCAAAGAGATGTTAGCTGCTGTGTAATACAAGAATCCAGAAGCCCTTAGCTTCCCCCATTGGTAGTGAGGAAAAAGAATCGGAACAGTAAGGATGTGTGTGGTTATCGCACCTTAAACCGGCGGACTATCCTGATCAGTACACAATGCCCGCATTCAGGATGCTTTGGACTGCCTAAACGGGATCAAGTGGTTCTCTGTGCTGGATCTCCGCAGTGGGTACTACCAGATCCCGACGGCCCCAGAGGACCGTGGAGAAGGCGGCCTTTATCTGTCCGCATGGCTTTATGAATTCATGAGGATGCCTCAAGGGATTTCAGGTGCCCAGCCACTTTTCAACGATTGATGGGCGTGCAGTGGGGACATGAACTTACTAGAGTGCCTGGTATACCTAGATGATGTTATTGTGTTTGGCAGTCACTGGAGGAACATGAGAGCAGATTATTTAAGGTATTGGACCGACTGAGGACTTTGCCTTAAACTGTCCATTGATAAGTGTCAATTCTTTCAAACATCAGTAAAGTATGTGGGACACATAGTATCCACCGAGGAATAGAGACCGACCCAAGTAAAGTTGAGGCCTTGACCACCTGGCCACAGCCAAAATCTAAAAGAACTGCAAAGATTCCTGGGATTCTGTGGTTATTATCGGCGCTTCATCAAGGACTATTCAGAGTGATCTGCCCTTTAGCTTAACCTTACTCAAAGGGTATCCCCAACCCACAAAAATACTAAAGTCAGCGTCCTCAAGACTGAAAGAGTGTATTTCATCCGAGTGAAGTATTTGGGCCCTGGACTCCTGATTGTGAGACTGCTTTTCATGAGATCATATATCAACTCCCATGCTCCAGTGCTGGCCTATGCCGATCCAAGAAAACCTTACGTCCTGCACACTGATGCTAGCTTGCAAGGGTTGGGGGCTGTGTTGTACCAAGAGCACGAGAATGGGCTGAGACCAGTGGCCTTTCCTATTAGAAGCCTGACCCCATCCGAAAAGAACTATCTGTACATAAGTTAGAGTTCTTAGCTTTGAAGTGGGCTATTGTTGACCAATTCCATGAGTACTGTATGGGACTAAAATACTAGTAAAAACTGACAATAATCCTTGACCTATGTGCAGACCTCAGCTAAGTTGGATGCCACTGGCCATAAGGTGGCTTTCGCATTATCTACATATGACTATGCTCTCGATCACCGAGCAGGTCTGAACCAATAGATGCTGATGCTCTCCCGGAGGCCTGTTCCCCAGAATGATTGGGTCCAATTGGTGAACCTGACATTCGGGCACTCTGCCGGAAGTTTGACAGGAGGAACAAATGTCCACGGACGAGTGGACTGCATGGTGGATTGCTTGGGAGCCTCTGAAATTGCATACCTGCTGCTTATTGCCACTTTTCTGCAATTGTGGTGCACTGCCTCAGCTGGACAATGACAGTAGCCGGGGCTCAATCCCCGATTCCATGATCAAAGCAGCTTTGAAGCCTCTCTGCAGGAAAGATGGTCCAAATTACTTCCACTGATTTGAGAACTGCACTGTTATACAAAGAAGGTCCTAAGTTGAAACTGATCAATAAACTGTTATACAGAGAAACAGTAGACAGAGGGGACAAGTAGACAAACAACAACTAGTGCTGCCCACTGCCTTTGAGACTCAGTACTGAGGTCCTTGCACAACCACATGGGCACCTTGGTATAGACAGAACACTTGACTTGGTGAGATCCAGATTCTATTGGCCTAAGATAGGGGCTGATGTGGAGCAACACATTCGAACTTGTAGTCGCGCTACAGAGAGAAAGCTTTGCCCGAGGGCTGCCCCTGTGTATCACCACCACCAGTGCACCCATGGAGCTGGTCTGTATTGATTTTCTGAGTTTGAGTCAGATCAAAGAAATATCAGTAATGTGCTGGTGGTCACTGACCATTTCACGAGATGCCCAAGCTTTCCCACCAAGACCAGCATCACTGTGGCCAAAGTACTTATGAAAACTTTTTGTTCACTGTAGAATCACAAAGAATCCATTCTGATCAGGAGAGACTTTGAGAGTCGTCTGATCAAAGAGATGCTTTCTGTGGGGAGTGCTAAACCAGAACCACTCTCATCACCCCCAGGGGGACCCACAGCCCGAACGCTTCAACCGTGACTTTGCTAGATATGCTAGGCAATTCTGCACCCAAAGGACGTTTCCAGATGGAGCCAACAAATTAAAGCACCCTGGTACATGCTTTCTATAACTGTGTTCAAAAGGATGCCACTGGATTCTCCCCTACCGCCTGATGTTTGGAAGAAGGCTCGACTACCAGTAGATGTGTGTTTTGGGGTCTCCTGATGGGGTTCAAGCTGCAACTATTTACAGTATATGTGCAAAGTTAAAGGCCCAGCTAACTCATGCGTTACCAACTGGCTCAAACCATGGCTGCCAAGAAATTTGGCCAACAAAGAAAGGTATGTATAAAGGTGGCATTAGGACCCCAGGAGGAGACTGGCATGCAGAAATCTGGGACTGCATGGCAAGCACAAGATTGCTGACAGATGGCACCATCTCCCCACATTGTAGTGGGCAAACTAGATGATCTGCACAGTACAAAGTAAGGCCTGAGAATAATTCAAAAGATGTAAAAACAATGGCTAGAAATCATTTCGCCCATTGGACAAATCTTAATTGAGTCTGAGCCCCAGAAGATGCCCCTGACCAGTGACCAGAGCTGCTGCTATGAAAGATCAAGAAAGTCTGCACCCACAGAAGCAAAGTTAAAGTTCCCCTCTCACAAGTCCCAGTTGAGGATGACTGTCAGTCCATATCAGGAAAGTGAGTGACTTTGAATACCATCCTCTTACTAACTGAGTCAATTGTTTCGGGGCAATCCCTAGTCAATACTGGAGATGAAGCTGGGCCTTCTGGACTGTCTAGCCCTCAGCTTCATCCCTGGGCCCTGCTCCCAGAAAGTGAAGTGCAAAGCATCAGATCAGATGTAGATGGATCTGTGCATGGTTGAACTGTTTGAGCTTCAGGGAGGAAAATTGATGATTGGGGCAGACTGGTGATACATCCGAACAAGAAGAGTATTTGAGTGCCCTGACAGTCCACTGCCAGTGTCCGAAAGCTCTCCATGTGAGCCAAATGTTTTGGACTCAGAAACTGTAACTCGTAGCTGAAAGTGCTCCAAGTTCTAGCCCCCACCTATGGAGACTTCTGACAAGTGAGGACAATGCTGGAAAATGAGGTTCAGAGGCAGAGACTATAACAGTTCCCTGCTAGTACTGGTGTAGGCTATGAAGCCTATTGGTGCACCTCGATTGTAGTTCACTTGGGAGGCTGTGGACTTGTTCCTCTCAATGTGTTATCTATAAGGAGTGTATGTCCCGAGCTCATTGCCCAAACTGAGCATCAGTGCTAACTCCAAGCATTTGTGTTGCTCCCCAAGTGTTGGTGCCCTTGCCCCATCCAGCCCTGAGGTAACTGATAGAGAATTCTCTCTTCAGGTTTCATGTACAAGAGGTAATAACTTGAGTTATGGTACAATGTGTATGTAATAGTGTAAAGAGTGACGTACTGCAATGTTTCTGTAGTCAAAAGTTCTGTAAAATGATATATTGACTGATGATTACATGTGCATCAATGCAAATGTATATGGCTGCAGTTGAAACTTATAGGTACTTGCTTGACGCACGCCAAGCTTTCCCCCAGGCCAGGAAGGGTGTAACCCTGCAAATGGGGTTTCAAAAGACTTCCAGGAGCTTGCTTGAATGCTCCAAGCCTGAATGGTGTTTGGCATTGCCTTCATTTATCAGTGAGTGCTTTAGAACCCTGGTACTGTCTTTTAAGAGCTGTCTGCTTGCAGATATAATTAGTTTGAGGTTGGGGACTGTGTTTTTTGATTGAGTACCACTCAAGCTGCTGCCAATTCACTTCATTTTGCAGTCACTAGAGTGCAAAGGAACCTATCTGAAGAGATGTAACTGTATGCCAGAAATTATTTGGAGTAATAATGAAATTACAGTTTGTCTAACTTTCTTGCAGTCAGAACTGTGTCTGGTAGTTCCCATTCTAGTTTTGAACTGCTGAACTGGACCAATCATTGTGTGGTGTGTTAGCTCTAAAATGGTGTTCTTGGACGAATCAGAACTTGATCTTAATCTGAGCCAGCCACAAGAGGATTATGAAGGCAGGACTCTGGGAGATGTAGTTTAGACTTCAGCACCTTGGACCAACAGCAGCAGTCTATTGTGAGTGACAGCCAATCCAGTCAAGAACTGGGAGGAACTCAAAGTGCCGGTTTTGTCAGTTGAGTTCAGTTGAGCTTTGGCGGTAGAAGAAGGAAGGAGCTATTGCTTTTCAGTATTGATTTTAGTCAAAAACGTGTATGGGCCCAAGTCTGCAGAGTATCCGGTCTGCAGCTTGTTAGGACGAATCAAATCCTGTAGAAAAGAATCAAAGGATCTCTGAAGTGAAGCCGACTACCTGTAATCAGCCCCCACCACTATCTGAAACTTTGAGAGAAATTATGAATGGTTGCTGGGAGGGGAAACTGTGGAGACTTGAAGAAATATTTTGCCACCTGGGGGTGTTCCTCACAACACCCTCTCTGCTCCAGCCCTAATGGTGGCTGAACAAAAATACAGACTCCTATTTCTGCAGCTAGTCGACTCTTACCGAAGGTTGAGGAATCTCTGGCACCCCACCCCAAGGAGGATGACTGAGACCTGATAGACCATGTTGGCCCCCTGCTAGAATGGCAATACCGGAAGGCGAAGCGAAGAGGTTAGTGAGCCTCCGAGGTCCTGCCCTGGCTACCATCCGCTAAACGGCAGTAACCCTGAAGACTGCACAGGCCTATCTTGAGGCCTTGGACAATGTGTATGGGAGCCCAGATTCGATGAGGACCCAGGAGAGTAAGAAATGCACAACAGCACCAAGGGAGTTGTTGTCAATATGTCTCTCAGCTGAATGTTGCAAGAATGCCTCAGAAAGGGTAGTTGCCAGCGATTGAACTGGACCGAAAGACTGGACAGAACCTAAGTCTGCCCTTCTCAGAACTGCTGTTGCTTCAGTGCATATGCAACCGACTGGAATCCCACCTCCTATGATGAGTTAATGAGAAATTAGGGAGTTGAAAAAGCGACTGGAGGTACCACCAACAGCTGTGGCTACACCCGAGTGACGGGGTGACCCATCAAGTGAAGTCAGGGCAGAGGCTGAATCAATGAGTACCTGACAAGGAAAGATATGCCACAATGGGGCGAACTGTTGAGAGAGATCCGGACCAAAGTAGTCCTTTATGAAGGCCACGCCAGGCACGGGGTCCTGGACTCACATCCGACTGCATCGCTATGGGGTGGGGGCACCACCCATAACATCTCCTACTGAGAACAGCTCCAAACCCAATTCCTTGACCATGAGTGGAGAAACTGACGAGATGTCCAAAATGCTTATCACGAGACAGAGATGGCACCCAGGTTTCCGTTAGAAACCCCACCCCAAAAACCGGTGTGGCACAGCCACCCAAACCCAGAAAATTGTTGCTATAATTGTGGGAAAGATGGGCATGAAAGGGCTAGTCCAAAAGATACTGACAAAGTTGCATATAGGCTACAAGAGACGGAGAAAGAAATCAGTGGTTAAGAGGCCGACATGATCCCAGTGAGGGCACCAAAATGTAATTCCGTCCTTTGTGGCAAGGTCAGTTGCCCAGGCCCCTCCCCTCCCAGACTGGTCCAGAATAGTGGGTCCTCCATGGGACACTGTAAAAGTGAATGGAGTGTCTACAAGAGCGCTAGACAGTGGCCCAAGTGACAAATGTTCCAGGATTGGTATCAGAGCATTTGCCGACGACTTACAACCATTAGAAAGACTGCATGTATGGGGGTTAAGGAGAAGCCTACCTATTCCGGTATATCGAATTGGCTGTCTTTCCCCACCCGTGGCTGAGGGCGAACAAATGAGACCTAGCCTTAGTGTGTCCCCCACTGACTGTAAGATGGTGTCCTTTGTTATTGGAACAAATGCTCATATGTTAGGAAGGCTGGCACAGTTGTGTATGAAAAACAGGGGTCAAGACTAGTAGAGCTACAGAGTTCGCTTTAATTAAGAAGCCATGGGCACAGAGATGAAAAACAGAACAGAGGAACCGTCGAATTGTATGGAAGAAGGATCTGAGTCTCTGATCCTGGCGCCAAATGCAGTGTACCTTACAGGGAGAGGTCCAGTCAGAAGGATGTTAAGAAAAAATATTAATGTTGGATGCACCAGGCGCTGGAAAATCGCCAGAGGACTACTGGTCAAGCCTAGTATTTCGCCCGCTAGAGCCCATGCTTATGCCAGAAGGTAATGGTCAAGTTCATAATGTGTCCGAAAAAGAGTCAGTAAACAGAGGTTGCATCCTGGCAACGTGCATTGTACAGACACTCAGCGCTACCCACAGCAAGAGTTCAGGAAGAATGACAGAGTAACGCCTGACTTGTTTGATTTAGCGACTCCCGCTGCCAGCTGAATGGAGGGATCAGTGAGAGCTTGCCCAGAGACCAGGTACTTTTAAAGGAATGGGATGTAGGATGGTAAAGGAGCGAAGCACAATATCTGGCTGCATGACGAAGACCATTAATGAGAGGTCTCGACGCCTGGACCTGCTGCATAGATGATGGAGACAGCATTCAAAGAGATGTTAGCTGCTGTAATACAAGAACCAGAAGCTCTATGTTTCATTGTGGTAGGTGAGAAAAAGAATGGAACAGGTGATGTGTGGATTATCGCACCTTAAACCGGGGACTATCTAGAATCAGTACACAATGCCCGCATTCGGATTCTTTGGACTGCTAAGCAGGATCAGTGGTTCTCTGTGCGATCTCCACAGTGGACTACTGATCGATGGCCCAAGGACCGTGAAGACGGCCTTTACCTGGCTTGAACGAATTCAGGAGGATGCCTCAAGGAGTTCAGGCCCCAGCCACTTTTCAACGATTGGATGGAGCGCAGTGGGGACATGAACCTACTAGAGTGCCTGGTATACCTAGATGATGTTATTGGTTTGGCTCACTGAGGAACATGAGCAGATTATTTAAGTATGGACCGACTGAGGACAGGCTAAACTGTCCATTGATAAGTGTCAATTTTTCAAACATCAATAAGTATGGGACACATAGTATCACGAGAATAAGACCGAACAAGTAAGTTGAGGCCTTGACCACCTGGCCACAGCAAAAATCAAAAGAACTGCAAAGATTCCTTGGATTCTGTGGTTATTATCGGCTCATCAAGGACTATCTAAGAGTGATCCGCCTTTACTTAACTCACTCAAGGGTATCCCCAACCCACAAAAACAAAGTCAGCATCCCCAAGACTGAAAAGAGTATTTTCATCCCGTAGTATTTAGCCGCTGACCCTGATTGTGAGACTGCTTTCACGAGATCACATATCAACACCCATGCTCCAGTGCTGGCCTATGCGACCAAGAAAACTTACGCCCTGCACTGATGCCGCTTGCAAGGGTTGGGGCTGTGCTGTACCAAGAGCACGAGAATGGGCTGAGACCAGTGGCTTGGTTAGTAGAAGCCTGACCCCATCCGCAAGAACTATCCTGTACATAAGTTAGAGTTCCTAGCTTTGAAGTGGGCCATTGTGACCAATTCCATGAGTACTTGTAGAAGCAAACACTAGTAAAACGGCAATAATCCTTGACCTATGCAGACCTCAGCTGTTGACGCCACTGGCCATGGTGGCTTTCTGCATTATCTACATAAGACTATGCTCTCGAATACCGACAGGTCTGAACCACATAGATGCTGATGCCTCCCAGGACACCTGTTCCCCAAATGATTGGGTCCAATTGCAGAACCTGACATTCGGGCACTCTGCGGAAGTTGTTGAGGAGGAATAGTATCAGACGCTGATGGACTGCATGGTGGTGCTTGGGAGCCTCTGAGTGCATACCTGCTGCTTATGCCACTTTTCTGCAATAGACATTGGTGCCTGCCTCAGCTGACAATGACAGTATTCAGGGCTCAACCACGATCCCATGATCAAAGCAGCTTTAGAAGCCCTATAGGGAAAGATGTCAAATCGCCCACCGATTTGAGAACTGCACTGTTATACAAAGGGTCCTAAGTTGAAACTGATCAATAAACATTATAAAGAAACAGTAGACAGAGGGGGACGTAGACAACAACAATAGTGCCCCTGCCTTCGAGACTCAGTACTGAGTCCTTTTCAAACATGGGGCAATTGGCATAGACAGAACACTTGACTTGGTGAGATCCAGATTCTCGACTAAGATAGGGCCCATAGCGAACACATTCGAACTTGTAGTCGCTTACAGAAAGCTGGCCCACAGGGCTTACTTGCCAACATCACCACCAGTGCACCCATGAGCTGGTCTGTATGATTTTCTGTTTGGGTGATCGAAATATCAGTAATGCTGGTGGTCAATATTCACGAGATATGCCCAGCTTTCCCACCAAAGACCAGAAAGCATCCACTGTGGCCAAAGTACATCAGAAAATTTGTTCACCAAGAATCAACAGAATCCATTCGATCAAGGGAGAGACTTTGAGTCGCTGATCAAAGAGATGCTTTCTGGAGAGGCAGTCCAGAACCACTCTCACCACCCCCAGGGGACCCACAGCCTGAACACTTCAACGCACTTTGCTGATATGCAGGCACCCTGCACCCAAAGGACAAGCCAGATAGAGCCAACAAATTAACACCCTGTACATTTAACTGCACCAAAGTGATGCCACTGGATTCTCCCCTACCGCCTGATGTTTGGAGGAAGCTCGACTACCAGTAGATGTGTGTTTAGGGGTCTCCGATGGGGTTCAAGCGACAACGGCCACATAGTATGTGCAGCAAAAGTTAAAGGCCCAGCTAACCCATGCACAACTGGCTCAAACCATGGCTGCCAAAAGAAATCAGCCCAAAGAAAAGTATGATAAAAGGTGAAAGCACAGGAACCCAGGAGGAGACGGGCATTACTAAGAAATCTGGGACTGCATGGCAAGCACAAGATTGCTGACAGATAGCACCATCTCTCACATTGTAGTGAGAAACTAGATGATCTGCCAGTATACAAAAGTAAGGCCTGAAATAATTCAAGATGTAAAACAATGCAGAAATCTTTACCGCCCATTGACAAATCTTAATTGAGTCTGAGCCCTGAAGATGCCCCTGACCAGTGACTAGAGCGCTGCTATGAAAGATCGAAAGTCTGCACCCAAAAGCAAGTGCTCTTCACACAAGTCCCAGTTGAGCAGCTGTCAGTCCATATGGGAAAGTGAGTGACTTTGAATACCATCCTCTACGAATGAGTCAATGTTTGGGCAATCCCAGTCAATACTGAGATGAAGCTGGCCTAATGTCTAAGCCCCAGCTTCATCCTGAACAATGCTCCCAGAGAGAAGTAAAGCATCAGATCAGATGATGGAATCATTGTGCATAACTGTTTGAGCTTTCAGGAGGAAAATGATATTGGAAGACTGGTGATACCAAACAGAAGATTTTGAGTGCCCTGACAGTCCACCGTGATGTCCAGCTCTCTACAGGCCAAATGTTGTGGACCGAAACTGTAACCCTGAGCAGTACCCCAAGTTCTAGCCTCTCTACCCCATGGAGCTCCCCAGACAAGTGAGGACAATGCTGAAAATGAGGCTCAGGTGCAGAGACTATAACAGTCCCCCTAGAAAGACTGTCGAACTGTAAACCTGTGGTACCTCAGTTATGATTCATGAGCTGTGGACACCTCTCAATGTTGTCCATAAGTGTATGTGTCCCAGGCTCATTGCCCAAACTGAGCATCAGTACTCCGTTACTTGTGTTGTCTTTCTAAGTATGGTGCCCTTGCCCCATCCAGCCCCAAAGGTAATTATAGGAAGGGTCCCCTCTCTTTGGTGGGTTTCTTAAGTGTACAAGAGGTAATAACTTGAGTAATGGTAAATGTATGTAATACTATTAAAAAGTGACGACTGCAATATTTCAGAAATGTTCTTGGTAAAATGATATTGACTGATGATTACATGTGAGCCTAATGCAAATATATGGTTGATTGAAACTAGAAGTACTTGCTTGAGCGAGACAAGCTTTCCCAGGCCAGGAAGGGTAACCCCCCAAATGGGGGTTCCCAAAGACTTCAGGAGCTTGTGAATGCTCAAGCCTGAATGGTGTTTGGCATTTGCATTTATCAGTGATGTTTTAGAACCTGGTACTGTCTCTTTAGAGCTGTCTGCTTTGAATACTAACAGTGGTTGTATGAGGGACTGTGTGTTTCTTGATTGGGCTACCTCAAGCTGCTGCCAATTCACCTATTTTGCAGTCATAGAAGTACAAAGGAACATATCTGAAGATGTAACTGTTTGCAGAAATTATTTAGAGAACAATGAAGTAGTTTATCAACCTCCTTTCTTTGCAGTCAGACTGTGTCTGTATCCCCATTCTAGTTTTGAACTGCTGAACTGAACAATAAATGTGGGGTAGCTATCCTAAATGGTGCCTTGACTAATCAGAACTGACTCATAATCTGAGCCAGCCAAAGGATTAAATGGGCGTGACTTGGAGATGGTTAGACTTCAGCACCTTGGACCAACAGCAGTCTATTGTGGTGACAGCCAATCAGTCAAGAACTAGGAGGAACCCAAAGGAAGTGCAATAGAGTTGGGTTCAGTTGAGTTTGGCAGTGAAGGAAGGAGCCTAATGCTTTTTCAGTGTGCAGTTTAGTCAAAAAGCATTATGTATGAGCCCAAGTCTGCACCAGAGTATCGGTCTGCAACATTGAGACTGAATCCCCCAGGAAAAGAAAGCGATCTCGAAGAGAAAAAACCAGGCTCACCCTGAAGACCGGAGGAATTGCTGAAACCGCAGTCGGTCTGTCAGAACTGAATCTGCCAGTGTTCTCCCCAGACAGTAGCACCGCGATACAGATGCAGCCTGCCTGGTAGTGCTTTGCTATGGATGTGTGAGAGGGTTTATGTGCCTCAAGTGAGCCCTACTGACATTGAAGGACCCCATTCATTTGGAGTCATGAATACCAATTCAAGTAGCTCCTGTTGAATGCCATTAAATCAAAATGGAAATACTGTACTGCTTTGACTGTTTGAATTCTCTAGCACTACTCTGTGTGAAAATTTCTAGCTGCCAGGGGTTGGAATGACACTAAGGGCTTGGGCCAGGACAGTAATCGATAGGGATAGGCCAGTACAGAGCCATAGTAGATTATTAAAGTGATAAGCTAATAACAATTTTGTCCTTATATCCCCAAATAAATCAGAGCTTTGTTTCAACAAGTTATATAACCTGAAGTATTTGGCCATGTTAAAGTACTGCACTGTGATTGTTGCACTGTATCTCATTTCACAGGAGGTAAGTCGAACCAGACCTGGGTAGTGTATACTGAAGGTAATTTGATATAATAAAATACTAGTGAGAAAGGTTGCAGTATCCCAGGCTGTAACAAGTTATTTAACTATTGCAAACCCTGACCTCTGGGTGGAGGCACTCACCATTGGATCCAGGCCTCAACCCGGTAGTGGCAAATCAGGCAGGTAGTAGCCCGATAGCGCCATCTAAGGGTCACATCTGAGGCTCACAGCTGATTGTGTCTCTAGCGGCCAGAATTACGAACCACTGGCAAGAAAAAATGGGTACCCGACAAGTAGCTGCACAGCTGGTGGAGGGTGTACTGGGAGAGATAAACCCAAAAAGCTATGCTTATCCTGGACATCCCCAGGCATCAACGGACACTGCAGGAGTACTTAAGGTGGAAGGTTTACAAAACCCTGTGGTGGTGGGCCCCATGCTATAATCTGCTCACCCACACTTTCCTGGCCCAGTAGAGTTTAGGATCCTGAAGATAGCTCCAATCACAGACCATTCCAGAGCCCTCACTTGGAGGGATAACTAAGACAGTAAAGACCCGGAGATCACGCCCCACCACTATCTGAAACTTTTGAGGAGAATGGTTGAATGGTTGCTGGGAGAGGAAAATCAGAGGGTCTTGAAAACTATTTTCCACTGGGGTGTTCCTCCCCAACACCTCTCCTGCTCCAGTGCCAGCAATGGTGGCTGAACCAATGCAGACTCCTATTTCTGCACCGCCATTAGTCACCACTCATGAAGGTTGAGGATCTTCTCTGGCACCTCACCCCAAAAGGAGGATGACTGAGACCTGACAAACTATGTTGCCCCTCAAGTGCTAGAATGGCAAATGCTCGAAGGCAGAGAAGGTTAGTGAGAGCCTCCGGTCCTACCCTGGCTACATCCGCGCTAAGACCAGAAACCTGAGCGCTACTGGGCCCATCCTTGAGGCCTTGGAGAATGTAAGGGCCAGATCTGATGAGGACCTATGGTGGAAGTAAAATGCACAACAGTACAAGGGGATGTTGTCTGTGTATGTCTCTCGGCTGGAAAATTGTTTAAGAATACTTGCCTCAAGAGGGTGGTTTGCCAGCGGTGAACTGGACCGAACCAGACTGGGACGAATCTCGTGCCCCCTTCAGAACTGCTGTTGTTCAGCCCGCCTGGAAAGACTGGAACCCACCCTCCCATGATGAGTTAATGAGAGAAATTCGAGGTTGAGAAAGCCTCCCGGAGGTACTAACAACAGCTGTGGCTATGACCGAGTGACTGGGGTGACCCATCAAGTGAAGTTCAAAGGAGGTGACAAATCAATGATGCCTGACAAGGAAAAGATATACCACAATGAACTGTTGAGAGAGATCCGAATTCAAAACAGTCCCTTATGAAGCCCGCCTGCAAACCGGGCCCTGACCTACATCCCACTGCATCTGCTATGGGGGGACCCAACATGTATCTCCTACTGATAGCTCAAACTCACCTTGACCATGGAAGTGGAGAACTGAGATGTCTCCAAATGCTTATCACGCCACAGACAGAGATGGCACCCAGGTTTCCAGCAGTAATCCCGCCTGGCTCCCAGTGGCCCGCCAGCCAAACCCAGAAAGTATGTTTAAAGGAAAGATGGGCACATGAAAGGGAAGCCAGTCCCAAAAGATACTGACAAAAAGTTGCATATAGGCTACAAGGAGGCTTCGAGAAGAAATCAGTGGTTGAGGTGCACACATCCCAGTGAGGCACCAAATGTAATTCAGCCCTTTTGGAAGGTCTTACCCCAGGCCCCCACTACGCCTCCAGACTGGTCCAGAATAGTGGCCCTCCATGGAGACCACTGTAAGGTGAATGGAGGTTCCAAGAGCTGTATAGACAGTGGCTCCCAAGTGACAATTATGTTCCAGGATTGGTATCAGAAGCATTGGTAGCGTACCTACAACCATTAGAAGGAATGTGTAGGGTTACAGGCTCTACCTATTCCGGGTATATCCGAATTTGGCTGCCCCCACCTCCTGCGGGCTGGAGTGGTCAACAAGTAGAGACCCTAGCCTTAGTGTGTCCCCCATGGACTGTAAGATGGTGTCCCTTTGTTGGTTGGAACAAATGCTCATATGTTGGAAGGCACAGTTACACGAAAACAGGGTCAAAGATAGTAGGCTTTAAGAGTTCCGACTTAATTAGAGGCCTAAGAGGCACAGAGAGATGCTAAAAAACAGAACCGAGGAACGGTCGGATGTATGGAAGAAGGATCCGAGCTCTGATCAACGCCAAATGCCCAGTGTACCCAGGACAGTCCGTCAGAAAGGATGTTAATAAAATACCAATGTTAGAGCAAGCGATGGAAAACACAGAGGACAACTGGTCAAACTAGTATTTTACCGCTAGAGCCCATGCTATGCCAGCGGTAATGGTCAATTCATAATGTCTGAAAGACATTCAGTAAACAAGGGTTGCATCCTGGCTAATGCATTTTACAGACACTGCAGTGCTACCCACAACAAGAGTTCAGGAAAATGACAGAGTAACTCCTGACTTGTTTGATCAAGACCCCAGCTGCCAGCTCAATGGAAAGTGAGGATCAGTGAGAGCTGCCCAGAGACAGGTGTTTTCTTTAAAGGAATGGGATGAGGGATGCAGGAAGGAGCTGAGCACAACACTGGCTGCATGACCAGACCATTTAGTGAGAGGTCTCGACGCCTGGCACCCGCTGCATAGATGATGTGAGGCAGCATCTGCAAGATGTTAGCTGCTGGTACACAAAATCCAGAAGCCCTACGCTTCCCCATTGTGGTAGTGAGGAAAAGAATAAACAGTAAGGATATTGGTTATCGCACCGTAAACCCGGCGGACTATCCTGATCAGTACACAATGCCCCGCATTCAAGATACTGGACTGCCCAAAGGGACCAAGTGGTTCTCATGGATCTCCGCAGTGGGTACTACCAGATCGATAGCCCCAGAGGACCGGAGAAGACGGCCATCATCCGGCAGCTACCTACGAATCATGAGGATGCCTCAAGGTTCAGGTGCCCCAGCCACTTTTCAACGATTGATGGAGCGGCAGTGGGGACATGAACTTACAAGTACTGGTATACTAGATGATATTATGTTTGGCAGCTCACTGGAGAACATGAGCAAAGATTATTTAAATTATTGGACCGACTGGAGGACTTTTGGCCTTAAGCTGTCCATTGATAATGTCAATTCTTTCAAACATCAGTAGGCATGTGGGACACAGGTATCCACTGAGGGAATAGAGACTCTAATTCCAAGTAAAGTTGAGGTTTGACTACCTGGCCGACACAGCCCAAAATCTAAAGAACTGCAGATTCCTGGGATTCTGTATATTATCGCGCTCATCAAGGACTATTCAGGTGATCCGCCTTTACTTAACCTTATAATGGTACCCAACCCAAAAAATACCAAAAGAAAGCCCTCAAGACTGAAAGAGTGTATTTTCATCCGAAGATATTTGGGGCCCCTGGACTCCTGATTGTGAGACTGTCATGAGATCATAGATCCTTACCCATGCCCAGTGCTGGCCTATGCCGATCAAGAAAACCTTCGCCCCACACTGACGCTAACAAGGGTTGGGGGCTGTGTTGTACCAAGAGCACGAGTGGGCTGAGACAGTGGCCTTGCTAGAAGCCTGACCCCATCCCAAGAACTATCCTGCACAAGTTAGGTTCTAGCTTTGAAGGGCTATTGCTGACCAATCTGAGTACTGTATGGGGCTAAATACTATAAAACAGCAATAATCCTTGACCTATGTGCAGACCTCAGCTAAGTTGGATAAACCAGCAATAGGTAGCTTTCTGCATTATATACATATGACTATGCCTCAGACATGAGCAGGTCTGAACCATACAGATGCTGATGTTTCTCCCGAGGCCTGTTCCCCAGATGATTGGGTCCAATTGCAGAACCTGACATTCCGGCACTCGCCGAAGTTTGACGAGAGGAACAATGTCCACAGACGCAGTGGACTGCATGGTGGATTGTCAGCCTCTGAGAATTGCATACCTGCTGCTTATTGCCACTTTCTGCAATAGACAGCACTGCCTCAGCTGACAATGACAGTAGACGGCGAGCTCAATCCAACGATCCCCATGATCAAAGCAGCTTTAGAAGCCCTCTATGCAGGAAAAGATGTGTCCAAATCCACGCCCACTGATTTGAGAACTGCACTGTTATACAAAGAAGGTCCTAAATTGAAACTGATCAATAAACTGTTATACAGAGAAACAGTAAGACAAGGGGACAAGTAGACAAACAACAACTAGTGCTGCCCACTGCCTTCGAGACTAGCTGGAGGTCCCCTTGCACAAACCACAGGGGCACCTTTGCATAGACAGAACACTCTGACTTGGTGAGATCCAGATTCTATTGGCTCAAGATAGGGCTGATGTGAGCAACACATCTGAATCCTGTAGTCGCTGCCACAGAGGAAAGCTATTCAGAGGGCTGCCCCTGTTAACATCACCACCAGTGCACCCATGGAGCTGGTCTGTATTGATTTTCTGAGCTTTGAGTCAGATCAAAGAAATATCAGTAATGTGCTGGTGGTCACTGCACCATTTCACGAGATATGCCCAAGCTTTCCCCACCAAAGACCAGAAAGCATCCACTGGCCAAAATTGTAGAAAACTTTTTGTTCACTAGGGGCTCCACAAAGAATCCATTCTGATCAAGGGAGACTTGAGAGTCGTCTGATCAAAGAGATGCTTTCTGGTGGGGAGTGCGAAACCAGAACCACCTCACTGCCCCCAGGGGGACCACAGCCTGAACGTTTCAACCACTGCTAGTGCCTAGGCACCCTGCACTGAGGACAGAAGCCTAGATGGAGCCAACAAATTAGCACCCTGGTACATGCTTATAACTGCACCAAAGATGCTATACTGGATTCCCCCCTACCGCCTGATGTTTGGAAGAGAAGCCAATCACCAGTAGATGTGTGTTTTGGGTCTCTCCTGATGGGGTTCAAGCTGACAACTATTTACAGTATGTGCAAAAGTTAAAGGCCCAGCTAACCCATGCGTACTAACCGGCTCAAACCATGGCTGCCAAAAAAGAAATCTGGCCAACAAAGAAAGGTAGACAAAAAGGTAGCACAGAACCCAGGAGGGAGATCGGGTATTGCTAAGAAATCTGGGACTGCATGGCAAGCACAAGATTGCTGACAGATGGCACATCTCCTCACATTGTAGTGGGCAAACTAGATGATCTGCCAGTGTACAAAGTAAGGCCCGAGAATAATTCAAAAGATGTAAAACAATGCATAGAAATCATTTACCGCCCATTGACAAATCTTAATTGAGTCTGATTCTCAGAAGATGCCCTCTGGACCAGTGGGGACTAGAGCTGCTGCTATGAAAAGATCAAGAAAGTCTGCAACTTCACAGAAGCAAAGTTAAAGTGTTCCCTCACAAGTCCCAGCGTTGAGCATGACTGCTGGGTCCATATCGAAGAAAGTGAGAGGATTTTGAATACTATCCTTCATCGAACTGAGTCAATGTGTCGGGCAATCCCTAGTCAATACTGGAGATGAAGTTGGGCCTTCTGGACTGGGTCTAAGCCTCAGCTTCATCCTGGAGCCAATGCTCCCAGAAGAGAGTGAAGTGCAAAAGCATCAGATCAGATGAAATGGAATCATTGTGCATGGTTGAACTGTTTGAAGGCTTTCAGGGAGAAAATGATAGATTACTGGGGCAGACTGATACACCCGAACAAGAAGAGTAATTTTGAGTGCCCTGACAGTCCACTGCCAGTGTCCAAAGCTCTCATGCGAGGCAAATGTTGTGGACTCCAGAAACTGTAACTCCTGAGCTGAAAGTGCCCCAAGTTCTAGCCTCTCTACCCCCATGGAGACTCCTGACAAGTGAGGACAATGCTGAAAATGAGGCTCAGAGTGCAGAGACTATAACAGTTCCCCTAGAAAGACTGGTCGAGCTGTAGAAGCCTGTGGTGCACCTCAGTTATGATTCACTTGGGAGGCCTGCAGACTTGCCTCTCAATGTTGTCCCATAAAGGTGTATGTGTCCCCGAGCTCATTGCCCAAACTGAGCATCAGTGCTAACTCCAAGTTACTTGTGTTGCCCTCTCATATGGTGCCTTGCCCCATCCACCCCAAAGGTAGCTACTGATAGGGGAAGGGCCCCCTCTCTTCAGGTTCATCTAACCTGAGGTAATAACTTGAGTTGTGTACAATGTGTATGTAATACTGTGTGAAGTGACAGCAAATGTTTCAGAAATGTGTTCTTGGTAAAATGATATATTGACTGATGATTACATATGCGAGCCTAATGCAAATGTATATGGTTGCAGTTGAAACTTATGAAATTACCCTCAGCTGCGGACGTCAAGCTTTCCCAAACCAGGAAGAGTGTAACCCCCTGCAAATGGGGTTCCAAAAGACTTCAGGAGCCAGTTTGAATGCTCCAAGCCTGAATGGTGTTTAGCATTTAAGCCATTTATCAGTGAGTGTTTTAGAACCTCTGGTACTGTCTCTTAAGAGCTGTCTGCTTGAGATATAATTAGTTTGTATGGGGACTGTGTGTTTCTTTGATTGAGTACCACTCAAGCTGCTGCTAATTCACTTCATTTTGCAGTCACTAGGAGTGCAAAGGGAACCTATCTGAAAGATGTAACTGTATGCCAGAAATTAGTAGAGTAATAATGAAATTACAGTTTGTCTAACCTCTTGCTTTGCAGTCAGAACTGTGTCTGCTAGTTCCCATTCTAGTTTTGAACTGCTGAACTGGACCAATCAGTGTGGGGTACTTAGCTCTAAAATGGTGCCTTGACGAATCAGAACTTGGACTCATAATCTGAGCCAGCCACAAGAGGATTGTATGGGCAGTGACTCTGGGAGATGTAGTTAGACTTCAGCACCTTTTTGGACCAACAGCAGCAGTCTATTGTGAGTGACAGCCAATCCAGTCAAGAACTGGGAGGAACTCAAAGGAAGTGCCGGTTTTGTCAGTTGGAGTTTCAGATAGGCTTTGGCAGTGAAGAGGAAGGAGCCCTGTGCTTTTCAGTGTGCAGTTTTAGTCAAAAAGCATTAGTATGAGCCCAAGTCTGCAGAATTCCGGTCTGCAGCTTGTTAGAGACTGATCCGTCCTGTGAAAAGAATCAAAGGATCTCTGAGAATAGAAACCAGGCTCACCCTGTAGAAGACTGGAGGAATTGCTGGAAAATTGCAGTCGTGGTCTGTCATCAGGAACTGAATCTGCTGTGTGTTCTCCCGGTATTGTGCAGTAATTCGCGACCGATACAGATGCAGCCTGCCTGGTATGATGCGCTTTCTTTATATGGATGTGTGAAGGGTTTGTGTACCTCAAGTGAGCCCTGCTGACATTGAAGGACCCCTATCTTATTTGGAGACGTGAGTACTAATTCAGAGGTAGCCCTGCTGAATCTGCCACATTAAATCCAAATGGAATTACTGTACTGCTGACTGTTTAATTCTCCTTTTCTCTGTGAAAGGGCCCTACCAGCTGCCAGGGTTTGGACTAGCCACTGGGGCTTGGGTACCCAGGGACAGTAACTGATAGGGACGGCCTGTGCCAGAGCCATAGGTAGACTATTAAAGTGATAAGCACTAACCTGATTTCCCTGTCCTTGTTATATCCCCAAAATAAATCAGAGCTGCTTGTTTCCAGCAAAGTTATACTACCTGAGGTATTTGTCTATGTTAAAGTACTGTACTGTGATTGTTGCACTGTATCTCATTTACAGGAGGTCCCAGTGCGAACCAGACCTGGGGGTAAGTGTATACTGTGAAGGTAATTCTGATATATTGTGTGGGGCCACTAGTGGGAAGAAGGGGGTTGCAGTGTCCCAGAGGGCTGTGACCAAGTTAGTTTAACTATTGCAAACCCTGACCTCTGGGTGGAGGCACCCCATTGGATCCAGGCCCTCAACCCAGCAGGTAGGCAATCAGGCAGGGGTAGTAGCCCTGGGATAGCGCCATCTAGGGGTTACATCTTGGAGGCTCACCGCTGGGATTGTGTGTCCTCTGGTGGCCATATTCACGAACCACTGTTAAGAAAAAATGGGTACCCGACAGAGGTGTCAACGGCTGGTGGAGTGGTGTACTGGGAGGAGATCAAATCTCCAAAATGCTATGCTTATCCTGGACATCCCCCTGGTATCAATAAGGACACTGTGCAGGAGTACTTTCCAGAAGGGGAAGGTTTACAAAACCTGTGGTGGTGGGTGGCATGCTAATCTGCTCACCCACACTTTCCTGGCCTAGTAGAGTTTAAGGATCCATAGATAGCTCCAAAGTGCCACAGACCACTACCCAGAGGAGCCCTCACTGCTTGAGAGTGATAACTGGGACAGTAAAGACCGAGGGAATCAGCCCCACTACTATCTGAAACTTTTGAGGAGAAATTTGCTGAATGGTTGCTGGGAGAGGGAAAACTGTGGAGGACTTGAAGAAACTATTCTTGCCACCTGGAGGTGTTCCTCCCCAACACCTCTCCTGCTCCAGTGCCCGTAATGGTGGCTGAACCAATGCAGACTCCTATTTCTGCACCTGCCATTAGTCACGACTCTTGAGAAGGTTGGGGATCTCTGGCACCTCCCACCCCCAAGGGAGGATGACTGGGAGACCTGGATAGACTATGTTGCCCAAGTGCTAGAATGGCAATGCTCGGGAAAGAAAGCGAAAGAGGGTTAGTGAGAGGCCTCCGAGGTCCTGCCTGGCTACCATCCGCAAGCAACCAGGCCAGTAACCCCTGAAGACTGCAGGTACCTATCTTGAGGCCTGAGAATGTGTGGGAGCCAGGATTCTGATGAGGACCTATGGTGGAGAGAAGAAATGCACAACAGTACCAAGGAGTTGTTGTATGTGTATGTCTCGGCTGGAAAAATTGTTGCAAGAATGCCTCAGAAAGGATAGTTTGCCAGCATTGAACTGGACCGAACCAGACTGGACAGAATCATTAAGTCTGCCCCCTTCTCAGAACTGCTGTTGCTTCAGTTACGCCTGGCAAATCAGCTGGAATCCCACCCTCCTATGATGAGTTAATGAGAGAAATTGGGAGTTGAGAAAAGGCGACTCGGGAGGTACCTGCACCAACAGCTGTGGCTAGGACCGAGTGACTGAGGTGACCGTATCAAGTGAAGTTCAGGGCAGAGGTTGACAATCAATGAGTGCTCTGACACAAAAAAAGATGCTACAATGGGGCTTAGTAATCATTGAGAGAGAGATCCGGGGAATTCAAAAACAGTCCCTTATGAGCCACGCCTGCAAATACGGGCCCTGACCTATATCCGACTGCATCTGCTATGGGGATGAGGGTACCAACCATGTATCTCCTGCGATAACAGCCCAAACTCAATTCCTTGACCATGGAAGTGGAGAAACTGACGAGATGTCTCCAAATGCTTATCACGCAAGAGACAGAGATGGCTTCCAGGTTTCAGTTAGTAATACCCCGCCCTGGCTCCCAGTGTGGCGCCTCACCAGCTCAAACTCCAGAAAGTATGTTTTGCTATAATTGTGGGAAAGATGGGCACATGAAAAGGAATGCCAGTCCCCAAAAGATACTGACAAAGTTGCATATAGGCTACAAGGAGCTTGGAGAAGAAATCAGTGGTTAAGAGGTGCACGACGATGATCCCAGTGAGGGCACCAAAATGCTAATTCACGCCCTTTTGTGGCAAGGTCAGTTGCCCAGGCCCCCACTACCGCCTCCAGACTGGTCCAGAATAGTGGGTCCCTCCATGGAGACCACTGTAAAGGTGGAATGGAGGTGTCACAAGAGCTGTATTAGACAGTGGCTCCCAAGTGACAATTATGTTCCAGGATTGGTATCGAAGCATTTGTCAGACGCACCTTGACAAACCATTAGAAGCGACTGCATGTATGGGGGTTAAGTGAGAAGGCCTACCCCATTCCTCGGTATATCCTAATTGTCTTTCCCACCTCTGCGGGCTGGAGTGGCCGAACAAGTAGAGACCCTAGCCCAGTGTGTCCCCACTGGACTGTGGATGGTGTCCCTTTGTTGGTTGGAACAAATGCTCATATGTTGGAAGGCTGGCACAGTTGTGTTATTATGAAAAACAGGGTCAAAGACTAGTAGAGCTTTAAGAGTTCCGGCTTTAATTAAGAAGGCCTATGAGGCACAGAGAGATGCTGAAAAACAGAACCAGAGGAACCGGTCGGAATTGTAGGGAAGAAGGATCCTGAGTCTCTGATCCTGGCGCCAAATGCCCATGTACCTTACAGGGAGGTCCGTATCAGAAAGATATTGAATAAAAATATTAATGTTGGATGCACCGGCGATGGAAAATCGCCAGAGGACCTGCTAGTCAAGCCTAGTATTTTGCCCGCAGAGCCCATGCTTATGCCAGAAGGGTAATGGTCCAAGTTCATAATGTGTCTGAAAGAGACATTCGAGTAAACAGAGGTTGCATCCTGGCTAATTGCATTGTGCAGACACTGCAGTGCTACCCAGCAGCAAGAGTTCGGAAGAATGACAGGTAATCGCATACAGACTTGTTTGATTTACGCGACTCCGCTGTAGCTGAATGGAAAGTGAGGATCAGTGAGAAGCTTGCCCAGAGAGACCAGGTGTTTTTCTTTAAAAGGAATGGGATGTAGGATGCGTGCAAGGAGCTGAGCACAATATCTGGCTGCATGACGAAAGCCATTTCGGTGAGAGGTCTCGACGCTGGCACCTGCTGACATAGATGATGTGAGACGGCATCTGCAAGAGATGTTAGCTGCTGGTGTAATACAAGAATCCAGAAGCCCTATATGCTTCCCCCATTGTGGTAGTGAGGAAAAAGAATGGAACAGTAAGGATGTGTGTGGATTATCGCACCTAAACCGGCGGACTATCCTGATCCAACACACAATGCCCGCATTCAGGATGCTTTGGACTGCCTAGCGGGGATCAAGTGGTTCTCTGTGCTGGATCTCCGCGGTGGGTACTACAGATCCGATGGCCCCAGAGGACCGTGAGAAGACTGGCCTTTATCTGTCCGCTGGCTTTATGAATTCATGAGGATGCCTCAAGGGATTTCAGGTGCCCCAGCCACTTTTCAACGATTGATGGGCGTGCAGTGGGGACATGAACTTACTAGAGTGCCTGGTATACCTAGATGATGTTATTGTGTTTGGCAGCTCACTGGAGGAACATAGAGCAGATTATTTAAGGTATTGGACCGACTGGAGGACTTTGGCTTAAACTGTCCATTGATAAGTGTCAATTCTTTCCAAACATCAGTAAAGTATGGGGACACATAGTATCCACCGAGGAATAGAGACCGACCCAAATAAAGTTGAGGCCTTGACCACCTGGCCACAGCCCAAAAATCTAAAAGAACTGCAAAGATTCCTGGGATTCTGTGGTTATTATCGGCGCTTCATCAAGGACTATTCAAGAGTGATCCGCCTTTACTTAACCTTACTCAAGGGTATCCCCAACCCACAAAAATACCAAAAGTCAGCGTCCCTCAAGACTGAAAGAGTGTATTTTCATCCGAGTGAAAGTATTTGGGGCCCGCTGGACTCCTGATTGTGAGACTGCTTTTCATGAGATCATATATCAACTTACCCATGCTCCAGTGCTGGCCTATGCCGATCCAAGAAAACCTTACGCCTGCACACTGATGCTAGCTTACAAGGGTTGGGGCTGTGTTGTGCACCAAGAGCCGAGAATGGGCTGAGACCAGTGGCCTTTGCCAGTAGAAGCCTGACCCCATCCGAAAGAACTATCCTGTACATAAGTTAGAGTTCCTAGCTTTGAAGTGGGCTATTGTTGACCAATTCCATGAGTACTTGTATGGGGCTAAAATACTAGTAAAACTGACAATAATCCTTTGACCTATGTGCAGACCTCAGCTAAGTTGATGCCACTGGCCATAGGTGGCTTTCTGCATTATCTACATATGACTATGCTCTCGAATACCGAGCAGGTCTGAACCACATAGATGCTGATGATCTCTCCCGGAGGCCTGTTCCCCAGAATGATTGGGTCCAATTGGCAGAGACCTGACATTCGGACACTCTGCGGAAGTTTGACAGGGAGGAACAAATGTCCACGGACGCAGTGGACTGCATGGTGGATTGCTTGGGAGCTCTGAGAATTGCATACCTGCTGCTTATTGCCACTTTTCTGCAATAGACATTTGGTGCACTGCCTCAGCTGGACAATGACAGTATCGGCGGGCTCAATCGCGATCCCATGATCAAAGCAGCTTTAGAAGCCCTCTATGCAGGAAAAGATGTGTCCAAATTCGCTCCACTGATTTGAGAACTGCACTGTTATACAAAGAAGGTCCTAAGTTGAAACTGATCAATAAACTGTTATACAGAGAAACAGTAGACAGAGGGGACAAGTAGACAAACAACAACTAGTACTGCCCACTCCTCGAGACTCAGTACTGAGGTGCTTGCACAACCATGGGGCACCTTGGTATAGACAGAACACTTGACTTGGTGAGATCCAGATTCTATTGGCCTAAGATAGGGGCTGATGTGGAGCAACACATTCGAACTTGTAGTCGCTGCTTACAGAGAAAGCTTTGCCCCAGAGGGCTGCCCCTTGTTAACATCACCACCAGTGCACCCATGGAGCTGGTCTGTATTGATTTTCTGAGTTTGGAGTCAGATCAAAGAAATATCAGTATGTGCTGGTGGTCACTGACCATTTCGAGATATGCCCAAGCTTTCCCACAAAAGACCAGAAAGCATCCACTGTGGCCAAAGTACTTGTAGAAAACTTTTTGTTCACTATGGGCTCCACAAAGAATCCATTCTGATCAAGGGAGAGACTTTGAGAGTCGTCTGATCAAAGAGATGCTTTCTCTGCTGGGGAGTTCGAAAAGTCCAGAACCACTCCTTACCACCCCCAGGGGACCCACAGCCTGAACGTTTCAACCACTTTGCTAGATATGCTGAGCACCCTGCACCCAAAGGACAAGCCTAGATGGAGCCAACAAATTAGCACCCTGGTACATGCTATAACTGCACCAAAGTGATGCCACTGGATTCTCCCCTACGCCTGATGTTTGGAAGAAGCTCGACTACCAGTAGATGTGTGTTTTGGGGTCTCTCCTGATGGGGTTCAAGCTGACAACTATTTACAGTATGTGCAAAGTTAAAGGCCCAGCTAACTCATGCGTACTAACTGGCTCAAACCATGGCTGCCAAAAAGAAATCTGGCCAACAAAGAAAGGTATGATAAAAAGGTGAAAGCACAGGAACTCCAGGAGGGAGATCGGGTATTGCTAAGAAATCTGGGACTGCATGGCAAGCACAAGATTGCTGACAGATGGCACCATCTCCCTCCACATTGTAGTGGGCAAACTAGATGATCTGCCAGTGTACAAAGTAAGGCCTGAGAATAATTCAAAGATGTAAAAACAATGCATAGAAATCATTTACTGCCCATTGGACAAATCTTAATTGAGTCTGAGCCCCTAGAAGATGCCCCTCTGGACCAGTGACTAGAGCTGCTGCTATGAAAAGATCAAGAAAGTCTGCACCTACAGAAGCAAAGTTAAAGTGTTCCCTTCACAAGTCCCAGTTGAGCATGACTGTCAGTCCATATCGGAAGAAGTGAGAGTGACTTTGAATACTATCCTTCTTACTAACTGAGTCAATTGTTTCGGGCAATCCCCTAGTCAATACTCGAGATGAAGCTGGGCCTTCTGACTGTCTAAGCTCCCCAGCTTCATCCCTGGAGCCAATGCTCCCAGAAAGTGAAGTGCAAAGCATCAGATCAGATGAAATGGAATCATTGTGCATGGTTGAACTGTTTGAGCTTTCAGGGAGGAAAATGATAGATTGGGGCAGACTGGTGATACACCCGAACAAGAAGAGTATTTTGAGTGCCCTGACAGTCCACTGCCAGTGTCCGAAAGCTCTCCATCAGCCAAATGTTGTGGACTCAGAAACTGTAACTCCTGGAGCTGAAAGTGCCCCAAGTTCTAGCCTCTCTACCCCATGGAGACTCCCTGACAAGTGAGGACAATGCTGAAAATGAGGCTCAGAGTGCAGAGACTATAACAGTTCCCCTAGAAAGACTGGTCGAGCTGTAAAGCCTGTGGTGCACCTCAGTTATGATTCACTTGGGAGGCCTGTGGACTTGCCTCTCAATGTTGTCCATAAAGGAGTGTATGTGTCCCCGAGCTCATTGCCCAAACTGAGCATCAGTGCTAACTCCAAGTTACTTGTGTTGCCTCTAAGTATGGTGCCCTTGCCCCATCCAGCCCCAAAGGTAACTGATAGGGAAGGGCCACCCTCTCTTCAGGTTTCATGTACAAGAGGTAATAACTTGAGTTATGGTACAATGTATGTAATACTGTGTAAGAGTAGACGTACTGCAATGTTTCAGAAATGTGTTCTTGGTATGATATATTGACTGATGATTACATATGCGAACCCTAATGCAAATGTATATGGTTGCATTGAAACTTATGAGTACTTGCTTGCGCTGTGACGTCAAGCTTTCCCAACCAGGAAGGGTGTAACCCCTGCAAATGGGGGTTCCTAAAAAGACTTCAGGAGCTTGCTTGAATGCTCCAAGCCTGAATGGTGTTTGGCATTTAAGCCATTTATCAGTGAGTGTTTTAGAACCTCTGGTACTGTCTCTTTAAGAGCTGTCTGCTTGCAGATATAATTAGTTTGTATGGGGACTGTGTGTTTCTTTGATTGAGTACCACTCAAGCTGCTGCCAATTCACTTCATTTTGCAGTCACTAGGAGTGCAAAGGAACCTATCTGAAAGATGTAACTGTTTGCCAGAAATTATTTAGAGTAATAATGAAATTACAGTTTGTCTAACCTGCTTTCTTTGCAGTCAGAACTGTGTCTGCTAGTTCCCATTCTAGTTTTGAACTGCTGAACTGGACCAATCAGTGTGGGGTAAGCTAGCTCTAAAATGGTGCCTTGGACGAATCAGAACTTGGACTCATAATCTGAGCCAGCCACAAGAGGATTGTATGGGCAGTGACTCTGGGAGATGTAGTTTAGACTTCAGCACCTTTTTGGACCAACAGCAGCAGTCTATTGTGAGTGACAGCCAATCCAGTCAAGAACTGGGAGGAACTCAAAGGAAGTGCCCGGTTTTGTCAGTTGGAGTTTCAGTTGAGCTTTGGCAGTGAAGAAGGAAGGAGCCCTGTGCTTTTTCAGTGTGCAGTTTTAGTCAAAAAACGTGTGTAAGGCCCAGAGTCTGCAGAGTATCCGGTCTGCAGCTTGTTAGGACTGAATCCGTCCTGTGAAAAGAATCAAAGGATCTCTGAAGAGTAGAAACCAGGCTCACCCTGTAGAAGACTGGAGGAATTGCTGAAAATTGCAGTCGGTCTGTCAGGAACTGAATCTGCTGTGTGTTCTCCCTGGTATTGTGCAGTAATTGCGATCGGGATACAGATGCAGCCTGCCTGGTATAGTGCTTTCTTTTATATGGATGTGTGAAGAGGTTTGTGTACCTCAAGTGAGCCCTGCTGACATTGAAGGACCCTATCTTATTTGGAGGTCGTGAGTACTAATTCAGAGTGCCTCCCTGTTGAATTGCCACATTAAATCCAAATGGAATTACTGTACTGCTGACTGTTTAATTCTCCTTTTCTCTGTGTGAAAGGGCCCTACCAGCTGCCAGGGTTTGGACTAGCCACTGAGGCTTGGGTGCCCAGGGACAGTAACTGATAGGGATAGGCCTTTATGCACAGAGCCATAAGTGAATTATTAAAGTGATAAGCTAATTAACCTGATTTCCCCCTGTCCTTGTTATATCCCCTAAATAAATCAGAGCTGCTTGTTTCAGCAAAGTTATACTGCCTGAGGTATTTGTCTATGTTAAAGTACTGTACTGTGATTGTTGCACTGTATCTCATTTCACAGGAGGTCCCAGTGCCGAACCAGACCTGGGGTAAGTGTATACTGTGAAGGTAATTCTGATATATTGTGTGGGCCACTAGTGGGAAGAAAGGGGGGTTGCAGTGTCCCAGAGGGCTGTGACCAAGTTAGTTTAACTATTGCAAACCCTGACCTCTGGGTGGAGGCACCCGCCATTGGATCCAGGCCCCTCAACCTGTTAGTGGCAAATCAGGCAGGGGTAGTAGCCCCTGGGATAGCGCCATCTAGGGGTTACACTTATTTTTACTGATAGACTTGTTTGGGGGATCATGTAGTGCTGCTTATGGTTGTCCATATACTATAAAAGACTGTATGAGCAAGCATACACAAACAAGGCAGTTGTGAGATCTTGAGGTTTCCGTGGTAATGGACTTCTCGAGCTGCGCTCTCGAGGTCTCTGGTTACCACAGAAATCTCTCGATCTCAACTGCCTTGTTGTGTATGCTTACTCATACACAATCCTCTATATTTATTTGTTTTTGGTAACTGGGTAAGGTGTACTACACTTAGAAATGCCTATTGTATCCAAACAGACAGAGAGAGATTATTATTTTGTATTGCCAGTCCATGCATTTGTTATGCATAGACTTATATATTATGAAAACATGATCCTCGTTGCCTACAGTTAATTCAGTCCTGCTGTTTTTTTTTAAGTTGCAAATCTTCTATGACATGATAGCTTTTCCAAAGCAACAAACTATGATGTCATCAATAGAGGATAATGATTTGAGCAGAAGATAAAGCAGCAGAAGTATATTAATTCAAGGGGATGCATATCCTTTCTTTCTACAAATAAATCTGATAATGAAGAACAAAGGGTAGAGATATGTGGATAATGTATAAAATTGTAGGTGAATTGGGTCTAAATATATTTTTCAAAGTTTTCTCCACAGTGACAAACTGGCTATAAAGATGTTATTTAAGAATGGGTACTGTATGATAACTTTGTATCATATTCTTGAAAGGAGACTAGTATAGTGTACATACTAAACCAAGTTAAAGAAATCATCAGCTATGGACATGAGAGTTCAGAAATGGGGGTGGGGTAGGGTGGAAGTGGTATTAAAAGGAGATCCTATTTTAAATCTAGGAAAAGCCATTGGCTAACTACGTGACCTTATTTTATTTATTTATTTATTTATTTATTGAATTTTGATGACTGGGTAGGCCCACTGGGCCCCGGAGGTCCCTTTTTCAGGGGTGACCCAGGAGTGACAATTATTACAGGTAAAAGAGGTAGTACATACAGATACAGTTATTGTTGTAGGCAAACAATCCTCATGGGCAAATGACAGTAAATTGTGGTAGGCAGACCGACAAACATGGGAATATCACATTTGTTACAAATGAAAAGACATTCTTGCTTAGTGAGTTCATATTGTATTAGTGATGTGCACAGTGTCGGGGACGAGTAGAATTTGGCTAGGTCATGTGGTTACCACCTATGGACAATGGGGGGGACAGACTAACACGTAAGTGCTGTCACATCAGGCGTATTGTTATGTCCTTGAGGTGGGTGCTTAGGCTAGCGGAATAGTGCTCTGTGGATCAGGTGCCATAGCATAGGCATTTGCTCCAGTCTAGTAAGTGTGACTTGAGTCTAGTTCAGAAACGAGATCAGGTGCCATAGCATAGGCATTTGCTCCTGTCAAGCAAGTGAGCCTGGAGTCTGGTTCAGAAACAGGTTATCGACTGGGCTTCCTGAACCTCCAATGGAAGGTTGTTCCAGTGGGAGGAGGCAGCATGAGCGAAGGACATGGATCCAGCCTTTGTCCTCGCCTTTGGGACCTCAAGGAGAGTGTGGCCTGAGGTCTGTAGGTTCCGTAAACTTTGTTTCACCATTATGAGTCCACTAAGGCTAGGGGGTGGTGTAGGTCCAAGTAGCTTAAAAGTCAGGCAGAGAGTTGGGTACCTAAGGTGAGCTTCAAAAGACGGCCACCTGAGTCTAGATAATGACTTGCAGTGGTGACTCCTAGGGTGGGACAGTGAGGCAAAGTGGGCTATCTTATTATACAAGGTCTGTAGCTTGCTGAGCTCCTGCTTGGCCACACCCTGGAGTACAAGGGCCACATAGGTGAGTGTAGGGAGTAGTACATTCGACACAATGGCTGCCCTGGCTTCTGGGATCAACTGATCCTTTAGTCTGTAGAGGGTTCCGAGTTTACCATGGATGACGTTAGTGACTTGGTACACATGTTGTTTTAAGGTGAAGCCTTGGTCCTAGGTAAGTCCAAGGTATTTTGTGGAGGCAACAACTTCAAGTTTTTTGCCCACCCTGGACTTGAGTTGAAGGAGCTCTGACCTTTCTTGGCCCAGGGATCTAGGTCCGAACAGCATCACCTTTGTTTTATTAGTATTTAGGACCATTTTGTTCACTGTGAGCCAGTCCTCCATCTCTAGGATGTCCCTTTGGAGGGCAGTCCCCAGGTCATTTAGGTTGTCAGAGGTTCTGTATATCATCGTGTCATCAGCGTACTGGATGACATTGCTGCTCTCACAGTGGTTATGCAGCTCATTTATAAATAGTGAGAACAGTAAGGGGCCGAGTATCGACCCTTGTGGTACCCCTTCTTTAAGTAGCAATGGGTCGGAGATTTTGTCCTTCCACTTGACCCTCTGTGTGCGTCCTGTGAGGTAGCTCTCGAACCATCCGAGAGCATGGGTGTCAAGGCCTAGTTGGCACATTTTTTGGAGTAGGAGCCTGTGGTTTACCAGGTCAAATGCCTTGGAAAGGTCTATGAAGACCGCACCCGTGTAGGACCCTGCGTCGATTTTGCTAAGTAAATCAGCCGAGAACTTGGTTAAGGTGGTATCGGTCCCGTGTTTGGCTCTAAAGCCATGTTGGGTCGGATAGAGGAGCCGGTGGGCTTCTAGGTATTCTCTTACAAAAGTTATGAGACCTCCCTCTGCATCAAACCTCCCCATTGTAAAACAGCATAGAATTAGGATCCCCCAGTAAATGACCTGTTGCATCTTAGCAGTACAATCGTGGTGAAATAAACAATTATTAAAAAAATACAGTGATTACCCTGCTGAGATATTAGTCTGGAAATCTGAAAAAATGATTGCAAGAGTCTAGGCAAGTTTTGCTTGGAGGAGCATACAGTAACCAAACATCTACAAAAATAGCATGATCTACAATATAAGCCTTGACTTGAAAAGGGATCCTTCTGTTTTATGGAAAGCACTGACATCAAGTAAGAAAACATAGTGATGCAGGGTTGCTAGGTGGTTATATTTCATACCATCATGTCTGAGATGGGTGGAAAGTTATCTCATCATCTGTGTGGAAAAAATATATACAAGTGCTTTTTTTCACAGCCTTTTACAGCTCTACGCCAGGCAGAGTCTAAGATTTAATTTGAACTGAAACCTCCTAGCAAGAGCAAAACTTTTTTTAAGGCTTACCCAAAATTAATAGGAAATTTAAGAAAAATAGTATTATTTCTATACTGTAGATTTGTAGATGTCTCAAAATAATAGATACTTTCTGGTGTGAAAAAGGCCTTATGTATGCCTGTTCATGAAAAATAGCAGGTTGTTATAATGAACTACACATCTATCACTGAATTCTTTCTTCTTTTTGTTAGTTTTCCACTTCTTTAGGCCAAATTACTATTATTCCGAGTACCCTCCTCTGCCTCTGCCTGAAAGAGTCACATAAATTGCTGGCTACCTAAATCTGGCATTTCTGATTGGTAGTCACTCATCAGTTTCCCCATGTATTTTTCTCTCTCTCCTTATTGTGTGTACTGAATAGCTCTGTGAGGTGAACTGAGTCCTGACATTTGGAATTAAATAGGTTTGTGCTGTTTTTTTCCCAAATCCCAGTCGTTGTTTAGAGAAATGCTGTGGCAGTTTTTATTGATATATAAATAGAATGAAGATTAGTTCTGAAAGCACAATGACTTAGGCTAGAAAGGAAAAAAAAATACTAAGAGTCTGTACCTTGATGTCAGCAACAACCTTGGAGAAAAAGGCTGGAGAATGAAAAGGAATGGCCTACAGCATAATAGCTATAACAGTAAAGTGCACCAGTAATGGCTTCAGGATGGAAAGTGCTGTACAGTATGGCAAGAGAGTTTGCAGGCTCCATTTGGGTTTGTGTCAGAAGTTGAAAACCTTGTGAGCTTTATCCAGAATATGGGAGCAGATTTCTGTGTTTTTTTTCACCCTACGAAAGCAATATGTTTTAGTATGTGGCACTTGATGTCTGTAGGATGTATTGTATTTTGCATATATTTCCAAAGTTTCTGGTGGGTGTATCTCAGGCCAGAAGGATGCAATACTTGAAGCAACATTCCATTGTGTTAGACAGAAAAGGAAGTGCAAAAGAAGAAGGAAACCACTTTGGTTCTCAAACACAGTGGCAGAAAAGGTCAGAGTCAAAAGGCTGGCCTTCAGGAAATATAAGGGAACACAGTGGGATGAAGATGGGGAGGCATACCAAACTGCCCTAAGGAAAGCAGGGAAGGTTGTAAGGCAGGTAAAGTCCCAAACTGAGGAAACACTAGCACGAACAGTAAAAGAAGGTGACAAGACTTTCTATAGATACATTAGTGAAAGGAGAAAGTCCAGAGGGGTATCGCTAAGCTCAAAGGAGATAAGGGTGTGTGTGAGGAGGAGGACCCTGTAAAAGCATCTATCCTAAATAGATACTTTTGCTCAGTATTTACTGAAGAGAAGGTAGGGCAGGGCCCACAGCTCAGCACCTTGGACACAGGAGGGACGGAGGTGAGCACTACACCCTTCACAAAAGAAAGGGTCCTACAAGAGCTCGCTAAGCTCAGGGTGGACAAGGCAATAGGAACTGATGGCATGCATCCCAGGGTACTTAAGGAGCTAAGGGTGGAACTAGCAGAACCATTATCAGAACTGTTTAGTGAGTCTCTGAGCACAGGAGAGGTCCCAGAAGACTGAAGAAGGGCTCATGTGATCCCGCTACACAAGAGTGGTAGCAGGGGAGAGGCAGGGAACTACAGACCAGTCAGTCTTACCTCAGTAGTGGGCAAGATTATGGAGGCACTCCTTAAGGAAAGGATAGCTCAATACCTGGAATCCATAGGGGCACAGGATACAAGACAGCATGGGTTTACAAAGGGAAGGTCCTGTCAAACTAATCTCATAGATTTCTTTGACTGGGTAACCAGAGTGGTGGACCAAGGGGGAGCAGTTGATGTTGCATACCTTGACTTCAGCAAAGCTTTCGCCACTGTTCCACATAGAAGATTGATAAATAAGCTGGGTAGGCTTGGGGTGGGTCAGAAGTTGGTCAACTGGGTGGCAAACTGGTTGACGGGCAGAAAACAGAGAATGGTGGTAAATGGTATACAGTCTGAAGAGATGCCAGTCACAAGTGCGGTACCTCAGGGATCAGTCCTGGGGCCAGTCCTCTTCAATATCTTCATTAGTGACATTGCAGATGGACTAGAGGGTAAGGCTTGTCTGTTTGCAGATGACACCAAGATCTGCAACAGAGTAGATGATCCAGATGGGGTGGGCAGAATGAGAAGAGATCGGGATAAACTAGCAAGATGGTCTGAAGAGTGGCAACTGGGATTTAATGCAAAGAAGTGCAAGATCATGCACATAGGGAAGAGAAACCCTAAAGCCACCTATAGGCTTGGAGGGGAGTTGCTGGCAGTCACAAAGTAAGAAAGAGACTTGGGTATCATCATCATCACCGATGACCTGAAATCATCCAAGCAGACCTCTAAAGCAGTAGCTAAGGCTAGGGGGATGTTAGGGTGTATTAGTAGGGGTATCACAAGTCGTAAGAGGAAGGTAATAATCCCTCTTTACAAGACACTGGTTAGGTCCCATCTGAGTACTGCATGCAGTACTGAAGGCCACACCTTCCAAGGACATTAACCAAACTGAGGCAGTCCAGAGAAGGGCAACCAAAATGGTGCAGGAGCTTAATGTGTATACCCTTGAGCAAGGAGGGAGAGAGGTGATATGATAGAAACATTCCAAGCACCTTAAGGGCATTAACAAAGTGAAAGAGTCTAACATGTTTAAATATAAGAAAAATAGCAAGACAAGAGGACACAGCATGAGATTAGAGGGAGGCCGATTAAGGGGTATTGTGAGGAAATTCTTTTTCACAGAAAGGGTGGAGGATGCATGGAACGGTCTACCTCAGGAAGTGGTGGCTATGAATACAGTGCAGGGCTTGGGACAGGCATAAGGGAGAAATACAGATGAGTATGAATAGATAGGCCACTTGCAGAGCAAAGGCCGATGGCACATTTATAAGGTAGAAACAGAAATGGACAGACTGGATGGGCCTTGCGGTCCTTATCTGCCCTCAACTTCTATGTTTCTATGTTTCTATATGTTTAAAACATATCTTTATCTGGCCACATGATGTGACTATTACCATTTCATGAAAAATGTTACAATTACTGTAGGTGTGGTGTAAATAGAACATGCAATGGCATGGAAAGGAATATGCAAATTATGTCACTTATGTTTATGGTTTTCCTCTTCTACTTTAAGTAGATTGTGTACTTATGCTTAGTCTCCTGAGTGTCATCTATCTATCCACATTATGCATGCATGTATGTATTGTCTATCTATCTATCTATCTATCTATCTATCTGTCTGTCTGTCTGTCTGTCTATCCATCTATCTACCTACCTACCTATCTATCTATCTATCTATCTATCTATCTATCTATCTATCTATCTATCTATCTATCTATCTATCATCTGTCCATCCATCTCTGTCTCAACCAGGGTGGTAGCTGAGGACAGAAAATAATGTTTACACCATGGGAGTGAATTTAAACTTCAGTGAATACAGTTTTTTAGGCTTATGACACATCTGCAATGAAAATAAACATGTCATTCTCACTCCGAACATGTTACTGCATGTGTATTTAATCACACTCAAGTTATACCATTGATGATAACATAACAAAGTAACATAAAAGATCAATAAGCAACATTATTGGTCTCATGGATTCTCATTAATGGGACAGACAGCTCTTTAGACCAATCTGAATATGCAGCATATTTGTATTTTTTAGACTAATCAGAGTACCCTTTTACTTTTCACAGACCTGGCTTATTGAAAATGTTGGATTTTTTATATAAAATATATGAAAACTTAGAAACATAGAATTTGACAGCAGATAAGGACTGCTTGGCCCACCTAGTCTGACTCTTTTTCCTTACTTACTGTATTACAGCAGACTAGAGCTGAGCAAGCCAGAGCAGGTTTGAGCCTCGCTCGAGCTTAGTGCCTGGCTGAGCCAGTCATGGTCAACGTAAGCATTTTTGTCAGCCTGAGCAGTTAGTGTAGTGTCTGAAACATTCAATTCCTTTGTGGAAAACAGCCTGCAGTAGCCAGGGCTCGGCTCATGTATTGGCTTGTAGAGTCAAGCCAGACCCCTGGCTTCGCTCTGGCTTGGCTCTAGGTGAAACAATCCTGGCTTGCTCATCTCTACCGCAGAACCTACTTGACCTCTTGCTCTACACCCCCCCCCTTGCCTTACCACTAAGGTTCCCTTATGCCTATCACTTGCATTCTTGAACCCCGCTATAGTTTTGGCCCCACCACCTCCGCTGGGAGGCTGTTCCAGACATCCACCGCTCTTTCTGTGAAGAAGTATTTCCTCACACCTCCCTGAGTTTACTCCCCTCAAGCTTCATAGCATGACCCTCCTGAGCATCTCTTTTTCTGCAAAATGCTTCCCTCTTGTACCTTATTTATACCTGTGAGGTATTGGAAAGTCTCTATCATATCCCCTCTCTCCCTCCTTTCCTCTAGTGTGTACGTATTGAGGTCCTTAAGTTTCTCATAGAGTTTTTTATGCAGACCATGTGCCATTTTAGTTGCACTCCTCTGTACCGCCTCCAATCTGTCTATGTCCTTAAGGAGATGAGGTCTCCAGAACTGGATACAGTACTCTAGGTGGGGTCTTACCAATAATCTATACAGAGGTAACACCACCTCCCTCAAAACTGATAATTAAAACTGTAGAATAGCATGTAAAAGATATTATTTTGTTAAACTCAGTTACCTTGTTTACATGTACCATGAGACTGAGGAATGGGGATCGGTGCTGGTAGTTCTGGTTTCAGTGCTGTTAAGTATATATGAAGAGCTCATTCTGGTTCCAGAGACGCGATTGAGTTTACATGTATGTCTCTGGAATACCAGCAACGGATGTAAAATTAAGGTGGGCATGCTCAGTACTTGCAGTTTGGGGTTTGCAAGAGAGGACCTATTAAAAATGCATGCCTCCAGGATCGATCTGGAAACTGATGCCGTTTACATGTGGAGCATGTTCGGGTTTTACAAGCATCGATTCCTGTGAACCATATACTTTCAACCTGGTTCGAGAAGTAACCTGATTAGAGCACCAGTTGGGTTTACATGTATCTGTAAACCATGATTTATGCTTTCATCCCCGTTTTTTCAGTGCTTCAACCGGATTACAGCATACATGTAAACATAGCAAGTTAAAAAACTGTCATTTCAAGTGTTAACTTACTCTTCTACCAGAAATAAATTAGTAGTATGTCTACATAAAAATAGGAGGATAGCTGGTTTGACAGCTTTAATCAGCAGAATCACATTATTTGGATACAAATAACATGCTGTCATAATAAATTAAAGACAGAAGGGACAGTAGGTCTATTAATTCATTAACAGGGATGACAATAAGTATTGATTGCAAACATGTACTAATTCATAAGGATTCTCAACCAGCTTTTTTATGCAGAGGACTCACATATTCCCTAGCCAGCAGACATTTTCCCTGGCTTAACTTGAAGGACTGTACTGTCTTCATATTCTCTGTCTCCAAGATAAGCTTTTCCAGTTTCACCAAAAGCTGGGGGAAAAGTAGCATTAGTAAGCAGTAATAATAAAGAGCAGTAATACTTTTTATTCTTTTACAAGAAAAGGATAACCCCCATTGAACTAATGCTAATTTTTAAAATCTTCCTAATTAACAGTCAACCATAATTATATAAAGTGTCCGGAATACATCAAAATACAAATACAAGTGTGACAAGCTGTTACATGATGAAAGATAAGCACACAAAACTTAGCCCTTTTTCTCGGTTATTTTCCAAACAGATCTAGGTCCAGGAATGAGAAGCCATTTGGTGTTTGTTTGTTTGTTTGTTTGTTTTTGGTTTTTTGGTCACAGATAGGGATGTTTGAAGTCTGCAAAATTCTCGCTGCCTGTCAATTCACAGATTTTGCTGATTTCATGGAATGATTTTGGGCCGTGAAGTTTGTAGATTACGATGCGAAACCACAAAATTTTACCTGCAAATGTTGTTCTTCGCCACAAAATTTTGTGCCTAGTGGAAAAGAAAATGTGAATTTCAATGGAATTTTCATGCAGATCACACAAATCAAAGTTTTGGAGTTTTTTCGAAACTGCAAATTCCGTGAAGTGCAAAATTTTGGTGCGTCATGCAAACTTCACGGGTGAAGTTTAACTTCACAGCATCTCTAGTCACAGACTAGAGGTGTCATCAGCAACATCCAAGGTTTTGAGAAGGGAATACTGATTATCAAGAGGGGGCCAATCCCACAGACAGGATTGTTATAATAGCATACTTCTAAGGCTAATAAGCATACTTCTGTTAAGATGGAACAGGCATAAATATAAATTTCAGTCAGAGAAAAGAGCGAAACATTCAGAGCAGGACTTAGTTTGGAAATCTTTTGAGTAAGAACCCTACACTTTTCACCATCTTATCAGTGCAGAGCATTCTTTTGCAAGACTTAAGCATGCATCGGAACAAACTCTGAAACTAGTCAATAAAGAGATTATATTTTTCTATAATAATCTTGTGCATGGGCAGAATTCCATACTCTGTGCAGTCACAATGGTACTTGGTAGACATGTCTAATGAAAACATATCAGAAAGAGGCAAAAGAGGAAAGATAGTTAAACCATTCCGTTGGTCCAGTCCCACGGAGAAGGCAGCAGCACTTTATGGAAAATACATTAGAGTGGGTATAGTCATCATGTTTTGGTGCACAGCAGCTGGGATTTGCCACATAATGAGAGAATAAAACAGAGGAATCAAGCCAGTTACAAAAGGGCCTGTTTGTAATGAGGCAACATGGCACAAAAATATGAGAAGGTGACAGTGGCTGCATGGCAGAATTTGTGCGGTTTGAAAGGAGTGATGCTGAAAGGGTCACTCAGAGCAGACTTGGAACAGGCACTGATGTAATCTGACCAAGTGGGAGCAGGGAATCTGAAGTGTAACTCATCAGATGCAGAGTCAGACCAGGAGTCCAGGCAAGGTAGCACCAGCTGGCAATGGAGAGGCAGGAATAGACAGCACCAGGAATATGTACCATGAGACCTCGACGGTGGAACGAGAGAACTGAAATTGCAACAGCACTTTTTCAGCTGGAGAAAATGAATATGGCATGAAAGAGAAAGTAAGAGCAGCAAGAGGATACGACAGAAAGAGAGAATGGTGAGTGATGGAGAAGAGACGGAGATGAAGCAGTGGAACTGGCAGAAAAGGCAAAAAAGTGTCAAAAAGTTGAGGTAACCAGACATGATGAGTAGTAACACAAATGAGTCAGCCTTAGGTTGTGTAGCCACTACATTTAAAAATAGGTTACTAGCACCACTTAAAGAAAATGATAATATAGACATGTTGCGATGTATCATGCTCCTTCAGCACCCACCACCCACCTTCCCCCCTCCCCAACTCCCAGTCCCGTGAGTTTCCCTACTACTAATGCAGACTGCCTGACCATGCCCCTTCACACCCCACCATTTAGTCTAACAAGTCTTCTCTGCTCAGCTTCCCTCACCCCCCCATTTCTCCCTATACCTTATCGCCCTTCTTCCCCAACCCTTCACCTCCACTGCAGTACCTACCTCTTTCTCGTACCTCCTTTCTTCACCCCACTGCCAGCTATCCTCATCCCTCTGAACTACTGACAAGGCACTTTGTGGCTGCTTATTCCCCCCTCCACCCTCGTAATGTGTTTTTCTTGTTATTTCAACTTGCACCTATGTTTTGAGTTATTCTGTTAAATTCTGAATCCAAGCTGTATCGTTCACTGTGATGTACCTTTGCTTTCTCCTATTGTACTTTGTTTTGCAATCTGTGACGTGGAACCTTTGTAAAAGAGCTTGCGCTCAAAGGTCTTTTCCAAATCGCTAAATAAATTTAAAAAAAAATGTTTCTAAGGTCATTCGAGAAATTGTGTAAGCATTACAAACTTGGAGTGGACACATGGGCTACTCACTTTGTGTCCTTGCTCACAGGTAAAGCATCTGAAGCTTATTCCTGGTTAAGGGATAAGAACTGTAGTTCAAAGCCAATGTTAAAGAGTGCTATTCTAAAATAGTACAAACTGACACCAAAGAATTAGAAGCAGAAGCTTTGAAATAATACAAAGCAACATGATGGTAATTTTGCAGAATTTTCTGTTGAGATGTGCATGTACTGTAGTTTGATCATTGAATGTACTGCATTTTGATTATTGAGTCAACCGATCTGTGGCACATTCTTTCCAAAAACTGTGTGAGCTTATGGGACTGAAGCAATTTTTAAATACTACTCTAGAGGTCTGATGCACTGGTGCAGCAGTAATATAACCTCTTGAGGTACCAATGACCAGGCTTCAGTAGTGAACTTGGAGTACTAAAGGATCACCCGGAGGTAGGAGGATCGAGAATCCATGGGACTGCTCTCCTCCTCCTCCTCTTCCAGAGGTGAAGGGACATGGAGTCCAGCATGCTCCTGACCCCTAGCAGAGGCTAGAGAGAAGGCAGTCCGGGGCCGCCATAAGTGTTCGAAGGTGTGGCGAGCATTGATGCATGTTATGCAGAAGTGTGTGACATGCATCATGATGGCATTGTACACCTGCACCTCCTGGGGAGAAAATGAGAAATCTCTCAGCTGGTAGGATGACACTGGTCACCCGCAGGCCCCTCACACCATCATCCAGGCCCTGTCCAGCACATTGGACCTGTTCGATGATGGAGGGTTGAAGAACCCCACTAATCCTGCCATGCAGGCAAGCCCTAGGAGAAGATGTGGACAGGTAAGTCCTGTAAGAAGTCTGACTGATTGGGTTAGTGTGACTGGTAGAAGGGGGCTGGTTGGAAAGGGGACAGAAAAAGAATAACAAAAAACAAATTACTATAGAGGAGCTCAGATGTTGCCTGCATAACAGGTCACCACAAACTGAATCAGTCTGCAGTGTGGGCTGACTGGTATGTGGCAGGGAAACCTAAATTAAAAGACTTGGAGGGGGTGTAACTCTAGCCAGCAGACCTACTGGTGTGCAAACCAATACTCCCAAAGGCACCCAGCAATGCAGCCATCCCACTACTCCAAATGGTTCTGACCCAAAGGGATCAGAGAAAAAGGAGAAATTGTGCTTTCTTTGTGGCAAACCAGGGCATTTTAATTTATTTATTTTTATTTATTTACTTTTTGTTAACCGGTTAAGGCCCACTAGGCACAAGTGCCTGTTTTCAGGGGCAACCCAGGAGCATTGGACTGGTTAAGTGACTTGCTTTTAGTCACACAGTATGCAAGTGGAGGTTGTGGAAATCAAACTCAGGTCTGCTGCTAGATGTACCAAGCTCATTCACAATTCAATACTCTAACCTCTAAGCTATACCGCCAGCTGCCAGCTGCTAGCATTTGACTAATCAGTGCCAAAAATTTACATTCTCATGGTAAAACTGGGAGAAGAAGCTCAGCACTGGGGATGACCATATAGCAAACTGTTCACGCAGATGCCAACCACCCAATCCTGTACCATATATGCATAAAGTGTAGATAAATGGATCTCATCTGTGAGCCTTCATGATGCCAGAGCAACTCTGTCACTGTTTAAATAATCACTGGTGTTAAAGGGTCAAAGTCTGACAAGAAAGACTGCTATAATTAAGCCCATTACAAGGGCCACAGTGGTGGTACACATAGCTAAGACTCCTCTAGTATGGAAAGGGTATGAGAGATCTCTAGAAATGGGAGTGCCTGCTGTCCTGCTTTCGAAGATTTTACCACTTGCGGACATATTACCTGTGTTGCCCCAAGATGCTGGCATGAGAGAATGATGGAATGGGAGACAGCTTTATCTCAGCTGCAGAGCAAGCCCATAAGATGTGAGGAAGGCAGGTGGTGTGGTCAGAGCAGTCTAAGGCTATGCCACAGCTTCAGAATGAGTCTGCAGGCTATAAAAAGGATGTGTAGCCAGGGTAATACAGGACTACCACACAGCTTCAGAGTGAGCCTGCATGCTTTGAAGAGGCAGAGGCATGATCAGAGCACCAGAAGGATCCTCCACAATCACAAAGTGAGAAGAGTGAGCTGTGAGGATTCTCCATAGCTGTAGCAAGAAAAGTCTGCTTACTGTGTTGAAAATGAAGGTGGGGAATAGGAAAGGATTCTGAAGTTTACTCACAGCTAGAAAGTGAGGTGGCAGTTAGTGTGTTAGGAGCACAATAATGGCACCCAAAGTTTTCCCACAGATGCAAGCTTTAAACACAGCCTGTGCACTGGAAGGAGAGTCAGTGGCTCAGGAAGCTACCCCACAGCAGCCAGCTGGAAGGCTGACAACACAGCAGCGAGGGAGCCTGAAGTGCCTGAGATTGTTACTGTGCAGGCTGAGACCTCATGCAGTGAACAGCAAGGCACAGAGAGACCTGGTGGGCTGGGCAGTGTGCCTGGATGTATGCTGACACAAGCTCAGCAGAATGCTCCGGGTCTGAGTACAGTAAAGGATTTAGCTGAGGCCCATTAAAGAGGTGCAGAATTACTACAAGTCGGATACTTGAACATGAAGGATGGGGTGGTGGTGAGGAGCCATCAAACAAGTATTCACAGGGAAAGATACACCTTTCAGACCATGAATGCTATATTCTGTGGTTTTTATTACAGTGGACCCATGTGTAGTACAGCAACAAGTAGAGCAATGATCTTGTGCCACATACGTATTGCCGCCAGATCACGGAAATACAACTGGGTGTCCATAAACAGCTCCAGCCTCCCACTGCTCCCTATATATGAGAAGCCAAGGATTTTTATTTTGGCGCCAATCCAGTTGCTCTCTCCTGGTAGGGGGCTGGCAGTATAGCCTAGAGGTTAGAGTAATGAGCTGTGAATGCGCTTAGTATATCCAGCAGGCTTGGGTTTGATTCCCACTACCTCCACTTGCATACTGTGTGACTCTGAGCAAGTCACTTAACCACCCAGTGCTCCCGGGTCACCCCTGAAAACAGGCACTTGTGCCTAGTGGGCCTTACCCAGTTAACAGAATAAATAAATAAAGACATCTAGCCAAAAATCGCTCCTTGTGACAGAGTGAGCTCTGTGCACTGGGGACTTCTGAGTCTGAGTTGATCGGCAGGCTATCAGGAGGGAGCAACTGGACTGGCACCAAAATTTAAATCCTTGACTGCTTATATGAAGGGCTTCCACAGTGGCCCACAAGCATATCACTGCCGGATCACAGAAATACAGCTGGGTGTCCGTGAGCAGCTCTCCAGACTCTCTTGGTCCCCGAACAACGCGGCCTGCCCGAAGTTGTGAGTGCCTGGCTACGGGACCCATCCTGCTCTAGCCGTACCTAATTCCTTTAGCGGCCACCCCTCACACAGCTTCAGACTCCTCTGCCTCCTCCAGTGACCCTTGGGACTGCTAGAGCTGGAGGACGTCTAGCCAAAAATCGTTCCTTGCGACAGAGTGAGCTCTCTGCACTGGGAACTTCTGAGTTGGTTGACACCTATCAGGAGGGAGCAACTGGATTGGCACCAAAATTCAAATCCTTGACTGCACATATAAAGGGCTTCAAAAGCGGCCCACAAGCATAATGCCGCCAGATCACAGAAATACAAATGGAGGTCTGTGAGCAGCTCTCCAGCCTCCCACTGCCCCCCAGAACAACAGAGGCCGCCGATGTTGTGAGTGCCTGGCTATGGGAACCATCCTGTTACAGCCATAGCTGATTCTTCTATTGGCTGCCCCTCACACAGTTTCAGACTCCTTTGCCTCCTCCAGTGACCCTCAGGACTGCTACAGCTGGAAGACATCTAGCCAAAAACTGTTCCTTGCAACAGAGCAAGCTCTCTGCACTGGGGACTTCTGAGTTGGTCGACAGCCTATCAGGAGGGAACAACTGGAGTGGCACCAAAATTCAAATCCTTGGCTGCCCATATAAAGGGCTTCCACCGCCACCGGATCATGGAAATACAACTAGGGTCCACGAGCAGCTCTCCAACCTCACGCTGGCCCCCCCAGAACAACAGTGTAAGAAAGGTGCCAAGGCAGCAAAAAGCCAGTACCTACGTGGCCTCCAGGACCACCATCTGCGTGATCCCAAGAAATTCTGGAGTCACAATAATGTGTTACTGAAAGATGGCACCAGCACTCAAGATGGAGCTGTTCTGGTCAATGGCCAATTGTCGGATTACCCTTCCATAGTAGCTGAGGCCTTCAATGCCTTCTTTACAAACCTCGGCAAATGCCAACCCAAACACCCATTCCCACCACATAGGGCACCACTACAGGTGACCCTCTTTGTCCCCAATTTCATCTTAAGCTGGTCAGAATAGTGGAAGTACTGCCCCTGCTGGGACGTATAAAGCCTGTCTCTTCCCCTGGCTTTGACCAACTTGAACTACAACTACTTACAGCTGCTGCCCCAGCAATTGCCCTACCTGTCACTATGCTAATCAACAGGTCTCCCATGGAAGGGTGTGTCCCTCATAAATGGAAGGTGGCCATGGTAGTCCCTATCCATGAGACAGGGTCACGTGGAAATATAGAGAACTACAGGCCACTTTCCATTCTCTGCCCTCTATCAAAGGTACAGAAGAAGCTGGTTTACAACCAGCTGCAGGATAATTTATTTATTTATTGATTTATTGATTGAGAAATCGGATTACAACCTTTGAGTCCGGAACTCATTTCCAAAGGCTCCACGTCAGTTTACAAGACAAATACAAGAAGCAGTCATTATATAATAATACAATGGGGTAGAGGAAGAAGAACACAACAGGGGACAAACAATGCGTGTCAACTATAAGTAGTATACAGAAAGAAGGAGACATGATAAAAATAACAGGGTATGAACAGGGCTACTAGTCTTATACAGGTTGGGTAGCTATACAAGTCCTTCACTGAGCTCGTGAACGTCAGTAGATAATACAATCAGAAGTTATGGCATGGCCTATATGATTAGCAGGTGATGCGAGCAGTCATATTGCCAACTTCATCATAAATACACAGTACCAGTAGTGGGATGGGGATGTCTGTGACCCATAGGTCTAGCAGTTTGGGCAGATATCTGTTTATTAGTAGGAACAAAGGCAGAAGTGGGTGGACATTATGTAGTTCTTGAGGGCTGTTTTGAAGGGGCCTACTCTGGTGATATAGGTGATGGCCAGGGGGAGTTCATTGTACCAGGATGGTGCTCTGTAAGAGAAGGAACATTGTGCCAGGGTGGTTGAGACCCTGGGAACAGTCCACATTAATTTATCTGCCGCCCGGGTGTTTGTTGAGGTATGTGCCGCTCGGAGGGAGGTTGAGACTCCAGTGGGTGTGAGGCCTAGGTGGATTTTCTTAGTAAGGAGACATGTTTGATAATGTATTCTTTCATCTAGGGTTAGGATTTTTGTTAGTGCATACAGGGTGCAACTATGGGTATGCTTGTCCATACCAGCAAGGAGCCTACAGGCTTTGTTAATGGATAGGTGGATTTTATTTAGTGCAGTGTGGTCAGTGGCTGAGTAGACGGTTAGCCCATAGTCTACAAGGGAGAGAACAGAGGAGGTAACAGCAATGTTTAGGGCCTCTGGAGGTAGGCAGGCTCTGTGCCGATACAGCAGTCCTGTGCGTATATTTATGGCAGAGGAAACATTACTTATATGTGGGTGGAATGAGAGATTAGGATCAAAGGTAATGCCCAGATATTTATAGGTGTAGACCTGTTCCAGCAGAAGAAGGGTTTTGGAAAAGATTGATAGCTGGGCATTGTGGTCCTTACTCTGATGGTGGGAAAACAGCATTGATTTGGTCTTTTTTACATTGACCACGAGTCTGTGGTCCGTGAACCAGTTTTCAACGTGGTTGAAGGCAAGTTGTAGGGAGGACTGAAGAATTGTGGGATCCAAGTGGGAGGCATACATTACCACATCATCTGTGTAGAGCAGAAGGTTACAAGGGCAGGATTTATGCTGGGTATTCAGGAAGATGCTTAATAGCAGTGGGCCAAGGATGGAACCCTGGGGAACCCCCGAGCGGAATGGTAAAGCGGGTGAGAGGGTGCTGTTTATCTTCACACATTGGGAACTGTCTGTGAAGTAACTTGTGAACCATGCGATGGGTCCAGGTGACAGGCCTGTGCGGCGCAGAGTATTTATGAGGAGGGTGTGGGAGACCATGTCAAACGCTTTCCACAGGTCTATGAATACGGTTCCTGTTGGCAGCTTTTTATCTAGGGCATTGTGCAGTGAGTTGGAGAACTCTATGAGGGCAGTGGTTGTGCCTTGTCTGACTCTAAAACCATGTTGTTCCCTGCATAGGATCTCATGACTTAGTAGGTAGTCTGTGAGTTGGGTAGCAATGATTTTTTCTAGGGCTTTCAAGAGGGAAGGGAGTATGGAGATGGGCCTGTAGTTATTGGCCAGTGTGGGGTCCCCACTCTTTAGTATTGGAGTAATGGTGGCCACTTTCCAGTCATTTGAGAACTGCTCTAGGCATAGGGAGAGGTTAAGGAGATCGGTCAGGGGGGATAGCACCGAGTCGAGTACCATGTTAAGAATTCTCATGTCAAAGGAGTCTTTGCAGTAGTTTGAGCCCCCTATTGCTATTTTTAGGTAAGAACTTGATTCATTCATAGTAATGACCCTGAGGTAGAATGTGGAGTAGGTGTTGCTGGGTTCAGGTGACTTAGGGGTGGGGTCGAAAAGGTTGCTTGGCAGAACTGTGCTCAGATCAGAAAATGCAGCATTTAGGCTACTGGCGATTGTGAGTGGGTCCGATGTAATATTATTGTTGACAGTTTGCTGGGCGGGGGGAGGCATCCTGGACTTTCCATTTAGTTCCTTTAGGTTGTCCCAAAACAACCTAGCATTCCTCCAGGATGAGGCCAGGGTTGATTTGTAGTAGCTGGATCTGGCCATCCTAATAGCCGAGGTACACTTGTTGTGAGCCATTTTATAGGCCAGCCTGTCCGTCTGTACACCAGAGGTAGTTGCTTTGTACCAGAGGTCATCACAGCTCTTCAGCTGCTTGAGCAGTGCTGGTGTAACCCAGGGTGCATTTCGTTTTTTGGTTTGTGCCTTCATGAGTGGGGCAAATGTATCACATGCCTTATTGAAGGTGTGAGTGAAATATTCAAGGGCAGCATCTATGTATGTGGCGCGTCTGATGGGGGACCAGTCACACTGAGCAAGGTATCTCTTTAGTTTAGTGAGGCCTCCCAATTGAAGACAGCAGTGGATGAAACTGTCTGGTCAGGGAAGTTGCCACAGGCAAGATCAGGCGAAGAGGATGGGGGAGTGGTCGCTTAATGAGTCTGGCAGTACAGTTAGGTTTGAGATTCTGTTAGGGCGATTGATGAGTACGAGGTCTATGAGGGTGCTGGAGCAATTTTGGGGATTAACCCTGGTTGGCTGGTTAACTAACTGCCAGGTCTAGCACTGATAGGGCATTCTTTATAGGGGAGGCTGAACTTGACAGCCAGTTCATACTAAAATCACCCAAGATAATATGCTCAGTCTTGGGTGGGAAGCTGGGAGATATAGTCTGCCAGGGATTGAAATGTCGTGGCTTGGTTATGAGGTGGGATGTACACCACCATAATGGTTACAGGGGCTCTGTTAGTGTCTGGAGTGATTTTTAATGTAAGAGCCTGTGCCTCATGGCTCAGGGAGGGGGCTGGTAGGCTTTGGCATAGCAGTGAGCCTTGTACGTAGAAGGCACACCCCCACCCCGTTTGCCACATCTATCCGCTCTATAAGTGGTGACGCCAGGGAGTGCTATGGAGTAGTCTGGGACCTTCTTAGACAGCCAGGTCTCAGTGAGGGCTAGCATATCCGGTTCATGCAGCTGCACCCAGCATTGTAGCTGTGCCACCGCCTTCTAGCTGATAATCAACATGGCTTGAGAAAGTGCCATGGCACTGACACAGCCTTGATTAAGGTTATAGTTGATACACTGAATGCCATGGATAGTGGTTCCCCCACTGGTGCCATATCCATCCACTTGACAGAGGCATTTGACCAGGTCAATCCTGGGGTACTCCTTAGCAAGCTGCAACTCCTAGGTCTTGACTAGCAATCGCACACCTGGTTTACAAGCTATCTAATGAACAGAACGCAGAAGGTAAAGTGGAGAGGAGTACACTCAAGCTGCCATCCGGTAACTGATGGCATACCCCAGGGCTCTATTTTAGGCCCGTTACTATTTACCCTCTTCATCAATGTCATCAGTCTAAACTGTGGCACAGGGAACTTAATCCTATATGCAGATGACACAGTGGTATACTGGAGCGATCCCAAACCTAGCACCATTGCTGTATGCTTAGCTGCCAGTCTAAACTCCCTAGAGAACTGGTTTGCATTCAGTTTGCTTGTAATGAATGACAAAAAGACCAAAGCTGTTCTTTTTGGGACCAGTCATCTGGGTGAGCACAGGCAACACCTGCTTCCACTCCTCACTCCATCAGGGTCACAGATAGAAGTCATAGACAAGGTTAAATACATTGGTGTTTATCTAGACCAAGAAATGTCCTTCAAGCCACATGTAGAGCACATAACTAAGGCCATACACCAGAAACTTGACCTTCTCTACAGGCTCGATAACTACTTAACCAATGACTCAAGGGTTGCCATAGCTAAGAGCACCCTACTCCCCACCCTCCTTTGTGGTGCCCCGCTACTACACTTCCTTAGGGAAAGTGAATGCTCAAACTGACAGTACTATATGACTAGATGAGCTGTTTTGCAACTCGCTGTTCTCCTCAGAGACACCACTGTGAGGTCCTTGCTGACTTAAACTGGCCTTACCTGGAATTCAAACTCTCCTATCTCCTAATCTGTCTCATCTACAAACTCTCCAATGTCTACACCCCACCCAATCTAGTAGGCCTGCTTAACCTTAAAGTTTCCCGATGAAACCTTCGCTCCTCAAATAGCAATCTACTTGAAATTCCCTGGGTATGCACCAATTTTGGTAAAAGGTTGTTCAGGTGCTCAGCACCCTACTGCTGGTGCTCGCTCCCTGAGAATCTGATCACTAGCACAACCCTAGAAGGGTTCACGGCTGGTCCAAAGTTGTACATCTTGGAACACTGCCACTGCAGCTGCTATTGTTGAACTACTACCTTGCCCCTGGAGGTATGTTTCTGTGTACTGGATCTTAAACTAACTGAACCTAGGTAGTTATAGAGTAATGGATGACCCTATGGATATGATGACACGGACTATTTATTTTATATGTCTATTGTCTACATCACACCTATTTACTTAAGCATCTGTTTGTTTCCCCCTGACCATTTTTGCAAATTACTGAATGACTTTCCTTTGTGACTCATTTTTATTATGATTATGTTGTAACTTTGTATTCATCTCTGATGTATTCCTCTGTTCTTGTTTATTGTAATCTGTTGTGCTGTATATACTGTATGTAACTAATTCCGGGCCGCCCCTGAAAAAGGGACCTCTGGTCTCAGTGGATTTACCCAGTTACCAAAATGCTATAAATAAATAAATACATACAAAAGGGAAATTCAAAGATGAGATTGTCTGTGGCTTAGACTACTCCAATAGTTAATTGGTTGTGGTCATTGCCTCCTGCCAGTGACTGGACATTCACAATGGAGATGATCACATCCCAACTACTGAGAAAAAAGGTCAAGGGTGGACTCAAACTTAATTTCTTGTTCAACATGCTGCTCAAGAAATTAATCTCAGTCTTGCCATTAGCTTTCTTAAATCACCAGTCTATGCCTGGGAGTTTGAAGTCCCCCATGATCACCGTTGCATCTAATCTGGCTACACTGCAAACTTCCACAGCCATTTGGGCATCATACTCCACTGAGCTGTTTTGGGGTTTGTAGCACATCTCCAGGGTAACTCCTCTGCACCCTTTTGCCCCAAGCTAGATCCAAGGAGACTCTCTGGCACTGTTTGCCCCCCTGATGTCATCCTGGTTCTCCTTAGTGATGCTGACTCTTAAAAAAAAAGAGCCACCAAACCCTGTTTGCTGTCAGGCCTGTCATTCTGTCCTCTCCCACTTACAGGTCTCAATGAGGCACTTCTGAGGTGCTGTCTTTCGGATGAGACGTTAAACTGAGGTCCCATCTGCCTGGATTGGTGGTAGTTCAGGTGGATGTTAAAGATCCCATGGCACTTATCGAAAAGAGTAGGGGGATTTCCCTGGTGTCCTGGCCAAATTTCCCTCATTCACTAAAAAATACCACCAACAGCTTAATCTGGTTCAAGGTCAGTTGCCATTCATCTGTATCCCCTTCCCCCGGGTCGTGCCTGAAAATAGGCAGGATTTATCTAGTGCACTTACCCGGTCAACAAAAAAAACTAAACTAGACTAAACTAAATGAGTGCCACTAAGACCTGTTCTTCAGTGTGTGTCAGGCTCTCAAGTGTACGCATTTAGCTGGTGCACACCTCACTCTGGCCTGTATGCAAGTAAGAATAGCTCTCCATCTATGCCCCCCCCATCGTGGAAGTCTCCTCTCCATGTCCTTCCCTATTCTGCTGCCATACCTTGTAGCTCTCATGCATCCATCTCCTGCCCTTTCTGAGGCTGTGCATCAGCCCCTCCCCTATCATCTAGCTGACCCCCCCTCACTGCACTGTGGATTCTCCTTGCCAGTGTCCACACTATCTACTGGTGCAGGTACAGCCCATAGCAGGCATACAAGCATGCCCTACGCACGTCAGCATGAACTTTCACAAACAATATTTCAGCTGGGTTTGCCAATTGGCACAACAAAACTGTCATTCGAGATAATGGTGACCCTGATTTTGAAGTGAGCCTGGGTGGTTTGAGGGTTAACAGACACTCTACTTCTCTGGGTAGGGCTAATGCTGAGTGCCACCTAGCACTGTTACCTGGGTGACTACAGGTGGAAAAATGGGCAGAGTTGCTGGGGGGGATTAAACATTTTAAAAATTAGACAAGAGACATTGTAAAAAAGTATTTTTATTGTTGTTATTTTCTAGACTATTTGTCCTGAAGAAGTAATCTCTATTTGATTGTGAAACATTGACATTATGTAATCTGTTTGAACCATGGATCTGTTAATGGCGTTTGGGAATAAAACAGAGAATTTTAATAAATACAGTAGTGAATGTGGTCCTCCTGTGTCCAGATCATAAGGCTGATTGTCCTCTGCAAATAGGTTTGGGCAGGTTCACCTAGTTTGTTTTACCTTTACTGGGCCCCAGGGCCGTGCTGGTCCAAATTTGGTATATACTGCGGGGATGGAGCACATCAGCTATTTTCATGTTTCAGCATACAGCTGAATGTACAAGCATGCTTTGCAGTCCTAGCCATTGACATTCTGTGAGACAAAGCAGGAGAAAAAATGTGTTTCTCACCTACAGGAGGAAGCCCCATACACTCAGGCTCCACTCCTGAGACCCACTAAAAACATCATGTTGTGGAGTGTGGAGGGCAACTGCACCTCTTTGGCCCCACCCTGGGAGGCAAGTCAGGGGGGTAGTAGCAGACAGGGCCACAGAAGGGGTGATGGGGCTGGGTGGTTGCCTGTGATGGAAGGGGCATGGCCAGAGCAGGAAGAAAAAAGTACACAAAGCCCATTTTTTTAGAAATAGTGACAGTTCCTCCAAGAGAGCACTCATTAGTGGAGTGTGTATGTGTGTGTGTGTGTGTGTGTGTATGAGAGGTTGAGTTTTTATTGTGATAGTTTGGGATAAGCAGCCTTTGTGCCAAAGAAGAAAAGCTCATAAAATGTGCCTCAACTTTAATTAGAAATAAAATTGAGGCACATTTTATGAGCTTTTCTTCTTTGGTGGTTTGTGTCATTTCAAGCACTCCAACATCACCTCTGGATCTCAAAATACCTTTCTGCCTTATAGTGAACAACCTGAACATAGCTGGGTATGTCAATATACTGTACATCTCCATCCCACTTTTCACACCAAGCACTTATCTCCCAGAAAGGTCAACCTTTCCACAATGACCTCAAGGGAGCAGTCTTAAAATAAATGCACTGTTTGGTTCGCCAACCTGTTATGGAAGATAAATGTTTCATATTTTAATGCCTACTTCAAATATATTTGTTATTACATTTTAAAATATATTTTCACCATATGTCTGAAGTATCTGCAAAACATCTCAAATTGGCCAATTTGTAACATCTGATTTATGTGCAACATATATGTGATACATATATTTAATAATTATTATAAATATATTACCATGGTATATTATAGGTACATGATGCATATTTTGTACATCTGTCACATCTCACATACTTAAAAGATCAGTTTTGTGAAGTTGACATATATCTGAATATTTTGTAATTATACCTGTATATATAATGAAAAATCAATCCTACACTCACCAGACAAAAAGTAGAGGAATTAATCATAATCTTTGTGTGTACATTTGGAATTCATCTTGTGAGCAACCATTTAGGGATCTACTATATACTGGAATTATGATTTAATAATGCACCTTGCTCACTAATGCAGACATTAAGTATACACATTTACATTTACACATACCTGATTACCTGTGGATCTCATGCATAATAAAGGCTCACATTGGTATTTCTACTCCCTTTTGTTTTCATTTTAGGTGGGAGTGTATTCCTACTGTACATACACAGTACTTGGTCTATGCTCTGTGCATTTCTTTCTAGTCTGTGAGCTAATGTCAACAATTCAAAAATATATTAAAAATAGAAGTTACCAAAATATATTAAACATATATGAAGAATTTATAGTCAACATACTGCATATTCTATGCATACTGTATCTTGCATGTAAACAAAATATATAGTTTACTATTAGTAGATATGAAGAAATAATGAATTCACTATGCATTCACAGACTGCAATCCACATATATTTTCAAGATATACAGTATGCAAAACATATACAAAGCATATTTCTTAAATATAAACAAACATTAATTTACTAAATAAAACATAAATTTAACATTTATTATCATTATACATTGGGGATGAGTAACACATACACTGTATTCAAAATATTTTACAGATGTATTTTAAGCCAATCTGCTTATACTGTATGTACAATATACCACATACTATATGGCTAATAAATTGAAAATATATGTTTGTTAACATGCTGTGCACTCATTGTAGAAATTACAGTAGAAAATTATGGTTGCATGCCAGTATAGGGATTTGTCATTATGAAGTCCATAAAAATATCAAAAAGTGAAAAATAAATAACTTAAAACATTATATAGTATTACAGAAATATATATTTTCTATATCTGTGCCAAATACAAGCCATGTCTCTTTTAATTCTAGAAATATCTGAAATAATTCATTAAATTTGTATTCACAAAATGTAGTCTACATATATATTTTTCAAGATATATACAAGATATATACAAATCATGTTTATTAAATATAAAAATACATTATTTTGTTAAAACATATTCAACATTTATTATTGGCATAAAATGGAGCTTAATAACACATATATTCCAAATATTTTCCAGATTATCAGTATAAAATGGGGGATTAATAACACATATATTTCAGATATTTTCCAGATGTACACCAGGTCAATCCTATTTTAACCATATATAAAATACATCTCAGAATTATATACAGTAACTGTGGGACTTTTTTTTCTCATAGCAAAACTGGGTGGGTTATAATGGTGAACATGCATCAGTTTCTGCTCAGCCCCACTCATGCTCAGTCACCTGCCTGATTCTCACAACAAGTGTCATCAACTGGCAATCGTAAATATAGTACCGCATTTCCCAGAGATGAACAAATATCAGAAGCACACATGTCAAAACATTGCTGGGAAGTGTATTTAGTCCAGATTCTTTTTTTGTTTTTTTATGCTGTTTTTTTCTCCCTACCAGACAGCCCCACTCTGCCCCAGCCATCCCAACCCCATCACATCAATGTCCACCATGACTTACCAGCCAGTGGGGTCAATGAGGTTCCCAATCGCTGTTGGAACTGGAGCCAATATTCCAGACTGGTGAGCCCTGTTAGTCAGGTGTGGGTCCTGCAGGTGTCAGAGCACCATCCTGACACTGGTAGTTGTTTTTCCCTGTTTGTACCCCCCCCAAGTGGCATGGCATGCAATGACACCATAACATGTGCCACATGCTCCCAAGTGCCACACATCAGCATCTGGCCTACCACTCCTGCCTTTCTAGTCAGTCCCATGTGCCTTTGCCCCAGCTGCCACTAGAAATCAGGCAGATCCTGGGCTTGCAAACCCTCCCCCTAAGAAGAAGAGCAGCCCTCCATACACTCGATCCTCCTCCCCTCGGCCAGCTCTCTGATCCCCCGAGATCTCTTCTGAACCCAGTTTGCTGGCATCATGAGTGATAGTGCTACCACTGTTCCCATGGACCAGCCTTTAGTCCAGAATCTCAGGGTTTTGTTCAGGTGCAGTTTGTCATTGTCACAGTGATATGCATATTAGGTGAAGAGGTGTAACTCTGAACCCTGAACTCTGCACCTCATTTTCATATCACCATGACAATGATGAACCGGACCTGAACAAAATATTCAGAATGTGAACTAAATACACTTCTCAGCAAAGTTTTAAAACTTGTTTTTGCTGATATTTACTCATCTACCATGATTAGGGTTCACTATTTTCTGCAGCTTTCACTACTTGACATTTGCAGTGAACAAACAATTCTATTGCCTTTCCCAAAGACCGTAAGTTAAAGCAGCCACTTATTTGTCCAGTTAAATAAAGTTGGGAAAGTAGTAAAATACACTGTTTTCAAAAGTATGGCATGGTTTATTTCGTTTCTTTAGTAAACTGGAACATGTTCTAAATAAATAAAATGCAGACCCAAGACTTTAGTGGAAAGCAGTATTTATTTCATTTAATCTAGTTGGAGAAAAACATCCCCCAGCAAATTACATAAAACAACACATGGAAGGTAGTGCAAAACTCAAATGTAATGTACCCCTTAGTGTGGGATGCTTTAATGAACCCTTTGGGCTGCGCTCTTAGGGTTTATGTAGCATCCCACACTTCAGGAGTCATTAGATTCTCATTATGTAGTCCCCCATGTATTATTCTACATATAATATATTGAAAATATATGTTTGATATTCATTTATTGTAGAAACTACACTGTAGAATTACACGTGTATATCAATTTAAGAACTTTTCATTATAGAGTCCATAAAAGCTTAATTATTTTAATGGTTTGACAAAAAAGAAATCTATAGTTATCATAAATGTGCTAAATATAAGACATCTGAGTTTGGCAAATATCGCTGGAAAAATGTTCATACAGTATATCAGACATATGTTTGCAATATATTGATAAATATATATTCAGATATAATTTACATATTGACAAAAATAATTATTTTGCTTATGGAACAGCAGTTTGCCATTCTCAGGACTCCCCCCCCCACCACACTTTCTTGTTGGACTGTGTGGAAATTTCATATGTATGGCTTGGGAGGAGGGGGGCTTCCTTGAGGTTTGCATTGTCCCCAAGGATTGATGAGCCCTCTTAGTTTCTAGTTTATACACAGTGGTTAGGCCCGTTAAATCACGCACCATTTTCTCAACAACAACAGAAAGTTTGCCTTCCATCCTCTCAGAAACCCAGTCAGGCAGAGGTTATTCCGCCTGAAGCAGTTTTCAAGTTAGATCTCTTTTTCCAGCAATAACACAATGTAACATTTACCTTGCACCATATAGGTGGAACAAGCCAGACTTGTTTACACTGGAGCTCTGTGGAATACATGAAGTAAGTAACATATTAGTCCTTGGTTTGGGTGCTTTATCTAATGTGTGCTTACGCTTTAGTTCATATTAAAGGGAAATGTCCACGTACGATCAGGCCCCACATCAGTGTGAAGCAAGGCCCGATTTGCATTTTCATGAAATGTTACCTTTTTAACTTATGGTGCCTTTGGTTTATATTGAATGTATCTGGTTGATCCTGCATCCCTCCCTGCCAGCATTTTAAAACACAGAGCTCCTAGTGGCATGTTGACAACCTCCCATGGCTGTCCCGAGAATGATGTACGGTATCATGCCAGGAGCAGCTGCAGGAGTGTGCATAGGATGACTGTAAAGCCAGAGCTTTTAATAGCTCTGTTTTGGAACGTGCATGTCTCGGTGCTATACCAGTACACCAGGTATAGACTGGCAGTCAGCTGCAGGTCTGTACCTGATCTTGGTAGAACACTGAGGCATGTATGTTCCAAATAGGAGCTATTAAAAGCTCTGGCTATATAGTCATCACATGCATGCTCCCCCAGCTGCTCCCTGCATGATATGTCATTCTCGGGACAGCCATGGGAGGTTGTAGGAGTGCTGCCAGGAGCTCTGTGTTTTAAAATGCTGTTGTGCTCTTTGTTTTAAAATGGCAAGGAGGGATGCAGGATCAACCAGATAAATTCAGTATAAACCAAACCACCATAAGTAAAAAAAAAAAGGCAACATTCTGTGAAAATGCTAACCGGGCTCTGCTTCACTCTAAGGTGGGGCCTGATTGTACGTGGACATTTCCCTTTAAGCACCAAACCCTATATCCCAGTGCAACTGCTTTTGTGGACTTTTGCTGCATATATTAGAATTAGCTCCACAACCAGAATCCTGTGCCGGTTATATGGGCATTATCTTTCTTCTGTATTTATACTAGTTCTTATTATTCTGATGTAGTAACCAGAATGGTATTGCTGGATATATGGGCAGTATCTCCCTCCTAAATCTGTAATCTGTTCATCTTATTTATGACTCGGCAACCAGAACCATTCTTCTAGTTAGACTGGAATTATTTGTCATGATCATGCTACAGGCTGGTATTTTCCAACAGTTTTACTACAGGATTTTCAAAAGAGTAGATATCTCCAGGTGTGAATTTATTTTGTTTGTAACAAATAGTACTTATTTCGGAAAAATGACTGCATTAGCAACAATTAAGAAGCAATATTTATATAACTACAAAAATTGGTAGTAAGATGATATCTTCTACCATCTTTGCAATGTAATCCTAATAATTTAGAGATACCAACGTTTTTTTGAAGACACATAAATTCTTTATTTTTACTATAAAACTAGGATATTTATAGCTTTGTAGCTTGGTTGTGAAAGGAGAGAAAAATGATTAATATCATTTGTTAAGGTCTGGGTTTCAGAATTTGTTCATAGACTCATCAGATTTCTCATTTCAGTGCAAATATAAGCTTGAATTTTTTTAAAGAAAAATGTTCTGTACTTCGAGCGATGAGATCTGACATGGTGTATAATTACAGTCCACTAAGCACGTGCCTCAGGTGTGTTGTTAGGTATGAGACGCAGCAGAGTGCCTTTAAACACATGAGAAGAACAGCTATTGGACATAATTTCTTCCCCTGGAGTATCTTAATGTACTTATCAAATTGCTTTTGAGGCATGAAATACACTCAAAAGTATATACGTCTAGTTGTGGTACATATTTATGTGCTCATGTGACTTTCTTCAGCAAATCAGATGGATTCATTTATCCTCACCACTTTATAATTATTATTGTTTTTTACGTAGCATTTAAATGTATCACTCTGATAACAGAATGTTTGGCAAGCACTGCAGCAGACATTACCTTGCCTGGGTCCCCTCCCCTGTAACCTGGCCTTAGGCAGACAGGCAGGGTTCTGCCGACAGGGATGCGGAGTAGCCCTGGCAGCACCCCTGGGGAAGGAACCACTGGGCCACCCTCAGGGTGTGAACATGCGGAAGGACAGAGTGAGGGGTTAAAAAATGATGTGGTCTGCAGCTCCCCCTCACTGTCTTCAACCCTTTTCAGATTATCCACTCACCTGTCCTCATAAAAGCAGGATTCCTGGTTGGCCAGGCTAGACTAGGGAATCATTTGCCCCCTTAGAGGTGACTGCACTAAGGTTCATGGAGGTGTTTTCCTGGTTTTCTTTCAGAGGGTTTTTCCTGGGTTTTTCACTTCCTCCAAAGGGGTTTAACCGAGATTTGGCTTAGCATTCAACTGTTGCAGTCACTGTAACATGGTGTCTTGAGAGTCTGTCAGAGGGCTGGTAGAGGGGGAAAGGGGAAGGAGTTAAATTCTTCTGAAGGACTCTTCTTCCCTGCTCAACATGAGGTGGAGGCATAATTGGGGGGTCACAGTCCAACCTCACAGGGTGTGCCTGTGGGCGGTGCGCCACCAAACAGGGGTGGTTGTTTGCTACTCGGCCACATGACCTCCCCACTCACTGAGGTTGAGCCAGCCCAGAGAAGTACATCATTCCTTTGGTTAACACATGTGTGATGCCCTTCATGGTGAGGGGTGCGGAGGTTCCAAGGTGACTGGTGGGATCTCCCAGCTGCATATACCACTCCACTTGTGTATATATCAGTTAATAAAAATATGGCTGCGCCAATATCTCCTAGACAGGTGTTGTATGTGTTCTTCCAGGGAAGGGGAATATGGGGATTAAATAAGACAATTCATCACTGGTGTAAACCTTTAACATGTTCTATTCAGTGTTTGTCAGTAAGGCACTTTTAGTTATAATGTAATCCAGTGCTTATTTTTATTTAAAATTCTGCTTACCAATGCCCTGTCCAGCCTGTTAATCCATGTTTGAAAACCATTTTTTAAAACATTTTAAGCAAACTGACCTGGTGTATCCAGACTGCCTGCAAAGTGTGTCTGAACATGATTTAAACAAACTTGTGTTTACACTGCACTTTTATTAGTGGTGTTTGAAAATGTTATAAACTTATACTGTTATAAGTAGGGCCAGTGAATTCAGGTGATTGCCAAAACTGCTGCAGTTTTTGCCTAAATTCCGGTCTGGATCTAAAACTGCCTTTTTTGCTCATCTGTCTTATGATAATGCTGTACCATGCTTCACTGCAGAGTTGCCATGGAGAAAAATCCACATGGTGGCCATTATGAAAGCATAACAATTGTATTTAGTTCACATAATCTGGGGGCTGTGGAAAAGTGGGATCCTTCAACATGTTTTTCTTAGTGCTCCTACAGTGTCCTGCACTGAAACAGACAGGTTTAGTAGCTGCTTTCACATGCAGCCTGATAAAACAGAAATAAAGAAATATAAATAAAAGAAATACAGATGGGCATATTTATGTATTGGTTATAGTTTGGCTGTAATTGTCATTGCATTGTTATGCATCCTGTTTTTAACTGTCTTAAACTGCTCTAGTACTTGAATGTTAGCCTGACTGTTCCTTGTAACAATCTGAACTTTTTGCTCTGTAACAATCATTGTAATGCTTGTCTGTACTTAATCTATGTGACGTGGAACCTTTGAAAAGGAGTCTTTGACTCAAAGGTATTCTTTCCGAAACCTGGAATAAATAAAATAAGTAAATATTGCATCACCTTACAGGATCCCCCATCCATTACCACGTGGGGTTGACATCCATCTCATAGGCTAATGATGCACATGTGACCAGATGTTAGAAATCTGATCTGCCTAGATCCTGCTGTGTCCCCCACTCTCCAATTCCTTAATGCTACATGCACCTCACCCAGTTCCTCATCACAACTTACAGAGGTAAGACGGGGGGGGGGGGGTTAGGGATGGTGTGAGTATGATGGTCAGACAGGCTGAGCTCTGGAAATCAGGAGCACATCATTTAGCAGTAAGGGACAGTTTGCCTTTTTTTGTGTGGTGGGGGTTTGATTGAGTTCAGCTGAGGGCAGCCGTAGCCAGCAGGCAAGGGGAGGGTTTACACTTTTACACTATGGGGCATTACTAAAACAATGCTATTAGTGCTAACTCAGCAAGTTTTGTAACTAGGATTAGAAAATTGACAAGCTGAAAAAGTCAACCAATCCAGTCTTTTCAGAGAAACCATAGGGGGCAGCAAGTAAGCATTTAATTCAGACCACAAACAGCAGGAGACAGAATTTCAGTGAGTAGAGATTCCGTTTGGACATGAAAAGGCAGGAAATGAATTGAATACAATTAATGAAAAATTTCACTGTAGAAATGAAATATTTTTACAGTGAAAATTTCCATTCCAACAGTATATTCTGAATGGTATCTGGAGTTGTCTAAAATTGGCAAATTTTCACCACTGGAACTGGTATAATTCCATGTCCAGAAAACACTGGCCCTAGTTATAAGTTACATTTGAAACGCAGTTTACATTACTGTTTAAACTTAAAGTAAGCATTGGATAAAAATGATCTCTAAGTCATTTGCATATGAGGACTTCAGTGTAACTGAATGCTCAGCCTTTTTGCAAAAGGTTCAAGTTTTGGCACTGTGGTACCCCAGCTTGAGCACCCAAACTCTGCACCACAGAGCATGTACACTTTTGTCTTGACTAGATATGTTACTGTTTAGACTACAAGGCAAAAGCATGTTTGGTTTAAAACATTTTTGACAATAGACTCAAGAGTACCCCTGAACCTGGGCTAGAACATGATTTAAAAAAATCTTTTTAAAACCATGTTTTTATGTAAATGCAAATTGTGTTTACTGATTTTAATCTGAACTAAGCACTCAAATCCAGGCTACAGAGCATAATAGGGATAGGGCTTGTAAGAGCCTCTTGAGATGGAACGTCTTGTTTTCATTGGACTTTCAGGGAACATCAGCTATAGAATCAGATGATACACTTACACACAGGACAGCAAAAGAACTGGACTGGGAACACAAAATCCAGGTTGACAGCATAGCAGATCCCCTGCTCCACGTGAAGCAGGATATGTATTCCTTTCAACACAAATAAAACAAATTGTGAACCATGTATTCCAATCATCCATGGTAGTCTAGGAGAGCTGGTGCTGTGGCAGGTTGGGTCCCATTTAGGCCAGACTGGTTGCACGTGAAAATGGTCATTTTGCTCATTTTTATTACCAGTATAATAAATAAAATGAATATTTGATATTGGAGTTCATGTCAGGAGATTGTGCAATACTTATTGCAAGGGTTACTCCCATAGTCTGGTCACCCTCCCAGTACTCTCTGCTCTATGCAAATCAGTAGTGCTGTGGAGTCACATGGTTAGTGACCCCACTTGCATGGTTCTGCAGCCAGCATATGCTTGGGTGCAGGGGGACAGCTAAGCAATATGCATCTCCAGTTGTGGCTGCAGTAGCGTGCTGTTAGTGTCAGAGGAGAGGAGGCTCTTTGTAGCCATGACTGGCTCCCTACACCTGAGGAGGGCATTTCTGTAAATTGGGGATTCAGGCTCTTTATGGTAAATGGGATGCACTGCAGAATCCCCTGCTTATATTTCCCTGATACCAATCAAGCTCTGGATTTATTTCCACCTTCACTCAAATTGTCAATAACCATGCCCCACTGAAAAAATGAAGGTCCAAGGGTGTCAAGGCTCCATGGCTCACTAAGGACCTTACGATGCTTATGTCCCACCACGACCCGGCATGGTAGACCTATAAAAAAGTGGGCTGCCTTCCGACTGGCAAGTTTATAGGTAACTCAGAAATAAATGTAAAAACTCCCTCCATGAAGCCAAATGCTGCCATTACAAACCCTAAGGAGTTCTGGAGACAGGTTAATTCTTTGATCAGCGGGAAGGCTGCTGAAACCCTGAGCTCCATCACTGCTCAGAGTATCATCGTTACAGACCCCCCCCCATCCATGCCACTGGATTTAATGAATTCTTCACTGATTTCCACAAATACACCTAGCTCTTCCATAACTCATCTTCTCCCCCCCCCAGTTCCATCCTCCCCAAGCACCCTTGGGGCTTCACCTGCTTTCCATTTGAAGTTGGCCTCCCTCAAAGAGGTCCAGAGGCTCCTTGCTAACTTGAAAGCTCGAGCTCTCCTGGTCACGACTCCCTTGAGCCTATGTTTCTTAAGCTGGGTGCTCCTGACCTTGCTCACCCTGTTCATGATTTATTCAACCGGTCCTTCCTATCAAGCACTGTTCCAGACAAATGGAAGGTACCTGAGTCATTCCTGTGCATAAGGAGGGGCCCAACGCTGTTGTTGAAAATTTTAGTCCCATATCCATCCTCTGCCCAGTTGCTAAAATTCAGGAGCGTATACTATACAATCACCTTCAGAATTATCTAGAACATCATAATTTGCTACCCCACTACCAACATGGCTTCAGAAGGAATCACAGTACCCTCTCTATCTTGGTGAAAGTAACCTCTGACATACTCCAGTCTATGGACCAAGGTTCTGCCACTGGTGTCAATTTTGTCGACCTTTTACTAAAGCGTTCGACCTGGTGTATCACGGTCTTCTGCTCCAACAGCTACATGTTCTTGGTCTTGATACCAGTGCCCTAGACTGGGTCCAAAGCTATCTGTCCTGCTATTCTCAAAGGGTCAAGTGGGTTGGTTCCATCTCTGGCCTTAGACCCATAATGCACAGTGTTCCACAAGGCTCAATTCTGGGTCCAGTATTGTTGTTCCTATTTATTAATGATTTACCCAGCTTCTGCGGAGGGGCTTCCATGCATCATTATGCGGATGATGCAACAATGTATCGCTCCTCTCCTGATGTTGATCTGATAAGCAGAGACCTTGCATCTGACTTTGCTGCACTTGAAGGTTGGCTAATGTGAAATCCACTTGTCCTAATATGAAAAAAAACAACAAAAAGTATGCTATTTTCCCATCTTCCCTCCTCTACACATGCTCTCTTCCCTCATAATACTACCTCTCTCAATGGTGATACCCTCAAGTCTGTCCAATCCTTTAAATACCTGGGCATTACCCTGGATACCTCTCTCTCCCTTAATACCCATGGCTCCACTGCAATTAAATCTCTGAACCAAAAGCTAGGTCACCTCTTTCGTATCCGCCTCTTTCTCACTTCTGCCTCTTGCCTTAAGATTGCCTCATCATTCCTTCTTCCTCTCGTAACTTATGGTGCTCCTTTATTGCTCTCAACTAATGCCACTACCCTGTCTCTCCTAACTCAGGCTTACCTTAGGGTGGGAAGGTTCACCTTGGGGGTCAACACCCACCACCACCACTGTCACATCCTCTTCTCATTGGGCTGGTTACCTTATGAATCTAAACTGAGGTACACCACTCTGAGTTTCATGCATAAGCTGGTCCACAAATTTACACCTCCTTGCCTCAGTGAGACTATCCACCTACGACAAGCTCCACCAGCCCTTAATTCTGCCTCCCTCCCCTACTCATTAGGCCCAAGTTACTACTAGCTGTTGCCCGCAAGTCCTTCTCTTTTGCGGGCATTTCAGACTGGAACTCCCTTCCTCCTTCCATCCTGCCCTGAACCACTCTTCGCAAATTTCAAACCACTCTTCCCCTCTCTCTCTCTCTCTATCTCTTTTTCTCTGTAACATGCTCCTGCTTCTGACGATGCCTGATCTACTCTTATATTGCTTTCTTCCTTCTCCTCCTCCTACCTAACCCTTGAAACAGGCCCCTTTCCCTGCCCTATGTCCTTACCTTAACGCATAACTTGCTGTTTGTCTGCCCCTCCCCGTACCTCTAATTATCTATCTGCTCTTAATTTCTGCAGCCTGTATTCTCATTTTGACGAAGCCATGTATTATATAATTTATGAAGTGTAAATACCAAATTTTTTGTGATCTGTTTTATTATGTTAGTATCATATTTGTACCTTATCTTTATTTGTTTGTTGTTTAATTGCTGTATGTCAATTTTTGCTTCCACAATATGTCTTTTCTGTGATATTGCACTGTTCTGTATTTATTTTGCTGTACTCCTGGGTCGACCCTGAAAAAGTGACTGTAATTAATTCAGTGAACTTACCCAGTTACCAAAACTCAAATAAATAATTAAAAAAAATAATTTGCTTACTCTCTGTTCCCTTTTCATACATGTCTCTCTTTTTGTTTTCTGTCATTAGCTTCTGATGCTGATACTGCTATGTGTGTGGGCTGATCCACCGATCACAATGGAACTGCTCATTTTCATCACAGTAGCAACTTTTGCAAGTAGTAGAATTAGTGTCAGAAGCCACTGGCCTATTGCAACCAATGATGTCACTGGCTAAGCACCACTAATGGCACAATAGTGGGGCTACAAAGAGAGTTATTTATTTATTTAATTTCTTAACATGTTTTTATCCTTCTTGCTGCATGCCAGGTCAGAACCTTATTCTACCAGCTGCCTGCTGCTTGAATATCCTCTGATTGAGATCCGCCATTCATCCACCGTGACCACCAGCCCACTTGTGACACACCACTGTGCTGCCCCCCCCCCCCCCCCCAGTTTCCTCCCCGGGCTAGGGTCACCTTTAGTGCCACTGCAATCCCCACACTGCAGAGATCTGGCTACCCATGGCAAAGGTGAAGACTGGTGGCATTCCCCAGTGGATGGTGGTGCAGATCCGATGGTGGAGGTGGTGGGCCAGCAGAGGCTTCATCCTCCATTTTCCATGTTTCTGGTAAGCCCGTCCCATGGCCAGTAGTATGTATGGGGATAGGCTGCTGGGAGATTCCTAACATAGCCAGTCCAATCCCACACTCCCTATGCCCACCCACAAGCTTTTGATCCCCTGCACCACCACCCTTGTTCACCCAGGTGGAGGTAGAGCAGTAGGAAGTGGCACCCTCCCTCAAGGAGGAGGGGAGCATCCTCTGTGATGCCCTGCCTACCTCCCCCTCAGCCAGCCCTCTGATGGCCCAGGCTTATTCTCAAACTCGGATCAGCAGCAGCATGGGCGGTACCGCTACCACCATGCTGGCACACTGAGAGTTATTTTTAAAGACCAGAAAGGCAGCAAAATGTTAATTAGAATCATATATACAAAAAGAAAGTAGGGATAAGCCAGTATCAATTGGAAATGCTGAAATGCTTCCCTTCCCCTTGAGAAGTGTGTCCCCCACTTTGTGCAAACACAGAGTTGCCACCTTTTATAGCTATTTTCAGTAAAACAAAATGAATGACTTACAGAAGCAACAATTGCATCAAAGCCTGATACTTAAAGACATACTGAAAAATTACATGGCTGTAGCTTTGCTGCAGGTCTTTAATTCCTCCATCCAGTGCTTACCTGCTGACTGATTGACTGGTTGATTGAGTGATTGATGGATGCATGGATGGATTGATTGACTGACTCATTCATTCATTATTTTATTCATTTTAAGGTTTACTTACAAGAATAGTCTAAATGAGATGCACCATCTTGTTTTCATAAGGGGCCTGTAAGACAGCAGTTGTACAGTCAAATGTTCCACATTCATTCACAGCCTAGGTAAAAAACAGCAAATGTGTTTCTTAATTTTTATTTATTTAAAATATGTTAACCAAGAAGGGTACATTGAACTGGTTACAAGACAGTAAGAATTACAGTAAACAAAAAAATGTCAATTGCAAAGCACAGTACCAAAGCACTTGACAAGAGCAATGTACACAACAGAATTTCAGATGGCACATGGTACAGCATTTACAAACTTGCAAGAATTTACAATGGCAAAAAGTGTGGTATAGTTAGACTATTAGACAGCAAGGTAAGATGATTATTGTGTTTGTGGTAATACATCATAGAAATCATGTTTAAATTAGATATCACAAAAAAAAAACATAAGCATCCCACAGGGCTAGTAACACTGGCAAGGATAAAATAAATGCAAACGGCATCTGTACTTCCTAAGGTTTGACTGCAGTTTGTGAACATTAAAAGAGGCAACATGTATTTGGTTGAGTCAAGATAAAAACAGCTGAGCACAGCAGCAAGACGTTTTTGGCATTTATTAAAATTATGTCTTTTTAAGTATTAAATATGGTTTATTTATAAAAGAAAAGTTGGAACTATCTGCACTTCAGGTGGTATGGAGGTGTCTAGAACAATGTTGCCTGAGCTGCTTCTTAGTGGTAAAGTAGGTGAAGCGGCTCATTATAACCAAGAGAAGCAACGCTCGCATGCTGCTATTGCACATATAATATAAAATACAAGTCTTTCAAAAAAAGTATACTCAAAGACTTACATTTCATGAGAGTGTTTGCCCAGGAATAGTGCAAATTCAGGGGCCAGGATTAAACAAAGCTTTGCCCTGGTGCAAACCCGGTTTTGCGCAAGCAAACTGGGTTTTGCGCTGAGTTGGTATTCACAAAAGCCCAATTTGCATGCTGACTGGACCAAGACATTGCTATTCTTTGCAACCCTATTGGTTGGCAGAGGTACTGTGGTGCCCCCCCCACACACACTGATCACCAGCCCAATTAAACTGATGACGCTTCCGTGGTGCCTAATGTCTCCCCCCTTCCTCCCCCACACTGATCACTGGCCTGATACCAAATCTGTGTTTCCCTGGTGCCCAGTGGTCCCTTCCCCGCCCAGTCCCTCACCCTATGTCTAAAACATTACTTCCTGGTGTTCAGTGGTTCGGCCCCCCAACTGCACCCATGCCCATTATAGTAATCACTATTTCCATGATGTCCAGTAGTCCTTCCCGACACCCAATCCCTCACTTTATGTGTATAACAATATTCCCTGGTGTCCAGTGGCCCAGCCCCCCCACCTGATCCCATGCCTCAGTATGACAGTATAATTCTCCTTGGTATACCATGGTCCCTCACCCCTTCCAATCCCCGTCATGGTGCAAGCCAAATGGGTAGACCAATGCCCCCATGATCTCCACCCCAATGTGAAAGAGGTAACTTCCCCCATGTCTAGCGGATCCCCACCCCCCATCCTGGCAGGTAGTACCTTACTCCCTCCCATCTCAAACCTTAGCTGGTGACTGGCACATCCCTCCTCTCTCTACCATGGCCAGCCACCGTCTGAGCTGCCACTGTGTGTGTACTGTGTACAGTACGCACTCATTGAGTGAGCTGTCACTCAATAAGTGCGTACTGTATACAGTACATGCTCAGTGACAGCTCAGTTGGCTGTGCTGGAGAGAGGAAGGCTTTGCCGGCTGCCGGCTCGGGTTTGGGATTGGGGGGAGCTGGATGGTGGGGCACTACCTGCCAGGGTGGGTGGTGGAGGCTGCTAGACACCAAGGAAAGTTACCTCCTTCACATTGGGCCAGCGTTCATGAGGCGGGGGGTGGTCTACCCAATTGGCTTTCACCATGATAGGAAAGGAGATCAGAGAAGGTGTGGGACCACTGGAAACCAGGGAGAATCATAATGTCATACTGGGGCATGGGATTGGGTGGGGGGTGGGACCACTGGACATCAGGGAATATTGTTATAGACATGGGGTGAGGGATCATGTGGGGCAGGACCACAGGACACTAGGGAATATTGTTATAGACATGGTGCAAGGGATTGTGTGGGGGAAGGGATAGCTGGACACCAGGTGATATTGTTATAAACATGGAGCGAGGGATTGGGTGGGGGGAACAGGACCACTGGACACAAAGGAATATTGTTATAGACACAGGGATCGGGCTGAAGGAGGGACCAGTGGTCACCAGGGAATAGTGATTATACAATGGGAAGAAAAAATCCTGGACTCTGATTGGTCAGACTTGGGCTGGACCGTTGATGTTATCCCAATGCAACATCACGGGTCCACTGTCATCATGATGGCCACTATTCCTGATCCCTTTTTTTGCATCTCCTCTTAAGGAACAAAAATATTTTTCCACACTAATAAAAACATTCTTTAAAATAATTTTTTTATTTTATATATAATAATGAGCCATTGTATAATAGCAATAATACCCTCCAGGGTGTGTGTCGTTTGGGATAACGTCACGCCTCAGTTGTTGGAGCACTCGGCCTAGTGCCCAACCACCTTAGGCGTGACATTATCTCACACGACACACACCCTGATGGTTATTAATGCGTAATTAATATATCGGGCATGGGTGTGGGTGGGGAAGGTGGTGGGACCACTAGACACCAGGTAACAGTGTCTTAGACATGGGGCAAGGGATTGGGTGGGGGGGAGAGACCACTGGACACCAGGGAAACATAGTTTTGGTATTGGGCTGGTGATTGGTGGGGGTACCAGGAAACCTTCCTGCAGTTTACTTGGGCCAGCAATTGACAGGGGAACCACTAGGCTCCAGGGAAACTTCAACAGTTTACTCAGGCTGGTGAAAGGCAGGGAGGGTGCCAATTAGCACCAGGGACAGAGGGCTGCTTGTGGGGCAGGGGTTGGGGGTGCAACACTCTGGCATAGCCCATGTAAATGGGCCCATAATGGATATGCAAATGGACACCTAGGCCCAGATATTCAAAAGGGTTGCACATGGCGCAACAGTGTTGCGCCATGCTAACTACTGATGCGCCCCGGCGTGATATTCAAAAGGGAAAAGTGTGCAGCACAAATCTCGATGCGCAGAGTGCATCAGTAATGTATGCAGGCACAGGTAGGGGGGCATGCCCATGCATAACCTGCACAGCCCGATATTCTGCCGGGATGTGCAGAGCCATGCATGCACAACCCCTACTTGCGCCAGCACAAAGTTAAGCCAAAAAAAAGGAACAAATGATGGCCACCCACAGGTGAGCTGCCACATTGCAGGGTGCAACACAGCAGCTGCCACCTATGGGTGGCCACCTGAGTTCCGGCTGCACCTGGTGGCACCCCCCTCCATGCCCGATCGCGGGCATTTGTAAAGACAAAACCCCGTCCTGTATCCCTGGTGGTCCAGTGAACCGCTATGTGCCCGACTGCGGGCATCTGTATCAAGTAAACCCCGTCCTATATCCCTGGTGGTCCAGTGGACCAATTTCCGCCCTATCATGGGCATCTGTTTTAATAAAGAGAACCCCCCGTCCTATATCCCTGGTGGTCCAGTGGACCAATTTCCACCTGATCGCAGGCATCTGTTTTAATAAAGGGAACCCCCCCATCCTATATCCCTGGTGGTCCAGTGGACCGATTTCCGCCCGATCTCGGGCATCTGTTTTAATAAAGAGAATCCCCCTGTCCTATATCCCTGGCTCTCTTATGAATGAATATCCTTCTCCCCCCCCCACTTCACGAGAGGTGGAGTGAAGCACAGCCTCAAGGAAGGTGATAGTGGAGGGAATGCACATGAGTAGAATAGCCACCGTATTTTACTAAGAGGCATGGCACGTTTGGTTTATGCAATGCCACTCTCTGATCTGAAGAAGTGTAAAATGCTTCTGTTAAAGTACGCTGCTGCACTCGGACTATTGCACAAGGCCACTGTGATGTCATTAGCCATTGTGAAATCAAGTCTCTTGTTGGTTAGGTATTTTATTGTGACAGGCGTAAGATGAGACTATTTGTTGATGGCATTCTAAAGTGAGAATGCAGAAGTATTCTAGCTTTAGGCCTGTCGTCTTCCAAAAATATAAATATTCAGTCATTTTTATTCTCACAGGTTTTGCACAAATAGAGAATAAATGATGGGTACGTCTGATATACAAGGAAATATAAAAACTGTGGAGGATAGTCAAATAACAAGGCCATGAGCCTAAAGGGAGTGTGGCTTTATTAACTGATTAACAAATGAGATTGATAAATTTCTGAATATTCCAGACTTACCCATTATTTGTTTTATATAATATATTAGGATGGATGTGTTTTACCTTTAGATCGTGCGTTGTTTTTCTGGGCTTGCCCATGCCCAGAATCAATTCTGGGCATGCCTTTTGTTGCTATTTGTCCTTCTGTGTCTCCTTTAGGCTTGTGGTCTTTTTACCTGATTAGTCTCTGAGTTGGGTATATTTCCTTGTATACTATACTCACCTATCATTTATTTTCTCTTTATATATACAGCATGTACAGTATGTACTAGTTGGTATATACTGTTGATATATATAATGTATGTAACATATTACATGGCTAAGAAAAACTGATGTATTATTTCTTCACAATGCATACCTTGTAATTCAAATTGCCCACTATTTAAAAAGTGTGACATCATAGTCTAAGCAATCTGTTCTCTGGTGCACTAATGTGTGTCCTTCTTTCCAGTCTTGCTCAACCTTAGCTCTCTCCTTCAGAACAGTCCCCTCCAGCACTCTCAGCTCTGCCCAAAACAGGCTTCTACCTTTCTGGCAACATTCACTCCCTGCTACTAAAGCTCTCTCTCTCTCTAGCTCTCTCTTCCTGCTGGACCCCCCTCCCCCGCCAGGAGCAAATGGTGCTTGACAAATTGGTAGTCTTCTGATCAGAAGGTTTGCCCAACCAAAATATGACTGTGCCTTGACAGTAACAGTGGCTGGCATCAGACTTTGTGCTCTGAACAATTAGGCTATGCCCCCCCTCCCTCTCCTCAACCCATAACAATTCTCTGCAACACAAACACTCAGCTCCTGTTCTTAATCCCCTTTTGCTCCCCTCCTCTTGCCTTGACAAAATTGTCTAGGTTGGGCACACATGGCTGTGCCTCCCCAAGACAACTCTGTCAAGGCAAAGAGAAGCAGGACTACAGGATTGTTATGTTTAGTGGCTAATTGTGTTGTATAGTATTGTTAAGGGCTGGAGAGAGGGAAAGGGTATGCCTAAGGATTCAGAGGACAAAGCTGTGAACCTGAAGACAGGTATAAATCCAATCACTGTCACTTACTAACTGTGTGACCATGAGCAAGTCACTTAACTTCTCTGTACATAACCTGGCTATAATCTATCCCTGAACTGCTGACTCTCCCTGTGTACTGCATGGCAACAAACCTTCTCTCACCATCCTACCTGCATTGTAAAGCTCTTTAGGGTACAGTTTGTATGGAAACTTCTATTTAAACAAATTCCTCTCCTTTCCTTTGGTAGTAATAGGTTGGGGTAGAGTTGAAGGAATGTATATATATTTTGGCCTTGTGACCCTGCTTTTGAATCCATAGACACCCCAATATCCCCAATCCTGTTAGCAGGCATCCCTTTGGAAAAAAATGACTAACTGTATAAAACATGAGGCAGTGACTAAGAACAAATCTAGCATTTTAGGCAAATGGCCAATTATTTTTTTGTCTTTAGAGTCAGCAGTGGCTAACTGGTTACTACCCCCTCCACCTGGCCATTGTTTTTCTTATAGTGTGAATTGTGCAGTCAGGAATATGTCAGGTGAAAGGCATTTTGTGTGGCATTAACCACAATTCATCACAGAAAACACAAAGAGAAAGAAATGATGGGACCCATCTGGGACTAGACCCCAGGCTCCATGATTACAACGGGGATGCTCCGTCAGTAGAACTACCACAACAGTTTGTGTTGTCAGTACTCAGCAGTGCTTAATATTGAACAAAGTAACTCTTGCCATATGTAATGTGACCGTATACAGTATGACTGATATCTTGCCCTGCAGATGTTGCTATGGGAAAGGCATACTGGCATTTACTGAGGTGCATCACCATTATTTCATATAGGAGTGTTTTCAAGCGGGAACAATACAACAGCTAGCTATATGAGGGCTGGTCCCTCCCTAGAACCACTCTGCATTCTGTAGCTATTACAAATATTTGGCTTCGTGGAGGCAAAATCTAATTTCCCAAAGAAGCCTCAACATGATGAGGAAAAGGTCAGAGGCAGAAAATACAAACAAATTGTTGTGCAACTCCCTAAAGAAAAATGTGTTTTCAGATATAGTATTTCTAGAAGATATTTTGAAGGATACCCCAGTTAGTTTAAAATTGATGCTGAACTGATAAACAACTTTCTGTTAAGTTAATAATGTAGAGTCTAACTTCATAGCCCTTTTGGAGCTTGTCACTTCTTTCATTTAATGTGTTGTCAAGGTTAATAATATTTATAGATTTTTCAGGATTTTTTTTATGAGATGCTAGTGGGAGCCAGGACATGCTGCTTTGATGCGTTAGAAAATGAGTCAGTTTATCTTTAGTTTAGTCTGCAGACACTAGGGAGAGCATTTGGTTCCCCAGGGACTTGAGTGTAACATAACTGAAGCAGATTGAAGATGGCAGTGACTAATGAAGTCTTGTGAAGGAGTCGGGCAAATCAGTGGGTTACCACACAGCATGGGTTAAGGACAGAGAAGCAGAAGCCACTTTATGAAATGTATGCCTTTTTTTTTTATATTTTTTTTGTGAGACTGTGCAGGGTGTTTCAAACCCTGTCATATTCCACCAGAATATTTAAACACATAGCACAGCTGTTGTTGTAAGAAAGTTTCCTTCAGTAAAGGTAATCCCCAGCCGCCAGTGTTTTAATGAATTATTTTGGTTGCCTGAAAGTGTTCTCCTCAATATTAATTTTAATTCGTCAGGCAAAATGTATGCACCTGATTTGCTAGTTAAAATTAGACAGGCTCAGAAAGGAGTTTGTAGTCATTTACTGCTCCCTGCAGTTCCCATTCCTTAATAGCGTACCTGTGGCAAAAATGTTTGAGGTCCCTAAACAAGTTAGAAGTCCTGACATGAACGATGGCATATTGGGATAGAAGAACAGCAACCTTCCAACAGCACAGACCTTTCCATTACTGTAATCCAAGGCAATCACATCTCTAGGACCGCCATCCGCTACCTTGTACAAGTCTCAAGAATGAGGGTCTGTTTTTTTTTTTTTTTTAAATTGTAGGCTGTTATACCAGGGACTGTGTGCTACAGACTTATTAATTCCTGGATCTTGCTAGGAGTTTATAGGAATTTAATGCAACACAAGCAACCACAGCTCTAAATCACATTGAGCACCAGCAGATTGCATACAGAGTATCAAGAATTGTGTTTTCCAGCTCATTAAGCTGACATCAGAAATTAGTTTGTGGTATTAAAAACTAAAACGCTAAATTACAGCTACACGTGTCACTTATGCAGCAGGCGTACTGGAGAAGATGTTTGATTGTAGTGTGTGGTGTTATGAAGAATTTTAATTATAATGTTTATCAAATCCCTAATCTTAGCTTCAGAGCAGAATATTAATTGTGCTTTTAACTATGGGAGCACAAGATGAGTCTCCACTCTGCCTGCCTAGGGTAGAGTGCAGATTACTAACAATGTGACATGGTACCTTAGATGTCAGCCTTGTCAAACATATTTAGAGGAACTGTTAAACTATTAGCTTCCTGTTGGTGATGATGGTCTTTTTCCCCCCAGCAAATTTGCAGACAGCAGGGGCACGGTACCATATGGACCACTAAACACAGCTAAATGAAATAAGTGAGATGGAGATGAAAATAGTATTGCTGAAACACTTAATTAGTTTAAAGCTGTTCATTAAGTTCTGCTCATGGTTTTGAATAAACAGCAGATTAAAAATTCCCAGGATACTGGAACTGCAGTGTGTGTGTGTGTGGGGGGGGTGCTGCTGTCAAGAAAGACAATAAAGTAGGGGCATATTTACTCCACGATTGTAAATCACCAGCTAATTTGGTGCAAAAGCTGCCTTACTGACCTAACATTTAAGAGGATGTTAGTACTCAGTTGTCAGTGGCAGAATACAGTGGAGACCCCTTAAACGAATACCTAATAAAAGGACAGACTTGGTAATTTAAGACTTTTGCTATGGGCTGCTCCACTGGTGTCTTTTGGGTATAGGGAAATAGGGATGAACCCGTTAAAAGAATAAAAGAATTAAACAGAAAAGAAAAACACATTTTTTAGGTCTGTTAAAAGCATCAACTTGTTCAGTTAATAATTTTGCTGTGCACCAATTTTTGCCAATGCAGTAGTTTTCAGTAATCATCTTAAATGAATATTTAATGAAAGACTAGCCTTCATAAAAGAATATATCTAACTAGAATTTAGCATATGTGTTTAATAGGGCTCCATAGTACCTTGAACAGCTCATCAGTTTAGTGTGTTTCTTAGTAGATAAAATAGTATACAATAGCTCTGGCTGATGAGGTTCGCTCCTATTCCTGCTGCTTGGATGACTAGGGACATGACAGGCCTGGGGTATGAAAAGAAACTACAGCATCTGGATCATTTCTGTCTGCAGAAAAGGCAGATGTGGGGGAATATGGTTGATGGATTTAAAACAGAGAAGTAGACTCAAGTGGGTTACCCTCATTAAGGTGAAAACAATCCAGTTGAATGACAACATATCGGGGAAAGACATTGCATGCATCTATGCCACACAGTAATATTGCCACAACTTCTGAATGCTGCCCACATATGGGCAAAATAGGACACTGTGCTGCTGACTAGATCAACACAGCCCTATGAACCAAAAATAGAAACTTGCACCATTGTTGGGGGCTCTTCCCCCTGCACCCCCCCAACTATATATAACCAACTCCAGGTTGCAGAATGATTGAAGGATGGCAGCAACCTACTGCAGAAAGCAAGCACACACAGGGAAATTCACTAACAAAATGCCACTGCCAGACAGCACAACACCATCCACACAGGCAGCAATCATTACCAACACCTGAGCCCCCACACCTGTCACCGCAACCAAACATGCCTCAACTCAAAAGCCACATCTACTCACAAACACTGAGCCCTCTTTCCTCCACTCTAATTTACCTACTCTAGAGACTCTGCTCCTTTGTCAGGATACCGACTCAAGTAGTCAGTTCATTATTGGCCTGGAAAAGAGAACAAGGGGACAGTTACTGACGCTAAGAGGGGGATGTCAGTGTAACATCTTTTTATGTCCAATGTTAAGATTGTAGGGCTGATTGCCCAACCTAACAACTGAACAAAATTCAATGTGTTGCCTTATGCACAAATGTAATGGGCTCCTGCAATGGAAAATCATCACAAAATGCAACTGCCAAAACAGTGGAAGGATGAACTTGATGAACCATTGGTTTTCCATCCCATTAAATGCCTACTTACCTTTGCACATAGGAATAGATGCCACACTATCACATTTCATGTGTTAGATTTGGGGTCCTAGTTAGAGATGTGTGAAGTTGGCAGACTTTGCAAATTAATTTGAGAAGGTTGGCAGCCTTGCAAGGTGTTGACTTTGCCAAGTTTTTGGCAGGTGAACTGGCATTTTTTTAAGCAAAGTAATGCATATTTGACTACAAAGTTGTAACTTCCCTATGACTTCACCTGACTTTGCCTGAAAAGTTACCACTTCATCAGGAAATCTTATGTCGAAGTTGTGAAGTGGAACTTTGCAGAGTGTTTCATGAAGGCGAATTTTGTAACTTGACCCGAACTTTGCCAGTGAAGTAAAACCTTCCAGCATCTGTAGTCCTGTAGTAGATATAATAATAATAAAATTTATTTGATTAAGTGCCTTTCAAATATTTCAAGGTGCTGTACAAAGCATCATAGCATCAATGTAATAATACATACACTGACAGTACAACCAATAAAATAATTAAAATAAACAATTAAAATACAACAGGAAATGCCTGATTCCATAAAAATGACTTTAAAGCCTTCTTAAAACTATCCACCATTGTACTTTCTCGGAGCTGGAGGGGCAGAGAATTCCAGAGGGTAGGAGCCACAAAACCAAAAGCACGGGCTCCAGAAGACTTCAAATTCACCCTCGGTATCTCCAGCAACCCCTCATCAGCTGAGCAAAGCTGTCTCAGAGGGGTGTAAGGCACCAGAAGCTCTTTCAGGTAGTCGGGACCTATGGGTGACACAGCTCCAAAATAGCTCTCCAGAACGCATATAGATGATCAGAATAGCAACCAGATGAGGATTCCTGCCAAACAGTGTGTGCTGCAGCCAAACTAAACATGGCAAGAACTGCGATGTCATCTGGATTTAAATCCTAGCTGAGGTTATCAAGAAATACATTTGGTATTATAAGGTCAGTTTCCCTGATGACAGTAATCTACACCAGTGAACCGGAGCTTCAGAATATTTTACATATAAATATACCAGACAGTTAAAGGATTTGGCACATTTGACTATTAGAGGTTTGCTACAAGACTACTAAGAATAATAAATTTAAACAGAAAAATATGGAATGGCTTGCAAAACAGAGAACAATGGTTATGTTGAGTTTGCCTTCTGATATCCAGTCTCCCATAGTATCCAATAGTATTAGATGTTTATAGACAATATTCAGTGCAACATGTTCCCAATTAATTTTATGGACTTGGATACTACAGACAGAAAAAACACCACAGGAAGTGGAATTCTCTGAGCATGCAAGGCCAAGAAAGCCTGTTCCTTCAAAGCATACTACTCCTGCGATGAGGAATGCTTCTTGCGACCCTCCGTTTCTTCTTCACTTAGGCACTGTACCCAGTAATTTTGATTAATGAATGAAACAGAGGCAACTTAAATTTTTTTGACGCCCCCCACATTGATCATGATCAAATTATACAATTGTTGTATTGATACGTGGCTGAATTTTCAGACATATGTCATTGAGATTCAGCAAGGAGGACAGGAAAACACTCTTGTGGAGAAAATCTCTGCAAATTCAAGACCTTAGGTTGCCATCCTTCCTGGCTTAATTGTATTATTATTAACCCCAAAGAAAGTAACATATGATAATATGGTAGTAGTGGGTAAAGCCCATTTGAAATAAATGGCTTACAGTAGTAGCCATAGACATTGCCAGCTACTTCCAGATATTTCGCAAAATTTCTGAAGAGTTTCTCTCTGCTGCCCCTACTGTGGAAATGCAGAAAGCTGGAGATTTCTCTAGAAATATCACAGACATTTCGGGAAATAGCTGGCAATGTCTGTGGCTACTACTGTAAGTGTTGAGATCCAAAAAGAGGAGCTGGATGACTGCTTTGGCAGTCAGGCAGTGAAATTAGCATGGAGAAACAAAAAATCAAAACCCAAAAAGTTCAGGAGGGCACAGCATGACCCAGGAAGTAGAACTCAGTAGGCTTTCCAGGGCCACTAACAGCCAAGGCAGCGTAGATGTCCAAGGCAAGGCAGGAAAAGTAACTTCGAATGAAATCAAAGGAGGCCAAGGGACAAGAGAATGCTGAGGAAGGACACCAAGAGAATGTACAGCAGCTGTAGCCAGTAAGGAAGGCAGACAGGAGGCAGCACGCAGGGCATGCAAGTGATCTGCAAGAAGAAGGATTCAGGGAGGGGCCAACAGAGGCTCACATGCATGGCATGCAGCCCAGCAAAGAAGCCTGCAGCCCTCAGGAAAAGAAGGGCACAGGAAGCCCAGTGGTCTGGCAGAAGAAATGGAGGGCAGCAGAAGCAGTACAGGCAGTAGGCCATGGAGTATGAGTTAGGACAAGGTAGCAGCATCTCAGAGATGAACCAGAGATGAGGCAGACAGTCAAGGGATCAGAAATATAAGCATTAGAAACACAATTTACTCACTCAAATGTGATCATAGTACACTTGCTCCTGCCACCAACATTTTGAGGTGTCACTGACCTCTTCCTCAGAATGGATGCCAGTTACACAGTTCTCATATCCTCTTATGTATCCATATGATTTGCATAATTCTTATGTGGAAAGGTTTTAGGCAGAGGCTGGTCCTAGGAGCCATGTAGCAATTCTGCATAACTTTTGAAAGCCAGCAATAAGGACATGCAGACAGGGAGCAAATATTAGCCTGAGACTATAGTTTAAAGTTACATGAAAATTATGTAAATATTATGGATACATAAGAAGATGAGAAAACCATGTATTCTGCGTACCATGAGGAAGAGGTTGGTAGCACCTCAAACCATTGGTGGAAGAAGCAATTGACAGTGTTGACATCATCAAAAACTAATATTTGTGTAACTGTTCATTTCTGGGTGAGTGAGTCATTTTTCCAGGGCCCGCCTGAATGATTAGTAATACCTACACTGGAACAGACTCCTTCATTATTGGTTATTGTTTTTCCTTTTTGTCAATAGATGGAGGTTGCAATGGATGTGCATTTTCTATAGACAATCAAGGGGCCTAGTGGGGAGAACTAAAAAACAGGAAAGATGCAGTGACCCAGGAGCAGATGCAGGAGAAAGACAGCCACACAACAGCAAACTGCGCAGTGAAGAAGAGCCTTAGAAAGTAGGACAGATTCTAAGCCAGCTGGGGGAGTAGCATGTTCCAGAGACAGATACAACAGACCCATTAGTAACAGTCAGAGGAGCAGGTCATATGGAGAAGTCCAGCAGTCAAGGCACAAGTGGAGCATACGGAGCACAGCAGTTGGCCCCAAACCCATATATGATCCTGAGCCATATGAGTGGGGGAGGCAAGGCAAGGACATGTCCAGAAGAGGCCCCCTAAACACCAGGGTGCCTCACAATGGGCAAAGATGCAAGGTCTGAGAAGATAGGAGACAGGTAGGGAGGAGAAGTGAGAATGGCCCTGCTGACCCCTACAATCAAGAACACACTAGAGCATAGTACTTGGTGGGGGGGGCACAAATCATTTTGTGCCCCACTGAACTCCATGCTTAGCCTTAGAAATACCCTTTTTCCCACAATGGTTTTTAAAACAAAATTTAAATACTTTTTTTTTATTTTTGGATTTTTGGTTCACATTCAGCATAATCAAATAAGTAGCATGGTTTTATGTGGTTTGCATATTTCTAAAGTTATGCAATATTGTAACAAAAAATCCATTTCTCCTTGACCCACCTTATAATCTTCCAGTGTGCATCAGAAGATAGTAATGGAGATCTTGAGGGAGCATTTACTGTACTTAACTGTCCATGCAATGCCCAGTAGATGACATTCAGCCATATCACAACAGACTCAAGACCAGCTCATTAGTGTTTACAACTTACAACATTTGGAGCCCAACAGAGCAATAGCTAAAGTTGACTTGAAGTTCTTTCTGCTACTCCATCCTTCATCACTGCAATATGGGGTATCAGCCTTTATAAAATGGGTAATGATTTTTCTGCATTCTGATTGGCTAATAGCCATGTTCTTCTAGGACAACAACCTTAAAAGTGGCACTTGTATTAGGATCCCCTTCCCCAAAATAACTACACTCCAGACTCATCTTTGTTGGGTTCTCAGTCGACTAATTTATTGCCCACAAATTTATTTACATTTATAAAAATTTCATGTCATGATTGTCATCATACTTTATTGTCCATTGCTTTATTTATATTTCATCAAAAATGTAATTTCTTCATTATATTCCTAGGTACCATTCATTTTCACCTTATTGTTATTATCCACAATAGTTAGATGCGCACCCGATCTACATCAGTGGTGCAAACCTCAAGGTGCCTAAAAATGCCTAGGTGCATACCCAGTCCATGTTCCTTCTTTCCTCCTGGCCCAGTAACCCCTGGGTCCCATCTTTCTTTATTCTGCTCCCATTCCTCCCCCTCCTTTTTCTCCCTTCTCTCTCTCATGTCCCTTATCAGGGGCTTCTCTCTTCCCACTCCTTACCAGGAGACCACCATGGCATGCCCCTACCCAGGGGTTGCCTACCACCCCCAGCCATCACTGCTGTCCACCATCAGCAGCCCTCCCATGGCCTCTCAACACCCCCAAATTGTCAAAAACCACCACCTATTTAGATGGCGGGTGGGTGGGCAAATTATCTAACAAATAAAAGGGGGAACTCTTTGGAGCAAACTGTTTAAACCCCCAGCTCATTTGTTCTTCTTCTTCAAATATTTTTTTTTAATAATGATTTTTATTAATTTGTACATATTTCAATAATAACAGACTTGTTATTAATATAAAATTGTTACAATATTATTTGTGTCATAATACATATTGATTCATATGAAATATCAACCCTCCACCTTATACCTCCTGAATGTGTAACTGTGGGACACAAATTCATACTGTTTACAAATGTATTAAATAAAATGAAAAGTTAATTGTTCCAAACAACATAAAACTTATGCCATCTATCTACATATCATTATGGATCATACAGTATTCATTAAGGGTGTCATATTCTCTACATCATTCCAATTAGTCCCATAAATATCATCCATTGACTTATCTAATTCATATATTATTTTTTCCAAGAGAAGAGTCTCTCTGAAGGTGTACCACCACTCGTGAAGATCAACTTCTGGTAAATTTGTGTTTTTCCAATTAGATAAGTCTCTTTAAGACCATTGTAGCAGGCAAAAATGTTATTATTTAGATCATATTGTGCTAATATTGTGGTATTATTAAATAAAAAGATGTCTGGTTGAAATGGGATGTCACTCTGTAATATGTCCTTTAAAATTAATCTCAGTTTATACTACCATCTATTTATTTGGGGGCAGTTCCAAAAACAATGTAATAAAGTTCCTTTTTGCCCACTTTTATGCCAGCATTGGTCTGAATATTCATTATTTAATTTAAATATTAATATTGGAGTCATGTAGGCTTTATCCGTAATTTTCCTTTGTATCATTTTTTTTCAGAAATGTACCATTTATTACCAATTATTCTGATTGATTCCCACTGAGCATGGAACAGATTCAGAGAGAGCTCCTTGTTCTATCTTATGTTTATTTTTCTTTGTTCCTGGAAATCAAAACACCATAACATTTTGCAAGTAGTTTGGTAGAACCTTTGTTGATTATCATCTTTTGCTTAGTAACTATTCTGCACAAATTTTGATTATTACACTGGAATTTATTTTGTAACTTTTGGAATTTACTTCTGATTGTGTAATATGCTAGTATATTAATACAGGAATGATTAAGTTTATTACCTAATTGTGCGAATGGAAAATTCCCATCAACTAAGAGGTCATACCATGTATTTATATTATTTTTCTGAAATGATCTAGCATAAGGGAGATCTGTTTGGCCCCATAATGTTTTGTTATCCTGTAATTGTGAAAATAACATGGAAATATCTCGTGTTTTTACTTTTTTAAATCTTATTATGGATATTTCAAAACTAGGAACAAAAACTATATTGTCTACATCGATATACTTTTTTTGTTGAAAAACATTATGTAAGTTAGCCATCAGATTGTCCTTGGTATTTAGTAAATCTTGATAAATTTGTATGCTCTGGTCCAAATTGAATCTCTATTGGTATAAGATAGACAAAATGTGCGCTTCCATGTAAGTTAATGGGTCTGGGCACCCTAATCCTCCACATTTTCTTGATATTATTAATACAGCCCATGATATTCATGGTTCCCCCCCGTGCCAAAAGAATTCGGCAAATATTCTTTTTACATCTTCAAACCATTTTCGTGAGGGTGAACTTAGAATGTTTTGCAAAACGAATATGTAATGAGACATGGCCATCATTTTTAAAGTGTCAATGCTGCCCCATAAGGACAATGATAAGTTTTTCCAATTGTCTAGTACAACAGTTCTTAAACTTTGTCACAGTGAGCCTCCCCAAAGCCATGAAAAAGATCTTGAGCCTCCCCCAAAATACTGAAATATTTTTTGGGCCTCCCCATAGAAAAATAGCCTACTTTTCACAGTACATCAGGAATAAATTGAAACCTCTTTGCATAGCTTGCTCTCATGTTATTAAGCTTATTGTAACACCTTCCCCTCAACAGGACAACCTACTTTCTCCAATATTTTGACTCTTGAACCATTTTTACCCCTTACTGCCATACCTTCATGGGTCAGACTGCTTTTTCTGTTTCCCCTCTAACTGGAATAACCTTCCTGCCGACCTCTGCCTAGCCCTCTCTCACCCTGCTCTTAACCAACTTCTCAGGGATCATTTTGCTCCCTCCTGCTCTTATTCCTAGTACCTGTATGGTTAACTCTTGTATTTGGACAGTTATGCTGCCAGTCTAATTGATTACTTGTTCCTCGCATTGTTCGTTTATTGTTCTTAATTTGTTTGCACTTTTATTCATTTTGTATTGCTTGAGTGTTTTGCAGTTACATTTTGAATTGTATTCTCTCACTATCCTTCCCTGGGTACACCTGAAATAAGCCATGTCTCAGTGTACAGTACCGTCCCTGGTCACAGACTTGTGAATAAATACATACATTCACCTACTATTATCCTCTTTCAGTTTGCCTTATCGCTTCACACAAAATCTATAAAATTCAAAATTGAAATACAATACTTTTTCAAGACTTGGCTTGAGGCCCCCCTGGATCAGGTTGGGGCCTCCCAAGGGAGGCTGGCCTCACCATTTGAGAACCCCTGGTCTAGTAAATTAATTATCTTTTGTTTTGCTTTGTTATAATTAGTCTTTATATTAATTTGCTGATCTGGAGATAAGAAAATACCAAGATATTTTATTTGACTAGAGAACTCTATTGTGTATTCATTAGTTTCTAAAGCTTTATGTTTTGATAATTTCATTATTATTGATTTATTCTTATTTAATTTGTAGCCTGATATTGCTGAGTATAGATTAATCTCTTTTAAAAATGATTTCAGAAATGTTTCTATTTTGTTTATTATAAGTAATATATCATCAGTGAATATACTTAATTTTGAGTGTTTTTGCATTAAGTTAATATCTTCAATAGCAGCGTTATCTCTTATTATCTGTAATAGTGGTTCTAGACATAATATGAAAATCGTGAGTGATGGGAACAACCCTGTCTGACCCTTTTAACATCTTTAATTTGTTGGTTAAAAATCTATTGATTTGGAATTTGACAGTATTAGTTTTCCCTAACTATTTTATTAGTGTGATAACTTCAGTAGGAAATTTCCATTGATTTAACATGTAGAAAATATAATTTATATTTATTAAATCAAAGGCTTTACTAGCATCTACCATAATTCCATAATATGTGTCATTTTTGCATTTGAGTTTAGTGTTTAATAATTAGATGACTGTATCTTTCTGTTAGCTTGTGCAATTGTACAGCCTTTTATGAAACCATATTGATTAGTGTGAGTGAGGGTGGAAATATGGGGTTGAATAATCTTATTTATTAAGTTTGCTAACAACTTGTAGTCTGTATTGAGTATGGCAATGGGTCTGTAACTGTCTGGGTATTCCAAAGGCTTGCCTTCTTTGTGTATAAATATACTTTTTGCTTGATTCATTGATGTTGGCAATTTATTTGAAGAACCTAGTAGCTATGTTGTCATTCTGGCTATCCAAGAATCAAGTTCTACAGCATAAGCCTGAAAAAAATGTATTTAATAACCCGTCTGGCCTAGGAGATTTCTTTTTAGGTAAATATCCTTTGGTTTTGAGTATTTCCTTCTGAGTAATAGGGGAGTATTCAAATGATTTAGTAGGCAGTTTAGTTTTGGAAAAGAATTCAGATAGTAATTTTGGGTCAGGAGTGAAGTTGTTATGATATATTGTTTTGCAATAATTACAGATAATTTCTGCAATATTTTCATCCTGATGTTTTATGTTTCCCATATCATCTTTCATGAATATCATGATATATTTTTCTTTTTCATTTCTTAAAAGATTTGCTAATATTTTACTAGATTTGTCTGTGCTATAGTATATTATTTTGTTTATAGTAAAGAATAGTTTTTTTGTTTATTAGTTGTATTAGCTCCAATTATTTTTTTGCTTTATAATGATACCATTCAGTTTTGTATTTATTAAAATCTGTTGTAATGAGCTCATCCACTTGTTTTAATTTATCTTCTATTTCTACATTAGCTTTTTGTCTAATCCTATTTCATTTAATTTGATATGTTATAAATGCTGCTCTAAGGGTTGCTTTGAATGCATCCCACAATTTAAGTACTGAACACTGTCCTTAATATTTGTAATACCAGAATTCATGAATGGTATTTTGAATTAATTCTCTAAATTTTTTATCTTTAAAGAAATCATAGTTAATTGTCCATTTTGGAGATGTTTTCCAGTCTTTAATTTCTATTAGAATTACTAAGGATATAAGTGAATGGTCTGAAATAAAACTAGAATCCATGTCCGTATTTATTATGTATTGAGTTAAGTTTTGGGAGGTTAAAAAAAAGTCAGTCCTTGTAAATACTTTTGTTTTTTATCAAAATATGTAAATTGTTTGCTCTGAAGGTGAAATTTTCTACAAGGTGTTTGGACTGGTGAAAACTATTTAATTTTTTTTTTCAGATTGATATTTTCCCTTTTGTGGGTTTGTATGTTTTGTCCTATGTAGAATTATTTAAAGCATTAAAATCACCAGCCACACTAATATTTGTTGGTTGCAATTTTTGGAATGCTTCTGAGATTTTGGTTAAAGAATTGGTGTACTTTTCAAATGGTGCATACAAGGAATCAATCACCATGGGTTGGTTCTTAATTAATGCCTTTATCATTATTATTCTCCCTCAGTATCTTGGTATTGGTCTATAAATTTAAATATTAGACCTTTTTTAATAATTATGGCAGCCCCTCCACTTTTTTGGATCCTTTACTATAGTTAATTTATTTATTAATTCATTTCCATTTAGGATTAATACCTTTGAGTCAAGGACTCAATTTCAAAGGTTCCAAGTCAGTGGCAGACAAAACATTACAGATAGTACAAAATATACAGAAAAACAGGGAGCAATTTACACAGGCAAGTACATTGCAATTATATACATCTTTTTTCAGTGGTGCTAGAAAAAGGATTAGGAAAGAAGAGGAGGGTGGTACTCCATCTTAGTGATCACTGGATGGTCAGTTCACCAATAAAGACAAAGATGGTAGGGTGATCAGCCAAGACTGGGCCTCATCAAATGAGACGGGGGATGGCGGTGATCAGCCGAGAGAGGTCATCATCTGGGTGAAGTGTACAGGGGAATATTATAGTAGGGGGTAGGTAGTGAGAGGGGTAGAGGTGATGGGGAAGGGGTAGGGTAGAGGGAAATAGGGAGGCTGAGGGGAACTCTCAATAGCACAGGCAGATAGAGGTCTTGGATTGTCCAGAAAGGATCTGAACCCAGATTTGAAAGTACCAATCCTGGGTGTATCAGTGAAGTCAGATGGTAGTTCATTGTACCATTTTGGTCCTTTTTACAAGATGGAATTCAGGGCAAGTTTCATCCATTTGAAAGGGATCACCAGCCTGTGGATTGACACACTTCTAGTGGATTTAGTTGGCACTGCCAGTTTAAAGAGGTTGCCCAGAGAGGGGGACGTAAGCCCAAGAAGCACTTTTTTTAGAAGTAGACAGGTTTGGTAATGTACTATAAGCTGGAGTGGGAGCCACCCAGTTTCAGTGTAAAGTGAGCAGGTGTGGGTGTCAAGAGAGGCCCCCAGTGTTAGGTAGCAAGCCTTATTGAGGAATGGGCTAAACCTGTTGAGGGCAGTCTTTGTGCTGGCCCCATAGATAGGCAGCCCATAGTTGATGGACGACAGTACTGAACTACTGGTAGCAAGTTTGAGCATGGCTGGAGATGTCAAGTGCCTATGTCAGAAGAGTAAATACGGTTATCTATTTTCTTTTTAATTTTAAAGTTTCTTGTTCTAAGAGATGTGTTTCTTGGATGAAAATGATTTGAGCTAATGTTTTTTTTTTAAAAGTATGTTAATAGCCTTGTTTTTTTAGTGGGAGAATTTATTCCATTGATGTTTAGGGAAACCATTTTGATTAAGTTATTATTTTGCATAATGAACATGCATACATTATAAGCTGTAAAAAAGAGATATACAGTTCATTTTAGCCAGTTACCAAGAGTAAGTGGGGTACAGCTTTTCCACTTTTAAGGTTGAATCATGCATATATCTTTTAGAGGAACCATAAATATTAAACTTAAGAGCTGTTCTTTTGTCCCCTATAACATTACACTGGGTCCTTGCCCCCCCCCCAAACAAGATCAAAAATTGTGACTGGAATAGATAATGTTTACAAAGATATAAATTAATATCAAAATTGAATACAATCTGGTCCCAGCAATACAAGAAAATATTTGCAAAAATAAGACATAGAAACATTTTGTGGACCATCCCAATACTTTATGTGGTTTGATGCCGTTGACCCACCCCCACACACACACACCCCTCCAGTTAAACTAACAAAAAACCTCGAGGAATGTAAATAAATGTTACATCAGCTTTTTAAATTAAGCAAAAATATTTGGTAGCTTAGTTTTTAAATAATTTGTAGTTGCTTCTAGTGTGTTGTAGGTATATTGCACATAATTAATAACAACCCTTAGTTTGTCGGGAAAGACCGTAGTAGCCGCCCATAACCTATTTCTGATCAATCATTTTTTTTCTGTCTTGGACTACTTCTTGGGGCAAATCATTAAAATATATATAGAAAGGCCCCCATCAGATTTAATCTTTTATTTTTTTGTATACTGCCAACATTAAAAATTCTTTGTCCTTTAATTTCATGAATTTGAGAATAATAGGCCTTGGTGGAGCATGTTGTCTGGTCTTTGTCTAAGACCTCTGTGAATACGGTCAAGCTCAAAATTTATATTCCAGGATTGGTGTCTAAGTAATCGGCTGCAATCTGGCAAAAGGTTTCTGTTAAGTTTTTGTTGTTATTCCATGTTTCAGGCTCTCCAAGCAACCTTATATTTTTTCTGTGTGAGCAAAATTCAAAGCCAATGAGTTTTGTTTGAAAATCATGTATTGCAGTCTCTAGATCGTTGACTTTTTTACCATCAATTACCTCTTGAATATTAGAGACAGTATTTTTAATTTGAACCATCTCTAATTTCAGTTTGTTGTTTTCTCTTAGCAGAGTCTGGGTAATGGAAAAATAATTCTCTAGCTTATCTGGTTGATTAAGCAATTTTTCCATTTGTTGGGCTATATGGTTAATTTGAGTGAAAAGAGACTTTGCCCAAGCTCATGGTTGCTCGTTGCTGCTGCCCTTGCATAAACTGTCATCTGTGTTCCCTAAATAATCTTCCTTTGAATCCATATCTGTAAATTCTTTAGAACAGTCAGGAAGAGCTATAAGTTTTTTGGCTGTTCCATTTGTGTCACTCACCATAAGTATTTCATTTCCTTATTGGTTGATACATTCAGTAGACTTTTAATTAACAATTTTAGACTCTGGAGTAGTAATTTTCCTGTTCCTTTCTTGAAATGTCGGGGGTATATTAGCCACATTAATGGTAGAAGAAAAAAGGTTTTTATTGCTTACCCCATGTTCCAAGTCACTGCTTTGTTTTGGATTGGAAGACTCTGTTGCAACATTGGTAATATGTGTTGAGTCGATAATTATTTCTTCTGAATTGTTTGAACTAAGTGGCAGCTTGACAGTTTGAATGATTTCAGGACTTTTACCCTCTGTTATGCAAACTACAGGTTGAACTTGTGTTACTTCTGAACCATTCATGTAGGGCTTCCCAGTGTACACTCCTCATGTATCAAGCTGGCCCCATCTGTTGTTATCTGACTTGGGTCAGGTGAACTTAGTTTGCTGGCCCTTTTATCTTTTGAATGCAACATAGGGCCTGCCAAAATCTTGGCAGTCGGTAAACATCTAGTTCCCTTCCCCTCCAGAGTAAAAACTAGCAGCAGGGCTTGCTGGGTTTCTGAGGCTTCCCTCTGGGGCATTCTAGCACATGTTTCTGGTGTATCAAGCTGGCCCCCAGCATTCACTATCAGGGTTGCCTCAGGTGAGTTCTGTTCACTATTGATTTTTGTATTTCTGCCATTTTTTTAAAACAGTGGAAAAGACCAGAACCTAGTTATTCTTTTAATGCAGGTGAGGCGGGTTCTTGTATTGGCTTACTAGTATTTATTTTGGCAGCATAAAGGCCAATTTTCTAGTAGCCACTGATGTGATTTTATTCAATTTAGGTATTTTCCCAGTAGCATTATTCTTGCAGTCTTTTTTTGGTGTCATAATGGCAAAATTTAAGTACAGCTTACATTTTTTTCTTTTCTGGATCATCATCAGAAGTTTGTGGCTCAGAACTTCTGTGCATTCCTCTCTCCAACACTGGTTTTAAAACTGGCAGGTGAGGCGTTCAGGGGAAGTTAGTAGCAGCAAACTCACACCCATGGTTTCCTTGCAGGTTATCATGTTGCTCTTCCCTCTTCATGGGTGGTTCCCAGCTTCTTCCTCCAATCATCTGCCTTCCCTCATTGAGCCTCTGCCCTTCTGAGCTGGCTCTATCAATTTCCCAGCACCCTCTGTTCCTGCCTCTCTCTTTTCTCCCAACCTCCCTTCTTTCCTGCTTTCACCCCTTCCCCTTCCTTTACCTGGCAATATTTTAGGTCAGGTGACCTCTGACAAGAGAGGCTGCCCTTTAATAGGCAACCAATTTTGTCATAGGATCCTTTTATTCAAAATAACCAGTTGGCTAATATATTGCCCACAAATTTATTTATATTTATTACAATTTCATGTCATGATTGTCATCATTCTTTATTGTCTATTGCTTAAGTTACATTTCATCAAAAACGTCATTTCCTCAATATATTCCTAGGTACCATCCATTTTCACTTTGTTACTATTACTCACTGTTGTCATATGCACACCCAATCTATATCTCAGCCCTCTGCGTACAAACCCCAAGATGCCAGGACACACCTAGGTGTATACCCAGACCGTGTTCCTTCTTTCCTCCCAGCCCAGTACTCCCTGGTCCCCATCTTTCTTTATTTTGCTCACTTTTCCCCTGCCCTCCCCCCTTTTTCTACCTTCTCTCCACTACCCCATCTCTAGCTAGCGTGAAGGAAGATGGGCTTCCACCCTTACAGGACCCTTTTACCCTTCCAAATGTATCATCAAAAGTCCATCTTGGGCAGTTTCAACTTTAGGTCTTCTAACAGTAGCAACAGTTGGGCCCATCTCCCTCTGTCTTCTCTTCTGCTAATGGAACCCCCAATTTTTCACACATTTTATGAAAATTTCCCCCATCACCACTGTCCCCGCCTTCCTCAACCTGTAAACAGGAAGCCATCCAGGTAGTATACCACCACGCCATACCCATACTATTCCTTGAAAACCCACTGCAGCCATGTGCTAAACACCTCAAAAGTGGTGCATGCCACTGAACATCCCACAGGCATCTCCTTATCAAAGTAATATTCCTCACCCACTTTGAAACCCAAACGTTCACAGTCTGCTGGCCGTATTGAAAGGAGCCAAAAGGCTGCCTCAATATATGTCTTATCTAATCAAGTCACTTTTACTGTCCTAATTATCTGGACCACCTGATCCAGCATAGTGTACAACACCATGTTCTGTTTCTTGCTGTTGAGTCGTTAACCAAGTTCCCCTCAGTGTAGGACAAGTGATGGATTACCTTGAATTATCTGGGCTGTATCTTGGGAACTAGGCTCATAAGGAACACCCTCAGCTTCATAAAAGGTGGTGTCTTAAATGAGCCTCCTACTCTACATGCGTCCTTCTCATTCCTGATTTTCGTCATTAAAATCTCTTCCTTCCCATTTACTGACCCTAAGTTCTTTGCATGTATCCTTTCCCTTTGTCCAGTGTATTGTAGACTAAATCCCTTTGAAAAACCTTCTTTCAACATTTGGGCTACCTTCCTATCTGGATATCCCACTAACCATTCCCGTAAACCCGTACCCTCATCAGTGTCCATGCCATGACAAATTATCTTCACCCTACCTGCCCTTCCATTCCCTTATCTTCCTGCTCTCCCCACACCCCCATTTCCCCCAAAAACAAATCCCTTGTGCCATCCCTTGGAGTTCAGCCACCCTCCCTTGCTCCCCCAAGGCCTCCCAAAACAGTTGGTTACCCTCAAACTGACTCTCAGTTCTTTCCCCACTCATCCTGCACTTGGACATGGGGCATGATCCCAAACACTTCACACAGGCATGCTGAAATCTGCAACTTGCTCAGCTGCACTGTGCCTTATTATAACTCCAACAATACCACTGTTGACCTATTGACTCAAACCTTCCCCCTACTCCCGCTCCCTCTATCTGGACTGTCATGGTCTCAAACCAAATGTCAGGCTGCCATGTATCCCAATGTACATCCCCATGCCACACCATTCACTGCTGGAATTTCTCATCATACTGCAACCACCCATTGCCACCCCACAATTTGTATACATTCTGTATGATCAAGGAATAAGCTAACAATGGGGTGGCCAGCACCAGCTGTCTTTACAGTGCAGTCATGCTGCAATAAGTAAAGCCAGTCCTCCAGGAGTCTATGCTTCTACCTTTCCAGCTCTTGTCCTCCTGAATCTTCCCCAGGAGGGCCAGTACCACTGCCATCTCCATCCTTTCTTTCTCCTTGTACTTTTTGGCTGCCTCTTTGTCCTCCAAGATGAACACGTCCACGTATTCTCCATTCCAAATCCTGTTCTTTAAGGTCAATGGCACATGGTTCCCTATTGTTACCATTGGGCTATTCTTGGCTACTCCATTAGATAGCCCCTCCCCACCCACTCTTTTCCCACCCCTTTGTCCTTCCCACCTTCTTCCTTCTTTTTGTGAACCAAGAGAATTTTATTAACAATTTCAGAATTAGAATCACATCAAGTAAAGCAATTGCCAATGTGACTTCCTTCTTTTGAAAGTCCTGAAGCAGTTTCTGCAGCTCCTCCAGGCCTACCTTCCCCACACTACCCAAGATTTCCTCTACATGATCTTGCACACTCCCTTGTACTGTTAAATCAATGGTCACCTCCTTACACTTAGGCTCCCCTCCCTTATCCGCTGGCTTTTCAGGTGTCCTCTTCTTGGGTCTCTCATCATCCCCCTTGGGTGCCTTCCTCTTTCCACCCTTGGGTTTTAGCCCCTCCTCCTTCTTCTTTGCCTCCTTAATCATGACGACAATTGTTTCATCATTGCCATGGCCTGTACCACTGGGCTTTCCTTAGTCACCACTCTGTCTCTTGGGAGCCATGCTTTCCACTGAAACTGTAAAATAAAATCAAGGAGAGCCAACTGTTAGACAGTCCAGGGACTCTACTACAGACAGTTCCTTCTTTGGGGTGTCCTACTAGTAAATATTTTATCAAGACAGAACACCAAGCAGCTTCCTGCCCAATAGGCTAACCTGTTGCCCTCGAACCTCCCCACTTCCAACCATAATTCCTCCCCGCTTCTACCCATGACCAGGTCTCATGGCCCCCAAGGCAGTCTAGTCCTGTCACGTTGCCTTACCATGTTGCTCTTATGCCTTTCTTTGCTTGATTCTCAACAGCGAGGTTCACTACCCACTGGTATCACTGCCCCCACTGCCCATCTCAGTTAATATCCTTCGTTACCTTTAAAATGCATACTCTTCTTTTGTTTTTTGATTTTTTAAGCCCTTTCCTACTCTCAAAATGTTGCATGAAACTCTTTATCTGATCCCGGTCTTATGGGGGCCATCCCCCTCACCAATGGACCCATTCCTTTACTTCCCCTGCTCCTCTTCCACAAAATGCTTCCTTTGGGTAAACTGTACTCTTGTGTTTTCCCCCATTTTCTTTTTTTTGTTAATTATGCCTTAACACCACGCTAGTTCCCTGCATCCCTGCTGGCAGTCTTTAGCTGCCATCCTGTGATCCTGTTCATGCCCGTGTAGGGCTCCTTTAACATGGCATCCGCCATGTGGACAACTCACTCTCCCCCGGCATCCTGCTCAGCAGTCCACTACAATGTCCAACTCTTCCACCCCATTATCTGCACAGACTTGCCTCCCTCTTTATCTTTTCTTTGTCCTCTCACTCCACCAGCTGCTGACTAGATGCTCAGGGAGACATTACCATACCACTCTTCAGCTGCTGTTACCAACATGGTAGCTCTCTGATGACGTCAAACGCCAACCCACAGTATTCAAAAACTGACCTTGCACGTCTTGCCTAGCATTTCTGCACAAAACTCTGCTTTTTCTACCAGGTCCTGAACTCTGTCATTAAAACAAGAAATCACCCAATTTCTGTTAATTATCACTCAGCCTACTATCGTGAACTTGATGGCAGCCACCCTTGCCTGAGGCTGCCCCACACCAAGACCGCTGCCAAAAACCTTGGAAATTTCCCTGACCAAAACTTCCCCCAGGCAAACCATGGCTGTTTCTTTCAAACAACAACTCTCCAGCCTTTTTCATCATGGTCAGAGCATGCCCCACCCTGATGGTAGCCCCCTTATGCCAAAAAAACACTAGACCATCAGAGATTTTATTTTTAGCAGGATAATAAGGAGTGAGTGGAGTAAAGGAAGAGATACAGAGGGATGCGGGTGGGGGGATTACTGTACATTTCCACAGTGGGTGGTGGGAAGGGTTATTACTGAATGGAGAGGAGGGATCACTAGCCACCGTGGATAATTTAATACAATTACATGTGAGACAGGTGGGGGGAGGAGTCACTAGCCACCATGGATAATTTAATTATTTAATACAATTACATATGGGACAGGTAGGGGGAGGGACCGCTAGTTACCAGGGATCTACTTATTTTAACTTATACAGTACCCAATGTGAAATTTCACCCATGGACAGAAAGTGACATTTTGTTGCGGAAGGCAAAATTTCGCCACAGAAGGCAAAATGTTGCCATTTTGCCAGGCGAAACTTCACATTCTGCTAAGTGAAATGGGTGGAATTTCACGAATTGCTCCATGTAGCAAATTCTGCCCACTTTGCCCACCACTAACTGGGGGGCATGTAAACTGGTCCTTCTATGTATGAGAGCTTGGGGAAGGGGGCAGGTGTAAGTAAATGGCTAGTAACATCAGTGTTTTCCACAGTGGAGGTGCCCTCTACTGGCAGTAGACTACAGTTCAACATTGATGTAAATATTAAAGCTGAACTATTTTATTTTAAAAGACAAAATAAAAAAAATGTTTTTGTTACATTTGTTTTGTTCCTTTTTCTATCTGAAAAATGTATTTACTTGTGGTACCCATTTTATAAGTGGAATAAGTGGAATAAGACACTCTGAATAAAGTGAGATACAATAATACAGTATATTCAAAGTATCAGCATGTAGCATTGACAGTAGTATATGTTTGGAACAGAAGATACAGCTAGTTTTGGGTAGGACACAATTTTTCTTAAAAGTAAAGAAATGTACATATCAGGTGCACCAAACACAAATAAAACCTAATATAAAAAGATATATAGTGATACGGTATAGAGAATTTAGAGCTGGAACCAGGGTCAAAGGAATGTGGAGGGGACAGATATGGGGTAGAAAAAGGGGAGAGGGAAGTCGATTATAGATGTGATCAATCTTTTAACAGTAGTAATTAGAATGTGCTTAGACTTATAGGAGCCACTATTTAGGGTAGACAGGCACAGGACTCCTTATTAGGATGTAGATACAGAGATTTAAAAGCTGCTAGGCTGATGGGGTGAGTTAATTTCAAAGTTGTTTGCAGCTTGTTACACAGTTGAGGGAGCACAAAGCTGATGGCTGCTCTGCCAATGCGAGATGTTGCTTTGTAAACATAAAGGTAGATATATGAGGTGCTTCTCAGGGCATACTTCCCCAGAGTGCACAAAGGTAAACAGACAGAAATATACTGGGGCAGTTTATTTGAAATAGCTTTGTATGACCAAACCGCAGCATTTTTTTGCCGTCTTTAAGCAAGGGATGACCATCCCACTGCCGTGTACAATGCACAGTGGTGGGTTGAGTATGGAAGACCTGTGATAAATCTTATGGCTCTGTGGTAAAGCGTATCAAGTTTGGCTAGGGTACCTGCAGGTCCCTGACTATATAGAAAGTCTGCGTAATCCAATAGGGAAAGAAAGGTAGTTTGAACCAGTTTCAGTTTAGCGTCTCTTGTGAGGAAATTATTAATCCTAAAGAACAGACCAAGTCTTTGTCTAGTTTCTTTGCCAGTTCTTCTAAGTGATCTGTGAAAGTAACTCTATGGTCTAACAGACCTCCAGGTACTTGAACTTTAATGCGTGAGTCCAACTGCTCACCTAGAATGGTGAGTGATCTGCAGGAGTGCCCCAGCAATTGCAGGATTTATTGCATTTTGAAGGGGCAAGAGGAACATTGCTTTGTTTTTTTTTGCATTTAAGAGCAGTTTCTGGTTTATAAGCTGATGTTGCAGCAGATTAAATTCATTTTGAAGGGCTTTACAGGCCACTTCAGGTGTGGTGCTACTAGCATAGAGTACCGTATCATCCGCAAATAGGTGTATTTGTGCTTCTTTGATGGGGGCATCTTCGTTGTTAATATAAATGGTGAAGAGCAAGGGACCAAGAATGGAACCTTGCAGTACACCCCTCAATAGGGTTTTGGTGGAGAAATTTCCCCTTCTGCCTTTACTTGTTGAAGTCGTCCTGAGAGGTGCAGGTAGTTGGAGAACCATTTAAGGGATAGGGAATCCAAACCAATGTTCTGGAGGGACGACAGAAGCAGTCTGTGATCATCGGTATGGAATGCCTTGCTTAGGTCCAAGAAAACTGCGCAAAGTTTTTTTTGTCTAATTCAAGCTGCCAGTCATTTGTCACCTTAGCTAGATCAGAGATTGTACTGTGCTGTGCTGTGCTCTAAAACCAGATTGTATCGGATTGAGCAATCTTTCTGATTCCAGGTACTTCCGAAGCTGGGAGTTCACTATTTTTTTCAGCATCTTTGACAGGATTGGAAGTAGGGAGATTGGCCTGTAGTTATTGAGGTCACTAGATTCTCCTGACTTAAACAAAGGGACCACAAGTGCATTTTTCCAAATGGTCGGTAGGTCACCCTGGGACAAGGATAAGTTGAAGAGATGAGTAATTGGGACTGCGAGGACATGGTAGCCGACCTTTAAGAGTATGGGTCAATGAGTTCATTTAGCACTTTCCTAGTGTCCAACTGTAGGGGATCTTTGACTTCTTTCAGGGAGGTAGGCTGCAGAGAGAAGGAGGGACTAGGGTTGGGTTTTTCTTGTGTATCCAATCTAAGTTGTTGGCGGAGGACATTCGCGGGAGAGGAGTCAAAGGCTAGCCCTGCAGTGGCAAAATGATTATTGAGAGCATCAAGGATAGACGGTCTGTCAGAGATTACAGTATTGTCGATCAATAATTTAGTAGGTAGGGAATTTACAGTGGTGTGTCCTTCAATGTCTTTGATAGTCTTCCAGAATTTGGAGGCATTTCTTGAGGAGCTCTCCAGCTGAGAGTGGTAGAAATTAGTTTTGGCTTCTCTGACCATTTTGGTGCAGAGGTTTCTCGCCCTCCGGAAAGAATTTCTGTAATTTATTAAATTAGTTTTCCTAGCAGTTCTCCAGAGTACATCCCTACTCCGCAAGGCATCTTTCAGGTCTTCTGTAAACCACCAACAGGATTTGTTTCTGGCACAAACTTTTACTATGGGAGCATACTTGTTGAGAGCCCCTAGCACAATTTCTGAGAAAATATCATAAGCCGTAGTCAGGAACTTGGCTAGATAGAAGTCCTGCCATTGCATGGAGTCTCTTAGGTCTGATATATACCCATGGAGATCAACATTGCGTATGCACCTTTTAAAGGAGAATTTTGGTACAGTTGTGGATTTAAGAGTGCATCTTACACATGCAATGAAGCAATGGTCACTAATATCAGAGAAAAAGACACCAGCATGGGAGAATAAATGGGGTTTGTTAACTAAAATGATATCTAAGAGAGTACTGTTATTAGGGTTGAACTTGTTAGGATAAGTAGATTCGTTTATTAGCTGTGACAACCCAAGGGAATCACAGAACATTTTAAGTGGGGTGGATGCACTGGAGAGCCAGTCTAAGTTGAAGTCCCCTAGTATGATACACTCTGAAGATGCCAAATCTAGGATGTTTTTCGAGATGTTTTAACAACTGTAGTCAAGCTGATGGGGGTCTGTAGCATCCTATTATACATAATGAGACACCGGTGGCAATTTCAATCTCTAATGACAAGCTTTTGAATTCTTTTGGGACAGAGGTTGAGTCAATTATGGAGGCAGGGAATTTATCCTTGATGTAAATAGCTACCCCACCACCTCTGGTTTGCCTGTCGGCTCTGAACAAAAAGTAGGAGGGGATGTTAACTTTGTTGTTACTGGTCGCCGGTCGGAACCAGGACTCCGTAATCACCAGAACATCTGGAGCAGTATGACATACCCAGGCCTGAACAGAAGTTATTTTTCTTAATAGGCTACATACATTAACATGCAAAAAATGTAAGCTCCTTGAGGCTTTGTAGCTCTGCTGGGGATTCCATGGGTGCCAGAGGGCCTGGATTAAGCTCAACATTTCCTGAGCATAGTAAAAGCAGGAACAAGAGTTTCCTGCAGAGTCCTAGGAGAAGTGTGGGTGGCTGGGTCTTCTTTCAGTTATGTGATTTGTCTGCAGCAGTGTAGGGAGTTCTGAAGCTAGTTCCCAGTTTTCCTGATGCTGCATACAATAATACCCTGACCGAGAGAGTCAATGGGAGTAGGGGGGGAGTATGCAGAAGGTGGTGTAGCCCTGTGGGCAGGCTCTAGGAGAGTTCCTGTATGCTGGTGCAGGTGAAGGACCAGCAGTGGGCTCGGGGAAGTTAGAGCACATACAAGTTCTTCTACTTGACAGGAAAAGTCCCAGTTGGACAATGTAAAAAGAAAGCCATTCTCCACTCTAGGAGTTATTTTTTGATTCATGTTCGGGTCCAATACATGTAAGATGAGCAGAGACAAGCATGGAAGTAGGTAATATGCCCTCATTATGAGACTATCACCCAATGGGCACTACAAGTGCGGGCAAGAGAAGGGATTCTCAATGGAGGAGAATTTCTTAATCCCTGCAGAATACTACTATAGGCAGTGGAGCCTGAAGCAGTAATCCTTAAGTATAGCTCCTAGTCAGGCTAATAAGAAAAGAGTTCACCTGACTATAGAGTAGTACTAGGGACAGAGAGGCTTTGAAGCAAATTTCTTAGCTACTACTCTGGAGCAGACTAAGTACTAGAGAGATCACCTGACCTAAATCAACTGCCTTAGCAAGACAAGATATGCTAGTGAGCAATAAGCAAACCTAAAGTACCAAAATGGTATGCCTCAGCAAGACAGAATGAGATAAAGCTGCTAGAAGGCTTAGTTGCAAAAAAAAGGGGATGGGAGGAATTGCAGTTGTTGACAGTAAGTAATCAATAAATTGAAACATCAGATAGGAGTGGGTGGAGACTGTGTGCATTTAAAGCAGGCCTGGGGGGGTGGGACAAAAAACCAAGGGGAAGTTTTCAGAGCTAGCACTGAATCAGTGCACATACAGTTGAAGAGAAACTGCGGTGGGGGGGAATGGTAAGTCACTTTACACAGGCCAAGCAGAACAGGCTAATTAAAATATATAAATTAGAAGCCGAGCACAGGGATGCAGGCTTACATTAAGCCACACACGTCTCGGGTGCTCCTGTCTCAGGTGAGTGAGACCAGCCAATCAGGGAGCTCTACACAGGCGTGGTGCCAATAGCACTACCCTGAGAAGGCACTGAAATTGAAAACAGCAAATTGCAAGTGATGATCTGTTTCAGCTTTCACACAGCCCAGAGAAATTGTGGTAATTTTTCAAGCATTGTACCTTATCTATCTCTTTGGGGGGTGGGTGGATCAGGCTCCTTGCACCGTAGAGGTGCTATGGCTGGATCGTGACCACTGCCAGTGGGGGCAAGTGGCACCTGTAAGGAAGGAGACAGCAGATTAAATAGGAGCAGATGGTGGGGGGGGTGTCTAAACAGAGACACACAAAGAGAGCTGAGCACTAACTTGAAAGACAAGTCAGGGGGTCATTTCAGACAGAAGCAAGGTGCTAGTTCTGAATGGTAGAATGCATCTTTATAGTCATTCTGTGCCAGTGCATGGAATGCTGATACTTTTTCAAAAGAATTCATGCACCATGGTGATGAGGCTTAACATGACAATTTAAGAGAGGTTTGTGCAAGGATCCCAGAATGCTGACAGCCGGTGTGATTGAAGTATTTCTGACACCCTTTTTATAATAATTGTTAACATTTTCGACTACATACTTTTTGCTGTTAATAAAACATTCTGTATCTCAGGTGCTGTTCTAGTTCTTGTTTCCCCCTCTGTATCCCTTTTCCCATACGTCTTCACCCCAGCCTCAAAACTGAAGGACAAGGCATTACAAATCAAGAACAAATGATTAAATTTGGGGACATGGTCTTAACAAAGATAATATCAACTCCAAAAACTGTGATAATAAGTGCCGTAGTGTAAAGAAAAGAGTTTATGTTGGAACTTACATTGTTTTACATTTAATCTCTTTATTCTTCAGTGACAGAATACCAATTTTTGGAGGAACAGAGGAAATATTTGAGACAAAATCATGGACTTTTCTAGAAAATCAGGAATAGTTCAGAGTTATGCCACCCCCCCCCACACACACACATACACACACTGTACTGTCTGTGCTGCAACAGAATCGTAACCACAAGGAGTAGAGAAGAGAAAAGCATTCCCTTCTGAGACCAACACCAAGTCTCCCTTTTGCCCTTTTAACATCCAAAAAAATCAGCGTATTTTTTCAACAATGGTGATTTTCTATCCATGTACACATCTGCATCCGAATCTAAAGACAACAATCTGTCATGATTTTGCTGTATTTATTTTAGACAGGTGTGCAGTGTCCTCTTCAGCAGCAAGCCCACAGACAGATTTTCAAAACATGTTGCTATGCAGTCTGATTGTGCAAACGGTGTTTAAAAAGCAACTTTCGTGGGGGTGTGGGGTGGGGAGAAAATGCATGCCCAGAGTTTCCAAAGAACTTCCTAGAACTTAAAAATACTTATATATCCATGTAATGCCCCATGAAACTATTGACATTCAGTTTTATGTGGGGAAAAAAATGTAAAATTTGGAGGAACAACTGAATTGCCTATTCAAATGTTCTGAAAATCTGTTTCAAACAATAGCAGTCTAGTGGCTAGTATGGAAAAATAAAGTGTTACCACATTATTGATTATTTAATACTCCAGAGTAACTTTTCCAGGTTTGGTTAAGTAGTTGTAACATATCTATTACCTTAAAAGAGGATCATAGCTTCAACAACTAAATGACTGTAACAGGTGGAACAAGTCATACATAATTTATGACATTTTAATTACTGAAGTGAAGATGAAGACAAGGGCACTGCCTGCAATAAAAAGGTAAATACAATAATAAAAACGTCACTGAAGTTCCTCATCTACAAGACTCACAGAAGGCTGGGAAAATGCAGCTGCCTGAAATAATAAATGGTCAGGGTAATAAAGTTATATTAAATACATGCCCAAGCATAATCCACCTGCTAGCCTTCGGAGATTTATATCCTTATTATTTTACGGTTTTGACATTATTGCATTTTGAAAGGATTGAACTGTCTGTATTGTCATGGTAACAACTTTTTTGTATCATATGCATAGTTGCGTTGATCCATTTTCTAAGTGTTGTGCTCATGTATAACTGTACCAAAGTAAAGCATACTAGTACAAATAAAGCATAATCTGTCTCCCAACAGTGTCTCCTGCCAGTCTAGTGGGAACCACTCATGGAAGCAGCTGCTCTGCACATAGCTGCTTGGAGCAGCCCCAATAATAAAGGCCTTTGGCCTTGCCCAGCCCTGCCCCAGATGCTCCAGCCAGTGACAAAGGTGCTAAAGTCAAATCCCTTTATGGATTGGGCTACTCCAAGTGACTGCCTGCAGAGCAGCTACTTGTGAAAGTGGCTCATGCTGGAGCACCAGGAGACACCAGTGGGAGACCGAGGTGGGACGGAGAAGGGAAGCAGTTTTGAGAACTTCATTTCTGTGTTTCTGTTAAGTTATTCAAGATACAGAAGTTGTTAGGTCAACATCATGGCTCCTAAGGTTAACAGATTGTGTTTAATTATGTTAATAAGTTTGTTTGCTGTAAAGTCACAGTTTTCTGCTTTTAACAATAGAAGTATAAAGTCTTTACAGAAACCAAAATCACTCAAATGCCTTAAAAGTTATCTAAGTAAATCTGTATAAACAAAATGGAAGAAATAGTTTTACTACAAATGGGCATCATTACTTTTTGCTTAAGTCTGTGCCTTGCAGAATGTTATGAAACCTACATTAACAAATAAAGCAGTTGTATTGCTTTTTGTAGTCAGTGGTGTAATTGAATCCAATCCAGGACCACGACATGTTTTGCCTATATGTATTTTACCTCAGACACATGTCAATGGCAGAAGTTTGATTAAAAAATTGGATTAATTCAAAACTGGGACCGATGAAGGAAATTACGATGTCATTGGTCTGACTGAAACATGGTTAACAAATAATATGCAAGATTCTGAAATAGCACTGAGTGGCTGTTTCTGCTGTAGGTTTGACAGGAAATCAAGAGAGAGTGGGGTAGCATTGTACAAAGAGCTTACATTAGGGCAGCTAAAAAATATTTACCTTAGTCAGTACTGAAGATATTGAATGTTTACTTGCTTTCATTCCAGGTTCTTAACCGTTTATTGGTGCAGTATACAGTAGTCTCCACCTAAAAGTAAAACAACAGCTTTTGATTAATTAGCTGATATGATCTTAGATCACACATCGAGAAATTATATTGTTCTTAGGGGAGACTTCAGTACTGTCTGGGAAGGGATGAAAGAATAAGAAACTTTAAAAGTCCTTTGAAATACAGGGCCTGACATAAATAATAAACCCAAGAAACAACAAAGGGCTGCTCAAGGTTCAAAGGTGCCACCAGTAAAACACTATAATTACAGAAATAAAAACAAGTGGGGCACTCAGACCTTATATAGAAGAGACACTCACCCAGATAAATGGTCTTAAGGTGCAGGGTCCCCATAAACAAACCCATGGAAAACTTCAATGCTGTCTGGAGAGGAATAAAATGTAAAAAGTTTCAACATCATTTGAATTACTGGGCCTCAAAAAAATAATAAACACTACTACCTGGAAAGCTATCCCCAGAGTCATAGCTCAATACTTGATTTAATTATTGTTTCCCATTCTTTGAAAGTAAAACAACAACAAGAATTATAAAATGAGGAGGAAAAATCCTAGGGCCCAATTTTCAAAGGACCCTGCTGTTAGTTTTTGATAAAGAAGAATCTTTCTTTCAGAGCAAGTAACAGCTGACTAGAACTACAGCTTTCTTACTGATAAATCACGTCTATCTCAGCAGGAGTCACTGCCTGTTTGGATTAAGCAAACAGATACTTTACTAGACACAAGGGGTCTCATTTAAGTAAAAAAAAAAAAGAAAGTCACTGTGTGTTTCTCTGTTTGAGGAAGAGGGCTGTATCAACTTAATTTGCTGAGTCAGGAGCAGAAGGGAGAAGCTAATTAAGGGTGTAGCTTAGGAGCTTAGGAGTACAAAAGCAGGTGTCTCCAATTACAGCTTCCTTCTGTTAGTTTTTGACAGAGGAGAATCTTGCGTTCAGAGCAAGTAACAGCTCACTAGAACTATAGCTTTCTTACTAATTGCCCTCCTTCCCACCCTAAGCCAATTCTACTTTTATAGCCACTGGATGTGACTGACAACAGGTTTGGCGGTAGGAATGGAAGGATCACTGAGACACATTAGTTTCATCAACCTTGAAGGAATCTAGAAAATAGCTATTCCCCCCCCCACCTGCTGGAGGTCTGAATCCAAGCAAGGAAGAAGGAGACTACTGAAGACTACAGGAAGTTCCTGTCCCAGAACAGGAAGGGCAAGAGTTGTAAGTGCACATAGGCAGTAGGAAAGTAGGTGTAAAAATACATGGAGGGAGGAGACAGTAAGAATACAAAGCAACAGGAGAGGGGACACAAAATAAGTCAAGATGGGAGTGGTGCAGTGCAATGGCTGTGGGGCAGCAGTGTTCCAGAAAACATTCTGGAAGCTGTGATGCTGCCCTATTTGCAGGCACCTCTCTGGTCTAAGGGAGGAGGTTGCTCATCTCCAGACTGACCTGTCTAGGATTCATGAAACCTTTTCCCCCATCCAGGGACCATGAGGGCCACCACCGCTACCTCAGAGGTTGCCAAGAAAGAGGAGAGGTTGGACCAAGGTGGGCTCAGGAAGGGAGAGGGTGGTGGAACAGAGGTGCATCCCTCCAGTTGTACCTCTCCACAATTCATATGCTGTTCTGGTGAAGAGTGGTTCCTCTATGGAGGCACCTGCAGTGGAGACCAAGGAGGATGCTGGGAACCTCCACAAAGGAGACCAACAGGAGGGTGGCACGGGACCCACAGGGGAAGGAAAAAAACTCCTGGTGGTGGACTCAATCATTAGGAGGGTAGAAGTGGGGGAGGAAGGTGATAGGGAGGTAAGGTGCCTGCCTGATGCCATGGCTCAGAGGGACAGGAAGCGAATCCTCAGGATAGCAGGAGCAGCTGCACAAGGGAGGGAGCTGGATGTCATTGTCCACCTAGGGACAAATGACCTGGCTGCAAATGGGATCAGAGCAGTGCAAGAGAAGTTTGTAGAGTTTGGGAGGGGCCTTAGACAAGTAGCATGTACAGTAACCATCTCAGAGGAGCTGCCTACCTATGGCAAGAATGATGTTAGGGTATTCTGCACCATGGGATTCAATGAATGGTTGAAAAAGTTGTGTGGAGCTCAGGGTTTTGGCTTCATTGGGGACTGGGGAGTGACCTGGAGGGATGCAGACCTATACAGGTGCGATGGTCTGCATCTGTCTGGGGGGACCATGATCCTAGGTGATAGGTTTAAATGCTTCATTGGTAAGCATTTAAACTAGCCAAGGGGGGAGGCACTGAAAAGGAGCAGGGAAATCCCAGCCTCCCCCACAAAACACAGTGGTTAGAGAGGTAAACACCGAGCTAGAGAAGTCATAAGGGAGCGGGACTGGGGTAAATGCAGAAAAAGGCAGTAAGGACAGGGATGGGGCTAAAAGGGGTAAGACCATCAAAAAATGGAAGGTAATGAATACAAAAGCCCACAGACTGTGTAACAAGCTCCCTGATCTAGTGGCCTTGATGGAAGAGGGAGGCCTGGATATTGTGGCAGTCACTAAAGCATGGTACACAGAGAACCATGACTGGGATGTCAACATACCAGGATACACAATCTACAGGAGGGACAGGGTGGGAAAAAGAGGAAGAGGAGTAGCTTTCTATATATAAGGTAAGGGATTAATGGAACAGAACTAAAGAGTAAACAGGAAGTTGATGAGTCACTATGGGTCACCCTGGAGACAGGAAATGGCACCACAGTCCGCATGGGGGTTGTGTACAGACCCCCATCTCAGGGGGAGGAAATGGACAAGAAAATGATAGAAGGCATCCTTAAAATGGCAGAAAAAGGGGAGATATTGTTGATGGGGGACCTGAATATGCCAGACGTGAACTGGAGTACCTTTGCTGCAGGCACATCCAAGAGCAGGGTCATTCTTGATGCCCTAAAGGGGGCATGCCTCAGACAGCTAGTGTTGGAACCTACTCGGGAAGGAGCAATCTTAGACCTGGTACTCTCAAATGGGGAAGGAGAAAGGATCTCAGATATAGAAGTGAGTAGGCATCTGGGAACAAGTGACCACTAAACAGTGTGGTTCACAATGAACACAGCCATGGAGTCAAGCCAAACAAAAGTATTGGACTTTAGGAGGGCTGACTTTGGGAAAATGAGAGACTGCCTCAGAAAAGCACTAGCAAATGGGCAAGAAGGAGGGGTGGAGGATCAATGGGGAATAATCAAAACAGCCATCACAGAGGCAATAATCCTTTGTGTGAAGCAAATCAACAAAACAAAAGCAAGGAAAAAACAACTATGGTTCTCAAAAGAGGTGGAAGGGAAGGTTAAGGAGAAAATGATAGCATTCAGGAAATATAAGGAAACACAGAAGAAGCAGGACAGAGAACTTTATCAGTTAAAGCAGAAGGAGGCAGGGAAGGCAGTCAGAATAGTAAAGGCCCAAACTGAGGAAAAGATAGCCAACTCTGTTAAGAAGGGGGATAAAGCCTTTTATAGGTATATTAGGGAGCAAAGAAAGACCAAGGGAGGGATACAGAGACTTAATAAAGGGGAGGGAATGTGGGCAGAGGGTGACAGTGAAAAAGCAGGGATACTGAATGAATATTTCTGCTCAGTATTCACAACGGAAGAGGAGGGGGAAGTACCTAAACCAAACAAGAGAAACACTCTGAATAGGGGTGTCAATACCAGTCCATTCATAGAAGAAAGGGTTTTGAAAGAACTCTTGAAACTGTGGGTGGACAAAGCAATGGGGCCTGATGGGATTCACCCCAGAATTCTAAAAGAACTAAGGGTAAAACTAGTAACGCCACTTACTACTCTCTTTAACAAATCATAGGAGGATGGAGTGGTACCTGAGGACTGGAGGAGGGCAGATGTGATTCCACTTCACAAAAGTGGGAGCAGAGCAGAGGCATGAAACTACAGACTGGTTAGTTTGACCTCAGTGGTAGGGAAAATAATGGAATCACTTCTGAAGGAAAGAATTGTTGAGTACCTAGAGGCCAGTGGGGCAGAGGACCCAAGGCAGCATGGTTTCACAGCAGGAAGGTCATGTCAGACAAACCTAATAGATTTCTTTGACTGGGTGACCAAAGTAGTAGACCAGGGAGGGGGTATGGATATGGCCTACCTAGATTTTAGCAAGGCATTTGACACAGTCTCACACAAAAGATTAATATACAAGTTAGCCAGTCTTGGAGTGAGTCCCAAGGTGGTAGCCTGGAAAAACAGCTGGCTTGACAACAGGATGCGCAGGGTAATAGTAAACAGATTCCACAGTGAAGAAAGGAGGGTAACTAGCGGGGTACTGAAGGGTTCAGTACTGGGACTGGTCCTCTTTAATGTCTTTATAAGTGACATTGGAGAGCATCTGGAAGGAAAAGTATGTCTCTTTGCAGACGACACAAAGATCTGCAACAGGGTTGATACACAAGGTGGGGTGGAAAGGATGAAAAGGGACTTGGCAAGGTTGGAGAAATGGTCAAATATATGGCAGCTCAGATTCAATGCAAAGAAGTTCAAGGTAATGCATCTGGGAAACAAAAGCCCAGGGGAAGAGTACAAAATGGAGGGTGAGATAATAACAATTAAAATCGAAAGAGACCTAGGAGTAATTATATCAGATGACCTAAAGGTGGGCAAGCAGTGTGAGAAGGCAGTAAGGAGGGCTGGGGGAATACTGGGATGCATAGGGAGAGGCATCAACAGTAGAAAACAGGAAGTTGTCATCCCTTTGTACAGACAGTTGGTGAGACCCCATCTGGAGTACTGCGTGCAATTCTGGAGACCCCATCTCCACAAAGACATAGACAGAGTAGAGGCTGTTCAGAGGAGGGCAACCAAAATGGTGCAGGGTCTGCACCAGAAGACATATGAGGAGAAACTAAAGCAGCTTAATATGTATACCCTTGAGGAAAGGAGGGACAGAGGGGACATGATAGAAACATTCAAGTATCTCAAGGGAATTAACAAAGTACAAGAGGGTAGCATCTTTCAGAAAAAGAGATGCACAAGAACAAGGAATCACAATTTGAACATGGGGGATGGCTCAGAGGTAATGTTAGAAAGTATTTTTTCACAGAGAGGGTTGTGGATGCATGGAACAGCCTTCCTGAGGAGGTTTTGGAGTCAGGAACAGTGGGAGAATTCAAGAATGCATGGGACAGCATAAGGCAATTCTAGTGGGGGGTAGGAGGAAGTAAGATATTGATTAACTAAAATCTGCAGCTTATCAATCAGTTAGGGAAATGGGCAGACTAGGTAGGCCAAGAGGTCCTTATCTGCCATCAAATTCTATGTTTCTATGACTTGCAACACAGCAAGGGACTTGTGGCAGAGAGTTTGAAACAAGTGCGACTTGCATCAAACCTCTACTGCAAGTGCAGTTTTCAAAAGAAGATTGCTACAACCCCTCTGCAGCAAGTCCCTTGTGGTAGCACAGTACAGTTGCACAAGCTCCCCCTTAGCATAACTTTGCATCCATGGGGGAGCCGGTTAATGGGGCTTGTGACACAGCTTTGGTGCAGGATGCCTTAAAATGAGGGCAGTGTTACAACCTGCATCTAAGGTTCTAAAACTGGGCTCAAGTTGCATCAATCCCTTGGATGCAGGTGTGACAAACTTTTTTGGGATGCAGGACTTGGTCACAATCCTTGCATCCCTGTTTGAAAACTGGGCCCCTAGTTTTTGTTAGCTGAGTTGGTCCGACACCCATACATTTCCCTCAGCCTAATATTCAGTTAAAAAAAGTCACAGTGGGGTTTGGAATTTGGATAAATCACACGCAGAATGTATGCCCCACCACTCACTCCTTATTACCATCACAAAGATGGTAGCCACTTTTTACTCACTAAAAACCTTCAACAAAGACCTGAACTGTAAACCTCCCATAAATTGTAATCAATAAAGATGTACATTCTCAAGTCTCATGGCCCAAATACTGTAATTCCATAATAAACAAGCATTCCAGCTACTGAATGTGTAGAAAGACAGATGATTGACAAGTGGGGAGTGACTGCTGTTTGAACAAAAGAAAATACATGTTTTCAATTTAAAATGTTGGCATTTTTTTGTTATTTAAATGGTTTCTTAGTTTACCTACTTTATAAGCACAATAGAGCAGTCCTGGGTGTGGATTAGGCTTGATAACTGCCCTTACAGTGGCTATAATAACTGCCTGCACAGTGTCAAAAATGCCCTCCAGCTGCAGCATTGGACCTCACTGTGCATCTAGGAGATGGTTATCTCAGTCTAACCCACACCCTGTAGTACCTTATTGCTTGCTTGCTTTCCCCCTGACTTTTGTGATCAAGCCTCAGTTTTTTTGTGTTACGTTAAATCGAACATAACTATTCAAATATACTGTAATCATCAGGAGAAGTTTTAACAATGTTATTGTAACTTCATTACGATTTAGGCAATAAAAGATGTGACATGTTGTTTTTAATTCCATGTTTAGAGTTAGCTGTAAATGAACATACAAATGACTTTTCAGCTTATTGTGATAAACATGCACCTTTTTTGCCTACTAAAATTAGAAGAACAAGCATTTGTCAATGCCAAATGTTTGCTTGCTGGCATTGGTATTGGTAGTGTAGGAGTTACAGAGCTGCATAATAGGAATGGCAGTGAAGTATTGAACTGAAGCCAACCCCACCACCACCCTGCAGAGACTAACAGGCATTGGGGCGTGCCTTTGGGTTGTCAGGCATAAGGGCCACGCCATTTCACCACACCCTACCCTGCAGACACCAACAAATGTCACGGTGTGCCTTGGGGCTTTGCCCTTATGCGCCCCCCATTCCATCAGGAAATATGGTGAGATGGGTGCAGTATAAGAGAATGGGGTGAACTTTGGGGCCAAAGAGTCCAAGGCACACCTCGATGACTTTCACTGGCTGCAGGGTGTGGAATGGTATGAGCATTACAGGCGAGAATCTCAAGTCACCCCCCTGATGCCTGTCATTCTCTACAGGGTGGGGCGCTATGGTCGGAAACCCTAACACCTCAGGCATTCGTTGGTATTTTCACTCCAAATATTCAACATGTTTTTTTTGTGACCCCCACCTCATGAGCAGTGGCAATATCAGTTTGTTAGCCGAAAGCTGCTTAAGCACAACGACTACGGCATTTAGCACCACAGGTGCAAAAACACATTCCGAACAGGTTGTAAAAATTAACAGCTGTACTGTTCATGGGGAAGTGTAAAAAATGGCAATGTTGAAAATCTGCAGTAAAAATATTAAAAAAACTGGTGAAGTCATGAGCGTGCATAGAAACTGTGCAGTGCACACCCATAATGTAATTAGTTTGGGGATTTTTTACAGCAGATTGTCAACACAGGCATTTTGGGACCTCCGATCATGAACGGTGTCACTGTGATTTTCTTTATCTGTCCCGAACAATGATTTCCCACAGCGACCACGCATTTCTGCGCTGAAAGTGTGAAAACACATTTTGGCCATGTTGTGAAAAATGACAGCTGTACTGTTCCTAAGGAAGTGTGGAAAAATGCCACTGGTGAAAATCTGGACTTAAAATATTACAAATTCATGAACTTACGTGGGTGCGTGGAAACTGCACAATGCTCACTCATAACACAGTCATTTTATGGACTTTAGTCACCAAATTTTCAACATAGCCATTTTAAGACCTCTGCTCATGAACAACGTCACTGTGATTTTATTAATCTGTCCCAAACATTGATTGCGCACGCCGACTGCACCATTGTGCGCTACATGCAGGGAAACACATTTTGGGCGACATGTGAAAAATGACAGCTGTACTGCTCATAAGGAGGTGTGGTAAAATGGCAATGTTGAAAATCCGGAGTTCAAATATTAAAAATTCACGAACTTACGAGCGTGCGTAGGAACTGTACAATGCACTCTCGTAAAACAGTAATTTTAAGGAATTTTTCACCAAATTTGCAACATAGGCTTTTTGAGAGCTCACCTTATGAACAGTGGCACTGTCATTTCATTAATCGGTCCCTAAAGGTGATTTCACGCAGTGACTGTGAAATCACTCTTTGAGCCTGATTAATGTCATGACAGTTCAAGAATTCATGAGGAGGAGTCCCAAAAACCCCATGTTAAAAATTAGGTGCCAAAATTCCAAAAAATGCCTGAGATATGCATTAAAGTTGAAAAAACCCTATTTATTGCATTATACAGTTTACAGGCATTTCCTCAGTTCGCGGTCAGCTTTGAAGAGTGCAGACATGTTCCCGATCCATCGAAGATCATCGCCGAGCTCTGGAGGTAAGTATGGGGTGAGAGGGGTGTGGGGAGGCAGGATGTGCAGTGGGTGGGTGTGAGTGGGCAGGGAGACTGCCAAGGGAACGTTTTTTTGTTTACAGTTTATTTTTTTTTAGTTAGACGACGCGGGATGTTTGTCACACTGGGGTGGGTTCCCAGCGTTGCAGCTGGAAGGCTGTTTGGGGGGGCCTGGAGCTGACAGGGGATTGGGCACCCCTGTCAGCCATACAGACTTGTGCTACACTGGGGTGGGCTCCCAGAGTGTAGCTGGAAGGCAGTTTGGGAGTCCTGGAGCCAACAGGGGATTGGGTACCCTCGTCAGCCATAATAATTTCTGCCACGCTGGGTGGGCTCCCGAGTAACCTGAAACCTTTTGGAGGGGTGTGGAGCCGATGGGGGATTGGGCACCCCCGTCGGCCATACAGTATGTGCGTGGGGGGGAAGCACATGAGCATGCAATATGTGTGCATGCGTGCGTATGGGGGGGGAGCACTGCTCACTGAAGTGGAGCTCTCCCTTTCAACTGTACAGCACTGCATTTTCAACTGCTGTCATAGACAGCTGCAGTGTTCATTGGAGAACTGCGGCCATGCCTGCAAACACACAAACTGAACTGGAAGATGGCTGCCACACCTCCAAAAACTCGGATGATGGCACTATGCTTCTTGCACATGCGTGCAAGCAAACATAAAAACATGAGACATGGGCAACTGAATTTAACAAAAGAAAAGCTCAACTTAGAATAAACTTTGGAAAAAATATCCCAGACTGCAATGACTGCTGATTGGGAGCAGTTCAAGAAAGCATGAAACTTATGTAAAAAGCTAGTCCTGCAAACAAAATCGGATTATTAAGAATCAAAAATTAATGGGATAAAAAGACCAGAGGGTTTATTGGAAATGGTTAAATAATATAGATGAACAAGTAATCTCAAAGCCACACATAGCCCTAAAAGCTTTAAATATATTATAAAATAACCCTGAATCAGTAGCAGCAAATCTCCTAAATTAATACTTTTTAACTCTTCCAGACATAGTTATGCCTGATGAGATTGGCACTGATACTGTTCAGACTGGGTGGGAAGAGAGAACAGACAGCAGTGCTAGGAAGTTAAAATAATACCCCTTTTTAGATTTAAAATTACCAGACATAAAGAAATGTCAGGTAGATGTTCAGTGTAGTATTAGCCACAGTTTAGCAACTGAATCACAAATTATAGTGAGAAACAAAAATTTAAAGTGGTCATTCGTGCCTTTAAAAACGTTAAATTAAACAAAGCTGGTGGCCAGGAGTTAAATGAAATAAGATATGTTAAGCAAGCAATGTATCAAATTGCACTCATTATAAGATAATTAAATTGGAGCTTCTGCAAGTGATATTTTCCTTAGGGTTGGATGAAGTCAGAAATTGTTTCAGTATTTAAGGGCAGAAATGCTAGTAATCCTAATAATTGCTGCCCCATTGCACTGCTGCCTCCAAATTAACGAAACAGATAGTTCAGGGACAGTGTTTTGACCTCCTTCACTTGCCCACTAGTACTCCCTCCTTCAGGTCCTGCAAAGGCCCCATCTGCTGACTAGATTCATCCCTCACTGCCACCAGAGGTACCATCCAGACCTATTGATGTACCCCCACATCTCCCTGGGGCCAGCTCGTACCTGCTGGGGACCTCCTCTGGCTTAATGAGTGTTTCTACTCCATGTCTCCTCCTCTGCTGCCTTGTCCCTGTGGTGGGCCTCTGGGCTTAGTGGAGGAACTGCTTTGTAACCTAGTGATGTTGAATGGGCGGGGCACTCCAGAGGTGCACTGTGAGCATCTGTTGCCATGGAAGGACCAGACAGGTTATCATCCAGCATACCAGTCAATTATTTCTACCAGTATTCTCCACTTCCCTGTCTCATGAACACATGCTGCTGGTTGAGGTTGGCGATGGCACATGGTCTCCCACACAATTGTGGCACCTCAACCGCATCACCGCCAGAAGCCACTGTAATAGTGGAGTGATGAGCAGCCTCCTGTCCAGCAGAAGGAGATCATCCATGGTCTCCACTTCTAATGTTTCAGACTCAGAACGTAAAGCTGGGTCATCATCATGCCAGAGTATTTCCCTATCACTGAGTGCCATGAGGCCAGCTCATTGCTAGTATCATAACTATTTGGAACAGTATTCAGTGATTACACCTCAACCATTGGGATTTAGGACAGGATTTTCTATGGGCACTGCACTCGCAGATTTTTTAAACTTGATTTCCATGGCCCTTGAAAAAAAGGGTGCATGCTGTTGCCATGTTCATGAACCTGCCAATGGCCTTTAACATGATAGACCCAACACAGTCTTCTAAAAAGGATTGATTGCACTGGCATGGCAAGAGATACATTACAATGGTACAATTCATGCTTAGTCTGAGTTGTTTTATGCATCTCTAGTTTGTATTTATGAATCTTTTATCACTGAATCATTTTGTCTGCCTATTAATGGATTTATGTAAAGAACCATGCGCCCTTGAGATAGGGTGCTCTGTAAATTAAATCGCCTTGCCTTGTGCTGTCTAGTAATAGATTGGCTCTGAGTCAGCAGAGATAGGAGTTGCAAAAAATTAATATTTTCATCATAAAACCTTACTTTTTTTGTTCTGTACTGTGTGTCTTTAGCGCCTAGTAGTAATGAGAGCAAGGGGAGGGTCTTTTTCCTGGATAAATACATTGTGGAAGGGCTGGAAGGAAAAGTATGCCTTTTTGCAGATGACACAGAGATCGGGTTGATACACAAGGGGGGATAAAAAGGATGAGAAGGGACTTGGCAAGGTTGGAGCAATGGTCAGGAGTATGGCAGCTTAGTTTCAGTGCAAAGACATGCAAAGTAATGCACCTGGGAAATAAAAACCAAGGGGAAGAGTACACAATTGGAGGGGAGATACTAACAACAACAAAAGTGGAAAGGGACCTGGGAGTCCTCATATCAGATGACCTTAAGGTAGGCAAGCAATGTGAGAAGGAAATAAGGAGGGCTGGGGAGATTCTGGGATGCATAGGGAGAGGCACCACCAGTAGAAAGCGGGAAGTTGTTATCCCTCTGTACAGACAATTGGTGAGACCCCATCTGGAGTACTGCGTGCAATTCAGGAGAATCCATCTGCGGAAGGACATAGACAGGATGGAGGCAGTATAGAGGGGTGCAACCAAAATGGTGCAGGGTCTGCACAAGAAGCCATATGAAGAAAGATGAAAGGAGCTTAATATGTATACCCTTGAAGAAAGGAGGAGAGGGGGGACATGATAGAAACTTTCAAGTACCTCAAGGGAATCAACAAAGTCCAAGAGGGTAGCATCTTTCAGAAAAAGAGATGTGTAAGAACAAGGGGGCACAATTTGAAAATAGAGGGGGGATGGTTCAGGGGTAACATGAGAAAGTCACTTTTCACAGAGAGGGTGGTGGATGCATGGAACAGCCTTCCTGTGGAGGTTGTGGGGTCAAAAACAGTGGGGGAATTCAAGAATGCATGGAACAGACATAAGGCAATTACAATGGGTGTAGGAGGACGTAAGCTGCTGGTTATCTAGAATCTGCAACTTATCCAATAGGTAGGGAAATGAACAGACTGTGTGGACCAAGCAGTCCTTATCTGCCGATAAAGTCAATATTTCTATGTTTGGTGATTTTTTTTGCCAGGAGCTACAGAGAGAAACTAGTATACCTTCATTTCATGGACTGATAGTGGTGCGATATTTTTTGTATTTTCCCAAGAGAAATTGATTTATTTTGCCAGGAGGAGCTACAGAGAGACTTAAGTTGCAGTTTACCTCCTTAATTACAAAAGTTCTAACTTCTGCCTTGACTGCTGTACTGTACTGATTTAAAAAAAATAGTCTTGCCGGCCGGTCGGTGCAGCAGTTGGATTTCTGTTTGCGATGTCAGCGACCCGGGTTTGGGAACAGACCCAGGTCATCAGAGGGCCAGCTGAGGGGAGAAGAATCAAGCATTTCTGGACTGCTCTCCTTCTCCGGGGGGGAGGGGGGTGTGTGTCCAGTGCAGGAGCGACTCCAAGTAGAGACTGGATTCGTTGTACAGCACCAATGCCTTCAAGAACTCAGGGTGTGGCAGACACTGGCCATCATTGCACATCCCCACCCCTGCCTACAGGGAGAAAAAACTATGTGTTCCTGGCCGCCTCCATGAAGCCTGCCTTGATCTCACTAGTCTCTCCTGAGTCGGGCTCTCCCTACCACATGCTAGTACTGCTGCATTAGTAGGAGATGGTGCCGCAGCCCCACCCTCTGGGGGAAAAGCCAGGGGTGCCTGGGAGAGCACAGGCATAGGCGGAGGTCGGAGCATGGGGTTCCGTGACCAGGGCAGACATCGACTGCCGGGGCACACACCGCAAAAAGCATACTAAATGTTAAAAAAAGTCTTTAATTTGGTGATATAAATAATAAGTACTTCTTCTGGGGAGGACTCAGGCTTCACAAAACCTTGTAGTAGTCTAGCCAGAAATCTCAGAGGGCAGTCGACCGATTGCACTCCAAAACCCCACGGTTTATGGTTAGGTAGCAACACTTGCAGTGTGCACACACCCTTTCCTGCTCTGCATGTGTGCTGCTTGCAGTAATTTTTGCATGCAAAAATAAAACAGTACTGCTGCTTGTAACCATTTTTTTTGTACTGAAATACAGCAGAACTTGTCTGCATTTATGAAAAAAGTGAATTGTAGTAGATCTGCTAGAAAACTCTGGAAGAAATATTTGTGATGTAATCTGAGGTTGGGCCTGGGTTTCATGAAAGTCAATAGCCCCAGTGGTCTTGGAAGGCAGTCTGCTGACTGTACTCCCTCACCCCCACAGTTTAGGGCTCGGTAGCAATGCCTGCAGTGTACACACACCATCTCCTGTGCTGCATGTGTGCTGCTTGCAGTAATTTTTGTGTGCAAAAATAAAACAGTACTGCTGCTTGCAATCATTTTTTTGTACTGGAATACAGCAGACCTTGTCTGCAATTACCAAAAAATGTGACTTGCAATAGTTCTGCAATATACATTTCTATAAGAAATATTTGTATTGTAATCTGAGTTTGGGCTGGGGTTTCACGAAAGTCAGTAGCCACCAGCAGTCTCAGAGAGCAGTCAGCTGACTGCACCCCCCCATGGTTTAGGGCTAGGTAGCGACGCTTGCAGTATGTACAAACCCTTGCTTGCTCTGCATGTGTGCTGCTTACAGTAATTTTTGTGCATGAAAATAAAACAGTACTGCTGCTTGCAGCTATTGTTTTGTACTGACATACAGCAGAACTTGTCTGCATTTACAAATAAAAATGTGAATTGTAGTAATTCTGCTAGAAATCTGTGTAAGAAATATTTGTGGTGTAATCTGAGTGTGGACTGGGGTTTCACGAAAATCAGTTGCCTAGCCGCCAGCAACCTCGGAAGACAGACAATAATTTTTCTGTGCAAAAATAAAGCAGTATTGCTGCTTGCAACCATTTTTTTGCACTGAAATACAGCAGAAATTGTCTGCATTTACAAAACAAAAAGTGAATTGCAGTAGTTCTGCTGTAGCAATCTCTATATGAAATATTTGTGGTGTAATCTGAGGTTGGGCTGGGGTTTCACAAAAGTCAGTGGTCGCCAGCAGTCTCAGAGGGCAGTCGGCTAACTGTACTCCCCAACCCCCACGGTTTAGGGCTAGGTGGTGAGTTGTGATGCTTGGAGTGTGAGCACATCCTTGCCTGCCATGCGTGCATGCTGGTTGCAGTAATTTTTGTGTGCAAAAATAAAACAGTACTACTGCTTGCAACCATTTTTTTGTACTGAAATACAGCAGAACTTGTGTGCATTTACAGTTTAAAAAATTGAATTGCAGTAGTTCTGCCATATAAATCTCTGTAAGAAATACTTGTGGTGTAGTCTGAGTTTGGGCTGGGGTTTCACAAAAGTCAGTAGCCTAGCCACCAGCAGTCTCAGAGGGCAGTTGAATGACTGCATGCCCACCCCCCACAGTTTAGGTCTAGGTAATGATGCTTGCAGTGTGTGTACACCCTTGCCTGCCCTGCGTGTGTGCTGCTTGCAGTCATTTTTGTGTATGAAAATAAAGTAATACTGCTGCTTGCAACCATTTTTTGCACTGAAATACAGCAGAACTTGTCTGCATTTATAAAACAAAAATGAATTGCAGTTGTTCTGCCATAGTAATTTCTGTAAGAAATATTTGTACTCCTAGGTTGGGCTGGGGTTTCATGAAAGTCAGTAGCCTAGCCGCCTGCAGTTTTGGAGGGCTTGCAGTAATTGTTTTATGCTAAAAATGGCAGTACTGCAGCAGGTGCTGCTTGCAATAACTTTTCTGTGCTAAAATAAAGCAGTACTGCAGCAGGTGCTGCTTACAATAATTTTATTGTGCTAAAATAAAGCAGTACGGCAGCAGGTGCTGCTTGCAATAATTTTTCAGTGCTAAAATAAAGCAGTACTGCAGTAGGTGCTGCTGGCAATAATTTTTCTGTGCTAAAATAAAGCAGTACTGCAGCAGGTGCTGCTTGCAATAATTTGTCGGTACTAAAATAAAGCAGTACTGCAGCAGGTGCTGCTTGCAATATTTTTTCTGTGCTACAATAAATCAGTACTGCAGCAGGTGCTGCTTGTAATAATTTTTCAGTACTAAAATAAAGCAGCACTGCAGCAGGTGTTGCTGCTAGCAATAATTTTTCTGTGCTAAAATAAAACAGTACTGTAGCAGGAGCTGCTTGCAATAATTTTTCGATGCTACAATAAAACAGAACTTTTGTACATTTATGACATATTAAGTCAATCAACCAAACAATCAATATCTTTATTTATCCAGGCGGGCACCATTGAGCAAGCTCATTTACGAGGTGGACCTGAGGTCATACAATAATGATACAGAAAGACAAGTTACAATGGTATAACCAGTACAAAATAGCTGCTATTATTGTAATAATGCACATTTACAGGTAATATATATTGAACATAGATCTACAAGAAGTCATGGATATTGAACTTGTGCCGGATCCATGCCCAAAACTGTGCATTTTGTTGGGGGGGATTTGTTAGGGAGAAGGTAGGCATTCTAGATAGAAGATGTCAAGGGAATAATGTAGGGGAAGGTAGGAAATATGGGCACAATCGAAGAGGACCCAAGTGTTGGAGGAGAGTGAGGAACTGGAAGGACAGAGGACCATACGAAAAGTGAAGAAGTAATTTTACCCCAAATGCAGCAACATAAGGAGGAATAATGCTGCAGTTAAACTGAGCGCGAACGGAGGAATATAGGAGTAGAGGCGTGACTGAGTTGGTCCTGGAGGTTAGGGCAGAGGAAGGTGTTGGATAGATGAGAGACCGATTTTTTAGGGCAAAAGTCGATAATTATCCCAAAGTGTGGTAGCATATGCTGGAATCAGGCTGCAGTAGTTCTGAGCATTGCAGAATGGGATATGGGAGTTTGGCAATGAATCCTGTGGATCTGTTGGTGGGCATGCCAGAGGCAGAGGTACTTGAGAGTGTTTAGAACTTGTTGGCATAGACAAAGACAATGACAGGTAGATATGGAAAAAAGTACTTGTCCAGCCCAAGCAAATCTACAATGGAGAGAAAAAGGTTGGTGATGCTGAACTTGAGCGTGAGTGACGGTCAGCCTGTCTTCAAGGCCCAAAGTTATTCTTTTCCACTTTCAAGCCTATGTCTTCCATCAACAGTAGTACTGTGGCTGGCACAGGACAAAGTGATACAAGAAGCACAAGCAGAAGGACACTGTTCTCGACTCCCACCACAACCACCAATGTGTCCCCATCTCTCACCAGTACCATCACATCTGTCATTACCACCACCCACGACCACCACTATAGAGATCCTGCCTTCCTCTTCCCTCTTCCACAACAATGAGCTGCATGACTACTACAGCCAGTCCTGAAACTGTAACTGTCACTCCAGCCACTAGTGACACTATGAACCCTGGCACTAGTGTAACAGTATCACCACCGTCTGGTATCCCTGCCATGATGCATGTTACCAGTTTGACCACTACAGCTGTTACAGTAATGCCTCCTGCTTCTCAGCTTCTCAGTACTCCTGAAAACGTTGCAGAGGATGACCAATCATCTGGTTCTGTTTCCCTCCACATGATGAACTGCCCAGTGGCACATCATCTTCTTTATCAGAGGCACATGTGAGTGACTTTGAAGATGAAGCAGAGTACACTATGTACCTTGAGGGCAGAAAAAAAGGTGGCTGGCAAAACAGCCTCTAGATGTTGCATTATTAGCAAGGGTAGTAGAAGTAGCAATAAGGGTGAGGGGTCCACCTCCCTCTAAGAAGACCAAACAGGCAATACTAACATTTCTTCAGCAGGCTCTGTCACAGCCTGAAAGACAGACAAGTGACGGCAGCACTGGCATGGCACCATCCGGGGCAGTGCTCATGGGGCAAGAACATCAAGGCAAGATAGGCACATCTGTTGAAAAAACAACTGGGGAATGTGGTGCTAGCAGAATCACTGGTAACTGCAGTGTCAAAAGTGCTGTGTGGCTGAATGTCACAGTGTTAAAGGAGAACACAAGGAAAGCTGTCTGCTCTTTTTGTAATGCCTCTATAAGTCAAGGGAGATCACTCTCTAACTTAACCACAACATCATTACAGAACCATTTGACACTTAAGCACCCTCAAGTGTATCGAAGCTCATCTGGGTCTGGATCAGGATCTTTGGTTTCACCAAGACTAAACTCCTCTGGTGGACAGGCATGCGCAGTTGGTAGTGGTTGTGGTACCGATTACCCTTATGATTTAGAGCAAACCAGTGGTCATGGCATTCCTTCCCCCTCACCAATACATAGTCCGGCCTCTACTCTGGTGGTCACTTCTGACTCCAGTGATACTACAAGGCAAAGACAGCCATCAGCACTTCGCACACCACCGTTGTTGAAGTGGTCCACACTGATATATCCCATGGCACTTCCAATAAAGGATGCTCTGCATGCACGAACAAAGTATCATGCCTCATATCTAGCAGCATAGAAAATCACACAGCTGATTGCTGAGATGATGCCATTGGATCTCCAGCCTATGTCAGTTGTGGAAGATACTGGCTTCTGAAGGCTTCTCAACAATTTGCACCCATGTTATCAGATCCCATCTAGCACTGTGTTTTCTCGAACTATATTGCCATGACTGTATGATGGCATGTGATCTGCCGTTGCTGCTCTGCTTGCAGACGCTGTTGGTGGTGTTTTTCACTGAACATCAGATATCTGGACTAGTGGTAACTCCCTGCATGTCTATCTCTCCTTAACTGCACACACTGGTGTGTGCAACAACCTGCTGCTGCTTCCGGTACATCACCTTGTGGCTCCCCCTTGGCTTCTCCACAATCCGGTAATCTCATTAAGTCAGCTTTGCTGAACATTGGACTGATGGAGGAAGATCACAGAGCAGATAATATTCTTACGTTCCTGCAAGACATGTTGCAGTCTTGGACTGGTGTTGACACCAATTTAAAAGTTGGCTTTTTTGTTACTAACAATGGCACAAACATGGTGAAAGCCATCAATAATGGCCATTTTGTGAGTACTCATTGCTTTACACACACACGAAATTTAGTGGTGACTCACGCATTGTGTAGCAGTAGTAGGACCAACAACATATTATCCACAGCCCCTTCCATCTGCAGCCATTTCCATCACTCTGTAAAAGCCACTAACAAATTATGAGAAGTTCAGGAATGCCTTGGTCTGCCCCAGCATCATGTAATACAAGATGTTAGCACTCAGTGGAATTCTTCATACTTGATGCTTTCACAACTCTTGGAGCAAGAGCGGGCACTACATGAAATGTCTATGGAGGCAGACATTGGAGGGGTCCTAGGACATCATGATTGGTTAGTTCTTGAGGGCATGGTGAAGGTTCTAGCGCCATTTGAGAGGAGTACACATGATCTAGGTGCTTCCACAGCCCTACTTAGTCAGGTTATCCCAGCTGTGCATATTCTCAAAAGATCATTACAATGGTTTTTGGTTGACAACACACTCAGTACACAAGAGGTCACTGACCTTGTTAATCATCTCAATACAGAACTTGATGCAAGGTTTGCCACAGTCATGGATACCTGCCATAAAGTGTTTGCTACCATGCTGGACCCTAGGTTCAAATCTGAGATCATTCATATAGCCATGAACACCCACAGGGTGACTCATTTTAGGCAACAGCTCAGTGACCACAACCGCCCTACAAGAATTCTCCACATTCATTCACACTGCCCTTGACAAAGGGCACCTTGCTGGTGCAGTCTTCGTTGATCTATCGAAGACCTTCGACACAGTCTGCCAACCCCATCTCATAGACACCCTCACACAACTTGGTTTTGCCCCTAGCCCAGTAAGCTGGGTCACCAACTACCTCACTGCCCGAACACAGTGTGTAAGAATCAACAATATGCTCTAAAGCCCCCATCAGGTCCACTCTGGAGTCCCTCAAAGCTCCATCCTCGGGTCACTACTGCTTAACTTATACCTAAACACACTGCCTGACTCATGCTCAGAAAACATACTCCTTTACGCAGATGATGCAGTCCTTTTCACATCCCACTCCAACCCTATCCCACTTCAGAATGCATTTCAAACCTCCTTTGCTCAAACTGAACAGTGGTTCCTAGACCACAGACTCATAATCAACCTAAAAAAAAAAAAACATGCTCTTTACCCACAACCAATGTAAATTCAAGGGTGCCACTCTGTCTGTTCTATCCCACTTCCACCACCCACTCGAGCAAGTATACACTTACAAATACCTTGGTATTGTTTTTGACTCTGTCCTCACCTTTCATTAGTACATCCACACCCTCTGCTCAGCCATCAACACATGCATAGGCCTCCTGTACCACCATAGGGCCTGTCTTCCACAGGAGGCACTAAGATTCGCTATCAACTCCTCCATTCTATCCCTTGTGGATTATGGACTGCTGGTATATGATGTGGCTGACAACACCGCCCTGCGCAAAGTCAAGATCTTGATCAACAAAGCATGTCGGCTTCTCTCAGGGGCTGATAGGCTCACCCATACCTGTATGCTACACTCCTTGTCAAACCTTCTCTCCTTTGAGGAGCGACTGCGCTACTAATCCTGCATACTCGCCCAAAAAATTCTCCTAGGACTGACCTCTCCTGGTCTGCCTATGATACTCAGCACTTCCCTTCCAACTGTCTCCACTCGAAGTTCCACCAAAATCTTACTACTAGTACCCAGGGTCAGGATGCCCCTGGCACAGCGGTGCTTCTGGTACAGAGCCCCCACTTGGTTTAACACCTTCCCCCCAGCATCACATCTAAACATAGAATTGGGACATTTAAATCAGTCCTCCATAACTACTTGATCAGCTCCCGCATCTGTACCTGTACCTAAATCAGCTCCCAGTGGGTCCTGATCCACCACTGTGACCTCAATCTCTCACACTGTATATGTTGCTGGTTACCCATCCTGCTTAGCTACAATTGTGTATAAGCCTTCTCACATACAAAGATTTCCTGTCTGTATTTCTCTTCACTGTCTTTGTTACAATCTTTTGTATGTAGTGTATATAACTGTACGTATCTGCACTGATGTCTGTAATTCCATGCACTGTCTGCACACCTGCCCCATCCTGTATGTTGAATGACGAGGAGCCTTTGTAAATGAGTCTCTGACTCAAATGTTTGTAATTCTGATGTAATAATAAATAAATAAATAGTGTCATGCAGGCAGTCAGACACTCGGAAGGGAAGGAACATGCTCCAGTTCAGGTTCCTGAAGGAGAGAGGCAGGTATGTGGTGGTTTGGAATTGGATGATATTGGTGGAGATGGGGAAAAACAGCATAGTGGCAGTGTAGAGGAGAGTGACTGGGCATTACTCAGCACATCACTGCATCAACAGTAACACAAATGCTCACACAGACTCAGCCTCTCTCTGCAGAAAATTTACTTAATGGCTACTTTACAGAATGAATTGAGCCATTTAATGTTGATCCACTGGACCACTAGGTTCAGAAAATCAACTCCTCTCCTCACCTGGCACAACTTGCTTTAAAATATCTAAGCTGCCCTCCTACAAGTGTGTAGTCTGACAGCATGTTTAGCACTGCTGGTGGCGTGGATGAGCCACACTATTCCAAACTGGACCCTTAACACGTTGAACAGCTAGTGTTCCTTAAGCTAATCATAGCAGCAACTGGCTACAAATATGATCTGCCCACATAAAACTGGTGCTGCAGTACTGCTCTCAATCTGCCTAATGTTACGAAAGTATAATGTTACATTTTTTGGCTCAACCATTCTTTTTTTCTATCACATAAAATATTTAATTAAAAGGGTCACAGAGTCTCCACTCACTGGCATTAACTGCAGGACCACCATGAGGCCCCTGTTAAACTAGAATCATTTAAATAATGTATCATGTTTTAGTGGCCTTACTATTGTGTACTTTAGATTACTAATTATCTGTTGGAAAAGAACCACTTAGCCCTCACAGTCAGCCCAGGTTGTCCATCCCTGCCTTATCGGTTTCATCTGCAGACCCTAAAGCAACCCTGCTGCCTCCCTGCCTGTTTTTAAATACACTCCAGCCCTATGCCTATCTCATGTATGCTTGAAGCCCCACACTGTTTTCGACACTATTACTTATGCCTGCAGTCCCTGTCAGATATCTACTATGCCTTCCATAAATATTTCTTCACACCTGTCTTGATGAACTCTCCCTTCAGCTTCATCACATGCACCCATTGCCCATGATACGTGAGCTCTGTCTCATTTGAAAGAGACTCACCTTATGTGCCCTGTTTTCACCCCATGAGGTACTTGTATAGGTCTCCATCATGGCACATCTTGCTCTCCTCTCTTCCAAGGTGGGCATACAATGCACTTACACCAGTGCCATTTTAGTAGCTCTAGGCAAGACACAAGATGTCACCTCATCTGCGGCCTTTGCTCAGTCAATGATGACCGTGTGTCACCTGACCACTGACTAGTGCAGTAATTTTTTGCCTTTTTGGGTCCCTGAAAGACTGTTGGGGAGTGCTCATGGCAGAATTGCCTAGTGTACTTCAAAAGGGAAGAAAGTGGTGGAATTTAACAGTGTTACAATGTCTTTTTTTTTTTTTTAAAACATTTATTTGGAGGGGTGAATAACAAATACTGAATAATGAATATCTGGTGCCCTGAATACGAATATTCGTCTGAATATTCAAATTAAAGTATTTGCACAACCCTACTTTTCGGCACATAGCAATCAGATCTCTAAACAAGCCTTGTCAGGTATTGAACCAATGAGCAGTGTTGCTCATTGCTTACCCAGAACAGCAAACTCTCAGATAGCTACTCAGCTCATGTTACCAGTTCTTGAACACAGAAGCACAGTTTATCAAAGTGTGGGTTAAGTAAACCTAGAAAAATAGGCTAGGGTATATAACAGATTAGCTAGATTTGTGCTGAGATATCCCCGTGATCAGTATCACTGTATAATGCTTGACACCCTAAATTGGGACTCAGAACTAAGGAAAGATCTGTTGTTCAGTGCTCTAGATGATCACTGAACTGAATGTACCTCAGAGTAAAGACATTTCTACAATATGCTGAGCCAGACCTGTAATTGTATGGACATCCAAGATGGAATATGCCTACCTGATGAAAAAGACTAGATTCTGGTCAATAACACATGCCTTTGGTGTCTCTTCGGCCTGGAACAGTATATCTCCAGAAACAAGATCAGTGACTACAGACGAGGGGCACTAAACTATTCAAGCTTTGTTTACTGATTTCCAGGCAGATGTCCCCTCCTCTTCTCAGAGAGTTGAGAGTATGCTTGGAAAAATTACAAAAAGATGTGCTGCAACTGAGGTGGGAGTTGAGGTGAGGGAAAAAAGTGTGAAGGCTAATGAAGCTGATTTAAAATCTCTGAGTGGCCACGTACTAACTTTTGAGGGAGCCATAGATGATTCATTACATGAGCAACAGGAACAAGCTGCAAGAGTTGAGAGACTTGAAAACCTGATACTGTTAAATTTATGGCTTATTGGCTTATTCCCTCTTAAGTCTCAAACATGGAGATTAAAGCAGAAGTTCAAAGGGCTGACACTATGATTTTCTCCCTTGATCCCCCTTTAATGCTGGACACTGTCAATTGGCTAAAAGCTAGAATCATGGGGGCTGGGAAAATGGCTGCTACAGCTATGGTTGCAGGTTCTTCAGATAAAGTCGAGCGGTAAGGTATAGCATCATAACTTTCAATCCAGTCAAAAAATCTTACAGATGACAAGGCAAAAGAAAAAGTTATTTTACTCACATGTGTGGCCTACACCTATATCCAGATGTTTATCTGACAGCTCAGAGCAGAAGAAAGAAATTCCTCAGTATTCTCTCTGAATTCAAAGAAATAGGCTGAGAGTTGCCTTTCAGGGTAAGGAAGAATGTTTTGAAGATCCTGATCGGGCAAGAGCAATTTTTGAAAATAATGTCCAGTATCCAACTGAGAAAGGTTCTGATTTTGAAGAGAACTCTATTGTGGTGAATGAGTATCACCCTGTCCAGACAAATTAGTTCTCTTTTTTGCTTTTTATAAAGGAAACACCAGCTGTTGCGATATATTATGACAACATACAGTCTCTGATTTGGAAAAACTCGAGCTAAGCAACCTGAGTGGAATAAATTAGTTTTGTGTTATTCTTAAGTACTAGCTTGGTTAAATTGTGGTTTTGTTAATATCTCACATTTTTGTTAAACTATTGTAGGGATGAATAAGCTTGAAGCACTCAAACTTAATTTCTTTTCATTTTCATTTAAGTTCACAGATTGTGCTAGATTTGATATTTTTGAATATCCCCCAAATAATATACAAATCTTTTTTTACATGCTGTATTTGGTCAGTAGAAATTATTGTATTAGATAATGTCAGAATGAATTTCTTATGATGTGTTATACTGACTAAAAGTATTTTTTTGCTCTCCATGAATTAAATATAGTTCAATAAAAGATCAGCAAGTGCACTTAAACCATTTCAGAATTTATTAAAAACAGAATTGAAACAATATTGTTCAATGTTTCTGATGTTTCTTCTGCATATTCTCAATTAATGTTTGTTAGTTTTAAATTATAAAATGTAAAATCTATTGCTGTTCTTTAAAAATGTGTTAGCCTGTGATGGCCCAGAGGAACTACTAAGCGCTCTCGCCCCAATGACCTGAGTTCAGAAATGAAGTCAAGAATTTGGGTTGGGCATGGGGGGGTTGGGGTAGTGCTGCCATGTTGCAGCACTCCCAGCCAGGGGAGCTTGGCAGCTTAGTTTAGCTGCTGTAGTGACCCCTGTGGTGGGCTGAGGGAGCTTGTCTCCCATACATGGTGTCACTATGGGTGTCCAAGGGTCCATTCATGGGGACACCTGACCTGTGCCAGACACCAGGGGAGGGTGAAAACATGGAAAAAAACATGTCTCTGCCTCTGCGTATGGCATCCTCTTGTAATTTCAGGTCTTGCACCATGTGGATCCCCATTGGCTGGATAGCTGGGGGAGAGACAGACAGGACTGGAGGCAGCCAGACAGCAAGAGCCTGCAGGAAGGCAGATGTGGCTGCAGGGAAGCAAAAACCTCTATATAAAGAATGTGTATTTGTTATTTTGTACTAACAGGACAGTTTTGAAAAAAAAGGGATTTAGTGTCCTAACAGCTTTATCCCATCAATGAATAAAGATTAGGTACTTACTGCATACTAATATTGCATATATTAAGGCAGTAATTCCATTTTTGGGGTTGTGATGACACTGATAAACCATGTGAGCAAAGCATAAATAATTTATGTTGCCACTACAATCTTTAAACTGACTATAGCCTGAAAGAAAGTTAGCAGTATATTATGTGTGGTTCATAGTTCAGTGCTTATGTAACATATTGTAGCTGGATGATGTAGATGGTTGTTGGATACAGAAGCCAGCAGTAAGAGGACAATGTTTATTAGGTACTAGTAGTATAGAATGATTTGTGCTTAGGTACTTCAGCATGAGCATAATAGAGTCAATGAATATAGTACATATGAATCGGATATTCTGAGCAATGTGCTTGGATGCTTGAATTGAGTCATTTGATAATATTTGATGGTTTTGGCTTTTCTCTGTATCCCACCTGTAGAGAGGAAGCTTGGTTTAGTATAATGAGACCCCCCCGGTGGGATAAGAGTGTCGCAGAAGGAGGAAGTGTTGGAGAGGATGGTGGGTGAGTGTGACTCGCTCTAAGCAGAGCAGAAGTCTGCTGCTTGACTTAAATAGGGTGTGAGGGAGGAGCTCTTCCCCCACATAACTACGGGCTGTGCCCTTCAATTATGTGGTCCATAGCTCAGTGCTTATGTAACATATTGTAGCTGGATGATGTAGATGGTTGTTGGATACAGAGTCCAGCAGAGTAAGAGGACAATGTTTATTAGGTACTAGTAGTATAGAGTGATTTGTGCTTAGGTACTTCAGCATGAGCACAATAGAGTCAATGAATATAGTATATATAAATCGGATATTCTGAGCAATGTGCTTGGATGATTGAATTGAGTCATTTGTTAATATTTTGTGGTTTTGGCTTTTCTCTGTATCCCACCTGTAGGGAGGAAGCTTGGTTTAGTATAATGAGACCCCCAAAAAGAATATGATATAAACGATTGTTCTGTAACTGACTGATGAAGGAGTCATGCAGGAATACACCTAATAATGATAAGAATAGACGATCACCTCCTCCAACTCTGGAGAGTGTGACCAGTAGCATGCAGGAGAGGAAAAAAAACCTTTGGGGGGGGGACCTCTGAGGACCCATGGCTACTGATCTGCCCGTCCTTCTGGGCATACTAAAGGAGAGAGATCCTAATTAACAACTAAATTAATCAGCTAATCTGAATTCTAAATTGTAGAATTTAGTCCAGAGAAACGGAGCTTAAGAAAGTACTGAATTGTAACATGTCCAGAGAGGCAATCTCCTCCTAGTAAACTCTGAAAATGAGAATCTATGACAATTCGGAATGATGGAGAGTGGATATATTGAAAGGACCATCTTGCAGACTTCAGTTGATAGAAGGTATAAGAATCTAGGGAATTATATGATGGTGAAGATGAAGTTGATGACTGATGAACTCAATACAGGTGACCAGACGAAGATAGTTGCATCCAAGCTTTGTCGCAAACAAGGCAGGATGATAGAAGTAGTACGACTTCCAGGTTTCTACTAATAGAGGGCTTGTATAGTACGTGGAATGGGAGAAGGCTTAGAGCCAGGCTACCGACTGATGAATCCAATTCTGTTGAGTACGATAGGAGTAGAGTATAGTCTTAGGAATTGATATAAAGGCAATGGCTGTAGAGCTGAGCTGGAATAATAGCAGGCTGTAGAGGATTAATTGGAGGCACTGGTGCGAGGTTAGGAAGCATCCAAGTAGTAGAACATGGTGAGCCCAAAAGAAAGCAAGGCAAGTGGACTGAATTCAAAGAGAGAGGTAGTAAGTAGCAAGTAATGCACCAACATAGGCAGGCGAGAAGGAATGGGACATGGCAACCAGCCCTTGGTGAAAGCACAGCTTAACAGGGAGCCAGTGAGGTAGGAGAGAGGCGGCTGATTCCAGGTATGGGAAAGTGCAGCCAGACCAATGGAGGTCTGCTGGTAGACATAGAGCGTGGCAGTTAGTCCCTCGATGAGATGCGCAGCAGATCCATTAGCTGGTAAAGTAAGTGGAGAGGCGACTAGCTCCAGGTAACAGGAAATGCAGCCAGACCTACGGAGGACAGCCAGTAGGACTAAAGTGTGATATATAGCCTACAGGAGACGTATCTTGAGGCAGGTTAGAGCAGAGTAATACTGCATTGGCAAGACAGACTTAGAATGGAATGTTACAGAGGACTGACGTATCCAGTAGATCAAGGATGGCAGGGATCACATTGAAGAGACCGTGGCAGAGAGATGGCAACCTGACGAGAGGAAGAACATCCGAAACTGTAGGTGTTCAATGTTTGAGGCAGCAATAACCTGACGAGACCTGAAGAGTCAAGCATAAGAGTACAAGAAGGAGATAACTGAAGAGGCTGAGTCAAATGGAGGAGTGTTGTCACGGGGTCCAAGAAGCGGTAGAGCACAATCAGGATAAGGAAGTTCCTCAGGAGAAGCTCAACTAAGTGTCCTGGAAAGGGTGAAGCAGCAGTAATTCCATAGGTGGAAGCAGCATGGCAAAGCATCCAAAAATAGATGATGATCGAAGAAACGGCCAGATACAAATTCATAGGAAAGGAGCTCCCGGATGGCTGACACAGCACGTAGGCGTATAGTAGAATGTACGAATCCCAAGGTGCCGAGCTGGGCGAGGCAGAAGTAGAGCAGAAGGAGGAAACCCCCCCAGCCTGATGGGCAAAGGTAGAAGCAGACGATTAGTAGGTAAACCTCCTAGCCCGATGGGCAAAGGCAGGTCATAGAAGCATGTGATTAGTAGGTAATCCTCCCAGCCCGATGGGCAAAGGTAGGTGATAGAAGCATGTGATTAGTATGTAAACCTCCCAGCCTGATGGGATAAAGGCAGGTTGTAGAAGCAGCCAATCGTGGAACATATAGGAACAGAGGACCTCCGGGCCCGTAGGGGTACAAGCCTGATGAAAAGCGATAGCTGAATGTCGAACTACATGCAGTGCAGAGGGTCATGTCCTGGTAGATAGGGATCTCAGCAAATAAGGAAACATAGATTAGATGTATGCCAGCTCAGGCGGAGTGCAGTAGATTATAATGGTAGGTTAGTCATGAGGACCTCCAAGTCCTGGGAGGGCAAAGCAGGTAATATGAGCAAGTAAGGTAAAGAAGGGAACCTGTACATAAGTTATAGTAGTAGTAAGCATGCTGCATGATGCAGATGTAGTAGCAGGGAAGCAGGGCAAAACGTCCAAAGAATAGAAGATTTAGTGCGGTGGTTCGAAGATCCAGGAGTAAGTCCATGGTCATGCTGAACGTTGAAATGAGTAGTGAGTGCTGAGGCCATGCAAGGCCGGTGCAGAACGAGTGCAGCAGAATCCCAGAGGCCGAAGCCATGGGATGGCAGTAGGCATAAACCAATGGTTTGCACAGGCGAGAAGCAATGGTTGCATAACCAAGTGTAGACGTCATGCAGGTCAGCAAGCAGCAGTAAATAGTGGACTTGCACGGAGGTCAGCAGAATGCAGGATGGCGTAGGCATGTGCGGATGAAGGCAGGAACAAGTAATCAGGGACTAATTAATTTACACAGCATGAAAGCAGTTATGGCGCAGTTGATTGCAGGGCGATATTGGAAAGTGCTAACTGCCACCTGGCGGCTGTAAAAGGCAACTCAGAAAACACAGTTCTATCCTAAAGAAAACAGATCCAATACCAAGTGCTAGTAACAGTTGGAAGGATTCCAATGTGGCAGAATGTCAGTAGTGGTACAATAAGTGCCATAACATCCCATAGCTCAAGAAGAGGAGTTGGAAAATGACCCGGTGAGCTGGAAGCTCAGCTGAACTACAGTGTCATCTAGTGAAAAAAAGTAGAATACCCATGCAGCGATGGCCCTCAATAAAATGGAAATAGACAGTAATGCTGCAGTTGGATACACGAATACTGTGCTATGCAGGGAACAGTCTGATTCCTGTGTAAAGGTAGATCTGGAAAGCACCTGAGCCAGGGAGCAAGGTTAGAAATTCCACCATAGAGTGAGTCCATAAGCTAGGAAGCAGAGCAAGCAAATTAGTAGATGGGTCGATTCCGTTCAAGTCGGACATGGCTGACAAGTGAGGAGCCATGAGTACAAAACCAGGAAGTAGTAGTGCAGGAGTCGATCAGTAGTTTGTCAGAGTGAGTAAAACCAGAACCCTGCACTGCACAAATGCACTCAAGCTGTCTCGAGCTATGGGTACGGAAAGGCTTGCAGTTCAATGGAGTCTGGAAGAACAAGCTAGGTAGGACCTAGGAGTACAGAATGAGTTGCAGTAGAGGTCATTTGTGCTAAGCAGAAAGCAGCTTGATGGGGGTAAGCGAGGTCGATCTGGTAGCGGCAGCTGGAGCAGGAGGAGAATCCGATGGACGCGAACTAAGAGGCGGCAAGGGGTGGCGGTTGCAGGACAAAGAAATCAGCTAAGTAAGCAGTAGGAGAAAGAAATAGATGCAGCTAACAAATGGCCGCCTAGGTAGAGGAATGAAGAAAGCTAAAGAGGCAGGGGCAAGGCATAACCCCCCCCCCCAAAGGCAACACAAACAAACAAGCAGGGCAGTGTACTAAACGGAGGGAGGGAAGACAAGACGGAGAGCAAGACAAGAGACTGAGCAGAACGGGGGGGGGATACAAAGCAACCACAGCCCCAAGCACACCAGTGAGCGCAACGAGTGCAACTTGCTCTAAGCAGAGCGGAAGTCTGCTGCTTGACTTAAATAGGATGTGGGGAAGGAGCTCTTCCCCCACATAACTACGGGCTGTGCCCTTCAATTATATAAGCAACAGCACATGATAGAGTTGCTATCATTGTGGAATGTATGCCCAGTAATTGGAGTACCTGAGAACTTCATACATTCAACACATGATGACACTCCCAGAAGTTGGTTATTGCACTTATAAAATTGCTACACGGCAAAAGCAAAATAATAAAAAAGAAACTTCACCTGTAAAAATTAAAGGGGCATTGTCAACTTCCTTGGACCTGTAATTGTCCCTAGATTAAAAAACACATGTTATGAATGCTCACCTTCTGTAGAGACTGCTGATGTAGCTGATTGTTTGATTCTGATTATTTTTTTGTGTGAGCTTTAAAAGTAAAAAACAGAATGCTCACCATACTGGTGTTACCACACAAAAATGTGTTTGTTTACATTCTTTGATCAATTTTCACTGCATTTTTCCTGAACTTGGGAATGCCCCTAACACAGTCTTGCCACTTGTGATGCTATCAGAGGAAAGGTGACTACTGCATCATGGGTGGCTGCACTGCTTCTGGGTGTTCCTAATGTTCAGGATGTATACAGTAAGATCAGATCAAGGATTTGAAGCAAAACAAGGTTCAGTTCTACTAAGAAACAAAACAGATCAAGCATCCAATAGTGCAATGCATTTTAGAGAAGGTAAGCAAACATAAAATGTGGGTTTTCAACAAGAAATAATGTGATGCAAAAAGGGTTGACAATGTCCCTTTAAGAGATGTGTGGTATGTTTTCCAAATGGAAAATTGGTTCAAAATGAGTAGCTTTTAAAAAAGTATTTCTATGTTTCCTTTGTCCTTCTCTTCTTTGAGATTTTTTTTCTGTAGCAGGCCTTCTTTTGAATCTCAGGGGCAGCCTTTTTTTTTACCAGAGGGAAAAAATGGCATGAACTTCAGCTCCACTTGCAGCTGCACTCTCCTCCCTCCCACCCAGCTGCACTCTCTGCCCCATCTACAAATACTAGTGGAGAAGGAACACCCCATTACCTGGAGTGCCAGTTTGAAAGAGCACATAAATATGGCTAGGATGTACATGTCTAAGATAGTGAGTCCTGATTACCAAGCAGCCTCTGGGCGCAGCAAGGAGAAGCATACCTGTGAGTAGTGGCAAGATCGGCTGAATGAAAAAGACACTCTTAAGAGAACTCTGTACATCAGACCCATTAAAACTTTAATTTTGCATTTTAAGGTAACGGTTTTCGGTTCTATGTCATAACAGCAACTGCCAAAAGGTGATCACCATTACGGTTAGAAGTCACAGTGCTGAAAATAATTTAAATCTAGGCCCCCCCCTTCGCATGCAAAACAGTGCCAGGGACCTACATTTTAACATTTTATGTAGGGGGTGCAGGATTCTCAACTCCAGGGGGGTGCATGTTGGGGGGGGTGCAAAATGCTAAAAAAAAAATAAATCCGGGAGCAACAAAAATGTACCTGGGCCTGGACCCAGCACCCTGTCCACCCAAGCCACAAACCCACCCACCACACCATGGGGCCAGCACAGCAGCACACTGCAGCACCACCCTGCAAAACTCCTCCTGCCCTTCAATGAGCATGCTCGCTCCCACCCACCCCCGCACGCACGCGTATGTGTAGCGGCATCCTGTCGCTACATGTGGGAACCCACCCCATCCGGTCACCCTACCTTGTCGGTAGTCCCCATGACATGCACCAAGATTGGGTTGCCATTTTGCAGTTCGTTCAGTCGCTATTGGCCATGTTACAGGCTACCCAGTTTTCAACTTTGATCATTTTATGTGCTTTAGTGAAGTTTGGTGCTCTCACATTGCTAATTTAGACATTGGCACATATAGGAAGACTTAAACACGCAGCTCAGAACAATCTCAGGAAGGGGAAGCCACAGACACCTGGCAGCTCAACAGCATCTGAGAAGCAGAAACAAGATGATGTGGAGAACAGGAGCCCTCTCTAAAGGTTTTATTTCAGTCTATTAAAGACCTAAGCAGCAAAGTAAAGTGGATATGTTTTTTTTTTGTAGTTAATCTTTTTATTGAGAACACACAAATACAGAACATATCCACATAAGTTTGTTCACATACTGTATATGGCCAGCAATGCTAAACATGGTAAGTACATGTAGATATATAGTAGATCCAGCTTATATGTGAAGTCTGACATTTACTTCAAGACTAAGCTACTACTATATCATCATCTGCCATGTAGTAATTCAAGAGGTCCCAAGGAGTTGTTTTTTTTTTTCCCTGCCCTGTGCTTGCTGGTCCCCACTCCTTCAGGCCCCTGCATGTCCCCACCTCGCCCCACTATCCTTACCCAGCACTCCTCTGGACCACATATCACAGCCGATCCTGGGATATCCTGGCGTATCCCTTCACAGAGCGGGTCCCCCTCCTTCGAGGGGGAAGGCACCGGGGAGGGGGATGACCCCAGCACATACTTCTAGGGCCCGGGATGCTGCCGAGGAACAGGAGACCCTGAGAAGGCACTGGAGACACTCAGGGAACAGAGGGCCATCATCCGGCGGCCAGCGAGTAATTTTTCCTGATTTCCTTGCGCTGCATGACGCCCGGACGTCAAGGCAAGAGCTGACATCTGCCATGCACCTCCCAGCAATGACCCCGATGTGTTGCCCTACCCTTGGTCTCCACCTGTGGTCGCCCAACACCGGGTTGCAGTCCTCCCTCCCTCCCTGGAGACAATGAGCAGTCGTGGGACTCTCAAGCTGTCTCCCCCGCCAGCTCTCCAGTGTCCCAAGCTTGTTCCTGAACCCGGGTCACTGGTGTCGCAAGCAGAAATCCAACCGCTGCGCCGACGGGCCGGCCCAAGGAGTTGTTAATAATTACATAGGGTGGTAGTGTCCCCTTTTCTATAACTGCAATGAAAGCTCTAACATCTCACACACTAGAATTAGTCTGCTTTATCTCAGCTTGCATTGTTCTGTTTCAATGGAAAGACATGGCATTCTGTTTGTGTAGAAGTGCCAGGGAGAGTCAGGGACATCTTGCACCTTATCATAACTACGGCAGTACCTGAAGTGTGAAAAGGGGACTGAACAAAGATTATAGTTGTTTATGGTGTTGTTGGCATAACTGGAAAGTTTTTGAAAAGTCACCAGCTGTCTGACTGCCTGGAGCCGTATAACAGTAGTAGGGATCCAGTTTGTTCTCCAGTTGCAGAGCAAGAGCCTTTTTGCTGCTACTGCACTGCTGTGACCCATTGTGTCTTTGCAGAGTTTCTGGAGGTGCCATCAATATAGCATCCCAACAGTAGTAATGGGACTTCCACTTGCAGGTCTGGGCATACTACTTCCTCACAGATTTCTACTATATTCTGCCAAAGCTGATCAACTATTGGGCAGTCCCATAGAATATGAAAGAGGTGGGCCTGTGGTTGTCCACATCTCCAGCAGAGGTCATGACCCAGAGGCCCCACACATTTTTGTACCTGTGGTGTTCTGTACCATATCAGCAGGGTTTTGTTTAGAATCAGCTGGCTTCTGCCATCCATGCATGCTGTATGTAGCCTATCCCAACAGTGAGCCCATTGGGAGTCCATGATGGTAACAACCAGCTCAGGTTGCCATTGGGTTCTAGCCTTAAGCATTTGGTCTGGTTGAGCATCTCTTAAAGTGTAAAAATTTAAAGGGGTTTGAGGAGGCAGTATAGCACAGTGGTTTAAGGCTCTGAGCTGCAAACCTGGAGACCTGGGTTTGAATCCCACAGCCCCCACTTGCATACTGTGTGACTCTGAGCAAGTCATTTAACTTCCTTGTGCTCCCAGGTCATACCTGTAAACAAGTTTCAGCTTAGTGTGTCTCTCCTGGTTAAAAAAATGTGTTAAGTATGATTAGTATGTCCCTCAGAGAGCTTTTCTCAGACCCATATAGTCTGTGAGGTCTGTGTGCCTTGACTGATGGAGCATTCCCTCTGTTAGATGATGGATTGCATCCTGAATCTGTAAGTACCTCTAGAAGTCCATCTTTAGGATTTAGAAGTGAGCCACCATGGAGAAGAAAGAATCCACAGTGGTGGTGCTGGGCATATAGAGGTCCTTGACCAGTCTGATGCCTGTGCCTCCCAAGTTTTCCAGTATATTGCACCCCCCAATCAGTATTGTCAGGTTCCCCAAAAGTAGTGCATAGGGAATTGTGGTCTAATGTACTGAAATTATCTTGTGTAGTTTACCACAGTATCTGGTCAAGATATCTATTTTAGGGGAAGGGAAACTGCCCCTTTGCATCTAGCATACAGGGATATCAGTGGAAATCTGTCCCCCATAAGTGACAATTATACCTTTACCCATAGCTATGTGTGTGGATCTGGTGCTGAAAATCACTTGACTGGACTGATATGAAGGCCATGTGATATCCAATGAACCAGGGAGGCCCCAACCTCCTCTGTTTGGTCCTGCTATACCTCAGGGTTTGCCTTTCCATAAGAATTGGCTTACCGTGGTATCTAGCTTATAGAACCATTAAGGAGTAATCCATACTGGAAGGTGTATCAGCAGGTATAATAATTTTGGGTCCTTAATTAGTTTGATGGCATCTATTGTCCCTGTCAATGAGAGGCGGAGTACTTTCAACCTCTTCAATGTTTTATAGAAATTATTAGCAGGTCTAGATTTAGAGGGAGAATCTTAGGCAGGCTTCAGTGTAATTTAAGACCTAGAAAACTAAAACCCTGTGGAGCCCATTTCAGCCCCAATGCTGTAAATATGGCTGATGAACATTCAGGATTCAGAAGTATGACTTTAGTTTTGGTTTGGTTGACCCTAAGCCCTGAGATGGGGGAAATATGTGTAGTAGAGGAAGTATCTGTCTAAATGAGTGGTCTGCCTCTGAAAGTATGTTGAGCAAGTCATCAACATACAGAGATGTCACATTGTCTTCTCCACCTGTACTCCATGAATGAAGGCCTGTTCTCTTATAGTTATTGCCAGTGGCTCAATAGTCATCAAAAATAACAGGGGAGACAAGGACAGCCTCTTCTAGTTCTTTTTTGTACGGGGAAGAAGGGGTTTCAATCCATTTGTGAGGACAAATACCATGAGAGAGGAATATAGTAGATGACCCACTCTCGGAAGACTGGTCCTATGCCCAGTTTTGTCAATGTCCTCTGCAGATGTCCATTTGATGGAACTGAAGGCCTTTTTGAAATCTACTGCTAGTGCAACTGTGAGGTAGGGTCTGTCTTGTGCCATGTGTATTAGCAATGTAAGAGTTCGAAGATGATCCAAACTGAGATGTCCTTTGATAAATCCTACCTGACAAGGATGAATCAGACCCAGCAGGACATTCTCTAATATGGTCACTAAAACTTTAGCCAGTATTTTGGTGTTGGCATTAATGAGAGAGATTTAGCGGTAGCTGCCTGATAGAATGGGATTCTTGCCCCACTTAGAAAGAACAGTAATCACTGCTTCCCTCATAGATGGAGGCATGATGCATTGTTGCTTGTAGACAAGGAACACTCATTGCAGGTATGGAGCAATGTTTTCTCTAATGGTCTGGTAGAGGTCTATCGGAAATCCATTTGCCCCAGGGGCCCTGTGTGGGTTCATGGATCTAATGGTATTTTGAATTTCTTCCAGTGACACTGGGGCTTCTAGCTCTGCCCCTTGTGTTGAGGGATACCGTAGAGACTGGTAGAGTATCCAGAAAGGTCATCGCAGTCCATATTCCAGGAGCATTGGGAGAGGCATATGAATTTTCATGTAACTGCTTCATAGTTGTATTTATGCCTTCTGGAGTTCTGTGATGGGTACCCAATGTGTTCTATAACTCCCATGGCCTTTGCAACCTGTCTGCATTTCAGCTTGTAGGCCTGAAGTTTCTTGGACTCCTCCCCCACCAAAAAAAAGAGTGGTGCAGCCTTCTGAGGACTAAATCGACCTTCCTGTTTAAAAGCATTTAGCTCAGTGCTGGTACTGTTAAGCTACGCAGTTCATGAGGTGGATGGAGAGGGGGGTAGCCTCTTTATACTGTTTCTCCAGGTCTTTCAGTTCTTCTTCTAAAACAGCCTGCTCAACTTCTCAGGTTCTGCACCTGTGCACAGCAAAAGTCATAATGCTACCCCTTAGGGTTGCCTTAAAGGCCTATTACAAAGTGGGGTCTGAAACCTTCCCCATATCATTTGTCTTCCAGTTCTGGCTAATCTCCTGATTAAGCCAGAGTAGAAACTGAACATCCCCCAGGAATAGGGGCTCTAATCCCCATGATTGTGACTTTTTTGTGGTGGGCCCCATAAGCACCTGACTGCCAGAGGAGCATGGTCTGATATAACAATGGGTGGATTGTGGCCTATGTTATCTGTGGAATAAAAGAAATGGGGAGTAGTCACAGATCAGTCCTCCTGGATGTCATGTGCGGGACTGAGAAGCAGCTATAATCATGCAGTCTAGGATGTTGTGTCCTCTGTATATCTGTCAGGTGGTGCATTGACATCAATTGTTCCACCACTTTGACCACATTGGAGTGAGGTTCGATCTCCCCCCTGCTCCTGTCCACCTCTGAGTTCATAATCAGATTAAAATCCCCCGCCCCCAACTAACATTGGGCATTGAGAATTATTAAAGTGAAACAGCTCTTGACTGATTAAGTAAAAAAGTCTGGATCATCTGAATTAGGGCCATAAACATTAGCCAACAGAATGGGTTTCACTGGATTCTTTATAGTGATAAATGCCCACCTCCTGTCCTTGTCCATCTTGGTTTAGGATATCTTTCACACCAGATCCTTATGTACTAGGATTGACACCCCCTTTTGTTGGTTGGGGTTACACTGTGGGCTTCCTCTCCCTCCAGTCCCTTTTCAGTTTGGAGGCATCCAAGGAGGTCAGTCTGGTTTCTTGCTGAAAGTGAATATGTGGTTTATGTTTTTTCAGATGTGTCCAGGCCTTTTTCCTCTTAACCAGGGACTTTAAACCCCCAGCATTCCACTTGATACAGTTAATCTCCATTTTTGGTTCATTCAACATCCTCCATGGCTGTTAGATGCAGTACCTTCATGTAGCTTCCCTTTCTGCTTTGTTGGCCCTCCCCCATCCCCCCCCCTCCTCCCACCTAATGTGACAGTACAATCAACCATTAGGTGGCACTAACGGTAAAGAAGACAACAAATAACAGAGACATAAAACAGTGACTCCCAAGTAACCCCCAGCAGTTCAACTGCACAATTGTCACTGGTACCAGTTCTACTGTATAATGGCCAAAGTGCCCACAACCTCCACTTGGGGTAGCATTTCAATGTTACTCATTACTGAACTCCCCTATTGGTATAGCCCAGCATCATAGTGGCACTACCAGAAGCACCACCCATATAGAGTTATTTCTGAGCCTGCATCTGTCCTGCCACAAGTGGGCATGAACGATGTGCCCTGGTAATATTTTATTGGTGTCTGCTTCATATGGCATGATGATCCCCATACCCTGTTGTGGCAGGGGGTTAAACACCTATGCCAAAAATCTTTAAGTTGGGCCATGCATAGGTTTCCCCCCTGCCTCCACAACAGCAGAAGGTGTAATGTGCACATGTGGTCCTGAGTTGGGGGCAGTTAGCACTGCAGATGGAGTCATCATCCCTAACATGAGCTTCAAAATTTTACAACAGTTACAGTGCAGTCTGCTACAGGTAATACCACACCCCCAGGCTGCATAAATTTGTGTGTGTTTAGACTGGAATCTGCCCAGATGAATTCAGTATATAGGCACCCTGCAGTAGGTATCAAGATCAGTAAAGGCTGACTAAGTTAAACATTTTGCCTTTGCATCCTTGCAGTATACAGTACATGGGTTAGTATGAGTTGGAGGAGTGGCTGAACCACAGTTCATTTTGTCTGATGGTGTTGGGTCCCTGTGGGCCATGGACCAATTCCCTCTGGTGTGGTAAACATCATGTTCCCAGCCATAACAACAAAGTCTGGGAGATAAGTAATGTCAGACATCACCATGGAGATCCAGTTTGAAAGATAAGGAGATCACAATAAAAGGGCTATGCCCATACAATAGTGCACTGAGGCCAAGCAGTCCCCCCCCTCCCACATATCTGTTGCTCTAAGAGGTCCTTGAGCTTAATTGCTCAAATGTAAGGACTAGGCACAAAGTTTGACCCAGCCAAATAGGTGAAAGTCATCAGAGAGGTAGATGGCAATGACATCTCAGGGTAGATAAGCTACCCTTCAGTTCAAAGTTCATTTGTTTCATTCCGTGTGCAGCAGCAGAGTTTCTGGAGCCAGTATGACCTTGTTGTTTGGGTGAGTGCCTTGGGCCTCTTCAGCATTAGTTGCTCTGCTGGAATAAAGTTTGGTGTGGGCTACTGCTTTAGCCCATGATTTGGGGGTTCCCACCTCAGAAGCACTCTGCTGTGTAGTCGCGGGACATTCCTGGGTTGGGCCTGCAGATCCTCGATCAGTAGGTGTACCAGTGGGACAAAGCAATTGCTCTTCAAGGCCGGCTGAGTCAAACCAGAGGAAGAGTATGAGTCATTGCTATGCTGCTGCTGCAAGATCTCACCTGCAGCAATTGTTCTTGTTTCCTCCCACATCCCGCTTTCTTTTGTTGCTCTGCCATCTTTGTTTTCACAGAGGGAGCCATGGGTCTTCTACTCTGGGGTGTGAAGGTAGAGTAGGGCTATGTTTCCAGCTCAGATTTTTATTAGATCTGGAGCTGGAGTAGTGTCTATGTTCTGCGGCCCATCCCTGTCATCATTCCACCGGCTTGACAGATGGTACTTGCCCCAGTTTAGTTTAGGGCCTGTATCACCAGGAAGCCTTCCATGGTTTCAGGGGTGTCAAAGGAGCAGGAGACACTGTAAGATATGATGTGCAGAGTGGCAGGGTAACAAAGTGAGTAATGGAGGCCCAGATCTGCACAAACCTGTGCTGTGGTGAAGGCTCATTATCATTCTGACAGGGCAGGTGAGACCTCCACAAAGATTTGTATTTTCTAATCTTGCCACATTGAGATTTTCTTTTCTCTGGTTTCTTGCACTATCTCCTCTTTAACTGGGATATGGAGAAATTGAATAAGGATTGGTCTTGGTCATGCTGCAGGGGTAGGTTTAGGAGCCATTGAGCAGTGTGATTGGTCAGTTTCTAGTGCAGCAGGTCACCTGTGGCCTAACAATTCCAGAAGGACCATCTGAAGGAATGTTGTGGTGCTTGGCCCCTCACACCTCTCCAGGAATCCCACAAAGCAAACATTATTTCATCTGATGCAATTTTCCAAGTCCTCCACATGGTCGCATGACAACCGCATTATATGGTCCTGCTCCCTGATATACTGCATGTGGCAATCCATTTTACCTTCTGTGTCCATGATGTGCTGTTCGGTCACGTTCATTCTCTGGGAGAAATTCAGTATTTCAGCAGATATCCTTTGGGTAGCAGCATCTAACTTATCCATTTGGACCATGAGAATCTTGAACATGTTCTTTACTTACTTCAGGTTTGGGTCAGATACTGCCAACTGAGGAGTCACTGTCTTGGAGCGGTTTCCTGTGTAAACAGAGGAGCAACACAGGCTGGATTTTCAGTGGCTAAGAACTGCTTGTATCCAGAGCCAACTGGGCCAGGGTTGAATCTACAGGATCACCAGTTTAGTGGCTGGCAGACTAGGGTGATGTAATGTAGTTTCATGATAGCTGAACAAAGGAGGTTATAGGATAATAGTGAGGGAAGTTCAGAGCTCCAGAACTAGGCTGCCATCTTGCCGGCTGCCAAGCCCCCCAAAGTGAATACCTCAATAACTGAGGTACAGTTCTCAAGAAAATAGATTTTGTTGGAAGCTAAGGTGGCACCAGATATTTCAAATTAATCCTTCATGATGGTTACTGGAGTGGTGAAGGAAAGCAAAATACTTGGGCTCTGACTAGAACATTTAGAGAACTTGCAACGAAATTCCTACGTCCAACTTCTTGGCATACCAGTGGGGACAGAAAGCTTAGGGGTGACTGATTCTGTGAGAAGTATTTAACATATTGCTTGTAAATATGAAGAGTGTTGAGATTCATTGTGTGTCATAAGATTACACCTTGGAAAAGAATCCTATCTGGGGACAAGTCATGGACTTTGCTGGCGGTGACAGGAGGACTGCAAATCAGAGACAAGATCCTGGGGAAGGCAAAGGTGACCGGAGAATTCAATATGAAACATGGAATGAGGATCCATTGTTTACCTGATTTTCAGTTTTTCACCAAGGGAGAGATACCAAGGTATTGATGCTGTCTTAGCAGGACTAAGGGGGTTGGAGATCTCCCCCAATCTTCATCTACCAGACAAGCTGAAACTTACATACTCAGGCAAGCAGTTTTTGTACAATAACCCTTTGGAAGCGGGTAAGAAACTAAGGAAACTTAGAGCAGACTTTTTAGCTAAATAAAAGAAGCAGCCCTGGACTTGAACTCTGTAGGGTGATAGCTGAAACTGAATTACATATTTTATATCAGCTGTTTATACTGGTATAAATGCTGTTGCCTGGTTAAAAGCTGTATATTTGTAAGTTACAGAGGTGTCCACTATTCACATTGGAATTTTGCTGAACTGTTAACATTTGTTGATGGTTGGGGGCACTGTTAGAGGCATAATTACTGGGTGACTACCAAACTGCTCAGCCCCTTACTTTTTGGAAAGATGGCATCTATCTTATCTCTGATTTGGCACCCTTCAGAGTCTGTGAGGAACAGAGCGGCCATTTTTCGAGCAGGCAGAATCGGTTTGGCACACAGCATGAGTTTCTTGACCCAGACCAAAGTCTCATTTCTAAAATACTAGAACATTTTAGTTATTTATATGTCTTATTCCCTCTTAGGTTTTTCCACATAAAGACACAGGACACATATTTTAGGAGCTGGTCTTTTGTTTGTATGGGTTGGCTCATTTATCAGATCCAATTCCAAACCAGAGAAATATCTTGAAATTGAGGCACCTTCAAATGATATGTTGGGATGTCATGATATGTGCAGGGACCTATATGGGGTGTTAATTTTACCATCTTAGTGTTGCAATTTGCATAGTAATTTTCATTGAATATGGTACTGTAGGATTGTTAATGCAGTGTTTTGCTTCTGAAAGTGTCACATACAGTAATAATTAGAGATGGGAGAACTGGTTTTGATAAGTTCAGAATCACCCCAAACCTCTGCCATTTCCTGTTAAAAAACATTATCAACACCTTTTTACAGGTTTTAATAAGATTATGTTAATGTTCAAAACATTGATTTTGGAGCGTAATATAATCCCGTACCAGGTCTTCATCTAGTAATACGGTTGGAGATGGTGGTACAAAGACCCAAAAGGTGGTTGGAGGTAGTGTAGCACCACTCCAAGTAATTTTGAGAGTCGTTTCCCTTCACTCCAGCATCAGGCTGGACAATGTTGGTTAAAACAGGTTTTGTACTTTAAACTAAAAGGTTATTAAAGTTCTGATTAAGTCTGAATAACTATCAGAACCTTTTATGGCTTATCAGAAACTTTGGTATTTCCCCCATCCCTAGTAATAGTTCCTTTTTGAAATGGTATTATGGACTTTTAGGACCCACAGTGGTTCGAAATATTAGGACTTACAGATGAATGGTTTATACAGTATCTCAGAGTCAATGCCTTGCCATGGTGTCTAATTTTGCTATCAATTTTGGAACATGACTATGCTTAACAATGAACCCAGCTCACACACTGATTCTTCCTCTGCTGTGTGTAGAAATAATTCCGTGAACAGTATCCAAATGTAAGATGGAATTGTAATATCCAATGTGTTCCTCAAACATTTGTATTTGTTCAACTGAAACTGAAAAAAAAACAGAGATGCTTAAGTGTAAATGGGAGGCTGATTTTGAAAGTAGCACAAAAGTGTTGAAGAGAGGGTGGTCTGATCTCAAAACAGCTGCCAGGCATGGAGAGATGGGGCACCCATTAAATAGGAAACTCACTTTTAGATGAATGAGTCAGCAAAGCTTGGATGAGCCTCTGTTTGAAAACATGAAGCCCGATTACAAAGTATCCTTGCTGGGTTATGAGGGGCCTTCCTATAAGAAAGAGAGACAGACAGACAGAGAGAGACAGAGACCTGATTTTTAAAGAGTCACTATTCGTCTGGGAGGTCACTTCCGCACCCAGGTCTCCTGCCTGTCCAGATATTGTCTCCTTTTGACTGAACTCAACAGCTTCAAAGCTTAAAAGAAAAAAGAATACCCACATTTGGAGTTAGCAAACCTAGTTGTCCTGAATTTCCCTACCCAGTGATGACAGACAACCATATTCTGTGGTGCTCAGATTGGCAATTAATTTATTTTTTACAGTTCTCATACACCTCTATTTACATTATGACATCACCATTAATACATTGTCTTAATTGTCTTGTAGTCCACTCCATTTCTTTAATAACTGCCATTCAACTTATATCTTTACTTTTCTTTTTCTTTCTTCTTCCTCTCGCCTCCCAGGTAAGAACTTGGGTGACTTCTTCCTGTCTTCTTTTGTGGGTAATGGTGAAAACCGAAACCACTTTCTCTCACTTTCTGTTGTTTCTCCCTATGTACTGTTTATTCCACCCGTTTCCCTCCCCCTTTGGACCCTTCTTATCCCCCCTTTTTCCCATAGCCTGTCTCCAGCTTGTGTTGGATGACTGGCCTTCCCCCTCTCACTTCTGCTTTTGCCTCCTCCATGCTTCTATAAAGCCTATCATTTTTGTATTAAACATGTCTGTTCCCAGGTCCGACAGATGTATCCCATCAGATTGGTAAAAGTCACTCACTTTCTCTTCCACCCCCCTCAGAATGACATGACTGCCCATGCCTCGGAATAGTGTACCCACCCTCCTGTTCATCTTCCATCTTGCTCTCTCCACCACTAAGTGGCTGTGCTCCCTCCTCCATACCCTTCTCGGTATCATGTCTGACCATGCTAGACTAACTCTGGGACACCATTGTTTCACTTTTTCCAGGTCTTGTTTTATCTGTAAATAAGTATCCAACCAAGGCCTGGCTCCAATGTCATTACCGCTCAAGTGGATGATAATCAAACCCGGAGTGGGTCATTTTTCTTTCATCTCATGCTGGGTCAGCAGGAGCTGCACCCACTTCATCCCCCAAATTCCTCTCCATGACAATCTACATTGTTTGACCTCCTGATACAGCTGTTTTCCCCCTACTTTCTTCTCTGCTCTCTTTTTGGCCCAATAAATGTAGGTGTGCCCTCATATCCATACTTCCATACACCATCTGTGACCTATTCATCAAGAGACAAGTTGGTTAAATGTCTGTTGTTGACTGACTCTTTCTACCCTCCCCTACCTCCCTCTCCCTTCCTGCATTGTTAATCCCTCCTCATGCTCTCCCGTCTCCCCTTTTTATTGTTATTATTGTGATTGTTCATGCCTGAAACACAAAAGAAATGGTATCATTGATTCATGGGTCATATGTACCTCTTGTAGCTATCAGACTTCCATCGTCCAATCTCTTGCACCCTCGATATTGATTCTCCGCTTGCGGCCATTTTAGATGCCGCTCCAATTCTGAAGGAATGGGACAAGTACCTAGCAGGGTCTTCTCCTAAAAATTCCATATCTTTTTTAAAATTGCCATGACCTGGTAGCTCGAAACTCTTTTCCCCATCCCCATATACAAATAGTTGCCCTTTCTTAACATGACTTTCTGTGGCGTAGGCCCACAAAGCTTTCACTGGGCACAGTATGGGACTGGCATGTGATTCAATGGACACCACACTCCCCCTCCCTTTTTGATCCATTTTTGACCTCCTGATTGATATGTGTATATGCCCCTTCCCCATATTACATCTTCCCACTCTAACCCACCAGCCTCCTCCCTCTACCCATGTCCCACTGCTTTGCTCACTCTCAAGGCACCCACAAACATAACTAGGTACACCATTTGAAATAAGCTTGCCTCATCCTGAGATTTACATATTGAGGGCAAGACTCTCACCAACCTGTCTGACAGGAGGTCTGCTATTGGGCGCCTCACATCCAATGTCCTTTGTTTTATCCTCCCCCACCATTGTATCATTCGCCTAATGAACATTGTCTTCATAGAGTCCCGTCACCTTTTTAAGCTACAAACTATGCTAATCCCTGCTAAGTGGACCCCCATCGTGTTGTGCACCATCCCTCTATCCCACTGATAAACTATAAATTTAACTATTTGTTCTTCTGTGCCTGGCCCACTTACCTTCATGAGGTGCAACTACCTGATTGCTTGGAATACCCGCCATGACCCTTCGTATGCCCTCAGTGTCCTGAGCATGAAGGAGTTGTGAAACAGCAATTCAGCTCCTTCTTGCCAATGTTCCAGTTGTTCAGTGGGATAGGTGTGCTTTCCCTGCTTTTGGTGCCAATGCTTGGAATCAGTCCCACTGCAGATGGGAAAGGCTGTCAGCCATTATGTTCCATACCCTTTTTATGTGCCTGGCTCTAAATAACATGATCAACGGCAAACTTTTCAAAACTAACTGTCTCAGCAACCTCATGACCATGTCTGATTTTGCTCCTCAATTGTTGAGTACGTCCACCACTGCCCGGTTGTCACACCAGAAAGTCACCTTCTGATTGTGAAGCTCCTCCCCCCTTAATAAGGTACTCACCCAAATTGGCATGCTCTCCAACAAAGTAATATCTCTTATCAACCCCTTTTCCACCCAATACTCTGACCATGGTTGGGAAAACTATTTTCCTTGGAAATACCCCCCCATTCCCAACCACCCTGCCATGCCTGTGTACAACTGAAGATCTGTGTTGTAGACAGAGTCCTCCTGCTAAAAGGATTTTCCATTGTAATCCTGTATAAATGCCTCCCATACCTAGAAAATGTCTTTCAGTCCCCTCATAATATCTACCCAGTGGTGTGGTCTGGTAACCCCTGCTGTTGCCCTAGCCAAGCATTTGGTGAATGTTCTCCTTGGGCCTATGGCCCTGCAAGTGAAGTTGAGATGCCCTAACAGCTGCTGTACCTGTCTGAGTTGCACCCTTCTTCTGCTTGTGTTTACCCCCAATTATCTCCTTTAGTCTCTGTACTTTGTTGTTTAGTAATCGAAACAGTTCTGCTTGGGTGTCCACCTCGATACCTAGAAATTCTTTCACTCTACTAGGTCCCTCTGTTTTGTCCGGTGCTAGTGGAACCCCCTGTTCTCTGCACATCTCCTTAAAACAGGCCAGCATTTGTTCTGCTTCTCGTTTCCCATTTCCTATTAGCAGAAAATCGTCAATATAATGTTTCACCGCCCTGTGCCCCATTTTCTGTTGAAAAATCCATTGAAAGCACGTGCTAAATAACTCAAAAGTAGCACAGGCTATAGAACACCCCATTGGCATGGCCTTGTCAAAATAATACTGTCCATAAGTTTTAAATCCTAGTAAGTCCCAATCTTCTAGGCGTACTGGCAACAATCAAAATGTGGACTTTATGTCCATCTTAGCTAACCAAGCCACCAGGGTGGCCCTAATAATCTGTACTGCTTCCTCCAGTGTGGCATACGATACCTTGCTGTGCTTTTCCCCTATATAGTCATTGACCCACTCCCTTTCTGGGAAGGAAAGGTGGTGAATAACCCAGAACTCTCCTGGCTGCTTCTTTGGCATCAGCCCAAAGGGGGACATTCTCAAGTCTGTGAATGGAGGGGTCTTGAACGGTCACTCTATCCTCCCTGCCTCCTTTTCTTTTCTGATCTTGTTCCTTAATATCTCCTCCTTTCCCTGTACTGACCCCAAGTTCTTAGCTTCTCTTGCCTCTCTGGGACCTCTGAATTGCAGCCTGAAACCACTTCCAAAGCCTTCCATGATTTTTTGGACGCCTCCATGTCTGGGTATCCCCGCAACCAAATCTTGAGAGCCTCAACCTTGATGGGGGTCTTGGCTTTCAAGAATCTGTCCCTGTGGCCTGTACCTTGGTCCCCCCCGTTCCCCCGGCATCCCTCCTTTTTCTTAATAAGCTTGACCCCCCTCCCCATGTACCCTCTTCCCTTGAGGCCTTTGTTCCACGGTTGTCCTCTGTACTCCTGTCTCCAAAAGGCTGGTTGACCAGCCCTTGTGCCCCCCCCTTGCGGGTCTCCTTGGCTCCAAGTTGTCCAACATCTCAAAGCCAGGTGAGATCAACCACAATTGGGACAGGCATGTCAGAATCTACATTGTGGCCATAAACAGAATGCCCTGTTGTAACCCCAACAACATTTTTGCATTAACATCCCTTTCATACCACCTTCTCCTTCCAGTGTGGACTGGTTAGCTACATAGTTCATCCATAAGTCTAATTGCTTTGTGTCCCACGTAACATCCCCATAGGTCACCATCCTTTGCCGGAAGAATTAATCATAATACAGCCACCCCCCCCATTAGCTTTGGCTCTCTGTATGATCAAGGAATACGTGATAAGGGGTATCCCCATTTCAGGCTTCTTCTCCATGACTATCACTGAATAGGCGTCAAAGCCCACAAACCGCCCATCCCAAGTCTTTCCTTTTGTAAACTTGTCTTCCTCCTTTTTTCACAAAAGTACCACCACTGCTGCCATCTTTCTCTTACCTATGTTCTCTGCTTCTTCATATTTTGTGATAGCCTCCCTACTTACCAGAGCAAAAATATCAACATACTCACCTTTCCAAATTTTTTTTTTTTGTGCTCAACAGTACATGCTCTCTTATCCTCATGCCTGGGGCTCTGATCTCTCTAGACCCTTTTCCCACTCCTGACCCTTCCACCACTTTTACCTCTTCCATGTGCTTTTTCTCGCTTTTTTATCTGCCAATGCTTTTTTCTAAATGTCCTATACCCCCTGTCCCTAGGGATGATTTCATCTGTTCTACATACTCTTTATACTATGCCCCACCATTCCTACTCCATTACCTGTGTGTGTGTTTCTGGTCTTGTTGTCATCTCAGGTCCCATCCGAGGGATCTCTCCTGGCCCTGCATTAATGAGGCTCATAGGTGGTTGCCACAGTGACTGCAATGGAGCCTGGGTTGTCGGGGCAGATGGGTTGACTTTGGTGGGGCCACTGGCATGGAATCTGGAGTCAGCACTGGAATGGTCTTGAGCCAAGGAAGAAGCATGCTAGGTGTACTCGGTTGCTGCTGTACCGGGAAAACTGGTTGGGGAGGACCCACTGGTGTTAGCTGTGGCCTGTCAGGGCTGTGTGGACTCACCAGTGGTCACTTGCCCTTACCGCCCCTTCTTCTCTCTGTTTTTCGCTTTCCTCCAGGCCTGCGAGGTTCACTACCCTCCACCAGTTCCCATACCTTGTTGGCCTTTTCCACTAGCTCCAATATCGCATTGTATGTGTCCTATTTCATAGGCTTAGTCTTTCTCAGTGCCATATCTTGCCTTGCCATCCGTAAAAATTTGAAAAGAACTGAAAAAGAGAGTTCATGTTAAACCATGCCTGTTACACTGATGTTCAGTGTTCTTTCCATCCTTGTGTATCTAACTATCCTCTCCCCTCTTGCCCAAGGCTGTAACCAAGCAACACGCATTGCTTCATGCTTCCCTCCCATCTTGCTCCCCTTCCCCCCCAGCTAGGGCTTGGCACCTGCTTGGCCTCTCTCTGTACCTCTGCGACAGTAGCCGCATAACTATTTATTCATTTTTTCTGTATTTCCTTCTTACTTTCATTTCCATGCTCATTGCACCTTTTTCTTGGGCCTGCCCATAAGTCCTCTCACCCTTGATAACATATAAAAATACTTTTTTTTTGTACTCCATGCAGTGATGATGTCAGATGCCAAACCGACCGCATGGCCTGCTCGCCTGACCCTCCACTGCCTAAAGCCTTCTTTACCTTTCTCATGCTCCCCTGATCAACCCTGGCATGCATGCTGCTCCTCCAAACAGGTTTTTCACCCATCGGCTGGTCTCCTCATTTTTTCTTCCACTGGTCACCTGAGCTGTGCACCCTGTGGACCCCTCTCTGGCAGAATCCCCCATGCACCTCACTAACCCTGCCCCCCTCATTGCTACTCACTTCCTTTTTATTCCTGTCCACCTCACTCCCAGGCTGACTTGGTCACCAACCCAGTTCTACTTTTCCACTCGCCTTTGGCTGGCCTGCCTTATAGCTGCTTTCTGCACCCTGATGAACCTCAACCTTCTGATACCCAGCCAGCTTCTCAATGCCTTATACCTCTCAGTCTGCTTTCTTGCCCTCCCTGACTTGACCTGCCTCGTTGCTGCTCTGTGGCCTGACTCACCTCCCTTTCCCCTACACAGCCTCTTAAACACATTCTCCCACATAATATTCTTGTAGCCAGCCCTCCCCAGTGCTCACTTTCTGTCCGCCCTTCAAACAATTGCCAGTTTCTTACCTTTTCAAAACACCGCTGGTTACTTCGTCCCACACCTCTGTGGATCTCCAAAACACCTTCTACCCTTCTGCCTTCCTAATCCCTTTTGGAAGTGAAAAAACTGCTGCTTGTAGTTTCTTGTATGTATTTTATTTTAGTTGCCAATTCTGACGTGCTGCTCCCAATTCAATATAATGAAAAATTGGCAGTAAAAGAGGATGATTCCTTTTGTGCAATCCTTTTTATCCTGTGACTTGGCCCAATCCCTTCCTCCTCTTTACCCTATAGCCTTCTGTCTTTTCCAATCTTGACCCCTTCCACTTTGTGAGGTCATATGACGACTCATGACATCCTGGCCCCTCCCCTTCCTTCCCCCCCTTCCCCCTCCTCTCTAAGCCTTCTATTGGATGGTGTCCACCAGGACAACCTGGTCTTCCCCTTCAGTGGGCAAACTCTATTATTCTTAAGAGGCAAGATTATTTCTTCTAGAAAATAAAAAAAAAATCACACATCATCTTAATAAATAATAAAATTCATATAACTTAAAACTGATACTGTGTCCTACAAGTCCTTTTGTTGTGAATTAAACATACAAATAATAGAATGACTCAATAGTTGTGTTGTGTCTAGGCAGTACTTTCACTTTTGCCAACAGCATTTGTAAAATATGTGGGGTTCATTAATGCCCATAACATACTGGCCTTATTTCTCTGCTACTAGCAAGCTGTGGCTTATTTCTAAGAAACTGTATGAACAACATAGCACACGAAGTATAATTCATCTGCTTCAGAAGTCCTGAAATGCATCAGATACATCTGTTGCCACACTTAAGATTTAATGTTTCTTGGAGAACCTGTTTTGAGTATTACAAACTTAGACCTGTAGTCTTATCCAGTGTTTAAATTTGCCGATGATGCTTGTTTGGCAAAATCATGGCAGGTTGCTTTACATTTTGGATCCTTAAGAGGAACAGAGCATCCCATTTCCTATTTTTTTATCTTTTGTTTTCTCTTATTTCAGACTGCCTTGCTTTTCATCCGTTGGTTCTCCCAATACCCTTGCCTAGGGGATGATGCAAAGTCACCCATGACATCCAAGACCATGTGAGACAATACTGCAACACAGGGGCTCCCCATCCCAAAGAGTCAGCAGGTGCTGTCTCCTCAGTACTCCTCAAACTACAACAGCCCAGAGCAAATCACTCCCCTGGCACCACTAGGCCAATTTCCAGGTTTTTATTTGCTTAAAGGAGAACTGCACTAAATCTGCTAGTCATTTTCCCAAACAGAAGCAGTTTTTAAATACTCGTTCAAAGTATGTTACTGTTCTAGCTAAAGAGTCATTGTATTTATGCCAATGGGTGTGTCTGATTTACGTGCAGCTTGTAACTTCCATTTTAGAACTCTGTGATGTAGTTTATGTCCTTGCTATGTTCTTCGGTTGTTCACATAATGCACTGGTGTCCTATTACAGAACTCTGTGGCTGAGCTAGACATAAACTACATCATACAGTTCTAAAATGGCACTTCCCGCCAGCGTGTAAATCAGAAAGGTTCACTGTGGTTACTAAAAGGCCTGTACAGTGGAACAATATCAGAATTTGAACAAGTGCTTAAAAACAGCTTCTACAGGGAAAAATGACTTACATGTACAGTGTAGTTCTCCTTTAACATCATGTCAGTAAAGCTCATCTGAGTATAAGCAGTGAGACAGTATGTTGAGAGTGACTAGATTCTATTCCCAGTTAGGTCATCTTATTTCTTTATCATTAAGGTTTGGGCTTCAAATGCATCATGCCTAAAACTTCCTCAACAATCCCATAGCATCGTACTTGTTCCTAGTTGAAGGACTTGTAGTTTGAGAAAGTACTGTAAGTGACTTCAAGAATCTCAGATTAGCTGGTTGGCCTGATAGCTTGGCTGGTAAAAAACTGTGACTGCACTCTAGGGGTCAGGGCACAACTCCCAGTTAGGCCACAACATTTTTTCTCTATTCACGGTTTGGGTTTCAGATGCTAACATTAGCAGTGGTCAAAACTGCACCAGTGATCCCTTAACACCTAATGTGTTCCCAACTACAGAATATACAGTTTGTGAAACAAAGTGACAGCAGGAAGCTAAGGCTATCCAGCTGACCTGAGAGCTCTGCTGGTAGAACACCAGTATGGTATTCTGGTGTCTCTGCTTAATTCCCAGTTAGGGCACAGTATTTCTTTCCCAATACAATTTCACATCCTGAATAGAACATTGTATGACTCATAGATGAAACTGCCCAATAGGTGGAAAAGACAGATATCCTGAACAAATACATTTGTTTGGTGTTCACAGAAGAAGAGGAAGGGGAGGGGCCACAAAAAAGTAGCAGAAGCTTTGGAGGAAGGGAGATGTACACTTGTCCTTTATCAGAGGAGAGAGTCCTGAAGGACTCCCTAATTTGAAGGTAGAAAAAGCAATGAGGCCAGATGGGGTGCATCCAAAGGTATTGAGAGATCTCATGGAGGTACTGGTTGCACCTCTGACAGTCCTGTTTAACATCCCACTGGAAACAGAAGTGGTTCCAGAGGACTAGAGGAGGGCAGATATAGTTTCACTACACGAACGTGTTAACAGGGAGGAGGCAGCAATTATAGGCCAATCACCCTGACATCAGTGGTGGGAAAGTTAATGGAATCACTGCTGGAGGAAAAGATTGTGGAACATCTTGAACCCAGTTGGTTGCAAGACCCAAACAGGATGGATTCACAGGGGGGAGGTCATGCCAAATGAATTTGATAGATTTCATTAACTGGGTGAGAAAGAAATTAGATCTAATGTCAGGCAGATCCTCAGCTGATCATCTCCATAAACTTGCTCACATTTTCTCTGCGTGCAGAAATTCCCAAGCTCAGGCAGTTCTGGTCTCCCTGGATGCAGAGAAAGCATTTGATAGTGTAGACTGGTCCTTCATGTTTAGTGTGCTCTGCAGATTTGGTTTCCCAGCTCTGTTCATCCGTTGGATTAGCACTTTGTATAAGGAACCGAGTGCTAGGATTTATTGTAATGGTGTCTTTTTCAACAACTTTCCCTTATTTTCTGGTACACGTCAGGGCTGCCCCTTATTTCCCCTTCTGTTCAACCTATACCTTGAACCCCTTCTCCACAGAATGAGGGCAAATCAGAGCATCAAGGGTAATATGCTGGGGATGAATGAAGTCTAAGTACCTACTTACATGGATGATATTCTGCTTCACCTCACTCATCCTATAAGGTCAATTAAGGCAACCCTTGAGACCATATCAGAGTACAGTAATATGTCCAATTGCAAGATTAATGTGAGTAAAATGCAGGTTTTTCCACTCAATGACAGGACACACAGGAATGTTTTAGGAGACTTAGAGCTGCAATGAGCCCAGCGGACCATTAAGTACTTGGGGATCTTCTTAGCCAGGGAAGGGGAAATTAAGACAACTGAATTTAGATGCACTGCAAAAGGTGATTTATCTCAATGGGGTAGGCTTCCCCTGTCCCTCTGGGAGCATATTAGTCTAATTAAAATAAACATTCTTCCCCTCCTTTTTAACCCCCCCCAACATGCTTAATCTATGGTTGCCTCTTAAATGGTTTAAAAAGATACATAGAATCATCGCTGACTTCATATGGAAAAAAAAGCCCCCAAGGATAGCATACCATACACTTGCAGCTCCTAAACTTAAGAGGGGTTTGAAATTACCCACTTTGGGTTTTACCTATTGAGCCAGTCAGTGGCTAGCAGCCACCTGAGGGGTCCCATGCTTTCCTGTATATTCCTATATGGTTGACAGTTGAAAAGTGCAGCTAGAATAGAAGAACTTTTCTCCGGTGGCAATGATGCATATTAAGACAAAAGACCTTCCCTGAGAATGACTTAGCTCCCTGATAGCCACTTCAGTGAAAGTCCATAACCAACTTTGTTCCTTTATCAAGTATCTGAACTCTGGATTTGGATTAGCCTGTTCTGTCTAATCCAAACCTTAGAATCTGGCATCAAATCCTCAGTCCTGACTGGATTCCACAACTGTGTGGAGTAAATTTAAGTGACCTATGGGAGGGTGAGTCCTGCCTAACACCTCAGGGGATCAGGGTTAAATTTATAATAGAAGCCAAAAATTATTTCAAAACCATTCAGCTCAGGCACTGCATAACATCTAAAAACTGGATCTCATGGTCAGAAGGAATGGAAGGAGGCCAACTCAAATCCCTCGCCACTATGACCACACAACCTCATTCTATCTTGAAAATATATCCCAGTCTTTATTCTTTAGTTTTCCCACTGGTTGAGGGGGCTTCACAATACTGGGAGTTGTGTTTTCCTAATAAAGCTCTAGACTGAAGTCCTGTCACTATTTTGTTAGTCAGAATCGCTTGAGAGTGATGCAATTTGGCATACTGCATAATACATACCTGACTTTGGTCAAACTGCATAAAATGGGCAGACTCCCTAGTTCTATGAGTCTAAGATGCAACCAAGCCGAGGGCAACCTGTATCATGTCTTCTGGGACTGCGCAAGTACTAAGCAGCTATGGAACACTATCAAGCAAAGAGCAGACCCACTACTGGGACTAACCAACCTCTTTACCCCAGAGATATGCTTGATGGGTGATTACTTCGGGGTAGAGGTGTCCCAGCGGAAGTTCCATATGGCAATGATAGCTCTCACACTCAAAACCCTTGTGCTGCGGCACTGGAAAGATGCCACAGATATTTCATACGTGGAGTGGTTGCAGGATCTTCTGGCCAACCTGAGAGTTGAGAGAACTATTGCCAGTATCCACAACAGATTCCCTAAACATAAAAGGATCTGGGGTAACCTTGATGCCCGGTATGACATCTGAACCTTCCCCAGGTGTGTCACTCCATGTAGGATGCCTCATTACAACCTCTGAAATGCTCAAGGTACCACTAGATATTGGATGCCGGAGGGGGGGTGGACTGGGAGGTAGGAGGGGGTGAAGGGTGGGTAGCTTAGGTTGTATGCGAACTGTATCTGTCTGTGTTGTACTGTTTTATACAGCTGTTTGTGACTGTAGTCTTTGTATGTTTTTGGTTTGGAAAAATTCAATAAAGATGATAAATTAAAAAAAAAACACAAAGGACTTTGATCAGTGTGGAGGCGGATGTGCCCTACCTATATTTCGGTAAGGTTTTCAACACCATTCCAGATGGGAGACTTGCAAGCTGGGTAGTTTAGGAGTGGATCAAAGTTGGTAAACTGGATAAAAAATTGATTAGGTGATAGGCGACAGAGGGTGATGGTAAACAGAGTTCACTACGAGGAAGGGAGAGTGACCAGTGGACTGCCTCAGGGGTCAGTGCCGGGACTGGTCCTCTTTGATGTCTTTATAAGTGACACTGCAGCGGAGCTGGAAAGGAAGGTCTGCCTCTTTGTTGATAATGCCATAATCTGAAATAGGGTGGACGCTCCGGGGAGGGTGGAGAGGATGAGCAGCAATCTGAGGAAACTCAAGGAGAAATGGTGAAGTGGTATTACCAAGCAGGAAAGAGACCTGGGGGTACTCATATAATTTGTATTTATTTATTTATTTATTTATTTGTTGAAATTTCAGATAACACCTTTGAGAACAAGCTTATTTCATAGGTTCCATGTCAGATGACAATACATATTGGGAAAGTATGAGATGGAGAACAAACAAAACAAGGAATTATACAAAACATTACAAGAGTACATAACTAGAGAAGTTCCAATACATGTGGCACTGTACAATGCATGCCAAGGTGCATATTTGATTAAAACCTGGAATTCAAAGGGTCATATTAGAGGGGGTGGGGTCTTATGACATGACCTTTTACAGGAAAATGAGAACAGACTCAGCCTATTATCTAATAATCATCAAGGTAAGGGATGGCATCAGCTCAGGGGCCTCGTCAGAGGTGCAAAGGTATGGGACAAAGCATTTTAAAGTGAGCAAGGGAGCTCAGGAGATAAAATGGGGGGAGGAGGAGGGATGGGGAAAGCCATAGAGGGGTGAGGGGAAAGAGTGGAAGGGATCAAGAGGAAATGTGAAAGGAGAATGATTAGCAAATTAGAACAGAATTTACATGCTGAGAACAGTAATGCATAAGGTCAGGATAGCATAAGGTTAGAATAAGTGCTGGTCACAAGAAGAAAGGTTATTAGAAGAAGTCTGATGACTTAAAGGTGGCTAGGCAGTGTGACAAGGCAGTCAGGAGGATTAGTGGGATGCTGCAGTGCCTACGAAGGGGTAGCACAACAAGTAAGAAGGAGGTGGTTTTTGCCTCTGTATAGATTACTGGTAAGACCCCACCAAGATGTGCCCACTTCTGGAGACCACATCTCCCAAAGGACATAGAGTGGATACAGTCCAGAGGAGGGAAACTAAAATGGTGCAGTGGCTACATCAAAAGCCCTATGAGAAGAAACTAAAGGACCTGGAGATGTACACCCTGGAAGAGAGGAGGGAGAAGAAGGATATGACAAAGACTCTTAAATTCCTCGTGGAGGTAAATAAGGTACAGGAGGGAAGTGTTTTTTCAGAAAAGAGGTGCTCAAGAACAAAGGGACATGCTATGAAGCTGGGGGGGGTAAATTCAGGAGAGATGTGAGGAAGCACTTCATCCCGGAAAGAGTGGTGGATTCCTGGAAAAGACTTCCAGCAGAGGTGGTGGGGGTGAAAACTGGTGGGATTCAAGAATGCATGGGATAGGCACAAGGGAAATATAGTGGAAAGGAAGGGGTTAGGGAGATGGCGCTGTAGATCAAGTACGGTCTGCAGTAATAATGTAGATAGGGAAAAATGGGCAGACTGGGTGGGACAAGTTTTCCTTATCTACTGTCAAATTCTATATTTCTATGTTTCTATAACTGCTGTTTAAAAAATTACTTCTTTCTCATAACTTGAAGCAGAAGAGAAGGCCACACCAGGAAATGGGTGATCACCAAGCATAACAGTCAAATGCAAGGAGAGACGAAACTCACAGCAGTCACCATTGCGTAGATGCGTCACTTAAGTGAAGTCTTAGTTCAGTTATGCTGAAGTCTTTGTTTCATGAAAAGATGCAAAGCAAACCAAATGTTAAAGCCAAAGACAAGTGAGCATGATGTGGTTCTCTTGATACCAGGCCTTTGAAAAAACTTGATAGCAAGCAAAATGCATTAAGCATCTTTGTTTATGGTTTTAATATTTAGCTAGGTTTGCATTTTTTATGACATACTGTAAAGACTTCAGCATAATTGAACTGAGATGTCTGTTGAGCGGTGTATCTACATGGTGGTGAGTGTCCCTAATTTCTTCGCTCCTTGAATTTACTATAACTTGCTTAGAGGTTCGCCATAGTTGCAAGCAGTGTGTTTTATAATACATGTTACGGAGTGCTAGTTTATAGAGAATTTTTACAGGTTTCCTTTAAGCATGAAGTTACCTAATGCTCATTTAGTGCCAGCGAGAATATTTGTCTAAGCTAAAAGCAAAATAATTAGAGTGTTAAGCATAACAAGCAACCCTAGGTGACTATCAGGCTACATTTTATTTACTATTGGTGGAGTAACATGAAGACAGATCACAGGGATGTGTTCTGTTCAAACTCTTCTAAATGGTCATTGTATTGCTCATATGTTTCTTGTTTTATGGTATATAAATAAAATTTATACCTCTAGTAATGGGCAGTTTTGTTTTTCTTTAAGTTTCTCTTCGAATGTGCCAACAGATAAAGGCCTTATCGTCTATTTAGTTTGTTCGAGTGTGCAGTTCCCACTGTGTTTACAGCGGGAACTGCCCCCCTCCCCAAATCCCCTTTGACCCCTCTGGAAATACCTCCCCACCCTTCTCTCCCCCTCTGCCTGCAACTTTCCCCCTCACCCTGTCCCAACCTCACTTGATGCTGTCCACCTTTTTTAGGGATACCGCCTCCTCCAGCAGCTCATTCCTGTCAGCTACCGCCCTCTTATTGAAAAAGTGCCTCCTCATTTCTGTACTAAACCTTCCACTCACCAGCTTCAGGCTGTTACCCTTAGTGGTTTTGTTTCCACTAAGGCTGAAGAGGCCCACGGTACTCACCCTGTTCATACCTTTAAGGTACTTGAAGGTCTCAGTCAATGTCCCCTCTCAACCTTCTGTCCTCAAGAGAGCACATGCTGAGCACCTGGATCCTCTTCTTGTATGTGTTGCCTTGCTGGCCCTGGATCATCTTGGCTGCCCTTCTCTGAACTGTTTCCAGCAAGTTGATATCCTTAAGAGCACCAATATTGCACACTGTACTTTAGGTGCAGTCTCACTTGAGACCTGTACAACAGCAAAATGACCTCCGCCTTCCTAATGATAATTCCTCGGCTATGTAGCCCAGCATAGAATTTACTTTAGTGGTAGCTTTCCTGCAGTATGCCGACTGTTTCAGGTCACTTGTTATAATTACAGTACATCCAGGACCTTTTTTTGCTCTGACCTAGTTACCTGCACATCACCTAACCAGTATTTAGCCCTTGGGTTTTTCACCCCCAAGTACATAACTTTTCACTTTTTGCCACTGAACCCTGTTCCTAAGTGTCAGACCACTTCTCTAGCCTAGCCAGGTCTCCCTAAGTTCCTGTCCCCCTCCCCGTGTCCACCATCCAACAGAACTTTGTGTCATCCATGAACAGGCAGATCTTACGCTTGATCCTATCCACAATGTCACTTATAAATATGTTAAACAACACTGAATGAAGCACGGAGCCCTGTGGGATCCTACTGGTCACAGGCCTAGCTTCTGAAAATTCACACTACAACTAACACCTTTTGGTTTCTGTCCTACAGCCAATGTCTGACCCACCCAACAAGTTTAGCCACCACCTCCATGTATTCTAGCTTCCTGACCAGTCTCCTGTGAGGTACAGAATCAAAGGCCTTGCTGAAGTCCAGATAGCGGACTCAACTGCTTGACCCTTGTCCACTGTCCTAGTGACTCAGTTGAAGAAGTCAGGTTAGTCTGGCAGGACCCCCCCCCCCAACAGAAATCCATGCTGCCTCACATCCTGGAACCTGTTATCCTCCCAAAAGCTCACCAGTCTCTCTTATAGGATGGGCTTCATCAGCTTGCCCACTGTTGAGGTCAGGCTGACTGGCCGGTAGTTCTGTGGTTCATCCTTCAGTCCACTTTTATGAAGTTGCAAACTAAGGTTCATACTAAGGTGAGTATGGAGGCCCATGATTGCTCCTATAATTAATAAAATTTAAGTTTATAATCTGATAGAATGAGATTATCAAGACGGCGCTTAAATTCCACTTTATTACTACTAGTGATAACTTTCACAGGGAGACTATTCCATGGGTTTACAGTTCGTAGAGTAAAGAAATATTTTTTTGTATTTAGATTGAATTTCTTATTAAAAAGCTGACAAGGATGTCCTCTAGTATTATAGTAGTTGTTTTTAAATTCCAGACCTAATTCTGTAAACAGAGAAGGGTCGTGTATTACATCGTAAATAAAAAGAAGGTCACCTCTAAGGCATCTAGTAGATAGTGTCATTAGGTTTAAGGTGTTAGTACTTAACTCATATGGGTCATTGAATAGACCTTGAATATGCTTAGTAAATCTCCTCTGAACCCTTTCCACTGAGTTAATTTCATGTTTTTTGTATGGGCACCATAGTTGTGAAGCATACTCTAAATTTATTTAGCTTTCTGGTAACCGGGTAAATACACTAGACAAGTATTATGCCTATTTTCAGGAACGACCCGGGAGAGTACAGACAGTGATACAGAAATAGGGCAGGGAAAAAATGCAAGTATATCACACTGCATTACAAAAAATGCAGAGAACAAATGAAAGTACATCATGGCGGCGTAACAATAGGTAGGAGTAAATGCAAGTACATCACACAGTGTTACAGGGTAGTGCAAAGAACAGTGCTCGTTCAACATGACAGCATAACAACATAAAGGGATGATTTCATTCATTTTTGCAGGGGAGCAGAAGTCAATAAGGCAGCCTATAACATCATAGTAGGACACCACCAGGGAGACGGTAGGTCAGACATACATTTAGAGACATGTAGATAAAGGCAGAAACCAGCAAGTGTAGGTGTTGCCAGTTATGCCCAAATTGAGGAGTACCTTGGATTGAAGATAGAAATAAGGATACAGCAAACAATTTCAGGCAGCCTGTATGAGGCAAGAAAGGGTCACTGCAAGAGCATTAGTCTAGGGAGGTTTTTTGTGGCTGAACATAGGCCCTGTACAGTGGCATCATTGCAGCACTATTTCTGGTTTTGATGTTTCATTTAATAGACCAAATCACTTTGTTTGCCTTGGGTATAGCTTCATTTATCTGATTTGATGGAAGAAAATCATCAGAGATGTTAATACTCAAATCCTTTTCATTAGTAGAAACAATACGGTTGTGATTATTTAAAATATAAGTGGTGCACAAGTTAGAAGATCCCATATGCATGACTTTACACTTTGCATGGTTAAGTATCATACCCCATTGATTAACCCACTGTGTAATTGTATTAAGATCGGTTTGAATTAGATCTGTTTTGTTTAAGGGTGGCACAAGGTCCACCTATTTTGACATCATCTGCATATTTAACTGTAGATGAAAAACAGTTATTAGTCATATCTGTGATAAATGCTTGAAACAAGCAAGGCCCAAGGACTGAACCCTGGGGCACCCCACTTTTAATTTTTCCAATGTTAGATAATTGACCCATTATCAATCACATGTGCAGTTCTCCAATACTGAGACATGATCCCTGACTCTAGAGTGGTGTTGAACAGGTTTACTAGGGAATTCGCCAGTTTCGTTAGGACCCTTGGGTGCATGCCATCTGGCCCTGGGGATTTATCCACCATCAGGGTCTTTAGGACCTTAAGTACCTCATCAGTTTGAATGACAGCATCCATGACTTCCCCTCTCCCAGTTCCTACCCCCCTTTTCGCTTGTGGCACTGGTCCATCCTTCTCTCTAGTGAAGACAGGAAAAAAGTACTTGTTACGTACCTCTGCTTTCTCTTCACTACCATCAACCAAATCACCTTTCTTTTTTAATCTAGCTCATCCTTTATGTTCCTTTCCTCCCTTATATATTGAAAAAAATCCTTCTTCCCTGTTTTAACCCCCAGTACTACTTGTTTGTTTGTTTGTTTATTCGCTTAACGGGTAAGCACACTGGAAACAAGTTCCTTTTAAAGGTGCGACCCACATATATTGCATACAGACAATACATAATCAAACATACATATACAATGCAGCAAATTGCAGACAAAAATGTCTTTGTTACGTATAAAATTCATAAAAAAAATTCATAAAAACAGTTACAATTAAATTGAGATTCAAATACATCCTTAATGCATCGGCAAACTTTTTGACAGAACACAACCACCTAATATCTTGAGGAATTTCATTCCAAATGAATGGAGCAATATAAGCAAAGGATCTTTGTCCACTTTTAGATTTCATAAAAGGAATTCGAGAAACCTACTGTCTGACCTATGTCTAGAATAATGACCATCAATATATGGTCTCAAAACTTTGAAATACTATGTGGAATTCCAGAGTCCATAACTTTATATGAACTTGGCCACACAGTATTGGAAATTTAATGAAACCGTAACCAGCCCATTTCTTTCAAAATCACACAATGATGAGATGACTTAGAACAATTTAAAGCAAACTTAGCTATCAAGTGAAGTAAAAGTGGATTTCTTTGAAATCACTGTCATAGAAGCAGTGTCAGTAATCATAGCTGCATAGTTCACAATAGGAAGTAAGCAGCAATTAGAAATAACCAGCCTAGACTCAGGAATAAGAAATGAACGGATTCTGTACAAGAACCTAATCTACAATGTATTCTTGAGGTAACCTCTCAAAATGAGATTCATAACTTAGATGAGAATCTAGTAATACCCCAAGATATTGAAATGTATCAACATAGTCAAACAGTAATCCATCAAGAGATTTAACTTCCAGTACCAACCTCAGATCTCAGTCTAGGTGGGTGCAAAACCATCACCTTTGTCTTAGATTTGTTTAAGAGTAATTTACAGGCCATAAGTGAAGACTGAAATTGCACATTTCCTGTTAAAGAAACACCTAGATCTCCAAATGACAAACCCTCAGTATAAATTACTGCATCGTCAGCGTAAAGTGTTAGAGAAGCATTATTAATCACACTTACTAGTTGATCAAAAACAAAGAAAACAAAAGTGGCCCAAATAGAACCTTGTGGAACCCCACACTTAACCATTACAGAGTCTGATACAGCACCCTATATTTAACCCTTGAAACCTATTTGTTAAATAATCCTCGTCCAGTCCAAGAAAGACTCACCAACTCCCAATGACCCAAGTCTAGAAATCAACAATTGGTGATCAACTGAGTCGAATGCCTTGGTCAAGTCCACGAACACGGCACTCGCAGACACCCTTTATCCATGCCATTAAGTACCGCGTTGTGAACTCGACCAAGGCAGTCTCAGTACTCCTTCCCTTTCTAAAACCATGTTGGTTCTGGAGACAATAATCCAAAGCGATCCACATACCCAATCAACTGATTGTAAACTATTCTTTCCTGAACTTTAGCTAAAGCAGACAAGATAGAAATAGGTCTGTAGTTACAAAACTCATGTTGTGAACCAGATTTAAATATAGGGTGACCAAAGTATGTTTCCATATATTAGGTATAGTACCTGTAACAAAAGACAAGTTGAAAATAATACTAACTGGAAGTGCTATAACCGAGGCAACATCCGCAATAAACTAGGACATAAGCCATCAGAACCAGCTGAGCTGTCCCTCTTAATACAACATAACAACTTCTCTACCTCCTTCAGGTAGTAGTCCTTAAGTACAGTTTAGGATTAACTGTAAAATCTTCAGTCAATCCCAAGTAGTTCACCTTGGACTGGTCACTAAAGGAATCAGACAATGTAGTAAATTTCAAATTAAACTCGTTAGCTATCTTCAGTGGACAAGACAACAAGTCACCATTCAACCTCATTGAACCTGGTTGACAAACATTAGGCATTATGAAATTATTAATTGTTTTCCAAAAGTAGTAGCGTTAGATAACCCTTCACATTGTTTATGACGAATATAGTCTGTTTTAGCCTTCCTTATCTTAGCCTTACATTGGTTCCTTAAAGTCCTATACGCATGATAACCAGAAGCAGAATGGTTCATTTTATACGTTTTCCAGGCCTTGTCTCGTTGTCTCATAAGTTTAATCAAAGGAGGTGTTAACCACCCATAAGTTTTCCCTCGGACCCTTCTTTTAACAAGGGGAGCTAACTGGTCCAAAACATGTGTAAACTCAGTAATGAAAAAATGCAATGCAGAATCCACATCAGGGATAGAATATAAAAAAGACCAATCTATTTTACCCAACTCTGTACAAAAAGAATGTACATCAAATTTAGAAAAAGATCTCGAAATCCTTATAATTGGCTTAGACTTCTTCAGTCCCCCATGCTTCCAAATACAGAAGACTGGATGATGATCACTTAACGAATCAGAGGTCAAACCACATTTTATCATATTAATAGGTCTATTTGTTAATATCCAGTCCAGCAATGTGTGATTTCCTGATCTATTATTGTGTCAGTGGGCAAAGTAATAATCTGTTGTAAACCAGACTGAGACAAGACCGTATTTAACTTTGTTATGTCTGAACCCATCCAATTTAAATTAAAATCCCCAGTAGTATTAACTCTAGAAACCCAGTATTCAAAGCATTTACAAGTTCTTGTAAGCCTGATTTGCTACCATTAGGTGGAAGATACACACAACAAATAGTTAATTTTTGACAGATCCCAACAATAACTGAATAGTAATATGTTCACAATATTCCAAATTACTGTTAAATATAGTGGTCTCATTTACCATTAAATACTCCTTAACATAAAACAAAACCCACCCTCTACCAGTGACACGATCCTTTCTAAAAGTTTATAAGCAGGTATACAAAGTTCAGTGTCAAGAACAGGTAAGGTTAACCCTGTTTCAGTCAGTGCCAGAACATCCGGATTATATAAACTAATCCATGACTCCACCTCATGAAATTTAGATGTTAAGCTTAATACATTAAAATGCATAATTTTGAGGCCATATGAATGCTGCAAAAAAAAATCACTATCTGCCATATCGTTTGCTAAAGGACCAGGGTTGCTTTCAACATTACCAGATCGAATTAGCAAGAGAAAGCAATGTAACCAGGTTCTTATGCAAATAGGCAGAACACATTTCCGTGTCTATATTTCCTAACACTGTAACCCAAGTTATAACACATGTATTTAACCTTTACACCAAATAAATGACTATAATTAGGAATAAACAGTTGAGTCTGAACTCAGAATCTGATTATTTTCATACGTTCTAAAGTCATTATTAACACACATAGAACAAAATAACCCATCAGTACACAAAACACAAAGTGTATAGGCTACACACAACAATATCCTCTGTTAATCATAACTAATCTATAGGTACAAACCCAAAGAAATGATTAACTCTAAGCAAGATATTACAAACTCTAGTAGCCCAGTCTGTCCCGGTCTGACTCGGTCAGACTCTCTCTTCACTTTGCCGTCTCCACTTAGCTGCTGCCGCTGTGTAGAAGGCAGCCTTATATTGAAATCGCCCCTCCACTTCCCAGAGCTGCCACCATCTGGAAAAATGTGGAGACCAGAACAGAATTCAATGAAAGCAGGTGATGGCAATAATGCTGCAAGCAGGTCACGTGTACTGTGCTATTACCTAGCAACCCAAGTCAGTCACAGCTCCACAGAACTTTAGCATATACAATTCTCAACAACAGATGACTCATGTGCAGACTCAAACAGCAGTCTATGCAGCACACTTCAGGTCCTGTAGCAGCTTCAATGTGATTAAAGTTAAAATCAGTCTACGAGTTAAGGGGAAGGGGGGTAAAACAGGTCAAACACAGCAATTCAGGTTTCACTCACAGGCTTGCAGGCTATGAAATTGTAATTCACAGCAGTCATTGGTAACTCACAGATGGCAACACTGACAGATAGAGTGTTATCAGCAAAAGATAAGAGGAAATAGCCAGTCACAGAACCTGCCACACTCCGGTCAGACTCCTCTCTTCACTTTGCCGTCCCACTTACTACTTGCACTTCCCTTGTAGCCTTTGCTACCCTAGTCACTCTGCTCACCTCCCTTGATTTAGCAGAGTAATCCACCCTATCCTCCTCCTTCTGAGTTTGTTTGTATTTCCAGAAGGCAGCCCTCTTGTCACCTACAGCTTTTGCCACCTCCTTGCTGAACTAGATGGGCTTTTTGGCCTTAGTTTTCTTACTTTGTATTTTGGCACACTAGTGGCCTCCATTAGTCCCACCGTTACTACTGCCCGTTTCTGTTCCATATCCATCTCCCTTTTGATCCCAGGAAGGAGAAATACTAGAATTTCTCCCCTCCTACCAAAGTCAGCCCTCTGAAAGTACAGAATCCTTGTTCTGGCCTTCCTGACCCTGCTCATGTCCAGGTAGAACCACCCTGTGTATGTATATTTATATTGTGTGTGTGTGCGTGTGTGTGTGTCTCTCTCTACAGAATACAGTATATGTGTATGTAATTACTGGTGACCCCCTTTAATACATGGACCAGAGCTGTGTTTCAAACACCATAATAACTGGTAGAACTGGTTATTATGACAGTTTGTGTCACTCATCTGTAGCGTGTCCATTCATTGGCTCTTACTCCATGTGTGGGAGGGCTGAACACGTCAACAAACATGGTGGCGGTTTCTCTGTTATTGAGGAGTTGGACCTGCATTGGTTGTTTGCTTCTGAGTCCTGAAAATGTAATAATTCTTAACAGTATTTATCTGGTTGATCATGCCTTTACATTTTAAAAAATCTATCTGGTTGATCCTGGTGTTGCCACGTTTCAGGTGGGACTTTGGGAGATAGACACTGTGATCAGGAATGGGCAGTGGCTGTTTAAACATGGTTACATTGTGCAATTAAAGAAAAAAAAGAAAGAAAAGAAAACATGAGAGTCAGAAAATGAGTGCTCATGTGTGTGTGTGTGTATGTGTCATTGTAGAATAGGGGTCTGAGCAGCAGTAGCAAGGACCACAGCATAGCTGCTTCAGTAACTTCCTTTAGCATAGACACCCTTGCACCAGTAATTATAAAAAATAATGCCTGTGCGAGGTTTGTGTTATGAGGATTTTTCACACACCCTCAGTGTGTTCTAATCTCATAAACCCCTCAAGCTTCGCTCTCGGGGTTTATTGATTATCACACATCTCGTGTGTGTGAAAAATCCTCATAACACACACCTGCACAGGCATTATTCTGTATGTCTATATCTAGATATAGCTATATATCTCTCTCTATATAATTATGCAATGTATGTGTAATTCAAATTATTCAAATAAATGGGTTATTTCACCCTAAGTGAAAATATATCATGTATTACATGTGAAACATCATTTATTTTAATTTTATGCACACTGCCGCATTCTTTTGATAGGCAACTATAGCCACCAGTCACCTACTTGGCACACCAGTCATCCAAACCAGTTGTAAAAGCAGTTTAAAAATGGCAAAAACAAAATTGCTGCCATCTTGGTCTCCACTAACAATCAAGTCTGCTACTTACACTTCACTACATAGCTTTAAAACTTTTAAATCTAGTGTTTAGTAACACTTTGTCACTTCATTAAATAAAAATCCCCATCACATTTTCTTTCTATTTCTCACTCCAGCAGCTGCACATGCTATGTGTGGTCACCACACTAAATAGTATTCTTACTTGTCCCACCCACTTCTCACCCCCTTGATGCTCACTTCCCTGTACACAAAAAATGTTTACTTTATTTTAAGGCCCCTTTACACGGCGCTTACTTGTGCAGCTTGTTTTTGTTACGCTGGACCCGCTGCACTCCCTGCCTGCTTGTACACATATCTTCAGTTTCGGTTGGTTGTCTCTTCCGGTGCTTTGGTGATGCTTCTTGCCATTCAGGTTCAGGTATGTCACCAGCTAAAACGGAACTTTGGACTGCCATTATTCCTGGATTTCTGGATAAAGTTATAAGTTCAAAGCAGAATTCATTTTGGGAGGATTTTCCCTAACAAATTCTGTTAAAAACATTCTGAAATTTGTCCGAGGTTATGCGCAAAAAGTGAACTGAGACCTCTGAGTTACTGCACAAATTTAATAATGAATACAATCTCACAGGGCTGATTTTTCAAATGTTTTCAACAGACTTTGTTAGGGAAAATCCTACTTAAATGAATTCTGCATTGAACATTATAACTTTATGGTAACATCCAGAAGAATGACCTTCCAAAGTTTACTTTTATCTGTGCAGAAGATGAGTTGTAACTGGGGTCGGGCTACTGGTTCACATAAATGAACAGAAAACACTGATTATATGGTAAGGTAGAATGGAAGAAGATCCACGAACCCAGAAAAAAAGGGAACATGGAATCAGCAAACATTCCTTTCTGTTGCAGAATGGATCTCTTGCACATGCTAAAAACATAACATTACAGTTGCTCTGTATCGCTCGTTGCGGTACATAGCCTATAGTGTAAAGGGCCCTTTAATTTCTGCATAAACAAACTACATTTTGAATCCCAGATCCACTTCCAAACCTAACGCTATGATGCAGTCTCTACTTCTGAAGCTTTTTCTTCCCAACGATTTCCATGCTCTCTGTCTCCTAGTATTTTCTCTCCGGGCACTCAGCCAGTACACCACACTCTCTGTCTCCAAGCGTGATCTGCCACTCCCTGGGCATGCAGCCAGTACACCATGTTCTCTCTTTCCCCATATTTCTCTCACTCTCTCTTTTGCTCTCCCCATCATCATACCACTCTCTGTGCTTCTAGCTCCATGGATCCTATAAAACACAACATTTTATTGTTTGTTTAATGTGTATGTGGGAGGAGAAGCAAATCTAGCCTACATGTGTGTGTGTGTAAATGAGGGGTTGACAGTTGCAAATAGTAAACAAAAATATTAAAGCAGACTCATTATATATTAATTGCATAAAATGAACCTGCAATGGGTAAGGTGACAATAACCCATTTATTTCCATTTGTGAGGGGGCTGGGAGCTTCCTAACTTACTCACAGGTTCGCCACTCATGGGCTGAGGTTCTCTTCCCATCCCACCCATTCCATATGTAAGCTACCCTCTGGCCTGTGTCTAGGGGCCTGATGGAAAATGCGACCAGAGAGAGGCACAAGCAGAAAAAGAGTAAATTCATAACATGCCTGAATGATGACACAGTTCAGGGTTCTACACAGCTTACCAGCAGTCAATGACACCAGGCAGCAGGAACTGCAGGCAGGTACTGGTCTGGAGCTTATTGGAGTGGGCGGGGGTTGTTAGTAGCAACAGCAGCACAGACTACAGACCACTAATGGATAAAAGAACAAAACAATGATTGATTTATTTAAAAGAACAAACAGCTTCATGTGGTTGGGGGCACAACTGGAGGCAGGCACTACAAAACTGGTCTTCAGGTTTCCCTCTACAGCACAAGGCCATGGCACAAACACTTAGGGCTGAACTGACCCTGTGGATGGGCTCCACATCTACTGAGCCAGGGGCTCAGACTGCTTAAGCAGCATAACCAGGCCTCAAAACTCCAGGGCCCTCAACTCGACTTTCCTCCCTGGCTCTATCCCTTGCCACACTCCTGCTGCTGTTTGCCCACACCACACAGGAGTTACTCCTTCCCAGGGGCTCATAAAAATGTGAATGGCTGCCCTTTTTTTTTCCCCACCAAAATCTGCTGCAATATGGGCCTGCAATCAGCCCCACCCACCATCCTGGAGCAGGCTCAACATGGGCCATGGGGGGCTATGACTATTACTCGCTCCTGGCAGGCCACCCATACCTGACGATGTGCCACACTGGTAAGACCCGAAGGTGTTGCCACCACCTCCAGGGCCATGCCAGGGTGCTGCCACTGTGAAGCACCCCCACCACCTCCAGCAATCACAAATCCGATCAGGCCCCATACCTGCCCTGGTGCCATGGAGCACAAGGCGGGCTCCAAACGTACACTCCTCAGGGCCGTGGATCCCAATCTCTACAGGGGGTGCCAATCCCACTGGCCGCACTCCTTGGCACCTCCCACTCCAATCCTTAGTGGACTTTCACACCGCTAACGCCTGAGCTTGATCCCCCAGAAAACAGAAATTTATACCCTACAGGGCTAGGCCCAAACTCCGCCCAGGGGCAGACACCTACCCACCTAGCCCTTACAAGGACAAAAGGGAGAGGATTGCTTATGCTAGTAAGTCCTCCTTAAAGGGGGGCTTATGTATATATATATCTGTGTGTGTGTGTGTGTGTGTATGTATATATTTTATATATATATGTATTTATGAATGGCTCACTTTTAGGTATCCAGTTGTGCTAAATATAGACACCTCTAATGGTCGGCACTCTACTGTGCCTTGTGTTTCATGACTTACTAGACATACCCATATATTTTAGCACAGTTGAAATGCTAGGGAAGTGATGTATACAAGCAAATAATGTTTTTGAGTGTGGGGGAGGCTAGTGAGCAACAGTAGTAAACCCCATGGGAGTGGACTTATGAGCTCTTCAACACCCAGAGATAGTGTGATTTCAGAAGTACACAGCACATTCCCAGAGTTTGTTTCATAGAATTTATTTAGTTAGTCAAATAAGTGGCTATAATAACTGGTGACCACTGATATCAACTCATTTTTGAAACTTGTAAAAAGTCATATCAACCTGCGAATTGATATGGCAAGTCATATCAACCCACGCAAAGCCACGCAAAATTGTGCAAAGCTGCGCAAACAATGCAAAACACCAGTAATTATAAAAAGTAAAAGACAGGCAAGTGTGTGTTATGGATTTTTTTTTACACACCCTTGGTGTGTGACGACTGTGTAAACCTCTCGAGCTTTACTCTTGAGGTTTATAGGTCATCACACACCTTGGGTGTGTAACAAAATCCATAACATGCACTTGCCTATCCATTATTCTCTATTTATTTAATGATTTTTCAGGGTTTTTAAAAGTTTCTAATGGTTAAGGAGTTAATATTCATCATGTGTTAATGACTTGTTGATTGTTTCCATGGTTGCTTATTGAGAAGAGCTGGAGGTAGAGTTTCTGCTACTCACCTGTTGTCATGGTTATATCTTCATGAAGAAGGTGGTGGAAAAGTTGATCCATTTGTCAGTGGAGCTGGTCAATGTTAACATGGTGGCAAGCTTTAAAGAACTAGTGTACTACCTAAAACTAATAGTAGTTTTTAAAAACAGTCGGCCATTACCTTTTATATCTGAGGTACGTTTTCTTTTTCCTCTGGTTAATTAGAAGATTGCTTACCTGATGTTAGTAGGTGTGATGTGTGGGACAGTACTCTGCCTGGCAGCTGACATAGCTGTCTCTGGTCCCCACCTCTGCATCATCAGCACTGTGATCTAACTGAATGTGATAGCCCTGCTGCGTAGAAACAGGCACTCAGTTACTGCCAGGTCAGTCACTTGAGTCTTTCTCTGTCTATAAATGTCTGAATATCTATATATGTATTTATTGTTGCTGATTGTAAAGCTGTTTGAATTAGGCTTGTGGTATGAAGTGATGATGTCACTGGAAGAAAGATGGAATCAATGGGTTCTGTTCGCAAAGGGTGATACAGGGCTTTCACAAGCCCTGTGTCAAACCTTGGGCTGCCCGGAACACAGTGTTGCACCCTGCACCCAATTCTTGAGGGTTGTGCGCATTTTGCATTTTTCAGAGTTTCTTGTTCCTAAAGATTAGCTGCTTCTTCCCGTGAAATTGTGTTTCATAGGAAAGTACATTACATCTACTAAGTCTGAATGTTTTAAAAATCTGTTTTATACTGCTTTTGAACATTTGTACGAAGCTGGAGCAAAATCCACGCAGTGTAATGGGAGAATGCAATCTTTCTGCTAATGTGGGTTTTTTTGTTTGTTATTTTATCTTTCTGGAGTGGTTTATAAGTGGAGGAAACAATTTAAAGCCATAAAAGCTCTCTCCACAGTTTATGTAAGTTGATTTTTTTTTGTTTTGTTTTCTGTAGTGAAATAACCTGTTTGAATTAAAACTACATTGAAATAAACAAACTGTCATTAAAAGTGTATTGGTTCTAACCAATGCATGGGGTTTTGGACCTCTAGAGTATTGGTGAATCAGTGGTTGGGTCTTCCTTGGATTTGTCAGCCATAATCCCTCCCCTGAACAAAGAAGGCCAGATATGATCTCTTTTCTTCAGGCCCTGCATGAAGAAAGCTATGACAGATTCTGTTGGCACTGGCAACATGTGGCGGGCTATACTCCTCATAACTTTAAAGAGTATATCACTATGAGGCACTGGCTTACAGCTGTACCTTGCACTTCAGACAGGGGGCTATGGGCTAGAGGGAAGGGGTGGACATTAGGGTTGACAACTCCATGGAAAACCACACCACTGATTCACCAGTATTCCAGAGACCCAAAACCCTAATGTTTTTTCATTTCCCTGCTTTGTGCGCTTTGTATTCTTCAACTCTAATGTCTGCATTAATGCAGTTTTCTGCAACTAATGCAGTATAGAAACACGGTAGCACCCTTATAGTTAGGGTTGGGTCTGCAGTTCAATTTCAAATCCAATTCTGTGCACCTTAATAACTTTGCCTTTGTTTGACAAAATAGCACAAAATTTGGCATGCACAATCAGCCTGTCAGAGTCTCAAAAGGTGAACAGTTTTGAGATGGCATCTTGTATAGTTTTTGAGATACGGAGGGTCAAAAAGGTGAAAATGCCTACTTCCCCCCTATATGCAACATTGAGTATTTTTGCTCTCACCTACAGCCTAGACTGTATGGAATTTCTTCATGAAGTATTCAGGGATGATAGGACCTGTGCCAACGGTGTCTGGTTAATATAGTGCTGTTGGAACAGCCCAGTGAAAAAGAGTGAGGTCATAACAGTGCAAGTGATAACAGCTACAGGGTTAAGGTAGTGCAGGTATGTTACTACTAACCCTGTAGCTAATGTCACATATGAGGAGAGGAGAAAGGAGTGAAGTGGATGGTGTCTCACCAAGCTGCTCCTGTGGTGTAGGGGGCTGAGAACAGGAGAAGCTACAGCAGTGGAGTGTCTGGGAAACCAGGGTTCTGTTCCTGGTCTCCTGATTAGCACTGTATTGTTCTGTTCACCCCTTCCCACCGGTGCTGCTTTTTTTTTTGTTATTGTTCTTCCACCAACTTTTTCTCTTTCCCTGAGTTTCACCCCCATGGAGTTGGTTATATTAGGTTATGGGGTATGGGGAACAAAGCCCCCCAACATTCATTTTATGCTGTTTGTGGATTTCAGGAAGGTAGTACTGTCTGTTATTTTTGAGTGCTAGTGTTACTTTCGGTGTTTTGCTCTGCGTGGTTTTGGACCGCGCTATATTTGTTTCACTCTTATGACAAGGAAGCATGCAAAGGGTGTGCCTTTGGATTGTTTGGTGAAAAAAATATGATGCCATTTTTGTATTATAACAATTTTTTGAGATAATGTTCAAACTCAACCAGTTAAAAAAAAGCTATTGTGACTGCTCATTTGCATGATTTACTTGAAAATAAAATGAGAGTGTCAGCCCCCACTTTTTTCTTTCAACATACAAACATTGAAAATGCAAAAAAAACACTATTTAAAAAAAAAAACACCTGAACCTAGCTAAATAGGACCCATTCAGCTAGACTTTGCTGTTTGTTTTTTAAAATCTTGGCAGAAATACATTATCTGGGCACTCCAAATCCAAGGTACCCAGCTTAGTGAGAAGAGCCGTTGACCCACATTCTCTATATGAGAACAGCGGGACTTTCTTGACTTCTGCAACCCCGGCTGGAACTGGTGCTGCAGGCTGCGGTGAGAGCAGTGAGCCACCATTTCCCTGGTGTCTAGTGGTGCTGCCCCCCCCCCATTGTTAGACTAGTGACTAAGCCAAGGATTGAGGACTGGGGCTGTGAAAGGAGGGGAGTGTGGTGATAATTCAAAAGTAGTGTATATGCATAAGGAAAGTAACAGCAGCAGGACTGTCTGCAAGAGAGATCTTGAGGTTCTTGCCAGTCTTGAGTTTAGCAGGAGCCATGCAAGTTATTCTCGGGAGTTGGCAGCATGTGGAATGGCTTCAAGTAAGTAGTGGATCATGCAGTTCCTGTGTGTGGGTGTGTGCGGGTGTGTGTGTGTATTTTGGTGAGGGGGGTAGGATATTATTAAATCCTGATCTGTTCGAGAAACTGTAATGATGGCCACTTAAGAGGCTGGCTCATTTGGTTTTGTGTTCCTTGAGAAGCCTGTGCCCGCAGTTTGCACAGACTACTCTGCTATGTATGAGGGACCCGCACACTTGAACTACTGTAGCAAGAGTGGATGCAGGATGCAGCAGGGTGAGATTTGCTACCAATACCAAGTGAACCATCATCCTTGTCTGCAGGAGTTATGGAGTTACTAATTACTACAGCATCAGCATTGCAGCATATTAGCTTTAGGAGCAACTGGGCTGTCATTCATTCATTCACCTGCCCCTCATGTAAACAATTAATGTTCCAAGTGCTACAAGGGCTTGCTTTGCAGCTTTAGAACATCCCCCAACCCCCCCACACACACACACACATACACACACACCTCCTCCAGTTTCAGACAGATAAGTCTAGAGCAACTTGATGCACATTTAGGGCACCTTTTATCTATAAATAGAATATGAAAGATGTCGGTATATCTTTTTTATATTTAAAGTAAGGGAATGCCATGATGGTTACTTGGTCAAAGTTTCTTCCTCTGATTATTCCCAGCTTCAGGCGTTATTCACCCAAATGCATAATACATGCTTCTGAGAAGTAAAAATAAGTGACGTCACCCAGAACTCATGTGACAGTTGAGCAGTATGTCCCTGACTCCTAGAGAAACTACTGATTAAAACAATAAATCACAGCACACTGTAATAAATGCTGGCATGTGGATTGAGATTTGAGACAGGCACTTGCTGTACCGTTCAGCACTCACAAGCAGGAGCCCCGTTGTAAACACCCATGCAACACTGTTTTTACACTGATACATGGTGGGAAGGGGGGCACTGGAGTATTTCTTTGTCTGCCACTCTGTTAAGAAGTACCATTTTGGTGACCACATAGAGCACCTCTCAACCTTTTGTTACATAAGTGAGATCCACTGGCACTCATATTGGGACAGAATATGTGCTAAGACTGATTTTTATACACACACATGGGCAGTCAGCCAGAGTACAGACATGTCAGTGACTCAGCACTGGCACTGCGGCTGGGCAATACAGTTTTGTTTGAACGAGGTATTCACCACAACTTAAAAATAGGATCAAACTGGGAATTTGGTTTTCATTCCTTGAAATCTGCAACCAAACTCCCATCCTAGTTTGATCCTATTTTTAATTTGTGCTGAAGTTGGTGAACAATATCTGTGTGTGTGTGTGTTTTAAATAGTTAAGGAAAAATCAGATTTATTAATGGTCAGGAAAGTGTTACTATTTTGAAATACAGGATTACTTTGCCTTTATTTCACATTTGCTTCATTCAAAACCCATCAATAAAGTCATAACAAAAATTGACTAAATGTTGCAGTCATGAGGAATTTGTGCTAAAAACAAAACTGAAGCAAAACCTACTAGCCTGTATGGACATCAAGTGATTTGTCTGGCAATGGCAGTATTTTCACCAGCCACCAACCGAAACATGCAGAATCCACAGATACCAGTATGCTCAGGGAACACACCACAGAAAACTAGAAGATAAATTTATTTTTTTCCTTCACCGGTATCCGGTAGCATCCCCCCACCCTCTGATCGCTGTGCCTACCTAAAATAAAGAAAATGGTCCCTCAATGTTTTTTTTTTTGTAAACCTGCAAAAAAGAAAATGGTCCCTCACAAATCTGTCCCCCACCCCCACCTCCCACTCAGCACACACCACCCTACACTCCCCAACACACCCTCATCTGAACATACCAAAAGGTAACAATCCATTCTCCAACTGAAGAAACATTTTGTTGCTGGAACCAACGACAGCAATATGAGAAATTATAATAATAATAATAAAACTTTATTTATATTGTGCCTTTCTAAAAACAAGGCAGTTACAATATCTAACAACATAATAAATAAAAACCAATACATAATGATCTGAGTTCCTAAAGTCACAATATTAATTAAAATAAATCTTTGACCATAAATAGGTCTTCAGGACCTTTTTAAATTCCTCCACGGATGCACACTGACGAAGCAGATGAAGTAGAGAATTCCAGAGGGTCAGAGCAGTGTACATAAAGGCTCGAGCACCTGATAATTTCAAAGAAACCCTCGGAATCTCTAGCAACCCCCTCATCCTCTGAGCTGAGAGATCGCTTAGGGCAGTAATGAACTAAAAGCTCTTTCAAGTAGTCCAGACCCAGTCCGCGTAGGGCTTTATAGGTCAAAAGACCTACTTTAAAGGTGATCTGCCACTGAATTGGCAGCCAGTGCAGCTCACGCAGCACCAGCGAAATATGACAGGCACAAGACGTACCTGTCAATAACTGGGCCGCAGCTTTCTGCACCAGCTGCAAGTGGCGGATATCGACCCCAGTAAGCCCTAGATACAGGGGGTTGCAATAATCAAGGTGTGAGGACACAAAGGCATGGACCAATGTTGGCAAATCCGCGGGTGGAACAAGGTGCTTAATCCTGGCGATGTTCCTAAGATGATAAAAGGAAAGTTTGACAACTGCCGACACTTGCAAATGAAGTGTCAGCTCACTGTCAAAAATCACCCCCAGGTTCTGCACCCGTTCAGAGGAGGGAAGCTGGACACCTCCCAGAAATATACCTGAGGGAAGACCAACTCCCGCCCTCTCTACCCTGTGACCCGAGTCCACCACCATTACCTCTGTCTTTTTTGAGTTCAACTTCAACCAGCTTGAATTCATCCAGCACTGGATTTCAGTGAGGCAGCTATTAAAGATCGAAAGAGCTCTATCCTGGTCGGGTGCAAAAGATAGGTAGAGCTGGATATCATCTGCATAGCAATGAAACCTCAGCCCATACCTTCTTACAATGTCTCCAAGGGGCAGCATATACACTACAAACAACATAGGGGACAACACCAAGCCCTGGAGAACCCCACATGACAGAGAGACTGGGTGGGAAGAATTTATCCCCGACACCACTCTCAGAGGTCTGTCAGTGAAGAAAGATCTAAACCATCTGACGACTGCACCTGACAGGCCACAGATGAACTCCAGGTGTCCGAGAAGTACCCCATGGTCCACAGTGTCAAAGGCTGATGAGAGATCAAGAAGAACGGGAATGGAATGATTCTTCTGATCTCTAGCCATCAGGAGATCATTGAGCACCCAAACCAGCGCTGTCTCGGTACTATGCCTCTTACAAAAACCAGACTGGAGAGGTTCATAGATGTCATGGATGGTTAAATGGTTTTCCAATTGTGCAGCCACTACCTTCTCAATAATCTTTCCAGCAAAGCGAAGATTAGAGATCAGCCTGTAGTTAGCAAAGCAGCCTGGGTCCAAGGAAGCTTTCTTCAGGAGGGATGTTACCACCACCTCCTTCAGGGAGCTAGGAAACTCACCCATACCCAAGGAGCAGCAAACTATCTGTGCTAGGACAAGGCCAATGATATCAAGACAACCCTTTAGCAGGGAAGTCAGGCCTGGATCCAAACTACAGCAAGTAGGGCACATACTATGGACAATCATCATAACATCATTGAACTCAGGCCGGTCAAGGGAACTCCAGGAATGACCGGAGGATGCGACCAAATGCCGATCAATAGCTTCTCCCATAGAGGAAGCTGGCTGGAGCTCTGCCCTGATGTCAGCCACCTTATCTGCAAAGAAGCAAGCAAGCTCATCACACTCTATTTGTGAAAAAGCTTTCTGAACCTGAGGACAGGCTGGGATGCACAGTCCGTCCACAGTTTGAAAAAGTTGAGCTGGTCGGTTCTGAGCAGCTGCAATCTCCCCAGACAGGAACTCTGCCTTCTTATGAGAGATTACAGAATGATAGAATTGATAATGTTCCATCCATCTAAGATGGTCGGCATCAAGGGCAGTTCTCCGTCAACGACGCTCTAACCTTTGTCCTTGTCGCCACATCTCCTTCAATGTCCCATCAAACCATGGACACCGAGGTCGAAGGGGGAGAGGACAAACATGGACAGGAGCAATTTGATCAAGATGGCCCTATTATAAGCCACCACCAAGGCATCAGGATCATTGCTCACTCCAGAAAACTCTGATAGGTCAAGTACCGCTACGAGGCCCATAGAGCTAACATCTCGCAAAGAGCGGTACCTAACCATCTCCAAAGGTGTAGGCCTACAAGGGGGGGGGTGCAAAAACTGAACCCCACAGTGTAGTGATCAGACCAACTGATGGGTTCCACCTCCACATCAGAGGCCTCAATCCCCAGGAGAAAAACCAAGTCCAAGGAGTGACCACTCTTAAGAGTGGCATAAGTAACCACTTGTGTGAGGCCCAAAGATGTCATTAATTGGAGGAAGTGTTGTCCAAACTGTGAGAGTTCATCATTGACCCAGGCATTGAAGTCACCCAGGACCATCAGCCTAGGTGACTCAAATGCCATGGCAATGATGAAATCAGCTAATTCCTGCAGAAAATGTTTCTCATCACCTGGTGGATGGTAAATGAGAATAATTCTACAACCCACACCTGCCATTACAGTGCACTCAAAGGAATCAGCCCCCTCAACTGGTACACTTGTGAGGCCCAGTTCAGTCTTGAAACAGATCGCAATCCCCCCCCCCCATGGTCCAACCTTGCGCGGTATAACACCGAGTGCCCAGCTGGAACTGCTGCCTCCAAAACTGGACCAGCATTTTTGTCCACCAGGTCTCGGTAATGCAAGCCAGATCCGCACACTCCACAAGATCTGCAATAATTGCAGTCTTATTCCTTATGGATCTGGCATTGCACAACACCACCCAGGTTGGATGGGTCTCAGGAGTGGTACAGACCACTTGCCCAGTACCATCAATAGCAGTGGTGCCCTTGGGTATGGAAACCAGGCAAGAATGACCTCGCTCTGGAATCCATTTCACCCCAGGGCGTCTTCTAGTCCCTACTACCCTAATACGATGTACCTGCTCATTCATCCTCCACTGTTCGCCACCCCCAAACCCCTCCTCCCCCTTGCACAATCCCCAGCACTCTACAGCACTGGTAAGTTGACAACTGTAATGGCAAGGGGGAGAAAGGGCAGAGGGCACGAAGAGTGGAGGACGAATAGCATACGACGATGGTGGCAGGCCCTCTACACATATTAAAACCCCACACCCACACAACTAATCCAACAAAACAACAATATAAACAACCCAAATTAATCCAAAATAAAATATAAAACAAATTAAATCACACGAACAAAATAAAATATCCAAATAAATAATATCAAAATAAACAAATGTCCAAAAAAGTCCTGAAAAATACAACAGCCTGCTCCAGGAGGGGAATCTGTAATCCCAGCCACCCACCAGCCGCTGAGGTCCCCCACCAACAACCACAGGGACAAGAACCCTCTGCCTTGAATCCCTGCAGCTCCTCCCAAAACAGCCAAAAACCCTGAAAATCGTCCACACCAAGAGAAGAGGATCATCTACCTAAATGTTCAGGAGGAGAAGATGCTTCTTTCCATCCTCAGTATGCCAAGCAGATAGTCTCAACACATCCAGATAGAAATCAGAGAAAAATTAATTTACTGCCCCTGGACTCTAGGCACTCTCACTGCCCCAAAATAATTCCAGTCATGCAGCAAAACCCACTTCAGATGTTAATATTTCATGCGCTGCCACCACAATGAAAAGCAGGCAAGGAAGATTTCACTCACGGACTCGGAGACCACAGTCCCCAGGATATGTTGCTGAAAATCATAAGGCTCCAAAGTCGCCAAACTCCCCTCTGAGTTCACAGTACTCCACGGCATCCACATGTTCTTTAAGGAGTGCATAAAGCTCCAAAACCAAAATAACAGGGCCCCGAGGCACAACTCCTCTCGACATCCACCAGGTTCAGGGCTGCCCCACAAAATCCATGATTTCCATGGTTTCCAGAGGAAGTATCCCAGATCACAAATTCCCCTTAATGTCCACAGAGAATCCTGGAGCTGCCCCCTCAATACCCACGGTTTTCCAGAAAAACTTTTAACCGTGCCGAAAAGCTGTCTATCGGGACCACAGTGTCATAATGCTCGACTTGCTCGACTCACTCCAACACAAAATGCAGACAAGAAATGGGCAAAGTGGACAAAATAAAACAAATCAAAAAAACAATCTAAAACATCTTTAAAGCGACTTCAGAGCTCAGAAAGCTCAGTTAAGGTAAGTGTGGTTCAATGTATTTCAATAGGGTTTTCAAATTTGATGCATAACTTAGCCATTTTACATATTTTGTCACTGAATTTTCAACATGGCCTTTTGGAGAACCCACCTCATGAACAATGATTGTAGAATTCCACAAATGTGACCCAAAAGGTGATTTCACGGTTGCTTGATGAAATCACCTTTCGGGTGGGATTTAAAAAATTTCATCACCCTTGTTCATGAAGTGGAGTCGTAAGAAGACTATGTTGAAAAGTTGGGGTTAAAATATGTAAAAATGGCAAAGTTATGTGCATACATTGAAATTTTACTACACTCGCTCATAACATTGTTAATTTTAAATCTTTTGACCACAAATTTTCAACAGGACTGTTTTTTATATCACCTCATGAATATGACAGTTGTCATTTTTCAAACCTGGGCCAAAATGTGTTTTCGCACCTATGGCATGGAATGATGTTGCGGTGGTGCAGAATGATGTTTTGGTGGGGATTTGAACATTCTCAGCACAGCGTTCATGAGGTGGGGTAATAACAAAGCTATGCTGACAATTTGGTTGCTGTTTTGGCTGAAATGGAAGTGCAGGGCCCAGAGGGTACTGCTTTTCCTTGGCAACACACACGTACGCATCTATGGAAGGATGGCAGTTCAGGGCACAGTAGACCTTGTGCTCCCACAGGCAGATGAGGATTTGATTATACTATCTAAAAAGTAAGGACATTCTTTGCAAAAAAACTCAGTTAATGCACCAGTTAGGGTAATGTAACACCCCAAATGTAGGGAAATGTGGCATTAGGATTTCCCACCCTAATGCCCCCCACCAAGCAAGCAAAAGGAAAAACATTAGGGTTTTGGTTCTCCAGAGTATTGGCAAATCAATGGTGGGTCTTCCTTGGGGGTTGTCAGCCCTAATGCCCATCCCCCCCATGGGCCCTACGTGAAGAAAGGAGATCACATGTGACATTGTTTGCTCATGTAATGGCATGGGCATTAGGGCTGAAAACCCCCAAGAAAGATCCCATAACTGATTTGTCAATACTCCAGAGACCCAAAACCATAATGCTTTTTTCCTTTTGCTGCTTGGGGGTGGGGTGTTAGGGTGGGAAACCCTAATGTGGTGTTTAGTTACCTAACTGGTGCATTAATGCATATTTTGCAAAGAATATATGTAATAGATAATCCACTACAGGGTATGTGGTTGTGCTCAGATATATGCATGAGACAGCAGACCAACTATCCAAGGTGTGCATATATCAGCGTATGACTGCACGCTCAATAGTGGATTATCTATCTTATAAAATGGCCGGAAATGTTTTTTGGAGGGCAAAAAGTAGTCCTGTATCTGGTGCAAGTTAGATATCATTTAAGTGATCTGGTTGATCCTGCCATTAATTTTGTTAGCTTAAAGTGATAAGAAATGGTTTTCTGGTTGATCCTGCCATTTTTATGATATCTCCAGTCTAATGACTTTCACTTTCATGTTGCAGTGTAGAGTGACCGAGAGGCATTCATTGAGGTAATGAAATGCTGGTAAAAAGTCTGCAGTCAGGCAGCTTTTGTACAAAAAGGTGTAATTTGTGTGGTTTTAAACTCAGTTCAGTTTGTTTTGTCTAAAAAAAGCCACCAAGTGTACAATGAGGACAGCAAGCGAGTCAGCAACTTCTCAAATGTACTAGGTGCAGGCATGAGCAAGTGTTGTCTACACTTGTGGAAAACATACAGAGCTAACAGCTCATTTCCAGATGTGTCCTGGGGAAGGAAATGTGAAGAGTTCAGTTTAATGGCCTATGTAACCAGAATAATGTTATGCTGGTGCAGCTCTATAACAATGCTGTGGCTGTTTGCACTCTCTATTCCATTAGGGATTACCACCCAGTAGGGGTACTGACAGCAAGGAACTCTGCAAAAGGGTTCCACCCCTAAAGGTGCCATGGGAAGGGCCCCTTGGTTAAAGTTATCTTAGGAAGAAACCCCCTGAGAATAGAGTGGCGAGCCGCTGGAAGAGGAGTGGAGGATGGTGGGGCAAAAAGAAGGTACTTCAAAGGGAGGCTGGGAGGAACTGCTTATATAGCTCAGGAAGTAGGTATGGCTGGTTGCTAGCCCACTGAATTGCAGGCATAGCCTTCAATTCAGTGGCCTATGCAACCAGAATAATGTTATGCTTGTGTAACTGTATAACAATTTTGTGATCATTCACACTCTCTACTCCATTAGGAATTACCACCCTGTATGGGTGCTGAAGGCAAGGAACCCTGTAAGAGGGTTCCACTCCTAGAGGTGCCGCGGGAAGGGTCTCTTGGCTAAAGGTACCTTAGGAAAGAACCCCAAAAGAACTGTAGCAGAGATCGATGACTAGGAGGTAGAGAAGCAGACTGACAGCAACAGGCAGCTTAATGAAACATAAATAAAATGTATAAGTTAGTAGGATAGCTCCATCAGTATGACTTGCACTGATGACAGTAAGGGGCTTCTTAGGGAGAGAGGGAATGGCTGGTAGGGCCACCATCTATCTCCATCCAACAGCAGAACCTACATAAGTAAGGTGAGAATATTATGAAAGCAAACTAAGTATTATGTTCTACGGCATGGAGGAGAGAAAAAAATCCCTTTGCGGAGGAAATATCTGGGGATCCAAGGCCGAGATCACCTCTCCTCCAGGCTTGGGCTATTTTATTTACTAACAGTTCAACTGCTGTGTTTGAAATTAAATTCAAGGGGGTGGAAAATATACTGATTTGGTGGAGGATCTCACTCTATGCCTCTAACGGGAATGCTGTGAAGGGTTGCAAGGGTTCTCTGCAACAAGCACCTCTAAGGTGGGAGGAGGAGTGTAACGACCGCTGAGGCACTCAGCTGGCTTACCAATCTAAAATGCAAACCAGGCGAACCAGAGGCAGTCATAGGGAGAAGCACTGAAGATGCAATGGTAGTAAATTAATACTACAGCCAAAGGGGGAACTCACATAACCACCCTTTGCAACTAGTCATACATTCTACATCAGGAGGTGCCACCATGCACAAATGGCTAAAACTCCACCTGGATGAAGGACTTTCCACTATGGGCCAGAAAGGAAAGACCCAACTCTGGCATTACATGCTCAGGATGCAGACAAGGGTGTAGAGTGAGACCATCAACTGTGAGCGAACTCGGAGCCAATAAATTGATGGGCATGGTCAACTAGTTCCCCTTAGCAATGGAGCAGGCCATGTATGGTAATGCAGGGAGTAACAGGCAATATGCAGCATGGTAAACAACTTTAGCAAAGGAACAGGCCATACATGGTACTGCAGGGAGTGACAGGTGATATGTAGCATGGTAAACAACTTTAGCAATGGAGCGGGCCATACATGGTAATGCAGTGAATAACAGGCAATGTGCATCATGTTAAACAAATAGTGCACAGAAGCATGATAGCAGTAGGAATTGCACAGACAGCTCAGAGTAACTTAGTCCTTTACTCAGTGTGAGGCACTTGCCAGGTAAGGTTATAGGACATATGATGCAAGTAAAGAGGAAGAAATACCAGCCAACCAGTCCATCAATGAGTGCCAATTAAAGGTGATAGAAATACCAGGAGGATTTTAGTGGCGAAGGCAGTATACAAACATGAAGTATTTGAACTACACAGGGCCACAACTCTCTACTATAACCTCCTGTCTTCCACCATAGGAAAAACAAAGAAGCCATGATAAAGTGCTGTGACCCACAAGTGGATAGTAAAAGTAGTTTACAGAGACAACTGTAGCTGAGATGACCTGATCCCCAGAGTATAATTAAGCAATTTATTCCTCCAGGGTGTGGGTACACCGAAGGATTTACCACGGCTGGTGTGATTCGGTCACGGGGCACAGTCGAGTGACCGAACCACACCAGTCGTGTTAAGTCCTCCAGTGTACCCACACCCTGGAGGGATACATTTATATTATACAATGGCAAATGCTGTTTCTTTAATGTTTTTTAACTATTTTCTAACTCACTGAGGTCCCTACACTTCAAAAGAGGATGTCATTTTGTAAACAATTTACCGCAGTGTTTTAGTGAAGCGGCGACAGGACAAATCACGGCAGTTTCGTTTGAAGTGAAAGTGACCGGATTAGCATGACATAAAGTTGGCTGGCACTTTTTCCAGTGGGTACACTGGAGGATTTATCACGGTGGTAAATGTGCCAGCCAACCAATCAGGATGCAGTATTTGGGACATTGGATTTACCAGATTGTATAATGAAGCATTGCATGAATAGTAAATATCGTCCAGCAGTAATTAGCAGTAGCTGAGCTGAACAACTGAACAAGCATAGGAATTTGTATGCACGGGCAATAATGCACTAAAACAACAATAATAATTGCGTGGTACAAATGCATTTAAGCAGGTTTGAATCACATGGAGAAAGTAATATAGAATTGCAGTAGATTTGATTCCCACTGTGTGCAAATAAATGTGCTAAGCAGATTTAAACCCTTAAAAGAGGTGGATAAAACTGAGGGTGGACAAAAGGAATTACGAAGTAAATAAATAAAATGCTGAGGTAAGTAAGCAGGAAGGAACCATAGTGGAATGCAAGGCTCCTGGCAGTATCAGAGTAGAGCTAGCACTGAGAACTGAAAGCAAGCTGCAGCAGGGAGAGGCAGCAAACTGAGAGCAGGAGCCTAGGCCAGGTGCACTGAATTAACAGAAGCAGCAGATACGTTGGAATGGGAACTGAAACATACAACAAGGAAAACTGAGGGTGATAAACAGCTGAAAAGGAAAGGGGCTTGAGCACAGGCACATGATTAACATAGCACACACAAAGGGCAATGAAAACCTCAAACGAAAAGACAAAACAAACACACAAACATAGGAAACCAGAAAACAAGCACAGGAGGAAGCACAGAGTGGCTAGAAGTTAAACAAATACTAACCAAGCAGGAGAAACACATGAACACATTCAGCAGAAACAAACACATCCCAGAGCACTGAAATTGGGAAAGGGGCAAAAGGCCAAAGCTGGCCCAAGGCAAGGCTGCAGCAGGCCCAGAGTAAGAAGACAGACCTACTGAGCTTCAGCTGCACTTCAAAGGAGGGCTGGAAGGAACTGCTTATATAGCTCAGAAAGTAGGCATGGCTGGTTGCTCACCCACCGAACTGCAGGCGTAGCCTTTTAATAATAAGTTTCATCAGTAATGCTACAATTATGAAACAATAATTATAAAAAGTATGCAGCAGACAACTTAGAGGATGCACAGAGTAAGTAATGAAAAACATGAGGAGTAGGAGATGGAAGAAGGGCATAGTGAGTGAGGTGCCTGGCATTAGGGGAGGGCAAGGAGAGGAGACATGGAAGGAACAGTTGTAGGGTCTGTGGAGGAAATTCAGGGCAAAGTAGCAGCAGATGAGAAAGAGGGGATCCAGCCTGGCAAGGGTGTACTTGGAGGCAGAGTTTTATACAATGTCACTGTAATTGAAGATAGGTAGAATCATCTATATATATATATATATATATATATATATATATATATATATATATATATACACACACACACACACACACATAAGCAATTAGACACAACAGGGTTGTTTGCAGTTAATGCATGCCCAGGTGCATAATGAGGCATTAGGCACTTATGTCGAGTGCCTTTAGTACCTGGAAGTGCATTACCCACAAACAACCAACACCCCTGGGGTGTCTTATTGCAGATGCCAGGGCTGTGTCCAGCTTGGGTCAGATTACAGTCCATCCCCTGCCAACCCCCCTCTACCCTGGCCGATTGACTCACTGGAAGTGTGCATGGACCCCTGCTGGGTGCCATCTCAGCACCCTGACATTGCCACCATGTCCTCTTCATTCCCTAGGGCACTCTCTGTGCTTCTTCTGCCCCTGGTCCCCTCCTTGCTAGAATATTCCCCCCCACCACCACCTTTATGGCCTCTCTCAGGTTGCAGCAGGTGGGGGTGATGGATCCCTCCATCAAACCTTGCAGGTGCACCACATGTTTGGCACAACCCTATGACTATGGCAAATCTAGTGTCTTTGATGCAGGTATCCTCATTTTTATATAATGAGGCACAGGGTCTCCGACACACCCGAAGTTTTCCATATAGCTGTAGATCGCCATAAATTCCTGCAGTCTAAGGGGCCTCTGAAAATGGCGCCATTGTTTTTGTATTCATGGGTCACTTGTTGAATTGTAAAACGTCATGAAAAAATCCACAAAGTCCTACACAAAGTGATTAAATCCACAAAACGTAAGAATCTGTCAAGGACACGATGAAAAAAAAACATGCATGCATTTTGTACTACAATTGAAGTCTTATACAAACAAAATATTTGAAGTCTTATTTTATTACTCATCAGGCCCTGTGGAAGAAAGTTATGACTTACTGCAGCATGCTTTGTGCAGTGCTCACAGAGCCCTGCATGAAGAAAGTTATGACTAATCTGCTGCACTGTGCAGCCGGGCCTGTAAAAGAAAGTTATGACTCATCTCTTGCTTCATGCAAGTCCTGCAGGCTCTGTGTGAAGACAGTCATGCTCCATCTCCTGTTTCATGCAGGGCCATTATTTATTTATTTATTTATTGTTGATAACCGGGTAAGAGCACTAGACAAAAACTTGTCTATTTTCAGGCACGACCCGGGACAGTACATTACAGGCAACCAAAAAATTACAATGTACAGGATTGCAGAAATTAAGACTATAATGTCTGGTACTACACTTTCCTAAAATGTAAGGAAATTCACTGCTCCCCCACAAAAAAATACATTAATACATATGTCAGGGTTATGAAGCCAGAAAAAGGGAACATGTGGTGTTTGGGTTTTCAGCTGTTATACCCCCCCTGCTCCCCATCCCCTACAGTCGTAATCTAAGGCCATGCTCCAGGTCTGGGGCTGTGCCCCATGAGTCTGCTGCTTCAGGTCTGAGGCCATGCTCTGTAAGTCTGCTGCACAAAGAAAGTTATGATTGCTCTCATGTTTCGCACAGGACCTGTAGTGTCCTGCATGAAGACGGTTATGACTGATCTCCTGCTTTGTAAAGGATCTGCAGGGTTGTGTGCACAGGAAGTTGTGACTGATCTCCAGCTTTGTGCAGTGCCCACATTGCCCTGTGCTCAGAAAGTTGTGATTGAGCTCCAGCTTTGTGCAGTGCCCACAGTGCCCTGTGCTCAGAAAGTTGTGACTGCAGCTCCAGTTTTGTGCAGTGCCCACAGTGCCCTGTGCTCAGAAAGTTATGACTGATCTCCAGCTTTGTGATTGCAGTTTGCTGAAAAGCCTCTGTAAGGCAGTGCAAAGCTGCATCATATCCATCTCAAATGCTTATTCAGAAAATAAACACAGGTGCATTCCAAGCTGGGCCTTATATAAAGGAAGTTTCAGGCCCGGTGCATGCCCCATGTGTTGCTTTTTTCATGTTGAGCCAAAATTTAAACAATTCCTGTGAACATAAATGTCACCAAATAACCCTGGATATTTCACTTGTCATGGACTTACAGTGGGAATATCATGATATTCTTACTCTCAGTGGATAACAAAGCAAACATTTCACAGTAGGCCATTCAGAACAGAAGACTTACATAATTTCTCCTTTGTTTAATTCCTGTCTGCTGAGCCATGATATGTTGACCTATTATTTATGTCGTACCTCTAGTGTACTGTATGTGTATTTGTGAACACCACTTGTTATTGCTGCAGTCCTTCATTTGTATAGGATGCTGTCCCTTGTTACTACTGATTGTCTTATGTTCCATGATGTCTGCTGTTGATCGTTGAACCTTGTTGCTATACTTATTCTTCGTGCTCTGTGTAATTAATCCAGATCACTCTTGAAACAGGGACCCATGTCTAAATGAGCCTGCCCGGTTAACAAAATCCAATAAATAAATACATTTTACTCTGAAAGTTCAACTTACAGAACAGTTTGTCCGGTGGGGGTAGGTACTGTAGGCACTGGAGCAGTGGTGCTTGCTGGTAGGCTAGGAAATATGTGAGGAGGGTGATACACAAGCAAGCAGTGTGCCTTCACTGCTGTCCTTTATCCTGTTGGATCCATGTCTGAATGCTAAATAAAAGACTGGTGATGGAATAATCCTGCTTCCTTTTTTTTTTTTAAAGTGATCCAGTGTGATTGGTGTGTGCTGCTGCTCATTGATTTTGGTTCTACTTACAGAACCTTAACTGTATCTTCCTTGAGACAGCAGCATATCCCACTATTTTGCCACACAAACCCATGCCATTGCATAAATCAAATATTGCATGGGCCAATACAAATGTGTCTTATAGTTCTACTTGTGATCTGTGATGCCTGTGACATTATTCAAGGCTTCAGCACTCATGATTTCATGGGGCCACTGACCACTTGCAAACAGTATCAGGCATAGTTTTACTAGGCCCATGCCACAGCCTTTATAAATACAGTAGATATGTGTGGCATCAACCAGCAGAAGAATTTGTCTTTTGATGGAAAGCCATGCTGGTAGCACTGTAACGTTTATTCCATGTAGGAATCCATTGCCTCTGCTGCTTTAGTAAAAACTCAGGCGGTAAAAAGGCAGGTATTTACTTCAAACTGAGAGCAGCATTTAAGCAGCTGATATTAACAGATTTTTTCACAGATATAATTGAAAACAGATTGCCAAAAGGACCAATTTCTAACAGTTTTCTGGAAGTGGGGAAACACCAGCTCGGGATGCACCTGTGTTTGTTTTCTGAATAAATGTTTTGAAATTGATATATTACAGCTTTGCACTGCCTTACAGAGGCTTTTCAGCAAAGTGCAGTCAATGAAATCTGTTTAATATAAACTGGTGAGAGGTTCTATGTTCAGCTGTGCTTAGCAGTTTTGCACACTACATTAGAAAGAAAATGGAAATAGAGTGGGAATGGTGCTGGGGGCAGGGCCGGGTGCCATTCTAAACAGATGGGCTTTTCTGCTGGAGAGATTCTCTGAAACTTGAAGTTGTGTCTGAACGCCTAAGGGTTTTGTTACTGATACCCTGGGCACAACAGGCAAAAAAGACAGAGAATGAGAAAGAGGGAGATAAGAGAGTAGAGAAAGAGAGGGAGAGTTAAAACATCAGGCTTTATAATACCATTCTTGAGCCTTTTTTATAATTAACTTGTAGAGCAATGTACTTTGAAATGACTTCTACCCCTGTAGATTATTTAGTACACGAATATCAGGACAAAAACATGCAAACTCATGGAAGCAAGGGTTATGCCAAAAGCACTTTGACTGTGGAGCCAAGAGTCAAAAAAGAAAGACACAATTAGACATGCACCCTCATAATGCAAGGCATCACACTCAATAAATGCAGATCATCATGAAGGAATATGGCTTGCTAGGCTTTAAGCAGGACAGTAATGTGTCAAATTGCCTCCCAAACAATCTGCAAAGGCTATAACAGCAAACCACAGGCATGTATTTCACCCTTGTTATGACTTATAGCCCAGGTCATGGAGCAACCTAACTACATAATGGGAATGGTTTAGATCATGGTGAGCCAGATTGACTATGTAGCCAAGCTGTAAACACAAAATTACTGTAGATCGAGATAGTGATCCTGACCAATCTGAGTGCTCCTTTCCTCTGCACATGAGACAGTCTTATTCTGTGATGAGCATCTCATGCACAGATGCCCTGTAAATGGGCACATTCCGGAACAGTTTAAAAAAATAATAACATTGACCGCTCAATCTATAATATATCAGTATGCCCCATGTTGCCACTCATTGCGATATAAGAGTGGTTCTGCTTGCATTCTGCTCGAGTCAGAACAGCTCCGCTTCACTTCGCTGTTCTCTCTCTCAGGCAGAACACGTGTGAAACCACTCATACCGCACCGAGTGGCTCTGTGGGACATTGTAATATATACACATACTCGCGTAACTCATGGTATCATGGGTACAATATGTAGAATAAATGCTAGGAAAGTGTAGTATAAAAGGAAATACAGTGCTCCCTCACTATAGCGAACCCACTATAATGAAAACTCAGGTATAAGGAATGAGACACATGGCTCCTGATGTGAATCAGCTGTTCCTCTGAGCTCAAAATAAGAAAACTCAAATCAAAACATTAATCGTAAGCTTTGTCACACAAGCTGGATAAGACTGCTCAAATTAGATGCCTTGCCTGCCTTTATGTACACCATACTATACATAATACTGTACAATTTTGATAATCTTAACAGTACTGTAACAAATCACCGGCCTGACCAATGTTCAGTGTTCGACTTTCTGACCGGCGTAGGAGTGCCAATACTGAAAACTGCTACAGCACTTAATTTAAATCGCAGATCCACTTTTATCAGTATCACTATCCATGCCTCCACAACATCTACTAAACACTGTGCCCTCTCACAAAGTGAACACATTCACTCTGCTCCTGGGGCAAGACAATGCCTACCTTTATGTATCTGACTGGTGTTAACAGCATTCAACATCATGCTATCATGCAAAATGCAATTTTGAAAAGTGCTACAGTACAGTATTGAACTAAAATTTGAAGTGTCATTTACTGCTGCCTTCCAACCACTTCCAAGCACTGCACTCTCTCGCTCAGAGCAGATCAGTCAAAGTAGATAGCAGACAAAAAAAAAGGCATCTGCAGTACAGTTTATAGCTGCACTAGCGGTTGCTCCCATGTTTGCTCAGTCTAGTTGGCTCGCTCACCACTCACATATACAGCTCAGTACATTAAAAAGGTACTACTGCATATACAGTATATATATATATATATAGAGAGAGAGAGAGAGAGAGAGAGAGAGAGAGAGAGAGAGAGAAAGAATATTGTAATGAGTAAGCACAGTGAGAGAAGTGATTTGATGTCTAGTGGCATGTGGCTGGGGAAGTGGGCAGAAGGAGGTGCAGAGCACACAAAACTCATTTTTCAGCATCCTCGTTGTAACAACTGGAAAACTATAACAAACTCATGTTATGGCTCCCACTTCATTCCTTACAGTGAGGGAGCACTGTAATACCATTAATGGGGGATAATGAAGTAATAAGCCACAAGGCGGAAGGCCAAGTGGCATAATAAATTCATTTAAATAATGCATAAAGACAGTCAAGACAAAATGTGCAGTACTAAAATAGTTTTATTTCTTATAATTAACCTTAATTTGTTAATTGAACAGAAACTTGTTAATTTATTAGTAATTAGGTACTAATTTGTTTAATTAGCAGATCATTTAAATATGTTATTTATTTTTGTTGTGGAATAAAGATTTAATTTCTCTGGCATAATGGTTTTATTGTTGTGGGATATAACTGTATTTGCTGTGGTACATAGCTGTAATTGATGTGATATAAAGATTTAATTGATGGATATATGATATATTTTTCCCATGGGGAAAAGGGCTCTTCCATGTAAACAAACAAACAAACATACACTCACACACTTTCTTTACAAGTTATAAAATAAAGCAATTTTCATATATGAAGTATCTGAATGTGCCTTACAAGCAACAAGGTTCTAGGAATAGAAATGCAACACAATGGAAATGGCTTGTTGTACAATGTCTTTTATGGACTGGAACCTCACTATCTTCAGAAGCTTCCTGTAGCCCACTGATGTCAATCTTAAGTTCTAATGGTTGTAGGGTTTTTTTCTTGGGGGGTTCTGTTCCCAAATCCTACTTAAAATCGGCTTGTGGCACAGACTTTTCTGCTGCTGCCCTAAAACAGTTAAGCAGCCTTTCCTCTGACATTCAGACTGCTCCTTTGATCCTTATGTTTTAAAAATTAAAAAAAAAAACTTTCTTTTTTCACCCAAGCCTTCCTGGGTACTTGACTGATTTTCTGAATTTTATATTGTTGTTTAGAACTATCACTTATTTAGTGTCTCTATGGATAATGTATGTACTGTAGGTGTTTACTGTCATTTATTCAATTTTTTCTTTCTCTGATTGTGTTCTGCACATTGGTTTTAGAAAGTCATATTTAAAGATAGGGGGCCAGATATTCAAAGCCTAGCACCGGGCACAAAGCCAGTGTGCTGGACTAGCACCGACCTTGCACCTGACTGCAATATTTAAAAGGACGGTTAGCGCCAGTGCTAGGTGTTAGCGCCGATGCTAAACCATAATGTTTTCAGGGGAGGGACAGAGGAGAGGTGCCCTGAATGCTGGTGCACCGGCATATTCAAAAGCATGGTGCTGCGCTACAGGCATTAGCACGGCCTGTAGCGTGGTGCTAGTTACCGCTGAAAAAAAGTTGCTTTTAATGCAGGGCTAATAGCGGCGGTACCCCCCCCCAGCACATATCCAGACCCCGTTCCTCGTAGAAAATCCACATCTCCCTGGTAGTCCAGTGGTCCCCCCTCCCAGCACATATCCCGATACCCATTCCCTGAAGAATATCTTAATTTCCCTGGTAGTCTAGTGGTTCCCCCACTCCCAGCATGGTTCTCGACCCCCATTCCCCGTAGAATATCCTAATATCCCTGGTAGTCTAGTGGTTTCCCCACCCTCCTGAACGTATCCTGACCCCGTTCCCTGTAGACACCACCCATGTCCCTGGTAGTCCAGTGGTACCCCCCCACCCAGCAGCGCCACCCCCGCACATCCATCCTATCTGCCACGAATCGAGCCGGTGACCGGCCCAGCCCTCCTCACACCACCACGACTGGCTGCCAACTGAGGAATGAATGGGTGGTACAGTACAGCTCATTCATTCATTCCTCAGTCGTCGGCCAGCCATGGTGGTGAGAGGAGGGCTGTGCCAGTTGCTGGTGCCGTAACTAATCGATGTACAGGGGGATGGGTGGCGCACATCTGAGGGGGAGTGGGACGTGACCACTAGACCACCAGGTATTGCTGTCATTTTAAGGCTACCGGGGGTCAGGGATCTTGCTGGGGGGGAGAACACTAGAACACCAGGAAAACATGTATACATTCATGGAATGGGGGTCGGGGATCATGCTATGGGCATACCACTCACCTGTCCCTGATTATCAGAGATGTCCCTGATGCCACCTCATAATTGTACCCTGTCCATCCCACAATGTTGTTTCTGTGACTATACTGTGGGGATTGCAAACACGATGTCATGTCACACATTACAGTTACAAACTTGCTCTAAGGTAGACATTGCTGTGTACAATACACCCCATATTCTACCAGCTTCCTGAGTAGATATCATTACAATTGCAAATGTGTCCCTGATTGTGGTCCTTTGTCCAAGATTTTCTCATGCCTTGTCCCTGATATATGAGGCAGGAGGCTGAGAGGTATGGCTGAGGGTGGAGGGACCACTAGATCACCAGGGATATTACTGCAGTACCGCGACTACGGGGATCGGGGTGGGGGTCGGGGAGCACTAGGCTACCAAGGTCACCTGTGTGTATCAAGCACACATATGCATGGGTGTGTTGTATGCACCCATGCCTCCTGACAGTCCCTACTATTCAGGGAGGTCCCTGATGTAGCCACCGAATGTTCTTCTGTCCCTCACAGAATATATGTTTATGTGACAAAACAGTGGGGAGTACCCTAACACATTAATGTTATACATGGCTGTTGCAGACATGTTCTGCTTCTGCAACTGCATCATAGCTCTATTCCCCTGTGTTATCAGCATTCTGAGTGCATCACTCTGATACTGTGTCCCTGTTTATGGGTCTTTGTCCCTGATCCTTTGAAGCCTTGTCCCTGATTCAGGGGGCAAGGGGTTGAGAGGTATGTATACACCAACTGTGCATGCCAGCACACAGTTCCTGCTGCTTCCAGTCTGCAATTCCATGCCGACCAATAGGGCACGCTGCGGGAATGCCTTGGCCTACAGCATCCAGCCTGTACAACCATTCTGACCAACAGGTGGTGCTGTCTGCTCCATGCAGTAGCACCGGGCAAACTGCATGGTAATGTATGCTAAGCAGCAGTTAATGGGATGCAAATGTACCTGTTTGCCCACGGATTACCTAAGTAGGCTAATTTGCACAGGAACTTTGAATATGACTCCAGTTTGCCCCGGGCTAATGTGTTAGCACTGTGCAAGCAGGTTAGCCTGGGCAAACTACACGTCAGCATAGCACAGATATGCAGTGTGTTGCTTGCTTTGTTGAGTGCAGGTGTTGTGGGTCTTCTCAGTGCAATCACACACAATGTTCTCCACCTGTAACACAGGCTTGCTCCAGTGTGTACTGGGCTGTAGTTGCAGTGTGCACTTCCTTGGTGCTATATTCAGTGCTGTCTTATACCTGGGTTATGTTTGCCCTGCACTTTCAGACCAGTTTGCCCGGCTTCATTTGCATGCTAAATTTAGCAGGGTTAGCACCGGGCTATTCCTTTTGAATATGGCAGGTGGTTTGGGCCAGGCAATGTTTGCACACCGGGCTGTGCTACTTGAGGTTCGGGGCAATTCTTTGAATATCTGGCCCTATGTATCTATAATATATGGGAGCCGCTTGTTATGTATGGAAAACACACAGATTATTTTCTTGTAATCTCATTGCTATGACGTCAGTGATAACCCTCTCTTAAGTACATCATAGCAATGAGTTTACAAGATGGAACGCAAACACTAATCAAGATTCTTTTTTCAGAGCGCCAATTGCTAGCCCACTGCAAGCACTTGAAATATTAATTCCACTGTGAAAGTTAACACTTGCAGGAACTAACGATCGCAGTGTCAGCTGTAGCTTGTTTTTCTGCCTCCAATGCTAGGTACCTGCAAGGCTGTGTGCTGAATTTGTGTCCTGATGACCTTTGCTGGGCCTTCTCGGTGGTTGTTTAGACAACATGTAGATGTCTCCCAGCATTCCCTGCAATGACACCACGTGGTGGCAACTGACGAACTGGATCTCTCTAAATAGATTTTTTGCAAAACGGATGCTTTTTAAGATGTGTGGAGTTTTTTTGGTTCTTTATAGCATTTAGTTACGTGGTTTGAGCATATGTCTTCTGACCCATACACTATAAAAGCTAATGTATGGGGTTTCTATTAGTAACAGATTGAAATTAGCTATAAAGAGGTTACTGTAACTCTGTAGACCTCTAGAGCTACGCTCTAGGATTACAGTTGTCATGGTAACTCTCAAAGCTGATTACAGCATGGTTACTAATTCAACCCCATACATTATGCTCTATATCTATAGTACCTATCTTCAGTATATATCTACATTATCTATCTCTATCTGTATCTATTTATCTATCTATCAATCTGTGTAGCTATCCATCTATTTATGTGTATGGGCTACAATTTTAACAAAATGGTTTTCTCGAATGCATGATGAAAATTAACCAATAATGTACTTTAGGGTGTGTCAGCATATTTCAGGGTGTGTGGCTAGGCTGGGATAACTGCACACCTTAGGTACATTGTAAGGCACAAGGTTTACTAGGGTTGATTACGGTTTACTATGGTTAACTAGTATGGCAGAGGCAGAAGAAGAGTGTGAGGCCCATTGATACTGCATACCCACTTCTCAGGTGCAGCCGAATACTTTTAACCATCCAAAGAAGTGTGGTTACTACGTAACTGCACACTCTGGAGTGTGTCATCTTGCATACAAACAAAGCATTTTTCACTGTCCCATACAGATATACTGTAGTAACAGCATGGATATATGACTAGATTTCATCATTTGTGATATAGGATTATGGTTACACATTTTAGAGTGAATAATAATGGCACAGCTCAGGAAATTCACATTGTACCTTACACACCCAGTAAGTGCTCTATTCCCTTAGTTATGCATACCCTAGAATGCCTCATAGTAAAAATTAAATGACTTTCATGATTTTCTAATAATAAAACTGAGCAGAGAAAGCCACATATTTAAGCACAGTAGTCTTGTCCAGTGCCCTGTTGTACTGGCCTAGCACATGATCATGTAATCACATGTGAATGATCTGATTTCTGTTTACAGTATCTATTTTAAAATATAAAATAAAGTGAGAAACAATACTTTGTCCATGTAAGAGCTTCATTAAGAGTTTACTATAATGCTTACTCTTTACAGAAGAAGGCTTCATGGTCAAAATGAGCACGATATACTAATAAATTGGATTTGGCTACATGTGATCACATGCAAATTTTTTATTTAATCATGACAATACAGATTAGGAATACTTAACCAAATGAACCTCATTACTCATGTTAAAATTAAACATCAGAGAAGATATTTTATCATCATAATATAGCATATCAGTGTATGCCTAACTGTAGGATAATGCCACATCTGAGGTGCAAGGCATAAAATAAGTGGGTTCACATACTGTAGCAAATTGCTACCTAAAAAATGTGATTTGCTGGTCAAGTGTTGCCTTGATTAGGAGAAGTTGCTAATCAACTGATTTGCCATATTGTGGTAAAAATTTTGAAATTGCAGTATTTTTCTTCTTTCCTGCAATTGTGGTAAAATGTACAGACTTGTAATTTATCTTGTAGTTTGTTACTTTTCACCCACAACTGCACCCTTCTGCATCATATTCTATAGACAAAAACAACCATTTTGTGAAATTACTCCTCAAATCTGGCTGGTTGCTAATCAAAAATGTTTTGATTAGTAGTTACTGCTAATCAAGTTTGCAAAACAAATTTATGTCTTGAAGGTGTATGAAGTATCCCACAATACCATACCCCTTCTTCAGTATTGCAAACAGAATAAATGCTAGAAAAGTGGGCCGTGAAAGGAAATAACACAATTGGGGGTGTATCTAATGAGGTCATAAACCATGAGGTTATTAACATCTCTTGAGATCCCTGTGATTGCATTATTTCATTAGTACACAGCAATTTTCTGTCAATTATTCGGTATCATATATTTGGTTAGTTGAAAATAGCTTTATTTGAAATTTTTTTAGTTTTTTTTTTATGTTTTTTAACAGTGCAGGAGTTTATTTCTTACTAGTGTGGGATGATTAAAGACTACGGTTTAATGGTTGCATCTGGTGCATTTCTTGGTGAAGTAGGCAGCTACTCATATAACTGTCAGATCATGTGGTTGTAGTAAAGTAAGTGATGACTACTATCAGCTTCTGTAGTTTGCATTTCATTACTCAACTTCTGTACTTAGGGAGTCATTTCATTTCTACTTTAAAATTTTGCATTTGTGTATGCAGTTATTTAAAAAGCATGTTTTTAGTAAATATTGTTCTCCCCCCTCCAACATATAGGACAGCTTACCCTCCGGTTAAGTGATGTGTCCATAAAGTTGAATGTTTGGAAATGAATATTTTTAGTAAAATCCTTCATAAAAAAAAGTGCTGTGAACCTGTCATTAAAAACGATAATGTTTCCTAACTTGGAGCCACACCCTCATGCTCGCACATTTTGTGATGTCAGTACTGGAACATGCAGGGGCGCACTCCATAGATTACAATGGAGGCGATTTTTACAGTTTTTTTTTTATTCTTTCAAGTGCTGATTTTGAGAAATGATGGCCACCGCTCAACTAACAAAGTCCTTGTTAGTTCAGCAATGGCCTTCATTTTCTCAAAATCAGCACTTAACAGTATTAAAAAAACAGTGTAAAAATTGCCCCCATTGTAATCTATGGAGCATGCCCCTGTGCATTCCAATACTGACATCACAAAATGTATGAGCATGGGGGGCGAGGCTCCAAGTTAGGAAATACTGACCTTTTTAATAACTGGTCCACAGCACTTTTTAGGAAGGATTTTACTAAAAATATACACTTCCAAACATTCAACTTTAAGGATACATCGCTTAACCAGAGGGCAAGCCATCCTATATGTTGGGGGGGGGAGGGGGAGAACAATATTTACTAAAAACCTGTTCTTTAAAGATATTTATTTAGATTTTGTTGATCTGGAAAGTAGGGCTAATACTGCCTATTTTTCCATCTTGTCCAGGGGAAGGGGATGGGATACAGATATAAACTGATAAACGATATTGTAACAGAAAAAGCTGTTTGCTGGTATTGTAGTGAATTGGGGAATTCAGCAAGGACATAGGGGAAACTCCCCTCTTCTTTGAAGGGGGCACTGTATCTCTCTTTCCAAGATGGAGGATCCAGCTGCTAGAGAGGATGATGGCTAGCAGCAGGCTGGGATGTCATTCTCTGCCTAGACAAAGTGCTTATGGAGAAGATGCTGAAGCCCCACTGTGTGGAGGTGGACTAGCTAGAACAGAATATCAATGAAACTGATCATAATGATGATAGGATGGAGATGGGAGAAGAAATACCTGCAACAATAGCCAGTGACATCGCTGCAGTAGAAGAGCAATTAGAATTAGAAATGGCTGAGAGACAGCAATTGCTGGGTGCTGCAATGGCAGATGATGAAGAAAGGTACAGGAAGAGGAAAGCTACTTTGAGAAGTCGGCAACTGATCCTGATACAAAGACATATGGTCTCCTCAATGTTGGAAATAACCTCTAAAGAGAATGTAGGAGTTCCAAAGCCTAGGAGAGACAGCCGGATGGCCGACACTGACAGCCAGATGCATGGTGGAGATCAAGGGCAAATGCTGAGTGCCAAATGACAGGTCAGCGCAGCCTTCAACTTACGACACACAGGACTGAGATAAGCCACTGACCCCTGAAAAATCACTTACTGAAGCAGGGTGGATTAAGAATGCTGCCAGACAGTGGATCCCAGACCTGACCTTGGACCCTAATATTGCATCAAGGCCCACACACCACACCTGGAGTAAATGAAGTAAAATGGCTGACAGAACTTGGAAAAACACTCCTCTATGTGAATAAGAATCATGGTAGCACCAGCAAGTGATAGGAAGTGATTGAAAATGAGGGTTGCCAACCACATGTTCATGCTGCAGCAGTTCCAGATGTGAACAATAATGAAGGGGAACAGGGCATAGAAACAATCACCGAAACAACAATCAGCTCTCAGCTGGGAGGTTTGTTGAGCCAGGGAAACACTGCTGTCATAACTAATACAGATCCTTTAACCCCTATTCTGTTGGGAAGTTCTGAGGTGGAGAGGGCAGGGGAAACAGATGAACTGATATCATCTGCAGACCCTCTCCCCTGAGCTGCACAGGTTCAAGTAGTAACCGAGGGTCCAAATGAGAATACAGTAAATACTGAGGATTTGGACAGTGGCTCAGAACTGCAGGGGGAGGCTCAGTACACAGCAGGAGCATGATGATGAATTCCAGCCATCTACATTTAGAGCTGGGTATTATGAGAGGAGGCAGCCACAATCCAGAGAACAGTCTGGGGGTTCAGTATCAGAAGGGGAGGAAGCCTCGGAAAAGACTAGATCTCCACCCAAAGCAGGACCTACATTTTCAGATTTTTTCAAGAATAAACCAGTACCTACACCAAGGAAAATGCAGCACACCTTAGGTAGAGAGAAGGAATGGCAGGAAGACCTGACAGGGTGTTCATAGGCAAAGCTTTGTTAAAAGACTCACTTCTGTTCTTTGTTTCAGAAATACACCCTAATCCACATTTTCAGGTGAAGGTAACTTTGACAAGAGTTTTAAAACTCCCCAAGGGTTGGAATGTGTTTGACTCAATTATCAATACCTGAATGTCACTCCTTTATGAACCCCATTTATAACAATACGACTGACTAAGCCAATGATTAAAAATATAACAGTGGTGTTCAGGAGCAAGGGGGTGAATGTGGGAGATATCCATTATTGACTCAGATAGAGGTGTGACATCTTAGGTCCCCCAGAAGCTATAATAGAGTCTGAGTTTCTCTGGACTGTAGGATGGAGATTTAGAGTTAAGCCCAGGCAAGGTATCTCTGGAGTGGAATATCTCCCAAACAGTTTTTTTTATTGGGTGAGACCAAGAAATATGTTTTTATTCAGGCCAGCCAAAAGCCTGTTATAAATGTCGAGAGAGAGCTCATTTTTCTAGCACATGATAAGCTGTGATGTGTTCTGTGTGGCTAATTTGGCCACATAAGTATGAGTTGTCTCAACTGGTACAGATGCAGTCTGTGTAAGGATTCATGGCATATGTTCCAAAACTGCATGTGGGCCTCCCTCACACAATAGGTCTGATGGATTTGATCAAGAGGACTTGGTATGCAGAGCATAGACAGTTGAGGGGGCAGCGGTGGCCCTGGGCTGGTTCCTCAGTAAGAGTCTATGGCTTTCTTTATAATCCCAATAGCTGCTGCAAAAAGTTCTGACCAGGAGTTAAGATTAAGTTCCACTCTTGAGCAAAGAGAGGCAGATTCCTTGACATCCTCTAAAGTTCCGATAAAAAAGGACCATTGCAGCAGACAGGTCCTAGGCCCATGCTAAGATGAACACAGACCCCAGTGGTGCATTTGGCACCTACCCAGACCCTCACTGTGGTACCAGTTTTCACCTTGCAGCTGGAGGAGCCTTTAAGTCAAGAGGATCAGGTAGCAAACAAGTGGACAGGGCCCATGAAGGGGTGGCTAGTGTACAACTAGAAGAGGTGGTCACCATGCACCTTCCCCCTCAGACTATCCTAAAAATCCCAAGAAGGAGCTCAAGAATAACTAAAACAGAAGCAGATAGTGCAGATCTACCTTTATCAAACAAATATGAGAACCTTCAGGACTGGAAGAATTAGGGAGACTCAGATATGGGGGAACTGTACTCTGATACATCTTCCATTCAGCCCTACCACTCTATTTCCCACAGCTCACAAGCAGTTGGAAGGAAGAGATGGTGGAAGAAAAATGATGCCTCAGATCAACTAGAGGCAGATATGACATGAGGGCGTTGGGTGTTGTCTTTCCTTTTTGTTCACAAGCTATGGAGTACATGAAAATCACCTCCCTAAATGTATGCAGTGTCAGCAGTCCCCAGAAAAGAAAGCTGTGTTTTCCTTATTGAAAGATAATGGGTTAGATATGATTATTTTGCAGCAAATGTGGTTTGCATCTATTACAGATGTTTCCCAAGGAAAAAAAGATTGGTGGTGGGGACCTTCATATTGGTCCTTGAAGAAGACAAAGCAGATGGGTGGGACTTTTGTTTGTTGGGACCCACAATCAAATAAGTCTTATAGCAGACATTGTAGTAGAAAGGGACCAACTTCAAAAAGTAATGTCATGGTCACCAGATGGGTCCAGCAGGTATTCAGAACAGATACAGGAGTTAAAACTTAAAATGCAGACCAACCAGTATAATAAGGCTGCCTCTTTGGAAGCTGAGTTGAAATATGGGACTCACAGAAATCCTTATGGAGACCCATGCAAAGCTAAAGCATGCAAAGAGCAGGTGGAAGCTTCTACCATCATGTTCCTTTTGGATCAGAATGGAATTGAAATGATTGATGCTGGTAGGTTGGCAAAGATGTTAGATGAGGATATAACACACCCTCTGGGATATCTTCAGGACCAGTTTTGGGAATGGAGCCATTTTGTGGATTTTCTTCCCCTTCCCATAGATGTACCGCATAGGTTGATTGGACCTATTGGAAGACAGGAGGTCATTGACATTATTTCTTCTTTAAGAACAGGGGCGTCTCCAGGGTGGGATGGGATCCTCAATAATTGTTTTAAAACATTTTCTGCAAAATTGGCTGAGGGTTTGGTGACTATGTTTTCTCACCTTTTACAAAAGACGAACACTCTAGCTGCCTTTTCCCATAGGTTATTAATCTTTCTATTTAAGAAGAGAGACAAAAATAAATTGGAGAATTGGCAGGAAATCAGTCTTCTAAACTCAGACTGTAGACTTCTAATAAAGCTTTTTCAGAAAAGAATGTAACTGGCTACATCTATTTTAATCAATCCAGCCCAGACCTATTTCATACCCACCAGAAGTATACAGGGTAATTTATATTTAATCAGGGATGTAATAGAATACAGGCAAACTAAAAAGCAGGAGGGCTTTTCTTGTTTCCTAATGTCTAGAAAAGCACCCTAGTCATTCTTATTCATAAAAAATGGTGACGGCACCTTAGTCACAAACTACAGACCAATATCCATCCTCTACCCTCTGTCCAAAGCACTACAGAGAATGGTATTAGACCAACTCGTCATATACCTCAGCCAATACACGATTCAATGTGAACAACAACATGGGTTCTTCAAACCGCATAGCATCTCCACTGCTCTGATCGAATATACCAGCTTTTTACATGAGTCTCTTGAGAAGGGACACTGGGTGGGTTCAATCAACATGGAAATATAGAAGGTGATGGCAGAAGGGGACCTCAAGGTCCATCTAGTCTGCCCATGGTGCATAGATTACTACCTCCACCCTGTTATCTCCTCTTTTGAATGATTCCTTTGTGCTTATCCCAAGCATTTTTGAATCCCTTGACCATTTTGGTCCCCACAGCCTCTGAGGGTTGGCTGTTTCAGGTGTCCACCACCCTCTCTGTGAAGAACTTTCTAACATTGGTCCTGAACTTTCCCCCTTTCTTTCTAAGATCATGAGCCCTTGTTCTGCCACCCTCCTTGGAATCAAAATGTTCCTTCACTGGTACCTTATTTATACCATTAATGCACTTGAAGGTCTCAATCATGTTTCCCCTCTCCCTCCTGTGTTCCAGGGAGTACATGTTTAATTCTTTCAACCTGTCCTCATATGACATTTGATGTACAGTCCCTGCCACTTATATCGCCCACGTTTTAAATGGGCAATCAGTTTTTGCGGGCAGGCTACATTTTCCACTGGCTGCTACCATAGGCTAAAGTGTAAAAAATGTTGGTTATAATGTTCTATGCCTGCCTTCTATTTTGAGCAGATTAGCCTAATTAGCTTCTAGTTATGGCAGCGGACAGTGGAAAATGTAATGTAACTCAAGGTGCTAAGTGCTTTCATTCACACTTCACTTGGGCTATCTGTGTCTGCCTTCCAGTGTTCTTTCACAGAGTTCCACTGCTGCCCTCTATCTCTCCCTCAGGCTCACTCAGCAAGGCAAGCAGCAGCTGCTCATTTTGATTCTATGGGACAAGGGATCTGGGGATGTGTCCCTAGCCCTGCTGGGGAACCAATGTGAGGCATGGACGGAGACAGAGTTAAGCGACCCTTACCTTTGACTGGGAAAGGATCGGCACATAGCAACCTAACAGATAAGTTGATGAAATAAAAAAATGGAAGTACTGTACTATGGAACTGTGTTGGACAAGGTTCATAGATGTTCACTGCATCCCTCGTGGTATAGCCACCAACTTCTGTAGCGGGAAGAACAGTGTTGCACAGATTAGCCCACTATAAGTGGTGAGGACTGTACTCCCTATACCATTTTTGTTGCTTTCCTTTGTACTGTCTCTGTTCTGTTAATATCCTTTCTGAGGTGTGGTCTCCAAAACTGGACACACATCACTGCCTCCTGTCCCACCCCCATGTAGTCCAATTTCTTTACTAGCATTCTGTGTGGGACAAAGTTGAAGGCTTTGCTAAAGTCCAGGTAGACTACATTCACTGCCCCTTCCCCCACATTATCCACTGTCTTGGTAATCAAGTCGAACATAGACCTAACCAAGGCCTTTGATTTAGTTAACCATGCGCTACTGCTAACCAAACTCCTCACCTTAGGCCTCCTTGCTGACACTGTACACTGGTATAAAAAACAATTCTCAGGCAGATCCCAACTGGTCAAGATCAATCTGATGCTAGACCTGTCACAATTGGAGTGCCACAAGGCTCCATCCTGGGACCCCTACTGTTGAGCCTCTTAACAAACAAGCTTACTGAAGCCTGCCCAAGCTCTAGGGTCATACTATATGCAGATGATGCAGTCATCTGCACAAGTAGCCCCTGCCAGGAAATACTCACCCAATACTCACCTTCAATACAGCTTTCTCCTCGAGAAATGGTTCCAGCAGAATAAGCTTGTGCTTAACTATAAGAAGACCAAAACAATGCTCTTCTGTAGTGCACAGAAGAGGGCTAAGGTGCATTTGCTCAACATCCCCCATGTAAAGGAAGAGGCTGTAGAACAGGTAGACTTATTCAAATACCTAGGGGTAACCATTGATCGGACACTTACATTTGCACCGAACATGGATTAAATCATCTGCAACATTAACAAGAAACTGGGGGCGCTCTAGAGACAGAGGTACAGCCTCATCCCAGAAGTCAAATGAGTGGCAGCCACAAGTTCCATTCTCAACCAAGAATAGATTACAGCTTAATAGTTTATGGGACTGCCTCCGATATCAGGTTAAATAGGGTTCAAAGGTCCTGAACCAAGCCTTCCACTTTGTAACAAGGGTAGACAAATACATGCACATATGCACACTGTACTCCAACACAAAATGGCCCCCCTTGCATGACAGAATTAAGTACCAGACCTGCCTGCTGGGACGAAAGCCCTCATGGGTCTGAGCCCCCCCCACCCCCATCTGCAAGCTCTCCTAAGTTGTACCCAAAGTCCCTACCCTACCGGAAGCATAGCATGCGGTACTCTGGCAGTGCCTTATAGCAGAACAAGTCTAGCCAAATGCTCCTTTGCAACCAGAGCCCCCCAATGGTGTGACAAATTGCTGATATCACAAAAGACCTCTGTTAAACTGGGCCACTTCAAACAGGAACTACTAAAAGTGCTTCTACCTGGCAGCAACTGTGGCTGCATCTTCCAAAAAGACCCCTCCACACACTGGCACCATAACCCATCCCTGTCAATGCAACTCTTTGATCTCTCACTCATGTACTACTCTATTTATCCCTGTGCCATAATGCACACAAATCTGTCCCCAGACAATGCCTCACAGGGCTGCTACCAATGTTCAGCACTGTTACTGTATTACTGTGAGCTACTATGCCCCATGAAGTGAACTTTTGATTTGTGTACTTTGATGTCATGTTACCAACTTTCTGTTGTTACTGCTTGTTGATTCTGTGAACTCTGAAGATATGTTGTAAACTGTTTGTTGTTTTTGACGAGGAACCTTTGTAAATGAGCATTTTACTTAAAGCTGTGCATCCAAGTAATAAATAAATAAATAAAACATATTAGGTCAACAGAAAACCTGTGACAGGGTAAACCATGACTATTTGTTCACAGTACAACAGAGATACATGGTTCCAGCAGAGTTGGTTTGTTGGATAACTGCTATATACTCATTGGCTACTGTTTCTGCCTTGTTTAGTGGGGTATAGGCCAGATGATTCCAGTTCAAGTGGCAGTACAACAGGGCTGCCCTTTAAGCCCACTATTATATGTTTTTGCTTTTGATCCCTTAATGAGGGAGCTTTGAGGGATCAACAAATTCAGAGCATTTGGAACCTGATAGCGAATCAGGAGATTACAGTTTTTGCTTATGCAGATGATATTTGCCTGTTAAAGGTACTGGAGGGTTACACTAGAGTTTCTGGAGCTTCTCTAAATAAGAAGACAAGTTTAGCTATATCTATGGGGGAGAATAGTAGTAAGATAAAAAATGCGGTAGATATTCCAGTAGTTCCTGAACCTGTGAAAATTTGGGGTATTAAGTTTGGTAGGAGGAATATGGCATACAAAAACTGATCAGATAGACTGACCATTTGTACTGTAAAGGTGAATAGATGGGAGGCATGATAAATGTTTAAATTTAAGAAAATGTTCATAATTAAACAATTTTTAGTTCCAATATTGCTTTATCTTAGTTATGTTTTGCCATTGCCAGTTAACCTGGAAACAATTATTTTAAGGTTATTTTTCCAGATGTTATGGGGGAATCAGTTGAACCCTGTTAAGAAAGAAGTGACCTACCTTCCCTTCACGGGGGGCGCGGGGGTGTACATGGTTCGCCCAGTGTTTTGTTTTTTTTTATTCAGTTTTTATAGCTGGAACAGTGAAACTGGGGATGGATGTAAATAATAGTCAAAGGATGGGGTGGGCTCAATAGGTACGGGCAGAAATCCTTGCTCTTATGGCAGCATCAACCACTGAAAGTATCAAAAGACTTACTGTTGCCCAAATATATGGTTTCTGTTATTCAAACACTCTAGAAATAGAAATCAACAAAATATCAGGTGATGTATGTATCAGGAAACAAATATATGTGTTAACATTAGATAGACATTGTCCACTTGTTCCAGACTTTAAATATTGTGTACCAGGGAAAAGTTAGCTGGTGATCGACCAGTTAATGGATACTCAGGTCGCACAGTGCATGTGCGATATTATCTAGCTTTGTGCATGTGGCCGACTGAATGTCAGGGCAAACAACAATCACAAAGCCATGGAAGAAAGATCATGTCCATTCCCTGATTAATCAATGGATTTGGAATCAGTAGACCATTTTTTCTTTGAATGTAATTTTACTGTGGAGTTCTGGAATTTTTTTTATTTTGAAAATGGAAGAAGCATCCATGATTGGGAAGATTATCTTATGGTTGTTTAATTTTAGGTGACATTCAATATAATTGATAAAGTATAATAACAGCACCTGGATAGTTCTGTTTGCCTGCCTCCAGTTCTATTTGTTGTAGGCCAGGTGTAAGCTGCTGTTACAACAACTTAGTATGTCCTATACATATTTGGAGAAGCTGTGTGAATCTGCTTTGGTAGCAGTTTTCTGTAAAGATAGGTCTAGGGTAGCTACAGTAGGTCTGAGCTGTCTATTTTATGGAAAGGAGTGCACTGGATAAATTCATCCTGGTAAAAGGTATGGAACATCGTCACTACTAGATGTATCTTGAAGATATTTATCTAAGAGATAAAGTGATAAGGATTATTATGAGGAAACAAGATGTGATTCGTATGATGAGTAGGTCTTGGCTTTGCCTCAGTTTTGTGAACGATACTTCTTTCTTTTGGCTCATGATGTTTCTCTTTCTCCAGGAGTGAATTGTGGCATTGCTATGGTGGTGGATTTTGAAAATTTTCCTTTACACAGTTTTTAAGTATGACCCATTAAGTTGTTTGTATTAATGTTTATTGGTTTGTTGAAGTTTTTGTAAATCAGATTTCTCTACTCCTTTTTTTGAGAAGTGCCACATAATCTTTGATTTCCACCTCAACAACCACCAAAACAGGCAGTCAGGACCTTGGTTTAACATCTCATCTGAAGGATGGCACACTCCAACAGCATAGCATACCCCTAATAGTACACTTGGGTACCAGTGTTATGTTATGAGATCAAATCCCAATGTGGGACTAGAACCTAAAACCTTGTGGCCAAGAGGTGGATGTGCTACCAACTGAGCCATACGGACACTAGTTAGATAATCACATTAGTTTTAGGAGCTGATTTCATAACATGTGTGGGAAAATTACATCGGAGGCATCAGTTTAATACCTGTAGCTGTCTCTGTTTCTTGATGAAACAGGTTGCTACTCATATGACTTTCCGATCATGTGATTGTGAGGAATTGGAAGATGGCTACTGTCAGCTTCTGTAGTTTGTGAATGTTACATTCCACGTCTTCTGTTCTTAGTGAATCATTTCATTTCTACTTTAGAATGTTGTGTTTTAGTACAGTCCCCACTGCTTATAAATATAGGCTGATCTGTGAAAACCCCTTTTGCCCAGTAAAACGGGTGGATGCTGTAACCATGGGAAGAAAAAGATATCATGCTAGAGAAAGCCCTACTTTGTTAGGAACTGTGTCATTCTGGCTTTGAGTGTCTATGTATGGCTCCAGACTATATCAGCTTTAACTAGCACCTTCCACTTTGGCATGAGAGTTTCACTTTGCTCCATTGCACTGTGAAGTGCGAGCAGAGCCGCACAGACAATAGACATAGATCACTAGAGCCTGAAGTCGATCTAATGTTAACACATATATCTGTTTCCTGATACAGACATCTCCTGATCTTTTGTTAATTTTTATTTGTCTGGACACTGACTTGCTTAAATACCACAGTTAAGTACAGTGCATTACACCTTTCTGACAGAGCTAATGACCTGAAACTGTGTGAAACAGGTGTCTACTATAGAACATTATATACAGTTATTTTTACCATATTTACAATATAGTTTTCAAATGAAAAACACTTTTTGATTGCCTCCTAGAGATCTAGAGGAGATAGTATAACATAGTGGTTAAGAGCACTGAGCTGCAAACCTGGATAACTGGGTTTAAATCCCACAGCACCACATGCATACTGGCTGACAATGAACAAGTCACTTAACGTCCCTGTGCTCCCAGGATGCACCTGGAAACAAGCTTTGGCTTAGTGTGTCTTTCCGGGCCAAAAGTTGTAAAATAAATAGCCAACTGTAAGTTAAAACCATGGATGGATTAAGTGGAGTTGTCTGTATGCAGTTCTTTAAACATAAGCATATTAGTTTTACTGAATCTGAAATGCATACTGACGGTTTCAAAAGTCTTTAAACAGCATTGGAGTTTCAGGTGGACTAGCCAGGGCTCAACCCTCCCCCCCAGCTCTGATGTGAGGCCCAGTAGCTCAGGCATCACTTCCTTTGACTTATAATGGAAAGGGGGGGCTCAATTCAAAGATATGGCTCTTATGGACTCCCTAGCACTCAATGCTAATATATTCTAATTCCAACACTGCCTTCAAAATATCTGTGTGACAGACAATATTTCTGTTTCACTACAGCACATGGCTGAAGTTTATTTGGTGTAGCAATACTGTACAGTTCTAAGCACATCAATGTTTCCGAGTCGCAGATACGCCCATTTTAAACGTTTTTCTTTTGTACAGTTGGAAGATTTCCTGTTTCAGTTTGGCAGATTGCTGCAGACAGCATTGAAACCATTTAAAACCCCTGCAGTTTTAAGTTCAGTTCATGCTGTTTGTTTATTTGTATTAAAATAATGTTTTCCAAGCTGCAATTAATTGTTTTATTTTAAAATGTATAATGAGGTGGGGTTTTCTTATCCAAACTGTTTCTTAAATGTTATGACTTGATTTTCAGCTGTGCCGCTGAGGAGATGAGGGCTAAGGCAAACTGTTGAAAAATATGTTTTTGTTTAAAGTCTGGCTCCAGGATGTGACATGCATTGTTGTTTAAATGTGATGTCTTGCTTTTCAGCTGTGCTAAAGGGCACACCAAAATGTCCCATGACCATTTTTTTTTATGAAAGTCTCTTTTTTGAGAATAAGGTACTGTAGGACATTTATAAAAAAAAAAAACAGTCATAACTGTCTGATTAGTGTATTGGTTATATCATAATTGACGTATTGGTGTACTGTATATTACAGGCTTAAAAGTATGTATTGTGGGCTGGCAAATTCACCATTTTCCTTTAGGGAAAATGGACCTACAATTTATTTTATACATTCATAGGGGTGATCCCTTGCAGCTCATTCATTGGGTGAGAGAACATGCTGAAGGTGAGCAGTTTCTGGCTTCCTAAGAATGAAAGTGGTGACACTCTGATATCTGTAAAAGACAGCCCAACAATCCTTATAAACTTATTAGTTGTTTATAACCATTTGTTATTTATTTAGAAATTAGTGAGTATGAAAGGCACACTGAGTCAAGACTCATTTCCAGCTCCTTCCCCGAGGGAACAGCATGTGGGAGAATCCACCTGACAGGCAAAAAAGAAAATATAGTCTAATATACAGTGCAGATTATAAAAGTTACTGCAAAGAAGAGAACGGTGCAGAACTAAAATTGGTGCATCAACTAGAGTACTGTGATAAGTAATGAACAATTACGTGGATAATTCATATGAACAGAGTACAAGATATGCGAGATGCAAAATAGCACGGTGGAGAAAAAAATGGCTGTATTAAATCATCTAATCAACTATTTTGGATAAAATAGTATGTATAAAGTGCAACACAAGTGTTAATTTACATCTAAATGTAAAAGAGATGGATGCCCCTGTTTAAGGGTGGAATTTTCCAGTTTTTCAAATGCTGTGCTTGAGGCCTTCTTATGATTATAAGAGGTACTCATGCACAGGCAATGCTCAGTACTGATTGGGTGAAACAGCACTGAGGATATATAACTATATAAATGATCAGGCCCACTGCCTCATTTTTATTCTGCATCTAGGATGAGATTAATAATGTAAACTAAAGCGTATCATCAGGATGGCCAACACCAGCCTGAGTCCTGTTTATTAATCCAAGTAATTCACAATAATACTCCCATGCAGGGTGGATATGGTAGTTAGAGCACAACACTATGGCACAGAAGACCAAAGGAGATCGCAGGTTCAAATCTCACAACAGCCAATGATTCCCTGAGTGACACTTAACAAGACATTTGACCTCCCTCAGCTGCAAAGTCCACCCAACTGTATAAGTAGGTAGAAGCAGAACCCCACTGCAAGTGAGAGGTTGCATCTCAGCTAGGCAGCTGTGGTATGCAGCTTCCTTCCTTTCATTGCCATTAGCAATGGCTTGATACCGCACCATGCAGCAATACCATAATTTAACAGAATGCTCACATGACGAGGCAGTGGGCAACTTTGAAAGGTTGATTAAAAATGTATCTTAATCTTTGGATACATTTGCCTTAAAGCATGCTACTTACTTCCTTTTACTGATGTTAAGAATGGTGTCCAGTGCCATGTGCCCTCCCTCCCTCCCTTTGCCCCAGTGCAAGCATTCCCTGGCATCTAGTGGCATTCCCCACCTCACTCTACCCTAAAATGTCATACTGATCTTTAAATACATTTGCCTCATTGCATAATACTCTGTGTTTCACACCTTATAGTCAATGGGAAATTTCTTACATGGTAATGAGGATCCCATCCAGGGGCTCACAGGAAGAGTTATAGGGTTTTTTTGGTAGCTGTATACTTTAAGAGTTGTTCCTAGCAGCACAGAGTGTTGGTACCATTGGTGTTCCCAGTCTCCATTTTGATCAGTCTTCTGTACCAGTGTACTAGGAGTAGCAACAATGTCGAGGAGCTCTTCATCTGATTCTGTATCTTTGTGCTTTTAATTATTTTTTTCTTCCCACATAGTAACTCTAGCAGGTAGGGGCTAATTTTTTATTTGCAAGCAGTCTCTCTAAATTCAATTATGCCTAGTCAAAGGAGTTTAATTTGGCAAGCCAGCTTTTTCCTTCATTTTCTGCTTTTTTCTTGAAAGTCTGGTTGAATTTTTTTGCATGTCTTAATTACCTAAATTTAAATGGTGTAAAAGAAAGAGTTTTGCTGTACTGATTTATTTGCTTGCCTCATAGTAGCATAATCCTTTCTTCCTATTACTGGTACTAGAACTGTCTTGATGCTGTATCTTGTGACATTTTTGTTTATAGGAGCATTATATCTCCACGCAAGTATTTAAATTTAATTTTAACCCTTTCCTCATAGGGTAGTGTTTGGGTTAGTAATTTGGTGATGCAACAAAATGATTTATTCATTCTTTTCAAAGATTTCTGCATTGCTAATGTTTCCCCTTACTTTCTCAAAGAAAACTTGCTAAAAAGCGGAAGGAGACATTGAGCAGTGCACGGCAGGAGATGACTGTGATGGTGAGTTCTATGGACAAAAGTTACACCGAACAAGGCACTAACTGCGATGAGGCATTCTCCTTCATGGACACCCACAACCTGAATGGAAGATGTAAGTTGTTTTATTCAAATGTTATACATTTGCTCCTTATTATCTACACATGCATTGTCCGGTCAGATATTTATCTTTTCAGCAATGGGATTTGTACTTTTTCTTTTTAACAACTAATTTGTCAGTTAAATAAAATGGGTATATCTTAATATGGCTTAGTGTGCATTTACTCTGGTATGCATCAGAAGTAAATTTCACTCACAGTGTTAACTTAGCAAGGCAATGTCTAATCATTTTTATTGGATATGTTACAAACTGTGCTGAACACTTCACAGTATAACATAGAGAGTGCAAAACAAAAATCAATACAGTAACACCTCTTTTTCACCCTACCCATATATGAAGCAGTCACTAGTGTCCAGTGCCATGCAGCCTCCCTCCCTTTCTTTGCACCAAACTAAGCATTCCCTGGCTTCCAGTGGCACCCTATTGCTTAACCCTGCCTCAGGCATCCAGTAGTACCCCCTTCTTTACTGTGCCCCAAACAATCATTCCATGGAGTCCAATGGTACCTCCTCCCTCAACCTACCCTAAAAAGACCATTCTCTAGCATCCACTGCTAACCCTTTCTAATGATACCCCAAAACATCAGACCCTGATATCCAGTGGAACCTCCCATCTGTCCAAGATAATCAGTCTTTGTTATCCAGTGTACCCCCTCCCTCATTCTACCCAAGGTTTTCACTCCCTGGTGTCCTGTGGTACCCCCTCCTCACCCTGCCCCCCCCAAATCATTAGCACCTGGTATCCAGTGGTAGCTCCACAATGCCAAAAGTAATCAGGCCATAGTATCCAGTGTCCTCTTCCCTCATTCTACTCAAACTCATTGTACTCTGGTGTCCTGTGGTACCCCATTCCTCACCTTGCCCACAACCATCAGTTCTTGCAGGTCAGTGGTACCCCCACCCTATCCAAAGAAATCAGTCCTTGGCATCTAGTATATCTCCTCCCTCACCCTACCCAAACCATCACTCCCTGGTGTCCTACAGTACCCCCTTCCTCCCCTGTCCAAAATCTTCATCCCCTGGTATCCAGTGGTGGCCCCACCCTGTCCAACATTATCAGTCACTGGCATTTTGTGTACCCTTCCCTCATTCTTCCCAAAATCATGACTTCCTGGTGTTCAGTGATACTCCTTCCTTATCCTGCCTGAAATCATAGTCTCTGAAGTCCAGTGGTACCCCCACCCTGTCCAAAGTAATCACTCCTTGGCATTATGTGCACTTCTCCTTCATTCTACCCAAAATCGGCACTCCCCGGTGTCCTGTGGTATCTTTCTTAAAGTGACTAAACAACTCAGACATAAACATTTACCTCTGGACTGCACAAATAAGGGAGGCAGTTTGACCTAGTGGCTGGAGTGCAGAACTAAGAACCTTGAACCTGGAGACCCAGTATGAGTTCCAGAACTGCCAAGCCTGCATTCTAACTATGTGACAAGGAACAAGCCACTAAACCTCCCTGAGTTTAACCTCTCTGTAGTCTCTCCTTAAACTATCATTGGGTTCTTTGAATCTCCCTATGCACTGAAAATTGAAGAAGCATTCTCTCCCCTGCTTCTGCTGGGTTGTAAGGCACTTTGGGATACAGTTTGCATGAAAGGTACCACAGTATATAAAACCAAAATGCATTCCTTACTGTAATGATTGCTTACTTAACTAACAGGTATGCAGCCTGCACACCTTTAAAACAGAAGTCCAAGATTCTGATTTTTTTGGTTTTTTAGAAAGGTCAGATGTGTGTGTTAGCTGAGCTTATTTAAGAGCAGCTGATACCTTCAGGGAAAAGTTTACAAAACATAATATTTAGGCACAATTCAGCTTGCATTTCACATTACGTCTGTATTTGCCCTCTGCATTATTTATTACTGAGGTCATTTGCATGAAAATAGGATTTATTTCTGTTGCTTTCCCCCTACTTGAGGTCATAATGCACTGCTTGTGACATCACAGGTGCTCCCATGGCAACAGATTGTGATGTCACAACAAAGGACTGTGACATGAAGTAAGGATTAAGCTATAGAGGTAGATGAACTCTAAGGGATAAAGATCATGTATTCATGCAAATTTCCTCTGTACTAAATAATTTATTTTATTTATTTATTTATTTAGTTTTTGTTAAAACGGGTTAGGTGCTCTAGCCAAAGTTGACTATTTTCAGGCATGTCCTGGGAGAATATATACATAAAATGAGATGAGATGATACAATACATAGTATATAGTACAGGTACATAGTATATAGTACGGGTAGGTTAGAATACAGATCAAGTCAGACAGTACTCGAGATAATACATATAGCTATGCAGAGATGACAAAAGTGACATTAGTACATGCAAATAATAACTGAAACTGGGGCAAGTGGCAGCTATAAAGACATTTTATAGCCAAGCTTGTTTAGAAGTGCAGTGGTGTCTTGGGCGAAATAGGGTGGTTAGCTGTGAGGCATTAAGTGGGATCAAAGCATGTACAGGGGTCCCGGGATAGGTGGTGATATAGTTCTTTTTTGAAGATTGGGTGGGAGTTAGTCTGCCTCAGGGCAGGAGGGAGGGAGGCAGTTCCATGTGGCCGGGGCAGTGCAGTGAAATGCTCCAGAGCCTTTTAAAGTAAGACACCTGGCTACGGTAAGTAGAAATTTGTTCGCCAAGCGTAGTCGGTGGACAGGTGCCTGTGGTACAAGTAGAGCTGCAAGGGAGGAGGGGGTTTGGTTATGGATTACACAGTCTGTGAGGGTCCCTAGGGAGTATAGTCAGTAGGCAGTTGGGGAGAGCCAACCTAGGTCACTATACAGTGTGCAGTGGTGCTTGAGGCAATGAGAAGAGGAGGCATACCAACATATGTTGTTATACACAACATCCCATTTATGGAGAGCAGTCTTCTGAGCATTACCAAAAGTGGAGACACCATATGTCAGTGCTGGAAGCAGAATACCCTTGGCAATTGCCAATTTGTCAGATGGTGTTAGCAGGTGACAAGTCTTACAGGCGATTCCAAGTTTAGCATTTGTTTCTTTACAGGTTGACTGGATGTGCAGACTGAAATCAAGGGATTTATCAAGGAGGACTCCCAGATATTTGAAGGATGTGACACAGTTGATGAGGAACCCCCCAGAGTCATGGACTAGGAGGGGTTCGTTGCAGGCTCTAAGTTTGGGAGCAGTGCCAAATAGCATGGCTTGGGTCTTTTTTGTGTTGAAGATGAGCTTATTAACATTTAGCCATGTTTGCACATTCCTGAAATCCAAGGAGAGGTTTTCATTAATGATGTTAACTTTGTTAGCACTGGAGTAGAGGGCGAGATCATCAGCGTATAGGACAGCTGAGCAGGAGAGTATGGCATAGTCTATGTTGTTGATGTATAGTGAGAAAAGAAGAGGTCCCAGGATGGAGCCCTGGGGTACTTCTTTGTCAGTGCTGGTCACATCAAATAAAGCAGAGTTGAATTTAACAAGTTGTAATCTGTTTGATAGGTAGTCGTTAAACCAGTCAACTACTGAGGATGAGAAGTTAAGTCTATGCAGGGTTGAGAGAAGCAGGGGATGATCAACAAGATCGAAAGCTTTGGTAAGATCGATAAATACTGCTCTAGTGAGTAGGCCTTTGTTCATGTTACAGAGTACATCGGTGGAGAATTTGAGAAGAGCAGTTTACTGTGTCCTTTTCTGAAACCATGCTGAGTGTCTGAGAGAAGGTTGTTCTTTGTGAGATAGTCAATGGTTTGGGTTGCAACAAGCTTCTCCAGTAGCTTGCTTAGCACAGAGAGAATGGCTATGGGCCTGTAGTTGTTGATATCCTTTGGGTCTCCATTTTTAAGGATAGGCGTAACTTGGGCAATCTTCCAGAGATCTGGGACAACGCCAAGAGAGACAGAGTAATAATCTTGGCCAGTGGCAAGGCAATCAATGGTGCCGCTAGCTTCGGGAGTCGTGGCTCGAGTGAATCTGAGCCAGGGCTAGTGTTGTCGGATATGTTTTGCAGTAGCCTTTGGACCTCGGATCTAGATATAGCTTTAAAGTGGACCGGGGGGGTAGTAGTTAGTTGGCAGTGGTCAGTACTAGATGCAGATCTCTGGGGTGTGCAGTAAGGCTGAGATGCTGTGGGAGGTGAAGCGAAGGATGAGGTGTACTGAGACAGGTCTGTGAATAATCTATTAAAGTCATTTGCTATAGTGTTCAAGTCGTTGCAATGGACATCATTTAGGATCATATCCCCCAAATGGTGAGGAGAAATCTTTAGAATATGTATATGAAATACAAGCTGAATTGTACCTAATTATTATGTTTTTCAAAGTTTACTTTGAAGCATCAGCAGCTCTTTAAAGCCAGACATATATAATTTCAAGCAATGTTTTTCCAGAAAAATGCCTCAGTGACATGAGCAATGATAAAAACACAAATGCTGAACTTTTGTCAGTTCAGGTTGCATCTTCTCTGACTCCAGTAAACAATGTTCTCTGCTAAAAGCTTTCTGAAATATTGACAGGTTATTATAGATAGGGGGAGCAGTCTCAGCCAATCAGAAGGCTCCATTCCCTTCCCCTTGAAAACACTCTTATTTTCTAAAGAGTGTCTCATGAGCAGTTGCCATAGAAATGGGAATATTCAGTTGAATAATTTTTTTAGATTGTAATAATTTTATCCCCTCGCAATCAGTAATATATTAATATGTCCATAATTGCACTCTTACTCTCATCTTCCATTTGTGGTTCTTACACACTAAGCATATACCTGTGGCCACTCTTGCAAGCACATTGTATGATATGTACATTAAGGGTCCCATGCAAACATATCATATTATATACATTAAGGGCCGTATGCAGAAAGGCACTGTGGCCATCATGCAATGCATAGTGCAGGTGCATATGCTAGTAAGCACCCTATGTTATCCATGTAGTCATTTGCCACATGCACTAAGGACATATGCCCCATGCACAGTGGAGAAATGCGCAGCTGTGTGCAGTCCACTGGTTTGTGGCAGAAGAGGGCATGGATGTGGAAGCAGGCCCACCGTGCATATAACTACTGTGTGTATGGCTGTAGACAGTCACGTAGCAAGTAGCACACTATGCACTACATGTCAGGAGGGAACTGACAGCTATAAGCATGTGTACACCCTCCACAAAAACAGATACAACATGGTATCAGTGCAGTCAGAAGTAAATATTGCAGAGAAAACAAAATACAGAAACATAAGCCAGTACACTGGGGGGGGGGCTATTTCGGGCAGACCAGATGGACCAAATGGTCTTTTTTTGTGCCAGCACAATTCTATGATTTTATGATACACAGTGGAAAATATAAATGCAGAAATAAACCCCAAAAATACAGGACACAACAGAAAAGTAATAACAGTCTGTGGACATGCAGCTTGTGTGCCTACAATGGTATGCTTCTCTATCACAGAGGTACAACCTGTACCTACTGTTGCATGCATACTGTCAAAATCCAGCACCCTCTGGTACACCCTCTGCCCCCACAGTGATGCCTTGATGCCGCCACTTACTGAGCCTGGTTCATCCATAATGCCATGGTTACTCCTCCAGGGGTGTGTTTACCACCACCACCCTGTAGAACATGTGTACTGCCACCTTCTCCCCCTCTGTCAGAGGCTGCCATGGTAGCCACCATGTTATAACCTTCCCTCCACAGCCCTGTGGTCCTGAGTGGCACAGGCATGTGCTGTAAAGGAGTGTCTCATCACCCTCACACATACCCTATGTCTTCTCATCCATGGGACTACTGGCTGATGGTGTTTGCTGAAGAAACTGCACTGGGCATCCCAGGAATGGCTGCAACACAATAACAATGGTCATTAGTATCAGTCACATATCAACATCTGACCACGGCATGCTACAGGAGGACTTAGGACAAATACACACCCTTGATGGGTGTACCACACTCCATACATTTATATCTTCATCATCATACAGCATGGGGGTGATCTGTTTGAGGGTATAGGGGAGCTGAGCCCAGGCCATCATGCAACCATATTGTACAAACACAGGTACAAGACTAACTATAGGAGGCAGTAGCGACATTGGGGATGTGCCGGATGCCATGCCTCCACTACCTGGGTAATACTTTACTTGGTTTACTCGGTTTCTTAAGACACAGGTAGGCTTACACCCATTCAGAATGTCTGGGGTTAAGGGGATATACACACAAATTACAGTGTTGTGGGATGTCTCACAGCCCAGGATGGGTCAGGTGGGGGTGGAGTCATAAATGGGTGACCTATCCTGGCCCAGGGGCAGAATGATGTGCCCATCACTGTTACTGCATATCTTGCTGTAGTGTGTGGAAGTTGCTACCCAGGAGGAGAGCACTAGTCCACGACCATACATCCTCTGGTCAAGGCTGGCACTCGAGGACAAGTACGATAACCACTGCCTGTAATGCTGCAGACTGGACAAGGCCACAGTCGCAGAGCTGTGTGACTTCACCTGATTGGAGACAAGATCCAGCCAACAACACACAGGTCCATAGCCATGTCCGTGGGGACCAAGCTGCTGTGTGCCCTTGCATACTGTGCCAAAGGGTCACTCCAATGTGTTGCTGAGGAGATGACTGGCTTGAGCCAATCCTCTGTTGTTGTGCTCTGTGGCAGGTGATTGCATCAATGCTGTCACATGTTGGGGACTACATCCAGTTCCTCATGGATAGGCAGAGCACCTAGATAGTGCAGGGGGGTATTCTATGAGCAGCATGGGCTCCCCAAGGTCCATGATGCCATTCACTGTACATATGTCAATCCTGGCACCATATGTCAATGAGGAGTACTACAGGAACATGAAAGGATTCCACAGCATCAATGTACAGCTGAGGGGATTGTCATGAATGTCAGTGCCAAGTGTCCAGGCTCCACGCATGATGCCTTCATCTTCCAACAGCCACGGCTGAGATTGTCACTGACCACCAATGAGGCAGATCTTGGTGGCTGCTAGGTAGGTCACTAATGGGCCATGCTGGCATGGACCTGCTGTGATGTGCACATGTCTGTACTAACATACCACTCTTTTATACCCAATACAGGTGACAGTGGGTAACCCCTGAGATCATACCTGATAAAACCATTCTTGGTACCTGCAGGAGAGGCTAAACAGAGATACAGTGCCACCCACAGGAGAGCTAGGGCAGTGGTGGGGCACATTTTTGGCCAACTGAAGATGTGATTCAGATGCCAGGACAAGACAGGTGGCACAGTGCTGCTCTCACCTGGCAGGGTGTGATAATTGCTTGTCATGTGTTATTTGCTGCAGAACATCACTTCATAGAAGAGACTGCCCTTACCTAAGGACCCACCTATGGATTAGGTCTTCTGGAACAGGGTTGTGGACTAGCAGGATTCCTATGCACAGCCACATCCAGCAGAGACATTAGACAGGATGGAACTGACAATCCAACCATCTGGCTGGCCTGCCCCTGTGCACTATGATGTCTGTGCTCTCCTCTTCCTTCTCACTCACTGTACCCACATTGCTGGCATCTGTGGTGGGCAAGGACACTGCTGGTGGCATCACAGGGACCTATGGTGTAATCAGCAGTAGAGTTCTGCAAAGTTGTCAAAATTCACTCAATGAAAAAAAATCCATGAATCTTGACAAATTGACCAAACTAAGGACCACAATTTGCATTTTTTTTCAGCCGTCAGATTGGTCAAATTCACATTAGTGTATGGCCAATTATGCATAAATAGCAAAGTGAATTGCATGTTATGGCCCCTCCCCAACCCCAAATCAATAAAAAACTACAACCTCTCCCACCCAAAAGTGATAAAACCACTATGATACCCCTTCCCAACTGCCTACTGGCACCCTCCTCCTTCCTTGTCTTGGAGAAATGCTGCTCTGTGGGACCCTGCTAGCAAAAGTAATCTCTTCCCCCTACCCATACACCAAAAACACTCTACTCATCTCCCCACCTACATTCCACTGTCTTTATTAATTTAGCGTAGACCCAATCCCCCAGCCCCCTTTGTTCCCCACCATCCTCCTCCTCCCCACAGTACCCACAAATCAACCTTAAATAAAACAGGCCCAGTGCAGAGTATCTGCTCTGTTCAGTGTCCAGTAATGAATGAATGGTGCTATCTCTTTACTCCTAGTGAAACCTGATTGGTTGAATTTTCAGTCAATCAGGTTTTACTAGTAGCAAAGATGTCACAAGATGAACACTGAACAGACCAGATACTCTGCACAATGGGGCCATTTTCTTTATTTCAGCATAATTTTGTGGGTGCTGGTGGGGGGAAGAGGATGGTAGGGACCACAGGGGGTCAGGGAGATAGGGTCTATGCTAAATTAATAAAGACAGTGAGATCATTAGGGGGAGGTGGGTGGAGTGTGTTTGTTGTGCAAATTGAGAAGGGATTACTTTGGTAGTCAATCCCATGGAGCAGCATTTCACAGAGGTGGTGGGGGGAGGGAGGAGGAGGATGCCAGTGAGGGGTGGGAGGAGGTGTCATAGTTTTAATCATTTTTGGGTGGTGGGGGTCATTTTTACAGCACTGTGTGTGGAGGGAGATTTTGTTAAAGTTTTAATGTAAAATGAGGAGGCAGTATAGTGCAGTCATTTAAGGCTCTGAGCTGTAAACCTGGAGACTTGGTACTTGGTACTTGGTAGTTAGGATAAAAGAAGGCCGAAGCCCATCGAGGATGTCCTCCACACAGTGTGGATCATTAGTAGATTATGTTCTCTCAAGAAGCCAATTATCAATTTTAATTTTAAACGTATTAATATTCGTGCAGTCCACAATTTCCTGAGGTAATGAATTCCATATCTTTGGAGCTCTAACAGTAAAGAACTGTTGTCTTTGCTTGTTCTTGTTGTCTGGATTTCTATTTGTTTGTTATGTATTCTGGGTACCATTTTTCTAGATGCAAAGGATAAGCCACATGAACTCATTAATGTGGCTGATTTTTGAATTTTAAACAGCTGAAGGAGATCTCCCCTTAGCCTTCTAAATTCCAGCGAATATAACTTTGTTTTATGCAGTCTAGTTTCATAGTTATAACGAGAGAGATGAGGTATGATCTTAGTGGCCCTCTTTTGGACTTTCTCCATTCTTGAAATGTCCTTGGCCAGATAGGGACTCCACAATGGTGAACCGTAATCTAAATAGGGTCTAACATGGGTTTTATATAGAGCCATAATACATTCCTCAGATTTAAGAGTAAAAGTATTGTTAATCCTACGTAAGAGGGCAGTGGCCTGATTAGCTACCTTGTTATAATGATTTGAGAAAGATAATCTGTTATCAACCAATATACCCAGGTCTTTTTGATGAGGATTCCCTAAGTTTTATATTATTAAGGTGGTATGTTTGTTTTAGATTTTTTACCAAATGTAATACTGAACATTTGGACACATTGAATTGCATTTTATTGGTTGCAGCCATAATTCAATTATTTTAAGATCATTTATAAGGGAACTTCTGTTAATTTAGCTATCAACTCATCCTCCCAATTTAGTATAAGTCTGCAAATTTGGATAAAGTATTCTGTGATGAAATGATAAGATCGCTGATGAAAATGCTAAATAAGGTGGGGCCCAACACTGAACCCTGAGGGACTCCACTTAACACTGATTTCTCTTCTGATAATTCCCCATTAACTCTGACAATTTGAGTTCTATTATAGAGCCATTTATTAACCCAAGATACGATACAGTTAGAAAAACCTAATGCTATTAATTTATTTATTAACATGAAGTGTGAAACCTTGTCGAATGCCTTACTATAGTCAAGCAGAATAACATCCACCGGTATATTTAAATCGAGATTACTGCTGACTAAGTTATAAAAAGCTAACAAGTTAGTTGTACAGGAGTGTCGGTTTAAATCCATGTTGTGAAACATCAGCTAGTTTTAGTACCATCATCTCCTCTTCAATTAACTGTTTAATATGTTTTCTAATAATTTACATGAAATAGAGGTAAGGCTGATTGGTCTATAATTTTCAGCCTTATGGTGCACCCTTTTTAAAAATAGGTGTAACAATAGCTCTTTTCAGTCTAGGGAACATTAGCTTCTTTAAGATTTATTAAAGATAATGGTAAGGGGACAGCAATATTATCATATGTTCCCATAAGAAACTTGGAAGTAATATTATCAGGACCAGGACTCTTGTTGGCTTCAAAGTTTTAGAAGTTTAAGGGATCAGAAATAGTGATAGTATAACCAAAATGAATATTTGTATTGATATATAATATAGGTTCCATATCTTGTTCAAAGACAGAACAAAAATATTCATTAAACTCAAATGCAGTTGCCTTATCGGAAAAAATAGTTATATTATCTATGATTAACGGATCTATTTTATTTATGTCACCCTTTTATTATTTAGATATGAATGCAGACTTTTGTATGAATCCTAGTGTGAGCGATTCTGAATTCTAGATTCCGTTTAGAAAGAGTGATTGATGTTTTAATTCCTAAGTGATTTCTTATACTTGATTAGTATTCCTTCTGATTGTTCAGGTTTGCACTTTTTAGATTTTAAATAATTTAGTTTGCGAATACTAAGTTTTTTAATTTTATTGTTATACCAAGCAGGAACCTTGCCTTTATTGTTGTATTTCTTTCTTTCTGGTACATAATATTTTTCTAGATTATGTACAATTTCTTTAAAGAGGCTCCAGGCATCATTAACATTAAGAGATGAAAATAATGAGTCCCATGGTATATCTGTAAGATGTTCATTAATTCTTGAAAAATTAGCCTTCTCATATTGTTTAATCATATGGTTGTTTGTAAAGTTTTTATGGGTCAAAAAAATGGAAAATTGAATTCTCATATGATCGCTGTTGCCCAAAGGGTCTAAAACTTGCAAATTAGATACAGAGGAATTCATATTGGTCATTACTAGGTCTAGAATGTTATTCCCACGTGTGGGTTCCCTAACTTGTTGGGTAAGACCAAGATCAGTGATAATTGAAAGTAACTGTAAATCATACTGATTGAGTCCAGAGAGTGTATCCCAATTTATTGTTGGGAGATTAAAGTCCCCCAAAATAATTACTAACCCTTATCTGCTATTGAAGTGATTTCTGAGGATAATTGATTAAGATATGCAATGTCTGGAAGAGGGAGGACGGTAGCAATTGCCTGCAAAATCTGGGGATGTCCTCTGGGTTGCAAGTAAATCCAGATGCTTTCTGTTAATGTAGGTAAGGAGGATTAAGATGGAATATTATCAGTCACATAAAGACTCCTCCTCCACCTTTTTTTTTCATTGGGTCTGTTTTATAGTAGAGTTTAAACCCTGGGATGTTCATTATCCATTGTTTATCTAAATTTCCCCAAGTTTCAGTAATGTCAATTAGTCCAATGTTGAATTCATGGATCTTCATCTCTAATTCTGCCATTTTAGTTTTATTAAGTGCTCTGGCATTAAAAGATAAGACAATCAGCTTGTATATAGTATTAAGAGATGGCTCCTTAGGCCTGCTCTCCCCCTTAGGTTTTAGTTTAAATTATCAGGGTTATAGATAATCCGATCTATGAATTTTACCATAGAATCACCCAATACAAAGACCTGTGTGGGAGTATTATTATGAAGTGGGGTTGAATCCCACAGCCCCCACTTGCATACTGTGTGACCCTGTGCAAGTCATTTCATTTTCTCATGCTCCCCAGGTGGCACCTGTAAACAAGCTTCAGCTTAATATGTCTCTCCTGGTTAAAAAAAAAATCTGCCAGTAAAGTTAGTGCATCTGCCATGGAATTCGTGAACTTGCAGATTGAGGATTTCAGTGGATTTGCACCAACTTTGCTGATGAATTAAAAATTCAAAACATCTCCACTCACTAACATCTATCTGGTAGGCACGTTCCAGGTCTGCAGTGTCCTACATCTTGGTGGTATTGCTGGTATCACCAGGGTCATGACGTCATCATCCACCTCTTCCTCCTCCTCCCTTATTGTCGACTTTGGAAGATCTGCTGCAGGGAGTACAGAGAGTAGCACCATCAGTGATGACTTGTGTATATGGTACCATTTCTGTAGTCTGTGTGCAGAGATGGGTACGCTCACCTGGCATGGTGTCCAGCCCTTGCTTCTCAACATCCATCCATCCATGGTGGTAATGGCAGTTGTCTTGGCCACCATCTTCTCCAATGGGATGAGCTCCAGGAGTGATGCAGCGCCTCCACCTGTGGCATTCCATGCCTAGGGACCATCTGAAGTTTTATACAGACCACTGTCCACATATTCCTCCATTTGTGCTTAATGGCTTATATGGAGTGGCACACCAGCCCTGCAATGTTGGTGGTAGTCTGGATTCCCTTCCAGATTGTCACTTTGTTGGCCAGTGGCATGGGATGCCATGCCTCACAGGGTGGGTATTGCATCTGTATCTCTGACACCACCACACTGACCTGCTCACCCCTGAAATTCTGTGCCTGCAGACTCCAGTCTTGACCCTGCCAACAGCTACCCAATTCAATGTCAGCCCTACACCCCCCTGTACTATGGGCCTGCCACCAGCATTGATTGCTGCCCTCTGTGTACCCTAGCATTTCTCCATGCTTGCATTATTGGTGTGCCCCCCTGCCACACATGTCCTTTTATGATGTGCTCATGGGGTGTTCCCATGCTGGAATAGTCCTTCTGTCCTCCCTTGCACACAGCACTGTGCAAAATTGCATGGCCAGTGGGCAGACTGGTGGCCACCTCCCTCTCTGTAGTGCATGCTGTGCTGTGTTACACATCCAGCACCCATATAGTTGCACACCTGCTTTATGCGGTATAACAGCACATATTGGCCATCTTGTGCATAGGCCCAGAGTTGTTAAATTAAGCATTCAGGTCTCAAGTCTCTTATGAAAATCAATTCTCAATAATCTTTAGGATAACTAAAGTGGAGCTTACTATACACATGATAAAAGGTCTAATTCTGATAGCCAATACATCCCATAAAGGGGCCTAGAGCGCACAGTCAGCTATGGAAGCTGTCACATTGGTTTCCATGATATTCATAGACACTGCCTCCTTGCACATAGTACCTCCTCCTAGCCCAAGTCTTCACTGGCTACACACTAGGCCCTAGGAAACTGGTTAGGGGACAGGGTTGTTCTAAGCTGGCATTATAGAGACATCCATGGTGTGGACAGGTCTGGGTGGTACATATACTGCAGTGCTGGGGGGATGCTGCTATACCTGCTATGTATTCCCTACTGAACCCCACAGATGACCCTATGTTATGGGTGTGGCAGCAAAGTCCCTAGCCCTCTGGTATACTAAAGAGGGTTAAGGTGCAGAGATGATGTTTTCTGCCTTGTATAAACATCAACTATGTTCTCACGTCACATAGTTGCTATCAATTACAAAATTAAATGAAAGCTACTTTTTTCTGCTGCCATTCAATGTCCCAGCTACCACAAAAATGCAACAGCCCTTGTCTAGCATAAGGATGCTTTGTTGCACACTGACTGGTGATTTTCTGCCATCTATGTCCATGCACCCCATGCCTCCTAAAAGCATAGCCAGCTGCATGTGAAGGGGTACCTCTCTATCAGAATCACACACACACACACACACACACACACACACACACATATATATACATACAGTGTGCTGGTGGTGTAGAGTCTAATGGGACCTTTCTCCACAGTAGACAGATGGAGAGGTCTGCTTTCAGAAGTGGGTTAGGTGCAAGAGATCACATGTACTATAATGAATTTGATTGCTATCTCTGTATTTTAACACAATCTGTTTATCTACCTTTTTCTTCACAATTAGAAACCAGATGATAATCCCTGTTTCTTGTTTTTTCTAATAAGCAATCTTTCAAAAGAATAATCTATTTAATAATCAGTTTTAAACCTCATCTCTTCAATCAGCAGCTTTTTCAAAGATATTTTTATGTGACATCCATGAAAGGGAAGATTATAATTGCCTCATTAACATCTGTAACTAGTCTACAGGTAGGGACATGCCAGTAAAACAAGACTGCCTTACAGTAATCAGTATGTTTTTTCCCCTGTCAAAATAAGTGCTTTCAAACAGACAGGGCCCGGCTCCATAAATTTGGCAAAATTATAATGTTAACTTAGTAATGAAAGAGGAATAAAAGCTTTTTTTTTCTTGAAGAGTTATGCATGATCTGTTTTGATCAGCTAGTGTGCAGGGATTTTGTTTCGGAGATGCCATCTTTTTGGAGATACAGCTATAAAATGAACTAAGAAGAAGGCTTGCAATTTTCAAAAAAATTCTAATTTGTTTCCAGTTCATAACCTAAGCTACTATTATAAACAGCTTTATAAAGCTCTAATTTGCTTACATATGTCACTGAGTTTTAGCCTGCCACTGCTAAAAGGCTCATAACTTTCTGTAAGCTTTCTTCTTCTTTTCTTCTTAATTTTATTTTTTATTCATGACTTTGTTAATCAGGTAGGTGCACTGATCCCAGGGACCGTTTTCAGGCATGACTCGGGCCATGTAAGGTGGCACGGAGTAGAAACATCAGAATAACAAGAACATAACAAGAGCAGGTAATACATAGTGAAAGGTTACATTTGGCAATACATGGTGGCAGTAGTTGAGGGACAACAAATAAAGCAAAGTAAGGCTCATGGGGGTACAGTTTCAGTAAATAAGAGAACCTATTTGGCCCCACCCCTGGAACCTATTTGGGGGGGCTAGTCCTTAAAGCAGTGGCAGGTGGATGCCAACAGGAGTCAGTCTTTGAGGCAAGTCTTGAACTGGAGGTGAGTGTTTATGGTGCGCAGTTCAGTGGGCAACTTGTTCCATAGTGTGGGGGCTGCTACAGACAGGGCTCTAGCACCCATGTTCGTGGCTGCCCTGGGGATTTTCAGAGAGGGGTTACTGGAGGAGCGTAGGCAGCGGTGTGAGGTTTGGATGGTGAGAAGGGGAGCAAGAGGGGATTTCTGGCCAATATGGATGGTAGAATCAATAAAACTGTACAGTGTAAGGTCATAGCAGGCTTGTGGTGGGAGCCATCCCAGTGTAGTGTAGAGTGTACATTGGTGTGTGGAGAAAGGGGCCAGCAGGGAGAAGCAGCAGGCACCGTTGTATGCTACTGATTGTTTTGCCATGGTGGATGCAGAGGTCCTGAAGCAGATGGGAGAGCAGTAGTCCAGGATAGGTAGTAGGTCTCCCTGGATGATGGCATGGTGGGCCTCAGGAGTGAGGTATTGCCAGTATCCGTAGGTAGCCTTTAGTTTTTAGTGAAATCTTAGAATCAGGGAGTTTATGTGCTCTGTAAAGGAAAGTGATGGGTTAAGCACAACTCCTAGATATTTGAAGTGTTTGACATCCTCTAGGGCATGGCTATCAGGTGACATGATGATTAAGGGTGGGTTAGATTTGCATTTCATTAGGAAGGGCTTAGATCTGAACGACATTGTTTTTGTTTTTTTGGCATTGACCAAAAGGAGGTTGTCAGAGAACCAGTTGTGGGCTGCAGTGCAGTTTTGTGAGAGAGTTGCAGAGATGAGGGTAGGAGACTTTCCACTGGAGAAGAGCACGAAGTTGTTGGCGTAAACGATTGAGTGACAGTTGAGACTATCCACTGAAAGGGAGTTAATGAATAAGGAGAAAAGGAGGGGTCCCAGAATAAAGCCTTGAGGGACCCCAGTAGAGACAGGCAGGGTGGGCGAGTAGGCAGGGCCAATGCATACAAACTGGGAGTGCCCTGTAAGGTAGCTTCCGAACCAGGTGGTGACCTCTGGAGAGCAGCTAAGGTGATGTAATTTGGAGAGGAGGAGCGAGTGATTGACCAGCTCAAAGGCTTTGGAGAGGTCAATGAAGACTGTGCCAGTTGCATTTCCACAGTCCATGTTTGTGAGGATGTGGTCCATTAGGAGTGCGAGGGCAGTGGTGGTGGAATGATTCTTGTGGAAGCCGTGTTGTTGGCTACATAGTAGGTTATATTTACCTATGTAGTCAGTTCTCTTCTTCATTTTCAGAGTTATTTATAGATAGAAATATAGATAGTGATAGATAGATAGATAGATAGATAGGCTGATACACAAGGAAGCATGGAAAGGATGAGAAGGGACTTGGTAAGGTCGGAGGAATGGTCAGAAGTATGGCAGCTAGGATTCAATGCAAAGAAGTGCAAAATAATGCACCTGGGAAACAAAAACCTGGGGGAAGATTACACAATGGGGGGAGGTAGTAACAACAACAAAAAAGGAAAGAGACCTGGGGGTAATCATACCAGATGACTTTAAGGTTAGCAAGCAATGTGAGAAGGCAGTAGGGAGGTCTGGGGGTACACTGGGATGCATAGGGAGTGGCATCACCAGCAGAAAACAGGAAGTTGTTATCCCTCTGTACAGACAGTTGGTGAGACCCCAGCTGGACTACTGTGTCCAGTTCTGGAGACCCCATCTCCGCAAGGACATAGACAAGGTAGAGGCAGTCCAGAGGAGGGCAACTAAAATGGTGCAGGGTCTGCAAGAGAAGCCATACGAGGAGAGACTAAAGGAGCTTAATATGTATACCCTTGAGGAAAGAAGGGAGAGGGGGGACATGATAGAAACTTTTAAGTACCTCAGTGGAATCAACAAAGTCCAAGAGGGTAGTATCTTTCAGAAAAAGAGAAATGCAAGAACAAGGGGACACAATTTAAAGATAGAGGGGGGCAGTTCAGGGACAATGTGAGGAAGTATTTTTTTCTCAGAGAGGATAGTGGGTGCATGGAACAACCTTCCTGAGGAGGTTGTGGGGTCTAAAACTGTGGGAGAATTCAAGAATGCATGGGACAGACATAAGGCAATTCTTGTGGGGGATAGGAAGAAATAGGCTGTTGGTTAACTAGGATCTGTGGCTTATCCTGTAGGTAGGGAAATGGGCAAACTAGGTGGGCCAAGCAGTCCTTATCATCTGTCAAAGTCTATGTTTCTATTTTCTACGACAGATAGATTTTTTTTAGCCATTTTGGCCAGGAAAATCATGTTGAGACAGACCTGGTTTCCAGGTGTGATGGGGGTGGGGCAACACATGTTTGAGGCCATGTACCAGGAGATAGCTAAGTAAATGGGAAGCACAGAAGGGGAATGCCAGTGGGGATACCAGTTTTATACTATATTCTTTGCAAAAAAATGTTAATGCATCAGTTAGGGTTCAGGATAAAGTGACAAAAGTAGGGAAATATGATGTTAGGGTTTCCAGCCCTAAAATCCCTGCCCAACCCCAAGGGTGGAGTCTCCCTTGGGGTTGTCAACCCTAACGCTCACTCCATTGCAGTAACAGAAAAGCTAATATATGATGGAGACAGGTGTGCATGTTTCATGAGTGCATATGGTTGGGTAAGCGTTAGGGTTGACAACCCCAAGGGAGACTCCACCCCTCATTCACTTCAGGGGCAGGGCAGGGGTTTTAGGGTTGGAAACCCTAATGTCATAGTTCCCTACTTTTATCACTTTATCCTAAACCTTAACTGATGCATTACTGTAATTTTTTGCAAATAATTTCCTTACAGTACTTTTTGAGATACAGTAATCATAGCCTTATTCGCCTGGGGGCCTTGCACTCCCCACCCATCTATACTTTTTGAGATAGAGTAATTGTATCCTTATTTGCCTGTGGGAGTGCAGGACCCTTCAGGCTCTGCGCTCCCATCCCATCATAGATGTGTATATGGACATAGCTGTGGAAGGGCCCTGCACTTCCATTTATAGGACAACAGTGACCAAATTGCCAGCATACCCATCTTATTACACCATCACATGTACCTGGTGCAGAAAATTTTCAAATTCTCTCCAAAACATAATTCTGTGCAATGGCAATGCCTTTCTGTGTCACATGAGCGAAAACACATTTTGGCCAGTATATGAAAAATGACAGCTGTGACATACATGAGGTGGGGTAATAAAAAGACTATGTTGAAAATTTGGGGTCAAAATATTGAAAATGTCCAAAGTTACATGTGTACGTAGCAAAATTGCAATGAATAGGCATAACTTTGCCATTTTCACATATTTTTACCCCAAATTTTCAACACAGCCTTCTTATGACACCACCGCATGAATAAGGGCAAGGACATTTTCAAATCCCACCCAAAAGGTGAATTCACCAACTGACCGTGAAATCACCTTTCAGGCAGGAGTTGTGTAATGTTAATCATGTTGTTCATGAGGTGGGGTCCCCAAAAGGTCACTGAAAATTTGGGGTCAAAATGTCAAAAAATGGCTGAGTTATGCATAAAAGTTGATGCCCCATTGAAATACATTGAATGGCATTTACCTTAGTTTCTCATACTGCAGTTGCCAGTACCAGCATTAAGATATGTCTTTGATAGGAGAGTAGATCTCGAACCTGGGACCTGTTCAGGTGAGTGAGGGTGTGGGAATGTGTACTGGGTGGGTGTGGGGAGGTGGGTGCTGAGTGGGAGGTGGGGTTGGGGGGATGATCAGCGATGGATCTTTTCTTTTTGCAGGCTTACAAAACAAGAAAAAAACATTGGGAAAGTGATCAGAATACGGGGAAGTGGGAGGGACCACTGAACTACTAAAGCATATCATTCTGACATGGGGACGGCAATTGGAGAATGTGGGGGAGGCACAACTGGACTACCATGGATATTAATGTTTACATGGGGATGGCAATTGAAGAATAGGGGAGTGACCACTGGACTACCAGGGAATATGCTTGAAAATAGTCAGCTTTTCTGTCTAGTTCACCTACCCGATCAACAAAAATTAAACAAATAAATGCATTTGGATGGTGATCAGAGAATGGGGAAGGGGACCACTGGACTACCAGAGAATACAACTTGTACATTGGGGACAGTGATGGGAGAACAGGGAAGTGGGAGGGACCACTAGACTACCAGGGATTCATTATTTTATCTTCAGGAAATGGAAATCGGTAGTTGGGGGTGCCACTAAACACCAGGGAGCTACGACAGTTCAAACTGTGATGGACCTTTATTGTTCGCAGTTTTTTCAGTCTGAACAGTAACTTTTGAGCTGTAAAGAACTGTAAATGTTTATTTTCTGATCGATTGATCCTTAACTAAGTGAGTGACGAGTGATATGATTCTCACCCCAAACAGACATCCTTACCATCAAACTTTTTAAATAATAATACAATAATGGAGCTAAGCATGTGACTGAGACCTAAATATAGGTCTGGCCATTCCTTACGAAGTAGCATTTCTTTAGAAATCAATTTTTAAAACAGAAAAAAAAACAAGATGGCAGACAGCACAAACAGTATTTCTCTGAGTACGAACAGTAAATCCTTAACAATTAACAATTTGAACAGTTTTCATTTACCTGCCTGTCTAGCAGCTATCAAAAAAACTGTTATAATTCATAAATGGTGAGATATCTTCTCACCACACTATCCAACAACACACCCTTGGCACAGACCCCATCATCCCTGAAAATTTCAAGAAAACATGTTTATTCCATCTGGGCTGTAGATGAAGGTAAAAAATCCCATGTTAACCAATGGGAAAAAGTGGGTCTTTTCCTGTTGTTTTACCACTCCAAATCTCAAAATCCGTACAAGATGCCCTCACAGAACTTTCCACTTCTTGAAACAGTGGCAGAATGACCACACATGATAAATTTTGAGCTATTTCATCAACAAAATGCCAAAGTTATTGAGATGCAAAATTTTGAATTTAACATTGAAGTGCCAGTACAACCCTAACTATAGGGGCACTACCGTGCCCCTATAATTAGGCTGTTGCATATTGCACAGCCACAGAGACTTCATCAAAATGGTTCTTCTTAAACAGTATGAAGTATATCACAGGCAGCTGCAGTGACCTCATCAAATACATTCTTCTTGAGCAGTTGTTGTTGACATATTTATTGTTTGGCACAAGCCATTACACCAGACAAACATATGCCACAATAAAAAAGCATAAAGCATAATATATTGCAAGGTTCTCATCATGATCATTATGCAGACAGTAAATATGTTCTCCATCTAAAATACGTGTAGCTATAGAGTAGACCAAATCGAGTTATACACTATAGACATATTATAGAAAATAGCAGTAGATGGGTACACAGAACATCTTAATTGTTAAACCAGCAAATATGACATAAAAAACAAACAATGCAAATCACCTAGAATAGCTATACAAGGATCTGGTAACAATTGTTAAGCAATATTGAAATAGTGTACATCATGGGCGGCCGCAGTGACCTCATCAAATGGATTCTTGTTCAGCTGTTTAGAGTACAGTATGTTATGAACACTAGCAGTAAATATGTTCTTGTTGCTGCAAGAAAATGACATTTAAGCTGCTTAGTGATTTAAATAGGGTGACTTGCACAGTAATCTAATTTCTACATATCTGGCCCTTAACTGGACTCTGAACACCCATACAAATGCACCATGTGAAATATATATATATTTTTTTTTATTTAACAGATAAATTGCTAAGACCCCACATTGAGCACTGGGTCCCGTTCTGAAGATTACATCTCCAGAAGGATATAAAAAGAGTGGAGGTGGTTCAGAGGAGGGCAACTAAAATGATGCAGCGTCTGCATCAAAAGCCCTACGATGAGAGACTAAAAGACCTCAATATGTTCACCCCGGATAAAAAAGGAGGGGGGGGGGGATATGATAGAGACCTTTAAATACCTTATGGAGGTAAATAAGGTACAGAAGGGAAGTATTTTTCAGAACAAAAAGGAGCTCAAGAACAAGGGGACATGCTATGAATCTGGAGTGGGTTAGATTCAGGAGAGACATGAGGAAGTACATAGTCACAAAAAGAGTGGTGGAGTCCTAGAACAGCCTTTCAGCAGAGGTGGTGGGGGCAAAACAGTGGTGGGGTTCAAGGATGCATGGGATAGGCATGAAGGAACCTTAGTGGAAAGGAAGCGTGATAGGGAGAAAGAGCTAGAGGCCAAATAGGGTCTGCAGTGATACTGTAGGTAGGGAAAAATGGGCAGACTGGGTGGACAAAGCGTTCCTTATCTGATGTCAGATTCTGTTTTTGTTTCCATGTGTGTCCTGAGGGAAGGAACAATGTGATGTAATAGAATATAACAATAAATGATAAAATTAAACAGCAGTAAAAGAGTAAAAAATGTGTCTAGTGCAATGTGCAAAAACAAAGCTCAGAATAGGGGTGTGGAAAGACAGCACGTTTATGTCCTGCAGCTTCCAGAAACTGTGTTTCAGGACAGGATGATGCTGAGGCATTTCCAGGTTCCATAGATGCCAAGCAGACAGGCATGATCTAGTTTGTCATGTCCAGCAGCACAAACCCTTGGGAATTGCTGAACATAAGCAAAATATTGGAAATGGTATACTTAACAGGGGTGCAAGAAACCAATTGTAGGGTTAATCTGTAGACCTCAGATTACTAAGCAAATCACTCTTTTTAGTGACTAAGTTGGTTTAGGGCACTGCTTTAGAAAACTGTGTCCTATTCCATCCTTCAAACAGCAGGGCAGGTGCAAAGCACCCATCAAATAGGTTCTTGATGAGCTGTATCCTGTCTACCATACAGTAGGTAACTGCAGTGATTTTATCAAATAATTTCTTGTTGTGAAGTATGGAGTATTGTATATTGCAACTGCAATAGCTACAGTGACCTCATCCAGCAGGTGCTTGTAAGTAGAGTTATGTATCATATATTACAGGTAGCCCCAATGACATGTCTTAACAGTTTGTTTTGGTTTTTTTAACAGCATTATGTGTATTGCAGGTACTGTATCTGCAACGGTTTCATCAAACAGGTTCTGGCTGAGTTGTATGAAGTATATCATAGATAACTGTATAGGCCTCTTCAAAAGTTTCTTGTTAAGCAGTATGTAGTATAATATACCATGAACAGCTGCAGTAACCTCATCATATAGGTTATTTTTTAAATGAATGAAGTATATCGCTGATACCTCCAGTGACCTCGTGAAATATAATAAGTTCATGTTATACAGACTGAAGTACGTGGTGGGCAGCTGTGGTGACCTCATCATTGCAGTGTCAGTGGCTTAGTAGGTTGCACACTCAGCTATGGAACTGAAAGATCAGAAGGTCATGGTTTCTAGTTCCACACCAGGATAATGGGCAGATGCCCAATACTGACAGTGTAGTACATCACTGGCAGGTATGGGTGCTGCTCTGTTGAGGTGCTATCTTCGTAAGAGATATTAAACAAAGGTCCCTTCTATGCATCTCTGTTGACTGTCAACGTGTAAGGTAAAGCTCCCACAGCACTTACTATATCATAAGGGCAGGGGTATTTTATGAAAACACATAATCATAACAAAACCATCACAGCAGATCATAAAGGAATGTTTTCCCTGATGTGCTGGCCAACTGTCCCCCTGTCAGTAAAACAGTTCCATGCAGGGTCCACCAGGAAATGATTTGTCACAGCTCAGTGTGCCTTTTCTGGTCATAAAATACAATTATATAAATCACTGAGCTATATAACACATGCCATGAATAACTGCAGTGACATGATCAAATCAGTGAAGAACATATACAGTATAGTGACTAGGTGGAATGACATCATCCAAGAGGTTTTTGTTGAACTCTATGAAGTACCTACAGTATACAGTGAATAGTGACCTCATCCAGTACCATAGGTTTTTGCTGAACAGTATGACGTATAGTAGACTCCACCAGGACATAATGCAGAATACTGCAGAGTTATGCAGTTACTGCAGGAGCCTCTGCAGCTGCAATAGCAGTTAATCCTGTTGGTCATTCAGGAATCTATGACACTGCGCTGAATCCTAGTGGGCTCCACTGCACATATACAGTGAATAGGTGCAGTGAGCTCATCCAGTAGGTTCTTGTTGAGTAATGAGAAATTCTTTGTTTTTCTTTATTGAACATTTCTAAAGAAGGCCTAATGGCCAGAATTGTTGCTTCTAACTTTATTTTTGATTTCCAGTGGGCATTTGGTTCATTTAACTCTTTTGTTGCCTTATTTGCGAATGCAGTTTGTCTTACTCATTTGTTCTGAATTCAAATAGTTTAGTTTAAATAAAATTCTGTGTACAAAAAGTCAATAACTATTGACTTGGAAAGACATTTGTTCACACGTTTGGTAGCTCTTTCTACACACAAGCTCCAAAGCAAATAGAGGGAGGAAAAATGGCAATGCATAACTGGTGGTGAGGCATCAACATTGAAGTTATGTATTTCTAAATGGTATATTAAAGAGCTGCTGACACTTTAAAAAAGTTAAAAAACATAATAATTAGGTGCAATTCAGCTTCCATTCCATATATATTCTAAAGATTCATCCTCCCCAGTATTTATTACTAAGGACGTGCATAAATGCATGATCTTTATCCCTCAGGGTTCATCTACCTCTACAGCTGACTCCCTACTTCAAGTCATAATCCTCTGTTGTGACATCACATGTTGTTGCCATGGGAGTAACTGTGATGTCACAAGCAGTGCATTATGACCTCAGGTAGGGAGACAGCAACAGGAATAGATCAACTCTTTAGGAGTAAGGATCCTATTTTCATGCAATTTACCTCAATAATAAATAATGGGGGGGGAGGAATACAGAACTCATGTGAAGTACAAACTGGACTGCATCTAAATATTGTGTTTTGGTAAAGTTCTCCTAAAGGCATCAGCTGCTCTTCAAGGAAAAGCCACTTTAAAATGGCAAGGAAAAAGCCTGGCACTTTATTGACTGAGAAGCATCACCTGACTACATTAAAAAGGTAGCAATGCATGTTCAGGGGCCAGATCTTATTAAAATGGCAAAAAGAAATCATTACCTACAAAATCAGAGACTATGTCATGTTTATAATTTTGCCATTTAAAACATACTGAAACTATTTTATGTAAACAAAAATCAAATTAAGAATGTTTCACATTACATTTAATTCATAAGAGCAGTAATCCATTTTATAAGCATAATAAGCCACTCCAGAGTGTGTATTAAAGAATGTGCATGCACTTCCCAGGGGCATAAGGAAAGTTGACCTTTAGCCTTGTGCCTCACTGCCCTGGGGCATAAGGACACTAGGCCTTCAGCCTCATGCCTCACTCCACTGGGGTGTGCATTAAAATCCTTTAATGCATAACCTATCACAGATAATTGCTTACTAAATGATCAGTTTCTTTATTTTTGTCTGCAGCTGTATCGTCACCATCTTCCTTTACCATGAAAACCAGCACCCTTAGCACAACAGTACCTAACTCCTACTATCCAGGTAATCAAACCTTTCACTTGTGCTCTATCAGTGAAAAAAAACTACAAGGAATCCAGTTGATGTCGCAATTTTGTTCTATGCACTTTGTTATACAGTTCTTTTCAAACTAGATGCTGATTTTGCTCTAGCTTCCTAAGCCAAACACTGGAGATGTAATTTATTTACTATTATTATTCTTTCTCTTTTTACTTTCTTCCCATTGACCTGCTTTTGATGACAGATCCATTTGTACCAACTGCAATCTTAGGTGAGAATGTTTTCATTGATCAAAGTTTGCTATGAATGTAAAGTATTAAGACAGTGTTAGATTTCCCAGCTTACATTATCTGATAGGATGGATTTGTTTTTACATTGCTCATCTTAACAAGATTGATTGTCTGCTTTGCAAATACAATACACACTCTGATAGTGGAGGGGGGAATCCCCATATCACCTATGAAATACAACATTATTCTGAAGCATCACTTCAGAGGAGGAATGTTCACTGCATGTTTTTAAAATGACATAATGAACTAAGTGCTAAAGATTAGCAAAGATGAGTAGCTTACTTCCACTACTACCTTATCTAAAAACTCTATATATTATATTTCAATAATAGGCCTAATTTGCAAAGGTTGCATGATGTGCTAAGTAAGATGTATTTATTTGAAATTTAGGTCTACTGGGATAGGGCTGAGAGATACAGCATCTTGTTTTCAGAGGAGTTACAGTGTAGCAGTAGATGAACACTGGATTGTTTTACTGAAAAAAGATTTGTATGTATATATGTAAATATATATACACACACAAATATATGTAATAGATAACCCACTCTTAGGTGTGCGGTTGCGCTCTAATATACACACGCCTTGGTGTGCATTGTTACACACAAGGCCACAGGCCAAGTACATCAACCACCCAAGGCATGTGTACATTAGAGCGTGACAGCACACCCTAGAATGGGTTATCTATCTTATAAAATGGCACAATAGTGTTTTAAGGGGGTAAAAGTGCAGGTGTGCACTCTGATAAACGCATGGTCATGAGATGTGTTTTATACAATCAGAATACTGGATTTGGATTTGCTTACCCATTTTTATGTATATATTTGTAACATGGCATAAAAGAGAAGCGTGAAATAAGGCAACCTCATTGGACAAAACGCAGCACATGACCAAAGTTCCAGTGGGGATTAATCACTGGTAATGCCCGCTCCAACTATTAATCACAGGGTCACCGGGTCAAGCTCTAGTACCACTAGCTGTCACAGCATGAAACGCAGTATATCCAACAAAGCAGCAGACCACAGGAAAGACATTTCAGCAAACACACAGGATCTCACCGCTCAGACACAAAGCCGAACACTTGCAGCGAACAGAATGGAAACAACAATGATGCAAGTATTCCCATGTTACAAGCGCATTAATGCCCTCCAGAGTCGGCTTCTACTGGGGAATGAAAGCATGGTTGGTGGTTGTAGGCACTCAGCCAAGGCCTAGTGCCGCAACCCCCCCAACCATGCATTCATTCCCCAGTAGAAGCCTCCTTCATCGGGCATTAATGCTTACTTATACCACGGGGGTGAGAGCTTTCTCAGTAGGATATGCTGTGTTATTTCCACTGCAGTGAGAATAAATCCTGAAGATGACATTTATCCGTACTCTGCTGATGTCACCTGAGTGGGAATAACTGCACTGCAGCTTGCACTGTAAAGGAAACTGCTTCAGAAAACACTTTGCCTGTGTTTTTACCAAGAGAGAGACACACTAAGCTGAAAATCTGGGACCACAAGAAAGTTAAGTAAATTGCTTAGGATTACATAGTATGCAAGTGGGGTTTGTGGGAGTCAAACCCTGGTCTCTAGATTTGCAGCTTAGAGTCTTAACAGTACAGAGCCTTAAACCACTGTGCTATACTGCCTCCTTAAGTTTTCTCTTATCTCTTTCCCACTGAAGCTGCAACTTACTCAATTAGCTTTGCAAATGACTCTCACCTGTATCCCATTGTGTTTCTGACTTTCCTAGCCCATTACTATGCTGATCTCAGCTTCAAATTAACCTGAATTCTAAATGAAACTCTTTTACAAAGCACTTTCTGTTTCTCAGTACTACCTGCAGCAATTTGTCTTTCTCAGTGAGCCTCTGACTCACTCAATTAGCTTTGTAAAACAATGTCAGCTGTGTTTCTCACTCCCAGTCCATTTAGAACACACACACACACACAGAATGAACAGGAAACACACAGAATCAGAAAAAAATGCTCCTAAAGCTCTCACCCTTGTGGTATAAACTGCACACATGATGGGCAGATCATGGGACATAGAAAATATTCTCACTCCTGCCTCGTGAGCTGTGTATTTTCACGTATGCCTTTGGCACTTGTGAGAATACAGCTATACTCTGCAGGAGTGAGAATATTTTCCATTTCCCACTCTGCCCATCATGTATCCCTATATATATATATATATATATATGGAGCAGCCTTTCTGAGGAGGTTGTGGAGTCAGGAACAGTGGGAGAATTCAAGAATGCATAGGACAGGCATAAAGAGCAATTCTACTGGGGGCAGGAGGAAGTAAGTTGTTGATTAACTAGAATCTGCAGCTTATCCATCAGGTAGGGAAATGGGCAGACTGGGTGGGCCAAGCAGTCCTTATCTGCCATCAAATTCTATGTTTCTATTTTATATATGTATATATATATATATATATATATATATATATGTGTGTGTGTATATATATATATGCAATAGGAGTGGACATATATTCAGTGTGATAAATGCATTTATCTGAGTCACTGTATGTATAAATAAATGTATACATACAGTGACCATTTATACACACAGTTACTATGTCACAAATCTCTTTAGAATTCATTTAGAATGTTCGGCCTCAGAAGCAGTACTAACCATATTCAAATGGGAATAACTTTAAAATGAAAAAAGATAGCATGGTGCTGTGAGCACAAAAATTGTTCCACACAAAATTATCTACAAAATGAGTGGTGTTTCATGTATAGATACCTTATAGATTTTTTATAATTAGCAAAAAACAACATAAAATCCAATTTTCTTTCCATTTTTTGACAAAGAAATGTGAATAACTTTAAAATGAAAGAAGTATCATACTACTGTGAGCATGACATTTGTTCAGCAAGAAGTTTTCTACAAAATGAGTGGTGTTTCATTTAATAGCAACCACTATGCTAGGCAGACATACTCTAGGAAAGTTAACTAAAACTCCCAGAAATTATCATTTAAAATAAAGATAAACAGTCAAAACCAAATGTTCCTGCACTAATAGAAAGCATCCCTATTGCATAAATGAAATTTACAATGGTGAGCTATTAGATAAATTATTTATCTACACTTGTGCTGTTTGACCTCGGACACCTCACTCATGGCTTACATCACTTGTGAGGTTACCCAAGGTCAAACAGCACTTGTGTAGATAAATCATTTATCTGACAGCTCACCTTTGTATATTATATATATATATATATTTATTCCTTGCAAAAGACTTTGTTAATGCATCAGTTAGGGTTCATATTAAAGTGACAAAAGTATGGAAATGTGCTGTTAGGGTTTCTAATCCTAACACCATATGTCACCTCCTACCCAACCCTACTACCCCACCCCCACCCTCCACACAGCAACAGGCATTGGGGTGTGCCTTGGGGTCATTGGCCCTAATGCTCACTCCATTCCATGTGTAAGGAAGCTGAGATGGTATAGCATAGGAGAATGGGATGAGCATTAGGGTAGATGACCTCAAGGCACACCCAAATGCCTGTTGCTGTGTGGAGGGCAAGGGTGGAGTGGGATGGTAGGGTTGGATGGGGTGTGACATGGGGTATTAGGGTTGGGAATCTTAATAGCACATTTCCATACTTTTGTCCCTTTAATATGAACCCTAACTGATGCATTAATTATGTTTTTTGCAATTAATTTCCTTATTTTTTGAGAAAGCGTACCCTTATTTACTTGTGGGAGTGCAGGGCCCTCCAAGCCCTTTGCTTACATCAGTCCATAGTGTGTTGTGGTAGCACAGGGCCCTCTAGGCACTGTGCTCCCATCCATGCATATTGTAATTGTCCCTCAGTTCCATATGGAAGTGCAGGGCCCTCTGGTCCTGTGCTTCCATCAGTCTGTATTGACTTGTGGGAGTACGGAGTCCTCTGGGCCCTGTGCTCTCATTCATGCATATTGTAATTCTCCCTCAGTTCCATATGGGAACACAGTGCCATAGGGGCTCCAGCACTCCCATCACTCCATAGTGTGAGGGCCCTGTGGTTACATCCATGCAGCAGCACAAGGCCCCAGTAGTCCATAATGGCACAGTATCACAGGTACCTTATCCTCATTCATAAAAATGTTCCCTGCAGCTGTAAACCAGGCTTGGAAACATGCATAACTGCTTAGTACACCTATAGGTGTACTGAGCTACCCAATGCAGCGAGTCCATATCTCGAAGCATTTTCAACAGATAGCTGCTGAAAGGTACCCATTCCATTACAATGTTATCCTATGGGAAATCACTAAACTTCAAAATGTTATAAGTTTGGAACAGATGTAAATGTTATCAGCAAACCAGCAGAAGGCACATCTGTGTGGAAAGCCCTTTCTACCCTGTAAATTTCAGCCCACAGATCCAAGCTATTTAGTAGCAATGCTATGACAAAAGGCAGAAAGTTAAAAAAAAATAGTGCTACAAATTCTGGCACAACCCTAGTAGTTTTGTGAAACAGTGCCTCAATTTGTGGCATTACCACTGGTGTTTTGCAAAATAGTGCCACAGTTTGCAGCACTTTCACAAAAGTAATGCATCAATTTGTGGCAGTAGTGTCACAAATTTGTGACATCAATATGGGGCAATAAAAATAAACATATTTCTGGCCACTATACTGCAAAACTAACCACAGAATCATGTTCCTTGGGCCCTGATTAGGTAAACACAAGTGTTGGTGTTTAGCAAAGGGCAGTATTTTTTTTAATTATTTAGTTTTTCCCCATCACTAACTGAAAACAAGATGGTGGCAGCACGACACTACTCCAGCATTTGCGAAAGCAAAAACTGCTTTTGCAAAAGCAAAATAGTGCTTTCGCATGACACATTTAATTTTTCCCATAGGAAATAATGGGAACGTTTTAATAACTTTTGAATGGATTAATATTGTTTCCACCGAACCTTCAAAAGGCACATCCGTGAACCAAACCCCATATACCCTGAGAGTTTCAGACCAAACCCCCAAGCAGTTTTGTAGAAACAGAGTGAAAAGAAATTGACAAAAAATAGTAATATTCACATTTTTTGACATTCCGTATCTCCACATCCATACATCCGACTGGAGCAAAACTTGCAAAATCCAGAGATCTATGGTACCCAATGGAGCATGCAAACTTTCATGCAAATTTGTTGAACAGTTGCTAAAGTTATTATAGTGAAAAAATGTTGGTTTAACATAGAAGTGAGGTCTGAACCCTAACTATAGTGGCACTACTGTGCCACTATAATGAAAGTGACAGAGTTGTACATTATGTACAGTATGACACTTCTGTAAAATCCCAAACCTGACTACATTTGCTAACATTGTGTGAAGGGAGTGGGAGGCAAACTAGCTAATGAACAGGAGGCACACCTCTATGGTTGGATAGTTCTTACCTTGTTTTTTATTACCCAAATGTTAGTGAGTGTCCTGGTTAATTGTGGGATGTTCTGATTGAAATCAATACCTCTGTACGGTAGAAGCCACTGTTAATAGTAGAACATTATCACTAACAAGTTACAAATAAAATAAAATAGAGAAAAATATATGGATTTATGTGTGTAACCAGAATTTTACATACACTTGAGGTGTGTGATGCTACATAAACCTGAAGAGCAATGCTCAAGGAGGTTATGAAAGCATCACATATTGAGGGTGTGTATAAAAGTATTAGCTATACACAACTACCCATGTTTTTTGTTTGTTTTTTTGTTATAAATAATGGGTAGCATCATTATTTATTTATTTAGCCTTTATTTACCAGGTAGGCTACAGTAGGCAAATAAATACCTATTCACAGGTATGACCTGGGAGAGTACAAATGTCAAGTAACAGGTGATATGACGAGAGGATCTTGGATCACCAGGCAAACAGTATGAATGAGTTTTTAATACATAGTGAGGCAGAAATAAAATAAAACACAGAAACAGTACTGAAACCAGCTAAAGAGAGTGAATGCGATATATTGTAAAGTACAGTACAGTAATATACAGTATTGATTCCCCTCAGGAGAAGGAGAGAAGAATTCGTGGCTAGAGAAACAAATGTGCAAAGCCTGACCAAATACATGCCAAAATACAGTCCCAACTGAGATTAGATCAGGGAGGCTAATCAAGGTGCACAGGTACATAGGCATATATGTACAATCAGGTGCAGGTGCAGATGGCTCAGCACACTAAACGTTTCCTCAGTGCTCCCTTGAAAGACCCACAGGAGGGTGAGTTATGCATATGTAAGGGTGGAGAGCTCCAAAACCTCAAGGCAGAGGAGGAGAATGCATGTTCCTCTATCCTAGAGAAATGTTCGGAACAAGGAAGAGAGATTAGTCAGTGGACCTGAGTTCACAGGATTGATGTGTAGCATGCTGGAGGGATATGGGGGAGGACTGGGGAGAAGAACTTACAGATTTATCAAGGAAGTAGCCGAGAGAGTAGGACAGCATGGAGGGACAACCAGCCCAGAGTGGAGTGGAGGGCACAGTGGTGGGTCAGGTGAGAGGAAGACACAAAGTACTGGCAGCTGCTGTAAAATGCCACCTCCCACTTATGAATGACAGATCTGTGGGTTTTTGAGAAGACCTGTTGTCCATACTGGAGTCAGGGAAGAAAGATACATTGAGCAATGACTAGTCTAGCCTTAAGGATTAAACTGACATAAACGGCATGCAAGACCAAGTCTGGAATTGACAGCTTTACTAGCCAAGGATATATGGACAGAAGAATCCAGAACTGGGTCTATGGTAATACCAAGATATTGGAATTCTTCCATGAGGTAGAGATGGGAGCCATCCAAACACTGGATGTGCAAGGGGTCACTGTAGGACTTTAGTTTGGCCTGGCATCCCAAAAGCATAGCCTGCATTCTTGAGATGTTGAGAGCAAGTATGTTTTTGACAAGCCAAGATTGGACCAGGGAAACATCTTTGTTTAACTGAGAGTTGATGTGGGTAGTGGAAGGAGAGCTGAAATAAAGCACAATGTCATCATTATACACTATTGTAGAGCAGGTGAAGGGAACAGAGGGAAGGTCATTGATGAAGATGGAAAAGCATAGAGAACCAAGTATAAAACCTTAGGGGTCACCAAGTTCAAAGGCATCCAAAGAAGAGGTGGCATCATTGAATTTTACAAATTGTGTGTTTATCTGTCTGGTAGCTCATGAACCAGAAGGCCCCATGGCTGGAGAGGCCTACTGAAATCAGTCTGGAGTGGAAAACAGTATGGTCAACCAAACTGAAGGCTTTAGAGTAGTCAATAAATACAGCATCAGTGAGTGAGCCTTTGCCCATGGAGGATTTGATATTTTTTGTTAGCTGAATCATGACAGTATTAGGGCTGTGTGAATTGAAACAAAAAACATGAAGATTGGGGGAAAGATGACTGTACTTTTGACTGAAAAACATTAGGGAGTCCACAACCTTTTCTAGAAGCTTACTTACTATTGGTAGTAAATCACTTGGAGGATAATAATTAAGTAGTTTGGTTCACTCTTTTTTGTGAATTGGGAGAACTTTAGACATTTGCCAGGCATCTGGTTCCATCCTGGAGGTGAAGAATAAATTGAAAATATGGGAGATGGTGGAGGAGAAAATAGAGGCACCAAGGTGCAGAAGCCTGGATTGGATCCCATCCAGGCCTGGGCTACCACCCAGAGGAAAGGACCTTAGTAATTTCAAAACAATGCACTGTGATTTCAGCCTTTAAAAGCAAGTGAGGGTAGTTGAGAGAGGAAGAGAAAGTGGACAGCTCAGTAGAGGCCTCTTTAACTAGTATATCGTTAGTAACCTTCTTTGAGGGACAGCACAAGAGACCTTTAATGTATCCCAAGAATCACCCGACATTTTAAGCTGAGGTGATTACTTTGTCCCTGCAGAAAATAGTCTTACTGTAGCATCATGGGTAGCCCTTTTGCATTGTTTCCTGATGCTCCTGTATGCTTTCCAGTCAGCTACAATGTACTGGATGAGGCTTTCAAGGACCACCACTTGTCGCTGGCCTTAAGCACAGAGGGTACTGAAGGTTACTGCACAGCCAGCATGTGGCATTACTTCTGACTCTTCTCTTAGTTAGAGGTGCAAGATTATCTTGCACCTGAGATAATACATGCTTGAAAAATGATCAGAGCAGAGTTGACATTATTCAAGGAGAGAGAATTTGTGGACCAGCCAACCTTAGGTAATTCAGAGACCAGGGAAGGGGAGTCTAGATAGGAGAAATCTCTCAGTGAAAATAGTTTTGGAGGTGCTTTGGGAGCCCATGCTTTCCAGAGGCAAACAAGGGACTGAATTGAAACTGAATTGTGAGACTATGCCACACAGTTTAGAACTGTGTGCCTGATTGACAGGTCTTGATTACACATGGCCAGTTGTAACACATAATTACAACATGGTTATGTGTGTATTCAAAATGTTACTCAGTAATTATTAGAAAATAATTTCTCAACTTTGTCTGTTTGTGTGTCCAACTCCCTGGTCACCACTTCAAAGAAGGTTATCAGGTTGGTCTGGCATGATCTACCTCTCATAAACCCATGCTGGGAGGGAGAAACTTGTCCTCAACCAAGTCCTCCCTTGTTCTGTCCTTGATAATAACTTCCAGGATATTGCCCAGCACTTATGTTAGACTGACTAACTTATAGACTTCAGTGTTCAACCTTGCCTCCTTCTTCAAGATGGGGACCACATTGACCAATTTCCAGGATTCCAGCACCACATCTGTCCAGTCAAACCCTTGAAAGATATTGCAAGTGACTATGCCAATTGTTTCCTTGGCTCTACTATGATCTTGTGGTATATCCCATCTACCTCTTGGTACTTACCATACTTGACTTCATCATCACCAAATAGGCAGCTGGTATGACAGGTGCTATGCCTGATTCAGCACAGCATGGAACATGCTACAGATAGGCAGTGCTGCTGATAGAATGTTGACAAGTGCAAAGCGCATTGACATTTCAAGTTTAGATGCAAAATATAATAAAGTGGCAGCATGCCATGAAGCACTGGAGAATTAGCTGGACCAGCCAGTTAAAAAACTTGTCTTTTTTCATATGAATGCATATGCTGGCATCTTTATGCTTTTAGCAAGTGTGATGCCTGCAGGCTGCATCACAACTACCTCTGATCCTAGGGACCTTCCCAACAAACACCCTCCCTCCCCTAGAGTCCACTGGTAAACACTGAAGCAAATTATTCATTCAGCTTTTCAGCAGTTATCCCTGGTTCTTCCATAGTTTCCCTTATTCCCTGTTTTAGGGGACAAATCCCCACCTTCATCTTCCTCCTTTTATTTATGTACTGGAATAAAGTGTTTGTGTTTACTACAGTTTCTGCTGTTATCATGGATTCCAGCCATTTCTTGCTTTTCTTAATTTTAATCTGGTAGTCCCTGAGTGCTACTCTGTTTTCATCTCCTACAGAACCAGCCCTCTGCCCAATAATTGAATCTCCATGCCCCAGCCCAAAGCAAGTGGATGCCTGACACCAACTATGCCCCAATTAATAGACCTTTCTCCTCCTCCTAGTTGCTAACACCAAACCTCTTTCCAATTACTGGACCCCCATTTCCCAGCCCCCCATACCCAGCCACTGACAACATCATCTATTCATATCCCATATTCCCATAAAGCAGTATAAATTAACCATGTGTCACACTAATTTAATTTCCAGCTCCCCTGCTGCTAATATCTATCTGCTGTTCTTCTCAGCTCAGAACAAGAATTGTTATGGGACACTAGGTTTTTGAATAGTCCATCTGCTCACTCATATGTTCATCTTCTACAAGGCATTTTTGTGCTTCTATTACTCCCTCTGCTCTAGCCTCCAGTGCACTTGTGCTGGGAACAGGTACAGGGGTGGCAGTAGCAGCAGAAACCCTCAGAGCAAAGTCATACAATGTGAAATGAATGACCAGATGAATTGGAAGCATTTAAAAAAAACAATGGAGCCATAATGATGATTGTTGATTCCAAAGGGGAATCAAGTAAATGTGAACAGCTGGGGGTGGGGTGAAGGGCTGGTACAAATGGAAAACTGAGATCAGGAACACTAGCAGCAGTCTTCATTTTTAACCAGATGTATTAAATACCATGAGATCTGTGGGGTTCCAGTTGTACACAGACTGGCCCCTATAGTTCTATGCACCACGTGCTTTTAGTTTAGATAATGCATCTGGCCTGTTCTGCCCATTGTACTTGATCAGCAAAACCACTTAAGTTGTTTTCTTTAAAATTAATAACAGAGGACTGCAATTTATATTGAAATTAATTTTTTTTCAAAGTTTTCCACAGTTATAAGTGTTTTCAAAGACAGAAGTTTTCAAAGTTATAATTTACCTGACCAGCTAAATGGTAACACAATTCCCATTTTATGTAGGTGGGGGTGATGCGCTGTTAGTTTACTAAATGAGCTTACCATATTTCCCACTCATGGTGAGTTCTTCTCTTCAAAACTTGACGTTTAAGCAAACCTGCACAGTATGCAAAGTTTTGAAAATTGTGCCAGTTTTCAGTGCCATTACATTAAATCTTTTATCATGCTGAGTGAAGGCTTCTCAGAAAAACTAACAGTAGTCAAGATTCTGCATTCCTCACTGAGACACGCTGAATTAGAGGGAGGCCGATTAAGGGGGAATGTGAGGAAATTCTTTTTCACAGAAAGGGTGGTGGATGCATGGAATGGCTTACCACAAGAAGTGGTGGCTATGAATACAGTGCAGGGCTTCAAACAGGCATGGGATAGGCATAAGGGAGCAATACAAATGACTATGAATAGATAGGCCACTGACAGAGCAAAGGCCGATGTCACATTTATAAGGTAGAAAAAGAAATGGGCAGACTGGATGGGCCTTGCGGTCCTTATCTGCCGTCAGCTTCTATGTTTCTATGTTTCTATGAATTTACCCTAAGAACTACAACATCATTTGGTTTTCATTTTTCCTATCATTTTTCTCATCTTATAAACTTCTTCTCAGAAGATGCATTTCAGTTATTACCTTTTATTGTTACATAGAGTAATAAAATAGCACCATGGCATTACTGACAAAAGCAGCCCATAAGACATGCCTATACTGAATTGGGCTGGATTCAGTAAATTGTTTTATAGTGCATAGTACAGCACTGTTCTATATAGAAATTCATCCTTTTCAAAATGCTGTTGTACCACGGTTCAAAGGTCATGGAATGTGATTGTACTCTTCTGTGGTACAGCAGCATTCTAGAACCTCTACAGACAGTGGTAGAACAGCATTCTAGAACCTCTAGAGACTGCACAAGTCAGTTTCATTGTGAAACAAAATGTACACATTTCACATAATACTATACACCTATAAAAAATACAGGATGAGCAACTTTATGCATAATCATTGTGTTCTGCCACCTCAGGGTTCTGATTCCCACTGACCTCTCGAGCTTCGCTCTTGAGGTCAGAGGGAATCAGAACCCGTCTGTGGCAGAACACACTGGTTTTGCATAGTTGCCCATCCTGTATTCTCTATGTTGTACACACCAATGTTTTTTTTTCTTCAATGTCCAAAAAGATGCCCTCTGCAAATCAGAGCAGAATTAAGTTATTGATTAGATCTTTGAGATTTCTACCTGGGACTGTGTCAAGACACTTAATGCCAACAAAACCATATTACATACAGTAGATACTGTGGTGTCTCTGGTAAAACTGCCCTTAACTATTGATTTTTATTTATAGAGTTTTTGTTCATCGGATAAGGTACACTAAATAAATGCTTACTTTCAGGTATGATCCGGGAGAGTACAACATGGAAACAATATCATAAAAAGCATACGTAATACATAGTACAGGTAACAGCCAGTAATAGCTAGTTAATGATAATTATAAAAAGGGTCTGAGAAATGGAGCTTTCTGATTGGCTGCAAACATTCTAACAACCTTATGTTAATCTTTTATTAACATACATGTAGAGCTTAGCCATATGCTGAACAAGGTTTAACACAGTTTAAAAACATGTTTCATTATAATAGCAATAAGGCACTCCCAGTGATTATGTTAATGGTCAGTTAATCACCCTCTAGGGGCATGTGGAACTCGACTACACCTCGTGCCACAGTACATCCCTAGAAGGTGATTAATACTGGTTAGATGAGAGAAGGTTGTGAGGCTAGAGAAATTTGGTTAGTTGGGAGACAATGAATCTTTCCAGCAAATTACTGAGGATAGGAAGCAGTGCAATTGGTCAGTAGTTGTTGAGAAACTTGGGGTCCCCTTTTTACGACTGGCATAATTTTGGCAGTTTTACAGGCATCACAATGCTGAAGAAGAGTGACAAATTAAAGATATGTGTGACGGGGTAGGCTAGGACTGGAGCCCCAAAATGAAAAAGCTTAGGTAGGATCCTGTTAGGGCATATAGTGCCACTAGTGGGTAGGGACCTGAATAGTTTAGGAACCTCCTCAGGGAACATGAGCTTTAGATGAAAGGATAGAATATGGGGTGCCTTGGGTGAAGGGGGATGAGACTGGTAATCAGCCAGGGTGGACAGGAGAGCTATAGAGTGAAAATTAAAGCCATTGGCAATGGGTTTAGGGTTATTGCAGTGGATCCCATTAATTAGTAAGTTAGTTGTGCTCTTGGGTGGGCAACCAAGAAGGCCTTTTATATGCCCCCCAGAATCTCAGGATTTCCTAGAGGCGGCACTTAACTGTTCCTGGTAGAAATGGCTCTTGGTGTGGTGAGAGGCCCTTTTACATAGATTGTGTAAATGCTTATAGGCAAGCCAGTCAGCAGGGTTGACTGTGGCCTTGTATTTACACCAGCATTTGTCCCTGAACTTAAACAGGGCAAGGAGGTCTGTATGCAGCCATCTGGTAGGGATCCCCTTAATCTGCCTCTTAGTGAGAGGAGCAAGTTTGATCTGAACTTGGGTCAACAGGAACTGGAGGAGATTGAGGACAGAGTAGGCCTCAAGGAAGGAGAGAATAGGGTCCCAGTTGACGAGGGACAATTCATGGAGAAGGGAAGGGAATAGTCATGCAAGGTGAGGATCCTGGGTGAGGCTTTGGGAGCTTTAACTTTCCAAATGCAAAAGGTCAGAGAATGGTCACTCAAAGCATCTGGTAGCACCCTCAAAAACTGGATATGTTCAGGTTTGTTAGAGTGCACTCAGTCCAGGAGTGTGTGCCTTCCACCATCGAATGAGAGATGAGTTAGGACCAAGATGAGCTGGGTGAGATCGAGTTTGCTTATAATGGTATCATAAGACTTATTTTAGGAGCCCAACCAGTCCAAATTGAAGTCACCCATAGAAATTAATCCATTTTATTTGAAATGGGTGGGGAAGGGGAGATGATGCTGCCTAGGGCTGATAGCCCAGAGATACAATTTTTGGGGGGATTGTAAAGGCCACTAAGGTGAGTTTTTGATTATCTCTAAGAGAAGGGCACAGTGGAGTATCTCACAAGGAGATTCCAAGGAGGGTGTTGTGTGGGCCATGGCATTTTAGTGATCCTTGTAGTACAAGAATAGCTCTCCACTACATTTGGGGGGGGGGCTATTCAAATGAATAAAATTATTGTTGGTCATGGTACAGGCAGAGTCAGGAATATTTGGTTTAATGCCAAGCAAAAATTATATTGCACTGGGATGGGGTGATTAAAGATAGTAATCTACCATATTAGTCACACAGTCTAGCACTCACCACCTTGTGAAAGATACGCCGCTCCAAATTTATCAAAAAAGTGCCAACTTTATTCAAGGCGCCAGGGGTAAAACAACATGCCTTGATGTGTTTTAGATTCACCCCTTTTTCAAAAGACATGTTACAACACTGCAGATCACTCTTTATATACATGCACTATGACATCATCGCCAAATGTCAAGGATGACATCATCATTAATTGTCTAAACTATTAACTAACATGATCAATGATAATAATAATAAATATGTGAAAAAGCAACAACTTTGGACACACAATAATTACATACAAACATATAAATACAAATGTCTAAAAACTCTAATCCTACAATATAAATACATCATGGTCCATCCACTCCCAGAATTGCATAGAAAATCACAACTTCACATGGTGCTCAGTACTCATCATCACAGCAGAGGGGATTTTATTCTTAGTGTAGACTCAAAACCTGAAAATAAAAAAGTATTATTTAAATGAAAAATGTGTTGTGATTAACCATTTTAACTAAATTATAAACCAGAAAACATTATGCCTGCTGGGTAATGCATTTCAAATTTGAAAACAATTTCAGTTTAAAAATTCTCAATCTGATAAACATATATCTAAAATAAACTATATCTCAAGATCAACAGTGAAAATACAAGGGTAAGGGAGGGAAATCATAAGAGGGGGGCAGAAAAAACTCTTTATAGGCTAAAGGCATTAATATTATTTAAAATGTAACTTCCATTCATATATCTGCCCCTAATAGAAATTGATATAATTTGCCTGATTATTATTTTAAATTCAGAATCTAACATCAATATATTCATTAGTAATAGGTCATTTTAAAAGAAAGGAACTGTTAATCAGTTTTACCCTACACATGGAGTAACATCAACATTTCCATTTAAACCATGGTATGTGCATGCTCCCAAGGTGAAGATCCAACATGCTTCTTGCTTCAATAACAATTTATCAAAAACTCCACCCCAGGCATAGTGCAAACCTTGTCAATTCCTCTAAACACGAAGCCAAGTTCTGCCTCATTTTTCATACGGCTGATGTGTAGAGCAGTGGCATGGAGTTTCTGATAAATTGTTATTGAAATGGGAAGGATTTGGGATCTTCACCTTAGAAGTATGCAAATACCTGGGTTTAAGTAGAAATTTTGATATTACTCCATACATAGGGTAAAATAGATGAACAGTTCCTTCCTTTTACAGGAACGCTGTCATCTGTAAAATCTCTCCACCCCTCCCCAGAGCTGTACCCCCTGATTATCCACTTCACAATGAAAACACCTTTTTTCAGTGTTTTAACTTACTTTATTTTATTGTTGAAAAGTCCACAACTCTGTAACATGGCAGACGCTGCACAGTTCTATTTCAAGTGACATTGCAGCGCCATACCACTCGCTTCAATATTGAAGCAAGCGGTGCAGTGTAGCACTGCAATTTCACTTGAAATGGAACCATGCAGCGTCCACCGTGTTATGGAATCCTGGATTTTTCAACAATAAAATAAAGTAAGTTAAAAGAAAGAGAACAGTTTTTTTCATTGTGAAATGTTTAACCGGGGTGGGAGTGTTACAGCTTTGGGGGAGATTCTGCAGATGACAGCTTTCCTTTAAAATTACCCATTGCTAATGAATATATTGACATTAAATTCTGAATTTAAAGTAATAGGCAAATTATATCAATTTCTCTTATGGCAGATATATGAATGGAAGTTACATTTTAAATAATATTAATGCATTTAGTCTATAAAAGGTTTTTTCTTCCCCCTCCCACCCCCTTATGATGTCCCTCCCTTCCTCTTATATTTCCACTGTTGATTCTATCTTGAGATATAATCTATATTAGACATATATTTATTAGGTTGAGAATTTTTAAACTGGAATTGTTTTCAAATTTGAAATGCATTAACTAGCAAGCATCATATTTTTCAGTTTATTATTTAGTACAAATTGTTAATTGCAATAAATTTTTCATTGAACTATTTTTTAATTTTTTGGTTTTGAGTCTACATTAAGAATTAAATCTCCTCTGCTGTGAAAACATGAGTATTGAGTTCCATCAAAAGTTGTTAGTTTCCAGGCAATTTTGTGAATGGATGGAATAGTATGTACTTACTGAACATTGCATGATTAGGGGTTTTAGATGTTTGTATTTATGTTTATATGTAATTATTGTGTGTTGAAAGTTATTGCTTTTTTTGTTTGTTTAACCAGGTATAGCACACTAAGCTGAAAGCTTTTTTACAGGAGCGACCTGGGAGCACAAGGAGGTTAAGTGACTTGCTCAGGGTCACACAGTATGCAAGTGGAAGCTGTGGGATTCAAGCCCAGGCCTGGTCTGCTGGTTGTCACCAGATTTGCAGCTCAGAGCCTTAGACCACTGCGCTATACTGCCTCCTCCTTTTTCACGTATGATCACTGTTTGATAATGTTAGTTAATAGTTTAGACAATTGACGATGATGTCATCTTCGACATTTGGTGATGACATCATATTGCATGTATATAAAGAGTAGTCTGCAGTGTTGTAACACATCTTTTGAAAAAGGAGTGAATCCAGAACTCATCAAGGCATGTTGTTTTATCCCTGGCACTTTCAATAAAGTTGGCACTTTTTAATAACAAGTTTGAAGTGGTGTATCTTTCACAAGGTGATGAGTGCTAGATTGCGTGATATAATGTTTGGTTTGAGCCAAGTTTCTGAGACTCCCAAAGTATTGGGGGAGTGTGTGGTGATCCAAGCTTCAGGATCAGGCCTGTTTACTAGGAGGCTATCTATGCTAAGATGGTCAATTTTGGTCCCCTTACAGTTCACACAGTGGGTGGGGTGGTAGGGGATGACAGTTGGGTCCTGAATTTAATTATATATCATCAGAATGTAGGAGAAGAGTTGTAAGGGCCCAGAAAAGGTGGGGGTCCTGCCTGGGATGTTTGGAGGGGAAGAAGAATAAGACTAACCCTCAGGAAAAGTCCCATAAGATAGATCAGTTAGCCATTAAGGAGGCCAACAGAGCTGGGACAAGGCCATGTATAACACAGACCATTTGAAAAAATGGAAATCCAATATGAGGGTTTGCATGCCCATGCATGGCTGGAGGAAGGGGGATTAATGGTACCAAATCCACTAAAGTGGAGACCAGGCCCATAAGTCCTGACAGTAAAATAAGAGGCAGCACCCTCACCATTGTATCAAAGTAGCTTTGGAGTTACAAAACAAACTAGGAGCATCAGGGTAGGAAGTAAGCAACCCTTATCAACACTACAGTACTAACAGAGCAGGTAGAATTTTATTTTATTTATTTGTATTTATTTATTCCCCACAAAACCCTTTAGGCTATGCCTATTTTCAAAGGGTCTAGGGTCAGATACAACAGAAGACAACAATTAGCAGGAATAAAATACATACATTCATGGTGCAGGCCAGGTTAAATCAAAGAGAGTATGAAGTGATGCAATACCACCATATAGCACATACAACGAGTCATACAATACGATAAGTGTGAGTTGCCATTGCCATTACTTGACAGTAAATTCAACTAGCCAAGTACTCGTGCATGCGTAGCAGACAGGAGGAGGCAGGGTGAAAATATCAGTGGAAACAATTGCAAGGGTTTAGGGGAGTCAGCAAGGAAAGAAGTGATTAAAATAGACTGATGAAGCCTAGAGATTTTAGAGAAGGGGGCAGGCCATTCCTCAGTTTAGGGAATCTGAAGGAGAAGCAAGCTTGGCCTAGGGAGGTTTCCTTATGGGGTAGTATCAGGGAGTTATGTTCGATGCCCCTTGTAGCACAGAATGGAAAGAAACTTAGAGGCCACCCAGATAATGAATAAGCAACAGTTAGTTAGCACTGCCAAGCAGGTACACTAACAATCTTATTCTTAACTTGACTGTGATACACCTGCAATCATAATTCATGAATTTGTACTAAGTGAACCAGAATGCTGTAACTCAGCTCTAGCTTACGCAAAACCCAGCAGCACTGGTCAGGGTCAGAAAAAGAAATTCAATCATATACCTCGTCCTTAAAGAGCTTCACAAATGATCTATTACATAACACGTCAAATTTAAAGTCCTGCGTATGGTTCTTTATTGCATTTCTGGAATCGCCATTCACAATGTCCTTGAGATTCTTATCAGCAGTCAGACGTACAGAGAAGGTCTTACCTTCATGAATTGAAATCTTTTATGCTCTTTGGAAAAGAATACCATACACAGTATGAGTTTACAATCCTATGCCTGTTGTTAAATTGATAGAACCAGATCTATTGCAGCTAGCTTATGTTTTAGCTGAATGTAGCTGGTGTTTGATATATGATTTAGCAAAATGCTTTGAAATATTTGTTGAAAGTTGCTATATAACATTTTGATGTCATTGTAGTAGCGTATCAATACACAGCATCATAGTGTAGTGGTGAAAGAAATCACTTCAGGTCCTTCTCTCATGCTGACATGACTGACAGCAGTGACTTTATGTACACCAGTTTGAGTACTGCACTGCCACATCTGAACTTAACAGCTGGAATGTTGCCCCTACACACGGTGTGTAACCCTAAATGCTAGCCACCCTCAGGAATCAGTCTGGTTCTGCTTTAAAAGCCTAAATGGTGCTAGCTTCTATTACTTTGCTATGTACACTTTTAACTATGCTGACTGCCCTCTTTGTGAAGTAATTTTTATTTATTTTGTTTTTGTTAACCAAGTAGGTGCACTAGACAAGAGATTTTGCCTATTTTCAGGCACAACCCGGGAAGGTTACACATCAGAAATAGCAGATACATAGTGTCCACAACAGAATACAAAACTAATACTTTCAGATATTTCCCCTAATCCAGTGCAGCATGCATACACATGTCACAAACCTGGCTGGAAGTAATGACTCAGGAATTCGGAGAAGAAAGCAGTTGGTAAAGGAGGAAGGGGATTAAAGTAGGAGGAAACAGGACAAACTGGCTAGCTACATGCACATAAGGAGATGAAATAAACCCTAAAGATGGCTTTTAAAAGTGTCGGGCGGCAGTTGATGAAATGCAGGCTATGCCAGAGGATGAAGAGGCAGGAAGAAAAGGCATATTGCTCACCAAAGGTTTTGCAACACAGGATGGTGTACAGTAGATAGAGATATTTATTGATTGCTTTAAAAATGTGTAGTCCAGGAAAGGCCAACTGAGCCAAAGTTCATTACAAGGTGTAACCCGGTGGGGGAAGGGGTTACTAGGGGAACAGTAACACTAAAGCTACAACATTAAAAGAAGCGTAAATTACAGCAATAGAAAGAAATACTGTAGCAGCAAATCAGAATGACATTTGTGCAACAGTTACTTAATATAAATCAAATAAATGCAATGGAAAATAAATATAATTCCCTAAAAGTAAAAACAATGTAGAACCCATGATTTTATTAAAATGAGGATGGGAGTACTGGAGGAGGGCCAGTGAGTAATGATTCAGTGCAGGAGGGTAGAAACGCAAATTGACTAGTTGCAGACGCATGAAAAGGGCTTTTAAAGAGGGGGAGGGGAGGAAGAGGAGCAGATGGAGATGAGGCTGTTTCAGAGAATGAAGAAGTGAAGGCATATTGCCACCAGAGGGAGGCATTGAGAGTTTTTAAGACTGGGATAGATGGAATCCTGGTGAGATTTTGGTTAGAGTCAGAGGTCATGTAGAACGTCTTTTCAACATTGTGAAAAAGCTGGTTTGAGCATAACCAGTGTTTGACAGTGTCATTGTCCCACTGCAGAGATGATTCCAGCTCAGGAGCTAAGGCACCCAAACCAAAAAGTACTGTGTGATCCACATACTGTACATATGACAGTTCAAGGAGATATAGACAATGGAGAGGTGATTTAAGAAGATGGGGAAGAGGACTGATTCCAAAATGGAGTCCCGTGGGACTCCACAGCTGGTAAGGATGGGGAAATTGGGCATTTCTGACCTAGAACGACAAGTGATGATCTGAGACGGTCGGAGCTGCCTGCCAGCACCAAAGGAGGCATAAAGTATGTATGGAAAGAAATGGGACCAGCTGGCTAAAAGGTCAGAAAATTCAGCTGCCATCATTTTTCCTAGGAGGAGGGATGAGCCACAGTGTTAAAAACCTTGGTAAGATCAACATAGATGACTGCAGTAGTCAGGCACTGATCCATCCCCTTCAGGATGGAGTCAGTTACCAGCAATTGGGAAGAAACAGTAGAAAGGATTTGCAAAAACCAGAGCAGATGATGCAGAGAAAAAGAAGCCAAGGAAGGATGAAAGCTTTGAGAGAACAATGTTTATTGTGCCTTAACCTGTACAGGGAGATGTGAGATGGGCAGCTGTTCTCCAGAGTGGGGGATCACCCACTTTGTGAAGAAGGGGTACTTTGGCTTGTTTTCTGGCCAGAAGAACTGTCCCAAATCAGAAGTAAAGTTTAAGAATGGAAGTGATAGGGACAACATTTACAAAGGAAAAAATATGTAAGAGTTTGGGATCCATCACATCTGAATTGTGACCCTCTGAGGGATTAACAGCACAGTGCTGATAGACTAGCACTAGGAAAGACTGGTATGAATGAGAAAGCAGTTAGCAGGAGGAAGAGAATGGGAAGAGGTGAAGAGAGAAGAGTGAGGGGGGAAGTCAGCAAGAGGGTGTGGGGAAAGTTAAGGGGCAGGGGAGGTAGATGAGGTGGAAATGGGAGAAGAGAGAGGCCACAGGATCTGAAAGACTCATTAAAAGACACAATGATCTCCACTGGATCAGATATGGAGGAGCTTGCCAATTTGATTAGGAGAGTTCCTGACTGGGTGGGGGGAGGGGGATTGAAGATGCAGTGGATCACCTTCCAGAACCTGACTGGGGACTTATGATTGTTCTGAAAGTTATTAAAGAAGTACCGTAATTTGCTCTGATTACCCAGATAGCCTTGGTGCTGGTATTCCAGAGCTGTTTGTATTTTAATAAGTTTTCTGGGGTGCCGGAAGCCACGTTTTTTTGCATGCAGAATCACAGGCTTTACCTGAGCAATGAACTCTGCAGAGATCAAGGAAAGGTTGGACCCATGAACACAAGACCTCCTGTGTGGGGCTGCTTTTGAAAACCTGAACTTTGAATTGAAGTGAGTAAAGGCTCTGTCGATGTCAATGGGCATTGAGGAGGGGACCAGTCAGTGAGTTTAAGATAATCAAGGAAGGAAAACAGGTTTTGTGGCCTAAATAATTAACACCTCTTGTAGTTGGGGGGTGACCAGGAGATCATATTGATGCAATAGACCAGTGGTGCACAACATATGGCCCATGGACCACAAATGGCCTGCATAGAGGTTTTCTGTGGCCCACAAAGATGTACACATGCCTGCAATTTTCACCGTGATTTCTGGATGACTTAATTTGCTTTAGGGTCCGTTTTGCTGTTCAGGCTTAATGATGGCTCGTCTGACGTTTCAAATGCTGCTGTTTCTTTTTTTTCCACATAGTCGATTATGCTGCCCATGGTTCAGGGTCCATAAAAGCTTTTACCAAAGCTTGAGCTACTTTCCACACAGACATGCTTGTTCACATCCCTTCAGTGGCAACTAGCTTGTTACTCATTAACCACGGAGCAAGTGACAGCGTGGGCTGCAACTTTTGGTATCACAGCAGCCATCTGTCAGAGCTTGTAATGCTCTAACCAACAAGGAACTGATTCAGATATACAGTATCATCTTGTTTTGTTTGCAGCAGTGTTGTGTGGGCTATGTAATAGTGATAGCAGCAGTACAGTGCAGATAATGTACAGTTTACATAAGAAAAAATATAAAAAGGACAGTTTAATTAAATAGGTTACTTATTGGCACCCTCCCCAACCATCTGCATTGCAGTAACACCCAACTGACAGCCCATCTAATGACCCCCCTTGCAGCTCACTAACTTGTAGCATTCAGGCTGGTCATTGTTCAGTTATCCATAACACTGTCCACCAGCAGCCCAAAGTGACACTGTTAGTGCCACCATTTATTCACTTCAGAATCAACAAATAAACGTTTTAGTCCATACACATTAAATTCCCCTTGACATAACTGACAACTAACCTGCTGTAGTTTTATTTATGAAACTGTCCTTTTTTATAATAAAAAATATATATAGGGGATACATGATGGGTGACTGTGGAATATGGCAAATATTAGCATGAGTGCTGAGTGAACTGTGATAATATCACGAGTGGTCCCAGTTCACCCTGCACGAGTGCTAATATTTGTCATATGCCACAAGTCTCACATCATGTGTGCAATTTATACAACAGGGCTCTGTTTTTTTTTTATATTATCTTTATGTTTTTAGCTGTTTTAGTATGTATTTGTTTTGGGTGCTGTTTTTGCTTTTTGTGAACATGCACCCGTTGTTTGGTTGTAGCAAGGTTGGTTACATAAGTTGAGAGGGGTTAGGTTGTGAATGAAAAGTTTAGTTTATTGTTATTGGCTGGTTTTATGAATGAAATTATTTCTATTGGTTGGTGAGCTGCGCTGCGTGTGCTTTGTAATTTATGATTGGTGAATTTCGTGTTCTGGGCTGGGAATAAGAAATTCACTTTTGTTTCGAAGCTGCTTTTAATATCGGGGAAAAAGAGTGTCTCCTTTATTTTGAAGCTGCTTAGCGTTCTTATGAATGAAGTTATTTTTATTGGTTCAGGAGCTACAGTGTGCGTCCTTTGTGATTTGTGATTGGTGAATTTTGTGTTGTGGGCGGGATTTCATTTTAGCGTCGGGAGTCTGAGACTTTGGGTTATTTTTCAAATTTGGTACATCTTCAGGGATTTTTTTAGCAGTTTGGTGATACTGTATTCACTTCTGTGCAGGTATTCTTTGCAGTTTTGTTGTAAAATGTGCTTCTTGTGACATTTTATTTTCAATACAGCACTTCACAGTTTCTTGCAATTTTAGTTTTACTTTGTATATTCATGTGCCACATGGTTTGCTCCACTACTGCTTTAATATTTTAGTACTATGAAGTTACACATTTTCTTAAGTATGTATTTCAAAAACATTTATTGAGAAAAATAAAGTAATAATGTACAGAGTGTTAACAGTAGGTTTCTGAGGTTAATCCGAGTTAGTGTCCGATTCCATTATGGGAGCTCATCTGTATTTACTAACCATGTATATGTTGAGATGTAGTGCCGGCAATGGTTCTTACAATGTTTCACAGCAGTGACATCACCACTGTTGGTTTATCATGTGCTGATGTAGACACTGTGGAAATAAATGAAAATAAACACACAGTGTCTATGTCATTAGAGAGTTATTCCACTGTAGTGAGAATATGTCTTTTTATTCTCAATGTTACATGCGCACCCCTATTGTATAAATATATATATATATATATATATTTATTTATATTTGTATATACATACTATATATTGGTTTACTAATGTGTGACTTTTACTTAATGATAAATAAATGTATGCATAAATAAGTATATGTTTTGATTTATTTTTATATGTTATTGTCTTGATGGACTTCTGTCACCTTCGGCTGTTTCACGGTAGCCCTCAGATAGTGGCCCTTATACTTGGCTTAAGCTTTCAGTGTGGCCTTCCACACAGAAAAGTTGTGCACCACTGCAGTAGACCATCTTATGATCACTGAAGGCATAATGGAGCATGTCAGTTTTCAAAATACAATGGGTGGGAGGAGAGGACCCAATCAATAAGGGAGTGACTGAAGAAGTGGAGGATGAAGTGGGTGGTCTCAGTAATTAGCTGAGGGAAGATGAGGGATTTAATTGGTTGTAAGAGTGCTGTGGAGGAGTGGGAGGATCAATTATTGTTAATGTTATGTTCCCCAAGAACTGTAAGTTCACCAGAAAATACAATGCTGGAGAGGAAGGATAAGAGCTTGAAAAAGGAAAAAGGTTTCTTGTGAGGGAAGGAGTAGATATCCCTGATTAAGACAGAGAGGAGGAGGAGGGAAAGCTCAGGTAGATCAGTACTTCATTATTCATGTTTTCTGATGGTCACTCATGATTGATCATTGTCAATACCTATCTCAATCCTCTCTCCTCTCTCTAAGGCCTTAGAAAAAATTGTGGCCACCCAAATCTCTGAATACCTTGATAAATATAGCATCCTCTGCCCAGAACAACATGGTTTCAGAGCAGGCCACAGTACCAATACTGCCCTCCTGGAGTTCTCTAACTTTCTTCACACCTCACTGGACTCTGGCTCCCTAGCAGGTGCAGTGTTCATTGACTTATCAAAAGCCTTTGATACTGTCTCCCACCCCCTCCTGCTAACTACCCTTAGTCACTTAGGCTTTGCCACTGGGCCTGTTTCCTGGTGCTCCAGCTACTTGTCGGCCCGCTCACAACGTTTGAAAATCAACGGGAAACTTTCCAGCACCTGCCCTATCCACTCCGGAGTCCCTCAGGGCTCCATTCTTGGGCTCTTTCTCTTTTCCCTTTTTCTTAACTCCCTGCCCAGTGCATGTACTGGTAAAATCCTTCTTTACGCAGATGATGCTGTATTCTTTGCCTCCGACCGTAATCCCATCTCATTTCAGGATTCTCTGCAGGAATCCTACAATGACGCAGAAGCCTGGTTTACTGAGCACAGGCTCATAATTAATCTAAAGAAAACCAAAACCATGTTCTTTGCCCACCCCCAAAATAAATCCAGTAACTATCCTCTCGCAGTCCACTCCACCTCTAAACACCCTATTGAGCTAGTTCACTCTTATAAATACCTAGGTATAACCTTTGACCCTGCCCTCTCTTTTCATGCCCACATCTCTGCCCTTGCCTCAGCCTCTAACACTTGGCTGGGTATCCTCTATCATCATAAAAACTGCCTCCCCATGGATGCCCTCCGACTTGCAGTCACATCCTCTGTTCTATCACTGGTAGACTATGGCCTACCTGTGTATGGTGCAGCAGACCAGACTGCCCTGCACAACAAGATCCGCCTCACCTTAAACAAGGCCTGCAAGCTCATAACTGGGGCTTCTAGTCTAACCCACACTTGCCGTCTGTACACCATGGCTAATCTACTCAACCTTGATGAGCGCCTCAAATACCAAACCTGCCTCCTAACAAAAAAATCACTCCTTGGGCTATCCCCACCGGGTCTGTCAACCACTATCCACTGTGCAAACCCTACAGTGCATACCCGCACATCCCACAAAACTGCACTGGTTATACCGAAGGCGAGAACCTCGCAAGGTCAAAGGGCTTACTCCTACAGAGCCCCCTATTGGTATAACGCCCTCCCCGCCGGAGTCACTGATGCCGCCTCGTTAGCTTATTTTAAAACTAGTCTTAGAAATCACCTGCTCTCAACACACAGCTGTACCTGCCTCTAAGCCTCCTCCTATCCTCCCAGACAAGGCTCACTGAGCCGCTCTCTGACCTTCTGTCCAGCTCTACTTTTACTTGGTACTATCTTCCCCGCACTCCTCTTCTGATGTCTTCCACCCAGCCTTACATTTATTCTGTCCACTGAATCTATCTCCATGTAACTACTGTATATTGTCTACTCTGTAAAGCGCACTTGTAAGCCTGTTGTATACTGTGTTTGACAAATGCCTGTATTTTTGGCTGATTCCTAAATGTAATCCGATTTTTTGTCTGCCTTGATGTTTGTTTTTTGCACTGTTTTGTCCTCACTGTGACGAGGTACCTTTGTAAATGAGCCTCTGGCTCAACGGTTGTAAACTGATGTTCTAATAAATAAATAAATAAATGTTACCATACGAACATCAACTTTCTTTATTTCATTTACATTTTTGCACTCCAGGATAGCATTATTTAGGTTAGGTGCCTGTTTTTAAAGAAGGTCCAGAGGACAGTTACAGCAGCAGAGCCGGTACATGAAGGTTACAACTGTGAAGGTTACAAATATAGCTAAAGCCATAAAATTAAAAAAAGTGTAAATAAAAAAAATTACACATTTACATGTTAACATAAGTACAGTTTTAATAGAAGTAGGTTTACAGTAAGTTATGGAACAATCAGAAGCAGTATTCTGTGGGAGGTGATAGGAAAAAAGGTGTGGACTAGTTGCTAGTACTTTTTAAATCCTTTAAGAAGAGTAATTGCTAAATTTGATATAGCATATACACTTGCATAACAATTTTGCATATTTTAAAAGTATGGTTCATGAACCAAAACAATAGTCATTTCTATTTGTAAAGTAAGTTTGATATGGTAATGTTAGTTTTCAACCTGTCAAAAAAGACTTTGATCACAATCCAAGTACTTGTAAGAACACACCACAACCATAAACAGAATCTCTCTTTGGATCTATATCATATGTAAACCAATTTAAGTCTTACTAGCACATAAGAAAGAGTTGAGTACTTAAATGCAATATAAAGAAGTGCTGTGTGTCTGTGTAAAAAAATGCATTATAACCGTTGATTCCAATATTAAAGAAATAAGATGAATTCCAAAGATACATAAAAAATATATTTTTTTTTATTAATTTATTGCTGTAATTGTGGCCATGGTCAGTCATGAAAATTCATGATGCTATGAGATCAGTATTTGTCACAATTATCCTTTCCGCAGCATCATGGTTTTTGACAGCACTTTAACAATTATGTTTAAGCATTGTTAGTCATAAATGACCACAATGATGTTATTTGAAGACTGAGCATGATCTTTGAACATAATTGATAGTTATCATTTTGATAAATTATGATGAAATTGTTATCTTATCAGGTGGAAGTGAGCTTGCACAGGGGCCTTTCATAGTAGGTGGGACAGAGGACCAGAGTATGACATCACAGCTGAAAATTAGATTGACATTAACAGCTATGCTGTGCCCCCAGGCTTCCAATGATCCCAACTGTGGTCCAACATAGGGACAAAGCTCTGCGCATTGAGATGGAATGCACTCAGTCACTTGGGGAAGGGAGAGAGGTTAGGATGGTCAGAGTCAGAGTTGAGCTCATTGTCTCCTGACAGCAAAAGTAGAAGGATGATGATGAGTCTGAGAGAATAAGACTTTCATCAACGGAGGTGGGAGGGAGTGGAGGAGAGATAAGTGTGTGAACAAGTTCTCCATATAGCTTGTAGATTAAGAGAGGATGAAAACAGGAGAGTACAAATAATAGGGGAGATGGGAGGAAGAGGGGGTTAGGGGTGGACAGGAGGTGGTTGGAAATGGGGAGGAGTAGCAGATGTGATAGGAGAGAAATGAGGAGGAAAGGAGATGAAGAAGAAGTCAGGAGAAGCATAATGAGGAAAAAGACTAATGAGAAATGAGGTGAGAAGAAGACCTAGAGGAGAGAACAAAAACAAAAGGGGGAGTTAGGGAGGGGGTCAACCTAAGGAGAAAGAAGGAGACAATTAAATACATTAAGGTAGTTGGGGGCTATGGAAAAGGATAGGGAGAAAAGGGAAGGAAAACAAACACGGGGAGGGAAAGGAATAGCTAGAAGCAACTATCACTATTAGAGGAATAGGCAGACTATAATATTGAGGGAGTGGTTTGAGAGGAGTCACACCAACACAGGTAGCAAAAGGCTAGTATTATTTTCTACTGGAGTGATAGGAGTGAGTAATTCTGAGATACGGTGAAAAGAGGAAATATAAAAATTAAAAGATGGGGAGAAAAAAACATTAAACATGTGGGGAAGGGGGGCCTAGCTTGGAAACCAAAAGAAAATGCAAGTGGGTTAAAAAGCATTGAGGTACCACACAATCACATATACCTGTCTGAGTAAAACAAGCGAACAGCAGGAGTGTGCTAACATAATCATGTAAATAAGTAGATGGGGTGAATGATACACCTAATCAAGATCTAACCTGAAGCTGACCAAGCTAGATATACTACATGCCTATAGCAAATGTTATAGGCAATTACAATTTTGCTATAGGGCAGGCAAACTTATAAAAAGTGTCAAGTATAAAAATAATAGGAAAAAATTTAAGGAAACAGTGCAGTTGAGGAGACAGTAAAAGTTTGTAGTGTATTGGAAAATGAGGACTATGGGCTGCTAAGATAATCATGTAAGCAGTACCTGGTACAATTAAGGAGGGAACAGTCAATTAGATCCCTTGTATTAGTCAAGCATAATGAGCAGTATAAAAACACAACTTGGGAGATGACAGTTCAAGTACAATACAGGTGGGGGGGATGAGGGCTTACTGAAGCAGGAGGTTGGAGGTGATGGAAAGAAGCACTTTCCTCCACCAGTACCACAGCAGAATGCCTTTCCTGTACTGGCAGAACAAGCCAACTGAAAATAGGTTCCTGTCACAGTGGTAATGGAGGATGGAGGTCTTTAGAAACTGAGGCCACATGCAGGGAGAAGAGGCCTCTGACCCAAGAGGAAGCCATTGCTGGTATGGGACACTGTCATGGTGGGCATAAAGTTGGAAGGTGGTACTGGGAAGGATAGGAAGGTGAGGTGCCTGAGGGGTGCCTGGGAGGAAGGTGGAGTGGATTCTGCAGATTGCTAGCTCAGAGGGAGCTACAAGACAGCTGGATGTCAGTGTCCATCTTGGGACAAATAACCTAGCATGTGAGAGGGTAGGGGTAGTACAGTACAGGGAAACTTCAGGGAGCTGGGGATGGGCCTCAAGCAGATAGCATGCACAGTGTCATTTTCTGAGGTGCTACCAGTGAAGACCAGGGGAAAGGCTACAATACTCCACAGGGGAACATTTAATGACTGGCTGAAAGCATGGTGCATGGAAGAGGGCTTTGACTACATCAAGGAGTGGTGTTCAACTTGGGAAGATGGGGTCTTCTATAAGGAGATGACCTGTATCCTTCTAGGAAGGGGACCACAGAAGTTTAGATGCTACTTGGATGAGCACTTAAACTAGCCGGGTAGGGAGGTGGAAAAACCAATGGGAGTAATAATCACCCCCCCCCACACACACACACACACATGCCTCCCAGATGGTATAATGACAAGGAGAGAGACCTGAGGGGTGAAAACACCTCAAGAACAGAGACTCAGAAAGTTAGAGATGGGGACAAGAAGAAAGGAAATGGGGTTGCAACTCGAGTAGGGGAGGTGAGTGTAGCAAAAGGGACCAGGAATACAGAAAGAAGAACAGGAGGAGGAGGAGAGTGAGAGGCAGCTGTAGCTAACAGCATAGGCCGTAAGAGGAAAAAAGATACAGGGCATCTGGTAGAGGGGTAAAAAGGCATGGAGAGCCATGTACCCAAATGCCTGGAGCCTCAGAAATGAAACACCAGACATACTGTAGAGGCTATCATAGCAGAGGCTAACCTGGATCTAGTAATGGAATCATGGTGCACTGAGCACCATGATTGGGACATGACCATACTGGGCTACTGTCTATTTAGAAGAGGCAGGCAGGGGAGAAAGGAGCATTACATGCAAAGGAGAGAATTAAGGCCACTAAGCAGAAGGTGCAATAAGGTGAGGAGGGTTTGGAGGTGCTCCAGAAGACAGGCGTTATGAAAACTATCCACTCCAGGGGAATGTACAGTCCACAAGCACAAGGGGGGGGGAGATGGACAAGGCACTAGGGAAGGCCATCATCAGGATGGAGGGCAAGGGGGAAGTGCTGTTAGTTGGAGAGTTCAACCTGCCAGATGTGGAGTGGAACCTGCCAACTGCTGCTTCAGTAAGGTGCAGGGCCATTCTTGACTCCCTACTGGGAGCTCTACTGAAGCAGCTAATAAAAGAACATACTAGGCACAGGGCAGTCTTGAATCTAGTGCTAACAAAGAGTGACAACATTGCAGATGTCACTGTGGGGAGTCAGCCTGGTACCAGTGATATGTTTCAAGATAAGGAAAGGAGCAGAGGTGAGCCGCACCATGACAAGGGTCCTGAACTTCAGGAGGGCAGATTTTTAAACCGTGGGAGACTGCCTCAAAAAAGCATTTGTCAATGCCGAATGTTTGCTTGCTGGCATTGACAGTGGTAGTGTAGAAGTTACAGAGCTGCGTAATAGGAATGGCAGTGAAGTATTGAACTGAAGCCAACCCCACCACCACCCTGCAGAGAGTGACAGGCATTGGGGTGTGCGTTTGGGTCATCAGGCATATCGGCTACGCCATTTCACCACACCCCAACCTGCAGACACTGACAAGTGTCGCGGTGTTCCTTGGGGTCTTTGGCCCTTATGTGCACCCCATTTCATTAGGAAATATGGTGAGATGGGTGCAATATAGGAGAATGGGGTGAAGTTTGGGGCCGAAGAGTCCAAGGCATACCTCGATGCCTCTCACTGACTGCAGGGTGTGGAATGGTATGAGCATCACAGGCAAGAATCCCAAGTCACACCCCTGATGCCTGTCATTCTCTACAGGGTTGGGCGTTATAGTTGGAAACCCTAATACCTTAGGCGTTCGTTGGTATTTTCACTCCAAATCTTCAACATGTTTGTTTGGTGACCCCACCTCATGAACAGGGGGAATATCAGTTTGTTAGCCGAAAGCTGCTTGTACACAGTGACTACGGCATTTAGCACCACAGGTGCAAAAACATTCTGAACAGGATGTAAAAAATGACAGCTGTACTGTTCATGGGGAGGTGTAAAAAATGGCAATGTTGCAAATCTGTAGTAAAAATATTTAAAAAAATGGTGAAGTCATGAGCGTACATAGAAACTGTGCAACGCACACCCGTAATATTATTAGGTTGGGAATTTTTTACAGCAGATTGTCAACTCAGTCATTTTGGTGCCTCCGATCATGAACAGTGTCACTGTGTTTTTCTTTATCTGTGCCAATGATTTCCCACAGCGACCATGCATCTCTGCGCTGAAACTGTGAAAACACACTTCAGCCATGTTGTGAAAAATGACAGCTGTACATAAGGAAGTGTGGAAAAATGTCACTGGTGAAAATCTGGACTGAAAATATTACAAAGTCATGAAGTAACGAGGGTGCGTGGAAACTGTGCAATGCTCACTCATATCACAGTCATTTTATGGACTTTTGTCTCCAAATTTTCAACATAGCCATTTTAAGACCTCTGCTCATGAACAGTGTAACTGTGATTTTCTTAATCTGTCCTAAACATTGCTTTTACTTTCAACAGCACCATTGTGTGCTACATGTCGCGGAAACACATTTTAGACGACATATGAAAAATTGCAGCTGTACTGTTCATAAGGAAGTGTAATAAAATGGCAGTGTTGAAAATCTGGAGTGAAAATATTGAAAATTCGCGAACTTACAAGCGGCATATAGGAACTGTACAACGACGTCAGAAACAGTCATTTTTTAATTTTTTCACCAAATTTTCAACATAGCCATTTTAAGACCTTTGCTCATGAACAGTGTCACTGTGATTTTCTTAATTTATCCCTGAGACATTTATTTTGCACACCGACCGGCCATTGTAAAGGCTACATGGGCGGAAACATGCCAGTGAGACGTGAAAATGACAGCTGCACTACTCATAAGAAGGTGTGATAAATGGCAATGTTGAAAATCTGGAGTGAAAATATTGAAAATTACGAACTTACAAGCGTGCATAGGAACTGTACAACGCACGCTCGTAAAACAGTCATTTTGAATTTTTTCACCAAATTTTCAACATAGCCATTTTAAGACCTTTGCTCATGAACAGTGTCACTGTGATTTTCTTAATTTATCCCGTACATTTATTTTGCACACCGACCGCGTCATTGTGCGCTACATGGGCGGAAACACGTTTTCAGTGAGATGTGAAAATGACAGCTGCACTACTCATAAGAAGGTGTGGTAAAATGGCAATGTTGAAAATCTGGAGTGAAAATATTGAAAATTATCGACTCCAGAAGTGTGCTAGGAACTGCGTAGCGCACGCTCGTAAAAGTCATTTTTAGGAATTTTTTCACCAAATTTTCAACATAGCCATTTTAAGACCTCTGCTCATGAACAGTGTCACTGTGATTTTCTTAATTTGTCCCGTACATTGATCTCGCACACCGACTGCGCCATTGTGCGCTACATGGGCAGAAGCACATTTTGGGTGACATGTGAAAAATGGCAGCTGTACTACTCATAAGAAGGTGTGGTAAAATGGCAATGTTGAAACTCTGGAGTGAAAATATTGAAAATTCACGACCTTACGAGCGTGCATAGGAACTGCGCAACACACGCTCATAAAACAGTCATTTTGAGGAATTTTTTCACCAAATTTTCAACATAGCCATTTTAAGACCTCTGCTCATGAACCGTGTCACTGTGATTTTCTTAATTTGTCCCGTACATTGATTTTGCACACCGACTGCGCCATTGTGCGCTACTTGGGTGGAAGCACATTTTGGGTGAGATGTGAAAAATGACAGCTGTACTACTCATAAGAAGGTGTGGTAAAATGGCAATGTTGAAAATCTAGAGTGAAAATATTGAAAATTTGCGAACTTACAAGCCTGCGTAGGAACTGTGCAACGCACACTCGTAAAACAGTCATTTTTTGGAATTTTGGCACAAATTTTCAACATGGGTTTTAGGACCCCTTCTCATGAATGATGTCACTGTCATGGTGTTATTCAGGCCTGAAGGGTGATTTCATGCAGTGACTGCGCAGTGACTGCGAAATCACCCTTCGGGCCCGAATAACGCCATGACAGTGACATCAATCATGAGAAGGGGTCCCAAAAACCCCATGTTGAAAATTTGGTGCAAAAATTCCAAAAATGCCTGAGATATGCAACAAAGTTGAAACCCCCCATCTAGCCCATTATACAGCTTACCGGCATTTCCTCAGTTGGCGGTCGGCTTTGAAGAGTGCAGATGTGTTCCCAGTCCACCAAGATCATCGCGCCAAGCTCTGGAGGTAGTATGGGGTGGGGGGTGGGAGGCTGGGTGCAGTGGGTGGGTGTGAGTTGTGGGAGGTGGGCCAGGAGACTACGTGGGACCGTTTTTCTTTACAGGTCAAAAAAAAAAAAAGGATGACGTGGGACGTTTGCCACACTGGGGTGGGCTCCCAGTGTGGCACAAGGACAGTGGGGGGGCATTCAGCTGACAGGGGATTGGGCACCCCCGTCGGCCTAAGGATCACTTGCCACGCTGGGGTGGGCTCCCAGCATGGCACTTACTACTGGGGGGGGTTAGGACAGTGGAGCCGACAGGGGATTGGGTACCCCGTCGGCTATATCATTAGTTGCCACACTGGGGTGGGCACCCAGCATGTCATTTGGCTTTGGAAGGTTGGGAGAGGTGGGGGAACGCAGCTCAGCTGACAGGGATTGGGCACCCCGTCGGCTATACAGTGCGTGCGTGCGGGGAGCGGGGGTGCGCACACCTGTGTGGGCATCTGTGTATGGGGGGGAGCTGCGTGTGAGCAGCCGATATCTTATCACTGCTCTCTCAAGCGTAGCTCCCCCTTTCAACTGTATGCCACTGCATTTTGGAGCTTGTCATAGACAGCTCCAGCATGCATTGGCTTAAAGGGGCCGCGCCTGCCAACACACTGACTGAATTGGAGGAGGTGACACACCTCTGAAATCTCCGATGATGGCACTATGTTTCTTGCATATGCGTGCAAACAAACATAAAAATGCATCAATGAAGTCAGAGTCCTAGGCAGGAACAGAGGCACGGGGGGAAGGACATGGGAGGGAATAAGTAGGGCAACAAACCTCTATGTGAAAGAGGTAAGCAGCAGCAGAATGAAAAGGAGACAGTAATAGTTCTCCAAAGAAGGGGCAAGGTTAGTGATAGAAAACAGGGAAGAAGACATGATTTTAGAAGGATTATACAGAATAATTTCCAACAAAAAAGAACTCTAACATTTGCATTGTTGAATTCTTTTTATCAACCACTGCACAGTTATGCTTGTTGAATTATTTTTAGCAACCATTGCAAAGCTTGGGACTTGGAATTATTTTTGCTAGAAATACATTATTTTTGGTAGCAAAACACGTCACACATTTTAACATACTTATTTGAGGTGGGTAGTTTGCAACATACTGTATATCTATGCAGAGCTGTAAATCCCAAGATGTACAATACCTTTTGAAATATAAGCAATTTCAATAGGTGTCATAAATTGAAAAAAGAACACTATTAGTCACCCATAACCTATTCCCGGAGAACAATTGTATTGTTTCTTAGCAGTTAGAGCTCAAAGCTATGAACTGGAAGCCCACATTTGAATCCCACAAGAGCCACTTGCTCATTGCATGACTGATGTGAATAAGTCACTTAACCTCTATTTGCTGAAAGCAGCAGTGCATGTTAACAATGAACATTTTCAGCAATACTTTTTTATTATATTTAGATTACCCCTTATCTCCTGCTATGCATGTCACCTCCCCCTCATTTTAAGTCTGCGCGTCAGCAATTTTTTACATTTAAATAATAAAAGGAGCACTCCTTTAATATGGCTCAGTCTGTGTTTTTATCAATATTCTCTGTTGTTTTTGAACCCCTGATGTTTAATATCACTTTTCTTGTGACAAAAATTCACTAGTATGCAACAGATACTACTCCACAGTCTTATGGGACTATAGGTGTGCAAACACAGCTGAGAATACTGATGAAATCTTGATCCAAATTATATTACACGGAGCACTTTACTTATAATTTCAAGTGTAAAAGAATGTGCTAAAGCAGACTCGAACTGTGTATCATATGACAGGACAACATAAAATGAAATTTAAAAAAGTACAGGTAAAAAATTGTCACCATAATATATATTGCTGCTTTAAAGCTATTTTTCAGGTTTCTGCAAAGAAATACCATTGACATTTGCAGGACTCAGCTCTTATAAGATTCCACAAAAAAGTGAATTTCTGGACATCCCATTTTGCAATACTGAAGACAGTTTCATAAAGCAGGCTACTTGCTCCTTAGACTTGATCTCTATCTTCGCTGCTTTACCTGCTTTAAAGTCACAGTCCTCTGCGTGTGAAATCATAACCATATTTGTAGCAAACAATTGTAAAGTCATAAGCACTGGATTATGTTTTCGTAGCAGGGATAAGCAACAGGAACAGATGATGTCTATTGGGGGAAAGGAGCCTGTTTTAATAAAATGGTTTCATTAATGAAAAATAGAAGAGCCTAAAATTCACGTTTTGGGGGAATTCTGTACAGTTGAGTTCTACTGATGCCAACTGTGGATTTTTTTGAGGAAATTAAAAAATCCCTTTAAGTGACTCTCTTGTTTAGTGTCTCATAACCTTGCTCTATCTCATTTTAGTACTCTGTGCTCATCTTGTGACTGATGCAGCTGTTCATAGCTTGTACAGTAAATTGCATGAATAGGGCTGTGCAAAGTTAAACTTCTGCTGGCAGAAGTTTGCTGAAAGTCAGAATTTCATTTTCGAGAAATTTCAGTATGCACTTTTGCAGCATTCACCGAAATTCTGACTTAGTACAATGGAATGAATGTATGAATTGTGGATTAATGTATTAAACTATGGCAAGAAAGTCTGCAGTTTAACACATTAATCCATAATTCATACAATCATTCTGCAGTTCAGTGAGTCACTGAAGTATGGAATGAATGTATGAGTTGCTTATTAATGTATTAAAATGCAGCGAGAAATTCTGCTGAACTGGTCACTGAACTGCGGAATAATGACATGTATTGTGGATTAATGTATGAAACTGTGGAATGGAATTCCTCAGATCATGGGTATTATACTGCAATTCAGCCAGAAAATTCCATGGAATGGGATGAAAATTCACCAAAAACATTCATAAGATTCTGCTTTCACCAGAGGTGGAAGTTAAGAAACTTTCGTGAGATTTATGAAAATTCGTAAAAGTTTGCAAAAATACAATTTGCAACTTCTGGCCAGCTCTACATGTGAAAGATTGTGAAATTATTTTACTTTAATACTCTCTCCGACAGAGTTATAAATAAATGAAACTGTGGCAATTGTTCAGCTTGCAGTGGGCATTGTGGAGGGCTGAACGTGCAGCCCGCTGTCACTACTGATCACTGATCAAGAGACTTAACCCTAGCTTTGCCACAGAGTTTTTAAAAAGTCATCTGTTCCTATATGTTCAAAATCAAGTAGCAGCCTAAATGTTAATAAGGAAAGGCAGTGTGGTCTAGTGGTTTTAGAGCCCTGAACTGTGAACATGGAAATCACTGGTGCAAAACCTGATCATAGCCACTGGCTCCCTCAGTGATCTTGAGCAATTCATCTGACCTTCATGCGCTTCAGTTCCTCCCAGATGTAAAATAGATAAAAGCAGGACCCCACTGATAAATGAGATGTTGCATCTCAGTTTGGCTATCCTGGTAAATAAGCTGTAAGCAAAAAATAAGATGAAACAGGAATGCATCAACATGCTCAAGCTACACATGCTCAATTACTGTATGTTAACATTCTTTTTTAGACTATATTGTACATCAAGTGTGAGAGGCATTATACATTATCTATGTACTTTAATGCAGTATATCACAATCAAGATTCAGTATGTTAGAGCCATCTAAGCAGGTCTTGACCTCCTACCTAGTGAACCCTTAAGAAACATCCTTCTATGAAAACAAATGAGAAATGAGAAATGATTACTTGTAGCATTATAAATTATCACAAAAGATTACATTTTGCATTATAAATTATCACATGCTAGTGTATTACTTCTTACAGTTGCTACATTCCTTTTAGAATAATGGTTATTTTAGCTTCTTAACACTGGTTTACAGGAGAATGAAATTACTGTACTGCATTATTAAAGTGTCCCACCCTCACTGAATTGCTGAATAACTTAATTAACCTACCTATAGTCGCTTAATTTGGAAGTTTGTAAGGTTTCATGCAATACTGTTGCTTATGCCGTTTCCTTTTTCTCCTCCTTTTTTCTCCACATTAACCTGTTATGTATCTTCTTAAAAGTGCCAATAAATGGTAAGTTCCCCATTTGACCTGTAGGGGAGGAGGCTTGTGTGGTTCATGTATACGATGATTTTTGGCCTACCCAACTGACTCTTGTTGTGTGTTGACTTGCATGGCAGTTGACATATAGCATTTCATGCCCAACGTGACACTCCATGGTCTCCTGTTAAGCCTTCGGCTATTGTGGCATGCTATGTGGTCAGTCGGAACATTACCCCTGAGTGGACTACCCTTTGCATTTGTCATTCTGTGTTTTTGTTTGACAGTGTTGACTTGTATTAGACCCAACATTCTCACTGTAGCTCCAACTTTATGAACCATTACTGTGTGCCATTTGCTTGCTCATAAACATTTACGTAGTCATTATGATTAAGATGTGAATTAATCTACTAATGTGCTTCAGACACCATTACTATCTATTGTTCTGGAATCTGGTCATTCTGTTAAAGCAAGGCTGGGGAAATTAAGCAGTTCTCCTTCATTCCAACAGGTTGTTGCAGTTCCAGATGGATCTCATTATATTTAATTTAGAATAGTGCATACATGTACATCAACCATAAGGGAGTTGCATTATTACTGCCAGCTATTTACAAAAAAAAAACAACAGTTTTGTCACTAGCAACTAATTTTTTCATGTTAGGATTATAAATGCTTGCTATGGTATCCAATAGCACTGCTGCCATCTACCAGATATATATCACAGTTTTAATATTTCTCAAGTACATAACTTTTTCTTTTTAAATTGCATGTTACTTTGCATAGCAATCTGGTTGTGATATTTAAATTTTAAGTATTAAAATTGACAATAATTAGGTGAATAATCTGCAGAAGAGCCAGGTACTTTATGCATAAACTTCTCTCCAGCTCTTAGTTCCTGTGTTCATTTTTAAATTATTTACATGGACAGTGCTCCCATATAGTCATTCCATGGCCATCAAGTCCACTGAGATGCAACATCTTATTTTTGAGGGATTCCCTGTGGGCAGTTGCTAGCAATATAGTACAGTGATGGGTATACAGTGAATAGGGATATAAATGCAATGCTGTAAATGCCATAAACTAACACAGAGTTAAAAATGGGGCAACAGAAATACCATACTGGTGGAATCCAGCCACACGACTATGAGGGTATTACAATATAACTGCACAGGTCAGTTAAAATTATTCTTCTTTGGCATTTTTGGGTGCTCTTTTACCCATTGTTAAGCAAAATAACTCACCCTATGATGTGTGATTAGGCTGCAATAGCTGCACTTCCATGGTGGATAAAGGAAGAGATGAAACCCACTCTCAGCAAGTAGTTAGTACTTCAAAACCCCCATACTCTGTTGTGTGTAATCATTTGCAGTCAAACACAGGTACAGCATTAATCACCATAACATTTCCTAATAAGAGTGGGAATACCACTCAATAAGCAACTTTTTTTTTTTTTACCAGCTGCAGTTTAAGATATTTTCACAGAGCTGAAGAGACATGTTTGTGTATGCCTGGCTTTTTATTGGATTATTGCCATAATTTTATATAACAGAGACACAAAAACAACAGTCTTCTGAAAAATACCCATTGTATAGTGTAATTTTATAATACATTTTGTCTTACTTTCTGAGTTTGATTAATACATTAAGATGTCACATGAGATACTGTACTTCTTGGCTGAGTAGTTTTTGTTACTTTATTACAGTAGATGGCCATAGCAATGCATTATACCTTTGTAAGTGTAATACATTCTTATTTCAGGGCTTACTTAAGTGAGGTAAACAGCTGGCAAGTACTATCCAAATTCTTGATTTGAATTTGTTAGGGACTGGCTAATGATGTTACATGAGTCTGTGAATAAATTCCAATCATTCTTGAACTTTGCCTATAAGTTCTTTAGTTAATCACAAGCTGTTTGACTGGGAAAGATACTTTGAGCCAAGCTCATTTCGAGGTAAGACCCGGGGGTGGGATTACAAGAAAAGTGGAGTACAGCAACATAAATAGGTCAGGAAAATAAAAAGAACAATAAACTACATATAATTAGTACCACATTATTTACAATGCTGAAATAAAAATAAGATGCCTAAAATAAAAATTTTAAGGAAGGCGCAAGTGCAAAAGGTGTAACTAGAGTAAATATTATCCAATTAGAACTGATAGTACACAAACAGGTGTCAGTTTTGCCTGTGTGAAGGAACAAAACAAAAGGCAGGATTTAGTGAATAGGTGTGTAAGTATATGTGATTGACTGTTGTTAATTAATCGGAAGCAGATTCACATTCATAATGACTAAATGTCAGCTACTCTGAATTCTGACTGACTGGTGAGAATGTAATGTGACATAATTAAGCAATAAGTCCTGACAAAGTGTGCATAATTCTTCTGTGAGGCCCACTTAAGGAGAGTTATGGGCCCAAGGTTACAAGTCAGAAACTTTGCAGTGCCAGGTAAGCCTAGTGAGATGAATGAGCCCACTTTATGGGAACTTTATTATGGTTATAAAACTCATTTATTAAAAGAACTAATGTGTTGACCTCTTTTTCTACTCCAGTTAGTGAGTTATAATGTGACTAGAAGAAAGATACCTAGGCTTTATGCCAAGATAGTGCCTTGCTTTCTGTGTCTTCCCAGCCAGTCAGGACAAACAACCGAGGACTGCCCATGTTATCATAATTAATAATGACCACTGTAGTGGTCCTTTACTTACATTCAGTGACTGGCTGGTGAAGTTAAAGGGAACGTGTACTATCAAACTAAAAATCCAGTTTATAAATTGTCCCTGTCAAAACTCCTTAGTCACACATATAAAGGTAGCTCATGCTTTTTAGTAATATGGGAATGCTATAGACTTAAGCTAGCTTGTACCATTTTCAGGAAGTCTGGGTGCTCCCTATGATGTCAGCACCTCACCAGTTCCCATTCTTAGGAATGGGAGTTGTTGCAGTACTTAACTTAATTTCAACTATGGTCCAGGTAGGTGCTAAACTGGTCCTGGATAAAGATAAGGGATATTTGCCTCCAAACTGAGATATCATACCAGGTCCCAGCTCCACCAGCCCCAAGACATGTCAGATGTAGATAACATAGATAGCACTCAGAATAAATCAAATAATACAATAATTAAGCTGTTATTTATTCTCACCCCCTTCTTCCTTGTGTTGATAGCAGTGTTTCATTTTGTGACATTCCATTGGAGCATAGACTTGTATGTGACTACATCCTTAGAGACCACTCTAAGGGTTGTAAGAGTCATCTCACATTCATTCTTAGGATATGAGAACTGTGAACCAAAGGTGAGCGGTTCTGACACCCTACGGTTGTTAGTGAATCCACTTGTACAACCATAAGAGTTATCTCTGTTGATATATTGATATGTTAGTGATCAGGGGTGATCGATAACATGTTAAACATTTAAATACCTATCTCTCAAACATGACCATTTCTACTGCACACACAAGTGAGATACACTTAAGTATGAGTATCTTACACAGATAGGAAAGGAGTGATCCAATTGGACAAGAGTGCTCCCTCAAGCTATATCCACCGAGTAGCAGAAGTGCAAAGATATTTCATGTGGCTAACTGTACCCCACATAGATATGTAGAGAAACACTACAGATAGATAGACCTCCATCACTCATGTTGCCCATGACATTTGCACATGGTTTCCTGCATTTAACCTTACTTGGTGGTGGGTTGCATGGATCCAGTAGAGGTAAATATAAGTCTAGTGGTGAGAGCAATGAACTTTGTACCTGGAGACTTACTGTAACTTTGAATTCCACTTCAATCATGTACTCTCTGTTAGGCATTAACTTTGAGTAAGTCATTTAAACTTCCAGGCCATTACCACCCCTTGATTAGAATTGGGGGATGCAGGACGTCACAAAAAATATTTAATATGTTTAAGTCCCTATTACAAGCATTTGTAACTGGAAACTTTGCATGTAAGTGCTTTGACATTACCAAAATCACTTAATCTGTTATGTAATTTATATGTGCTTCACTTTGAAGCCAGGATTGTCTTTGAAAATGAGAGCATTGTATTCCAGTGGACTTACCGTGGTAAACAAAATAAACTAAATTAAAAACAAGAAGTTGGAACCTAGTTCTGTGTCCTGTGTGATTAAATTAAACAATTATATTCCAGATGTCCTTAAATGGCATTGTTCAGCTTGAGTATGGAGCACTTCTGAAACAGCCCTAGCTGCCCTCATAGGATGATTACAGAGTATAGGCAGGGTGGAATTACATACTGAATTTTCAGATTAAAGGTATACACTTTGAAAGGGGACTGAAGCAAAGCTGAGACAACACATTGCTCCAGTCAGTCATCAATGAAGGTCAAAGACAGTAACTGGCATCTAAGTCATTATCACTTATAAAAACAATCAGGAGTTATTAAATAAAAATAAAAGGTTCACATTTAATCAGAATTACATGGCATTATCTGACATATGCATGGCATTCCCATCTACAATAGACATCCATTATTAGTCGGATACAAACTGTTAGCTGACCAGTAGGTAGGAAAATGATGTTTCCAGAAAAAAAGCGGTTTCTAGTTAGAGTGATCCATTAGGTTTTACAAAGTAATTTCATCTCTATGATATGAACTGCTTCTAAAGTTTACTGAGAGAAATTATCATGGTATTGGTCTTCTTCTCTTTTCTTTTTTGTAAATTAGATGAGAACCACTCCATCGTCAGTGATACGAGCAGTCTTGCCCAGTCACACACATACAAAAAGCGAGACCCTGCAGACGTGCCCTATCAAACCGGCCAGCTTCATCCAGCCATCCGTGTGGCAGACCTCCTCCAGCACATCACCCAGATGAAGTGTGCAGAGGGCTATGGATTCAAAGAGGAATATGAGGTATGAACAAGGTGTGAGGATAGCACTGGGTGTTAGATTAGCCCAGCATGCTGCTAGCAGTAGCCAGCTGCAACACAGAGTAAATCTCAATTAGGCAGGAAGAGAATGCTGTAGAACCTGCCTGTATATCAGCTTTAATCATTTTGCCCTGCTCTCCCGACAAGTTCTTTGTTGTTCTTATTTCTAACTTGGTTGCTGATTGATCTCACTACTTTTGTATCTTTGTTTTTTTATTTATTAATTGGTGATAGTGAGGTTAAATTGAGACACGAGTCATATTTGCAGTTGTTTTCAATTATTATAAATTAAGCTACAGACTAGGGGCCAGATACTCAAAGGGGTTGCGCCATGCGCAACAGGGTTGCACATGCTCAGGTCCTACATTGCGCCATTCTGCGATATTCAGCAGGAGGCAGTTGCACAACTGAAAACAGGCTGAGCAACAGCGCAATGCAAATGAATGCATGCTCAACAGAAGGGGGAGGAACCACGCATAAACTGCACAGCCCGATATTCAGTCAGGCTGTGCAAAGTTGTGCAGGCGCAACCCCCAACCTGCGCCTGCACAACTTTGAGCCCCAAAAAAAAGGCTTAAGTTGAGGGCCACCCACAGGTGAGCTGCTGTATTGCAGGGCGCAACACAGCAGCTGCCACCCGTGGCTGGCCCCCAACTCAGTCCCTGTGCCCCCCCACCAGCACGATCGCGGGCATCAATGTGGCTCCCCCTCTCACGTTCACATCCCTGGTGGTCCAGTGGACCATATGCCCGATCGCGGGCAGAATGTAATAAGAACCCCCCCCAATGCCCGAATGGGCAGAATGTAATAAGAATCCTCATCGACCGATCACGAGCAGAATGTATGAGAACCCTTACTGCTGATCGCAGGCAGAGTAAGTGCCTCCTACTCCGAATATCTCCTCAGGTCCAGTGGACCGTAATGCCCGATCGCGGCAGAATATATTGACACCCCACCCAAACATCTCCCTGGTGTCTAGTCCCACCCCACTCCCACCCACGGCTTCACCACCCCGCCCCGCAGCTAGCGGGCGGTATCATCCGTCTGCCGTCGCTGGCTGCCGCCGACCGACTGGTCGGCTGCACGTTCATTGCGAGAGCCAATGGGCGATAGCCCATATTGTTGATGACAGTCCAGATTTGTGAATGACATCATTCACAAATCTGGAATGTCATAGTAGTGGGCTGCACGCCCATTGGTCTAGTCTGCACCACCGGGCGGCAGCCCTCACCGGTCAGTCAGTCGGCGGGCGGCGGGTGGCAGGCGGGTGGATGCTGCCGCCGCCGCCGCCGGGAGTGGGGTGGTGGGGCTTGTGGGTGGGTAGGTGGGGTGGAGGGGACACTAGACACCAGGTAGATGTTTGGGTGGGGGGTGTCAATATACATTCTATGCGCGATCAGGCATTACGGTCCACTGGACCACCAGGGAGATATTCAGGTTGGGAGGGGGCACTTTACTTACTGCCCACGATCGGGCATTGGGGGTTATTATTACATTCTGCCCGCGATCGGGCATTACGGTCCACTGGGCCACCAGGGATGTGAACGGGGGGGGGAGCCACATTGATGCCCGCGATTGGGCTGCAGGGTTCGTCGGTCCCGGACGGCTGCTGCCTGGCAGGGCGCCAGGCACAAGTCCTCGGGGATCGGCGCACCTACATGCTAATGGCATGCAATTGGGGCTATAATGACATGCAAATGGCCCCCCCTGCGCCTTGCATGTATTATAGCCCCATTTGCATGTCACCTTTTGAATATCGTGGATTTGCGCATGGCGCACTGGTACTTGCGCCACCGCAAGTTGACTGCTCCACTCTGTCAACTTGCACTTGCGCAAGTTCCACTGCGCCATGCACAGTGGCTGTGGCTGGGGAGCGATATTCAAAGGAGTTGCTCAATAGCGCAACTCCTTTGAATATCGCCTGGGCCACACCCCTGCGCAACTATTTTGCGCAGCGCAAGGGCTTGCGCCTTTGAATGGCGCAGTTTGAATATCCAGCCCTAGGTGTTTCTTAAAAGATTTTTTGTTACACCTTTGCAAACATGGCAGGTTTTTGATGAACCTTATAAGTCTGCCTTCTTGTGAAGAATCATATACTTAAGCAGTTGTAGCAGCTGATGGACACAAGAAGTGATACTTAATAGGAGACACTCTCCTGTGCCTATCTCCTAAATAAATCATAAAGCTAATATTAAAGGAACAGCTAACACCTCCAGGAGAACTCTGAATATACTATTTAGATATAATTTAGATTTTATATAGAAATATGGGTCCAGATTTACAAAGTGCCACTTGGATCGGCACAAGCTTTTGCAAGCAGCAGCTTGTGCCAATCACAGGTGTATCAGGGACCCTGCAGCCAATTTGCAAATGGGAGGGGTCCTGGTGCCAAAGTCCTGCAGTTTGCAACAACTGCTGGCATGCATCAAAAAAATGGCACATGGGAGGAGATCACTGCAGGCTGCCGGAGATGTGTGTGCAGAACTTCAAGACCATGGGAACACCATGGCTGCTTGAAAGCAATGCCCATGGCCACCTACCCACAGCACCACAGAACTGTATGGGTATCCTGGAGCCTACAGTGTGGTTTGGACTGTCCAGTGCAGACATGGAAACATTGCACAGGTGACTGGCAGCAGCACACAGAGCCGGAGGACCTGGGTGCATGATGCAGGTGGGTACTAGCTGCATGGTCACCATAGGAAATTGTGCCACCTGCAACGCTGAAGTGATAGGACATCATGGGAGTCACTTAGACATAGGTATGGGTCATTGACACCATGGAGCTAGCCATGGGTAGTGTCTGCAGTACACAGTGGCACTGTCCCACATTTCTGTAGCCAGTCACAGGTCTTGCTGCAAGGCACATCTGGGCACATGTGTGAGAATTTGACACATGCACAACTGCCAGATGATTATCCATCTTGCCCTTGGCTGCTCTGATGGTACCAGTGGAGGGCATTGATGGGCACTCGGTTGGACAGACATCTGTGCCAAGCTCTGCAGCATGACCAGAATAGCTGCAACGGTAGGTACAGTCCCACCATACATTTTCTCCCCATGGACACAGCATGGCCAGGACACATCACTGCTGGGGCTTCCAACCAGCACAGGATACCCACTACTGCAGGCTGGTGCTGGACAGGCTACGAGTGCAATGGTACCATTTGACCGGAGCCTTGGCCAAGGGTGACACATGTGTGTTTGACCAGCCCAGGGTGGGTCTAAGCTCCAGCAAGTCCTACGCCCATTTGTGAATCCCATATATGGGGATAGTGCAACACTACCATGGTGCAAGCCCCCCACCACCACAGCGCAACTGTACATCTGCTGCAACAGTGCCACAAGCATGGCTGGAGCAGGTGGCCTCCCATTTGACACAGTCTGCATCTCTGAATCGGGACCGGCACACAGGGTGGTTGAGGTTGGCCTGTGCACTGACCCCAGCTGTTTCTGAATTGAGCCCATTATTTTTTATTTGTCAAGAGATACATTTGATGTCATGAGCTCAACAGCCCTAACAAAGTACAGTGAAATAGGTGAGAAATAAATTCTTCTGCAGATATGGATTCTGTTACATTGTGAATAAAACTACTGGATTCTGTTTCTCAGCTTTGCGAAAAAGAAAATTCAGTGATTTTTTTTTTAAATAAGTCAACATGTTTTTAATACACATATCACTTTGTACTCACCTGACTCACCGCTCACCATTAGGGTAAGTGAGGCTGTCATTGTTCACAACACTATTCTTGATTATAAAAGGGATGCTTCCACATCACTTAGTTCAAACTTATAGTATTTTGCCGAAAGCATTAGGTAAATAAAACCTAATTAGTTTTGATCACTAGATCCCTATAATAGGCCAACCAGTCCACCCCCACCCTTGTGCAGCTAAGGATGATCACCTGATCAATCAGTGAGAGAGGGAACTGACTGAGTGGTCGGGATAAGGATTTATTCTTCCATCTTGAATCAACAATGTGAGGGCACAATACCAGCGCCTAACTGTTTCCACATAAGAAGCTGAGACACAGGCAGTTCAGGGATTTGGCATGCACTGAAAGATACTGTAAGGTGTGGTTAACTAAGCAATGGGGATTTACGTACCCCCCCCCCCATCATATACTAGCCCATAATTAGTTTTTGCCGTTAAAGAGTCCAGGGGATTGGATTAAGGAGGAGGGTGGGTCAGAACACATGATTTTAGGTGGGATGCGGGACTGTCAGGTTGCTGGATATGGTTTTTAATTTTACTTGGTCACTTGCGGACCAGGGATAGAGATGGGGATGAGGGTGGGAGAAGACTGAGATGGGACAGGTAGCTATGGTACTAACCCTGGCCATCTTTGACAGGACTTTTGTTGTCACATAAAGCCCATGCAGTTGGCTGTGATGGGGGAGTGGCAGCATTGTTTAAAATCTGTCACAGATTTCTGCAAAGAGATGATCCAAACCATTTTTCTTGTGAGTACTTCTGCCTATCTCCTCCTACGTTTTCACTGATGATTGTTTTAATCTATCAACTACCACAGTACTGTGGATATTTTTCAACTGAATTTAGACTTCTTCATTAGCTACATGTCTATTCTGAAATATTACTGTACTGCGTGATTTCCATTTTTATGTGGCTACTGCTCGTGATGTTAAAGCCATGTGTTTTTAATGTTATTAGAACATCTGACACAAACAGTGACTGTTTCCACACATCAGTGTGGACATACAGTGGACCTAAGTTATTACCCACGGTATGTATTTGCATATCTCATTTGAAGTTAAATGATGTTGGTCTTTCAGATATTTCATTCATTCCTGTTCCCTGGACTGCACAGTGAAATTGCTTGCTAAAAAGGGTTTGCTCCACTGCTTTAAAAGGAGGATTCACAGACTTTTGCGATCGGTTTAAAATCTCTAAATTTGTAAGATGAGTTAGTTGGATACTATAACAAAAACCTATGTAAGCTTTTGAATAAATTGACCCCTAAGAAAATAAAAGAGGTTCACAAATCCAGTAGCTTTCCATGGTTCCTGGGTGATCTTTCACCCATGAAAAATCAAGTTAGAAAGTCTGAGTGTTAGTTTACATCTACTGGTCTAGACATCTATCATCAAATGTGACTAGACCTTAAGAAGGAATATGGTAAAAAAATTGCAAATCTATAGATATGCATATTGTGCTGAGTTGATCATGAAAGAGGGAAGAAATCAGGCCCAGTTCTTTTAAGATGTAGCTACTCTTTTGACCTCTAAATGATGTCTTCAGAATTTTAATTACTTTGTTGAGAATTGTGAGGCCTTTTCAGATTTCTTCTTAGAGAAAATCCATATCATAAATGCTTACGTAAGGTCTGATCTTACTTCTACATTTGGGGATGGTCCCACTGCCTTGATAGTTGGACCTGGAAAACCAATTAATTTCAGAGGTATCTGCTTTGCTTATGTCTTGTTTGAAAGAAGTCAAGCACTTGGTGAGTTGAAATTTCCTACAATTAAATACCATTGAACAGACCTCAGAATGTTTGCCCTTCTATCCTTGCCTTAAGCAGTTTTCTAAAACTGAGATTGTGTTTGATAATGTGCAGATATTAATGAAAACAATAAGAAAGAAGGACCCACTCCTACATAAATTTCAATATGTTATTCATGTTTTATTCATCCACCCTTGCACTTCAGTTCCTTAAGCAATAAGGTGTGTCAGAGGGTTATGTTAATGGCCTGTTAATCACACCCTGGGGGTATAGTGTGGCATGAGGCAAAGCAAAGTGCCACATGCCCCCAGGGTGAAATTAACTTGCCATTAACATAACCCTCAGACATACCTTATTGTTATCATAAAAAGTAAAACAAAAAGAATTCTACTGATGCACCTTCTGTTGTTCTGTTTTATTTTTATCCTCCAGTGGAAAACAACACAAAATAGTCCTTCCACCTTCACTGCATTATTGTCACTTTCTTTCTCAGTGACTTAATGTTGCCTAGCAACAAACCCAATGTCAAGATCATGACCCCCACCTATATGACTGTTGCATGGTATTCTGTTGTCATCAAAGGTTATATTTGCGATGCTCCCGACTGAGTCATGGATATCTCCAGGTACAGTTAGTGTAGGACCTGCAGGCAGCAGCTGTTCATGATCACTGTCTATAACCTCAGTGACAGCTGACTACAAGGAGTCAAAAACTCAACAATGCTGTCGCAAAACTGATGGATGGCCAGCAGTACCAAATTAAATGACAGCTCTATCAATAAACAGCTGTCAGTATTTTTTTTAATGTAATTTACTACAAATAGTTCAGTTTTAAGGGATGCGTGTTAGCGAAAAACTGACAGTTTTGTGATAGTGATTGCCTAAATTAAATGGCGGCAGTAAGGAACAAGTTTGAATTCTGCATAGGAATTCTTTTGAAAAGTGGGACTTGTTTCAGCTGATCTGGATGCATGCGAAGTGACTCTACATGTCTACTAAGAAAAGATTAACATAGGGCTACTGGAATGCCAGTAGCCAATCAGAGCCCTAGATTCATATGCCTTTTTTATAATTTTATTTAATCTTCATAAAGGCATTATAAGCCACCCTTGCAAAAACTGACATTTTGTGGCCTTGCACCACTTCATCAAGATATTGGTGTTAAGTGAAAAGAGGAGGTCTGCCTAGAGACTTGGGAGCAGGCTGTCCCTTCATGCTTAATCTTGCTGTGGTAATAATCATGGTATAACTACCTGGCAGTTAACCAATGGGTGTGAGTTTGTTCATTAATTGTTCACTAATGTGTAAGGAGCTGATAAGACTGATAGCCCAAAATCAGCTCATGTAGATCAGGTGTAGTATCTTAGTTTACCTTCATTTATTGCAAGTTCTTCCAATATTTTCTTAAATATCTCTTTGGTGTTGCTTATTATTATATTTTCAGGAAAGCCATTCCTGGAAGTTCCTGTCCCAGAACAGGAAGGGCGGGAGCTGTTAGGGCACAAAGGCAGTAGGAAAGTAGACAGAAAAAATAAATAAATAAAAAATAAATAAACAGAGGGAGGAGAGAGTAAGCATACAAAGCAACAGGAAAGGGTCCACAAATAAGACATGATGGGAGTGATGCAGTGCAGTGACTGTGGGGGAGGCAGTCTTCCGGGAGACGTTCTGAAGGATGCAGTGCTGTCCCATCTGCAAGCATCTCTCTGGGCTGAGAGAGGAGGTTGCTCATCTCCACGCAGAGTTGGCCAGGATTCAGAGGATTTCATCCTTCTTCCAGGGACCATGGAGTCTACATCACTGCCTCAAAGGTTGTCTGGGTGGAAGAGTGACTGGACTACAGTGGGCTAGGGAAGAGTGAGGCTGGTGGAGCAGAGGCACATCCCTCCTACGGTTAAGCTCCACAACACTTGTGCTGCACTGGCAGGGTGGGACTGTGCCATGGAGAAACCCACAGTGAAGACCAAGCAGGATGTGGCGGTCTTCCACAGTGAAGATCCCGGGGGGCAGAGGACCCCAGAGGAGGAAGCAAATCCTAGTGGGTGGGATTCTATTGTTAGGGGGTAGACTTGGGAGTGGATGGAGTGGGAAAGAGGGAGGTTAAGTGCCTACTTGGTGCCACAGCTTGGAGGGATGGAAAGCTCATCCAGAGGATTGCTGAGGCAGCAGGACAGGAGGGAGAGCTAGACATCAATGTCCACCTAGGGACAAATGATCTGGCTGGTGATGAGGTTAGGGTAGTGCAGAAGGACTTCAGGAAGCTGGGGAGGGGTCCTAGACAAGTGGCATTCACTGTAACCTTTTCAGAGGTGCTACTGGTCAATGACAAGGAGGAAGCCAGGGCACTCCGCACCACGAGATTCAATGCATGGTTAAAGGACTGGTGCAGAGCAGAGGGCTTTGGCTTCATTGGGGATTCAGGTCCCACCTGAAGGAGTGCAGGCCTATTCAAGTGGGATGGATTGCATCTATCTAGGAATGGTACTGAGAGCCTTAGTGAGAGGTTAAAATGCTTCATTGGCAAGCATTTAAACTAGCTAAGGTGGGGGAGGCAATAGTAACCAGGAATGTGCTAATTGCCCCCCACACACAGAATGAAACTGTCAGTAGGGAGGACCCTAGGGTTGGGAAATTGACTCTAAAACCTAAAACTAAGATAGGTAGAATGGCAGAGATAAGGAAGAATGGGAGTAAAAACAGGAGAAGAGGAGAAGGAAGACATGAAGACAGAAGGGGAACTACTAGAAGGGGAAGCTGCAAAAATTGAAAGGCCACGTGCACGAATGCCCACACCTGGGAAATAAAATCCCAGACCTAGTAGCCTTGATGGCAGAGGCAGACCTGGACATTGTCGCTGTTACTGAGACATGGTACACGGGGAACCATACATGGGATATAGCCATACGAGGTTACATTTTGTTTAGAAAAGACTGGGTGGGAAAAAAGGGTGATGAGGTGGCTATCTATGTCAGGGAGTGAATTAAAGCAACTGAAGTTCAGAGAATGCAGGAGGGAGCGGAAGCACTGTGGGTCACCCTGGAGACACGAAATGGCACTGCCATTCACACAAGTGTGATCTAAAGACCTCCAGGACAAGGGGAGGAGATGGATGGGGTACTAGTGGAAGCCATCCACAAAATGACAGCCAAAGGTGATGTGCTGCTGGTGGGATACTTCAGTCTACCTGATGTGGATTGGAGCACCCAAGCTGCAGCCACAGCCAGGAGCAGAGGCATCCAGGATTAAAAGCATATGAACATATGAATGTGCCAGCAGAAACAGACCACCCGATCTATCTAAGTCTGCTCGAGTGTGCAGCTAGCACCCCTAGTTTGCAGCTGCTCCATTCCCCTCCCCTTTGTCATCCCACTACCATCCCCCACCTCCCCCAGCCTCACTCTCCCGCTCCTGTCCCATGCCCATTTAAAGCTGTTCACAGATTTGCATGATACCACCCATTCTGGTAGTGCATTCCATTTTGCTGCCACCCTCTCTGTGAAATAGTGTCTCCTCATTTCCCTCCTAAATCTTACCTCCTATATTCTTAGCCCATGCCCCTTGGTGTCCTTCCCCTTCTTAGCTTAAAGACCCCATCTACCCCATCCTTACTGATCCCCCTCAGATACTTGAGTGTCTATCATGTCCCCCCTATCCCTTCTATCCTCCAGGGTGTACATATTCAGGTCTTCCAGTCTGCTCTCATAGTCTCCCCCCTCCATTCCACATATCATCTTTGTTGCCCTCCTCTGTACCCCCTCTAGTAGCTGATATCATGCTTTAGGTATGGCCTCCAAAACTACACACAATACTCTAAGTGCAGCCTTACCAGTGACCTGTAGAGGGGCAACATCACCTCTCTTTGCCTGTACGAAAACCCTCTCGCTATGCACCCCAGCATTTTGTTCACTTTTGCAGCCACTCTCCTATACTGGGCAGTGTTGTTCATGGTCCCTGTTATCATTACCCCTAGGTCATTCTCCTCCTCCTCAGTGATCCCCAGCTTAACCCCCCCCCCAGCCAGTATTCTCTCCTTGGGTTCTTCGCCCCAAAGTGCATAGCTTACACTTCTTTGCACTGAACCACAGCTACCACCTCTCTGACCACTCCTCTTGCTTGCTTAGGTCCCCCTGCAGCTGCTTCCATCCCTTCCCTCCCCTCCATCCACCACTGCTCCGATTTTGGTGTTGTCAGCGAACAGACTTACCTTGCTCACCACCCCGTGTGCAATGTCTGATATGAAGTGCACAAAGAATACTGGCCCCAGCACAGAGCCCTGTGGCACCCCACTTATCACTGGCCTTGGAGTTAAGAGCACCCCCTCACCACCACCTGTTGCAGCCTCCCACTCAGCCAGCTTGTAATTCAGTTCATCATTTTTGCCCCTACCCCTACACCAGTTAGCATCCCCCAAAGCTGCCCATGAGGCACCAAATTGAAGGCCTTGCTGAAGTACAAGTAAAGAATATCCACTGTATGACCCTTATCCAGCTCACCTGTCATCCAGTCATAATATTGTATCAGGTTGGTTTGACAAGATTTCCCTGAAATTAACCCATGCTGCCTCACATCCTGGAGGCCATTGTCCTCTAGGTATGACACCAGTCTTTCCTTTAGTATCATTTCCATGAGTTTGCACACTATGAAGGTGAGACTCACCATATGATAATTACCCAGTTCGTCCCTTGGTCCGCTCTTGTGTAATGTGCCATCCTCCAGTCCAGTGGCACACATCGTGACTCCAGTGAGGTGCTGTACAGATCCACCAGCAGCTCCACTAACACCTCCGCCATCTCACTCAGCACCCTGGAGTGCGCACCATCTGGCCCTGGTGCCTTGTCTACCTTCAGTGCCCTCAGTCCCTCTAGGACTCTGCTTGCCTCAATTCTTCCATCTGTCAACTCCTCTCCCCATGCCCCTCCCCCAGCCCATGGTGGTAGCGGTCCCCCCTTTTCTTACATAGAAATATAGAAACATAGAAGTTGACAGCAGATAAGGACCACAAGTCCCATCCAGTCTGCCCATTTCTTTTTCTACCTTATGAATGTGCCATCAGCCTTTGCTGTGTCAATGGTCTATCTCATGTGTATTGTTCCCTTATGCCTATCCCATGCCTGTTTGAAGCCCTGCACTGTATTCCTATCCACCACTTCTTGAGGTAGGCCGTTCCATGCATCCACCACCCTTTCTGTGAAAAAGAACTTCCTCACATTACCGCTTAATCAGTCTCCCTCTAATCTCATGCTGTATCCTCTTGTCCTGCTAGTTTTCTTATATTGAAACATGTTAGACTCTTTCACCTTGTTAATGCCCTTAAGGTGTTTGAATGTTTCGATCATATCACCTCTCGCCCTCCTTTGCTCTAGGGTATACATATTGAGCTCTGTTAATCTGTCCTCATATGTTTTCTGATGCAGTTCCTGCACCATTTTGGTTGCCCTTCTCTGGACTGCCTCAATTTGGTTAATGTCCTTGTGAAGGTGTGGCCTCCAATACTGTAAGCAGTACTCCAAATGGGGCCTAACCAGTGTTTTGTAAAGAGGAATTATTACCTCCTTCTTAGGACTTGTGATACTCCTATTAATACACCCCAACATCCCCCTAGCCTTACCTACTGCTTTAGTGGTCTGCTTGGATGATTGCAGGTCATCTGTGATGATGATGCCCAAGTCTCTTTCTTCCCTTGTGATTGCCAGCAACTCCCCTCCCAGCCTATAGGCTTCAGGGTTTCTCTTCCCTATGTGCATGATCTTGCACTTCTTTGCGTTAAACCACAGTTGCCACTCTTCTGACCATTTTGCCAGTTTATCCAGATCTCTTCTCATTCTGACCACCCCATCTGGTTCATCTACTCTGTTGCAGATCTTGGTGTCATCTGCAAACAGACAAACCTTACCCTCCAGTCCATCTGCAATGTCACTGATGAAGATATTGAAGAGGACTGGCCCCAGAACTGATCCCTGAGGTACCGCACTTGTGACTTGCATCTCTTCTGACTGTATAACATTTACCACCACTCTCTGTTTTCTGCCCATCAACCAGTTTGCTACCTAGTTGACCAGCTTCTGACCCACCCCAAGCCTGCCTAGCTTATTAATCAATCTTCTATGTGAAACAGTATTGAAAGCTTTGATGAAGTCAAGGTAGGTGACATCAACTGCTCCCTCTTGGTCCACTAATCTAGTTACCCAGTCAAATAAATCTATGAGATTAGTTTGACAAAACCTTCCTTTTGTAAACCATGCTGTCTTGGATCCTGTGCTCCTATGGATTCCAGGTGTTGCAATATCCTTTCCTTAAGGAGTGCCTCCATAATCTTGCCCACTACTGAGGTAAGACTGACTGGTCTGTAGTTACCTGCCTCCTCCCTGCTACCACTCTTGTGGAGTGGGATCACATGAGCCCTTCTCCAGTCTTCTGGGACCTCTCCTGTGCTCAGAGACTCACTAAACAGTTCTGATAATGGCTATGCTAGTGCTACCCTTAGCTCCTTTAGTACCCTGGGATGTATGCCATCATGTCCCATTGCCTTGTCCACCCTGAGCTTATTGAGCTCTTGTACGACCCTTTCTTTTGTGAAGGGACTCGTGCAAACCTCCCTCCCCCTGTGTCCATGGTGCTGAGCTGTGGGCCCTGTCCTACCTTCTCTTCAGTAAATACTGAGCAGAAGTATCTATTTAGGATAAATGCTTTTATATGGTCCTCCTCCTCACATGCCCCCTTATCCCCTTTGATCTTAGCAATAACCCCTCTGGACTTTCTCCTTTCACTAATGTATCCATAGAAAGTCTTGTCGCCTTCTTTTACTGTTTATTCTAGTGTTTCCTCGGTTTGAGCCTTTGCCTGCCTTACTGCTGTGTTCTTCCATGAACACTGAGAAAAATTACTCATTCAGTACTTCTGCCTGCTCCTCCCCCTTTTCCGTCCACTCCCCACCCCTTTTTATCCTCACTATTGTCTTCTTGCATTTCCTTTTCTCCCTGATGTATCTGAAAAAGTCTTTCTCCCCCCTCGTTAATTCTCTCCGCTAGTCTCAGCTCCCACTGGGCCCTGGCTTCTCTCACTTTTCTGGTCACCTCCCTGGACCATCTTGCATACACCTCCCTGTCCTGTTCCATCCCTGTCCTCCTATACCTCTGGTGCACCTCTCATTTTGCCCTCACCACCTCCACTACCTCGCTGTTCAACCACCATGGTTTTCTTGCTCTGCTCCTCTTACTCTGTGTCTTGGTGCAGGCTTCTGTTGCCTCTGTCATCCCCCATTTAATAATATCCCATTTCTGCTCCACATCCATCTCCTGCCTTATGCTCTGCAGTTTCCCTTTCAGTACTTCCTGAATCCTCCCAAGGTCCGCCCCCTGAAGTTTACCACCCGAGTAGCTGATTTCTCTTGCTCCCCACACATCGTGATATTAAATCACATCGTTTGGTGATCAATGTCGGCTAGTGGGTCCTCCACCTTTATTTCCCATACTGCCTCCCCATTCAACAATACCACATCTAAAGTGTTCTTTAGCCTAGTAGATACACTAACCAACTGTGTCAGGAGACCCTCCTGGATCATGTCCAGGGCACTTATGTCCCCTAACACTGGAGGTGACTGGAATGTCAGTCAACCCTGGCAAGTTAAAATCCCCCATGACCACCTTCCCTTTCCACATACCTTTTTGATTTGTCCTGCTAATTCCCTGTCAAGCTCCTCAGACTGGGGCAGCGGCCTGTATACCACCCCAAACCTCAGTTTCCTACCCCTTGAGTCTAGGAGCTGCAGCCAGATTGCCTCTGTTCTCCTTTCTTCCACCCTCGTCCCTTGTGCATTTGATCCTATCCCTCACATAGACTGCCACCCCACCCCATCCCTCCTCCTTACGGTCCTTCTGATATAATTTGTATCCTGGGATTGCCAGATCCCAGTCCCGGTGCTCAGTTGCCCACATTTCTGTGACAGCTGCAATATCCACCCTCCACGCTGCTAAGAGTGCCTGTAGCTCAGCTGATGTGTTGCCTAAGCTTCTTGCATTCAGCGAGACCACTCTCCATCCTGCCCCCTTCCCCATCCTCCATCTCCTCCCTTCTACTCCCTTCCTTTTTGGCCACCCTGAGTCCTTCCCTGCTAGCCTGGGGGGAAGGCTATGACTCCACTCTATTGGATCCCCCCCTACCTGCTGTCCACTTGCCACCCCCATCTAGTTTAAATACACATTTGTTGCAATATGCCTCCCCAGTCTTTGCTTTAATACCTCCTTCCAGTCCCCACTCAGGTGCAGCCTATCCCTTGCAAACAGATTGTTATTATCCCAGGTAGTGCCCCAGCCGCCCACAACTCCATACCCTTTAGTTCGACACCATTCTACCAGCCATGTGTTCAACTCCCTAATCCTCTTCTTTCTCACTGTGCTTGCACAGGATTTCCAGCAGGGGGCATGCTTCAAGCAGCTTGTGGCAGAACCCACCAGAGAAGGAGCAGTATTGGACCTGGTACTCATCAATGGGGACAGAGTAAATGATGTAATGGTGGGTAGCCACCTGGGGTCCAGTGATCATCATACAGCGTGGTTCAATGTGAGAACAGCGGAGGAGTCAAACCACACGAAAGAAGGGTCCTGGATTTCAGACGGGTTGACTTTGCAAACGTGAGGAATGTCTCAAGGAAACCCTGGCAGGGAAAGAAGGGGGGGGGGATGTAAAGAAACAATGGACTAACCTTATGGGAGCCATAGGAGAGGCAACAAGCCTTTGTGTTAGGCAAGTAAGCAAAACAATGTAAAGGAAAAAAAAACTATGGTTCTCAAAGGACGTGGCCAGCAAGGTAGGAGAAAAAAGGTTAGCTTTCAGGTGGTACAAGGAAACACAGAGGGGGAAGACAGGGAGCTGTATCTAGAAAAGCAGAAGGAGGCAGGGAAAGCAGTCAGGAGCACAAAGGCGCAAACTGAGGCAATTAAGAAAGTAGACAAGACCTTTTTCAGGTACATTAGTGATAGAAAGAAGGCCAGGGGTGGGATTGCGAGGTTAAAAAAGGAGAAAGGGGGTGTGTGTGGAGGGGGACCTAGAAAAAGCAACAATCCTGAAAAAATATTTATATTCAGTATTTACAGAGGAAGGGAAAGGAGAAGGACAACTATTGGGGGATAGGAGCACCAGTGGTAGAGGTGGACACCAGCTCATTTACAGAAGAAAGAATCCTAAAGGAACTCTAGAATCTGAAAGGGGACAAGGCCATGGGACCAGATGGGATATATCCCAGAATATTAAAAGAACTTCGAGAGGTGCTGGCAGCACTGCTAACAGCCCTATTCAACTAATCAATATAGACGGGGTGGTTCCAGAGGACTGAATGAGGACAAATGTAGTCTCTATCCACAAAAGTGGGAACAGGGAGGAGGCTGGCAATTACAGGCCAGTCAGCTTGACCTCAGTGGTGGGGAAATTAATGGAGTCACTGCTAAAGGAAAGAATTGTGATATTTCTTGAATACAGTGGTACACAGGATCCAAAGCAGCATGGATTTACAAAGGGAAGGTCTTGTCAAACAAATCTGATGAGGGGCAGCGGATGTGGCCTACCTAGATTTCAGCAAGGCCTTCGACACCGTCCCACATAGGAGGTTGATAAATAATTTGGGCAGCCTGGGAGTGGGTCTTAAGGTGGCAAACTGGATCAGAAACTGGTTGAGTGACAGAACACAGATGTGGTGGTAAATGGCATTCAATCCGAGGACAGGGAGGTAACCAGTGGGGTTCCACAGGGATCTGAACTGGGGCCAGTCCTCTTTAATGTCTTCATAAGCGACATGGCAGAGGGGCTTGAAGGGAAGTTATGCCTCTTTGCAGATGTCACTGAGATCTGCAACAGGGTCAACACTCCAGGGGTGTGGAAAAAAATAGAAAGGAACTAAACATGCTTGATGAGTGGTTGAAAGTGTGGCAGCTAAGATTCAATGCAAAGAAGTGTAAAATCATTCACTTGGGGTGCAGAAATCCAAGGGAGGAGTACAAGATGGAGGGAGGTACTGATGGTCACTAGTAAAGAAAGGGACTTGGGGTAATCATATTTGATGACCAAAAGGTAATAAAACAATGTGAGAAGGCTGTGGGAAGAGCCAGTGGGATGCTAGGGTGCATAGGGAGAGGTATCACCAACAGAAAAAAGGAGGTGGTTATCCCACTGTACAGATCACTTGTGAGAACTCATCTGGAGTACTGTGTCCAGTTCTGGAGGCCGCATCTCCAGAAGGACCTAGATAAAGTGGAGCCAGTCCAGAGAAAGGGAACAAAAATGGTGCAAGGTCTGCACCAAAAGTCATATGAGGAAAGACTAGAGGACCTCAATATGTATTTCCTGGATGAGTGGAGAGGAGAGAGAGGGAGGATATGATAGAGACATTCAAGTACATTGGGGGTATAAACACGGTACAGGAGGATACCATCTTTCAGAAAAGGTGTACAAGAACAAGGGGGCATGATATGAGGCTGGAGGGGGGAAGGCTCAGGGGCAATGTGAGGAAGTACTTTTTCACAAAAAGAGTCATGGATATTTGGAACAGCTTCCCTGCAGAAGTGGCAGGAGTAAAACCATTAGGGGAATTCAAGAATGCATGGGGATTGAGAGAAGAATACCCTAGCAATAGAGAAGAGAGGGTAAGTTGCAGATCAACTAGTGTCTGCAGTAATGCATTAGGTAGGGAAAAGGGGCAGACTAGGTGGACCATACAGTCCTTATCTGCTGTCACCTTCTGTGTATCTTTGTAATTACTTTCTCTTTTAAAAAAAAAATCTTTAATCTGTTTTAAACTTTCTTGCCATGACCTGTAGTACATACCCTGGTTTTTGTATTCATGGCATTAAATGTAATGTTTAATTCATTCATGAGCTTGGGGTCCTTAATTATATCATAAAATAATAATATATCACCTCTTTTTCTACGTTCCTCCAATATATAAAGTTTTAGTTTACCCAGTCTTTCTTTATACGGTTTATCCTTAATTTCCTATATTATTTTAGTCATTCTGCACTGTTCCTTCTCCACTCCACTGTTCCTTCTCCACTCTTCCATGATTTCTCTGGGCTGTGTGAAAGCTGAACTGGATCATCACTTGCAATTTGCTGTTTTCAATTTCAGCACCTTCTCAGGGTAGCGCTATTGGCTCCATGCCTGTGTAGAGCTCCCTGATTGGCTGGTCTCACTCATCTGAGACAGGAGCACCTGAGACATGTGGCTTAATGTAAGCCTGCATCTCTATACTTGGCTTCTAATTTATATATTTTAATTTAGCCTGTTCTGCTCAGCATGTGTAAAGTAACTTACCATTTCTCCCCTGCTGCAGTTTCTCTCCAACTGTATATGCACTGATTCAGTGCTAGCTCTGCAAACTTCCTCTTGATTTTTTTGTCCCACCCGCCTCCCCTTCCCCACCCCCCTCCTCCCAGGCCGCTTTAAATGCACACAGTCTCCACCCACTCCTATCTGATGTTTCAATTTATTGGTTACTTACTGTCAACAACTGCAATTCCTCCCATCCCTTTTTGCAACTAACCCTTCTAGTAACTTTATCTCATTCTGTCTTGCTGAGGCATACCATTTTGGTACTTTAGGTTTGCTTATTGCTGACTAGCATATCCTGTCTTGCTGACTAGCAAATCCTGTCTTGCTAAGGCACTGTTTTACTTGAAAATTGTACTACAAATTACTGAACTGTGACTAATTTGCCAAAAAACTGAGTTTATTGTCTAAGCAACCAGCAACCAATTGTTACAGCCCCTTCGTGACTTTGTAGCTCTCTCTCCAGACTGCAAGGCGCCAAGGAAATCGCAGGCTTTTCAGTTGCTAATTGAGCTGTTTTCACTTAGGCTGCTAGCCTTTGTGTTGCCCCACTATTAATTTGAGCTCCCTCTCTTCTTTCTCTAGCCGAGAACCTGCTAGGGATCCCAGCTCAGACACCCTCTGTGTGGACCGCGGACACCGGGCAGTCGGTGCTTCCAAAGCCGCCCTCCGAGACCTCCTCATCAGACTCCACCGCTTGAGAGGTACAGCAAAGCCACAATTTTTTGCCCACCCTCTCATCCCCCCTCCTGTGTGCTATTATATAGACCCATTAGCACCACCCACTCCCATCCCTGATGAGTCTCCAGCCGTTTCTTTCTTACTAAAACAATTTGTTACTGCCAGTGTACCACCAGAGGAATCCTGTGACCAGCAGCTGGTGAGCTACCCTTGTTATCAAAATTCCCTCATTTACCCAACAACTGCAATTATGGCAGCCTCGTGGCAATTCCTCCTCCTGACTGCACTGTGTATCATACCCCTTACTGGCTTATTATCAAAAAATTTGAGACTGGGGGGTACACCACATCCTCATCCTGAAGACTGCTCACCCAATCTGACTCTACACATCACATGTTATGCCAAGGCTTCTTGCCAACTGATCCAGGTGGACTACCTTCCTCAAAGAGCAACTATTGCAGGTTTGTCTATGCCTCCTTCCTTATCTCTAATTAATTTGAGTTACTCCCACTGGTGGTACACAGCCAGAGTATTAGCCTCCTTGTCCTTAGGCTTGCATAAATTAAAAAACAAAGCTTGGCACCCCGGTTCCTCCTCCATGCCAAACCTGAAAAAGCCTCAAGCTCATTGCCTTTCACTTGAATCCCTGAAAAAATTGCTACTCCTCCTCTTACTCTGCTCTGGCAATGTCGAGCTTAATCCAGGGCCCATAAATAAACTTACCTCCTCTTCTGAGTCACTATCTCTTAAAGGTATTAGTTTTATGCACATTAACGTGTGCAGCCTGATGAAAAAATTCACCCTTATCCAGGCTTGGACCGCCCATACAATGCCAGATGTGCTTGTTATCTTAGAATCCTGGCTTCAGCCCTCTACGCCAAATAGTGTGATTAATATACCTAACTACCAGATCTTTAGATGTGATAGGCAATCCAGAGGAGGTGGGGTCGCCATCTACATCAAAGATAGATTTGTGGCATCAACACTTAATTCTAACTCACTGGTAGTGGGATTTGAGTGCCTGGACATAAAAATTGACCTATCCCCATCATTAGCACTCCGAGTCATAGGATGCTATAGACCACCATCTGCCGGTACTCAGCTCTTGTCCTATCTTGCAACTATCTTGAACACTAGCCCCCTGGAAACAATTATCCTCAGGGATCTAAATTACAATTGGCTGTTGGAAGCCGGTCACCCACTTAAATCTTTCTGTGACTCCATTGGTTTCACCCTACTCAACGAAGAGCCCACCTGTATCAACAAAAAGAATACAGCCAGAAGTACCCTTCTGGATGTCCTGCTTGTGAATAAACCCCATTCCTTCTCACACGTTGGAACCCTTAACTCGGATATTAGTGACCATTGCCTAATAGCTGGAGTTTGGGCAGCCAACAAAGTGCCAACAATGGCCAGATTCTCCACCAAAAGGTCAACCAGGTCATTCGACCCAAAGGCATACCTACTTGACCTAAAAAACTCCTCCTTGTGGCAGAGTTTTTACCTTGCTAAAACAGTGGAAACTGCATATTCTATACTACATGAAGTCATTACCTACACCATGAATCCACATGCGCCTCTATCAAAAATATGCATAAAGGCTAGGAAATGCCGTTGATTCACTCAAGATCTCAAGGCTGCACTACTGTCCAGGGATAAACTCTGGAAAACTGCCCGCAAATCCCCAAAAGAGGAAGACTGGCACCTCTTTAGAACAGCCAGAAATCACTGCACCAAACTGATTAGGGAGCTAAAGCCTGCTATTACCAAGCAGAACTACATACTGCAGCCAATTGTCCCTCCAAATTCTGGGCCACAATCAAAGAACTGGTGGGAGCCACGTCACAAAATATGCTCCCTACAAAAATTACCTCTGACAATACAGTAATCAATGACAAAAAAGAGATACTGCAGGCATTCAACACGCACTTCGCCACAGCAGGCTTAGCCTTCGATAACTCGCCTGCATGTAGCCTGCACACCCAACTTGGCATGACCCCACCAAATGCTGGCTCTGTTAGTCAACATTTCTCATTCTCATCGGTTTCCCTCAAAGAAGTGGAAGACTTGATTCTCCACCTGGATACTAAGAAAAGTGCCGGCGAAGATGCACTTGAACCATACTTCCTAAAGATAGCATGCCACGTGTTGGCAGTGCCTATTACTCATTTATTCAACCTGTCCCTAACACAAGGTACCCTCACTCAAATATGGATGACAGCACACATTATCCCGCTATTTAAATCTGGAGACCCTTGTGACCTTAATAACTATAGGCCAATTTCTCTCCTACCCACACTCTCAAAGCTACTGGAAAAAATAGTAAATGGCCAACTAAGATCCTTCATCGACAGAGAAAAATTACTAAACCCCCTTCAATCCGGATTCAGAGCCAACCACAGTACAGTCTCGGCATTAGATAAAGTAACCAATGACTGGCAACTGGAGTTGGACCATAAAAAGTCAGTATGTGCTGTGTTTCTTGAACTCAGCAAAGCATTTGACACAGTCAACCACGACCTGCTCCTCGACTTGCTAAAAACAGTAATATTGGATGCTACTTCTCTAAACTGGTTCTCTGAATATCTGACAGACAGATACCAGCAGGTGAAAGCAGATGGAAAACTATCTGCCCTAAAACTCTTACAAAGAGGTGTCCCTAAGGGATCCATATTAGGTCCCCTCCTCTTTGCAGTGTATATCAACAACATTAATGAGGGAATCAAGGATGCAAGTATTCACTTATTCGCGGATGGCACAGTGCTGTACCTGAGTTGTTCCACACCAAAAGAAGCTTGTACTGACCTACAAAAAGATTTCAACCTCCTGAAACTCCAACTAATCAATAAAAAACTGCTATTAAATGCTAAGAAAACTAAAGCCGTGTCATTTTCCCCTGCAAACTACACAAGCGCTTCTGACTCCCTCCCCTCAATAATCACAATGCTGGGAGAGTGCTTAGAGTACGTTCCAAAATTCAGATATCTTGGGGTCTGGATCGACTGTAAACTCTCCTTCACTGACCACCTGGAAGACTTGCTGAAAAAAATTAAGTCAAAAACTTGGGCTTTTTTACAGGATAAGAAGACTTCTTACAGCAGACGCTAAGAAATGACTAGTCTAAGCCACATTCCTGTCCTTAATTGACTACGCAGACTTTATATACAGTAGCTGTGTGGCTTCCTATCTTGGAAAATTGGATCGCCTACCAGAGCCACTAGCCCATCACTGACCTCCCCTTCTCTACCTATCATTACGCACTATATGCCACCACGGGCTGGACCTCACTTCACTATAGGTGCATCTTTAATGCAGCACTCTGGACACTTAGAGCCCTCAGTGGCAAACTCCCTCAATACATCATCGACTGTCTGTCTCCGATTGTGCCCAGGAATTATTCCCTTAGAAGCTGCTCACAACTCCTGCTAAATATACCCAAGGCACTCACACGAGTCGGAAGAGCCGCCTTTGGATTCGAACTCCCATCAATATGGAATAAAACCCCAAAAATACTTAAGCTGAAAACCTCAGTAAGTACCCTTTTGTTCAAAATGCTTTACCATGATGGCATTACGGAAATTTGCAACTGCTTTACTAGACACTAACTAACCTCCCTCCCTCCCTCAAACGGCGGCCCACAAACGGCAGCCCCCCAGCTGAAATGTGTGCCTCTGCCTCTAGCATGCCCACCAACCGATCCACAGGATTTATTGCTGAACTCCCATATCTTATTCTTTGATGCTCTGAACAGCTGCAGCCTAATTTTAGCCATGCTACCGCACTTGGGGATAATTATCGTCTTTCACCCCCAAAAATATTCAGTCCCTCATCCATCCAACACCTCCCTCTGCCCCCACCTCCAGAACCCTCCCAGTTATGACCCTGCTACTATATTCCTCCTCTTGTACTTAGTACAATGGCAGCTTTTCTCCATATGTCGCCGCCTTTTGGGGCAAAAATGGCTTTGTCCCCTTTCGTATGGTCCTCTGCCCTCCCAGTCCCTCACTCTGCTCTAACAATTGGGTCCTCTTCACTTGTGCCCCTATTCCCCACCTCTCCCTACATTATGCACTTGATATCTTCTATCTGGTATGCCTACTCTCTCCTTAACATTTCCCACTACAAAATACACAGTTTTTGGGCTTGGATCCAGCACAAGTTCATCATCCATGACTCCTTGTAGTTCTATGTTCAATGTATATTACCAGTAAATGTGCATTTTTACTATAATAGCAGCAATTTTTACTCTTTGTACTATTATAACTTGTCTTTCTGTATTATTACTGTAGGACCACAGGTCCACCTTGTAAATGAGCTTGCTCAGTGGTACCTGCCTGGATAATTAAAGATATTGATTGATTGATTGATTGATAGCAACATGCAGCCTCCTGTTTGTGCATCACAGTCCATACAATAATCCAGAAGGGTCTTACATAACAAATATACAGGCCCATTATACCTTCTGTTCTATGACTTTCTGTATTCTGTATTCTTTTGCTGGCACCCAGTACCTTGTTTGCTCTTAACACAGCATGGTAATTTGGTCATTGAAGTCCAGGTTATTACTGATAAGTAGTCCTAGATTTCTTTCTTTTTTAATAACCCTCAGGACTGAATTACTTAATAAAGACAGGTGTGGAATAATGTTTTTTCCTATATGAAGAATACAACACTTGTCAAGGTTGAATGTCATGCCCCATTTATAAGCCCAATTCGTTATATCATCCAAATCTTCTTGAATTCCTTTTATTTGCTCAATGGTATCACTTGGCCCTCCTAGTTTTGTATCATCTGCATATTTTGTAACCCAGTTCTACATGTTATTATTTAAGTCAGATATGAACAGTTGAAATATAATGGGATGTGACGAGGGAGGGCTAAGTAAGCCTGGAAACTTTATAAGGTAGTATAAGGAATCTCTTGCATTTACTAGTAAATCTGGAAAAATATATCCACAAATATTTACCACTGATATCCTGATGAAGTGGCACAATAGCATAAAACATCTTTTTTTTTTGCAAGGGTGGATAAATAAAAAAGAAAAATATGTTTGGAATTTATACATGAGTAGAGAACCTTCGTTCTTATTGATTTCATTAATTGCAAGTTGCCTGGTGAAAATAGCTCCTCTGATTATTTGGTTTTGTAGGTCCAGGAAGGGCAGTGTGCATCCTGGAATAACACATCCCCGCAACTATTACTTTTAACATGAAGATATCATCAAATTCTGCCACTAGGAATTTGGGTGGTGGTGTACTCAAATCAAATCTTATTTTTTTAATTAATGAAGTTTATTGATTTTGTTTTTCTTTTACAACATACAGAAGGGTAAAACCCTTACATACTATTAAAATGTAATATCCTGGCCATGGTATTCCTCTTGGAACAATAACTCTAAAGATAAATTAATTGTACTGTAATAAAATAGATAAAACAGTAACTTTATAAGAGCAACACAATCATATACCATACAGTTAACAGGTAATTTATAAGGAACAAAAACACATTCATGTGAACTATAAAGGTGCCGCTAGGGCAGCTGAGCTGAGGAGTTACTTATATGGCTGTCCTTGTGCTTGTATTTGGTACAGGTCTATTAAGATCCAAGAGTGAGAATTTGTGGAAATGCTACTGCAGTCAACTGTTCAAGGGTAGTGGTTATGATTTGATACCAGTTTTGTATTGTTGGGCAAAACCATAAAATGTGAGAGATGGTGCCAGATGAGGTACTGCAGTGCCAATATTTGTTCAGGATATTGAGACCCCTGTGTGCTAGTTTATTTGGGGTTCTATGCCACTGGCCTAGTACTTTTTCCTGGAGTTGGTGTTTAGATCTGGTGATGCACTATGGGCTTCCATCCACCATCTGGCCCAACACTTGGAGTCTATTGTCACATTCATTTCCCCCACGCATTTTTCCCCTATGAGAGTTCCAGCAAGGGAGGTGGTTGGTCTGCATGTTTTTACAGATAAGTTCAGTATGTCCTTTTTGTCTTTGTAGCCATCTCTTTATTTCATACATCATAATATTTCTGCAAAGGATTCCGCTGTGTGAACCAGTTCTGCAAGGTATTTTTAACTGAAAATATTTCCAGTGGTCTCCTTTGGGCAATCTGAATTCTGCTTGAAATTGGTAAAATGATTTGAGTAAGTCTGAAATGGGCTTAAGGAGGTGGGCCATTAGTGAGCTACCCTGCTGTTCACAGGAGTTCCACTGGATGGGTTGCTCCCAAGTCAGAGATTGGGATTGTTCCATGGGGTTCTAAGTGTCCCCACAGTAGATGTTGACAGCTACTGAGCTTGATAAATTTGCCAAGTTTATTTTGTAGATACCATTGGCAGTGTAGCCTTACAGCCATTCAGGAATGGTCCCCTTAGGACAAGGACTAAAGGCATAGGACATAATATGCTTTGCCCAACCTCCACCCAAAGTGGTGTGTGCCTATTATCTGGAACTAACCAGCATAATGCCTTCTTGATCCCATGACTCATGTTGTATGCCCGTGGCTGCAGATTTCACCCACCCTTCTGTTGTGGAGCTCTTGAGTATCAACTTGCTGAAAGATGGTCTTGCAGTTTCCCATATGTGGGATATTATGAGGGAGTTATGAGGGAGTGGGTGACATCAGCACTCGACAGGGGGAGACCAGTGGATGTACTGTTCCTGGACTTCAGCAAGGCATTTGATTTGGTCCCTCACATTGGCCTAAGGGAAAGGCTGGGGGAGGGGATGGGGCAAGCCCATTGATGGCTAGGTGGATTGGAAATTGGCTTTCAGGTCACACTCAGTGGATAGTGGTCAGAGGGCAGGTCTCATCTCCAGGGGAGGTCATAAGTGGAGTCCCACAGGGATCAGTCCTGGGGCCACTCCTGTTTATTGCCTACATCTCCAATATCAGGGAAGGTATTGGGTGTGAAATGAGTCTCTTTGTGGATGACTCTTAGCTGGGGATGGTGGTGGAAGGGGAGGAGGAGAGACTGGCCCTGCAAGAGGACCTGGATACTCTGGATAGGTGGTCCTGCACCTGGAATTTGAAATTTAACTCCTCCAAGTGCAAGGTGCTACACCTAGGGTGGGAAAACCCCAACTATGTGTACACCCTCGGGGGGTGAGTTGCAGGCCATGGCAGGGGAAAGAGACCTAGGAGTCTTGGTGAATGTTAACATGAATAATTCAGAGCAGTGCAGGAGTGCTGTGGTCAGGGCAAATAGGATGCTGAGATGCATTGCTAGGAGGATTACCTCAAGTAACAGGGAGGTGATTTTGCCACTGTACAACAGCCTGGTTAGACCACATCTTGAGTACTGTGTGCAGTTCTGGAGGCTGGACCTAAGGAGGGACATCCAGCTCATGGAGAGGGTTCAGAGGAGAGCAACCAGAATGATCTGGGGCCTGGGGGATATTACATATGTGGAACGACTAGGGGAGCTCAACCTGTTCTCACTGGAGGAGAGGATGGAAGGGACTGGGGGACATGATTGAGGTCTTCAAGTATCTCAGGGGAGTAAATAAGGTAAGCTGAGATAGGATCTTTCAACTGAAGGAGGGTGGAATCACCAGAGGACACAGTTGGAAGATTGAGGGTGGTAGGATTAGGGGGGAAAGGAGGAGAAGATACTTCACTGAGAGAGAGTGGTGGAACTGTGGAATGCGCTGCCTGGGGAGCTGGTACAGGCAGCTATGGTGGAGGGATTCAAGAAATGATGGGACCAGTGTTGGCAAGGGGTGAAGCAGAGACTGGTTTGCCTGAGAGGGGGCAGGTCTGGTGGATGGAGTAACAGTGGAAGGAGACAGATAGTGGGCTACGGTACCCAATCAGGGTGCTAAAGCACAAGCAGACTTGATAGTCCAACAGGCCTACTCTGCTGGCATCTAGTATGTTAGTATGTTAGTCTTTCTGTGACCAGCATTTGGGTGGGATTGAGAGTGACACGTTACTCAGGCAGTGGAAGAGTTTTGGTAGAGCCATCATTTTAAAAGCTGCTGTTTTCCCAGACAGGGTAGAATGGAATTTCTTCCATCAATGTGTGTCTTCTTTAAGAGAGTCAAGTCACTTTAGGAGGTTTTGTGGTATCATATCTTGAATACATCAGGTGCCTGTAATGCTCAGGTATGTAATACCATCTGGTGCCCATGTCATCTTTCATTGTCCCAGCGAGGCCCATGCCCGGTCCCCTCTTACTCAAATCAAATTTGTCCTTTAATTTGCATGCTACTATGAATGTTAATGCTGGAAGCTTTTCATGGAAGAAACATCTTTAAGACACAAATTGTGCTGGCATACCCTCATCTTGCAATTTTTATACATGTTTGCATTAGTAGTCAAATTGATTACTTATGTATTTACCATATTCAGTTTTTGTTGACCGTGAAAGGAAGGCTCGACAACACTGCCTGTCTTCAGCCCAAACTGAGGAAAAGATAGTCAACTCAGTTAAGAAGGGGGATAAAGCCTTTTATAGGTACATTAGGGAGCATAGAAAGATTAAGGGAGGGATAGAGAAGATTAATAAGGGAGAGGGGAGGTGGGCAGAGGGAGACAGTGAAAAGGCAGAGATACTAAATGAATACTTTTGTTCAGTATTCACAAAAGAAGAAGAGGAGGAGTTACCTAAACCAAACAATAGAAGCACTCTGGGTAGTGGGGTTGACGCCAGTCCATTTACAGAAGAAAAAGTCCGGAAAGAACTCCAAAAATTCAAGGTGGACAAAGCAATGGGGCCTGACGGGATTCACCCTAGAATCTTAAAAGAACTAAGGGAGGACCTAGTGACACCATTGACCACACTTTTTAACAAATCATGGGAGGGTGGGGTGGTACCTGAGGACTGGAGGAGGGCGGATGTGATTCCCCTTCACAAAAGTGGGAGCAAGGCGGAAGCAGGAAACTACAGACCTGTTAGCTTGACCTCAGTGGTGGGGAAAATGATGGCATCACTTCTGAAAGAAAGAATTGTTGAGTACCTAGAGGCCAGCAGGGCACAGGACCCAAAGCAGCATGGATTCTCAGCAGGAAGGTCATGTCAGATGAATCTAATCAATTTCTTTGACTGGGTGACCAAAGTAATAGACCAGGGAGGGGCTGTGGATATGGCCTACCTAGACTTTAGCAAGCATTTGACACAGTCCTGCACAAAAGATTAATAACTGCTTAGCCAGCCTGGGAGTGGGTCCCAGCGTAGCCTGGGTAGCAAACTGGCTGCACAACAGGACACAGAAGGTAACAGTGATTGGAACACATTCTGAAGAAAGGGGTTACTAGTGGAGTACCTCAGGCTCAGTACTGGGTCCAGTCCTCTTTAACATCTTTATAGGTGACATTGCAGAGGGTCTGAAGGGAAAGGTGTGCCTCTTTGCAGATGACACAAAGATCTGTAACAGAGTTGGTACACAAGGGGGGTAGAAAGGATAAGAAGGGGCTTGGCAAGGTTGGAGGAATGGTCAGACATATGGCAACTTAGATTCAATGCAAAGAAGTGCAAAGTAACACATCTGGGAAATAAAAATCCAGAAGAAGAGTACACAATAGCAGGGGAGGTACTAACAACAACAATAATGGAAAGGGACCTGGGGGTAGTCATATCAGATGACCTAAATGTGGGTAAGTAATGTGAGAAGTCGGTAGGAGAGCCAGGGGGATACTGGGATGCATAGGGAGGGGCATCACAAATAGAAAAAGGGAAGTGGTTATCCCTCTGTACAGACAGTTGGTGAGACCCCATCTGGAGTACTGCATGCAGTTTTGGAGACTTCATCTACACAAGGATGTAGACAGGATGGAAGCAGTCCAGAGGAGAGCAACTAAAATGGTGCAGGGTCTACATCAGAAACCATATGAAGAGAGACTAAGAGCGCTTAATATGCATACCCTTGATGAAAGAAGGGATGGGGGGACATGATAGAAACTTTTAAGTACCTCAAGGGAATGAACAAAGTCCAGGAGGGTAGCATCTTTCAGAAAAAGAGATGTGTAAGAACAAGGGGGCACAATTTAAAGATAGAGGGGAGACGGCTCAGGGGTAATGTGAGAATTTTTTTTCACGGAGAGAGTGGTGGACACATGGAACTGCCTTCCTGGAGAGGTTGTGGGGTCTAAAACAGTAGGGGAATTCAAACATGCATGGGACAGACATAAGGCAATTATAGTAGGGGGGTTGCAGGAAGTAGGCTGTTGGTTAACTAGAATCTGCAGCTTATCCAATAGGTAGGGAAATGGGCAGACTGGGTGGGCCAAGTGGTCCTTATCTGCCGTCAAAGTCTATGTTTCTATGTTTCTATCCCAGAGGGTGTATGCAGATGCAAACCACCTGAAATTATTATCATAGTGCACTGCTGGATGGGTTGCCAAAAATGAGATTAGCTAGATTAAAACAACCTCAGAATGCTGCAGCTTGTGTTGTAACTAGACTTAAGCATATTTAGTACATGCATCCCCAGCTTTACGGTCTCTCCATGGGCTCCCAGTCCCACAAAGGATTGATATTAAATCTCACTTGCATTTAAGGTTCTGCATGACTCAGACCCAGCTATTTCAACCAGAGTTACTCATACTAGTTCTTCAAGTCTATTATTTGCTCATTGATTCACCTTAAGGACTTGGGGAGGTTGAGCATTTTCTGTGTTCCAAAACATTAGAACTCTCTGATGCACCACCTCAGAGATGTACCCACTCTGAATTATTTCAAGGCATGGTTAAAGATGTATTTCTTTGCACAAGCCTTCACAGTGGCGGGACTGGGTTTTATTAGCTGCTATATTGATATGTTTCATCTACTCAGCAGCTGTTTTTACAACAGGGTGACTAATTGATAACTACACTGTTTGCCTGCTCTGCTGCTGTATCTGTATACACCTACAGAATACAAACTGTGCAGCTGTACTTTTTTCGTACTCGTACTTGCTGCTTTAATTTAATGTTATTTTGCATGTGCTTCTGTTTGTAACCTTTGTAAAAACACTTAGAGATATGTATTTATTTTTTGCATTTGTGGCATACACAAATAAAACTAACTATAGCTTAGTAAAGCCACTGTACCTATTTGTAGCCCTAATAAAGCAAAGTTTACATTTTTTAGCTTTATAATAATTAATGTTCCAAATGCTAGACAATCACATGGTGAATATTTCTGATTCTTTTTTCATATAATGGCATTCTTTTTTTGTACAAATGAAAATAGCATACAAAAAAGGATGCCTTCATTTGAGAAAAAAAAAAACAGTGGGAAAAAACTAAGACCAAATTCTTTTTTCGAATGAAGGCATCCTTCCTGTTTCATATACTTTTTTCGTTCATGAAAAAGAGGATGCCCTCATACAGAAAAAGATTTTGGACTTAGTTTTTTTCCCATTCTTTTTTTGTATGAAGGAACAAATCCTCAGGATCGTGGAAGCAGCTGCAAGGGGGAGTGAGCTGGATGTCATTATCCATCTAAGGACAAATTACCTGGCTGAGAATGGGATCAGAGCAATGCAACAGGAGCTTGTGGAGTTGGGGAGGGGCCTTAGACAAGTGGCACACATGGTAACTTTCTTGGAAGTGCTACCTATCTATGGCATGGATGAGGCCAGGGTACTCCACATTTGGGATTCAATGACTGGTTGAAAAACTGGTACAGAGCTCAGGGATTTGGCTTCATTGGGGACTGGGGCTCTACCTGAAGGGATGCAGGCCTATACTGGCACGATGGTCTGCATCTGTCCAGAAGGGGAACCAGGATCCTAGGTGATAGGTTTAAATGCTTAATTGGCAAGCATTTAAACTAGCCGGGGGGGAAGCACTGAAAAGGAGAAGGGAAATCCTAGCCCCCCCCCAAAAAATCAGGGTAGCTAGTGAGGTAAACACCAAGATAGAGCAGTCGATAGGGAGAAGGGCAAGGGTAAATGGAGAAAAAGACAAAGGCAGTAAGGACACAGATGGGGCAAAAAGAAATAAAGCCATAAAAAATGGAGGGTAGTGAGAACTAATGCCCATAGTCTAGGTAAAAAACTCCCCAAAATGGTGGCCTTGATGGAAGAGAGATGCATGGATATCATGGCAGTCACAGAAACATGGTACACAGAGAACCATGACTGGGATGTCAACATACCAGTGTACACAATCTACAGGAGGGACAGGGAGAGAAGTAGAGGAGGAGGAGGAGTAGCTCTTTATGTAAGGTAAGGGATCAAAGCAATAGAACTAAAGGGTATACAGGGAGGAGAGAAGGCACTGTGGGTCACCCTGGAGACAGGAAATGCACCACAATACACACAGGGGTTGTATACAGACCCCCGTCTCAGGGGGAGGAAATGGACAAGGAAATGACAGAAGGCATCCTTAGGATGGTAGAGAAAGGGGAGATATTGCTGATGAGGGACTTGAATATGCCAGATGTTAACTGAAGCATGTTTGCTGCAGCCACATCACAGAGCAGGGCAATTTTCAATGCCCTAAAGGGGGCATGCCTCAGACAGCTAGTTTTGGAACCCACTCGGGAGGGAGCAATCTTGGACCTGGTACTCTCAAATGGGGGCAGAGAGAGGATCTCCGACCTTGAAGTGGGTAGCCATCTGGGAACAAGAGACCACTAAACAGTGTGGTTCATAATAAACTTAGCTGTAAAGTTAAGCCATACAAAAGTGAAGGGACTGGACTTCAGGAGGGCTGATTTTGTCAAAATGGGACAGTGTCTCAGAAAAGCACTAGCAAACAGGCAAGAAGGTGGGGTGGAGCAACAATGGGGAAACATCAAAACTGCCATCACAGAGGCAATGAACCTTTGTGTGAAGCAAATAAATAAATCAAAATGAAAGAAGAAACCACTATGGCTCTCAACAGAAGTGGCGGGGAAGGTTAGGGAGAAAAAGATAGCATTCAGGAAGTATAAGGAAACACAGAAGGTGCAGGACAGAGAACTGTACCAGTTAAAGCAGAAGAAAGTGGGGAAGGCAGTCCGAATAGCAAAGGCCCAAACTGAGGAAAAGATAGCCAACTGAGTTAAGAAGGGGGATAAAATCTTTTATAGGTACATTAAGGAGCAAAGAAAGACTAAGGCTGAGATACTGAGGCTGAATAAAGAGGGAGGTGGTTGGGCAGAGAGCAACAGTGAAAAAGCAGGAATACTGAATGAATACTTCTGCTCAGTATTCACAATAGAAGAGCGGGGGGGGATACCAAATCTAGTCAATAGAAGCACTCTGGATAGGGGGTTGATATTAGTCCTTTCACAGAAGAAAGGGTTCTGAAAGAACTCTTAAAACTGAAGGTGGATAAAGCAATGGGGCCTGATAGGATCCACCCCAGAATTCTAAAAGAACTGAGGGAAGAACTAGTAACACCACTGACTACCCTTTTTAATAAATCATGGGAGGATGGTGTGGTACCTGAGGACTGGAGAAGGACAGATGTAATTCCCCTTCACAAAAGTGGGAGCAAGACAGAGGCAGGAAACTACAGACCTGTCAGTTTGACCTCAGTGGTAGAGAAAATGATGGAATCACTTCTAAAGGAAAAAATTGTTGAGTACCTAGAGGCCAGTGGGGCACAGGACCTAAGGCAGCATGGATTCACAGCAGGAAGGTCATGGTAGACAAATCTAATTGATTTTTTTGACTGGGTGACCAAAGTAGTAGACCTGGGAGGGGCTGTGGACATGGTCTACCTAGACTTTAGCAAGGCATTTGGCACAGTCCTGCACAAAAGATTAATAAACAAATTAGCCAGCCTGGGAGTGGGTTCCAGGGTGGTAGCCTGGATAAAACACTGGCTGAACAACAGGACACAGGGGGTAATAGTAAATGGAGTCCACAGTGAAGAAAGGGGTACCACAGGGTTCAGTACTGGTGCCAGTCCTTTTTAATGTCTTTATAAGTGACATTGCAAAGGGACTGGGAGGAAAGGTATGTCTCTTTGCAGATGATAAAAAGATTTGCAACAGGGTTGATATGCAAGGTGGGGCGGAAAGGATGAAAAGGGACTTGGCAAGGTTGGAGGAATGGTCAAATGTATGGCAGCTTAGATTCAATGCAAAGAAGTGCAAAGTAATGCACCTGGGAAACAAAAACCCAGGGGAAGAGTACACAATGGGAGTGAGATACTGACAACAACAAAAATGGAAAGGGACCTGGGGGTAGTCATATCAGATGACCTAACGGTGGGTCAGCAATGTGAGAAGGCAGTAAGGAGGGCTGGGGCGATACTGGGATGCACAGGGAGAGGCATCACCAGTAGAAAACAAGACGTTGTTGGCCCTCTGTACAGACAGTTGGTAAGACCACATCTGGAGTACTGTGTACAGTTCTGGAGACCCCATCTCCACAAAGACATAGACGGGGTGGAGGCCATCCAGAGGAGGGTAACCAAAATGGTGCAGGGTCTGTACCAGATGACATATGAAGAAAGACCAAGATCTTTCCCACCACTGAGGTGAGGCTGACTGGCCTGTAGTTCCCTGACTCCTTCCTACTGCCACGCTTGTGCAGTAGGACTACATGTGCCCTCCTCCAGTCCTCTGGAATGACACCCATGTTGAGTGACTCTGTGAACAGGGCCACCAGAGGTGCTGCTAGTTCCCTTCGCAGCTCCTTTAATATCCTCAGGTGGATGCTATCTGGCCCCATGGCGTTATTCACCTTCAGCTTTGTGAGTTCTTCCAGAACTCTCTCCACTATGAAAGGACCAGTGTTCACTTCTCTTTCCCCCCCTCCCCATTGCCTCTGCAACCCAACTGTGGTCCTCAGCGTGGCTCAGTTGGTAGCACATCCGCCTCTGGACCAGAAGGTCATGGGTTCTCATCCCACACTGGGATTGAACTTGCACCTTAAAATCACTGTCATCTGAGTGCAATATTGGGGGGGTGCTGGGGTGTGCCGTCCTTCGGATGAGATGTTAAACCGAGGTCCCTTCTGCCCATCCTGGTGTTGTCCTGGTGTGTGTCCAGGTGGAAGTGAAAGAACCCAGGGCACTCTTCACAAAAGAACAGGTAGCGTTCCCGGTGTTCTGGCCAACATTCCACTTCCCATAAACTGGTTCATGCAATTATCCAGGCTGTGTGTGGGTGATGATGTGCGATATGGCCACCACCACACATTCAGTCACTTCACTATCAGTCTAGCATTGCTTGTAAAGCGCTTTGGGATACTGTGTATGAAAAGCGCTATAAAAATAATTCTTCTTCTTCTTCTTCTTCTTCTCCTTCTTCTTCTTCTTCTTCTTCTTCTTCTCCCTCCTCAGTGAATACTGAGCAGAAGCATTTGTTCAGTATTTCTGCCTTGTCCAGATCCCCCTCCTTACACTCTCCCTTCTCCCCTTTGAGTCTCACAATCCCCCTCCCATTTTTTCTTCTTTCACTAATGTACCTATAAAATGCCTTATCCCCTTTGTTTACAGACTGTGCTAAGCTCTCTTCTGTCTGCACCTTCTCCCTCCTAACTCCTTCAAAGTTTATTGTTCTTTTTCCTTGTTACACTACTTATTACTATAAAGTTCACTATGAGAGCTAAGTCAATTCAAATGAGCACTAAGTGTGAATCATACCCATGTCTTACACATTGCTTTTTAATTTTTCAATTTTACAGAAACTACTGATTGGGTCCATACTTCACTTACAAAATAAAACAGTTAAACCTTTATGTATGAGTATTGTGCACTTCATTGCCTGTAGCGGAAAATAAATGTATTCCAACTAAAACAGAAATAGTTTGCAAACTCCTCTTTATTATAGCTAACAGATAGTAGCAGGAGAAAAAAAGAGCAACCAGTAATTACATAAAATAATACATGGGGATGAGTGAAAACTTAAATTTTATGCACACTCTTGATGTGGGATGCTTTTATAAACCCCTCAAGCTTCACTCTTTATGTAGCATCCCACACCTTGGGTGAGCATAAAATTCTCATTATACACTCCTCCCCATGTATTATTCTTAATGCTGTGTATCCATATATGCATAAGGCATTGTGCTGTGTGTCTGTATTTTTTGTTTGTGGTGGTATTTATTGATAGTGTTACCTATGCCGCAATACAATTCAAATACCGCACAGTATCAATCCACATGTCAGCAGCCCCAAACTGGGGCTTACCTGGACTGTGGCAATGGCAACAAGCAACAATACAGATTCACAGCACATCACTTTATGCATGTATGGATACACAGCACCATGATGATAACAAGTGCCATTTATTTATTTGAACTAACTTACTGGGACTGCATATGAGTAACCAACATTAGATCTGGGTATTGCACCCTTGGAGACACGAGTAACTTGATCCATGATAATTACAGTCCTAATTAAACAGAAAATACTGAACCATAACAAGCTTGTTCCCAGTAATAGTAGCCCTTTAGTAAGCTACAGAGTCTACAAGTTTGGATTAAATTGACAAAATTGATTGTCAGCAAGCTATTGTAACTTTGCCATTCATAAATCTTTGCCTGAGAACAAATAGATTGCAGTTTAAAATTATTGTTTTAGTGCCTGTCACTACTGCTAACTATACAGACTGCACCATAGAAAAAAAGCAAAACTCACTCCCACTTGCCTACATGCATTCCTCAGTTTACGTGATGATGCGTGGCAAGAGGAAGTGAGGACACAGCAGCTGCAGAGTTAGAGTGGGAGCATCGTTGAGACAACCCCAGAGAGCCCTGCACTTCCACTGCAACATACATCTATGCATCTATGGAGGGATAGAAGCACAGACCCTGAGGGCATGCACTCACACAGGCAAATGAGGATACAGTATGATTCTACTATCTCAAAAAACAAGGACATTCATTGCAAACAACTTTGTCAATGCACTAGTTAGGATTACACCAATGAAAGTAGGGAAATGTGGCATTAAGGTTCCCTACCCTAACACCCTGCCACCACCCTTCAGGCAGCAACAGGAAAAAAGTGTTACTATTTACCCTGTCCTATGTCTTCACAAATCAAGAGCGTTTGGGGTTGTCAAACCCAACACTCACCCCATTGTCACATATATTTTACACCTCTCAGCTTATTTACTGATTGAATAGGGAGAGTGTTATAGTTGGCAACCCCAAGGCACACCCTACGCTTGATTTATAAAGATGCAGGAGAGGGCAATTAGCAATGATTTTGCTGTTGCTGCCTGCATGGTGGGAGTGGGGCATTAGGGTTGGGAACCATAACGCCACTTTTCCCTACTTTTGTCAGTTTAACATTAAATTAGTAAAATGGGCAGACAGGATGGGCCTTGTGGTCTTTTTCTGCTGTCAACTTCTGTTTCTATGTAACAACCTACACAAAATAAAGAAAAACAACCTGAAAGTAACCAAACCTTTATTGACATCATTAGTGCTGCAGTACACATTGAATACTACACAGTATCACTCCACATGTCAGCAGCTCTTTAATGGATAATGTATATATCAAAACAATGATCTTAATGAGTACTGCAAGAATAACACATATCCCCCCACCCACATATTTACGGGCAACATAAAAAATAGAAAATGAAAATTCCCATAGGATAACATTGGAACTTCAACAACCCATAACTCCCTCGACATTTGGACTTAAAGATCATGTGCAAAGCCCTTTCGAGTCAAATCACTGAAATTCACAGTAAAGATGAATTCCTTACCTCTGTCTAGTGTCTTTCTTTAGAATGTGCATGTAATGTGTGTGATATGCCTATTTTAGTATAAAATTAATTATTTATAAAGTGAATGCCCACCCCTTACATTTGGGATCTCCTAATCCCGCTAGTCACTCCGCCTACCACCTTGACGTCATTGACGAGTGGTGTGGAATTTAGTCTATTTAGCTGCAGCTGCTGCTTCATGTCATCTTGTCCATGGTTGTACTTTGCAGTTTTACCCAGTCCAGCATGTCTTCCAAGTCTGATTCGGATATTGAGAGCCTCCATTACCAGCATACAGTCATCCAACCATACTCATCTGAGCTGCTGGTAAGCCACATACTGCACCGGAGGAGGAACGGTTGGACAGCAGTGAGAGCAGTGAAGAGGAGCCAAGAACTGCTATGGAGCTTGATGAATGGCTATTGTTTTTCCCATTTACTTTGTGGGTGGTTAAAAACATGATTGCTGCCAGGCACACTGCTAAAACCTCCACTGCACACCTAGCAGCATTCCACATGAGACTGCCCTGCTAAGCTCCACAGTCGTGGTTGCACCCCCCCCCCCAAAACCAGATCCATCAGAGAACACCAAACGCCTGTTCCTTTGTCCATCTGTGCAGCCTAACATATCTATTATAACTACTTCTGCCCATTCATTTTCACTCATTGGTTACCAGCAAGGTGCCCTTCCCAAAATCATTCCCATTGATGACCCTTCTCAAAACATGTCTTCCGATCATTCTGGACCAATACCAAGTTCCCCTCCGGTGACTTGGTTTGGACACAGTGCATCCATCTGCAGTTGTCCTCATTGAATTCCATGCCTGTTGTCACACAAAAGTAACATAGCGCTTATCTTTGGTGGCTATTCATTACAATGTTTTACTTCCTGCCTCTTGGTGCCATCAGCAGCCTCCTTACTATGTGTTCCCATTTCTCCTTTCACAGACAGCCTGCCAGGCCACCATCACCTGTCAGAGAGCCTTATGTTCCTTTTTTTTGGGGTGGGGGGTGAGGTTGTTTAAAATGTTATCTGCATGAGCCCAGGAATGGAGCCAGTGTATCCCGGGGCAAGCAGTCTGTAGAACCTGGCTATGGCAGGGATAGCTACACAGGTATAACAGCCACATACAGGCCATGCCAATCTAACTGGCTCTGCTGCTGATAGATGCTGTAACTCCAGGTAATATTTTATACTCCTAATTTACACAAACAACATATTATGGTTGTCCTGCCAAGAGTTATGTATTTGTGTTCCCAGGCAGCTATTATTATCCCTGTCGAACCCGCTTTCCAACTCTGCTCGCTCACTTACATACTGCATCAGAGGGCATTCAGTGTGCCTCCCACTTTCTCTGAGTCCGGTGCTGCGTGGTATCTGGTTAAGTGCTGAAGTTTTGTCTGTGGGCTTGCTTGATGCCATCAATAGCACTGTGCAAGTTTACAATGCCAGACCTGGTGGTACCCCATGGAAGGAACGGACTGTGGGCATACGGTCTTGCAGATGCAATCACTTGTCACGGTCACAATCCCATTCCTATCATTTGCAAGCCTAATCAAATTTAGACTCTGACACTGTAACCTCCTCAAACTACTATGCCATATCAAAAATACATTGCTTTCCTCTGCTGTGCACTGGCTCTGTCTGTCCTGACAACCCTCATCTCACTACATCCCGGCTTTCACCAGCACTATATATTCTACGTAACGCAGTGTGTGTCTGACCCGTGGGAATAAACCTTGCACAGTCCAGTGGTAAAACTGGTTCAGCATGTGCCTGCTAACAGACACTACCTTGTGGATGTCGCCCTTGACCTCACAGCGAATGGGCTGGTTGTCAGGTCACGATATGCCACTTTATGGCATATGCCGCTCCTGTTTGTTCTGTGTGTGCAAGTCAGCATCATTTGCAGATTACAGGCAAGGCAGCTATCAGTCAAGGATGCCATAATTTCTGGACCCATCAATGGTTGTATTGGTGAGATTCCCTAGGGCATCTGTGATGGCACAAGTTGCACTGCGATGGCACTTCTATGTGTGCCAACCATTTTATAGGTTCAACTTTCCAACCGATTTTGCATGCTGTGCTAGCCATGTTTTGCGTATAAATTACATATAATTCCATTACTAATGCCCACCCACCCCAACACCCCAAAGCACCGCACTAAACATCGCTAAAGACATTGTTGCGCTTCTGTGGGCTTTCTGCTGATGCACAGAGGAACATTATTTACTGTCTGTACTATATTCCTGTCTGTTTCCCATTATTATCACCACAGAACTGGTGTAGTAGGTCTCTTTTCTCCTTCCTTACTGACTCATCTGACCTGGTCCTTATTCCCAGTTGTGCACTCTCTCTTGCCAACTCGGATACCAATCCCCTGTATAGGACACCTCGGGTGCCTGTCAAGCATTTAGTTTTGACAGTTGTGTTTCTTCTTGTTAGACTCATTCTTGCAGTCCCTGTTGACCTTTATAGTGCCAGATGAGTCTGCGGCACTGCATTCAGGCACCCCTTTCACACTGGTGTCATTTCTGTAATTCTCACTTGATTATGCTTTGTTTGAAAAATCCAACCTTCCCCGTCTCCCCGCCAAAATAACTAGTTGTACATCTAGACAACCATTGAAAAAATAAAACTGCACAGACCACACATTACGCAATTATTTAATTTCTAGCAGTCCACCCAGCAACATACTTCATTTGTGCCCCATTTCATTAGCCTGGTACGTATCACTTCATCTGTGGGTGTAGCTCACGTCTATGGTCCATTGCACGCCATGCTGGTCCACTCATTCTACCCTTGTGCTACCTTTCTTGTTCATTTCCTTTATTTATTTTCCACTGTGTACTGCAAAGCTACCCCCGTTTCGGTACACATCTACCAATTTTTAATTGTTATTTTTATTAGTTTCTTTAGTCTGTTGCCATTAGGCTTGTTGCCACCTGGTTTTGGTGGTGTTTGCACTGGTGCTATTTGCTGCATCATATGGATTCTGCAACATTTTATATATACTCACTTAGGCAACTGCCGGGTGACTCTCCCAAGAACCAGAAATAAAATGGCAATGTGGCATTCGCTGCCGGATGTCCATTGACCCCGTTCCCTTTGCAACTGAATACAGAATGCAATGCAAGGGCGACTATTGGAGAATCTTACTGTTGGTCTAATTTTCTCATCCCTTGATGCCACCCTGGCATTTGTCCGGGCAGATTGCTTTTGTGTTTTTGTATTGTCATTGCCATTTATTTCTGTCTGTGGGTGGTGTGGGGTGACAGCAGTTGCACTGGATGGGACCTTTCAATAAGCAGTTTTTACATATACTGCTACAATGCCTGCCTTGCAGTCTCCATAGCCATAGTGGTCACCATGCCCCTTGTTTTGCCTGCTTGACTTGGCACACAGTTTCCCCTTTCAAAATCACTGGATGTGTATATTTTCCTGAGCTTACTACTGTGAGTTCACCTGAACCATATCATGCCACTTTGCACCAAAGCCCTTGAAGATAGGTGGGTGCAGGAATGCTCTGGAGAGATCCAAAGACCTTATTTTGCACTGGGCAGGGATGCCCTAACAAGAATGAATGGGGAACGCTTGCTCTGCTGCTACAACGGTTTTTCGGCCGGGTGTCTCTGTATCTGTCGTGCGCTTGTGGCCATGCTGTTGTCTCCCTGGGACATGCCATGCTACTTTCAGTAAGAACAGGTGATTGTCCCAGTGATGCTGTTTATTTGAAAGGCAGCCATGTGTCTATGAATGGTCAAATAGCCACTATTGCTCTGTGGACAAAAACCCTCTGTATAATGGCTATTTTTAGATTGTTGGGGTTGCGTGGTGGCCGCACAAGGATAAAGGTTGAAAGCCACAATAGAAACAGAAGAGCTAGCTCAGTGTATGCAGGCAATGTGTTGAGAGCTTGGAAAACCTTATGTTCCATAGTGCAGTGGTGTCCTGACACCGATAAACCGAGCACGCTTGCTCTACACCTCCGACGGGTTTTCGGGCTGGTAGCGGGGGGGGGGCTCTCCTTATGTGCTGTATGCTTGTTGTCGGATTGCTGTCTACCTGGCACATGCCATGCCAATTTCAGTAAGAACAGGCAATTCTACCAGTGCTCTGGTCAACATTTTGCATCAGTGGAACAGGCTATAGTGCACATCTTCTGATCTTGGTATATACTAAACGTACAACTTTAAAATTTGTTTTTATCACATCTCCCCTATCTTGTCACTACACTCAAGTGGCAGTTCTCATTTACATGAACTGTCTTGAAACTGCCTTTTTAGAACAGTGATGCTGTTTAGTTGGAAGGAAGCAATGTGTGAGGCATAATGTTTACTCATGAATGGTAACACAGGGCACATCACGCTTCCTGCACTAGTCAGACTCTAAAGTGACGTCATCGCTAGACCCGCCCCACTTGCAGGGACAGTCTCTGCATGCAGGCTTTGGGGATCAAACAGAGGGTAGCAAAAAAGAAAAAACTGTAAAAAATACAAGCGCTAATAATATGCGACTTAAATAAATTGACACACATAGACATTTTGGTTTACATACAACAGTTTATTAATGGAAAAAATCCTTTGCACATGATCTTTAAGGGACAATCCATATATCAAACCAAATGTCTTAATGAGTACTGCAAGAATAACACATATTCCCCCATTAACATTTAGGGGCCATAGAAAAAAGCATAAAAAATGAAAATTCTTATAGGATAATATTGCAACTTTAACAAGCCATACAACAAATGAAAGAAATTGCTGTTTTGGCAGAAAAGGAAGCACAGGGCCCAGAGGGCCTTGCACTTCCACAGCAACATACATCTATGGAGGGATAGAAATGCACTGCCCTGAGGGCCTGCACTCACACAAGCAAATGAGAATACAATTATACTATCTCAAAAAGCGAGGACATTCATTACAAACAACTTTTTTAATGCACTAGTTAGGGTTACACCAATGAAAGTAGAGAAATGTGGCATTAGGGTTCCCAACCCAAACACCCCACCCCCAACCTACAGTCAGCAACAGGAAAAAATGTTACTATTTGCCCTGTCCTGTATCTTCGCAAGTCAGTTGTGGGGTGTGCCTTGGGGTCGTCAACCCTAACACTCACTCCATTGTCATATATTTTATACATCTCAGCTTATTTACTGATTGAATAGGGTGAGTGTTATGGTTGGCAACCCCAAGGCAAACCCTACGCCTGATTTACAAAGACACAGGAGAGGGCAATTAGTAATGGTTTTTGCTGTTGTTACCTGCAGGGTGGGGGTGGGGCATTAGAGTTGGGAACCATAACGCCACAGTTCCATACTTTTGTCAGTTTAACCCTAAGTTTTTTGCAATTCATTTGTATTCATATTTTAATAGCAATATTGTAATCCTTGTGAACGAGCCTGTCAGTGTATACAATGTTGTTATCCTTCGCTCACCTATATGTGTTTGTTACAATTCCCTATGCTTTATTTTTGCTGATGTGCACTTAACCCCCAACCCCCATTTTTGCTACCTGTACTCCCACCCTGAGATTGCAGCTGGAAACAAGATTTATCTCTGCCTGCGTGGTTTGCATAAATTTCAATATATAAATAAATAATACTTCTTGAGCTATGCATTTGAACATTTGAACTCACCCATACAACATGCTTACCCACTCTGCTGCATTTTGTGCCATGTACATCACATTTTACTAAGGGACCCATCATCAAAGGCACCTCAGAAAAGCATGACTCGTACATATCAGTGGTGCATTGAACTGCAGCTGTGGGAGTCAAGGCACCTGCTGCATCCATAACCCCCACCTGCTGTGGTTCACTGGTGTGAATCATCATGTACAGGCAGCGGGCAGCATTAGGAGTTGAGCTCTATGGATCTACAGGCAACCAAATGGATGACTGACTAGGCCAACAGTGAACCCCTACCACCACAGGGATCAGGGGATGACAAAAAGGGATACAGCAGTCATCTAAGGACTGCCTAATCACCCCTGGAATGCCAAAACACTTTAAGCATTGCTAAATGCCTCTGGTACTGCCTACCAGCCCACCGCAGAGGCTCCTATGGCTGGTAGCTTGAGGGGGGGGGTCAACTGGGCCCCAGGACAACAGTTATGGCTGGGGGGAAGAGGGACATGTAGCCTCTTTTGCAGCCCTCAGGGCTGCATAGCCTCCACCCCCCACCACTTGACCGCCACACCATGATGTCAGCTTTCTGAACTGGGCGCATGTCCACCTTGCCCCCTGACCCACCCCATCCTGATCTCCCATGTAGCCTGATGCATGGCTTGGGATTTGGTGTGGAGGGGGCACACATCCTACTCCATGAGCGTACTGGAGTTGTCTGAGGATGGCAGCCTGTGTGAAGAGGGCAGTGTTTGGCATTTCCCCACTCTCCACTCATGCAGATGGACCGGGAACCCTCTGAGGTTTGGACCCTAAAAAGTATTCCACTGTTCTTAGTGTCATATGTTGCATTCCACTCTAAGGGAAAATAATAACTAAAATTAATTTTTTTATTAGACTAGCTTGCTGAAGAAACAGAAAAGCACATATTTTGTAGGGAAATCATCTTTCACATTTTATCATATCCATGAAGAAAACATTACATAATCCACTTGTGAATCTGCTGTTCATATGTTGCTCCATTTTGCTCAGTTGTTTGATACACACATTATATTTCCTTCAAATTATGCATTATACAGTATATATGAAGTAGTCTGAGTAAACATATTTAAATACACAAAGTATCAGATTGCAGTGTTTTCTTTGATAGATGGTTTGCTTCCAATAAGTCACGAATGTGTGTAACTACATCACTGTAGCACAAGAACTGAGTGTGTAATTTCCCTTATGCCTGTGTGCTAGATGAAAGAAACTTTGGCACAACATGACTCATTTAGTGGCAATAAGCCAAGTGGCAATAGATAACAATGGCCCACTGAGATCTGACACAAATCAACTGGTTCTGCTGTGATCTTCAGTTATACAAGTGGTTTATCTTCCTCCTCCCTTTAGTATCTCACTTTGCCAAAGTGGGAATCAGGCTCATTAAAATTATACAACAGTCAGGACAGCAGGATTGTTATCTTTTACAAACTCTTTATGTTAGTTGACAGCAAGAGAATAAAGTTAATAAACAGTTGCACGGGGCATATTCAGACTTGCATCTCACACATTTGGGAGCTGCACGCCAGCAGGATTGGATTGCAAGGTCATACTCTCAGAATAAAGCCAGCCATGAAATACTAGAGATTTAATGCACTTTTTAGTGTAAATAATATTATCAAGCCAAACAATTGCTTAAACAGAGTGCCTTGAAAATGTTATCACTTTTGTTTACAAAGTATTCATATTTAGGACCTATATATACTGTATGCCTGACATATTGTAAGGGTTCATTTCACACACACCCCCAAGTGAATGTACTGTATAATAAATAGTAATAGTATAACCCTTTCTTCTCCTACTTTTCATGATACAGAACAGTATACTTTAAAAATAGCAAATGGTTCTTTGCAAAATCTTGTGAAATGGCTGAGCAACATTGCGGCAGTGCATTGTGCCGGAGAAACGTCACAAAGGTGAGACCCACCCAGGGAGGTAGGGCACAAGCCACCCAGCATTCGAAGGCACCCTGGCAACTGATTACCAGTTGATATTTTGGTATTGGATGTGAAAGTAGCTGCTCTGCTGCCTTCCCAGAAGGAAGTGTGCCACTTAGGTAGCCCAAGCTTTGGGGTAGGTGATAGGAGAAACCAGAAAAGGTGAAACTGGAAAAACTGCAGTGAGTAAAAAACATATTGCAGTGCTATACAACAGTGGTTAAACTAGGAATCAGTGACTCAGTTCTAATTCAGATCTGGAGTCTCCCTTCTTCCCCCTGATGCAGGCTGCTTCAGCTTGGGTAACACAAAAAGCTGCTCTCCAGGAAAAAAAAAAGCAAAATAGCAACTGAACTAAAGACTCAAGGTTCTGTTGGAGTTATGGAATAAACCATAAGTCTCTATTCCAATTGGTATTTTGCCTTTTCTTTTCCTGCAGTGCAGCTTTTTGTGTTGTTCAAGTGTTGCCTGTTTTTTAAGCGTGCACCTCCACCACCGTGCAGGCTGAGCACACAGGTACCTGTGTTTGTTGGCTTCAGATTGGGTCAAATTCCAAGAGAAGATCCATGCTGGAATCCAAACCTGATCAAAGCTGCTTCACCCCTACCTATGAGTAAATTGTCCTTTTAAATAATATACCTTCTTAGCAGTTAGCTCCTTCATCGAGCCCCACTCTTTAGTCTTAGTTCTGAGGCATTATGAACCAATAGGAACCAGACTGTTTGGAGCCAGTGTTCACAATGCACACAGCACCAATGTATGGCACCACATGTACATCACCTGCACATAAATTTATAATTCATGCTTTTTGTATGGATAATACATTGCTATAATCTATAATTATTGTATCTTTAATGCATGTTCTGTAATTTGTACTGTATTTCATAATCCTGTACTTGTTGTGTAGTCAGTGTTCTCCTGGGTTGTGCCTGAAAACAGGCATTGTAAGCCTAGTGCACTTACTGTACCTGGATAACAAAAGCTAACTAAATACATAAATGTATAGCTTCTCCTGTCCCAAACTGCCTCAGTTTCTTCTTTTCTGCTGCAATAGAGCATAGGTGACCCCTCCCCCAGATGTGTGGGGCTCCCTGTGCCTTTCCCTGTTCCCATCTTGAGGTGGCTGAAGTTGTGAAACTTCACTTTGTGAAGTGTTTTGCAAAGTACCCTGAGTTCTCTTCGTCAGGGTGGCACTTTTCACATAGATGTTGTCTGGTGAAGTGCTTACCTTTGCCTGACAAAACTATGTTTAGTGGCACTTTGCAGGCGGAAGTGCTTGCAAAGTGCTGTTATGCATAGTTTTCATAGAGCGAAGAACTTGCAATGTATGTATTTATTAACAAAAAAATTAAGTCACACCTGCTTCTTCCTACTGTACAAACCTCTCCCATCCCCTGACAATCTCTCAGAGAGTTTCAATGCACTTTGCTCCTTCCAGCCACCCACTAGTAGTCACCTCCTTCCTTCCACATTCACCCCAATAAAGTTTCCTTCTAAGTATAAGCAATAAGACAATGATAAAATCCTCCCCTACAAGTGGCAAACAAAAAAACAACCCTTCCCCCACCACATCAGAATTTCTTACTCCATAATTCAATGCCATCTTCTAGCATTCAACCTTCCTTGCAGGACCTTAGAACATTTTTGAAACACACTCCCTCATAGAAGTGATCGGTTCTCCTTGGTATTTCAGTCCATCAATAAATGAATAATGGTATTCTCTATAGTAGAGCTTAATTGACTGAATTTTAAAGAAATGCCTAACATGGTAAGCTGAGGAAAAGCAGAAGTGTCTGCAACCCCCTCTAAAAGGAGGTTTACCATTGGCTCCCTCTGGGGCACTGCAGTCACATTCCCCTGCACTGCTCCTTCACCCAAAGTCCCAGGCCAGACTGCAGTTGCAGGAACCGGGGCTGGATCAGAAACTGTTATTAGCTATGTAGCATTGTTCCTCGCCCTTTTCATTGCAGCCAGTATATAATAAGCTTTTTCAAAGCATATCACCAGAACTGTCAGGAACACACATTAAAAGCTTGGCATAATTTACCACAAATAGCTGCCTACTTCTGGATACCAAAAAGCTGCTTTTTTGATAATCCCAACTGCCTGCCTTGTAATGTGAGAGTAAAACCTATAGAGCAGCATGTGCCACAATGTTACATAAAGTTAATGTAACATTCAACAGCAGCTGTCAGTTTGCATTAGGATGCATTGCACTACTGCAGTTTTGGATACGGTGCAGGTTTTTTTCAGTGGTTTTACCTATTTAGGTATCTATGTTTATCTTTTTTTCTAATGTTATTTTTACTCAGTTTTAAGCAATACACAAGGCATTAAAAAACATACAGGTTCAAAGTATAAGATGACTAGAGTGATATCACAATAGGGGAATTTCCCTTCTCATTTTCTGTCACATCACTGGAGGGGTCTGGCCAAACTGATACATGGAGTCAGTAAGAAAGGTTTTAAAAAGAGTTATTGAGCAGCATAGCTTAGGATTAAGTCCACAAAGAAAGTCTAATAATAATAAGCAGTGCAACAGAACCTGTACACTACCATCTTATGGCGATGAAGTCCATTAGCTGTAAATAAAAACTATGACAGGTGTAGAAGCCAACCCTATAAGATGAGAAACAAACAACAAAGGCTCCCCCAACTTGCATAATGATACAAGTTAAAAGGGCCTCTTGGGGGTGTCTCTTATGGTATAAGAGACACTGAGCATGAGGTTTGGGCAAGAGGATCACAAAACAAAGTTGAGCAATTCTGTCTGCCCAAATCTCATGAAAGGTGCTTGTTGTACCATAAGACCAAAAACAGTGAATGTCAGTTCAGGATGACCCTGCTCTTACATGAGCTCCAATGTATTAAAGATTGGGTCGTTCTGCAGTGACTAGCTGAATCCATTCAAGAGGTAAAATAAGGCCGAACTCCACAAGATAAAAATTCTCAAAGCTTTATTATCAATGTGTTAGACACCTTCCAATGGCTGCGTTTCACGGTGACAGCCACTTCATCAGGCCCACAGTGTTCCAAAATCTATTGAATAATACAAAAATATAACTTTTAGTACTCAGTATATTACAGGAATACATAACTTCCCTTCAAACCACAACTACAACTGGTTGTACTACAATCTAATTATTTCCCCTCCCCAAAGACAGTACCAACATTCTTGGGCAGATGTTATTATCTTAATCAATTGATGTTAAATATATCACAATAGCCTGTCTTGGCCCGGCACTGGTGGACATCGCAGGCATTACTTGAATAATTTAATAAAGACTCAACCACATTAGCTGTTCATGGTTCCACACATTTCATTATCATTTTTAATCTTTTTTTTAATAAAATATCTGTCTTAAGCCCTCTATTCTTAGGCCAAAAGTCTAAACAAGTAACATGCTCTCAAATATGAAGTTTGTCTGTAATATTTCACCACTTTGTTACAGTACATTAAATGGTTAGTGTCTTATTATTTGTAGCATAAAATCACATGAATGGAGTTTACTTCTCCCTCATCCTTATTTTCAGGGCATATTTCCTATAACTAACATGTAAAGAAAAATCTTGTTTTGTATCCTGCCTTCTCCAAAAAATCCAATTTTTAATAATTGTGGTAGACACATACACAAAGGATTCCACATTATAGAATTAATACAGGAAGTAAATAGGGAAGTGATAGATCTTGATAATACAATACTGGTGACATTTGATGTCAAAGACCTATACACTAGTATTGGACATGAAGAAGGGTCATGCTCTATGTTAACTGCTTTACAGGACAAAACTAATATGCATCCACCAAAATAATTTATTTTTCAGTTGTCTGAGTTGGTCCTAACTAAAAACTTTTTCCAGTTTGAGGGGGATATTTTTCTTACAAGTAAAAGGCACGGCAATGGGGAGCACCATGGCACCATCATACGCAAACCTACACACGAGGGATTTTGGAAAGAAATACAGTATATACTAGCTCCCAGAGAGAATATGTTCAAAACGAAAATCTTTTTTTGGAAACAATATATATAGATGACATCTTTTTAATCTGGACTGGTAATAAAGCAGACTTAGACAGATTTAATGCCTACATAAACTCTAGAAACCAGAATCTGACATTTACTATGACATCGATGAAACTAAAATACTATTTTTTGGATTTGTTGATTCATAAAGGCCATAGAGGACTTCATACTACATTGTATAGGAAAAACACAGATAAGAATTATATACTTCATTATAGCAGTTTTCACAATCCAAAACTGAAATCGAGTATTCCAAAATCCCAGATTATTAGGGCAAGAAGGAACTGTAGTGAAGTCACAGAATTCAAGAGGGTAGCTAATGAAATGGGGAACCATTCTGCCTCAAGGGGCTATAGCCACAAATTAATGGCAGGTGCCATTAGGGAGGTCACCAACACCCCACGAGAGAAGTACCTAGCACAAAACACTAGTAAGACTACATCAGATAGAATAGTATTACCTATAACATGCAGTCATCTCAGTTGGAAAACAAGGAATATTGTACATAGTAATTGGCATATTATACAGGCAGGCTTCCATGCCAACTCAAGGTTCAACAGTCCTCCACTAATTGTCTCAAAATGCAATCCCACACTGAGGGAAAAACGTGTACACACTAGACATAAGAAATTAGAAAGACCACAAGAAAAACAGTACCTATTGGGTCCACTGAAGGAAGGTTCCTTCCCTTGTGGTAGATGTTACCAATGTGAGAAACAGAAATAAGAAGACCATCTTTTAACACCTTTGGAACAACAAAGAATTCAGCATAAGACAACATATCACTTGTATCACAGATCATGTGGTCTACATGTTAAGATGTCCCTGTAATAAACTTTATGTGGGAAAAACTAAAAGGGAACTACGGACTTGGATTAGCGAACACAAAAGTGATATCCAGTTGAATAACCAGCAATCTTCAGTGGCAAGGCACTTTAATGCAACAGAACATTCTGTCTCATTGTTACAATTTTGGGGACTAGAAAGGGTATTTGAACCTACCACGCCTGGAGTGAAATGGAATGATATTTTGCAAAAAAGAGAGTTTTTTTGGATTTTTATGTTGGACGCTATGGACCTGAGATTTGGACTTAATGAAGAATGTAATTGGTCATTGTACAGAAAATAACAAGACAATATTGTGCTGAAATGTTTATGTGAGCATGGACCCTTACTGTGTGTGTACCACATTATCGGATTGATATATTGAATATACAGGTGAACTCAAAAGAAAGTTGGTCTTAATCAGAATGGTAGACTTTAATATATAATCAAAGTGAACAAAATTAGATATCACATAGGTGTAACAACCCCACCACCACCACTTGTGCACGTCCCATTTTGTTGAATAGAGAGTACTTTATTAAAAGAAATCAACTGCAGAGAATTATTTTAATATGCAACACTGATAGAATATAACTTATGGGTTAATAATATTATGTGGTGAAACTTTATGTTTCCAGATTTGAAAACCTTTTTTTGTGAAACTTTATGTGGTATAACCACAGGTGGGGGGTGAACCGCTGGTGTGGAGCAAGAGTGTCATTCATCTCAACACTGCAGTCTGACATCTTTCTTTGATGCCACTCACTAGAGCTCCCAGCCATTTTGCATTTTCCAGCAACATTGTTTGCAGTGGCAGTGTTGCATCACCTTGTGATGTGTTCACCCCCCACCCTACATTATGTATTTTTCATATTTGCTGTAAATTTATAGAAACTGCATATTTTGTAGCAATTACAAGTAGACATCTACAAGTTTTAACTCCTTAGGTTTTGTTAAAAAATAATTTTCTATATTGGAATCTCCACTGACGGGGGGGTGAACCCCTGATGGTGAGCTGGAATAGCACTAAGACACTGTAGCCTAACATCTATCCTTAGTGCTATCCATCAAGCCCTCCAACTGCATATGTGGTACTCAGCTACATTTGCTTGCAGTTGCATTGGAATGTCACCTTGTGACATCATCACCCCCTGCCCTATGATGGTATTTAAACTGAGCCAGCAGAGACATAGGAGGATCACACCATATAGGAGATCCGCCGCATGGTCTGCTCCCAATGTTTATCTCTTAAGCCTGGCTATAAAGGTAGGCACTAGCATTTACTTGGATAGTACAGGAAACATTTTAACTATGTTTTACTTAGCAAGTTAGAAAGTTAACTCATAAATGTTAAAATGAGGTTTTGTTTTGGTATTTTGTAGACTATAACTGACAGAGTTACAGAGAACCACAGACATAGTCCTGGGAGTACTATACAAGGTATAACTAAACTTCACTATGAGTTTTAGTTAAAAAAACTAGGGAAAGAATGCCCCCAAATGGTTTCTTAATAATAATATTAGTTTTTTATGGCCATAGCAAATGTATTAATACTATGTTATGGTAACAGAATACAGCCAAGAGCTTTAATTTGGTATATACCAGGCTAACTTAATTCTACCACAATTATTAAAAATTAGATTTTTTGGAGAAGGCAGGATACAAAACAAGATTTTTCTTTAAATGTTACTTTTAGGAAATATGACCCTGAAAGTAAGGATGAAGGAGAAGTAAACTCTGTTCATGTGATTTTATGCTACAAATGATAAGGTACTAATCATTTAATGTACTGTCACAAAGTGGTGAAATATTACAGATGAACTTCATATTTGAGAGCATATTACTTGTTTAGACTTTTGGCCTAAGAATAGAGGGCTTAGAACAGATATTTTATTAAAAAAAAGAATAAAAATGTGGAGCCATGAATAGTAATGCCTGCAATGTCCACCAGCTCAGGTCCAGACAGGCTACTCAGATATATTTAACATCAGTTGATTAAGATAATAATATCTGACCAAGAATGTTGGTAATGTCTTTGGGGAGGGGAAATAATTAGATTGTGGTACAACCAGTTATAGTTGTGGTTTGAAGGGAATGTATGTGTTCCTGTAATATACTAAGTACTAAAAGTTATATTTTTGTATTATTCAATAGATTTTGGAACACTGTGGGCCTGATGAAGTGGCTGTTGCCACGAAACGTAGCCATTGGAAGGTGTCAGACACATTGATAATAAACTTTTGAAGATTTTTATCTTGTGGGGTTCATCCTAATTTTTTCTCTTGTACCATAAGAGACATTCCTAGGAGGCCTATTAAGTTATTTTAAATCACTTCAATGATTTATAATAGGTCTAGAGCCCTTTTTTTAAATTTACTTATGCTGTCCTCCCCCGGTGCTGAAGTGAAGTGCTGCCCCCTAACACTCTTGCACAAGAGCACCGCTGTACGTATTATATGAGGCACACTGGCTCTGTGAGCTCATTGGCTGAAATACCATTTTAATTAACACCTAGAAATAGGATGAAGAGTCATAAACTTTGAGGTACTCATAACCGAGCAAGCAGTAAAAGGCTCAGTGTAGACAAGTGCGTCAATTTTGCATATAGCGCAGAGTTAAATTGCCAAGTAACTGTCACCATAATTGCCACAGAGGATCCCTTCCACTGCAGATGGTTCCCACCACCTGGGCTTACCTTCATTTTTCATTCATGGGCAAACAGAGATCCATATCATGCAAGGTGGCTAACAGGCTACCTAATTAGCAAACCCAGGTGTTTTCCCTCATAAGCACACTCTGCAAAAAATTGTAAAGCAAACTAGTTGTTATCATCAACTAAACTTGGCAATGGATTTTGAGTCATTATCCAGAACATAACACAATGACTTGTTAAGGATCAATACACAGTCAACCTTCAGTGTTTGAGTCCAGTTCATTTTGACTAGTTGCATAGTTATTTCTCATCACCTTAAAATTTTCTCCAAACTATTGAGGGTCAGAAAATATATAAACTCTGCTAACATACGTTACCCTGAACTTAGCAGGAAGTTGAAGGGCATGGGAGAGTCTGACTGATCTAAGGCCAACCCATATAGAATCAAAGGCTTTTCAGTGCAGGTTGAATAGCTGAAGTCTGTAAAGTTACATACCGCTTATCCATCATCTGTAGATAGTGGGCCTCAGTTTTTAGCAGCTTGCATCACCATGTCCTGAACGAGGTCTATGCATTATCAACAGCAATGTCCTGGGTTGAAATGGCTCTGCAGGCCATCAACGAGCCATAATACGGTACACTTTGTAGAGATGATCCCCAATGTCAATATTCAACAATTTATTTAGTAATTCCACCTCCAATTTTGCTGGATGTGTTCCCTCTAAATCCTCCTCAATGCCCTGCAGCCTGAGGTTAGACATCTGCAAGACATTTCTCCAGTTGCTCAAGATGGCTATGAAGAAGTTTATTCTCTGTAAATAATCTAGATACTGCTGCAGCAGTCTTATTGGCAGAGTGCCGGTTTAGATTCAGTAGTGACCAAGTCCATGTGGGTCTCTACATTCATGATTATGTTATTAAAAGAATCCACCTGTCTTTCAAGCTTGCGTAGGCCTGCAGTAAGACCGCATTTGTGGGTTTCTATTGCAGACTGCCTCCCCTCGATTGATCAGCTCCACTACCTCCCACCTTCTCCTGCGGCTTCTGACTCGTGGTCTTCCTGCTTGGTTGAGCAACCTGCTGCTGTGGCCTCCTCACCAGCAGGTAGGACTTTAGAAAAATTATCCATCCTGCTAAAAAAAAGAATTTAGAAGTTTTTAAAGACACAAATATGCAGGTTGAGATGGCACTGCACTTTAGAGCACCTGTTCCCACTGGCTGCTAGCTCTGCCCCCTGTTATTCATCTATTAAATTGTGTTTGTCCATCATAGTTGTAAAGTAGCTTGAGCAGGTGGAAAGACTCTATATCAATAAATTATTCATTCATGTGACAAGAGTACCCACCATTGCTTTTTATATAATAGCCTAGGCCTTCTCTCCAGACAAGGGCAGAAATTTAAAACGGTCCTCCCTGTTATACATATATTTGTATGGCCTTTACTCTGAATACTATTACTGAGACCTACTCAGGCCATTGAATTAAGATCCCAGTTCATAAACCTTATCCATGTACCAAGAGTTTACAAAATATTTGCTAAAAGGCCATCACCATCGCTACCCCCAACCACCTAGAACTCTCTTCCTGACATCAGCAAGGAAATTTGCAACATACAGGCCTTCTTATTAGCTTGATAAAATGAGTTCCAAAACTCTTTCACACTGAGTAGTCAATCAGTACCACGTGGCATGATAGTATGAGGGTGCAGCCTACAGTAAGTTTCAGTTTTGGCACCCAAAGAACTATTTTTTGGTTAAAAACAGAACGTACTACTTCACAGTAAATGACCAGCACAGTCTGTCAGAGGTACTTTACTTCTCAGCACTTAGTTTGATATCAGTGCTGCTGTGTTATTACCATTGAAACCTGCAAGTTAATTGTTAAAGGCATGGATCATGTCCTTATCAGTGCATGTGGCTAGGTTTGTGGGACATTCACAGTGTTTTAGCACCATATGGTGATGTCTTCATCAGGAGACTGGCCACTTGACTGTGGAGTGGTGAGTCACTGCCCCAGTGAATGATTGAAACATAGTAGACGTCTTGTGACAGCATTCTCTACTCTTGTGTGTGAATGTGTGCATGTGTGTGTATGTGTGTTGCAACATGGTTCTCTTGAAAAGAGGCCTGCCAATACTTTGTTCCTGGAAATAATGATGTAGATGAACACACTTCATTACTTTCAGTAGAGCTGAGTCTGTATAGTCCACAGCAGTAAGAATACCTTAGAGAAACAGGAATCTATTTTCATGGAAAAAAGGATGAGCTATGAAATTAATTCAACGGCAGGCAACACCCTGGAGGTGAAGCAATTTATCACAAATATAAAAGATTGCTCCAACACAATGTCCATAACAACTGCTTTGCTAATTATTCAAAAACAGCATATTAATTTGTTCTCGTGCTCTGATTTTCCTGATACTGTCATTGGCACACCCCCAAGGTAAATAGTTGCTGGTGTGTTTTCCCACTGTGTGCTACATTTTCAAAACCTAAACAAGCCATACACATTTCATCTGCCTATTATGTTGTGTTTCCTACCAGCAGGTGCTTTAATACATTTCTTCTATGGCTGTCCTTTACAAATCTTGCTCAAGGACTTTTAGAAGTGTGAAGGTCTGAACACTCTATAAATGAAGCATCTGCAGAAAAGATAAAACCTTGTGAAGTAAAATCTGAAAAAAAAAAAAAGCACTTCGTTTTCATGCAACCGACTTGCAAATGGCAAACTGTTTGAATGCAGAACATTAAAAGAGTTTTGGTCCTTGGGGCCCAATCTACAAATGGCTCCTTTTCTTTCTGCATATGCAGATGACCAGGAAAACCCACATAGTGCCCCTTTGTCACATGATGGGCATCTGAGGGGCACTCCCAGGCATCCATAACACAACTTACATACACACACACACACACACACACACACACACACACTGGGCCCAATCTCGAGCCTTACACACATCTATGCATATGGTCAGATTGAGGCAGAGTTATGCAAGTGAACTACAAAAGGCAAACTGCAAAGGGCCCAGTAGTGTTATTCAACTCAGAGGGTTGCCATAATGCCATTTGTCCTGGCATATAAATTGTTCTCTACACTGCTATGAGTTACTAGATCATGATCTGACTGGGCAACAGCTGCCACCAGCCCTCCAAGCTGGCATGAAGGGCTAGGGGCCACTGCTGTATTTATTTGAATTTTAGTTTTTTGTTCCAGATCTGTCTGTTTGGGGTACAGCAGTCCTTGGCAGACAGCCATATCCCTCAATCATGTGCTATGCATTGAGCAAGGGACCCACTATCATGGCTGGCCAGGCATCTGATTGAATACCCACCATTGATCCCTGCTCTGCACCCAAGAATCCCCAGTCCCCAACACACTGGTGTCCATATGTGGGAAAGACACAGGGATGTGACCTCCTTCAATGCTGGCTTACTACGTAGGAGGTCACAGGAAGACGCTGAAACAAAAAATTATAGAAGATACTGAAAACAGGAAAACACTGTATGATACTTACAGCAGTACTTCCCGGTTCACTACAAGCAGTAAGCCAGCATTAAAGAGCATGAAAGGAAATACAAAAATAAGAAGCAATACCACATTAGGTGTTTATATACCGCTATACCAGACTTCCTGAGGAAGGGGACATATGATTCCCTGAAACGTAGGACTTTTTGGCTGGAAGTAAAAATGGATGAAAATGAAACAGATTTTTTATATTTAAATTTGGAGAGCGGACCTGTTTTTCCAGTCTTGACCTTGTGTAAATATCTTCGAGCACAGATCTCTGTGATCTGGATAAGCTCCACCTTTGTAAATCCAGTGTTCAGTATTTAGGACCCGATCCCCAGAGCTGACCAAGATGTGTACCAAAGGTGCATATCCAGGTCATGGAGCTTGTGCTTGCAGATCCACACTCCAATGGTACAATGCACAGTCCCCAGTCACATTTCGGTTGTCCCATCCTGTACACAGCCAATAACAAGGAGGGAATGGGGACATTTCAGGGGTGGAGCAGGGATCAACATTAAGCATCCAGTCAGATGCCCATTTCATCACCAGAGTGGATTCCCTGCTCTGCCTAGACCAGGTGGATTGTGGGATATCGCAGTCAATCAAGGACTATCATACTTGAAATAGCACATGTAAGAAAACCAACATAAAATAACAAAAGTACACAAAGTGCTTCCTGCCCACCATACCTGCTCAGAGGATTGGGTGTGGCAGCTGTCGGAGTGGATCATGTACAAGTATGGCATTATGCCACAGTGTGCAGTTTATGCACCAGGCCCGCCAGCATTATGGTAGACCCCCAAGTCATGCAGCATCACTGGCCACTGCACCCCCCAAATCATGTAAGCCATTTTTGGAATTGTGCATGTGCCCATCTCAAGCCCTATGACTGGTCTGAGCAAGCTGCCTGCATAGACACACCTATGGCCCAGTACTGGGCGGAGAGTGGGTATGCACCTAGTGCTGTAAATGACCCAGATTGACCTAAAGGTGCATATCCTGCAGGAAGTGAGCATCCTACTGCTTTTCCTAACCCCAGCTGGCGAAGAAGGGTCAGGAGACTTTTGTGAATTATGCTGTTAAAGCAGCAGTATTTGTGAATGAGCAAATAGTTTTTTCCTGCAATAATGTTTGTACGGCAAAAGTATCAAGATATCCATTTTTCTTTTCATTTCCTTTCATTCCTGAACCAAGATATGGGATTTTGAAGTTTTAAAAAGTTCTAACTCCCGTGCCATGCCCGCCATGAAAAGTGAAATAACACAGTACAGTGTTGCACTGTTTACCATCAGAAACATGTTGTAACACCATCCTAAGACATCCACATTGTGAATCTTGCATATACATTTAACAAGTAACCTCAAGGGAAGAGATCTTTTAAAAGTGGCAAGTGTCAGTCATCTTTAATGATGTGAGTCATTAATTACAGAATTAGCTGTAAAAGCTGTTTTAGCAATATCTGAGAACACTAAAATACACTGAGCATGAAATTAATGATGTTAGAAATAAATCTTTTCCCAAAAAAATATAAGGTGATTATGATTTTTTTTTTGATGACTAACAAATACTGCTAGTTTAATCTACTGCCAATTATTGTAAACCTAATAGAATGGTAGGATCTTGAGTAGAACAATGATGTATTCCACATTTGGGTGACAAAAGGTAGGTAAGTAGGTAGGTAGATAGGTAGGTAGAGACATAGATAGAGAGATAGAGAGATAGAGAGAGAGATAGAGAGAGAGATAGAGAGATAGATAGATAGATAGATAGACAAACAGGCGAGCAGACAGACATTTATGCTAGCAATTCTCTAGAGCAGACTGGATGAACTAAAAGCCTATTTTTTCTGCTTTCACCCTCTATGTATGTACAGCATGTTGCTCTAATGTACCTGTCATTGACAACCAGCAGGGGAAACAAAACTCTGCTGAAAGCTGTTATTACCCTTTTGGGGTGTTTGATGGTCTACACAACATGCACTGTGATACTGTGTGACACTGAATGTGCTAGAGTACAAGTAGAAATGTTGCAAAGTGTTACTTTGCAGGCAAAGTTTTGGTAAAGTTATGAAATTTGCCTTTGTGAGTTGCCCCATTTGCCATTTTACCACTTTGTATTGAGTTTACTGGGGAAATGACCCTTTTTTAGGCAAAGATAGATGACATCATGGTGCAGTTGCAACTTCACCAACAGATTTGCATGACTTCACCTGGGAAAAAGCCATTTCACCTACCGAAACACTTTGCAAAGTCGATCTTTCATGAATTTGGCAAACTTGGCAAATTAATTGGCAAAGCAGCATTTGCCAGCTTCACGCATATCTAAGTACAAGTGAACGTACCTTTCAACCTTTTGTCACACATGAGTTGACTAGTCAAAATGTGGGACATGTTATATCATAGCAAGAGCGAGAGAGAGAGAGGCTTATAACACAATAGAAATGAATTGCTTCATGTCTGTAAAGTTTTCTGTTGGTTTAGCAACAGGAACTGATATTAATTTTTGCTTTAATATTTCAATGTAAAAATATGAGACAGCATATTCCCCAATGGGGAATCATGGATTTCTGAGGGGTAAAACTGGGGACATCATTCATAATGTGGGACAGTTGAGAAAGGTATGCACTAACAATATAACAGTATCACCTGGCCTGTTAGTAGTCTCACATGAGAAGTTAAGATGCAGTCTGCATGGAGTCCAAATTATCATCTCACCAAGGACAGCACTGAGGAACATTGGCAAAGCAGTATGGGGAAGTTTGAACTGCAGCTGCCCCTATTGCACCAGACATGTGGATAAACAGAGACTTTTGATCTCTAGCACTGTCCACCTACCATTTCTCACAAGTAATAACATTCAGTATAAAGATTAACAATGTTAAATTGAATGTCCTGTATTCAAAACAAATTACTTTAAGTGCAGTGTAAGACTGTTTCCTTTTATACAGTCACAAGGAGTATACAGTAGGCCAACAGCTGTCATCCCTTATTTCCAATATAAAAAAATCAGGCCACCCCCCTCCCCCGTCTTTTTGTATGTTTTGTGATCCAGAACTATGGGTGTCCCCTCAGCCTACCAGTAAGAGACTGTCCTTTATTTTCATAAAAGGCTGTTTCTTTAATTGATCAAAACCTCTCATGTTCATGTTATTTTATGTAACCTGAATTATAAAACAAGGAACATTCTGCTTGGTAAATAATTATCATACAATGCTAATTTTAACAATGGGACAGTCCTTGCACATGTAGGCTGAGGAAAGTATTTATGTTTCCTGTTCTGTTGGTCCCTTATTTTATTCATATCAAGATGGTCCAGTAGAAAATGGACTAAAATTCACTAAAATTTACTAAGATTTGCTAAAAATACCACCAACAGCTTAATCGGGTTCAAGTTCAGTTGCCATTCATCTGTATCCCCCTCCTTCAGGTCGTGCCTCAAAATAGGCAGAATTTGTCTAGTGCACTTACACGGTCAACAAAAACTAACTAAATAAATAAATAAATAAAGACTATTAAGGGGATACCTTTGTGGGAAACAATATGTCCAGCTCCAGTCAGGTGAAAGTGCATTACTCCCCTTGATTGAAAGCCAGTGGCATGTAATGACGCACACTTAGACCATGAAGACGGTCCACGCTTTCAGTGACTGCCTTCGACTTTCTGTTCTGGGTCTGTCCAATCAGGGCCTCCTTAGACTGGCCTGCACTGACTGAACTTGGAAAATCAGCATTTTTTATAACTCACCTGATTTGTCCATGTCCAGTCCTTTGAGTACAATATATTCAGATCTGTTGGTTTAGATGGTTTTGACATTACCTAGAGAATGTAAATTATTTGGTGTTGGATTCCTAAGAACAATTAAAAATTGGTGGAGAAAAAAACAAAATAATAAATTAAACATTTTAAAAGACATAAAAGGCTTATTATATAAGAGTGGGGCAATCTGATCCTGCCATTTAGTTCAGTCTGGATCTGCCTCTAACCCAGTTCTGGCCTAGTCTGGGACATGTCTTGGCAAATCAAAGTAAATCAGAACCTATCAGAAAAACATTAGAGTCAGAATCAGAACCATGTCACAGCCAGCCCCCCATCCCTACTGCACATCTTACAGATGGGCTTCCTGATCAGTGTGGTCTATCCCACCCTTCCCCCGGGCTCGTGGTGCTCATAACAAATGTTATATAAGAGCAAGTTACCTGCTGAAATGAGCAAAAGCATGGCACACACCTGTGGTTAACGAAGTGCACTCTTAGAAAATGTGGGGCCTTTGGCTCACTTAAATGCCTAAATAATTTTTTTGACATCCGATACCTTGTGTTTGAGTGCTAATAGTATGCCAGTCATGTAGGCTGGGCCTGTCAGTCAATTCCTAACATTGGCAATGCTGCCTTAGCACAGTCTGCAAGTGAAGCAAGATGGAGGAGAACTGTATACTGGAGCAAGGAGCGATCAGATACCTTGTTACAAGTGACCTGATGTGCCTGCATCATCTACTATTCTTGAGTTGAGTCTTTTCTCTTCATGCCACTGGTTCTGCATACAATTGTTCTAATGTACTCCTGGATAAATTGAGTTATCATTAATGGCCATATTAGAAACACAGGTATAGTTAAAATCTTTTCAATGAATGGAACAGAATAGAAACTGCCCATTATTTGGCTTTATTTATGGTACAATTTAGTGCATTTATGTTCTGATCCCTCCCTCCTCAGTTCAGATTATGCTTACCTGGGTCCTTTTTTGTTTCTCCTTAGCCAATCTTCCCAGAAGTTACCCAATGGAAAGGGTCAAGAGGGCTCTTGAACAGTGCTGCCCTTTCCTGTGCACGCATCTCTCCTGCAGCTGCCGCTACACACTTCCTCAGCAGCTCCGCATAGCAGCACTGCACAGTAATAGTATTACCTACCTACCCACCCACCACTCTTCCCATCCACCTGGGGTGATGTTCCTTTTAGGCTGAAGGGAACCTATCAGCTCACTTTCATCCCCCCATTTCCTCTGGCACTTGGTTCATTCCCCCCATTCCAGTTCCCCCCCCCCTTGGCTCCTCCCAGCTAGTGTCTGACCTATTTTCACCTCTCTCTCCCTGTGAGTTATTGTGCTGGTGCTGCTAGATCTATTGTGCTTGCTGGTTTGTTTTCTTCTGCTACTAAACCCCTTTTCCTTAGCCTTCACCACTCTGCCATCCTCCCCCACCTCCTACTACGACAACTCTCCTCCCTCAGTCCAACCTCCACCACCTTGTAACCTTCCCTCACCACCATCCTCCCTCCCTCCCTCTCATCAGGAAAATGTGACCCCTTTACAATCACCTTATTGTTTTGATGTGTCCTGTTTGATTTTCACCTGGCTACCGAGTCCTGTGCCAATATCCTTGCAAAAGAACAAGACTCTCTGAAATACTTATATCCCACATTTAATCTGTCTCTACTCTCTCCCCCTCTCCCACCTGCTACTTGTTCCTCACCAATCATGTTCCCACCTTGTCCTTATCTCTAAATGAGACTGCTGTCTCCTAATCCACTTCATATCCTCAATAGCAATCATATGGCCTTCTCTTCTTACCCCCTGCCATCTTTCATCACCATTTCTCTCCTCCTCCTCCTCTTGGTCACCGGAGATATTGAATGCAACCCTGGCCCAAACACCTCCCCCATCTCCCACAACAACCTAGCATGGGGACATAAACATGGTCTAAAGATTGCTCATTTAAATATTCACAGCCTTCTGCCCAAACATCTGGAGCTGGAGGCCTGGGTCTCTCTTTATAAGCCTGACATCCTTGGCATATCTGAGTCCTGGCTAAAACCTTCTCTGACACTCTCTGTTATCTGACTGGTTACTCCCTTATTAGAGTTGACTGTCATGGAGTTCGCAAGGGCAGCGTGGTTCTCCTTTACTTCAAGGACTTCTTTACTGCTACCCTCACCAGTCAATCCCCTACTGACTCCCCCACTGAATAGCTTTTTGTTGAACTGTCCATCAAGACCACTTGAAAACTGTACATCAATTGCTACTGCAATCCACCCAAATATGGCACAGCCGGTCTCTCTCACCTGCTATCTAGCTTTGGGTCCCTTCCCCCCCAGGACACCATACTACTAGGTGACTTCCATATCAACTGGCCTGATAGCACTGACTTCTCAAGGTACTCAGTCTCAGCCAACTCATCACCACCCCACCTATTTCAACAGCCAATCCATGAATACCTCCACCATTGACTGGATTTTGACTAGCCGAGAATATAGGACCACCCATGCCGTGATCTTATTTGATTCCATCAGTGACCATTCACTTACCTACATATCTGGTCCACTAAAACTCCCCACCCCCTCCCAAGTCCTGCCTTTCTGGGACTATTCCAAATACAATCCCTCACAACTTAACACTGACATCATGATTATTAACTTGTCTCTCCTCTATATAATGAAAGATGTCTCCCCTGCACTTAGCTTCTTCCTCACTGCCTTTTCTAGTATCCAGGATAAGCATTTCCCTTTAACCACTAAAGGAGTACGTGGGAGTGGTACCCGCTGGCTCACCAAGGACCTAATAAGACTGATGAAGGAGTATGATGCCAAATTGGCATCCTTCAAAGCCTCCTCCCCTCGGTTATGGAATGAATACAGAAACCTGCACAACCACAGTGAATGACTAATCAATTCCAGTATGGCTTATTACGTCTGCAACCTACAGTCTCGCATCCTTTGTAACCCTAGATAGTTCTGGTTAGCAGTCTGCTCCCTGCTGGTCCCTAGTGCTAAAATGCCACTGCTCCTAATCATCACCTCTAATGGCCCACTGACTAGCCCAACAGGTGTTGCTGACACACTCAATAACAAGTTTACTAACCTGGATGAATATCTTCACAAACTGCCCTCTCTTAATCTCAGCCCTCCTCCCCCTAGACCAGCTTACCTCTCACCCCCATAACCCTCCATTTTACTTCAGGGCCATCTCCCTCAGTGATATGCTTAAGCTCTTCCTGAGCCTCCCCAACAAGGGTAGCACTGGTAGTGATGGCCTTTCCTCCCCTTCCTCAAAATCATGGCCCAAGCAATCACTAAACCCCTCACCAAGATTTTCAATCTCTTCTTCCCCACTGCCACAGTTCCCTCAGTATGGAAACAGACAAGAGTTGTCCCTGTCTTTAAATCTGGAGACTCAAGTAACATGGGCAGCTAATGCCCTAAATCCATACCCCTCCCCAAGCAAGCTACTGGGAAAAGACTGTTCATCACCAGGTTACAGACTATGTGTCTAAATATAACCTTCTCTGCCCTCAGCAACATGGTTCAGAAAAGGCCACAGCACCACTGCGGCAGTGGCCTCTTTCTCTAACCATGTCCTCCACAAAATGGATGATGGGATGCTTACTGGAGTTGTCTTTGTGGACCTCTCCAAAGCATTTGACATGGTAAACCACAATATCCTCCTTGACAGATTTGGTTGCTTTGGACTATCCCCTGCCACTATGGACTGGTTTAACAGCTACCTCTCTGGCTGCACCCAAACAGTCTGTATGGGTGGTGCTATTTTTATTTTATTCTTTGTTAACTGGATAAGGCCCACTAGGCACAGGTGTCTGTTTTCAGGGACGACCAGGAGCACTGGGGAGGTTAACTGACTTGCTCAGAGTCACGTAGTATAAAAGTGGAGGTTGTGGGACTCAAACACAGGTTTGTCTGCTGGATGTACCAAGCTCATTCACAACTTGTTACTCTAACCTCTAGGATATATTGCCAGCCTATCTCCTCTGTACTACCTGTCTCCACTGGAGTCCCTCAAGGACCTATACTGGGTCCCATTCTTTTCTTCCTTTTTATAAACTCTCTCCCCCAAGACTGTCTCTCCTGCCACTCTTTACTATATGCAATAATCTTATCCTCTACCAGAGTGATAAATCCCTGCCCAACCTCTCCACTTCACTTACCACCAACTTCAGTCAACCCATAAATGGTTCACTATGAACCGACTGATGGTCAGTGCCAAAAAGACAAAGTCTTTGCTCTTTGGCTCCAAAGTCAGGCGAGCCAAACTAGCTCAAGCCCGCAACACTCTCAGCATCCTACCCTTGATAGCTCACCCCTTGAGACTATCAATTCCTTCAAATACCTGGGCATCACCCTTGACCCTGCCTTTACTTTCTCCTACCTCGCTATTGCCCAGTGTAACCTCCTCCTCCCTCTACTGGGTTATTAAGCCCCTATCTACTCCAATACCTCCTCCACTAATCTTTTAAGGTTAAACAACACCTATAACAATATCTGCCGGTTTGCCCTTATGGCTCCGTACACCACCCACCACTGCACCCTCTATTAGGCCCTTGGCTAGCTCCTCCTCTAGCTAGATGTAGCTATTTCCTAGCCTGTACCCTTGAAAAGGCCATCTATAATCTAGCTACTTCCCCTCTTTCCTCCCTCCTCTGGCCTAAGGCATTTCACCGGGACCTCTGCCTCACTGCAGGCCCTATGCTGGATTGTCCACACATGTCCCCTGGGCCAATGGGCCTTCTCATCCACTGTCCCTACCCTTTGGAATAGTCTGCCCCACCTTAGAGTCCCTGACCCATGGCATTTCCACTCACTCTTCAGGTCCCACCTACTGTTCTCTGCCACTTGCTCTTCTGACTGATTAATGTTCCTTCAACCCCCTCATCTGGCAGGTACCAGATTAAAGTGTCGAAACGGATATAGCATGGGACAAAACCATGCAGTCAAAACAGCTAAAGTAAAAACAGCTACAGGGACATAATAGTGAAGGTGGATAATAGCTAGCAGTGTCCCTGTAGCTGTTTGTGGGATAGGGAGAAGGGTTCTGTTGCAGGGTGTGCTGCCATGGCTCAGAGGTTAGAGCCGCAGGCAGTGAAGGGTGGTGGAGCGTCGATGGACAGGGAGTTCAATTCTTGATTCTGGAAATTTTCTTTTTGTTTTGGGTGTGTTAAACAATCCCCCCCCCCAGGTTTCTCCCCATCCCAGAATTTCAACTGCCCTAGAGTTAATTATTTTAATGTGGGGGGGGCTGGGGTGCAGCCCCCTGTAACAGGGGAGCACCCTGCAAACATACAGTTTGTGAATTCTGTCTGCAGTTCCAAATTTGTGAATGTAGCACTCACTGTTTTTGCTGAGTGCTACCTTTGCTTTCAGCATTTTGGCTGCATGGTTTGGGGTTTTTTTTGTGTTATCTCTTTTTTCACCCCAGCATGCATCCATGCCAGCCTCTCCTTCAGGCAAGCCACTGCTACTTCCGACTCATTCTGCCCCCCGAGTCCTCCACTCTCACATGACAGCTGATCCCCTTGGGTAACCCAGTGGAACCCTTCACCGGATGGGTCCCCCTCCTCCGAGAGGGAAGACACCAGCCAGAGGGGCCACAGATGAGTGCAACATCTTGGCCTTGAGGGTGCTGCAGAGGTGGAAGGCTTCAGAGGCACTGACAGGCTTGGAGAGCCAGGCAGCCATTATCAGGCGTGACGTGGAGCATTTTCACGTTTTCTAGTTGACGTCCCTCCTGCGACATCATGCAGTGCTCCTGGTCTCCCTCAGAGGCCGCTGCTGACCAAGGCCTTCCCTAGCCTACCCCTGAGAGAGGAGAGCAGTCCCAAGGATGCTCAATCCTCTCCCGCCCCAGCCAGCCCCTGGCATCTCGAGTCTATTCCTGAACCCGGGTTGCCTACGTGGGTCCAGGTAAGGTGCCCACGCCTCAACCCTCTACACCACCGGGCCAGCAGTTGCATGTTTTTTAACCATGCTGTAAATGCCATCAGAATTTTGACCATGTGCCCTCTGTCCTAACTCCACCACAACCTTATGTAACCCTTATTTGCAACCATCCTGTCATGCTTTAATGTTGTATTGAAATTGCCTGCTAGTTCAGTGTTATTTTTGCTGTGTAGTACTTTTTATTTCTAGCTGTATAATCTACCCCCTTCTTATTTTTACCACCTATGTATAATTTCTCTTACAGTCCTATGTGAAAACAGCAATCACGAAAGGGCAATCACCATTTGGCCTAGTGTACATCGCCGAAAAAGAATTACAGCGATGTACACTCGCAGCAACTGCGAAACCAGCAACCTATTTTCCATGTTATGTGGGGGGCGCAGTGGTTTAAGGCTCTGAGCTGCAAATCTGGTGACATCCAGCAGACCAGACCTGGGTTTGAATCCCACAACTTCCACTTGCATACTGTGTGACCCTGAGCAAGTCACTTAACTTCCCTGTGCTCCCAGATCGCTCCTGTAAAAAAGATTTCAGCTTAATGTGCTACTCCTGGTTAAACAACTAAATACAAAATATATGTTGGGGGGGTGCAACATAAAAAAAAAAAAGAAAAGACCCGACGCAAAAAGCAATCACACCCCAGAACTGAACCTGGCACCCTCGCAACCCCAGCCCTCCTCCTCCTACCAACCACGCCACATGGCCAGTTCAGCAGCCAACTGCCGCACTACACCTCACATACCCTCTCTCCACTTCTGCCCACCACGTGGAGTGGTCCTTCCCACCCACATGTGTGTATATATAGTGACATCCTGTCACTGTATTCACCTACCCCTACCTCCAGTCATTACCCTGCCAGGTAGCCAAGAACACAGGCACCATGATTGAGTCGCCCTTTCTGTAAGTGCTCAATCACGGTCACCTTGTTCACTGGATACCTTCTTTTACTGTGCTTAACTTCCCAGTGCTTACTGATGTCTCCTGATGCTTTGCACCTGCTGTATTCCTGTGCCATCTCCATGACCTGGGTCGTGCCTGAAGATAGATAGATAGATAGATAGATAGATAGATAGATAGATAGATAGATAGATAGATAGATAAAAACATTATTTTTATATGGGAATACTAGTCATTAGGATTATATAATCCTGTTCTCAAGACAGTCCTGTTATATTGCACTTTAGTTACTCTTAAACATATTACATAAGACACATCATAAACAGTACAAAAGTTACACCAAATGCAGTTTTCAGTTATCTTATAAGAAAGACCCTATTTATCTAAGTACTCTGTCTACTATAAACGTATCAACATATATGAAAGCGGTTCTTGGACCAGTGGACCTACCCCATTAACAAATAAATAAATACATTTAAATGGACTGTATTTGTCCTTGAACAAACAAACTGTTTTTGTCTTGACCACATTAAGTATGCTGTATATGTTATGTGTCTTTTATGCTGTGGCCAAAGCTTGAGCAATAATATGTGACTGATTGCACTGAACAGATGGCAAAGTCTGATGCAGTACGTTTCCAACAGAGCTTTGCAAAATTTAAAATGTTCCCTCTGCAAAAAAGTGAACATTTTGCAAAATCTCTGAAAAAAGTATGCAAAATTTCACAAACCTAGTACTAGTCAAAATGCAAGAAATGTTGTGGACAGATAGACCATTCAGTTTCTAGCAAGCAGTTAAAAATTTGCAGTTTTTTGCTTACAAACCTGCTGTTCATTTCTGACAAAAAGTGACCATTTCGTATCTGCCAGGATGTGAAATCACTGATAAAGTAACAATTACTATTTTTGCCAGTGACTAAGTAAGCAGTAAGATATAACAGGGTGTGCAATTATGAACCAATAATTGCATGTTTCTGATGTGTTAGGCAAGAGGCACAGCTAAGTACCTTTAAACACACCAAACAAATGCAATTACTGGCCATAGCTATAAATCCTGAAGTTCCTTTTTTGTGTTAATAAACTTGCTTTTAAAGCAAAAAAAAAAAATACTTTTAGAAGTGCATCTGTGTAATTGTGGTGAATTACAGTCATGTGACCTGTTTCACCCAATCAGATGATATCAATTATCCTTACAATTTTATAACAAAAAAAAAAATTGCACAGCTCAAATTTTCTTCTCTATTTGTTACTCTACAAGCAAGGGATTGACTTCCCACCATGACAGAGATTTATATTTCTGAATTGTGAAGGGTGCAGTTTGGATTTATTTGCTGTCAAGTGGCTGGATTGCTGAGTATGCTGATACTGAGTTACAAAACTTTTGCCTGCAGGTCCCTGGTCAGAATCTATTCCAGCTCACAACTGGACAAAAGCCATCATCATCTAATGTGTGTTTTCAGTGGCTCATGTGACATGAGTTGCAATGGTCTCTTTCCAGATCTAGTGGGCAAGTATCCACATCCCCAAAACTGCATCAACATTAGACCTAACTAGCCCTTTTGTTGTTGGCAGTCTCATATTGTGCAAAAGGCCAGTAATTGAATGGGCATGGGGTGGAAAGTACCCTTAGATGTGATTCCTCCAGCGCAGGCTTCTGTTGCATTGCCAGGCAGTGTGGAGATGTTTGCACTCAAGTGAGTAAATTGAGGGCCTTCCTGTCCAATGTTGCCAATCTGGAAACTTTATAGGCATTAATATTCAGTGCAGCAGTTTAAAAAAAAACACTGTGCATTACAACAACTGAAAAAGGAACAGAATGATTTGCTTGATATTTCTAGTTCAGAGAGTAGCCAGAGCATGTGGTTACATAGGAATGTAGATTATGTTAAGTAATGTGGTGGAACTACCTGCAGCCTTCAGCTGACGTCAGTTAACCTTATGCAGACCGAGTCCCCTGTTTCTTACCTTAGATAGGATAGGAATAGGGTGTTTCAAATTTTAGAGACACAGCAGGGAGAGAGAAATCCCTCTCATTACTAACAGGTTCCCTGATGATCAGTGAAATAGGTAGCAATCACAGGAATAGTCTGTGCTTTCAGTGGTTTCTATATACATATACACCATGTAATGGAACACATTCACAGAAAGCTCTCTCTCATTTCTTTCCCCTCCCTTTCTATGCCTTGCATGTTACAGGTTCTGAGACAGCACTGTTATTAAATATTAATTATCTGAGTACAGGAACATGAGCAAAGTGTTAAAACTGATTGTGGCAGCTATAGTGAGGAAATTCACCAACAAGGAGGTTCAAAGCCTAACATCGCCTAACATCTGTACAGCACTTTTGATCTGCAAAAAAATTCTCATCTTGAAATTTATTTTCAGAACTGAGCATGCCAACCCACTTTTACCTTGGGATTGCAAACTTAATGTTAACAGAATGAATATTAATGTCTGAAATGTTTAGTAAAATGCCTGAGTTTTACCCTGAGGGTCTTTTTTTTCAATGAGAGCACTTCATTTAGGGCTTATAGTTCCTTTGTTTGCTATATCTTATAACTAAATCGGAAAGTTGGACTCTGTTGACTGGGGATTGTACAAAGACACTGCATCTCCTGGGGAACTGTAATGCTAAGTGACAATCACTAATTAATTATGTTTAATATGGAATGGAGTTCCAGATATAGGTTGTACGTTACAGCAGCGTACACCTTAGGTTTATTATTTTGTGCCCCTTTGAAAACGTTAAGCATTTTTTTTTTTTTTTTTGCAACTGAAGAATTTCATTTTTTTATTGAACCTTTATTTATAGAGGAATACACAGTCAGCAAATGTATGTTTTCTTTCCAAAGTGGCCCTGCTGAGATGGCGGCCCCAGCTATGTGTCATCTGTAGCCTCTATTGTACTGCAGTATTTTCTGTTTGAACTAGAAATGCTTCCTCTGGCAGTACTTTTAAAGACTGGCAATTGACCAGGTGTACAGAAACACACACTGCTAGCAGTTGGGTGAGTTCTTCCAGTAGTGAAAGATGGAACAAGCTCAGGGCTCATTATCAATGTGAGTTTTCAGCTGTACCTGTGAATGCAGCATATCTGACTTTGGCAAAGGAATACTATCCATCTGTTCCCACCCCCACCCCCCAAATAAATATCAGATTTCACTCAGTGCTGAGCAAGAAGCCTGCTTGGGGAAGGGGGAGTCAAATGTAGGGTGGATTTTGAAAGCAGTTAAGGATCCCCCTCCAAGGATCAGCAAATAATGACAGTACATAAAGTTCGGAAATGAACTAGAGAGGTGAAGGAAGACAGGTAGAATACCAGAAATAGCTAGAAAGAAAATTAAAAATAGGAATGCTAGTACCTTGCAAAAGCAGCAGATAGTACTACCTCCAAAGTTATACAGACCAAGATGTAATTCTTATAAGTTAATAGGGCCTCCAAGGGATGTCTCTTACAGTATAAGACAGCGTGAGGTTTGGGTGAGAGAACCACAAAACAAGGGTGAACAGTTCTGTCTGTGCATACCTCATGAGAGGAGTCTCATATCGTAAGAGACATCCCTCAGAGGCCCTATATCTTATTATAAATCATTCAAGCTAAATTCGAGTGATTTATAAAAAGTTTAGAATACTTCTTATTTCCATCCCCTGGCGATGAAGTGGAGTGCTCCCTTCTAACACTCCTGGACAAGAACACACTATACACAGAATAAGAGGTACAGTGGCTCTGCACAGTGGTTGGCTGAAATCACGTTACTGATTTATAATGGTTTTTATATGCAGAGGATTTTTTTTCAGTGGTTATGTGATTTAATTTCAGGGTATAAATGTAACTCCTAGACGGATGTGTTTGTGCTTTAATATGACAGCTGTTCGTTTAACCATCTCCTTCTTTAACCCTACAAAAGCAGGCAGGGATGTTTGTATTTCAACTCCTGCATCTTCAATGCATAAAAAGCAGAAGCTGTTTAAATAGAATGTGTCACTGTTTGCAACAGAGCCTTGATCAGAAAACTTCTACTAAATATCACCTGCTGGTTGGAATCATTTACTGTAGTCCAATTTATTAATGCTACAACAAAGATTAAAATGATCAGATTTATTAGGCCACATTTCATAAAGATAATCATATTCTGTCCCATTTCTATGACAGTGTATTAGAATAAAAGAAATGTTTCATACATAATAACAGACTATGCTACTGTGTAAAATACAAGAGGTATTGTTTAAACCAGATTACAGTACATAAAGCAATATGTCATGACGGTATGAGATAACCCCTTGCCCAAAGGCACAGTGAGGCCTGACATAGAAACATAAACTTTGACAGCACATAATGACTTCTTGGACCACCTTGTCTGCCCATTTCCCTACCTATTGGATAAACTGCAGCTACTAGTTAACCAACAACCTTCTTCTTCCTACCCCTCATCAGAATTGCCTCATGTCTGTCCCATGCATTCTCGAATTCCCCCATCGTTTTTGACACCACGACCTCCTCAGTAAGGCCATTCCATGCATCCACCACCCTCTCTGTGAAAATATATTTCCTCACATTGCCCCTGAGTCATCCCCCCTGTATCTTCAGATTGTGTCCCCTTGTTCTTGCACATCTCTTTTTCTGAAAGATGCTACCCTCTTGGACGTTGTCGTTTCCCTTGAGGTAATTGACAGTTTCTGTCATGTTCCCCCTCTCCCTCCTTTCCTCAAGGGTATACCTATTAAGCTCCTTTAGTCTTTCTTCATATGGTTTGTGTTGCAGACCCTGCACCATTTTAGTTGTCCTTCTCTGGACTGCCTCCACCCTGTCTATGTCCTTGCGGAGATGGGTCACCAGAACTGCGCACTGTAGTCCAGATGGGGTCTCACCAACTGTCGGTACAGAGGGATAACAACTTTTTGTTTTCTACTGGTGATGCCTCTTCCTATACATCCCCGTTTTATCCAGCCACCCTTACTGCGTTCTCACATTGCTTGCTTACCATTAAGTCATCTGATATGACTACCCCCCAGGTCCCTTTACATTTTTGTTGTTGTTAATTCCCCACCCCCCATTGTGTACTCTTCCCCTGTTTTTTTTGTTTCCCAGGTACATTACTTTGCACTTCTTTGCATTGAATCTAAGCTGCCATACGTTTGACCATTCCTCCAACTTTGCCAAGTCCCTGTTCATCCTTTCCACCCCCCATTGTATATTAACCCTGTTGCAGATCTTTGTGTCATCTGCAAGGAGGCATAATTTTCCTTCCAGTCCCTCTGCAGTGTCACTGATAAAGACATTAAAAAGGACCAGACCTAGTACTGAACCCTGTGGTATCCCACTAGTAACACCCCTTTCTTTGGACTGGACTCTGTTTACTATTACTCTCTGTGTTCTGTTGTCCAGCCAATTTTTTACCCTGGCTACCACCCTGGAACCCACTCCCAGGCTGGCTAATTTATTTATTAATCTTTTGTGTGGGACTTTGTCAAATGCCTTGCTAAAATCTAGGTAGGCCATGTCCACAGCTCCTCCCTGGTCTACTACTTTGGTCACACAGTCAAAGAAATCTATTACATATGCCTGACATGACCTTCCTGCTGTGAATCCATGCTGCCGTGGGTCCTGTGCCCTGCTGCCCTCTAGGTACTCAACAATTCTTTCTTTCAGAAGTGATTCCATAATTTTCCCTACCACACAGGTCAAGCTAACAGGTCTGTAGTTTCCTGCCTCTGCTTTGCTCCCACTTTTGTGAAGGGGAATCACATACACCCTACTCCAGTCCTTAGGTACCACACCATCCTCCCATGATTTGTTAAAAGGGGTAGTCAGTGGTGTCACTAGTTCTCCCCTTAGTTCTTTCAGAATTCTGGGGTGAATCCCATCAGGCCTCATTGCTTTGTCCACCTTCAGTTTTAGGAGTTCTTTCAGAACCCTTTCTTTTGTGAAAGGACTGGTATTGACCCTCTATCCAGAGTGCTTCTATTGATTGGATTAGGTACCTCCCTCCTTCCTCTTTTGTGAATACTGAGCAGAAATATTCATTCAGTATCCCTGCTTTTTCACTGTCCCTCTCTGCCCACCCACTGTCCCCTTTATTAAGCCTCACTATCCCTCCCTTGGTCTTTCTTTGCTCCCTAATGTACCTATAAAAGGTTGTATCCCCTTTCTTAACTGAGCTGGCTATCGTTTCCTTGGTTTGAACCTTTGTTATTTTGACTGCCTTCCCCGCTTCCTTCTGCTTTAACTGGTACAGTTCTCTGTCCTGCCCCTTCTGTGTTTTCTTATACTTCCTGAATGCTGTCCTTTTCTCCTTAACCTTCTCTGCCACCTCTTTTGAAAACCATAGTGTTTTTTTTCTTTCATTTTGATTTGTTTATTTGCTTCACACAAAGGCTTGTTGCCTCTGTGATGACAGTTCTGATGTTTCCCGATTGCTCCTCCACCTCCCTTCTTACCTGTTTGCTGGTGCTTTTCTGAGGCATTCTCCCATTTTCACAAAGTCAGCCTTCATAAAGTCCAGTACCCTCACTTTAGTATGGCTTGACTCTGTGGCTGTGTTTATCATGAACCACACTGTTTGGTGGTCACTTGTTCCCAGATGGCTATCCACTTCTAGATCTGAGATCCTCTCTCTGTCCCCGTTTGAGAGTACCAGGTCTAAGATTGCTCCCTCCCAAGTGGGTTCCAACACTAGCTGCTTTAGGCATGCCCCCTGTAGGACATCAAGAAAGACCCTGCTCTTGGATGTGGCTGCAGCAAAGGTGATCCGGTTAACATCTGGCATATTCAGCTCCCCCATCAACAATATGTCCCCTTTTTCTGCCATCCTAATGATGCCTTCTATCATTTCCTTGTCCATTTTCTTCCCCTGGGAAGGGGTCTGTATACAATCCCTGTGCAGACTGTGGTGCCATTTCTGGTCTTCAGGGTGATCTACAGTGCCTCCTTTCCTCCCTGTTTTTCCTTTAGTTACGTTGCTTTGATCCCTTTCCTTTCATGGAGAGCTACTCCTCCTCCTCCTCTTCTACCCTCCCTGTCCATCTTGTAGATTGTGTACCCTGGTATGTTGACATCCCAGTCATGGTTCTCTGTGTACCATGTTTCTGTGACTGCCATGATATCCAGGCATCCCTCTTCCATCAAGGCCACCCATTCAAGGAGCTTGTTACCTAGACTACAGGCATTAGTATTCATTATCCTCCATTTTTTGATGGCCTTACCCCTTTTTGCCCTATCCTTGTCCTTACTGTCATTGCCTTTTTCTCCATTTATCCTTGCCCTTCTCCCTATCGACTTCTTTATCTTGGTGTTTACTTCACTAACTACCCTGATTTTTTGAGGGGCTGGGATTTCCCTGTTCCTTTTAAGTGCATCCCCCCTTGGCTAGTTTAAATGCTTACCAATGATGCATTTAAACCTATCACCTAGGATCCTAGTTCCCCTCCTGGACAGATGCAGACCATTGCGCCAGTATAGGCCTGCATCCCTCCAGGTGGACACCCAGTCCCCAGTGAAGCCAAAACCCTGATCTCTGCACCATTTTTTCAACCATTGATTGAATCCCATGGTGCAGATCACCCTAGCCTCACCCATGCCATAGACAGGCAGCACCTCTGAGAAGGTTACCGTGCATGCTACTTGTCTAAGGCCTCTCCCCAACTCCACAAACTCCTCCAGCACTGCTCTGATCCCTTTCTCAGCCAGGTCATTTGTCCCTAGGTGGACAATGACATCCAGCTCCCTCCCCCGTGCAGCTGGTCCTGTGACCCTGAGGATTCACTTCATGTCCCTCCAAGCCATGACACCAGGCAGGCACCTTACCTTCCTCTCCCCGGTCCCCTAGTTCTACCCTCCTAACAATGAAGTCCCCCACCAGGAGTTATTTCCTTCCCCTGTGGGGTCCCATGCCACCCTCCTGTGGGTCTCCTTTGTGGAGGTTCTCAGCATCCTCCTTGGTTTCCACTGCGGGTGTCTCCATAGAGGAACCACACTCTGCCAGAACAGTGTATGAATTGTGGAGAGGTACAACTTGAGGGATGAGCCTCTGTTCCACCACCCTCACCCTCCCTGAGCCCACTGTGGTCCAACCATTCCACTTTCTTGGCAACCTCTGAGGCAGCAGTGGTGGCCCTGGTGGTCCCTGTGTGGGAGAGGAGGTCTCCCGAATCCTGGCCAACTCAGCCTGGAGATGAGCAACTTCCTCTTTCAGCCCGGAGAGGTGCCTGCCAATGGGAGAACACTGCATCCTCCAGAATGTTTCCCAGAAGACTGCCGCTTCACAGCCACTGCACTGCACCACTCCCATCATGTCTTATATGGGGCCCCTCAACTATTGTTTTATATGCTTACTCTTTCCTCTCTCTGTTTATTTTTTTTATTTTGTATATTTTTTTTCTCCCTACTTTCCTACTGCCTCCATGCCCTTAAAGCTCCTGATCTTCCTGTTTTGGGACAGGAAGTTCCTGTATTCCTCAGTAGTCTCCTTCTTACTTGCTCAGAGTCAGACCTCCAGCAGTTAGGGGGGATGGAGAGCTACTCTTTTCCTTCTAGGATGGTGAGTCTTTTGTGCCTCTGTGATCACTCCCTTACTGCTCCCAAACAGGAAGTTCCTGTTGTCAATCAAATCCTGTGCCTGTAAAAGTAGATCTGGCTGGGGGATGGGGGGAGGGCTGTATAGTCCCAGTAGAGTAGTGAAGTTCTTACATCACCTCCTTCCTCTTGCTGTTCTCAGCCAAAAGCTATCTAGGGCAGATTTAATCCAAACACCTGGCTTCCTGCTGCCTAAGCCACTCCCTCTAATTCACAGTTCCCTTCTTCACCTAGCTAACTGCAAAGTTAACAATTCATTTCGCCCAATTCAGACAAACATACTAACTCTTGTTTTTTTTTGTTTGTTTGTTTGTTTTTTACCCTAAATTAAAGATCCCAGTGGTAGAGTTGTAGTTCTTAAGTCCTAGTAGAGTAGTAAAGTTCTTACAGCACCTCCTTCCTCTTGCTGTTCTCTGCCAGAAGCTATCTAGGGCAGTCATCTCCACCTAATTCATTTCCTAAAGTATCTAATTCCACTCATAAAAAGTGTTTTATGGTTAAAAAAAGATGTACACAGACTACAAAAAAAAAATATTTAATTCAAAGTTTTATTTAAGCATAATGTTGCCTTTTTTTAGAATAGAAAGTATCCCAGAACTTGCAAATGTGGAAGTAAAAATGCAGAGGTATGCCCTGCAATGGCTGGCAACTGGATAGTCTGGCATGCTGGTGCCAGTACTTTTTTCCTTGTGAGTTAGTCGGAGATAAAAATATAGATGCTAGTTTGTGTCAGCCAATCAGCAACCAGCATCCTTTGTACCCATTTTATAAATACACTTATACAACAGGTTCAAATTTAAAGTCTCTCTGTAGAGGCAATTTTCAGGATGTTTGGGAAGGGGGGAGATGGAGGAGCAAGTGCAGGTTCTGCCTTTATCCGTTTCTCACCATACACCAAAACTCAGGATACTTATTTGCAAAAGGAGCCTGAGTTTTTGCAACATGTTCTGTAATTTGCGGCAAGCATTTTTTTTTTTTTTTTTTTTACAAGATAGGCTCCTCTTCTTTGGATGTGACTGTGCCCGAAGTTTGAACACTGGTTGGCCACATAGTAGGTGGTCTGCCAGCATCAAAACCTTTAACCAAAATGGGTTATATAGATTTTAAAATCCTGTCCAATGTCTATCAGAATCTGTACCTTTTTTCAAATTTTTAGTTCACAGAAACATAGAAGTTGACAGCAGATAAGGACCACTTGGCCCACCTAGTCTGCCCATTTTCCTTACCTGCTGCAAAACAGTAGACCCTAATTGATCTCTGGATTTACCCTCTCTTTCCTATTGTTAGGGTGCCCCTATCCCATGCATTTTTGAATTCCCCTAACATTTTGGCCCCCCCCACCTCTGCTGGAAGGCTGTTCCATGCATCCACCACCCTTTCCGTGAGAAAAAAATACTTCCTCACATTACCCCTGAGTCTATCCCCCTCCATCCTCATATCATGACCCCTTGTTCTTTAACATCTTTTTTTCTGAAAGATGATACCCTCTAATACTTTATGTATGCCCTTGAGGTGTTTGAAGGTTTTTATCATATCCCCCCCCCATCCAGTGTGTACATATTGAGGTTCTCTAGTTTCCCCTCATATGACTTTTGTTGCAGACCCTACACCATTTTTGTTGCCCTTCTCTAAACTGCCTCTATCCTGCCCATTTCCTTCTAGAGATGTGGCCTCCAGAACTGGATACAGTACTCCAGATGAGGTCTCACCAATGATTTGTATAGTGGTATCACCACTTCCTTTTTCTGCTGGTGATACCTCTCCCTATGCACCCCAGCATCCCACTGGCTCTCCTTACAGACGTGTCACATTGTTTGGCCACCTTTAGGTCACTAGATATGATTACCCCCTGGTCCCTTTCCTGCTTGGTGGCTGTCAGTACCTTCCCCCCATCATGTACTCCTCTCTGTGCCCCAAATGCATGACTTTGCACTTCTTTGCATTGAATCTTAACTGCCACACTCTTCACCACTCCTCAAGCTTACTTAGGTCCCTCTCCATGCTTTCCACCCCTCCTGGAATGTCAACACTATTGCAGATCTTCATGTCATCTGCAAAGAGGCATACCTTCCCTTCCAGGCCCTCTGCAATGTCACTTATGAAGGCATTAAAGAGGACTGGCCCCAAAACTGATCCTTGTGGCACCCTGTTGGTCACCCTCTTCTCCTTGGATTGAATGCTGTTTACCACCACCCTCTGTGTTCTATCCCTCAATGAAGTTTTAACCCAGTTTACCACCAAGGGACCCATCCCCAGGCTGCCCAGTTTGTGTACAAGCCTGTGTGGAATGGTGTTGAAGGCCTTGCTGAAATCCAGGAAGGCCACATCCACAACTCCTCCTTGATCTAGTTCCCTGGTCACCCAGTCAAAGAAATCTATCAGATTTGTTTGACATGACCTTCCTGCTGTGAATCCATGCTGCCTCAGATCCTGTGATTCACTGGAGTCCAGATATTCCATAATATGATCTTTTAGCAGTGATTTCATTAATTTCCCCACCACCAAGGTCAGGCTGACTGGCCTGTAGTTGTCAGCCTCCTCCCTGCTCCCACTTTTGTGAAGAGAGACTAAACCTGCCCTCCTCCAGTCCACCAGAACCACTCCCATTTCCAGTGATTAGTTGAACAGGGCTGTCAGTGGTGCCACCAGCAGTTCATCCTGTTTTCATCAGTATACAGTACAAAGATGTTCTGTTGCAAGAGTGGAGCCTTCAGCTCTGTATTACCATGCTGCAGCAAAAAGCTGGTCACATGTTTACAACAGATGTTCAGCTATTTTAGTTCACCAGGAATAACTCATGGTAAATTAAGCAATAAAGTATAACAGGGCATGGGTTATTGGGGACTTACCTACACCTCATGTCAGTGGTAAATCAAAAGGCACAGCGGAGTCGCTTAACCACACGAGAAGTGGAAAATCCCACAATTACCCATGTCTTAGAGTGTCCTATTGCAATTATGTAATGACCCCATTTGAAAAATAAATGTAAAAATGTGCTGAATTTTGTTTTCTATGAATGCTCTTCCTCAGCCACAGGTTATTGCAGGATTTACCCATGGGTAAAGCTGACCAGTCAAGTTACAGGATTTGTTATGTCAATTGTGTAGTGTTCCCTTTACAGTGGAGACCTGGGAGAAAGTAAACAACAACATGCAGCATGTACATTCAAGCTGACTCTCAAGCACAGTTTCTCAGCAACAGAAGAACACTAAAAGTACCAGTAACAAAGAAGTGCATTTCCCTGCAGAGCTGCTCTCTTACAGTATGTGCAAGAGATAAACTGAGCTCTTAACTCGCTAACTGGACTGGACTAATTTGCATTGCATTAGAAACATATGCGCTATATTCAGTTGCTTCCCCCGTTAAACTGTAGCAGTCAATAATCTTGTATAGGGTAAAAAAAACTGCTGGGAGCTAGGTGGCCAATGGCAACTTAAAAATCATAACCAGTAAATAGGATCTGGGCACCTGTTGAGTGGAACTGCATTCAAGGGGCATCAGGGGAGTTGTGGCCACTAGAAAACATGTTCTAGTGGTCATCAGACATGAAGATGAGTTTTGCATTTTGATCTGACATCTCTGTCACAGTTTTTGTGGGACCAAGTACTTTAGATACAGGTACCCAAAGTTATTTAGATAATCAAGAAAAAAACATGTACTATGCCAGCAAGTACACTTAGGCAACAGCACTTTAGAGATATTGACTGCTCTGTTACCAACAGTAATTCAATAATTCAAGAAAGTATGGACATAATTCACGGGAAAAACAATATGTTTGTGTGTGTGTGTGTGCACATGTGTGTGTGTTTGTGTGTTTGTGTGTGTGTGTGTGTGTATATGTGTGTGTGTGTGTAACAGCTAAATGCTTATAACATGATAAAGATTGCTATGCCTTAATGCATATTACATTGGTGTCTTGATTTAGTCTGTAGGGAACTGAGGATATAAGGAGGATGTGTTCAAGGAGGAGACGGTTTTTGTTGCTCTAGTGTAAACACATTTGCAACATGGAGCTCTGAAATCCTAAATCAAATTAAGAAGATGGTGTGATCTTGCAATCTCATTTTATCTTCTTCAGATCCTTAAAGTATTGTCACACACCATGGTTTGAAGTGTCACATCTCCCTTTTTGTTTCAGAGTTTCTTTGAAGGACAGTCTGCACCATGGGAATCGGCTAAGAAGGATGAAAACAGAATGAAGAACAGATACGGGAACATCATTGCATGTAAGCACTAGCAGAATGACTTGCACAGTCTAAAGTGAATGCTGTAAGTACTGATATGGTTGACTACCAGACTCTTGTCTCCATCGCCTGGGGCAGAACACCTAAAGAATTCAGCCTTTTATTAGCATCTGCTGTGTACAGCAGCATGGTCTAGCAGCTGAAACATTGAACAGGGAAGCTGGACATTACAGGTTTGATTCCAAAGACAGTCAATACTTATTGCATGGCTTTGAGTAAGTCACTTGACCTCCCTGTCCTTCCAGCTGTAAATCTGGGTAGAAGCAGGGCTCCAATGAAAATGAAATGCGGCATCACAGGAAAACCATCGAAACTGAACAACACACACACACACACACACGCACACACTGCATATATATTTATTGTTAAAAGCTAAATTAACGCAGGTTACGGTTGCTACCGCACAAAACTCAAACCCCGCCAGTTCTGGAAATGTGCTGTTATGGTTTTTGATCCAGTCCCACAAAGTCTGAAATGTGCTACCAGGGCTGTCAAGTTTCAAGTCCTGGAATTGGACTCCTCCTCATATAACATGTTTTGCTGATTTGAAAAATGTCATTTCTGAATAGAACATTGTGGAAAGGTCTGTGCCAAAACGGCATTTTTTCTAAACAATTTAAAAACAGCATATTTTACACTAAAACCACCCATCAAGTCTTTTTCTATTAGATAACCTTCTGGGTTGCACCTGCAGATAGTCATAGATGTGTCTATTGCGCATTCCTGGTCAAAAAAACTACATAGAAGAATCATCCTTATACAAAGCTCCTATGAACCTGAAAGTTTCAAGTTTCAACTCCCAACCATTGTTGTGCTGTTGGTGAGCAGAGCAAGGTCTTGATATTCATATTTTTAGGGATTTTTCAATGTTCAGAACATGTAAACCACTGAAACAACTGTTACCGTATTTACAGAATCCAAGGATTATGGCTCCATTCAGACCAAATTTCAGGCTAGGCTGTCAAGGGACAGGTGTATTGTTAAAGTGCAGAAATTAAGGTTTAGCATTTTAACTGCCTATACCACCCTAATTTACAGACACTACTGTGTCTGTATTATAGTAGTACGATAGTACCACTGTAGTTAGGGTTGAGCAGGGGTTTCTACGTTAATCATCAAACTTTACACTTTAATATCTTTGTAACCATTCAACAGATTTGCACAACATTATGCATGCCTGCTTTTGGGAGGTAGATCTCTTGACGTGCCAAACTTCATTCCAGTCAGATGTGCAGATTCTGAGATCCAGACAGTGAAAAAAAAAATCAATGTTTTTTTGCTGTTTTTTTGTCATTGCCTAGCACCCAGATGAGTTTGTAATTTTGGTCTGAAATTGTCAGGGTAGAAAGGGCTCAGCCCATAGATGTGCTTTTTGCTGGTTTGGTGAAAAAATATTAATCTGTTTCAAAGGTATTACATTTTAAAATTTCAGTTCTGAGCATGTTCAGTACAATCTTTTGTGTAGGTGCTTGGAACAAAAAAAGAATTTGGGCCATCTTTTTTAAGTGTGGATAATCGTTTTTCATGAGAAAAAAATCTTTTTTCATATCGCCGCCATCTTGTTTCTGTTTAAAAAAAAAAAAATCCAAACCCACAAAAATGACATCCTACACACACACATACCAACACATGTATATTGCTAATCAGGACCCAGTTAGGTGCACTTAGCCATCCCCTCACATGTTTTGTGTGTTTTCCTGGTGTTTAGGGGCACCCCTCACCCTCCAATCACCATACCTGCATATTGTGTGCATTTTCCTGGTATCTAGCAGCACCCCCACCCACCCACTGATCATATCCCCTCAGCTATTGTATGTTTTCCTGGTGTCTAGTAGCACCCCCACCCTCTGATTGTCATCTTCTCAGTTATTGCATATTTCCCTTGTGTCTAGTGGCACCCCCCACCCTCCGATCACCATCCCCTCAGGTATTGCATGTTTCCCTTTGTCTAGTGGCACCCTCCACCCTCTGAGTGCCGTCCCCTTATTGTATGTTTTTTCCTGGTGTCTAGTGGTGCCCCTACCCTCCCATCACTGCCCTCTCAGTTACTGTAAGTTTTCCTGGTGTCTAGTGGTGCCCTTTGATCACTGCCTCTATGTTTTGTAAGTTACCCTGGTGTCTAGTGGTGCCCCCACCCTCTGATTGCTGTTCCTTCATGTTCTGTATGTTTCCCTGGTGTCTAGTGGTACCCTCTGTTCACTGCCTCCATGTTTGGTAAGTTACCCTGGTGTCTATTGGTACCCCCACCCTCTGATCACTGTCCTCTCATGTTTTGTATGTTTCCCTGGTGTCTAATGGCACCCCACACCCTCCAATCATCCTCTCAGTTATTGTATGTTTTCCTGGTGTCTAGTGGTGCCCCCATCCACCCACTGATTGCCATCTCCTCATGTTTTATGCAGTATGTTTCCTTGGTGTCTCATGGCACCCTACACCCTCTGATCACCACCCCCGCATTGTTAGCTGTAATAAGGAAAACTGTCCCTCAATGTTTTTGTTAAACCTGAAAAAACAAAATGGTCCCTCACCGATCTGACCCCCGACCTCCCATTGACCACCCACCACCCCACACACCCTCACTCACCTAAACAGGTCCCATGGCAAAGATCCACTCTCCTGATCAAAGACATGTTTTGCTGCTAGAACCGGCAACTGCAATATGAGAAACTAAGAATAAGTCCAGTTCAGTGTATTTCAGTGGGGTTTTCCACTATGATGCATAACTTTGTCAGTTTTGCATATTTTGACCCCTGATTTTCAACATAGCCATATTTTCACATCACCTCACAAACATGACAACTGTCATTTTTCAAATCCTGACCAAAATATGTTGTTTCTCTTCTTGTCACAGAATGAAGCTGTTGATGCACAGAATCATCTTTTGGACAGGTTTAGGAATTTTTTTCTACTCTTGACAATGCGGTGAGGTCATAAGAAGTCTTTGTTGAAAATCTGGGGTACAAATATTTCAAAACAACAAAGCTGTGAGTGTACATTGAAATTTTACAACGCACATTCACAACTCTGGTAAATTTAAATATTTTCACCCCAAATTTTCAATATTGTAATTTTTTCACATCACATCATGAACATGACAACTATCATTTTTCAAAACCTGGCCAAAATGTTTTTTCACACCTGAACCATCAAATGATGTTTTGGCTGAGATTTAAACATTTTCACATACTGTATTCATGAGGTGGGTTCATAACAAGGCTATGTTGAAATTCTAGGGTCAAAATATTAAAAAAACAACACAGTTGTCAAGGTACATTGTCTTTTTCTGTGCATTTTCATAAGTTTGGTAACTTTTGATATCTGATGATGTAAAAAACAGCAGGGTCAGCAGGGTTCTGCACTTTCGTAGTCTGTTCATGCAAAAAACTTTATTAGTGCACCAATTAGGGTAACTTAATGCCACAGACATAAGGAAATGTGGCATTAGGGTGTCCAACCCTAACTCTCCACTCCCACACCCACCAACCAGCAAAAGGAAAAAACATTAGGCTTTTAGGTCTCCAAAATCTTGATGAATCAGTGGTGGGGTCTTCCCTGGAGCTGTCAACTGTATTGCTCACCCCTACCCCCAGCCTACAGCCTCCAATCTGATCTCATAATGATGCACTCTTTAAAGGTGGAGAAGTATGTATGTATGTCTTGCCACAAGGTTGCCAACAACATTTGTTGTAACTTTCTTCATGCAGGGCCCTGTGAAGAAAAAAGATCATGTATGATGTTATTTGCTTATGGAATGGGGTGGACATTAGGGTTGACAACCCTGATGAAGACCCCACCACTGATTCACCAAGACTTTGAAGACCCAAAACCTTAATTATTTTTCTTTTCTGCTGCTTTGGGGGGGTTGGGTAACACCACATTTCCCTACTTTTGTGGCATTAAGTGATCCTAACTGGTGCATTAACAACGTCTTTGCAAAGAATAATATATTACATAGGTACAGATATGCCTGACTATTAGGGTTGAGTTAATGTTTGTGTCAAAAACAGGGTTTGTGACAGCTTATACCTCTAGCCCCATAGGACTTTGAAATTTGATATGCACAATCTCAGTCTTCGAGAATAAGCTTTTCGCATATTCGTCAGAAATCAGTTTGATGGTTTAAAAGTGATTACTTTATAAATTTGCATAAAATTCTCCATCTTAGATATTTTTTTCCATGAATAGTGAAAACAAAATACAATAATTACAATTGCAAAATGTATAGGTTCATTACAGCTAGTCCCAGAATAGGGCTTTTGGCGAGTTCAGAAAGAAATATCATTTTTGATATTTACGTTTTAAAGGTTTACACTTTGAAAGTCTCATTCATACCCAGACCACTTGAAAAACTTTAGAAAAAAAAGGCAATACATTTTCCCAGTTAAATTTTGACGTGGACTAAGACTTTGAAGGCTGAAAACATAAAATATGTTGAACTCTAAAGGTAGGCTGTTGCGTTGTTTGCCAGAATACTGTCTAAATCTGGCTCACCGGTGCAGCAGTAGTGCTACTGCTCACAATGCTGATGGCACTGGTTTGGAAATCCCTGGCTGGGGGGAGGAGGACTGAGTGTCCCATGGACTGCTCTCCTCCTCTGGGGGAGAGGGGGGAAGTTCCCAGCATGCTTCTGACAGCAGCTAGCACTTACCAATACTGGAGGCTGGGCAGATGTCAACATGCACACCCTTGACATCATTGCACATCCCACCTCCAAGGCCAAGAAAACAGGAAAACCCTCCACTGCACAGGATGCCATCCGACCATTGTTACAGGATTTGCAATGCCGCTTGGGGTCTCCACCTTGCCAACCAACTACCCAAACTCTGACAGGAGTTGTGAAGCAAGACCCCCAGTGGCCTTTCCCATGGGGGGGGTCATCTGTGGGGAACACATGAGGTGTAAGTAAGCCCCAGGGATGGTGGGTGATGGGGCTGGGTGAGTGGCCCAACCAAAGGGGGCCAGTGGAGACATGGAGGAGAAAAAGAAAATTAAAACTAACAAAAAAAAGAATACTGTCTAAAGAGATGTCTGAGCTGACTTTCAAAAAATAAAGTTTGTATTTTAATTAGAAAATAAATTCAGGATTGTCTCGAAAAACACCAAGACTGACTTTAACAAATTCAGCTCATACATAACGAATCGCACATGTACTTGGCAATACACAGCCACAAAACTGCACCAAGAAAAACAGTCAAAAACATGACTGAAAAATAGAAAAACAAGCCAATTTTTTTTAGGTTATGAGTTTCTTGTTGAATTGTAAAAATTGTTGTGAAAAATGTACTTCACAAACAAAATATTTAAAGCCTCAAAACATGAAAAACAGTCAAGAACACAACCTAAAAAAACAACGCTGGTTTTTTGGCCAACAATTAAAGTCATACACAAACAAGATTTTAAGAAAATACTGATTCATCTCCTGCTTCACACAGGGCCATGTATGAAGAGAAAGCTAAGACTCATCTCCTACTTAATGCGAGGCCCACTGGGCCCTGAGTAAAGCAAGCTAATACTTCACACAGGACCTGATTGTCTGCCACTATACCTTCTCAAATTGTAAGGCAAAACAATGTTAATATATATGTTAGGGTTGCAAAACCACAAACGAATGAATATAAGGCTTAGTGTTTCTATTCTAGTGCCCACTGCCCTCCTCAGTCATATCTGAGGTGATTCATATCATGTGTTGCTTCAAGCTACAGGTCTGGGGACATGCCACATGTATCCAGAGCCATAAGCTACAGGTGCATGCTACAGTCTGGGACCATGCCTCATGGGTCTGCTGTTTCATGTAGGGCCCTATATGAACCAGGATATAGGTTAGTGGCTGTTCCAAGGACTGCTGGTTCATCTAGAGCCCACAGAACCCTGTATGAAGCAAGTTACAGGTGTGAGGCTATGCCTCTTGGGTGTATTGCTTCACATAGGGCCTGCAGAGCACACATGAAACAAGCTACATATCCAGGGACATGCCCCATGGGCCTATTGCATCACACAGGGCCCTGCATGGAGCAAGCTACTGGTTTAGGATTTGTGTACTACTTGTCTGCCTCTTCATTCAAGGCCCACACATTTGGGACCATGCACCATGGGTTGCTCCATTGAACCTGCAAAGCAAGATGTAGGACTTTCTGTGGCCATGTCCAACAAGTATGTTTCTTTGTGGATGGCCTTATATTAAATATAACATGTGTGGAACCCATGGGACATGGGTATCATACAGGTGTCATATGTGGAACCCATGGACCATGGCCCCAGACCTATACCTTGTAGCAATAGACTGGTGGGGCATGGCTGCAGAACTGCAGCATGGACTTGGGTCATGAGGATAGGTCATGGGAAGGGAGTGGGTATTAGGGTTGAAACCCCCCCCAACACCACATTTACCTTCTTTTGTGGCTTTGTAATTATAACGTTTGCATTATTGTAGTTTTGTGCAATAAAAGTCTATCTGTCTGTCTGTCTGTCTGTCTGTCTGTCTGTCTATCTATCTATCTATCTATCCCTGTCTCTCTCTCTCTCTCTCTCTCTCTCTCTCTCTCTCTCTCTCTCTCTCTCTCTTCCTTGTTCCCTGGATACCTGAAAGTGGAACCTCTTATTGGGTTCCACAACTATACCTCAAGATGTAGAAATAATACGCTGCACCTTGTGGTAACATGGTAAAAATATGCAGAACTGAACATATCTCTGTCCAATTAAAAATGAAAGTGTGAAATCATACTTCCCATTACCTAATTTTATATCAATTGACTAAGCCCTCAAGACCCAGCACTCATTCCCAATATGCTGTAACAGTCCGTAGGTGTTTAATTCCAAGTCATCTCTAGTCGATTAATATTAGTATCCAGTGTGCCAGTGATTTCAAAGGTTAATCTTTCCCACTGCTACTTGTGAGCAAAAGCCCACTATAAACATAAATTATTGTGCATTTTTGCTTATGCAGTAGATTTGCTATAATATCTACATGAACTGATAGTATACATATTTTTCTGCATCTCTTAGATTGGAGTGGTTTAGATGGCAAGAAATTATTTGGTAATTACATCCCATTGTACCCCCTTCTTACCATTTGAAACACAACAGAGTTATGTCTACTGCAGCTGCAAGATTTGACATTTTTGAAAGAATATGACTGTAGGACATTCACGCTGGCCAGTTCATTTGATAACTCGGTTAACAGAGCACCAGGACAGAGTTTTGGAGACCTGGATTCAATTCCCAAACTGGGCAAATTATTTCTTTCTCATTACAGTTTTTCATTTCAAATGCTTAATGGTGGCTAATACTGTACCAGTCCCTGACTGCAGAGTCCCTCAAGGTTTCATACTGTCCCTCATGTTCATCTGCATTTGTATGCTGACTACTATGGCAATGTGGCACTTTCTGAATTTTCAACACCATGCAGGTAATACCTGTCTGCATTTCGTGCCAGTAGACCCCTGGTATAGTGGTTTCAGTGCTGCCAGAATACGTAGAAACATTGGAGATGCAAGTCAAAATCAGACCAACAACCCACAGACATCTAAATACTGCAGTTGCAATCATGCTACATAATTTAAAAATGTGAATTGAAATTGTGTCTTCCCCTTACTTCTTTAAATCTGATATATCTGGTGATATTCTTCTCAAATTGAAACTTATCTAGCTTAATTTAAACATCAGCAGTCCCTACTTCTACAGTCTCCTATGGAAGTTTGTTCCACAGGTTTGTCACCATTTGAGTGAACAAATGTTTCCTGATGATTCCCCTTATCAAAATACTTTCACAACCTGCACCTCTGTTCTGCTATTGAAAGCAAGAATCTGTGTACACACCAACTGCATAAAAGTGCTGCCTTCAAATTATACAATAAGTAAAACCAAAAAAAGCACACATGATACCACCTCCTTGTTCTGTCCTGCAGCTGATAGGCATTCCAAGATCTACCCCATAAATCCCTTAAACATGTTCATACACTACAATTGTCATCTCTTCTCCAGTGTGAGCATACACTACCTTAAGTACTTTTGTCTTTCTGCATAGGTCAACACCTCGAACTCTCAAGCCATTCTATGGCCCCCTGTTGTACCCTCTTAAGCTCTGCTATACCTTTTTTGCACTGTGATAACCAGCACTACACATAGTATTCCAATGTAGTTTCACCACTGCCCTGCACCGTGTTAATATCACTTGCCAACCAGATGTCATAATTTGATACAAAACATGAAACTAATTGGCTGAAGCAAGATCCTGAGAAGACAGAGGCAGAAGTATTGCACAGTAAATGTCTACTAGATGAGACATTGTCTCTTAGAAGGTAACCTTGGGGTTATATGGACCTTGAGTTTCCTTTGACAGTCTTATTGCAATGTTTTGCTTTACATCTGAGAAATATTTCAAGAGTGAGATCATTGATACTGTGCAGCTGCATGCTGAAACATTGAGTTCTCCTTTTACTTTTCAAGGATGCTAAACTACTTCAGTTCTTAGTTTTCCTGCCTTTTTCATGACTGTACTAACAGAATCACTAATGTCACAGAGGAAATAGTAAGAATACTTATATTTCAGAGCATTTCAGTTTATACATTCCATTTTTCCTGTATTTATTTGTTTACTGGGTTTTAGTAACCGGTAGGCTCACTGAGACAAAATGGTCCTTTTTCAGGAGAGGCCCGGAATGAATTACGATGGCCCACATATTCAGACGAGATGCAACCCTGGAGTTGTGAGGGCCATCAGGGGCATGGCAATCTTCAAAGGCCACTGATGCACCACACACCTCGACTGCAGCGCTGCACACAATATTGTGATGTGCCTATGTAAGGAGGTTCCCTCTTGCATATGATGCACATCACAATACTGAAACCGCTCGAAGTGTAAAACTGGATGGCTGTACTGGCACATAGTTATGCTTTCCAAGCCCTACCCTAACTATGCATGGTCCCCATAAGCTCTGATCACACACTTAATAAAACAAAACACCCCGGATCCATTATCCCTGATAGTCTACTGGTTCCCACCTCCCCAGCCTTGATCATACTTAGAAAAAAAATACTCCCTGATCCATTATCCCTGGTAGTCTAGTGGTTCCCCCCTCCCCGGCCCCGATCACACATAGAATAAAAATAAAACATGATCCAGTATCCCTGGTGGTCTAGTGGTTCCCCCCCCTCCCCAATCACACATAAAATTTCAATGTTTTGGTGAATAACATATGTATCAGTGCTTGTGTAATGTAGTTAACTTTGTGGCTTTTCTCTATTCCCACCCTTGGTAGGGAAACTGAGTATTGAGTAGGGAATAGAAAGCCCAAAAGAATTACCAATGAATGTCAAGAAGAGTAAGATTACCTCCTCCTCCAACTCATGGACCATATGACCAGTAGCACGCAGGAGAGGAAAACTGTCATGTGGAGGAAACCTCTGAGGACCCATGGCTATTGACCCACCCGTCCTCTGGACAAGCTAAGAGGAGATGAACCTAGGTTCTAGCAACCATATTCTCATATCCAAGGAAGGTGAACTGCTTGGAGAGATGACAGTCCATCTTCAAATTCCATGGGATGATGCATACTGGAAGGACTATTCTGCAGTTGAAAAAGTAGGTGTATTCTGAAGGAGCATCAGGATCCTGAAAGTGGAGTAGGTCCAGTTGAAAAGGGGCGATGCAGTCCAGGTTTCCAAAGTGATGATGGATGATATCCAATGGGATTACAGAGACAAAGTGAGCAAGAAGAACATGATTTGATAAATTTTGCTGCAAGACTTTGAATGGTGGAAAGTATGACGAATTATGAAGTGATAAGGTAAACAATCTGACTTTGTAGACGGTTTGACATTCAAGTTAGAGTCTGAAGGATTGGAGTTAAGTGTCAAGTGATAAGTTGCAATGTAGGCCTCCATGAAGAAGATGAAGGAGTCAGACAGACAGACTCTTTAGATACCTGGTAGGAGGGGTGACGTGGAAAATTGTAGGTCAATGAAGGAAGGTGGGTATGTGCAGTTGAGATTGTAACAGAATGTACAAGTTCAGTACGATGAATTCGAGAGTTGATTTGGATATTGATGCCATAACGATACTTGCAGAGGCTCTTTCTGGACTGCTAGAAGGAAAAAGAGATATGGGTATTGCTGTGGCGTAATTGTCAATGACAAGAACTGAGGTGGCCATGATTGATTTGCCTTACAGGTCGATCCACTGTCTGAATGCTGTAGAAAGCCCAGAAATGGGTCTCTGAAGGAGTCTATAGACTGATGCAGCAATGGGACATTGAGAGTGGTGTAGAATACCAGGGGTGCCTAGCACTGAAGGCAGACATAGGCTTGTTGAGAGGCATGGCTGGGATAGTGAGAGAGTCAGGTCAGTTACGGATGTGCAGATTGAGGAATCAATGGAAGCCTGCTCTCGGTGAAAGTCTTCACTGGAAGAAGTATGGTGATGTAAGAGTCTATAAGGCATGTTGTCTGAGGGATGTTACTAGAAATTTTCCTCGGGTGAAATGAACGAGTGGTCCATAGAGTAGTAGATGGGAGCTGTTAAGATGGCCAAGGTAGGAGTATGAAATAGATGAATGGGAGGAGTTGACTGGGTAGGAATACTGGCCAGTGATAGGTATGAAATGCTCCAAAAAGAGCCACAGCATATTGGAAGAAGCCCTGCACCACAAGAGCAGCAAGGAGAAGGCAGCTGTCCACAGCTGGAAGGAAAGTCTGGAGTGGATGTCTGCGGACTGGAGGAAGGAATTCTAGAAGAAAACTGCATGGGCCAAGCTGCGCTGACATCACTGGTACAGTAAGGAACAGGATTAGGTCAACCCCACAGCAAACTGAATCAGAATGCAGGAAAGCTGCTGCAAACTATGAGAGGCAGATCCATGAAAGACCAAGAAGCAAAGCCAGGTACCAAGTGCTACAAATGTGAGGTACGAGAGTTCCATGTCCGACGAGGATTGTGAACAACAAGTGCAGAGAACAGAAGGTGCAGCAGCAATGAAGTACGAGCTTCCCACTTCAGAAGGAGAACTCACAGAGTTGTCAGGAAAGGGTGACCAGCAGCAAGGAAGTCCAGGAGGCAGCAGATCTGAATGGAGGTACAGACAGAACAAGCTGGTGGAGTCCAAATCCAAAGTGCAAAGAGGCCCAGGTGAGGATGAGTTCAATGAGTCCATGGAAGTGTAGGATGCAGACTGATGAGGAAGGATATGGAAGGCAAATGGGTACAGAGGTCCCGTTCCTGAAGGGAAGTGGCAATCTGGTATCAGGTATAGAATGCATAATGTTGAAACAGTCAATTGCAGACATGGGCTCCCATCCCTGGCATTTGGGGCGAGATGACCTTTGCATGATGTTGATAAGCAAAGTAGGATTGCAAAGGCAAGTAGAGTAAAGTGGTCCCATTCCCAAAGGGACACAGTGACTGGGTAATCAAGTAGAGAATGCATAAGGGATAAATAGTGGATTGCTGACACAGACTTTCATCCCTGATAGATGTGTGGGAGACAACCTTCATTCAACACCACCAGGCAGAGGTAGGACATAGAAGGCAAATGGGATATAGTGGTACCGTTCCCAAAGAGAAGTGGCAGCCGGGTATCTGGTATAGAATGCATAAGGCTGAAACAGTCAGCAGTATATCCAGGCTCCCATTCCTGGTAATTGAGGTGAGATGACCTTGACTCAAGGCCACCAAACAATGGTAGGATGTTGAAGGCACATGAGGTAAAGAGGTCCCGTTCCTGAAGGAAAGCAGCAGATGGTATCTGGTAAAGAATGCATGAGCATGACAAGGTAGAGAGCAGACATGGCTCCCATCCCTGGTAGTCGGGGTGAGCTAATCTTCACTCGATGCTGCCAGGCAAAGTTAGGGACAGAGGTTGTCAGGTTTGTAAGTAGTAGGTGGTAGTGAGACACAGACCCTGCCTCACTTATGAAGCCCTCAAACTAGCCATAAATAGTTCTGTTTTCTCGGTGATAGATTATGGCCTTGTTGTATACAGCTCAGTCAATGTCACGGCCTTAAAAAGATGGTCCTAACATTGAATGAAGCTTGCAGGCTTCTCCTGGGGGCTCCTCGCCTAACCCACACCTATGAACTCTATTCCCTCATGGGCTGGCTGGACTTGGAAAACCGCACTCACTACCTACAATGTCTCCTCACCAAGAAGGCAGCCCTTGGTCTAACCCCTTACCAGGGCCCAAGCTCTTCTATGCCCTGCTGCACCTATTAGGCTAACTCGAGGGTCACAAAACAACCCCTTCAAGGTTCCTTTCCACTGCACTTCTCAAGGACAGCAATCCTTTGCATACCATGCCCTAAACTGGCTAAACTCCCTCCCAGGTGATCTTCTAGCTGAACCAAAAATTGGGCCTTTCAAATCTAAACTATGTGCTCTCCTCTCTAGTCAAAGGCAGTGCTCTTGCTCCCTTTAACTGGAGGCAAGTGGCAAACCTAATAATACTGCATCCTCTCAGCACTTATCCCCTCACCCCCAGATCTGGATTCTGGTCCACCAGCAACATAACCCTCCTCAAGTCCCACTACCCACCTAAGTCCTCTCTACCCTTTCCTAACTCATTTTTTACCCCTCCACTTCTCTGCTGTCCTCTTGCCCATCTGCCTTATCACCCCTTCTCTCCCTTTTCCCCACCTCCTCCTTACCTCTACTCCTCTTACCTACCCACCCTCTCCCCAGCTTCCACATCCATCTCAAGCCCTTCCTCCTGACACCTTGCACTTTGCACAATACCTCATTCTTGCCCCCCACCTCACTTACACTCATTTTCTCTTTTTATCCCCTGCCTCTACCCTATCTCTCTCCTCCAGACAAAGGGACCCAATTCTCCCTGCATTCATCCCCTATCCTGTCCCCAAAAACACCTGCCTTTCTCCCTTCTCCACCAAGTTTCTCTTGTCATTCATGACCTTTTAGTTTTCATTGTATTTGTCAATTATTTACAGTTGTTAGCTTCCAAATTTTCTTTTCTTCTTGACCATATTTAGTTTTATTGTTATTGTCAATTTAATCATTTTATACTGTATTAAGCTAATTTTACTTTGTACTATATTCTTGTAATGTTACTGTGATGTATGTATTTACTGACGCAGAACCTTTGTAAATGAGCTCCTAGCTCAAAGATCGCAATCCTAGTTTTCAATAAATAAATGAATAAATAAATAAAAAGTGAGTAGAATGGAATCCCATCCCCAGTAGAGAGGGAAAGCCTATTTTCGTTCAGCACCTCAGAAGGTATGAGTTATGGACAGAGTCCAAACTGCTGGTTTGGGTTGAGCAAGGATAAGGCAGCTGGCCGAGTAGTCCTAGGTAGGTAAACTGTGAGACATTAGAAAGGAGAAAGAAGCAAGTCAGAGTAGGAGAACATGAAGAGGAGTCATCAGGAATGCCAGTAAGGGGGAGTTGAGAGTAATCCAGGAAGAACATACTGATAGCGATGGAATGCAATCAATGACGGAAGCCATGAGGAGAGCCAATGATGTTGGACCTAGGGGGATCTGCAAGGAGTGTGGAAAAGGGAGCAGGTATGAACATTGCAGGTAACTTGCAAACTGGAAGGTGAGGAGCACCTGGGGTAAAATGAAAAAACATAAATCTTAAAACTGAGCAGGGTATAGGTGTCAGGAGCAATATGGTAAGGGGTACATCATCAGATTAGAGGAGAGGTAGCACGGGTCTGGATGCTAGAAGGGGTGGAAATGGAGATGGAATGCTGGGGTGAGGAGTGAAAGGCCCAAAAGAAAAATAAGGGAAGCATGGGACAAGGCAGGAACAGGGGAGGGGGGCAGCAAATAAAACAAATGGGGGGCTGGGAAGAAACAGCAGGGGTAGACAAGGAGGCAGGGGAGAAAGGAAGCAGGGCAGGACAGGGAAAGGAGGTACAAGAGCACAATGGCGATCCAAAGCAAGTAACAACTGGAAACCTGGAAAAGCAAGCAAACATGAAAGCAGAAAATCCAGCAGAAAATCCGAGAACTGCGAAAAGCCACACAGCAGCAGTAATAATGGCATCCGATAAATGCAGGGGAAGCACAGACAGGGAGACCTGCACAAGATGCAAACACAAAATGTAGAGAATGACCCCATGGTTGAGACTGGTGGGGCAGGCAGCGAAGGGGAGGACAGACAGAGCAAATTGAGACAGTCTGGCAGCAAGCAGCAGAGTGCCAGGGTAGTAGGGAACACACCAGGAGTAGTTGTAGAGCACACAGATGGCCACCAGGGCCCCCAAAGTGCACACAGAATGTAGGATGGGATGGCTGCAGACAGAATGGAGACAGTTGTGTGGTAAAATAAGGGAAACAGAAGAAACAAAGTTATGGTGCAAGTAGATTGCATGATATCCCTGTAACCAAAAAAGTGGCTTACCAGCAGAGGTCCATGGAGCAGTCCTGAGGGCAGGCAGCAGACTGAGGAGTGAGGGTGGCCAGCAGGCTCAGGGTGATGACGCCACACTTGAAGGGGAAGGAAATAGGGAGCAAAGGCTCTGAAAGGAAAGCACCAGGAAGGTGTGACTAGGGTGAGTGAGCAAGGCCAAAAATGCTCAGCAAAGAAGCAGGGCAGAGCACACCGCCAGGGACAGAAACAGCCAAAGCAGAACAGCAAGCAGCAGAGATGGGCAATAATGCACAGCAGAATGGGAGGAGGGAGATAGCAAGAATGGGAGGGGGGACAAGTAAAAGAGAGACAAAGAGGATGGGGAGCAAGGAAGGGAAAGGAAGGAGGTGGGAGCAAAGGGAAATAAGCAAATGAGCAGGGAGAGACAAGGAAGAGAAGGAGGCTGAGCCCACAGCTCACACAGGAGCCCCAAACACTGCAGTTCACAATGCACTAACCAGTGGACTGCTGTAGGAGGCTGGCCTTTAAGGGGAAGGTAGGAGGAGTTATTCCCCCACATTGAATCTCTGGCTTTCGCCCTCCCAAAAAATACTCCCTGATCTGTCATCCCTGGTAGTCTAGTGGTTCCCCCTCCCCAGCCCTGATCACTCATAGAATATAAAAAAAACACAATCTGGTATCCCTGGTAGTCTAGTGGTCCCCAACCCTCCCATCATGTTGGGCAGTGACCCACAACCCCATGTGCAGTACAGTACTCCACATGGGAACCAGAGCGACAGGAACACTTCAAGTTAATGCTGAAACTTGGGACATATGGGGATGTTAAACAATCAGGCAGCCCTCCTTGAGGATGGATCACACACAGCAGTAGTAGTGAAATGCCTTGTTTTTATACAGCAGAAATACCATTAGGGCAATAAACCTATTTACAAGGCAGTGCTATCAGTGTTGGAATGGGCGTGGCCCTCCACCTAAACCTCACTTTATTACGTTTCGCAACCTTGCAAAATTTGAGCCGCAAGTCTTTCTGCATGATTTATCTAACGTTGACTGGTCCGCACTATACAATGCACCCAATGTGCAAGCTGTTCTTGACCTTTTTCTCTCTAAATTCAAGGAACTACAGGATAAACACTCCCCACTTATAACACTCTGAGTCAAAGGCAATCAAATTAGATGGTTAAAAAAGGATCTTCTCACCAAAATAAGGGAGAGGGACAGAAGCTGGAGTTGTTTTAAGTCCTCTGGTCTCCAAACAGATTACCACATCTACAGAATGCAGTAAAATGATTGCAAAAAGGCTATAAGGAGTGCTAAAAGCTCCTGCTGTAAAAATCTGTTAGTAAACGCCTTAGGAGACACAAAAAAGTTCTGGTCTCAAATTAAAACTTTCCTGGGCTCTAACCACTCTTCGACCCCCACTGATATGACCCTTAACGGAATAAACTGCAACAATCCTCAGACCATCACAAATTTCTTCAACAACCAGTTCTCCGACCTTACCAAATTCACTTCTTCCTTCGCAGTGTCACAACACAAAGGAGCTCCTGCTTTTTCCAGCTCTGATGCCATGGCCCCCCTCCTTTCACTTTAAAACCATCACCGATTGGATGTTTTAAACCTTCACAGCTCTATATCTGACAGCACAGCCACTGGCTCCGATAACATCGAACCCAGGCTTCTAAAGATAGCGACACCAATTATAGCTGCTCCACTTGCTAAAATGTTCACCCTCTCCTTGTGTCAAAGCCATGCCCTGTACATCTGGAAGACAGTTAGAGTGACTCCAGTCCTTAAAAAAGGTGACTTCAAAGGCCCCTCAAATTATAGGCCCATAGCAATCTTGTCGGTTCTTAGTAAAATTCTAGAGAAACTAGTTGCGACTTAAACTATTGAATTCCTCCTCAGCCATGACCTCCTTTCTACTGCCCAGCATGGTTTCCACAAAGGCAACAGCACCTCCACTGCCCTGTCTAAATTCACTGCAGACACACTCTCTGCTATGGATTCGGGCCTTCTCACTGGAGCGGTTTTTATAGACATGACAAAGGCCTTTGATCTGGCAAACCACTCCATTCTCCTTGACACCCTGCCATTTATCAGATTTGCACCAAATGTAGTAACCTGGCTCAGCAGTTATCTATCGAATAGAATACAAGTCATAAAGTTCGACTCACATCTCCCTGAGCAGGCAACAGTGAACATTGTGGTACCCCAAGGCTCCATTCTGGGACCACTCCTATTCTCAGTATTTATTAATAACATCACCACAAATCTTACTTCCACCTCCTCCATCCTCTATGCTGACAATATAGTCCTCTATGCTAGTTCTAAAAATGTATCTGATGTCAACCTACGACTCTCCTCCGACTTCCAGAAAACCCAAGCATGGCTCTCAAATCATAAGCTTATCCTAAATGAGACCAAATGCAAACAATGCTATGTGGGACAAACTCAAAACTTAAACTATGTTAGACCAATTTTAGAGTCTCCAGATCAGATGGCTCACCTATTGACATAGTGAACTCCTTTAGGTACCTAGGGGTAATGCTAGACCAATCCCTTAACTTCGATCTCCACATACAGAGTATATGTAAATCTGTACATTACAAGCTTGGCCTGGCCTACCAAACTAGTCATGTACTTATCCCCATGGCAAGGTTGGTCATTGTCCGTAGTATACTCCTGCCTACCCTGACTTATTGAGTCACCACATTTGCTGCCATACCCAAGTCTACCCTCCACCGCTGGGACGTCATCTACAACAATATATGTCTCTACACCTCCTGCTCTAGCTGACTAACACACCATTGTCTTCTTTACACTGATCTGAACTGGCTATCACCCTATGCTGACAGACTATACCCTCTCGGCTCCCTTGTTGATAGCATCATAAGGTCTCAAAATCCCAAAGCCTTGGCAGACTTACTGATTTCGCTTACCCCTACCTACGCCCTGCATTCAGTCGATAAATCCCTTGTAAGTGTCCCTAAGTGCAACACATCCAAAGGTGTCACTGCCTTTGCCCACCAAGCTCCCCAGCTTTGGAACACACTCCCTGTTGCTATTCACCAAGCTCCCTCTTATACAGCCTTTAAAAAAGCATTGCACAGCTATCTTATCCCCTCTAGTCAATGCTCATGCTTTAAACCCCCTGGAGTCCAGTCACATTCACCATGTGTCATTTCGTCCTGCTACCTCCCCGACTGCCTCATCTCCCTTATCCTGTTTGTCACCTCTCTTCCTCATTTACTTGAACCTGGCTACCACCCTCTGCCCTCTTCCCTATTCCTGCCTGCCCCCCACTTCACCCTATGCTGCCTTTCTCTGCCCTGTCCCACCTCTCCAAACCTTATATTCTGCTCCCTGTCTCCTTATGATATAACTCCTCTTCTTCCTTCTCTTTCAAATGGACTTATGACAATACCCTGTTATAATCCATGTCCTTCATGTGCTTCACCGGAAACATTTCTATCTCGGTCTACCCCCACCATTGTTTATGCTCCCTTGTTAATCCACCCCCAGCCTAATAGTTATTCTTCACCTCTCTGCATTGTTCATTGATAACTGTACTAGCACTTACTGCACTTTCCTGTTATTGTCCATTTTATGGTTAGCCCAGAGCCATGTTTTAATTGTACTTGCAATTGTTCTATTTGCTTGTTATCTTGCTGCTATTGTACCTAGCTGACTATTTCATTGTCTTGTATCCTTGCTGTAAAACACTGATGTATTGTTTCACTACATTGTAACCTCCTGGGTCATGCCTGAAATTAGTTATTTAGTGCACTCTACCCAGTAAACAAAAACTAAATAAAATGAATAAATAAAATAAAAATGTATGAGCTTTGGGAGCTAGGGGGCCATTAAGGTCCCTATCTTTAAACTAGACCCCTGTTCCCATTTATATAATTCAATGCAGTGATGCATGTGCATAGGAGTTCACTTTAGAGCTGGGGAAAGTGTCCTGGCAAGCCCTCCTGCAATTCCAACACTGATGTTATGTACAAGCTATAACAAGTTACATATGTTCAAAACATTTTACTATACATACAAAGCAATGTTCTTTTAAAGCACTGATATCACATGGACATATAGATTTCATATACTGCAAAGTCATCTCACAGACCCTTGCTGTCCCCAGTCTCAGACCCCAGCCAGGATCTGAGCCTCCAGACACTCAACTGGAAAGAGCTAGTTCTGCATAGACACTGGTACCCTGACACCATCCTGGACCCACAAACCCCCACACACAGCTGGTCAAGCCAGAACATGGACTCCACGGGTGCCCAAATCCCATCATGCTCCCAACTTCAGCACTACAGATTCTAGCCCTGCTCCATCAGGGCCCCTTTTTTATGCCTCAGGCAAGCAGGCAGAAAAGCATGGGGAAATGCTGACTGAATGACAACAAGCTGTACTCAGCACAGGGAACAGCACCCTGTTGCTATGGCAGAAATGGCAAGAGGAGGAAACTGGTATTTACATTTCATTATCAGGCTAAACACTTAACAATTTAGTGTTGTTTTTACAGACTCAAGAGCCATGTAGTAACCCTTTTTAGGGATGTAGTGGGCATTGCTCTGCAGACCTCCTGCTATCAGAAAAGGACTCAGCGCATTTCTTCCAACCGAACAACATTTTGGAGTTGCAACATAGTCACCTTCACATCCGTGAAGCACTCTGCTCATTTTTTCCATTGGAAGTTACAGTGCACTATTTTTTGTAGTCTGTCGGCAGTCATGGTGGAACATGGAACACTCCACCATGTCCAAGATACCTGCCAAACTGTATTGTGCATACACAACCATTAGCACATGCGCAGTAGGGAGTGGTGGCCATCTTGGACAAAGCAGAGTATGCCGTGTTCCGCTGTGACCATTGATTTTTTTTATTTAAAATTATGGATATCCATCCATCCGACACTACCTCTCAGCACTCACCCCCCACTCTCGAAACATAACAATGACACTGGGGATACCCAATCTCCCAGGGTCATGATCGTGTTTGCCATGGCTTTTTAATATATATTTTTTTTTCTCCCCACCCAACCCTCCCTTTCAGCACCCACCACCCCACCCACCCCAGAAGCATAACAGTGACACTGGAGTGCCCAAACAACCAGTGTCACGATCAGGAATCCCTGGACGTTATTATTTTTTTTTTTACACCTGTGAAAAAAAAACCATCCATCGATGTATTTTGTGGTCATGCCTGACCCCCACATGACCCTCTCTTTCAGTTCCCACCATCCTGCACCTCCTCAAGCCCTTATTTACCCATAGAGGGTCCAATGCCATAATCCTGTTTGAGCCGCAGACATGTCTTCTCTCTTCAAAGCCGGATTGCGAACTGAAGAAACAGGTATACAGTTCAATGTATTTCAATGGTGTTTTGAACTTAGTGGTATAACTTGAGCATTTTTGCATACTTTTGGCCCAGATTTTCAATATGCCATTTTTGGGACCCGACCTCATGAACAGTTGCACCAACATTAGGCAAATCTGTCCCAGAAGGTGATTTTGTGGTCCATGAATGAAATCACCTTTCAGGCAGGAGTTGAGCATTTTCTCTACCCTTGTTCATGAGGTGGTGTCATAAGAAGACTATGTTGAAAATTTGGTGTAAAAATATTTAAAAAAAATTTATGAGCCCACATTAAATTTTGCAAACTCAAGTTCTTAACTTTGGAAATTTTCAATATTTTTACCCAAAATTTACAACATAGCCATATCTTTACAGCACTTCATGAGTCTGATAGTTGTCACATTTCAAATCCTAGCCAAAATTGTTTTCTACATCCTAAAAGGTGATTTTGTGGTCTCTGCATGAAATCACCTTTTGAACAGGAGCTGAAAAGTTTCTCTGCTCTTGTTCATGAGGTGGGGTCATAAGAAAGCTATGTTGAATATTTGGTGTAAAAATATTAAAAAACAATAATGTTATGAGCCTACATTGAATTTTGTGAATGCAGGCTCTTAACTTTGGTAATTTTTTATATTTTTACCCAAAATTGACAACATAGCGATATATTTTCAGCACCTCGCGAATGTGACAGCTGTCATTTTTCAATTTCTGCCCAAATTGTGTTATGGCGTCCTAAAAGTTGATTTCACAGTCCCTGCACAAAATCACCTTTAGGCCAGGAGTTGAATATTTTCTCTGCCCTTCTCCATAAGGCAGGATCATAACAAAGCTATGTTGAAACTTTGGTGTAAAAATATTTTCAAAAATGTTTCTATATTTTGACCCCAAATTCCTCGACTGCAGCCCTATTGGCTTTTGCCAGAGTTTGTTTAATAGGTGGACTACATTATCTAGGCCACCCTTGACTCAATACTCATGTGTGTCTACTGTGATTATATCTGAGCTTCTCTAGTCAGCATGGTCATAAACTACACTAACATGGATGAAACCTTTTACTTTCATCAAATACTTGATTTCAAGTCATGTCATTTTCAGTCCTGTTAAAATTCAAAGTCATTTTACTGTTACCAGTTCCCAGTTTCTTTGCTCGCCAACAAATCGATATAGTGTATTGCACAGTGGAGTCTCTCTCTGTCTCTCTCTTTCTTTCTCTGTGGAAGTCACAGTGAGAGAGTGAGAGTGAGAGAGAGAGAGAGAGAGAGAGCAAGAGAGAGAAAGCATGAGAGGGAGGAAGAGAGAGAGAGAGAGAAATGGGGGAGATAGGAGGTAGAAAGAGAACTAGAATATCAGACATTATAAAACCATCCTTCGTCCTTTTTCATAATGAATCTGTAACATGTTGTAATAAAATTAGAAGTCATAGTGCTGCTGCCAGCTCTCGGCTCCTTTGCTCTCCAGATAATGGCAATAGCATCTTTCACACTTGGTCTCTCCTCTCTCTCTCTCTCTCTCTCTATCTCTTTCTTTCTCTCTTCCTTCCTCCCTCCCTCACTCACTCCCCCTCCCTCCCTCCCACCCACTCTCTCTCCAGATAATGGGAATAGTATTCACACTGGTCTCCTCAATCTCTCTCTGTCTCCAGATAATGGGGATAGCATCTTTCACACTGCATCTCCTCTCTCTCTCTCTCTCTCTCTTCTTTCTCTCTCTCCAGATAATGGGAATAGCATCTTTCACACTGGGTCTCTTTCTCTTTCTCTCTCTCTCTTCAGATAATGGGAATAGCATCTTTCACACTGGGTCTCTTCTCTCTCTCTCTGTCTCGCTCTCTCTCTCTGTTTCTCTCTCTCTCTCTCTCTCTCTCTCTGTCTCTCTGGAAGTCAGAGAGAAAAAGACAGAAAAGAACAAGAGAGAATGAGAGCTGTGGGCAACCCATCTGCAGATATTGGTAATCCAGTGTTGGTCACACTATAGGATCTCGTTTGGCATTGATTAATTGCCATTTTATAGAAGACCATGCTTGTCTTGTGAGAGTCAGCTGCCACTAGTGGTGACCAGATATTTTCATTATTCTGGAGCTTATGAGCACCAAGAAAAATAATAGGTGCCCAATCATGTACACAACAATTGTGGCACATATGAGCTTTTACCTTAAATTGGGCTACAAGGTGTTTAGTGCCTTAGCAGTGTAAAATATTAGCTGTCAAGATGAGGTATGTGAACAATGTAAAAATAATAGCTGTCAAGATGAAGTATGTGAACAATGTATAGAGAATACTGGATGGGCAACTATGCATAACCAGTGTGTTCTGCCACAGAGGGATTCTGATGCTCTTTAACCTCAAGAGCAAAGCTCAAGGGGTCCATGGGAATCAGAACCCCAAGGTGGCAAAACACATTGGTTGTGCATAGAGTTTCTCATCCTGTATTTTTTATAGTGTATAGTACTGTGTAAAATATGTGTTTATGAGTTCTTCTGCTTTCAAAACGAAACTGACTCATGCAATCTCTAGAGGTTCTAGAATGCTGTTCCACCACAGAAGGGTAGAATCACATTCCATGACCTTTGAACTGCGGGCACAACAGCATTTTGAAAGGGATGGAATTCTATACAGAACAACACTCTGCTATACACTATAAAATAATAACTGTCAAGATATTTGAAAATCAGTGTACATTCTGGGAGAGGGAGGGAGGGAGGTAATGTTGCTGCCATTTGAAAGGATGCTTCACTCTCAGAGGAGTTTCAGGTGATGTGATGCTCTTGAGTAGTTCCTGGTGGTGGCTAGTGAGAAACATGCCTAGAGATGTGGGCGACTACACATCACCATGTAGAACCTCCAGGATAGCACAGCATTCATGCCAGTGAGGGAGGTGGGTGGAAGGAGGGCAGGGGAGAACAAAACAAAAACATGATACATTCTGGCAAGCCAGATGACAGCCCTCCAGCTCCCTCTACACTACCCAACCCCTCTGTGTTTGTGCAGACCCAACACACCCCCTTTGTCTATGGACCTGATGTCCTAAGCTGATTTCTCTCAGGTGGCAGCAGGCATCACCTCAACACACATAAGCTGAAACAGAGGAGCACATGGAACACCCATGTGCATCAACATGGTGATCCTGGAGCTGGGAGATGAAAGGGTGAGAAGTGAGTCTGATAGGCAACAACTGCACTGAAAGGAGTGGGGCACTGAATGAGTTGGGAAGGAGAAAAAAAGAAAAGAAGAAAAGAAGAAAAAAGACAGAGTAAAACATATGAGGCCAGTTCTTGAAATTTTTATAGTTTGTGCTAGTATGACCAGATGGTATTTAGTGCCAAATCAGCATTCTTTAAAGCAGCAGTATTTGCCAGTCACACACAAAAAAATCTCATCATATAATTTTTTACTAATACTGCATTTCTGGCAAAATATCCATGAATCCATTGTTTTATTTTCATTCTATTTCCCTCTCTAACGGAGATATGGGGTTTTAACGTCTTTCCAAAGTCCCTGTTTTCTAACCACACCCACTATGAACAAATTTAATATAATAGTGCCGTACTGTGCTTCTTACCATCAGAAATGTGTTTTAACTTCCTTCTAATATATCTACAGTATGAATCCAGCATGTAAAGTCAAAAAGTAACTTCAAGGAAAGGGATTTATACATACTGGTAATGGCGGCCATCTTTAATGACTTGAGTCATTAATTCTAAAATTAGCAATAAATCTGTTTTATGAACATCTGTGAGAAATAAAGATATACTTATGATGACTTTAATTATGTCAGAAACATATTAATGCTTACAGACTATTTTTTCACATTTTTGTCAACTAATACTGCTGCCTTAAAAGTCAGACCCTAATTGTTAGCACTTAAAAATACATTGAAAGTGAATGTCACTTCCTTGGTCATTGGACAAATGGCATAGGCTAGGAGCAGTGAGTGTGCTCTCCAGGGGGATGGCCTAGCATATGTCACATGATCATACTCCTCGATGGCAGATCACAAATGGGACTTGACACTGGTCTTAGAGTAGGCCCCTCATCCATGCCCCTCTTGGATGAGTTATAACACTAGTAACGTGTCTAGTAAAAAGGAGTTGGGTGATAGGAAGGTACTGGGGGGAATGGGGGTGGCATAATATAAAAATAAAACAGTCATTCAAAAGAATAGTGAGAAATTCACTTTTGTTGTATGTGACTTGCCCAGTTGGATAATTTTATTCTTGTTTGTTTTTCAGATGACCACTCCCGAGTTCGACTGCAGCCCCTAGAAGGAGACCCAAACTCAGATTATATTAATGGAAATTACATTGATGTAGGTATCCCAGCAAGAAAAATAAATTAAAACCTATCCTCAAGTTATAACTGAAAATGTGAACCAAACTGCTTTCTACATGATTATGATTATTATTATTAGGAAAAATTGTATGGTAATGATGAATCATGCCCGACTGATATGCGTGTTGCTGATCGGACAGCAGCTCATTACAATCCGCTACAGTAGCCACAATGGGAAGTTTTCAGACTGTTTTTGCAATAAGTAGTATATTTTAAGCAAATGGTTATCCAACAGAAATGATGATCACGATGGTGGAAGTTGACTGTTGGCCTCTTAGATCTCATACCTCTCAACTGTCCCTGAGTATGAGGGACGTCCCCCATTTTACCCCTCAAAATTGCTCAGTCCCTCACCCATCCCTCATAGAAAAGGTGCTGTTCAGACAAAGAATGTGCTGTAAATACAGACTTTAAAGCAGAAATTCAAAATATGCTAAGAAGCTAAGTCAAAAATAAACTTTGTATAACTTAAGTACAATGGTTTTCATAGTTTTCTGAGCTAGTATGTCCAAGCTTGAGGATTTGTCCCTCATTACAAGGAACACTGTCTCTTACTGTCCCTCATTTTGAGTGTTCCTGTCCTTCATTTCAGTGACAAAAGGCTGAGAGATATGTTAGACCTCCCAAGATTAATGTTAGTTTGCACTGTCGCAAACATCAGTTATGCTAAAGGTGACAGCGAATGTTCACTTTTGAAGACATGTTTATCTAATTTGGACTTCTTTCTAAGGACCTGAACATGGTTTGTTTAAGGCTGTTATTGCTATTGGGCAGTGCTCCATTACAGCACTGTGGTAGATACGTCACCTACTGTACAATAAACAGGGGGATCATTATTCCTTCCTAGTGTCTGGATTCACTTAAATAAGTAAAGAAGAGGTCCTTGTTATTTTTTCCTCTGGGCACAACCTGGGTTACTCTGAATGCATTGTTTAATGAAGCATATGCAACCCAAACTGTAAGGCACATGCACAGAGCAGTACCAGCCAGTATGCAACACAGTAGAGTACCTTGTAGTAGTAGTGCAAAATGCTACAGTATGCTGCTTGGTACAAAGTAAGTGAAAGGCAATTAAGCCCTTTAGCTATGAAGTATTTTGTGACATTGTTTACTGCAAGTTATTGTACTACCTCTTGGCTGACTCCACAGTATATATTCTACATACAAGCAAGATTATTATAAGGAGGTTCATGGTCTCTGTCACTGTAACTGTGTTCTTGCCTTCCCCTCAGAATGCTGCAGAAATTGTCTTACATTCTTTTGATTTCCATAATTGGTTATGCTTGTATTTGAACTGCATGAAGAACTACAAAAGGTCCTTGCAGCTCCTTGTTTCATTGGCCCACAGGGTGCTCTTCCCCTCTGTCAAAGAAGTACTTTTCCAAATGGTTGACAGCTTGCATTTTTATGTTGGCTCATGCATGCGCAGCCAACATATTGCAGTAGTAGCAGATTTGGAAGTGCAGTCACTGTTGGGTGAATGCAGGGCATGCATCAGTAGGTGCGTCCCTCATAACCCAATCAGCCAGCAGCAGGCACTGACATCACACATCCCTAATGTGGCCACCAGATCAAAGAAAAGGTCTCCCTGCCCCCCTCCCACAACCCGCACCCACCCTCTGCTTATTCTGCCACCCCACACCCCCCTCACCCCATACTTACCTCTGGAGTCTGGCGTGATGATCTTTGGTGGACTGGGAACACGTCTGCACTCTTCAAAGCTGACCGCGAACTGAAGAAATGCCGGTAAGCTGTATAATGATATAAATAGGTTTTTTTTTCAACTTTGGTGCATATCTCAGTCATTCTGGGGAATTTTGGCACCAAATTTTCAACTTGGGGTTATTGGGACCCCTGCTCATGAATTCAGACACTGTCATGGCATTATTTAGTCCCGAAAGGTGATTTCACGGTCCCTGTGTGGAATCACCTTTCAGGACTGAGTAACAAAATGACAGTGCCACTGTTCATGTGGGGGTCTCTCAAAAAGCCTATGTTGCAAATTTGGTGGGAAAAATCAAAATGACTCGTTTTATTAAGCGTGAGTTTAGTTTCAATGATGCTGGTAACTTCTGAATTTGCAATATTTTCACCAGATTTTCAAAACTGGCATTTTTCCACACCTTCTTATGAACAGTACAGCAGTCATTTTACATATCCTGGATAAAATGTGTTTTTGCACGTCCGGTGCAGAATAATGCGGTCACTGTGCGAAATCAGTTTTCGGGACAGTTTGCGGAAATGACGGTGACACTATTCATGAGCAGAAGTCCTAAAATGCCTATGTTGAAAATTTGGTGATGAAATTCCATAAAATGACTGCTACAAGTGTGTGTTGCACAGTTTCCATGCACCCTTATAACTTCACAAATTTGCAATATTTTCATCCCAGATTTTCAACACTGGCACTTTTCACACCTCCTTATGAACAGTACAGCTGTCATTTTCACATCCTGCCCTAAATGTGTTTTCGCACCTGTAGCACACAATGGCATGGTCACTGCGCGAAATCAACGTTTCGGACAAATTAACAAAATCACAGTGCCAGTGTTCATGAGGGGAGGTCCCAAAATGCCCATGTTAAACATGTGGTTAAAAAAATCCCAAAAATAATTGGGTTACGGACATCTATTGCACAGTTTCTATGCATGCTCATAACTTCACCAATTTTTCATATTTTCACTCCAGATTTTCAACGTTGCCATTTTTTTACATCTCCTCATGAACAATACAGTTGTCATTTTCCACATACTGCCCAAAATGTGTTTTCATCCCTGTGTCATCAAACAGCATAGCCATTGTGCAAAACCACCTTTCAGCTAACAAACTGATAGTGCCACTTTTGATGAGGTGGGCTCACAAACAGCCCATGTTGAAAATTTGGAGTGAAAATACCAACACACGCCTACGGTGTTAGGGTTTCTAACCGTAGCACCCCACCCTGTAGAGACTAACAGGTGTCAGGGGTGTAACTTGGGATCATCGGCTGTAATGCTCACACCATTCCACCCCCAACCCCACCCTGCAGCCAGTGACAGGCATTGTGGTGTGCCTTGCACTGTTCGGCCACAAAGTTCACCCCATTCTCCTATATTGCACCAACCTCAGCATATTTTCTTATGGAATGGGGTAAGTATAATGCCCAAAGATCTCAAAGCACAGCACAACATTTGTCAGTGTCTACAGGGTAGGGTGAGGAACAATGGCATGAGCGTTATAGCTGACGACCCAAAGGCACACCCCAATGTCTGTCGATCTCTACAGGATTGGGGTGGGGTTGGCGTCACTTCAATACTTCACTGCCATTCCTATTATGCATCTGCACTACCAATGCCGATGCCAGTGAGACAGCATTCGGCATTGACAAATGCTTTTTTTATTTTGCTACTGGAAGCATGGTAAGGAGGTTCCTGATCCTGTCCGTGGGCATGCTATCTTTGGCACGGCCAGTCTTATGACTTGTTTTCATTCAGTCTCTGCAGCTGACATATGCTCTGCCACCACATGGAGTTCTGTCCACTTTCACTAAATGCTATAGTCTGTACTTAGTGTCCCTAAGACAAGCTGGATTTGGCCTGTTGTCTTAATGGTCTTCAATGTCCCTGCTGTCCAGCCTTCCTCAAACTCTACAGTTATGTAATGCTTGGGAATCGTTCCAAAGGTGTGGATCTATGGAGCAAGATGTCCTCTAAGAAGATAGTTTTGTCAGTTACCAGTAATATAAATGTTCAAGAGAATTTCCTCTATAGAGCTGAAGGTCACCCTCCCTGCTAAGTATCCATTACTGCACACTTAGTATTCTGCCTTTTCTAATGTTTTTTTTTTTTTCTTCATGGAACCACCACCTCACTTGTTGGCCTGATCAGGGTTCTGGTTTCACATTCTGTTAATTAGTTACAACTCTGAGCTTGTCTCCAGCAGGAAACTGAGGAGGTACAGGGCCATTGTAATGTAGGCAGCATTGACATACATCTGCGTGGGTGGCTCCAGCCAGGCGAATGTTTCTGAGTGGTCCTGACACTGATGGTTTACAGTTTCAAAGGTGTGGCTCTAGAGAGGAGATTCTTTCTAAGATCTAAAGTTAGTGATAAGTAATAAAACTTCTAAGAGGTTTACAACACATGAAAGGAGACATCCATTCCAGAGGATGGCGGGGGGGGGGGAGTGAAAGCCACTCCAAAGAGTGTCCCACCAGTAGCCTGACAGGATAAGTTCAAGGAGTTCACTGCCACCATGGCTATGGTTCTTGGACTGACCATCAACAGTGGTAACTGACCCTTGGACCCACCTGAAATAGGCTATAGTTGGGGGCTGCCCAACTCACTGGATGACCAGTTTGAGCAGTGAAGCCAGTGCACCCTTCCCCCATGGCAAATCATTTGAATGTTACAATTTGCTTCCTGTCTAAAAATGGCTACTCACATAATTTATCCCAAAGGAGTGTAGGAATCTCTTTTTCAGAGCTCTGATGTGAATCATCAGCCCAGCCACCAAACATCATGGTGGGCCACCCATCAGCTGGGTCCCTACTCTAAAATGTAACTATCTCAGCTGGTTCCTTTTAAATAAGGTGCACTGCCTAATTGGCATACTTTATTAAGTCTGCAGTCCCATGTCAATGTGGTGGTGATTAGTGGGGAGCCAAGTAGTGGAGAGAGCCATACATCTCCAAAACATTAAACAAGCCCAGAATTAGCCACTCAACCCTTCCTCATTCACAGACGTTAAATTACTTTTCTCATTAGGGGTGCAACTGGTCATCAATCAATCAATCAATCAATCAAATTTTATTTATAATGCGCTTTTCAGCATATCAAAGCGCAAGTACAAAACAACATCTTACATAATAAATAATGACATAAAAACAATAAAAAGCAGCAATAAACCTATCCAAATGCTAATTCAAATAAATAACTCTTCAGGGACACCTTAAATGATTCCATGGACAGGCACTCTCTAATCTGACGAGGTAGAGAATTCCACAGGGTTGGGGCCATAAAAGAAAAAGCTCTGGCCCCAGATGACTAAAGGCGAATCCTGGGAATCTCTAGCAATCCCTCGTCAGCGGAGTGGAGTGGGCAGAGAGGGTGGTAAGGTCGAAGTAGATCTTCCAAGTAGCCCGGTCCCTGACCATGTAGGATCTTATAGGTCAGCAATGCGACCTTGAAGGTGATTCTCCACCACACCGGCAGCCAGTGCAGTTCGTGCAGCACAGGAGTGATATGGCAAGTTCTTGGTAGCCCAATCAACAACCTGGCTGCAGCGTTCTGCACCAGCTGCAGGCAATGGAGATCCACCCCCAGCACCTCTAGATATAGAGCATTACAGTAATGGCACAAATAGGTTAAAGCAGAGAACCCAGTGCACCACCCCCCCGCCCGTGGAAAATCCTTCAAATATTACAGTTGCTTTCTGTCTCAAATGGCTATCCCAAAGGGTAGTGGGGGTCTCTTAGTGTTCCATTCAAGTGAATTGTCAGCCCAGCCAGCGAATGTCATGGTGGACCACCCAGCTGTATCCATATTCTAAAATGTAACTGCTTGAGTTGGCTCCTTTTATATAAGGCGCACCCTAACTGGTTTACTTTACATACGCTGCAGTTCCAAGCCAATGTACTGGTGATTGGTATAGAGACAAGTAATGCAGAGAGTCATACACTTCAAAAACATTAAACAAGCCCAGAATTAGCAGCTTGCTCATTCACAGCCATGAAATCACTTTTCTTATTAGGGGGTGCAGCTGGTCATGATACAAACCAGTTAAAACAGAGAATCCAGTGAACACACACACACACACACACACACACACACACACCCATGGCAAAATATTCAAATATTACAATTTGCTTTCTGCCTCAAATGGCTACTCACTTCTTTTATCCCAAAGGGGAGTGGGAGTCTCTTAGTATTCACTTCAGAGCTCTCATGTGACTCATCAGCATAGTCAGCAAATGTCACGGTGGACCACCCATCGGCTAGGTACCTATTCTAAAGTGTAACTGCCAGAGTTGGCTCCCTTTTGAGATATGGTGCACTGCCTAATTGACTTACTTTAAATAAGGTGCAGTCCCCAGCCACTGTCCTGGTGATTGGTGGAGAGCCAGCTAATGGAGACAGCCATACATCTCCTAAACATTAAAAAAATCTATAATTAGCAGATCAACCCTTGCTTATTCTCAAACTTTAAATTGCTTTTCTCAATAAGGGTGCACTGGTTATGGCACAAATCAGTTAAAAAAGAGAACCCAGTAGCAACAAGATGGAGGATCTGGAGGTTGCCATGGTGCAGTTGGACCTGGACATTGTGGCCATCACAGAGACCTGGTGTAATGATAACCACAACTGGGAGATGGCCATACCTGGCTACAACATATTCAGAAGAGACAGGGCAGGCAGGAAGGGAGGAAGAGGAGTGGCACTTTATGTGAAAGATGGCATAAAGACCATAGAGATCAAAGAGGAACAAATTGGGGGAGAGATACTATGGGTTAAGTTGGAAAGGAAAATGGGGTCAGCCATCCTCACAGGGGTGGTCTACAAACCACCAGCCCAGGAGAAAGAAACATATAGGGAGTTGATACTAGCTATCCAAAGGATGGCAGACAAGGGAGAGGTGGTGCTGGCTGGAGACTTCAATATTCCAGATGTGGACTGGAGCCTCCCAGCAGCAGTATCAACCAGGAGCAGATTTATCCTAGACTGCCTTCATGGTGCCTTCCTTAAGGAACTGGTCATGGAACCAACTTGGCAGAAGGCAATACTGAACCTCATGCTCACAAACAGGGACAGTGTGATAGGGGTAACAGTGGGGGAGTACCTGGGAAACAGTGACCACTGGTCACTGTGGTATGAAATCACAGAAGGAGCAGAACCAAACTGCACAAAAACAAGTATCCTGGATTTTAGGAGGGCAGACTTTAGGAAAATGGGGAGTTGCTTGAAAGAGGCATTAATAGGAATGGGGAGGGAATCAGGGGTGGAGGAACAGTGGGCAATATTTAAAACAGGGATTATAAGGGCAACAGAATTATGCATTAAGCAGGTTAGCAAGGGGAAAAGGAAGAGGAAGACATAATGGTTTTCCAAGGAGGTAGCAGAGAAAGTGAAAGCCAAAAAGATTGCATTCAGGCAATACAAAAAGACACAGGCAGAAGGAGATAGAGAGAAGCACCAGGAGAAGCAAAGGGAGGCAGGGAGTTCAGTAAGGGAAGCCAAAGCTCAGATAGAAGAGTGCATTGTAAAATCAGTGGGTAGAGGGGACAAAACCTTTTACAGGTAAATAAGTGAAAAAAGAAGGGCAAAGGGAGGGATAGTGAGATTGAAGAGGGAGGATGCGGGCTGTGAGGAGGATGACAACAGTAAAGCTGACATACTGAACAGATATTTCTGCTCAAGTAGAGGAAGAGGAAGGTAATGGACCTGAAGGGAGTACAAGGGGTGGGAATGGTGCAGAAATGGACACAAGTCCCTTTATATGGGAAAGGGTCCTAAAGGAACAGGAAGAAATACGAGTTGATAAAGCAATGGGGCCAGAAGGGTGCACCCAAGGGTCCTAAAGGAACTAAGACAGGTGGTGGCTGAACCTCTGGCAGTCTTATTTTGCTGATCACTTGAAACAGGGGAGGTACCCAATGACTGGAGGACAGCAGCTTTAATCCCCTTATACAGTGGTGGTAACAAAGAGGAAGCGGGGAACTACAGACCATTTAGCCTGACCTTAGTAATGGGGAGGATCATGGAAGCACTACTGAAGAGATTGGTGGAACATCTGGTTGCAAATGAACTACAGAACCCAAGGCAGTATGGTTTCACTGGGGGGAGATCATGTCAGACTAACCTCATTGAATTTTTTGACTGGGTGACAAGGGAGGTAGATCAGGGGAGGGCAGTGGACATGGCCTATCTTGACTTCAGCAAGGCATTTGACACTGTGCCACATAGAAGGCTATTAAACAAACTGGGGAATATGGGAGTGGGCAGGACAGTAGTGTGATGGGTAGGTAATTGGCTGGGTGGCAGGACGCAGAGGGTGGTGGTAAATGGCTGTCACTTCCAAGAGCGAAGAGTGACCAGTGGGGTACCACAGGGATCAGTGCTTGGACCAGTCCTATTCAACATCTTCATCAGTGACATTGCGCAGGACCTAAAAGGCAGAACTTCCCTGTCCACTGATGACACAAAGCTCTGTAATAGAGTGGACACACCAAAGGGTATAGACAGAATGAGGAGGGACCCGTAGAAGCTTGAAGAGTGGTTAAGGGTTTAGCAGTTGAAACTCAATGCAAAGAAGTGCAAGATAATGCATATGGGGCACAAAAACCCTGGAGCAACATATCAGTTGGGGGGTGAGGATATAGCATGCACCAAGCAGGAAAGGGACCATGGGATTATTATCTCTGATGACCTCAAGGTAGGGAAACAGTGAGACAAGGCAGCAGGTAAAGCAAATATGCTGGGATGCATAGGCATGGGCTCACCAACAGGAAAAGGGAGGTCATAATTCCACTATACAAGACACTAGTGAGGTCTCATCTGGAGTACAGTGTACACTTCTGGAGACCTTACCTATGTAAATACATAGACAGGGTAGAGAAGGTTCAGAGGAGGGCAACAAAGATGGTACAGGGATTGCATCACAAGTCCTATGAGGACAGGCTGAAGGACCTGAATATGTACTCCCTGGAGGAGAAGAAGGAGAGAGGGGATATAATAGAGACATACAAGTACCTTACAGTGAGGAACAGAGTGCAGGAATGCACTATTTTCGAGCAAAAAAGATGTTCCAGGACTAGAGGGTATGGGATAAAGTTCGAGGGAGGGCGATTCAGAGGAAACGTGAGGAAGAATTTCTTCACAGAAAGGGTGGTGGACAAGTGGAAAACCCTGCCAGAGGAAGTGGTGGAAGCTGAAAAAAATCACAGGATTTAAGAATGCATGGGATGGACATAAGAAAATTCTGGAGGTCATGGGTAAGGGGCAACAGACTTTTGGAAAAACATAAAGGGAACTTACAAGCTCAAATGGGCAGACTGGGTGGGCCATAGGCCTTTAACTGCTGAAAGTGTCCATGTCTCTATGTATCTAGTACACACCTTTTCCACCCAGTGGCAAATCATTCAAATATTACAATTTGCTTTCTGTCTCATTAGCTACTCACTCATCTCATCCCAAAGTGCAGTGGGGGTCTCTTCATGTTTAAGTCAGGGCTATGATGTGAATCATCAGACCAGCCACCAAACATCATGGACTGCGGTCCACCCATTTGCTGGATCCCTATTCTAAAATGTAACTGCAGGATAGTTCCTTTAAAATAATGTGCACTGCCTAATTGGCTAACATTAAATAAGGTACAGTACCCAATGTGCTAGTGACTGGTGAGGAGCCAGCTAATGAAGGCAGCCTTACAACTCCTAGACATTAAACATACTCAGAATAAGAAGCTCAACCCTTGATCATTAACAAACTTTAAATCACTTCTCTCATTAGGGGTGCAGCTGGTTACGGCACAAATGACCAGTGTGGCAGTTGCTTGCTTGTGTTATTTCCCTGTTAATTCACTGCAGGCTCAGACATGAATGCTAGCTATGCCTGGCGGTGCAGTTCCATGCTGCTCCTCTTCCTTCTTCTGTTTATGTTGACAAAGTAAATGTTATTTTCATTTCTGTGAGCAGGCTGGCTTGGTGCCGCATTTACTAGAGAGCTGTTTGCATATTAATGTGACAAAACTCTATAATTCCTGATGCAGTGATTTTCAATCACTTGTCATCTCTGTACTTTTAAGTCATCTTCAAAGTAATCCTCAGCTGTTAACCAGGACTTTTAATGTGGGTGAGACATTTCCTAAAAGATGTAAGCTGTTTAATTATTGAAACTTGCATCTTTGTTCATTCTGCATCACGTTAAGTTAATGTTTAACAATAAATGCTTAAAGGGATGGCATGTTTTAACTGAAGGAATGAAAAGCAAAAAAAGAAATAAACTAAGAGGAGTTCAGCTGAAATGATTGCAGAAAGCTGTAATGTTATTAGCTTTCTCTTAAAAGGAAAAATGCCAATAGAAAGCTTGTCAAGAAGCAGAGCAGGATCGGACCACTACCGCAATTTACTCCTTTTAATCACACTGAGACCCATATTTGAACACTTTGTGCAGAAGTGACTCTGGGCCATGCAAACATGAACCCCTATGCTTGAAGGGGCAGAGCACCTCCATGTCACATATGTGAGGCATGGACACATTCAGCACCCATTAAGCCCCCACAACGTTGAATTCACAAAGTGAGGTGCACAGCCCCTATGCACAATCCCCACCAGCACTTGGTCATGATGTGCAGGGGCAGGTGGGAGGGTGTGTCAGCACTACATGGCATGCACATAGCCATGTAGAGCTGCACACTAAGGAACATGGGGGCAGCCAATACACCAGAGAAACCCTGCCATAAGCCCACTACACGCCCCGTGCCTCCACTTCCATTTCTCAACAACAGGTCCCAGATGGACACATGACAGTCCACCCAAGGGCACTCACCTCTGCACCCAGCCATGCAACCCACCTCCTCCATGCATGCCAACCCCTCCACCCATACACACTTGGGGGCACTGGCCCCTGGACTGCAGCCCCCCCTGCACACACGCACCAGCCCACCTCTGTGGTCCCTCACCCCGCATCATAGTCCCGATAGTGTGGTGGGCAGTGTAGCAGGTACCCTTCCCTGTCCCCCAACACACACCCTTGTGCCAACTCCCTCCAACTCCCATTCCTGCCCATCTGTATGGGGGCATCGCACGGCCAGCGGCACATCCCACCTCTTACCTCCACTGCCACTGGCTGTGTGACCCTCCGTGGGGAGCACTGCCAATGCACCCCCCCCACCATGCAAGGAATCTACTATCGGATCTGGGACCGGCATCCAATTGGATGCCTGCCCAGGTCTGTGACTCCACCCCCGGCTGCCCCGTGGAGTGTTGTACACTGGGGAGCATGCCCATGGACAGGTCATGGTCATTGGGGAATATCAATGGCATGCACCTGTCCTCAGGTGCGGAGCTTCATGTGCGGGACACGTGCATCGCAGGTGTAAATCCTGCCGGTTGGAGCATAGGCCTAAAGGCTTGCACACTTGCTATGTACTCAGCAACCCAGATGCCATATTTGAAGTCTGTTTGTGTGGCACAAAACGTGTTTCACATCAGTACAAAGGCTAGCTAAAGTGCTATTGGATTTGTGCCTTGCACAAACTGCCCAGCTTGCTCAGGTGAAGAGGTGCTTAGCACGGATGAGTGGTTTGGGCTAAGGGTTACTGCTTTGCTTTCTTAGTGCTCACAAGATGTATTTTGAACATTTGCTCATGCTAGAGTGGACAGAGCTTTAACACACAGTTTCCAATATATTGTGGAGCCCACCAGGATGCAATGCCACATACTATGAAGTTCAACAGAGTTACTGCAGGAAATAGTGCAATTTCAATGGCAGGTAATTGCTTTTGTTATGCAGAAATCTGTGATGCTGCATTGCAGCCTGATGGGCTCTACTGCATCTCCAGTTGTCTCAAGCACACAGCCTTTTGCCCATCTCATAGCACAACTTTCAAGTATGGGGACCAGTGATCCATAAGCTACTTCCTCTGCTTTCTTCCATCCAGCACTAATTTTAGGGCATCGCAGTTATTAATACTGTACACAGCTATTTATCTCTGTCAAGTTTTAAACTGGTTAAACTTAGAAGTCATTGTTACTGTAACTAACAGCATCAACATGGCAGCCATCTGTAAAGACCTGCAGTTCTCCAGAACTGTTGAAGGACTGCTTGTTCTCAGGTGGGGTACTAATACACGGGAACAAGAGTGACCTATCTTGACATGCAGTTGGAGCATTACTGTGATTTTGGTTTGCAGCACTTTATGACCATTGGATTATTTTTTTTTGCTTGCATTTTTCTCTCTCCCCAGCTAGCTCCTATCCTCCCCAACCTCCCCCCAGCCCTCTTGCCTGACCTCCCCCCCCTCAACCCTATCATCCCACATCTCCCGAACTTACCAGCTCCTTCCACCTATGACTTACTCCTCATGGTGGAGTGGAGGAGTGCCTCTCTCAGCCTGCCCTTCGAGGATCCAGTGCAGACATGCCAAAGTCACCGGTGCAGGGCCTGAGAGGGGCTGGGGAATTGTCCTGTCAGGCAGGATGATTTTCTCCCAGTTTCTTACCTTGTAGTGGAGCAGCATGCATCGTCGTCATCAGTGGCATCACTATGCATGCTTCCATATGTAGTAAACCAGACAGCTGCCCCTCCTTGGCCCCCAAGTTACAGTCCTGGTGTTATACCACTCAGCCACCACTAGGGACCAGGTTAATGCCAGGCACTGCACCCCCCCCCACCCCCTGGAGGAGGACAGCAGTCTCTTGGATGCTCAGTCTGCCTCCCTCTGACTGTCCCTCCGACAATCCAAGTGTGGGGCAGGAACCAAGATTGCAGCCATCGCGAAAGGTAGCTCTATAGCCATGCCAATGGGCCAGCCAACCATTAGATTACTAAGCCATCAACTTTTTTAACAGAAGTGCATGTAGATAAAGAGGTCACGGGTGTAAGCTGGAAGGGGGCAGGCTCAGAGGGGAGAGGAGGAGATGTTATTTTACTGAAAGGGTGGTGGATCCATGGAATGCACTGCCCAGGGAGCTGGCAGAGATGGAGACTGTGGACAGGTTTAAGAGGGGATGGGACAGGTACATGGGGAGGGTAAATCTGACCAGGCCCAATACAGGTGGAACATCTGGGACTGGGGACAGTATATCCCAAGGGGAAGGGGCGACACCAAAATCGGTCCTCAGTGTGGGTGCTGAAAATTGAGCAGACCCGAGAGACCATTAGGCCTATTCTGCTGGCATTTTATTATGTTAGTATAATGAGATTTGTTCTTACCAAGCATCCTCAGTGTATTAGATTGTGGCTTGTTTATTTAGTGTTGCCATGCAGCCCACTTTCTTGAACCAGCGTTGCTTTGTAGTACTTTAGTTTTAAGTAAAGCCATTCTGCTGTGGTGTGACACATTTCAAGCATGTGTGGGATAAACATATGGGCAGAAAAATACAAAAACAGGGAGGGGAGGAACCCCGGGGACCAGTTCGGGTCTGTGGAGATACAATAGGGAAGAAATCTTTAGGCAGATTGGGTGAGCCAAGCGATCCTTTCCTGCTGACGGTTTCTATGTTTCTATGCATAGCTCTTAGTAAGACTAATTATTTTGTCTGATTTTCAGGGTTACCACCGACCAAATCACTATATTGCTACGCAAGGTAAGTTTTTTCCACATATATTTGCTCTGCTGAGAAGGCAATAGTAGGGTGCTTTCTGCTGACCCACAGAAAAACATTTTATTGTTTAATCTGAGTATCTGATGTACAGCAGTAATATGTGCTTAGACACATATAAGCAGTACTCTAGCAACTGGGTGCATACATCTAATGTGCAACTTTTGCTTTCAAGCTGGACACAAAGTACAGTATATCTAACATAACTAAAGCCTTAGGCTGGGTCATATGAATTAGTTTTATTGAAAGGAATCAGTCCATTCATAAACATCTTTAAATGGAAGGTCAGTGAAAGTCAGGCATAAATCTCTGTCAAGGGCATAATGCTTTGCATCCCTTTGTCAGTGTCTAGCTTTATTTGAAGTCATAGTTCTGTCACTCCTCTGCCTCAGCTGTCAAATGCAGACATATAAACTACTTTAAATATGGGATTTATCTTGATAAATACAAATTATAGCTTTTCTTCTGGAATATTTTGGCTGTGTGCATACACAAGTGTGTCACCTGTTTTTGGTTATGGTTTTAAAACATTCAAAACATGCATTAGTTTACAAATGAAAAATTGTATTTCTATTTCATCCTGATGCTGGAGGCTAGAGAAGTGCATTAGTCCTTGCAGGCAGATGTCATTTGAGAAGTCAATTTCAAATCTCCCAGGAGCCGGAGTGATTGATATTTAATTGTTCTGAAATTTCTTTGTGCACTGCTAACACACACATCAAGTGTTGACGGGCAAATGTAATTGTATGCAGCTTACAGAAAAAGTGGCAAATGTAATCAGTTTGTAATAGACTCACAATCTGGTTTTAATAGAGCTGGGAGTTGCATAATTACCTGTTTATTAGAGCGTTGCCATCTTTGAAGTTTGCCAGCATATATTTAAGAACACCCCCTCCCTCAAAACACAAGTACATAGCCTAATGTCAGCAGATAGGATACTGTGCTTAGTACTGGAATTGTATAGTAACAGAGGTTTACTTGCAATGGGATATTTAGGAACATATAAGTCTTGAGACCAAATCAGACCCTATTAGTTCATCAAGTCCACCCCGTTTTCATGAGTCCTTTCCCAAAGTTAGTTCATTTATTTCAGTTGTGTACAAACTAAATATGGGTCTGGCTCTGAGGAGAAGAAAAACATGAGGGAATATGAGGTTCTGGAAACATAGAAACATAAAAATTGCTACCAGAAAAAAAGACCAAAGGTCCATCCAGTCAGCCCACTTTTACCTTAACCTCCTTGACTTGTTGTCATAGAATGTTATTAAATCTTGATGACTACCAATCCCTTTCCCTAGCCACCCCTCCACTATCCATTTCTGCCATCTTTATCATATTACCAGCCCTCTGTATCTGTCCCATCTGTTCTTGAACCCATTAATAGACCCAGCCCTCACCAGCTTCAGGGGTAACCTATTCCACGTTCACCACCATGTCAGTGAAGAACTGCTTTACGTCCCTCTTAAATCTACAGCCAGCAAGTCTCTACTCATGTCCTCTCATCACTGTGCTTCCATTCCTGGTGAACTGGTTCTCACTACTAACTTTATTAATCACTTCCATCCTAATCGTTTTCCCTCTACTGTTTTCCACTGCACCCAAATTGACTCCACCTCCCCCCAACCCACTTATTTATTTCAAAGTTCGGAAATAAATCTTTGAGCAGAAATGCTCATTTACAAAGGTTCCTTGTCACAACAACAATTTGCTTACACTGTGTTAAAGACAGTATTAAAAACTGATTAACAAAGGCTGGACAATATTGATTCAGTGTCATAACAAAACAGAATGAGTAACATACTGTAAGTACCATTACAACAATACAGACTAAACAAAAGTTAACATTAACATTCATCAGGTCAAATAATGCAAAGCATAACATAGGCACTAGGAGCTATACAAAGGTTGCACCCCATCTGGGCATTATCAGATAGCACAGTCCTTTGTGGTTTCAGTGTCCTCTTATATGTATAGGGACACTATACCCCCTTCTTCCTTTCCCCTATCCTCCCTGAACGGGATATAACCTGTGATGGGCACAACCTAGTCATTATTCCCTAAAGCACATTTCTTCATTACAGCCAAAGTGTCAAAGTAGACTTCTGCCACCATTGCTTGGATTTTGCTGCTTTTGTTTCCCAAGATCCTGGAATTCTGCATACCACCTTCCATCCACCCTTCCTGACCATCCATTAATTTCCTATTCTTTGCCTCATACTTGTTTTTCCCTTTCTGTCCTTCTCATCTCCATGCCATCTGCTGCCTTCCAAGTGTAAGCTTCCCATCCCAGGGCTTTCTGTTTTGGGGCTACGGCCCCAATTTCCCCCACAGTTGCTGTCTTCTGCCTCTGGTCCCCTGGACTGTTGGATCAGGACTGGAGGGCTTCTGAAACTGCATGGCAGCCATCTCTGAATTGTTCTGTTTCCTCGTCCGCTTGTGATAGTGGTGCAGAGATCCTTGAACTGGAAAAGTTTCTGCTCCTAGTTCAGGGGATTTCTGGGATGGCAGGTGCTGTTATCAATATGGTTGCACATGTGGAAGTCTGCGCATGTGCAGCCATGCCTTAAAGGAGCCACAGCTTCTGAAATCAGTTTGGTCCTACAGCCATAATTCAAAAAAAAAATTCCTGACTCCAGGGCAGGCAACAGAGCTGGGAATTGAGTGTTATGTGCCAGTGGGCACATCAATGGGAGTTTCCCAGTCCACAAATAGGCAGCAGGACTGGGGAGGAGATGAACAGGGTTCTAATGGAAGCCATCCACAAAATGACAGCCATTTCAGAGAGGTGCGCTTGCACACCCGCAGCCTGGAAGATGTGAAATGGGTCCCTTTCCTTTCAGAAGCCCCAACAGACAAACAGAGCTCTTTGCAGGCAAAATGGGAATTTTTCTGGCCCCATCATAGCAAGCAAGGCCAGAGTATATAGTTAATAGCCCCTAATTGGGCTTATAATAAATTTTGTAGGCTTCAAAAGGCAAGCAGCCACAAGAAAACAAACATGGCGGTCGCCAGTAGTCTCTCTACCACTGGGGCCATTGGGAAGGGTTAAAATGGAACCCTGCTCAGGCCATGGAAAATGCTGGCCAATCAGGTTGGGAGCTGGGGGTGGCTATATAAAGGGCTGTGCCATGAGATCAGGGAGGAGTCCAGCCAGCAGCTAGAGTTGGAGACTGTGTTGGGGGAGGGGGAGCTGCATGAGCCAGAGACTAGTCAGTGTGCAGTAAGGCCCTTCCAAAATCTGAAGTTTTCTGGCAGAGCAACTGCTCACCTCTTTTCTCAGCAGGAAAGTCATTAAAACTGCTATCCTGTTTTTCCAAGTGGGAATTTATTTGAACTGTTCTCCATTTTTTTCCAGCCTGTAAGTTTCTATTTGAACTGCTCTACTGTTTTTTCCAGCCGGGAAGCGACTTAATTGGGTTGGATAGAGACTGCGAAGAATCCCAATTATACTTTAGTTCTAGCAGAACCAGAGTATCAGCAAGATGTTCAGGCTGACCACAAGTTTGGGTGGTACCCTGGTCAAATTAAGAGCTCCAGAGACGGTGACTATTCATTCACCTACAGCCAGGGTGGGGGTGTCTGATCTCTCCTCCAGAGGGGTCTGGAGTACCATCTCTGTGGGAGAAGATAACAAAAGGCCTGAGGGGTGAAGACGCCGAATGGCCCAAGTGGTGAAGATCACAAAAGGCTTTCATGTGTGAGGGAAACAGAGCCTGCTTCAGAGTTTCAGTCAGCACTTTCTGTTTCTGGAGAATCTGCCTGCTGTACCCAGAGCAGTACCACCCAATCTTTATAATTTCACAGCACCCCCTGAGATCTTCAGAAACTGTGAGTACCTCTGGGCTGCAGCCCCAGTGAGTTTTGTTGCAATTTAGTTAGTTAGTTAGTCAGATAGTTTGAAAGGGGATAAAGTCCTGGGCAGGACTTTGTTAATCTGCAGGAAAAGACCAGGTGGAAGAGTATAAAAGACGACTTATCCAGTCCATATTCTTTTGGAAGCCATTGGGACCCCTTACAAAGCTCTGCCAGTTCAAGTTCAAAAAATATTGTTCCCACAGTATTCCAAAGTCCAAAGTGCATCAACCCAGCATCAACTGGATGGCCACCAGCAACCCAGTGAGGTACCCACCGCAATGGAGAGATAACCTTCTCATGGCCCTGGGGAGGGAAGTAGGGTGTGCTTGTGGGGGTGGTACAGGGACTTTGTGTGGGATACAACTGTTGGAAAAAAAATTGGCAATGTACTGTCCATTGACTTCCTTTGTGTCTGTCCTTTCTTTGCTTCCCCTTTACCCTTCCCCTATAATAAATAGGAGGGCAGTTCACTTTATAATTCTCAATCATGGTTATTGCTTTGTGTGATTTTATTTCTGTGTGGGGAAAAGTTAACTCTGTGTGGGAGGGAAAATAATGTTTGTTCCTGGGGGAGTTTAGGGCCATATTGGATAGCCTTTCTATACTCCTGCTCCAAGTGGAGGCACCAAAACGTGTTCCTGTTATTCTGTTTGTGTACTGCACCCATAAGAACCCAGGCCAACCTCAGGTGGGTCAGTGTGTGAGGGGATGTGGGCTGTGCACAACAGACAGACACCCCCTTTTCATGTGGAGGCAGGGTGGGAAAAAAGGGCAGAGAGGTGACTATCTATGTCTGGGAGGAAATTAGAGCAGCTGAAGTTCAGGGAATGCAGGAGGGAGCAGAAGCACTGAGGGTCACCCTGGAGAAACAAAATGGCACAGCCATTCACACTGGCATGATCTACATATTGTATAGAAGGTTATTTTCATTGTTTATTTTCACTATATTCGCTATTGCTGACAATCAGAGAAAATAAACTGACGGCGAAAAATATTGGACAAGTGATTGTCAGTTGTACTGTATTGAAAAGTAAGCCATCTACACTGATTCTATCAGACACAAGTATGTACAGAAGGTTGACTTGCACTAAATATAACAGATGTTAATTCAATCTGCTATACAGTACCTCCTGCACAAGGAGAGGAGATGGACAGGATTCTAATGGAAGCCATCCACAAAATGACAGCCAAAGGTGAAGTGCTGCTGGTGGGAGACTTCAATTTGCCTGATGTGGATTGAAGCCCCCAGGCTGTAGCCACAGCCAGGAGCAGAGGCATCCTGGATGCCCTACAGGGGCGTGCCTCAAGCAGCTTGTGGTGGAAACCACCAATAAAGGAGCAATGTTGGACCTGGTACTCACCAATGGGGCAGAGTAAATGATGTAATGGTGGGTAGCCACCTGGGGTCCGGTGATCATTGTACAGTGTGGTTCAATGTGAGAACAGTGGAGGAGTCAAACCAGACAAAAGAAGGGTACTGGATTTCAGACGGGTCAACTTTGCAAAAATGGGGTAATGTCTCAAGGAAGCCATGACAGGGGAAGAAGAAGGGGGGTGTAGATAAACAATGGGCTAACCTTAAGGGGGCCATAGCAGAGGCAATAAGCCTTTATGTTAGGCAACTAAGCAAAACAAAGAAAAAGAAAAAAAAACACTATGGTTGTCAAAGGACATGGTCAGGAAGGCAAGGGAGAAAAGGCTAGCTTTCAGGAGGTACAAGGAGACACAGGGGGAAAGACACGGAACTGTTTCTGGAAAAACAGAGGGAGGCAGGGAAAGCAGTCAGGAGCACAAAGGTATGAACAGAGGAAAAAACAGCCCAGGAAATTAAGAAAGGAGACAAGACCTTTTTCAGGTACATTAGTGAAAAAAAGAAGACCAGGGATGGGATTGTGAGGTTAAAAATGGAGGGAGGGGTGTGTGTGTGTGTGTGCAGGGGGGACCTAGAAAAAGCAACAACCCTGAACAAATATTTCTGTTCAGTATTCATAGAAGAAAGGGAAGGAGAAAGACCACTATTGAATGATAGGAGTACCACTGGGAGAGAATTGAACATCTGCCTGTTTTCAGAGGAAAGAGTCTGAAAGGGGACAAGGCTATGGAGCCAGATGGGATACATCCCAGAATATTAAAATAACTTAGAGAGGTGCTGGCATCACCACTAACAGCCCTATTTAACACATTGATAGAGACAGGTGTGGTTCCAGGGAACTGGAGGAGAGTGACTGTAGTCCCTCTCCACAAAAGTGGTAACAGGGAGGAGGCTGGCAACTACTGGCCAGTCAGCCTGACCTCAGTGGTGAGGAAATTAATGAAGTCACTGCTAAAGGAAAGGATCATGATATGTCTTGAATCCAGCAGAGCACAGGATCTGAGGCATCATGGATTCACAGCGGGAAGATCTCGTCAAACAAATCTGATAGATTTCTTTAACTGGGTGACCGGGGGTGGGGGTAGATCAGAGAGGGGCGGTGGATGTGGTCTACCTAGATTTCAGCAAGGCGTTTCACACTGTCCCACATAGGAGGTTGGTAAATAAGTTGTGCAGCCTAGGAGTGGGCCCCAAGGTGTTAAACTGTGTCACAAACCAGTTGAGTGACAGGACACAGAGGGTGGTGGTAAATGGCATTCAGTCTGGGGGGGCTGACCAGTGGGGTGCTACAGGGATCCATGCTGGGGCTAGTCCTCTTTAACATCTTCATAAGCAACATTGCAGAGGGGCTGGGGGGAAGGTATGCCTCTTTCCAGATGACACTAAGATCTGCAACAGGGTCGACACTGGGGATGAGAAAGGACCTAAACATGCTTGAGGAATGGTCAAGAGCGTGGCAGCTAAGATTCAGTGCAAAGAAGTGCAAAATCATGCATTTGCAGCACAGAAATCCAAAGAAGGAGTACAAGATGGGGAGAGGTAATGATGGCCACCAATCAAGAAAGTGACCTGTGAGTAATCATAGCCGATGACCTAAAAGTAACCAAACAATGTGAGAAGGCTGTGGGAAGAGCCAGTGGGATGCTAGGGTGCATAAAAAAAGATATCACCAGCAGAAAAAGGAGGTGGTTATGCCACTGTACAGATCACTAGTGAAACCTCAAGTGGAGTACTGTGTCCAGTTCTGGAGGCCACATCTCCTGAAGGACATAGACAAAATAGAGGCAGTCTAGAGAAGGGGAACAAAAATGCTGCAAGGACTGCACCAAAAGTCATAAGAGGAAAGACTAGAGGACCTCAACATGTATTCCCTGAAGGAGTGGAGAGGAAAGAGAGGGAGGATATGATAGAGACATTCAAGTACATTGGGGGTATAAACAAGGTACAGGAGGGTAGCATCTTTCAGAAAAGAAGGTGTACAAGAACAAGGGGGCATGATATGTAGCTAGAGGGGGTGTAGGCTCAGGGGCAATGTGAGGAAGTAATTTTTACAGAAAGAGTAGTGGATGCTTGGAACAGCCTCCCTGCAGAGGTGGTGGAGGCAAAAAATGATAGGAGAATTCAAAAATGTATGGGATAGACATAGGAGTGCTCTCACAATAGGGAAATGAGTGTAAGCTGCAGCTCAATTAGGATGTGCGGTATTGCATTAGGTAGGGAAAAGGGGCAGACTAGGTGGGCCACATGGTCCTTATCTGCCATCACCTTCTATGTTTCTATGTTTTTATGAGTCACCACTAGGATTCTCCCACACCCCACACCGATAGTCCTGAAAGGGTAGGGGAACATTATTTAACCAGGAGTAGCACACTAACCAAAGCTTGTTTCCAGATGCGACCTGGGAGCACAAGGAAGTTAAGTAACTTACTCAGGATCACACAGCGTACACCTAGGTGGCTGTGGGATTCAAACCCAGGTCTCCAGATCTGCAGCTCAGAGCCTTAACCCCCTGCGCTATACTGCCTCCAATGAAAGCTGATTTCAAAAAAAATATTTCCTCACAATCTAGCCCCAGATATTTGGCAAAGGCGGAATGGCACTCCAGAACTTGGAAGATTGGTGCTGAGGGGACAGTTGGACTGGAAACAGGGCTTCTTAGTGACTAGGATCTCCCAAAGGTTCGATAGATCCAAAATGATTGATGAACTGCTGGCATTGGAGTGTTTTGAAGATTCAAGGAGTAAGATACAATCGTACTAGTGGAAGTGTGAGTACCTTGATCAAGAGTGTGCTGAAATTAACAGCTATCCACCACATTCTCCCTGTGGGGAAGTGGGTGCTCTGGATCATAGTGACTTATAATAGTGCTAAGAAAATGCCCAAGGGTCCCTCAGATGCAGATGATTTTAAAGCAAAATTTGAATTTGTGACTGAAGTCAGAGGGGAAGGCTGTGGATGGCATTGGCACTCTGCAAGCTACCTGACCTGATCTCACTGCCCAAATGTACCTCAATATCCTGGAGGGAATGTTCATGAACACTGACAGTGGCACACACATCCTGACACAGCTCCAACAAGGAATGGTGTAAAGAGAGGGTAAATTGTTATCTGAATGTTTGATACATCTCAAACAATTCATACAGAGAGTCTACCATTAAGGGAGCCATGACTGCTCAAGACATGAATCATCTGCAGTTGGAACAAGTCCAATAAGGAGCTGGACATTCAGAGATGCTTCTGATGAAGAAGCATTTAGAAGAATGGCTAACTAATCCCGCTTCCCATAGTGAACCCGTGCATGAGGTCCAAGAGAAGGAGGATCGAGCTGAACTGCAAGGCCCAATGGCAGCACCTTTAAGGAAAATTGAGACCCCTTTGGCAAATGCCTCACCCAGGCAAGACACCAGTGAAACTGAGGACTTGAAAAGACAAGCACAAAAACTGACTGAACAGGTGGCTACATTGTGGGCTACCAGAGCACTAAACCAGTGAGGGGCATTTCCATCCTCTGCAAGATGGAAATACTACACTGGCCAACATTTTGCCCCACCAGATACTGGAAAAGCAACTACTGCAAGTAGTGATGGCCTTTTCTGCTACTTATGTGGTGAAAACAGACACCAAAAGAGAGATTGCAAGAAGTCTGAAAACTCTGCTTTGGTAGTGCAATAGTTTTTAAAACAGAAGCATATGTCATGAAACACCAAAGGGACCCAGTGAAGGAGCGGACTGGGGTCCCAAACCAACAATGTTCCGTGAAACAGACGCAACCTGCTAACGTTACTGACCACAGTATCCCCCAGAAACTGATAGGATTGTCTGCCAAGGCCCCAGCCAAGACTGAAGGGGTGGATTGCACTGAGTTACTAGATAGTAGCGCTTGAGTGACCATTGTATTTGAAGATTGGTACCAGAAATATTTGAGTCATGTGCCATTAAAGAAAATGGAAGGACTAGCTGCCTGGGGAGTGAGCAACCAGCTTTACCTATATCAGGGGTACATTGTCAATCAAATTAAATTTCCCTAAAGTGTTGTGGGGGTCCAGGCTGCTATGGAAACTCTTGTCCTGGTGTGTCCGAATACCAGACTGAAACTTGAGACACTCATGATGATTGGAACTAACACCAACATGTTTCAGCGACTGGCCTAGTTGTGCCAAGAGATGGAGGGTCTGTAGTACATCCACAGCCTTGGGATGCACCCCTTGATCCAAAGTGTCTATATGAGAGGGCCCCCTTCTGGTAAGTCAGACACTAATGATGAGTGAGTGGGTGTGATTCACAGAGGCCTGACATTTGGTTGTACCCCGCAGATCTGAATGCCAAGTAATGGGGAAATGGAAATTGAGTCACCTGCCAGAAGGCCTGCTTACACTGTGGACATGCCAATAATGGAGATTGACCAAGTAGCCTGCTAGTACAGAGAGGGGTGGTTCCATTCCCCCTGTACACCCACTGGAGCTCAGAAGATTAATGTCTTGGTGAAGAACGAAACCGATAAAGAAGTGACTATCCAAAAGGGACGGATCTTAGCCCATGTCTACTGAACAGAGGCAGTATGACTTGCAGTTCTGGACCAAGCCACCAGTAAAAGGCTTGACCCTAACTTGTTTAATTTTGGAGACTCACCAATACCTGAATCTTGCAGGTGGCAACTGAGACAGAAGTTAGTCAAGAAGTCAAATGTCTTTTCCACCAGTGAGCTTGTTGTTGGATGTGCTCGCGGGGAAGAACATCATATAGACTGAATGACAACAGAACATTTTGAGAGAGATCAGACACCTAGCCCCAGCGGATGTGGAAGATGTTCATAAACACTTAAAGGAATTGCTAATCACTGATATTGTATCCGAATACAGAAGCCCTTATGCATCCCCCATTGTGGTAGCCCACAAGAAGACAGGGGTCATCTGTTTGTGCATTGATTGCCAGACTTCATACAGGAGCACTGTCACCGACCAGTACACTGTACCTCATGTGGAGGATTCCCTTGCCTGCCTCACTGGCAGTAAATGGTTTTCCATCCTGGATCTTCAATGTGGATATTACCAGATTCCCATGGCCAAAGAGGACAAAGAAAAAACATTTGCCACCAGGGTTTTTATCAATTTGAAAGGATGCCACAGGGCATATCAGGGGCACTGGCAACTTTCCAGTTGTTAAAGGAAAAAGCTGTGCGAAACATGAATTTGCTACAAGTAATAGTCTACTTGAATGACTCGATCGTCTTCGGATGTACCCTAGAGGAACATGAAGAACGCCTGATAAAAGTCCTAGAGAGACTTGAAGACTTGAAGAATTTGGACTCAAGCTGTCAACTAACAAATGCCAAGTTTATCAATCCTTCATAAAATATGTTGGTCATATTATCTCAGCAGAAGACATTCAAACTGACCCTGACAAGGTCAAGGCCCTCGCCACCTGACCTAGGCCCCATAATTTGAAGACTCTACAATCCTTCCTAGGTTTCTGTGGTTACTACCAGAGATTTATCAAGGATTTCTCCAAGGTGGTCTGGCCACTTACGAATTTTATGCAGGGATACCCCCTTACCAACTACAAGAAGCAACAGGAACTGCCCTGAAAGACGTACTACAAAGTCAGTGAACCATCTGGGGATCAATGGGATCAGGAGTGTGAAAAAGCATTCAGAGAGATGATTAAGAGACACACAGAAACTCCTGTGTTGGCCTTTGCTAAACCCACAAAACATTATTTTTTGTACATGGATGCCAGCATGGATGGGCTAGGAGCAGTCCTCTATCAAGAGTGCCCAGAAGAACGGAGACCAGTTGCATTTGTGAGTCAGAGTCTGGCACCAATCGAAAAGAAGTATCCCATCCATAAGCTAGAATATTTAGCTTTAAAATGTGCCATCACAGATCAGTTCCACAGCTACCTCTATGGGGACAGATTTACAGTACGTACCAACAATAATCTTCTTACCTATGTCAACACCACTGCTAAGTTGGATGTGACAGGTCACCACAGGTTGTCCACCCTTTCCACATATGATTTCACACTGAAGTATTGGAAGGGCCTAAACAATTTAGATGCTGATGCCCCAAATCGCAGACCTCACCCTCCAGATGGGAGTCAGTGAGCTTGTAAAACCCCTGCAACTGTGAAAGCCCTGTGTACCAAATTTGGGGATACAGATAGCAAGATGCTTGTCTGACACATCAGAGCCATTGATGCGAAGGGAGCCCACCCTGATGCTATACCTGAAGCCTACTACAACTTTGTGGGTTTTTATTTCAGTCATTTGCCCCAGCCAAACCTGTGGGAACAAAGATGGTTGCAGCAACAGTACCATGGACTGAGAGGGGTGTTCTCAGCTTTGGAAAAAAGAGACAGCCCAGACAAAGTGCCACATGACCATCCTGATGTTCAGATTTTGTTGAGGGAGTGGAACAAGTTGTCCTTGAAAGATGGACATCTTTTCCAGACTGTACAAGACTCAAAAATCATGGTCCCCTGCAAACAATTGGTACTGCCATGTAAGTACCACAAAATTGTCCTTAGAGCACTGCATGACAGCATGAGACACCTCAGGTTCAAGCATACCCTGAATCTAGTGCAAGGGTGATTCTATTGGCCCAGAATGGTATCAAATATGGAAAAGCACTGCAAGAATTGTGCCGAGTGCATCCAACAAAGGACTTTGCCATGAAAAGTGGCACCTCCTGTAAATATTAAAACCTGTGGATTCCTGGAGCTGGGGGGGCATGGGTTTTCTGTCACTAGAACCAGACAGTAAAGGTTACAGTCACATTCTGGTCATCACCAACCACTGCTCCAGATGTGCCCAGGCCTATACCCCCAAAAAATAAGACGGCTCAAACTGTCGTTCAGAAACTCAAGGAGTTTGTAATCCATTATGGCATACCCCAACATATCCACTCAGATCAAGGGCCCAAATTCAGAGCTGCCTGGTGAAATTATTTCTTCCTGCACATGACAGCCAGCAATCTGGCACTACTCCCTACCATCCTTAAGGGGACCCACAGCCTGAGAGATTCTTTTTTTTTTTGGCTCCCACCAAGCCTCTGCAGCCCCACTTCTTCAGGGTACCATGCTGGGACCCCCTGCTGCACCCACAGACCCAACCCTCTCTGCCATGCCTATCTTAGACTCCTCTGAGGATCTGCCAACAGTCCCTGCTTGTCTGGCTTATCCCTGTGGTGCACTCCCCCCCAGGAAGCGGCAGGAGAAGTAAGTAAGCATTACACTGAGATATCGGTCAGGGGCCAGGCATGGTGCACTGAGCAGTCAACTGCAGTAGGGGCTGTACTGGAGGGCCATTATCTAGTACTATGGGTGGTAATTTTTCCTTTTTTTGGAGCACCGACCCACCACCAACTATGCGAGTGGCCAGTTGTCTGAGGAACGCCCCTTGCAGGAAGTCCATGCTGTCCCTACTTTTGACTGTTACTGCAGCATGTAGGCTCCAATCCACATCTGGTAGATTGAAGACCCCCACCAGCAGCACCTCCTCCTTGGGTTTCATGTGATAATAGCAAAGATTAAAAGGTGACTGAAAAATGCCACAAACAAAATCGCTGATCAGCACTGTACCGATCAGTAGTAACAGTGATGGCACTGTACTCTCTGTATGGGGGGGTCTAAACTTACTGTTTAGTGGAGGGCTACACCCTCCACACCCCAATTTGTGGGGAGCAACCCCCCCGCACCTTTCATATATAAATAATCAACTCTGGGGAGGAAGACATTGAGGGACGGAGTAAAACACAGGATGGGGGCTACTCCATCGGGATACCAGTCTGCAGGTGGAGAACATTGGGAAGGGACAATCCCTGGGTGGGGGTAACAAAGTTGGGGGAACAGGAAGTCATCAAAAAAAATTTAAACAACTAGAACAATAAAGAAACAATAACCTACATTCGGTCTCAAACAATCAGCTTCACAGGCGGTGACCGTAACCACCACGCTAGGTGGCTAGCTTGGAACTGCCTTGCTGAATACATCCATGTACCTTAATCTAGCAGGCTTTGCCTTGCTATTACCCCTTGCTATTTTGTAATGGTAGCTATTTCCCAGGGTGATCAAATCAAGTCACTCAATTTGAGTTGCTCAATTTGCTTCACCCATATCACTGGATACCCCTCCTTGCATGCCATCCTTTGGATGGCTTCCATCATGTCCATATCCACCTCTACCCCTGTGCTGGATGTCTGTAGATCACTTCCATGCAAATTGTGGCCCCCTTATGTGTTTCCAGAGTGACCAACAGGGTTTTATGTGATAATGGCAATCGCCGTTAGGATGAGTCTAGATCGCTGAAAATTAAAACAGCAATGTACACTCATGGCAAAAACAATGTGGCAACAGGATCAAATTGTTATGTGGGCGGGCTGCGCCCTGCACCCCCCAAGTAAAGATTCTCAAATCCAGAGGGGTGCATGTTGGGAAGGGGGGCTTGTAAAAAAAAATAAAAGGATGGCACAATCACAAAAAATTGTTGCGCTACCCCAGACCTGCACCCTGCAATCTCCCCACCACAGTCAGCCTCCCTCACCACCACACCACAAGGCCAGCTCAGCAGCCTTCCACTGCACTGCCTCCCACATACCCTCCCTCCCCTTCCATCCCCCACAGTGGGTTCTGGTTGCCTTCCTTCTCACCCGTCACTACCCTTACAGGGGAGTCCAGAACACAGTCGTTGAGCCTGAGTCACTATTTTTTCAGCCACTTAATCTCAGTCACACTGTTCACTGGATACTGACCAAGAGTTCCTCAGTTCATCCCTGCTCTCCCTGTATTTCCATAGCTTCTATTTTGTCCCTAACATAAAGAGGCATTCCTCCCCCTTTTTTACCTACCATGTCTTTTCTAAACAGAGTATACCCAGGTATGGCCACATCCCAACCCTGGTTTTCATTGCACCAGGATGTGATAACTGCAACCATATCCAGGTCTGCTTCTGCCATGGTGGCCTCTAGGTCTCCAATCTTGTCACCTAGACTTCAAGTGTTTGCACACATGTCCCTCCAGATTCTGCTGCCACCCCTCCCCTTGTTTTCCATTTGCCCCCCTTTGTTTTCTCCACTGTCTATCTCATGATCACTCTTGCTTTCTATCCCCTGGATTACTTTTTCTCTAAAATTCACTAAGTTGAAAGGAGTATAAGGTCAAAGCCCATGAACACTCCTATCAGTCACCCATAATACCCAAGGGACTGGTCATGTAATAAGTAGTTGTCTAGGTGTTTTTTGAAGATTCCTTTGTTATATGGGTTATATGGTATATGACTATGAACATATCTGCAAGCCAAATATTCCTTTGTCTCAGACACAGATTTGGACTAATGTCCCCCACCGGCTAATAAGATACTACCTGAAGTTCACCTGTCCTTACTTATTTTACAGAAAATAAGGCCTTTGGTCATAGTTTCCTGCAGATACTTTTGTTAGTCTAAAACAATTGGAGAACTTATTTCTTGTTCTGTGCTCACAACAACATGGCATCTGTGTAAAGAACATAAGAACATCTTGATTCCAGATTACTCCTATTCACTTGTAAACTTGTTTCAGAATAGTTTTGAAACAAACTTCTTAACTGTAATCCAACTGGAACAGTTACATATAACCAGTATAAGTACATGATGCTAGTAAGCTAATATACCAAACAATTTCAATAACTGGGCCTACATGTAATATGATTTGTAATCCTAATTGCTTAAAATGGTACCCCTCTACACTTTTACTTACTGTTAAAAACTCTCTGTATAAATAACAGTTACAGGTATATGAAAAGAAAGATCAAAACAGGGAAAAATGTAACTCGGACCCTAACTTGTACATTAAGATAGATTTTTTGATATATATATATATATATATATATATATATATATATATATATATATATATATATATATTCCTCTGCAAAACTACACTAATGCACCATTAGGGTTAAAGCATCAAAAGTAGTAAAATGTGACCTTAGGGTTCCTATGCCTAAGACCCCACCCCCACCCTGCATGCAGAGATAGGCATGAGGGGTGTGTCTTGGCCCTTTGTACCCTGAAAATTCCAGACAGTTTATTTGCTATGAAGTGACAAAGAAACAGCTACAGTATCTAAAAAAAAATCATTTTTTGCAGATTGCATAGTTCTCAAGCCTAATGCTCACCCCATTCCATCAATAAATAAGCTGAGATGTGTGCATTGTATGAGAATGGGGTGAGCGTTAGGCTAAAGAACCCCAAGGCACACCCCTTACCTGCTGTGCTGCCTGCATGGTAGGGGTGGGGTTTAGGGTTGGAAGCCCTAATGCCACATTTCCCTACTTTTTTCACTTGATCCCTAGCTAGTGCATTAACAAGGTTTTTGCAATGAATTTCTGCACTTTTTGAGATAGTATAATCATATTTTTATTTGGCTATGGGAGCTTAGGGCCCAGCGCTCCTATCCATCCATAATTTTTCAGATAGTGTAACTATATCCTTATTTTCCTGTGGGAGCACAGGGCCCTCTGGGCCCTATGTTCCCATCCTTCCATAGATGCATATGTGTGTGTGTGTGTGTGTGTGTGTATATATATATATATATGTGTGTGTGTGTGTGTGTGTGTGTGTGTGTGTGTGTGTGTGTGTGTGTTGCTGTGGATGTGCAGGGCCCTCTGGGCCCTATGCTTCCATGTGTAGCACAACAGCAACCAAATTGTCAGCACAGGCTTCTTATTACCCCACCTCATTAACCCAGTACTGAAAGCTTACAAATCTCCCCAAAGACGTGATTCTTTGCCACTACAATGTTATACCATGCCAGAGGCATGAAAACACATTTTGGCAAAGTTTTGAAAAACGACAGCTGTCACATTCATGAGTTGGTATAAAGAAATGGCTACGCTGAAAATTTGGGGAGAAAATATTGAAAATGACAAACGTTATGAGCAAGTGGAACTTGATTTCAATCAATGCACATAACTACATCATTGTAACATATTTTGACCCCACATTTTGAACATTCCTTTCTTATAACCCCATTTTATGAACAAGACTGGTTAAAAAGTTCTAATCCTGTCCAAAAGGTGATTTCACCACCAACCGTGAATTCGTCTTTTTGGCCCAGACTTGGGTAATTCCACTGAAGTTGTTCATGAGGTGAAGTGTCCAAAAGCACATGCTGAAAATTTGATGTGAAGATATTAAACAATGGGCTAGTTATGCACCAAAGTTGAAATTTCCATAGATTTTAAGTAATGTATTAGCATTAACACTGTTACTAAGCAATGCATTATGTGGAATGTATGTTCTTGTGTTTGAAAACTCTAATAAAATCTTTTATAATAAAAAGTTGAAATTCCCTTTGAAATACATGAAACAGCACTTACCGTATTTCTCATGTAAAAAACATATACAGAAATGGGTCCATGACACCAGCGCGACAACCCCGACCATAACATCTGCTACAGCACCGGGAACCCATCAACAACCCCGACCATGATGCAACCCCAAACTGACCAGCAACATTGCAACGCAAAATGTGGGGGGGGGCTGCACCCCCATGAAAGGAGCTGTGCCCCCCCGCACTCCCTATTATATATATCTAACTCCATGTTGCACAGACAGTGGAGTTAGATATTTACCCCCTGTCATCCTAAAGTGTCTCAACACAAAACCCCTGTGGAGGGTTCACTGTGAAGGTGTCACTGTAGTGGTGGCATACCTATAGAAACTACATAAAACAAACAAACAAACAAAAAAAAATATATATATATACACACACACACACACACACACACACACATATACATATAAAATAGGGACATCAATCTGAAGATGGGGATGCCACTAGACAACAGGGAAACACAGGACATTTAGGGGGATGACATGAAAAAGGCTTCTTTCCTTTGAGCAAATCCTTTTTTGTTCCCTTTTTGTTTGAAATGGAAAAGGATTCCTTCAAAGGAAGAAAGCCTTTTCTGTGTTTTTCCTTTAGTTTTCATGTATTTTCCTGATGTCCAGTGGCACCCCCACCCTCAGATTGTTCTCCCAGATTTTGAGTGTATATGTATATATATATATATGTATATATATATATATAAAATGGGTAGGAAAAGTTATCCCTGCTGGTTAGTTGAAATACATCACATGACCGTGCGTATATCAGAGCACGAGCGCACATCTGCACTTTTACCCCCACAAAACAATTTTGACATTTTATAAGATAGATAAACCACTCTGAGGTGTGCAGTCATGCTCTGATATACGCACACCTTGGGTGGTTGACGCACCCCAAGGTGTACGTATATCAGAGCGCGGCCGCATACCTTGGAGTGGGCTATCTATTACATATATAGATATACATATATTCATTGCAAAAAAAACTTCATTAATGCATCAGTTAGGGTTGTTACTACAGTGACAAAAGCAGGGAAATGTGGTGTTAGGGTTTCCAGCCCCAACACCTGACCCCTACCCTGCAGAGACTGACGGGTGTCAGGGGGGTGCCTTTGAGTCATCAGCCCTAATGCTCACCCCATTCCATAAGTAAATAAGCTGAGATGGGTACAGTATAGGAGAATGGGGTGAGCATTAGGGCTGATGACTCCAAACAAAACTATTTTAGTGCCCGACATCTTTTTTTTCCCCATAGGAAATAATGAGAAATATAAAAATTTAATACCTTTTGGATGGATTCATATTTTTTCACCAAACCTTCAAAAGGCATATCTGTGAGGCAAAGACTTTCTATGCTAAAAATTTCAGACCACAACCTAAAACAGTTTTTGAGATACAGGTGGACATAGAAACAGCAAAAAAAAGTAAATTTAGGGATTTATGACACTCTGTATTTCTGAAACCACACAATAGATTCACACAAAATTTGCCACATCGAGAGACCTACCCCTAAGAGATTGTGCATGCATATTTTTCATGCAAATCTGTTGAATGGTTGCACAGTTATTAAGGTTCAAAAATGTGGCTTTAACATAGAAATGAGCACTCAACCCTAATTATACTGGTGCTACTGTGCCAGTATATATATATATATATATATATATATATATGGGATACATTATGGGCACGAGTGTGATATGGAAAATATTTTCACTCCTTTAGAGTAACCTCTGGATATTCATGAGTGTTGAAGCCATGAGTGAGTAACCAGAGGTCACTGTGCAGGAGTGAAAATATTTTCCATACCACACGAGTGCACATCATGTATCCAATTTATACAATACGGCCCCCTATTGTTAGGAATGAATTGTGCAAAAGTAACAATTTGTGCTGAATAGCACGGGTCTTGCATGATTGAATAATACATGTTGCAAAATTATATTCAATTGCGCAATTATTTCACGCTAATGGTGATGTTTTGCGCGAGCCATGTGATTAATGTAATTTATCTCACTAGTGAGAATAACATGGTTTATCTCACTGAGATAGCTCCTACCCCTATTGTATAAATATATATACTGTATATATCTATATTGTTTACCCCCTCACTCTCTGACTGTCGCCCTCATAATATTTATTTCTCTGGTGTCTAGTAATGCCCTCCAATGTCCATACCATTTGTTTTCTTTGGTTGCCCTGGTGACTAGTGGAACCCCCCACCCTCCAATATCAGTTGGACCCTGTAAATAAGAAAACAGTCCCTTGCTGTTTTTTTTATCTATAAAAAAAATTCATCGGTGTTGTAACCCCCACCTACCTGACCTCCCACTGAGAACTCACCACCCCGCACTTCCCAGACCCCCACATACCCTCACTCACCTCAACAGGTCCCAGTGTGCAAATTCACTCTCCCATTGAAGACACCTCTTGGTGCTGGAACTGGAGACTGTTATATGAGAAGTAAGGTAAGTGTGGATCAATGCATTTCAATGGGGATTGTAACTGTACTTACCTTACTTGTCATAAAGCAGTCACCAGTTCCAGCAGCAAGAAATTTCGTTGATGGGAAAATGGATCTGCACACTGCAACCTGTTCAGGTGAGTGTCGGTGTGTGGGGGGGATGGGGTGTGCAGGGTGGTGGGTGCTCATTAGGAAGTTGTAACCTTTCTCACAAACTTTGCTGTATTCTGTACTCTCTGTAACTATGTATTTCTCCTTTTGCCCCTGTCCCCAAGGACACATCTGGAATCGAGCAGTACTCTGCTCAGTATGCCTTCCTGGTAAAACTTTTACATAAATAAATAAATAAGTCAGGCTGGGGGGTGGCTGCATCACTGTTGAACTTTTTATTTTTTCAGATTAAAAAAGAAAAGACATCAAGGGGCCATTTTCTTATTTTCAGGGTCCAACTGACATCGGAGGGTGGGAGTGCCAAAGGCCATCAGAACAACCATAGAAAATGGGGGGGGCAGCCACTGGAGGGTGGAGGCAACACTAGACCCAGGTATAAAGTACACATTTATGTGGTCAGGAATTGGAGGGTGGGGTGGCACCGCTAGATACCAGGGATATATGAAATATTTTTGGAAACAGGAATGAGAGGGTGCAGGGTGCCACTAGACACAAAGGTAATAAAAAATATTACAGAGGCAACTAGGGAACAACATATGGGAAAGCATACAATATATAAAATAAATAAAAATGGGGAGAACAATTAGGGGGTTACTAGACACCAGGGACACCTGGCAGATATATACAAATCAGGGGAAAGACATGGAAAAGGCTTTTTTCTTTTGAAAGAGTCATTTTCCATTTCAACAAAAAAACAGAACAGAAATGGATTCCATCAAACAAAAAAAGAATCGGGGGGGAAACTTAAGTCTGAAATCCTTTTCTGTGTCAAGAAATCCTTTTTCATTTGAATGAAAAAATCAAACAAAAAAGGATCCCTCCTCATGAAAAAGAAATTGGCCAAAAACTACATATAACATCCTTTTTTGTGACTCATGATCCTTTTTCATTTGAACAAAAAAGGATTCACGAAAAAAAAGAATTAATCCCAAATATTTGTTCGTGACTCATGCTCCTTTTTCATTTGAATGAAAAAGGATTCACGAAAAAAAGCATTAGCAAGTGATGAAAAAGGATTTAAAATGTTGAAATGAAAACATTCCAGGGTCATTTTGCCACCAGACAACTGCAGAATCCACCTAGTGGAGTTTCAATGAGCAAGACGCATCTGTTGGTGTCTATAGAGCACCTAGTATTTGTGAGTTTTCAGTATTTTTTTTTAACTGAAAACAAGATGACGGAAAATGAAAAAGGAATGTTTTCACATGAAAAAGGATTGGCCCCTAACAGAAAAGGTTTCTTTTTTGTTTGACCAAATTATTTTTCATTCCAGGAAGCTAACCAGGAGAGTGAAATTCCCATTGAAAATAATGGGAAAATTAAAATTTAATAACTTTGGAATGGATTAATAGTTTTTCACCAAACAAGCAAAAGGCAAATCTATGACCCAAACCCTTTCTACCCTGAACATTTCAGACCAAAATTCCAAACATCTGGGTGCAAGGTGATGACAAAAAAACAGTGAAAAATTGTGATTTTTTAAATGTTTTTGCGCTATTCAGATCTTGAAATCCACACATCTGACCAGAATGAAACTTGACACGTCAAGAGATCTACACCTGAAACTGCATACAAACTTTTGTGCAAATCCTTTGAACAGTTGCAAAGGTATTAAAGTGCAAAATTTGAGGTTTAACATGGAAAGCCCTGCTCAATCTAACTCTAGGAGCACTACGGTGCCCCTACAATATATACTGTGTGTGTGTGTGTATATATATATATATATATATATATATATATATATATATATATAGCTTTAATGCACCAGTTAAGGTTCAAGTTAATGCACAAAAGTAGGGAACTGTGGCACTAGGGACTCTATCTACCCATCCACCCCAAGCAGCTAAAGGAAAAAAAATTACATATATATATATATATATAGAGAGAGAGAGAGAGAGAGAGAGAGAGAGAGAAAGAGAGAGAATGTGTTAATGTGCAATGTCTTATAAAGCTGTTAGATATGTTGCAATATTCTATAAATGAAATTTAGAAATATAAGTGTAAAGTACCATGCTTTAGTCCATTGATCTTGTCACAAGTGATTGCTTCAGCAACAACAGTATCATGCAATTTCACAAACCTTTGGCAATTTATTCTTGACATTGAAAGTAGTTAAAAAGATAAAGCGAAAATTCCTAAAGTATACATAAAAAGTTCCAGATGTGCCAGATAGGACTGATATGTGAAATGAGGGTTTATAATGGAATTTGCAAATGCTAACACCCTTTCATTTTTACAGTAAATAACATGAATGTCAAGGGATCCTATGTAATCAGGGAGAAAGTTTTCTAGAGGTCTTCTAGATTACAGAAAAAGTATTCCATTATTATTTTTTAAACTGTATTTCCAATTTCCAAGATATAAAGTTATACTAATTTATTTCGCCATCATTAATAAGCCATATTCCCAGACAGAGTCATCCCATGGGCTGGGGTACAGAAATGGACTCTAGTTTTTTTTTTTTTTATACAAATAAAATGTATGATTTTACCATTTCTGCAGTGTGTAAGACAAACACTAAACTGTTGAATTAAATCCCACAAATGGGAAACACAGAATATAAAATATAGGGAATACAACGTTAATTTCAATATGAAAAGCCGGGAAGTTTGTTTTCAGTTGGTACAGTATAAGGCATTCAGTAGGGTAAGGCAGCAGCAAGTGCAGGCTGTTCCAAATAGTCAAGCTGTCAGTCAGGCTCAACAAAAAATGATCAAAGATAATGTTATGGGACAGAAAATTGGGAATTACAGGCAGGGGAGAAAAGATTTATTTAAGTGAGACTTGGAAAGGGGAAGGGAGGTAACTAGTAAAAGAGAGATAACAGAAGAGAGGCTCTTCTGCCAGTAGTTGGAGGGCAATTGTAATTCAGAAGGGGACAGGGGGGCCAATGCAGGTCATGGAGAATAGTGGTCATGTGATCACATTTCTCTGCACAGCTAAGGAGGCAGGCAATGATATCTTGGACAAGCTCTAGTCTTGAAAGCTGAGATTTAGGAAGATTATAGAGTAGGATGTTACTGTAGTTTAGAAAGAAGAGATGAAGGCATGTCAAATTTCAGCAGAAGAGTGGTCTGGGGAGTGGAAATTTTGCAAAAACTAAGGTTCTGAACTGAAAAATTAAACAGTGAGGTCTCAGTAAAGAAGGAAGATGGAGGTAGAGGAGAGATGACAGAGGAAGCTTCTCTTCCTCAAGAGGAAGTCTTTAGTCTTGGATGTACAGTATGTAGTTTAAGGACATTGGCACTGACCCAGGGTTTGACTTAAGTAAGACAGGGTGAAGGGTTAGAGATGAAGGAGTTTTTAAAGGAGTCGAAAGAAATAAACAGCCAGATTTCCTTACTGGGGATTTTAATTTTTACAAATAAGATAAATAAATGTTAGCAGCTTAGATGTGATAGCCCAGATTATAGTGTTAGAAGAGGCATTCAAGGGGAAGAAGACAGAGTGTAAAGATAAAAGGACCAAGCAAAGAACCTTGGGGTACACAGTAGGGAAGGGGTGGGATAAGGAGGAGAAACCACCATCAGAGACAAAGGAGTGATTGGAGAGGTAAGAGTGGAACTGAGAGAGAAGGAGATCAGTAACATCAGCATAGTGTTCAGGATTGTGAAACAGGGTAGACAACAAGTCAAAAACATTAATGAGATTAAGGAAGATGTGAATAAAGAGACCAACATATGAGGATAGGAGAGTGTCATTATTCTGCCTTTCTGTACCTTGGCAGCCAGAATTATAATAACAAAAGAGTGGCTCCTAAAAGCAGTCACCAAAGTCTATACAAGCTGGAATGGCACATATAGAGTGGGGCCTATGTAGTTAGAGGTCTTCCTAGCAGAGCCCATGTTTGGATTAGGGTGGATCCCCGTTGACAGGGAAAGGTGATGCAGTTTCTCTGTGCATATGAGGGAAGATTTGCTGTATCCTCTTTGCTGGTTGTTTTTAAATCTACATATGAACATATGAAGAAGCCAGCAGAGGAAGGCCATTTGGTCTATCAAGTCGGTCTATCAAGTCTGCTCATATTGCAGGGTCCATAGCTTGAGCTAATGTCCCTGCCCTCCATTCCCACTCCTCCCATCCTCCCTACCCAAGACCCTTACCCTCCCCCTATGCCTGTCCTAGCCTCTCTTAAAGCTGCCCACTGTCTTTAATGAGATTACCTCTTCTGGTAGCACATTCCAAGTGTCCACCACCATCTCTGTGAAGAAGTGCTTCCTGACCTCCCTCCTAAGCCTTCCACCCTCCAGCTAAAGACTGTGCCCCCTCGTGTTATGGTTGCCACTCAGCTTAAAGAGACTCCTTATCAACCTTATTTATCCCTTTCAAGTACTTGAAGGTCCCAATCATGTCCCCTCTCTCTCTTTCTCTCTCTCCCCTGTCTTCCAGGGAATACATGTTCAGTGCCCTCAACCTCTCCTCATATACCTTACCCTGCTGACTGGCTATCATCTTTGTAGCCCTCCTCTGGACCCTCTCCAGCAGGTTAATGTCCTTTTTGAGGTGTGGGCACCAGTACTGAACTCTGTACTCTAGATGCAGCCTTACCAGTGACCTGTACAAGGGCAGTATAACCTCCTCTCTCTCCTACTACTGATCCCCCTAGATATGCATCCCAGTATCTTGTTTGCCTTTGCTGCTGCTTTCTTGTACTGCATGGAGTGCTTCGGGTCACTAGTGATCATCACTTCCAGGAATACAAATTCACACATACCCCCATAATGCAAAGCATCATGGGCTGTATATGCAAATCACCATAAAATATTATGCTTGTTCAACTATAAGCAGAATTGCATGGTACTGAAAGGCCTCTCACACAGTCTGCAAAGTGTGCCAACAGAAGAAAAACTCCCTCTCCCAGGTCCTTCTCCTGTGATGCAGATACTCGAACTCCATCCAGGTAGTACTCTGTTCTAGGATTCTTGGCTCCAATATGCATAACTTTGCATTTCTTAGCATTGAAGCCAAGCTGCCATATCCTGGACCATCTCCCCAGCTTTTCCAGATCTTCCTGTAGATCCTGTATCCCTTCAGCTGTATCCACTCTCCCACAGAGCTTGGTGTCATCCACGAATAGGCACATTTTGCCCTTAATGCCATCTCCAATGTCATTGATGAAGACATTGAACAACACCGGCAGTGGCACCGAGCCCTGTGGGATCCCACTGGTTACCTGTCTGGTGCCAGATAACTCTACCCTCACAACCACTCTCTGGGTTCTGTCCTTCAGCCAGTTTTCCAACCATCTGCCCATCTTTTTCCTAACCCCGCAATCCACCAACTTCCTGATCAACTTTTTGTGGGACACAGAGTCAAAGGCCTTGCTGAAAACAAGATAGAGGATGTCTATCACTTGGCCCCTGTCTACTGTCTTAGTGACACAGTCAAAGAAGTCAATCAGATTTGTTTGACATGCTCTCCCCCCATGAACCCATGCTGCCTCTCTTCCTGGAGACCATGCTCCTCTAGATATTCCACCAACCTCTGCTTTAGTAACTCCATGAGCTTTCCCACAATGGAGGTCAGACTGACTGATCTGTAATTCCCTGGGTCATCCTTGGGACCGCTTTGTGGAGCAGCACTACATGTGCTCTTCTCCAGTCCTGCAGTACTACGCCTGTCTCTAGTGAACTATTAAATAGGTCTGCTAGTGACCCTGCCAGCTCCTCAGCCAGTTCCTTTAGTACCCTTGGATGTACTCCATCTGGGCCTGGTGATTTTCCATCTTCAATGCCACCAGCACCTCCCTCACTCCATCCTCCTCTATCACTACATCTGTGTTCCCCTCCCCACCGCTCCTTTTTTCCCTCCTGAAGGCACTGAAATAAAATAATGAAATGAAGTAATTAAATCTGTTAATTTCTCTGTAAATGTACAGTATCCAGCAGCCAAAGAAAGCTTTGCCTCAATGTTTTCAGCATTTTATTCTTAATGGGTAAAGAACATAATCTGACAGTGGAGATGGTTCCTGCTGAGCAAGAAATGCAGTCAGTGATTGATGACTTCCTACATACAGAGATTTTTATCAGTCTGGTGCTAATTTTGTAAACTTTTTAGTTATTTTTGATGCACTAGTAGAGTGAGGGAAAGTGTGGTGAAACAGATGCATTGGTCGTGTGTTCAATGTGAGTAGCAGGCTAGAAGTAACATGACTGGATGGCTGAGAGTATGAGAGTTAGTACTGACATACTGTATGTGATCCCCCTTACTCAGTCTAATAATTGTGCTTCTTCCATAGTAACTGTGCTGTGTTCATCCCTCTCTTTAATCCAACTGCCAGGCAACTAAAATGATTCTGGGTGGAAACACCCAAGGGACTATATCTAGAGGATGAGACAGTTATTCAAACTCTAGGCCCATTCATTCCTTTGCCACTTAAATTAAACTGGCAAAAGGTTTGTCAGTTACTGCGAAGGGATGGGGCTTCACTGGGGGGGGTGCCATTATGCCATGTCCTTTGGGGTGCCCATGTGTTGGGGTGGGCATTTGGCATGGTAAGGGACTGGGAACGGGCACATAACCAAGGTGCGGGTCCGCAATGGGGATCCACATGAGCCAGGTAGTACGGACACTCACCCACTCAGCTGCCCCAGCCCTCCTCAGCTGCCTAGTGTGCTGGGGCAGCATGGAGAGTCACTTCCTGGTCCTGTCAAGTCTGGTGGGTGGAGTCTGTGGGGACATGCAGAGGGTTACAGCAGGGTCCCGGCTGCCATAACCTGTGCCCTTCTCCACACCTATGTGGCCAGCACTATGTGGTTTAGTGCATACCACATAATGCTGGCACACCCCTGGAATGTTGCAGTCCACGCTACCAGGGGATTGGGCACAGTTTGGGTGCACGCCCCCTTGGTGAATGTTGTGTGGGTTCTCCTCCATGGTATTCACGTGTGTATTATGCCAGCGCACCAGGTTTCCGTGGGCACGCTGGCATCGTGCATAGGGCCCATTGTGAATAAACGCAGTGTAAAGATGACTGTTATCTTTTTTACAGCTGCATAGTAAATGCTATGCTGATGTATTGTGAATGGAAAGAGGAGAAAAAAAGGGGGTCTGGGGACATGACCGTATACCAAACACATCACAAATGTTTGCTCCCCCCTTCACTCACTGAGAGGAGTTAAATCACATACAGTATATAGGAATCAGTCCACTTCTGCCCTCCCTCTCTCTCTCCCCCCCACCCCACCACAGTCCCTTATCCTGGTCTGCCATTTTCTGGCCAGTCATCAACAAAAAGAAATCCTGCCTGGAAGTAAATCAAGCACACCGATGCAGCATTTCTCTCCCCCACCCCAGCAGTTACAATGCTTCATGCTGCCCTGCCCTGCCCTGCCCTACCCACCAGTGCACTTTAGCAAATCATCCTGCCCACTGCTGCTGGTCACCCTGCTCACCTCCAGAGTGTGTCCACGGTGTTCCTGTCTCCTCGCTGGTGCATTTCAACAAATGGTCCCATCCACTGCTGCTGTTTCTCCCGCCCACCTCCAGAATGTGTCCCTATTGCCTGATCCTTGGTTGGGAGTCATTCTATTTTATTTTAGTTCATTTGTAATCATCATCCTCTGAAGCAGCCCTTAGCTGTCTCCACCTTTCTTGGTGGTCTTAATGGACTTATCGCTGGCCCCTGATGCAGCCTCTGACTGTTTCCATGACCCTCAGCAGTCTCAGTAGACTTATTATCACCATCCCTTGATGCAGTTTCTGCCTATCACCATGTCCCTCAGCAGTCTCACTGGAAGTTATTATCATTCTCCTCTGATGTGGCTTCCGGACGTCTCCACATCACTTGGTGGTCCAGCTTCAGAGGACAAAGGTGCATCCTCTGAGCTGCCCAGTCCCCCCATCTGAAATCAGTGGGCTTCCAGAGCAAAGATGCCATAAGAGGACTGTGTTTAGGGAGAGGAGAGGCACTGCAGTTCGGGCCGGGAGCCTTAAGGTAAGCCCCCCCTCGAAGGGGTTATATATACATTACTATATTGCCCTAGCCATTACTGTGGCTTGGGATCCTGCAAGGCACACTTGTTTCTTGTGCTGTACTGAGAAATTTGTTTTATGCATCACTGTTTCAGGAAAAGGGCTAGTGCTGGGGCCTTGGAAAGAGGGGACTTGTTCAAGGGGGCCATGGAAGAAGGGAGCTACTGCTGGATGCTGTGGTAGGAAGTGGGCTATTCTGAGAGCTGTGGAGAGAATATGGCTACTAGCATGGGCCATGGAGGAAGGGAGACTACTGTCAGGGGCTGTGGATAGAAGGAGGACTACTGTGGAAAGACATTGAGGGAAGGGGTGAGTGTCAGGGGGCAGTGGAGCAAAGTGTAGCTATTCATTGGTGCCACAGACACAGGTGGGACAAGTGTCTGGGGTCAAGGAGTACGGGGCCACTATCTGTGATGGGGTGGTGAAAGGAGTGGTTCTGAGGAGAGAAGCATCTGTAATCGGTGAGGTCCAGGAGCAATGATAGTTCAACTGCCGCTTCCTCCCTCCGTCTCTCCACCTCTCCTTCTCCCTCTCCTACCCCCTTTCTCTCTCTCTCTCTCTCTCTCTCTCTTTCTCTCCCTCTCTCTCTTCTTCCCCCTCTTCTCCCCCCACCTCTCAGAGTCCCTCATGCTGCCTGTCATTTCCTGGCCAGTTGCCAGTTGCCAGTGAAAAAGAAACCCTGCCTGGAAGTAAACTAGGCACACCAGTGCAGTGTCTCACTTTGCCACCCCCCCAGCAGTCACAATCCCTGGTGCCGTCCAGCCATTCCCCAGTTGCCATGAAAAAAAGAAATTCTCTGCATCCCAGCACAGCGCTGAGCTCAGCTAACACGATGCGGCCTTCAGGAAAGATGGAAGTAACTGGCTCACCACTCACTGCCCCCCCACCACCACCTACAGTCACAATCCCTCACAGTGCAAATAGGTGGGACTAGTGCCTGGGTCCAAGGATTGGGGGGGGACACAATCTGTGATGGGGGCGGTGAGGGGAGTGGTTCTGAGAGAAGACCATCTGCAGTCAGTGGGGTCCAGGAGCAAAGATAGTTCAGCTGCTGCTTCCTCTTTCCCTCCCTCCCTCTCTCTCTGCCCTGCCAGGAAGTAAACCAGCTGGCTCTCTGCTCACAGTTTTGCCACTTTCCCACCCACCAGTGGTCACGATCCCTCATGCCACCCTGCTATTCCCAGTTGTCAAGAAAAAAAAGTGCTTGGATCAAAAAGCCAGCATATTTAGTGTAGCCAGCAGACTGACTGGTAACATGCAGTGGCAAAATCTGGCAAGTCTCATCCATTCAACTGAATGATGAATCGCACAAGGAGACATGAAAACTGGATAGGAAATTAAGGTAAAATGTGTGTTTTGACAAAAAAGAGCACTACTTAACTTTCAGGAGCACCCCCATCTCCCTGTACACCCCTCCACCAACATCCCAGTTGGTTGCCCGGTGTGTCACTGCACATACAAAATGTAAGCAAACTCTCCCCCCCTTCTTGGAACACTCCACAGTGCCCCCTGGGGGTCGAGACATGCATTAAGGAAGCCACGCTAGGCGGCACTTCTAAACCCCCCCAATACTCTAGATCTGGAAAGAGCTACAATGTGGGAACCACATCCTAAACTAGTTTAACGTCGTCTTCTGGGCTACTTTAGCTAAATAAATTGTGAAATATTTCACTTCAGTGCTGCTGCACTAAATTCAGTGTCTTCAAGTCTGGTTGCTTCTTGGCTGAAAACTCATACTGTAAGTGATTTATAATTTGGGGTTAGAAGGTTTGAACTTTTTAAATCAGTGAAACTGAAAATTATTTAGTACTCTGCAAATAATTTACCCAGGATATCCCAACTGTGATGAAGCAATTGCCTTATAGTGAGGTATTTATTTTAGCCATTTTACAGCTTGGGGTACAGAAGCCATGACATGGTTAAACCGTCTTGAAGCGGTGCAGTACTTCAGATTACATCAGCATGTGGCTCAACAGTAAGCTTGACTTCTCAGCCCACATTGATGCTATCCATGTGAAACTCCACCCTAAACTGGGTGCCCCGTACCGTAATAAAGACTGCCTACCCCCGCTGGTCTGCCATGAGCTTGTCACCAAAATGGTGCTTCTGGGTTACCACTATACAGATATGGTCTATGGGACTGCCCCCTCCACTTCCCTAGCCAGACAGGATATCCTCTTGCAATGCCTTTTGTGACAGTTTCCCTTCCTAGTACGCACCACTGCTCCCTCTACTCCTGCCTTGCCATCCTTCCATTACCTTCACATCAACAGTCATCTCTTCCTTCATCTCAAGTACTGATTTGGTTATTTTACTACCACTCCTCACTCCTCTCTTGAGTCCCCCCTGCTCCATGCCTCCTTTGGTCCAGGGACCAAAGAACATTCTACACTCCTCACCCCCATTAGTTCCTTGTGTTAACAGCGAAGTTTAAACAGTGACTGATACATCGGTGAGTGCTAATCGCTGAAAACAAAATCAGCGATCAGCACTATGCTGAATACAAAATTGGCGACCATGCAAAGCACAACAGGACCTACTTTTCATGTGGGGGGGAAGAGCCCCCTGCACCCCCCAAAATAGTGATTCTCAACTCCAGGGTGGGCGGACACTGGAGCAGTGAGGCAAACATGGGAGGGGGCACTCGTTGCAGGTGATGACAACCTGTGGGTGAAGAAACAACATGAGGGGAACAGGAGTATTGAAATAAAAAAAGCAAAGTTACCCAGAGTTAAACATTGATATACCCCCATGCGGTCCCAAACCAGGGTCCATGCACACCTCAGGCAGTGACCTTAACTGCCACAGCATGCAACCAGCTTGGCGGCAACCCACACACTCTACCTACTTAACCTCCTATTGCTACACTTGCTAACCACCTCACCTTCACTATTTTGTCCTCCATACCTTGCTATTCCTATCCCTCACTCTTCTTCCTCCTCAGTCGCTGTATTTATGGGTGCATGAATTGAGCTGCTCATTTTGAGTTACCCAATTTGCTTCACCCATATCACTGGATACCCTGTCCATTCCTCTGTTGGGCAGTCTGCCTTCTCCTATCCACTTCCAGCACTCTGGAACCAGTTCCCTTCTTGCCTCTGCCATTCCACCTCCCCAGGATCCTTCAGGCACCTGCTGAAATGCCTCCCACCTCCTACCTGTTCCTATTTCCTATAGGAGGCCTCCCCAAGTGGTTCTAATAGCTCAGGGCTGTGGTTCTCCATTAACAAACTGTTACCAAGTGCACTACATTGCTTGTTTGAGAACCATTTCTGTCTCTCCATTCAGTTTTTCTCTTGCACTGGTAATTACACTACATACTGTACGTAAACTTGCACTTTAATCAGAGCCAAGCTTGTGACCGAAAAGTATCAAATATGTTACTGTGTCAATACTATTGAAATGCACTGTATGTTTCTCTGTTCTTCCTGTAACTCTTTCCCTGGGTTCTGCCTGCAAACGAGCCTCAGCTCAGTGTGCCTTTCCCGGTTGTAACAGGGTAGAATAGGACCCTGTACCATTTGTTATGGAGAAAGGGCTGGATATTCAAACTGTGCCATTCTGTGGCGCAAGCCCTTGCGCTGCACAAAATAGTTGCGCAGGGGTGTGGCTGGGGCGATATTCAACGGAGATGCGCTATTGAGCAACTCCTTTGAATATCACCCCATGGCCACAGCCACTGTGTATGGCGCAGTGGAACTTGCGCCGCCGCAAGTGGTCAGAGTGGAGCATTCAAGATGTGGTGGCTAGTTCCCGATAGCCATCGCGTAAATTTCCGATAATCAAAGGTGACATGAAAAATGGGGCCATAATTCATTGCAGGCACGGGGCCATTTGCATCTATTTATGGCCCCATTTGCATGCCATTAGAAGCAGGTGCGCCGATCCCCGAGGACTTGCGCCTGGCACCCTGCCAGGCAGCAGCCGCCGGGACCGACGCCTACAGCCCGATCGCAGGTATAACTGTTGAAATCCTCCGACTGTCCCGATCAGCGTGCATGTAGTAACCCCACCTCCCAACTGGCCCGATCGTGGGCATAAGTGTAAAACCCCTCCCCGACAGGCCCAATCGCGGGCATAAGTGTAAAACACCCCTCCCGACTGGCCCGATTGCGGGCATAAAGTGTAAGCCCCGACTGGCCCGATGGTGGGCATAAGTGTAAACCCCTCCCCTGACCAGCGGATCACGGGCATAAGTGTAAAACCCCACCCCCACTAGTCCGATCGTGGGCAGAACAGATTTCAGCCCCCAAGAACATATCCCTGGTGGTCCAGTGGACCCGCGAATCGATCACGGGCATTAGAGTCCACCACCCCCAAGGTCCACCTACCCTGGTGATCTAGTGGCCGCCCCACCCACCCACGGAGCCCCACCACCCGCCCCCCATCAGCCGGGGGCGGCAGCATCCCACCGCCTGCCGCCCGCGCCCACCGACTGACTGCTCCAGTAGGGCTGCATGCCCATTGGTTCAGAGCAAGAGCCAATGGGCATGCAGTCCGCATACATAAAGGCAGTCCAGATATGTCACATATGGACTGCCTTTAGATGGTATGGGCTGTAGCCCATTGGCCTGCTCTGAACCAATGGGTGCCACCCGTGTCAGTTGGCGGGCGCGCGCGGCAGGCAGGTGGGATGCTGCCGCCCGCTGGCTGACGGGGGACCGAGTGGTGGGGCTCCGTGGGTGGGTGGGGGGGGCCACCAGATCACCAGGGTAGGTGGACCTTGGGGTGGTGGACTCTAATCCACTGACCACCAGGGATATGTTCTTGGGGTTGAATTGTTCTCCCCGCGACCGGGCTAGTGGGGGTAGGGTTTTTGTCACCAAGCCCACGATCGGGCTGGTCGGGGTGGGGGTTTTACACCTTATGCCCACTATCGGGCCAGTCGGGGAGGGGGTTACTATATGCCCGTGATTGGGCTGCGAGGGGACAGGAGACATTGAGGGCCACCCAGAGGTGGCAGCTGCTGTGTTGCACCCTGCAATTCGGCAGCTCACCTGTGGGTGGCCCTCGACTTACTCCTTTTTTTTTTGCTCAAAGTTGTGCAGGCGCAGGTTAGGGGTTGCGCTTGCACATCTCTGCACAGCCCACTGAATATTGGGCTGTGCAGTTTATGCATGGTTCCTCCCCCTCTGGTTGAGCATGCCTTCATTAGCATGGCGCTGTTGCTCAGCTTGACTTGGGGGGCGCAACTGCCTCCTGCTGAATATGGCAGAATGGTACAATTTCTGACTTGCGCAGACGCAACCCTATTGCACATGGCGCAACCCTTTTGAATATCCAGCCCCCAGTGTTTAAATGCAAGGATCTTTCCTTTTTTGTCTCTTCTCTGTCTGGTTGCACAACCAAATTTTCCTGTGAGACTTCGGACTTGATCAACCTGAACAGTCTCGCAGTTCTTTGCCTCTCGCTGTCTCTCAGCTTTCTCTTGCCGTCTGTTTTTCTTCCTTGCATATCCACTAATATAAAAATATGTGCAAATAATTGTATGGAAATGTAACTGATATTGAGATCCTATTGTTTAGAAAATATATAGTGTTACTGCTGAAATGTATATATTTAGATTTTGAGATGACTGCATAAAACTATTGCAAACTCTAAAGGTTACTTCCGTGTACATTTTTTAGCCTCTTTCAAAAGCTGCAAAAAGGGCCCCTCAAGAAGCACACTGTGTTCTAGCAGCTCCAGAAACTTACAAGAACAGAATTTTTTCATAGATTCATAGATAGATTCATAGAAGTGTGACAGCAGAAAAGGACCGACAGGCCCACCTAGTCTGCCCCTTTGTCTAGCTATCTGCTAGGACATGCGCCCTCCCCCACCCTCAACACTCCCCTGTGGCTGCCCCATGCCTTTTTGAAGCCTTCCACTATTGCTTCTCCAACCACCCCCTCCGGGAGCCTATTCCACTTATCCACTACCCTGTCTGTGAAATAGTACTTCCTAATGTTACTCTTGAACTGCCCCCCATCTGCAAGCCATGCACACTCATTCTCTGATTTCCCTTCATCTGGAAGATGCTTTCCACTGGCACCTGGTTTATACCTTAAGGTACTTGAAGGTCTCAATCATGTCCCCCCTCTCCCTCCTCTGTTCCAGGGACTACATGTTAAAATCTCTCAACCTTTCTTCATAGGACAGGTGGCTGAGTCCCTTTACTGTCTTCGTTGCTCTCCTCTGAACTTGCTCCAGCCTCCCCACATCCTTTTTGAGATATGGCCTCCAGAACTGGACTCCATATTCCAAATGCGGTCTAACCAGATGGGTGTAAAAGGGTACTATGACCTCCCTTTTTCTACTGGTAATCCCCCTTCCAATGCATCCCAGCATTCTGCTGCCCCTAGCCACTGCTCTCCCACAGTGCCTTTCCACCTTTCAGATCCCCTGATATAGTGATGCCTAGGTACCTTTCTTGTTCCGTTACCTCCAGGTCTCTGCCCCCCATACAGTACCCTGCTGTCTGGTTCCTGTAGCCAAGATGCATGATTTTACACTTATCTGTGTTGAATGAAAGCTGCCACCTTTTTGACCATGCCTCGAGCCTCCCCAAATCTCTCCACATTCTTTCTATCCCTTCCTGAGTGTCTGACTCATTGAAGATTTTAATATCATCTGCAAACAGACTCACACCCCCTTCAAGGCCCTCCACAATGTCCTCTACAAATAGATTGAATAGTAGGGGCTCCAACACTGATCCCTGAGGGACCCCGCTTGTGACCGTGCCCTCTCCAGATGCCACCCCATTTATTATGACCCTCTGCCTCCTGTCCCCCAGCCAACTTCCCACCCATTTAACCACCCTCTGCCCCAACCCCAGGCATGACATTTTATACTGCAGTCTCCTGTGGGGCACGGAGTCAAATGCCTTTTGATATCCAGATAAGCAACATCTACTGCCCTCCCCAATCCAGTTCCTTGGTGACAGCATCAAAAAACTTAAATCAAATCTGACAGGATCTGCCCCTTGTAAAATCATGTTGCCTTGGATCCAACAGGCCACTTTCCTCCAGGTAGCTGGTGATCCTGACTTTCTTTAGTTTCTCAATGAGCTTGCCTACCACTTTTGTCAAGCTCACGGGCCTCTAATTTCTACCTCCTCCCTCCCGCCCCCCTTATGCAGCAGGACCACATGTGCTTGCCTCAGTCTTCTGGTACCACCCCAGACTCTAGGGACTTATTGAAGAGTGCAGTCAATAGTACTGCCAGTATCTCCTCTAGTTCCTTTAATACCCTTGGGTGCATCCCATCCGGCCCCATTGCCTTGTCCACCTTCATGCAGCATAGTTCTCTCAAAATTTCCTCCACACGGAATGGACTCATATCCACTTCCCCTCCTTTGCCTTAGAGTTTCCTGCTCTGCTGCCTATGCCTTCTTCCCCCCTAGTGATCACTGAGCAAAAATAGTTGTTCTGTAGTTCCACTTTCTCTCTGTCTCCTTGTATCAACTCCCCCTCGTTTGTTTTTAACCGGAGTATTCCCTGCTTAGTCTTCCTCCTTTCGCTGATCTACCAAAAAAAGTCTTATCCCCTTTTTTGACCCCTCTAGGTATGCGCTCCTCTGTATGTGCTTTTGCCCTTCCTATCTTCACCCAGGCTTCTCCCTGACTCACCTGGTATCTTTCCCAGTCCACTTCTGCTTGCATTTCCTTGAATTTCCTGAAGGCCTTTCTCTTTGCCTTTACCTTTTTTGGCATATCCCTAGTGTACCACAGAGGTTTCTTCCTCTTCTTATTTTTGCTTGTTCTCTTGGCGCATAGGTCAGTGGCCTCCACAATAGCTTCTTTTATCCTCTCCTACATTACCTCCACATCTGTCAACTCCTCCACCCCCTCCAAAGCCCTCTCCACTACTTTCCCCATTTTCCCGAAATCTGCTTTCTTGAAATCCAGCACCCTCAGCCTAGACCGGTGAACCTCCGCAGAGTTCCTTATTCTGAACCAGACTGTGTTGAGGTCACTAGTACCAAGGTGTTCACCCACCGATACATCTCCTATCCTATCCCCATTTGTTAGGACTAGATTGAGAGTAGCTTCTGCCCTGGTTGGCTCCCTGACCAGTTGATTTAGGAGGGAGTTTGCAGGGAGTCCAATATTTCCCTGCTGCTGGTTGAGGAAGCAGATATGGTGTCCCAGTCTACATCCGGTAGGTTCAGGTCCTAGCACCACCTCTCCCTTTGCCGCCATTCTCACAAACTCATCAGCCATGCTTCTATCCACTGATTCCTGCTGTGCTGTGGTCATGTAAACCACCTCCATATGCACCACTTCCCCCTTCCCCACCACCAAAGAGACCCAGAGTACTTCGGACTACCCCAACTTGCTCTGCAATTCTGATGCCCTGATACTCTCCTTTACGTAGAGTGCAACCCCCCCTTCCTCCCTGTCCTTCCTCAACAGCGTGTACCCTGGTATCTCCATGTCCCATCCCTGCTCCTGGTGGCACCATGTTTCTGTTACCCCCACAATGTCGAGGCCCTCCTCAACCATTATTACTGTTAGATCCGGGATCTTCCTCCTCAGACTTCTGGCATTTGCACACATGACCCTCCACCCCCCTCTTTTCTGCTCCCCTCTTTCTACCCGCCCTATATTTTCTGCCCCGTGCCTCTTGTCTGTGTCAGTAGGGCTTAGCCCCTCCCTCCACCTCTTGTCCTATCAATAGATCCTTTCCTTGGCCCCCTCCAAGTTTAGTTTCAATGATAGTGTTTATCAACATAATAATCCAGCTTGTATTTGAGCACTGCTTTCCCCCTCCCCATTGAGGTGCAGCCTATCCAGGGCATATAGGCTATTGTCACCCCACGTTGTACCCCAATCTCCTACTACTCCATGTCCCCTCTGAACACACCAACCTGCCAGCCAGCTGTTGAACTCCTCTATACTTTGTTTCACCTCCATGCTGGCTCTTGGTACTAGCAGCACCTCGGAGAAAGACAGGGATTTAAAATCCAAGCTGCTGCAGAACCTAGCCAGTGCCATAAACCTTGCCTGCACCTCCATCACACTACTCCTTGCAAGGTCATTTGTGCCTAGGTGGAAGATCAGATGTGCTTTCTCATCCATTTCCTTCCCCCTTGAGGGGATTCAGTGCATGACTTTGGCTGCCATCATACCTGGCAGACATTCCACCTATATTTTACCTTCTCTATCTCCCATTCTGCCTCATGTAACACCTTTTATAATAGAGTCCCCGACTTTTAAAACCTGTCCCCTTCCTCCTCCTGGGCACCCCTTGCAGCTTCGTTTCTCCCACCGTTTCCCAAGTTTTCCTTATCCTTACCCTTGCTATTCCCACCCCCCCAAACTTCTTGAGACCTCCTCCCCCCATCTTCCTCCTGCTGTTCATTTCCCTGAGCCCAAGTCTGGTTCTTTTTCTTTGGCTCCTCAGTGCTGCCCTTTTCCCCCCTCAAATCTTTTTGAGACTTCCTCTCCCCATCCTGCTCCTCCTGTTCATCTCCCTGCATCAATGCCTGGTTTCTTGGCTCATCTGTGGTGCTACCTGCCCTTGTGCCTTGCTCCATTTGACCTCCCCCATGGGTTTCCCCTCTGTTCCCTGTACACCTAGCTTCATTTCTGGTCCATGCCCCATTTCTCCATCCCTTCCTGTAAGAATCCCTGCCCCTTGTGTCCCTTCTTCCTGCCTAGTTAGTTTCTGCAAGTTTTCTGATTTCCCTGTCTTTGTTGTTTTTGCACAGTTTTTACAGGCCCCACCCTTGCTGCACTGATCTGTGCATTTTTGGAGTCTTGATCCGGGACCCCGGCTCCCCCCTGCTACAATTGGACATCTTCCAGTACTATCCCTCCCTCTCAGATCTCCCTGGACAACCCCAGATGCCTGCCTGCTTTTATGGAAGCTCCCACATTCTGGACTCCCCCTGCCAGGATCCCCATGTTCCCCCCAAGTACCCCCACTTACTCCTCTCCTTATGCCTGAGGTTTCAGCACCTGGTGCAGTTATGTAGGCGACCCCTTGCCCCCTACTTTTCCTCTCCCCCAGCTGCCTTCTAATCCCCTCAACCTCCTTCCTAAGCTGTGCTAGCTGGTGGCACACTAGGCAACCCCAAAATTTCCAAGCCCAGTCAAGTACTATGGCCACCCCACACCCTGTGCACCCAACCACCCTCCCAAAGTTGCCTGCTCTAGTGACGTGAGGTCTCTTCCACATCATAGCATGTACCTTTGGTCAAAAGCCCCCACTCGTAATGCAAGTACAGTCCCTCCCGATCCCCAGTGATTGGGCTATAAGTGGCTATGCACTTTTGTAAATTAGCAGTTGCAATACTTAACAGTCCCTTACAGCATGCAATTTCTCGTAACTTAACAATCCCTCACAGCTTGCAGTTTCACATATACAACCCCCACACAGCATGCAAGGTGTCAGTCCAAAATCCGAATTTCTCTAAGGACCCAGTCCATAGGCTCCCTCCTAACCAGGCCACTTTTACCCCGACTCTTTCCCCTCTGGCTATTTAATAGAGGTCGAGGTAAGGGCCGGGGTGGGTGGTGTGGGACCAATTAAAGCTCTTCTGACGAGTTTTTCCTGAAAGTGGCTGGGCTTGCATTTTTGTAGCCCAACCACAAGTTCAACTTTGGCACACTTCCCTCTGATTGGCTGATCCACCCAGCAGCCTGTTTGCTCCCAGAAAGCCCCTGGTCCAGCACTGTTGCAGCCACCGGGACTGGTGCAAACCCGCCCGTGAGGTCCCACTCCTCCTTACTGCCGCCGATGTAGCCTCCGGTCTTCTGCTCCTAAGCAATTACAGCTCCTCTGATGAGTTTTTCCTGAAAGTGACTGGGCTTGCATTTTTATAGCCCAGCCACGAGTTCAATTTTGGCACACTTCTCTCCAATTGACCGATCTGCCTAGCAGCCTGTTTGCTCCCAGAAAGACCCTGGCCCACCGCCATTGCAGCTGCTGAGATTGCCGCAAACCCACCCATGAGGTCCCACTCCTCCTTACTGCCACTGATGCGGCCTCCAGTCTGCTGCTCCTCTGCAATTACAGCTCCTCTGATGAGTTTTTTCCTGAAATTTGTACAAGGACAGGATGTTTGTTAAGAATGGGGTTGAAAAGACTTATAAAAGAGTTAAGCTGCAACTGCAAAAAGATTAGAAGGAAAAAGATGGTGTCAGCCTAAGTGGGATTATATCTTGTATACCCTAAGACAGAAGATTTGTGCATGGGTACTGGACCTAGTACCAGGGAAGCACAGAGGAAGGTATGGATTCTGCAACAGCAAGTCCAGGAGTGGTTACCAGGAGAATAGCAGCCAAACTAGCAGAGACAGAAGTCCAGTCCGAGATTGTACAGCCTGCCCAAGTTATGGAAAAAGAACAAGGGACATAGAGACTGAAAAAAAACTTAATTTTATTTTGCCTTTGTAAATAGTTATACTGAAAAAGTTTATTTTATGATACTGCTGTTAGGGTAAATAAATAATTTTTGGTGAATTCTACAACTGCTCGTGGTTTTCCTATGCTTCCTGACCTATGCCTCGATGACACCGGTTACCAGTTTTCAGATAAATAAATGACTGGCACAAGGTAACACAATCAAACTGTGACTTTGTTAGGATTTGAATGTTGAGTCTTATAACTATGCTTGTGTCTCAAATGGCTTTTGCTGAGTAGATGTACCTATGATAATCTTACATTCTTATAGGTGTGTGAGCATTCTATTAAAGTCTATTGGAAATGTTCTATTCTAAGTTGTGGATTAAGAAAATGTACACGGAAACCATTTCAGCCATTTGAACAATAATAGATTAATTCCACTCATACTGTTTTATTTTACAGTACTAATTACACGGAATGGCCCAACAGAAATACAAGAGCACACTTTCTATGGGGTCCAGTTTCTTCTCTGTGTTACTGCTAGCTGGCATGAAGCACATTCTGCTTATTTAATCCACTCAGTATCATACAGTGAAACATTGCTTATGGCAGGACTCAAACACTGAAGAGTTATAACATAAGTGGTGGGCGTCTGAGATGGGAAACTCTATTGACCTGGCTAGGTAAGCAGTATAGACAGGGTGTGTGTTTATGGGCCAATAATTGCACACCTCAATCGACAAACCCAAGAGGGATTGCAGTTACTGACATAGTTACACAACCCCCAAATGCACTATAATCACTGGCCATCAATTCTTTTCTACTGAGAGGGTCAGTTATTATTACAAACATAATGACTGTGTGAACAGCTGTGCTTGAGACACTTGAGTGAGAAGAGTGAACCTCTTGGTGGTTTCAGTGGTTTCAGTCAGTCTAAGCTGTCAGTGGTGTCAAAGGCAAAACCTTAAAAACACGCTGGCACAAGCAATTTATTTAGTAACTCTGTTTGCTCCACAAATTCTGCAGTACAGTCACATCCTCTGAAAAGTGACACTATGACCCATTACCAGCCTCTGAAACACATTGGCGCTCACAAAAACATGTCAAAGAAATGGTGTACAAATATCAAACATAAGGAAGCTCATGTTTATTACCAGACCGTCAGTGGGAGAACCCCCTCACTACTGCTACCACTCATCTGGCAACATAACTCCCCCCCACCTTCTTCTGCCACCCAGCCTGGCCACAGTAACAACCCCTCCTATTGGTGGTGGGGGTGGGGAAGAAATTGATAGACAGTAATTATGTCAAATAAAACATGAGGTGCAGTGATTGCTTGCATTTAATACACCCCCTCGATGTGTGCTGCTTGAATAAACTCCTTGAGCTTCGCTCTCAGAGTTTATGTAGCATCTTATACCTCGGGTGTATATTAAATTCTCGTGATGCACAGTACCCCATATATCAGTCAATACTTAAAATAATAATAAGGAATACATAAACAGGCCAATTAGATAGCAGAGTGGTAGCATTACCACTCCCTACACTGGTGACTGGGGTTCAGAACACATCTGGGATGCCAGACGCAGTGCTGGGGAGGGAATACTGAGCATCCCAGGGACAGCTCTTCTTCCTTGGGGGGTAGTTCCTGTGGCTCTGCTGCTAGATTGACACCCAGCAGAGTCTGCACAGTTTGGAGCCATCTAAATGGGGGTGCTCCCACTGTATATAGACATTGGGACTCTATTAGAGAGAAAATGGAGGAAACACACCCTCATACTGGATGAAGACGGACCCTCATAGGTACACCACCTCCACCCAGGCACCCCAACTACTGCATATTACTTCCCCGGGGTAAGGGTTGGCCCCAGAGACCCCTGTTTTAAGGGGTAAACATGAGGGTAAGGGCTGATGAGAACTATGTCCTGGGAGTAGTAGGTGATCAGGCAGGGGGATCTGGCTGAATTGTAGCCCCCCCCCCACACTGGTGTACATGATTGTTAACAAAAAAAAGAAACCCTGCCTGGAAGTAATCCAACTGGCTTATTGCTCACAGTTTTGCCACACCCTGCCCCACCGGGTCACAATCCCACATGCCGCCCTGACATTCCCTGATACCAGGGAAAAAAAACATTTACTTCTATATAGTATCTTTTATCAGTTTAATGCATTAGCACTACTCCCCACAAGGGAGGATCAAGAGAGGAGGCGGGGAACTACAGGACCATCAGCCTGACATTGGTGGTGGGCAAGGTGATGTAGGATATTATCAAGGAGAGACTGGGGGGGTACTGGAGAAGTTGGGGTACCTGGAAGATAGACAGCATGGCTTTGTCCCAGGAAAATCATGTCAGATAAACCTTGTGGAGTTCTATGATTGGGTGATGAGTGCCCTGGACCAGGGCAGGCCAGTGGATGTCCTCTTTCTTGACTTCAGCAAGGTGTTTGACTTAGTTCCTCACAAGGGCCTGTTGGATAAGCTGGGGGAAATGGGGGTGGGGAAACAGATGATCAAAAGGATAGGAAATTGGCTCTCAGAGCATACCCAGAGGGTCATGGTTGGGGGGTTAGTTTCATCGCCCAGTAGGGTCATCAGTGGGGTCCCTCAGGGATCGGTCCTAGGGCCCCTCCTGTTTAATGCCTACATCTCTGACATAAGGAAGGGTATCAAGAGTGAAATGAGTCTCTTTGCGGATGACTCGAAGTTGGAAGCCATGGTGGATGGGGAGGAGGGGAGAGTTACCCTGCAAGAGTACCTAAATGCTCTGAAGAGGTGGTCAAGGAAGTGGAGTCTGAGGCTCATTGCAGGGAAATGCAGGGTTCTGCACCTGGGCACCAGAATCCCGGGCCAAGTGTATACCCTGGGGTGGTAATGCTTCGAGTCTCGATGGCTGAAAGGGACCTGGGGGTGGTGGTAGATGTCAAAATGAACAACTCTGAGACTTGTAGGAGGGCAGCGGCTAAAGCCAGTAGGATGCTGGGATGCATCGCTAGGGCACCTCGAGTACTGTGTGCAGTTTTGGAGGCCGCACTTAAAAAGGGACATTGCATTCCTGGAAATGATGCAGAGAAGGGCAACTAAAATGATCTGGGGCTTGGGGGAAAGGACCCATGGGAGAGACTCGAGGAGCTCAACATGTACACGTTGGAGGATAGGAGGATGGGGGACATGACAGAGGTCTTCAAGTACATGAAGGGGCTAAATAGGGGAGGCTCAGTTGGGGTACTCCAAAGGAAAGGGGGGGGCAACTAGAGGGCACGGGTGGAAGCTACAGGGGGGAAGACTCAGGGGGAAAGGAAGAGGTGCTGCTTCACTGAGAGGGTGGTGGAATCATGGAATGCACTGCTCAGGGGACCAGTGGAGGCAGAGACTGTGGATGGGGTTCAAGAGGGGTTGGGACAGGTACAGGGGTAGGGTTGTGCTGGCAAAGTCCAATACAGGGGAATATCTCGGACTCAGAATGGAGAAGCCTGAGGAGGTGAAGGGAGGACAGCAAGGTCAGCTCCCAGGTTGGGGGCTGACCAAACGAGCAGACATGAAAGACTGTTAGGCCTACTCTGCTAGCATTTTATTATGTATGTTAGCAGCCATTTTGGCTGTGACAAGAACCTGTTTTTTATTTACACTCTCTCTCTTTTGGCTGCTCTACCATACCATCCCTCCCACATCATGCCTAACCCCAGCACTATAACCAGTATCAGGTTATAATAGTGGTACCATAATAGCACCAGAGAAGACAGGGCTAGTCTGAACATCGCTACCACAGACAGCGATAGAGGATTTGCAGCATTGTACAGTAAGCTCTCCCCTGGTCACTGTCCATGGTGCTAGCAGAGCACAAGGGCAGACGGATTCCAGAGGCTGGCTGAGCTACTCCCATGGTGTGGAGGACTGAGGCATGGAGCAGCTCAGCTGGGTGGTAGTGGAGGCCAAAGTTCTAATCATGAAAAGAAAAAAAACTGGCAGTGTTTTTACCACATGGTTCTTGACCGCACTGTTCTAGTTGGCAATGTTCCAACCCAGTGCCATATAGGCCAGCTATGACACTCTGTGACTTGTCCCTATTCCTCCCCCCATCCCAAAGCTGGATCCAGTCAGGCTGTGGGAGTCTCAGTGAGGTGTGTGTCAAACAGCCAACAGCTGATGCTGAATGATGGCCTTGAGGCCAAGCCCATACAGTAGGGCTGCTTGCATTTTCCTTTTGTCCAGCCTCTTCTTGGTGCTGATGCACTTGTGCTCAGTCACTGTCATGCATGCATCTAAGGAACCACATCCCTCACCCAATATCTCAGTGGCTGCTAGCCCCTATAGCTGGAGATATCAGCTCACAATGCACCTGACGACTCCTGGCCTGGCTTCAGGGGTCACTGTGAGCACAAAACAATGCACTCACCTCCACTGCAATGATGACTTGTGCTACCTTTGGTAGCTTTGGCACCCCTAGCTGGTGGCACATGGTGATCTGAGCTGGTATAGTGAACCTGGGTCATCCACAGTTTAGTGTGGGGTGTTACATCTGGGACCGCAAGCAGAGCTTTTCCTATTGTTATCTTTATCAGCCCATTATACAACCATGCAATGTCTGCCCATAATCAGATAAACCTGAGGCTGAATTTGTAAAACCTGCTCTGTCTTGCAAAAAAGTCACTTGAACGGCCAATGTTTTGCCATTTAAATAAGCTACTACTCTGTGATTGTATTGCAACTTTATGCAAAATCAGAGCATAATAGATGGTTCATTTTTAGTGATCCATGAGGCTTGTTGTATTTTACTGTTCTGTAATTCACATTCTGCCACACTGGTTTGACGTGCTTTCTGTTACTCATAATAAAACAATCTTAGCAAAAGAAAACAGGCTCTCACCTTGAGAACGGTGAGGGCACTGGGAAAGGAAGAGCTTGTTTTTGTGGGCCAGTCTGCCTTTCCCCACATTAGCCCCCCCAATTCCGCAACCTGATAATCAGGAGAGGTTACTGTGGCTGTAACAATTCCTCTGGCATGTATAGTAAGCAATCAATAAGACATGATGAGGTGGGCCTTATGCTGAGATAACCACCAGCCCAGAGGCATAGTGCACCTCAACACTACAGTCAGAGTGCCTTACAGTCCCTGGAAGGGCAGTTTCTGTATAAGGCCCACACTGGCATTTCTTATGGTGCTTATAAAATGGGTAACAAGTAGTTTTTTGCTTTGTTTTTTTAATTAAAACAGAATAAGGGAAATAAAAAAAAAAGTAAAATTAAAGAGTTCCTCTGACAGCCATCAGTAGGGGGAGCTGTGATATCTTTAACTGATATATGCCCCTCTGTTTCTCAGTCCCCACTGCCTGCTCTGAGGACCAGGAGTGAGTGACAAACATTGTTTATTTTTATATTTCTTTCCTTTTTTAAACAGTTTGTTCCTCAATGCACCTTCCGGACATTTTATGTTATTGATTCCCGGACCTTGCTGCCTGCTCTGAGGACCAGGAGTGACTGTACATGTGGTTTGACATTTTTTTTTTGCTTTTATGAGTTTGTCCCTCATTGTAGCTTATGGTTATTTCCCATTACTGTTTCCTGGTCAAAATCAGGTAACACAGTTGCACAAGTATGACATCATACTGGCTGCATAGGCCATTGAATTGGAAGGCTATGCCTGTAGTTCCATGGACAAGCAGCCAGTCACTCCCCCTTCCTGTGCTACATAAGCAGTTCCTCTGAGCCTTTCTCTCAAGTACTTTTTCTTTGTCCCACCATCCTCCCCTCCTCCTGCTGCGGCATCGCCTCTCTCCTTGGGATGCTTCCTAAGGTACCTTTAGCCAAGGGAATAGTACCGCGGCATCTCTTCAAGGGTTCCTTGCCTTTGGTACCTCTATAGGGTGATAATTCCTCTGGAATAGAGAGCGCGAATGGCCAAAACCAAGTAACACAGTTGCTCAAGCATAACATCATACTGGCTGCATAGGCCATTGAATTAAACAGCAGGACAGGATCAGCTGCAGAGGAAAAATAATCTGTTTTAATGTAAATAAACCTAGTAATGACAACTAAAAGGAATACCAACACACATAATGCTGTGTATAAAATATAACCTGAACTGTGTCGAAATACTATGTGGTGCTCCTCAAGATTTTCCCAAAAGTGGAAAACTTACAGAACTTCAAGTGAAAGCACATTTAAAATACTGTATTAAGGCATGATATATGAATGTTTGATATTTGTTGAAAACAATAACTAATCTAAAGATTTTTAGTATAATTTTAACCTTTTGTTTCACTCATAATTCTTCATATACTGTATGTGTGATAGAAATAGCAATTAATCAGTGTAGCAAAGCACTAACTCCACATCAGAATCAAGGCGACTTTAATAAGCAATATGAGCTTTGCTCTCAGGGTAAATGATGTCACCATACCCCCTCAATAGAATTATAGATAATCATTTTTGCAGTGTCAGTTTGTTTAGACAAAATACAAGGCAGAGTTGTGGAAATTCTCAGTTTTATCACATTAAGAAGAGCAGAGCCTTAAAGCTATACTGATACCTCAGGGAAAGTAAATATGGTTCTAGTTAGACCCAGTTCAGCTGATAATCTATATAATTCCTGAATCTGTAAATGTCTTCCCTTCATTCTGCATTAAAGATATTTGAATAAAAACAACATTTTCATGTACTTGCTTTTGGAAATAAAAAAGGAAAGGAAAAATCTAGCAATATTTGAAATGTACATTTAACTGTGACTTAATACAGTACTCTGTTTTCCACAGTTTGCCAGGGGCCATCAAAGGTTCTTTAAATTGTTACGTGTGTGGTAGGAATTTTGAGAATCTATGCAGTGGCATGATTTCCAAACTTTTCAAGAACTTTTTTTTGGTTGGGGGGGGTGTGCCCTTTTGAAAAGGAAGACTACTGTATGCTTAGCATAGCAGTGATTTAAAAAGTGAATTAGAAAAGGGACACCCTTTTCATGCATTTCCATCAGTGTGTCAGCTTCACGCCCAGTGGTGCCTATGTACTAACAGGTGGGAATTACATGCCAGAGGCACATATCTCACCCTCAGAGCTCTGCACCTGTGGAAAGGTGCACACCAGCTGGTATTCACTACCAGCCACCACCTGTCCATCAGCCTGCCCCTCCCCCCCAGTGCACAGGACACCCCTGGGCAACCGGAGGTAGAGTCGTGGACCTGGCTGGGCATCCAATCGGATGCCTGGACAGGGTCACTGAGTGGATCCTCTATGTGGAGGGGTGCGCATTGGCAGCACACCACACAGATGACCTTCAACTGGTGGCTGTGGAGGTGATAGGAGGGCAAAGTCGCCGGCCCTCCCATGATGCAGCATTGGAGACGGGTGCAGGGACACGGTGGGGGGTCTGTTGGCAGTACCAGGGGGGCACAGTACCCCGTCATATGCTTGGTGGGACCGGTGGTGGATGTGGGCAGGCAGTGCCAGTTGGGGGGGTAGTAGCATCCTTGGGCTGGTGCCCCTGTGTTGTGTGTGTTGGGTGGGGGGGTGCCTGATAGGGGCCGCGCACTGATGTGTGCTGTGGTGGGTAGCCTGGGTGGCCAAAGGGGGTCCAGCCACAGTGTTCCTGGTGGTACTGTGGTCTGTCTGCCCCATCAGGCCAGAGACAGGATGTGTGCATGGGGCACATAGAGAGCTTATAGCAGGGTTCTCCATGGCATACCCTGTGCCCTCCTACACACCCCAGTGGCCAGCACTACACCCCTTTGTGAATGACGCGTAGTGCTGGCATGCCTCAGCCCACTGCTGACACGTTGCAGTCCACGGTCCCAGGGGATCGGGTGCATTAGGTCTGCATGCCCCCTGTTTGTGCATCCCATGTGGGGGGGTGCAATGAGTGTGGAAGGCTACACTCCACAGGTATGCACTGCATTGCCACTCCACCCACTCATGCATAGGGTCCATCATGGCTACTGATTTACCATGTGGCCATGAGTAAATGTCATGATATGCATCTGCTTTAGCTCTCCTAGCTCTAAAAGGAATGCTGCCCCTGTATAGATCCCTGGTTCAACCACTCCTAGAGTGGTGTGTGCAGTTTTGCAGCCCACCCTTGTGGAAGGACAGGGATAGGCTGGAAGCAGTGCACAGAAAGACTACCAATATGATACAGGGGTGACAAAGGAGGTTTTATGATAAGCGCTCTGGTGACCTCAGTGTGTATGTGCTGAAGGACAGGAGGAAGAGGGGAGCCACGATTAAGGCATTCAGGTACCTGTGCAGGATAAGCAAGATGAGCAGCAGGGAGTTGTTTATAATGAGTGGTAACAGGAGCACCAGGGAAAACTCCATGAAACTGATGGAGGGAGGGAGGGAGGTTTAAAAAGGATGCCAGGAAGTACTTTTATGGAATTAGTGATGGCGCTCTAGAACAAACTTCCAGAAGAGGTCATCAGCACTCAGATAGTAAGGGGATACAAAAAGGGTTAGGACAGGCATATGGCAAAAGTGCTTATGGAGGTAGTTGGGGGAAGGGGAAGAAATGAAGACCGGTGGAGACACAGTCCCATAACTAGGCAAGTGTGGGCAGAGTAAATAGGCAGATAGTTCTTTATATGCTGACATTTTTCTATGTTTCCATGTTTAAAATTAGTAATATCAGGACCCCACTAAAAACAAGATGATGCATCTTAATTGAACTTTCTGGGAAAATAAAATGCTAAAAAGAAGCAACACCAACCAAGGGTTCCTTACATCTGATCTCTCTAGCCTCCTACTGGCAGAGCTGGCTTTAGATGCTAGGGGAAACCTGATGCTTCCAAACCTGACAGCATCCACTCTTGCTGGAGAATGGCAGTGGCTATGCAGTGAAATGGAAGAGGAGGTCTAATCACAGAAATGAAAAAAAGCATTACAAAAAGGGAAAACAAATTTAACAAAAAAAAAGGTTGCAGGAAAATCAAGAAACTTAGAGTGAGATTTCCAGCTGCATGCATACATTTTTCTAAAAATTGGTTGTAACTTCCAGGATGGAATTCTGCATTTGCATTAGAAAAAAGGATATGAGTCCCGCAGTTGTGGCTAGAGGTATGCAAAGTGGGAATAATTTGCTTCGCAGAATAATTCATGGATTCGCAGCAATTCATGAAGTTTTCTGCCATGCGTGCGAAGTCGGAACTTTGCCTTTCTTGGTGACTTCTTGGGAAAAGCGAAGTTTAACTTCTCCAGCAGAGTTAGGCACCAAGGCTAAGCTCAGTGGATTCACGAAGCTTTAACTTCACCAGTGAAGTGTCTCCATGGTGATGTTTTCACTGTAATATGGTATTGAAGGTCACATGTTGCTCATAGGAACTCCCATGATTCTGAACAACCTATAGAAAGTTGAGTAGGTCATCGCTCAATGTAGTGTGGTAGAGCGAGAGAACAAAGTGAAGACCGTGTGCTTTTCCAGAGCAAGAAAACCATTAGAAATCATTTCAAAAACATATTTTTGGGAGTCCAAAGTGGTTCACAAGTGTAGAGGAGTGCCTTGTGATCCCAGATTTCTGTGTTTTACTTAAATTAATCTATGATTCTGTACTTTGCAGTACTGGTTTCAGTTTTTAGAGTGAACTAGTGGTATGAGTGGGGGAGGGTAGCAGCAAGACAGGGCAGAAAGCTCCTCAGCTGGGAGCTCTGTAGTGCCATTGTAATCCGTCCTGTGCAGTGTAGAAAAGCAAAAGGGTTCTGTCACTGTTGGCATAGTACCCTTGTTTGAAATTCCTCTGCCGTATATTACAAAAGAAGTGTTCTGTCACTGTTGGAAGTAAGTGGGACCCCCTCCATTGTAATCCCCCCCCCCGTGCAGTGTAGAAAAATGAAAGGGTTCTGTCATTGTTGGTACGGTATCTCCATTGTGTAGATCCCTGTGCTGTGTATTATAAATAAGGGTTCTGTCACTGTTGACATGGTACCCCTGTTGTTTGTAATCCCTATGCCATGTTAAAAGAATCAAGCTACATAGCAGAGAAGAATGACTGGGAAGAGAAGGTTATGTAAAGGGAGAGGTGACTGGGAGGTAGCAAAGAAGAGTTCCAAATCAGTGGGGCCAAAGAGTGGTGCAGAAGTTACAAAACAATGTCAGTGGCAGCAGCAGCAAAGTTCTATGGAGTACAGGGCTGGTACTAGCACAGGAGATGTTTGTAGTGGTGGCACTAGTGTATCAAACTTTTTCTCTGCCAGTGACTGCCACATCTGTGGCAGCCATGATGTTGGGGGATGTGACACATGACAAAAGAAATATAAGTGACAGCAAACAAGAAACAGTGGTCGAGGAGCTGGTTATTGGTATCCACGTGGGAACTGGTGGTGGTGGTGCTGAGTCTAAGCCTTATAGTGTGAAGCCATTGAATGAGGAGGGAGATTTATAGAAAGTGGGTCATACTTGTCATGATCATGAGGTGAGTGTCAGAGAGCCTGGAGACAATGAGGTTGAGGAGGACAACCCTGTGGAGGAGAAGGACAGCAGTAGCTGTGCTGATGCTGATGTTAATGTGTCTGATCCCCTATGGGAGCCTGATTTGAAAAAGCATAAGGTCGGCGATACAGATGGTGCAGGGGATGTTGTGTGCACTAGTGATCCATCCATTAAAGCCACCCCCCCCCCAAAATCTTGAGTTTCTGCAGTCATCCCAAAAAACACCAATTTCTACCCCTTCTGCTCAGCTGTCCCAGTCCTAACATCATGTTAAAACAAGAGAGATGAAATCCCTAGTGTGGGATTTCTATATACTTGATCCAGCTGATGAGACAGTTGCTATTTGTCATGCACAAGTCAGTAAAGGTAAAAAGAACAGCCACCCAGGCATGGGAGGCAAATCACACACTTGAAGAATAGGCACCCAGTACACTGGCATCAGCACCAGAAGGAAGCCAGTGCAGGTAGCCCCCATTCCTCATCATCATCATCAATCAAGGCAGACAGAAATGACAGGGCATTAGACCAGGTGGAAAGAGGGGTGGGTGAGGAGTTCTATATAGTGCAGGATGAGGAGGATTCTGTTGGTCTGCCAAGCAGTGGGCAGAGCAGCTCTACCACCCCGAGTCGGAAGAGCATAGGGACGCCAATGCAGAAAATCCACAAAGGCACTGGTGTCAGTCATGCAGCAGCACATATGATTAGAAATCCCCAGGAGGCAAAGACCACCCCCCCCCAATGCAGCCACAACAATGAGTCTAGCTGTCTGGCACACCAACCACAAGAACGAGTCAGACTATGCTGCATAGCATGTTTGAGCAGCACTCCACCAACAGAATCACTCAACCACTTATAAGAAAATGAAAGCAACTCATTTTCTTCCTGTCTGCTTGCAATGTCCCAACTCCCATGTGACCTGTAAAAACTCTGCCGTGTGATTCTGATGTGTTTTGGGCAACTTCGCCTTGACAAATGTAAGGCGAAGTTGCAAGGCAGAGTCAGTATAGGTGAATTTCGGCTTGAAGCAGGCAACTTCACTAAACGATTCATGGGTGTGGATTTGGCGACTTTGCCAGAAATTCACCCACAGAGTAAAACTTTGCTGCATCTCTAGTTGTGGCCGAAATTAACGTAAACTGTGGGAACTGTTGCAAACACATCCAGATGTCTGTGAATAGGATGCAAACATCTGGACACATCAGCATGGAAGCAGCATGCTTCCAAAATATGGACACAAATGCTGCATCCACAGTTCTGAAAATCCTGCCCTTACAGTTTGCTAATTTTAAATAATTACTCCCTTTGCAAAAATTAAGTATAATCCCATTTTAAGCTTCAAAAAATGCTTTTACTTTACTTACTGCTTTGCTTCAACGGGTGATAGTTTTTTACTCAGTAGAAAGGAATACAGGAGTTTAATGGTTGGTTGTGGGAATGGTGCCAGGAGGAAGGGTACATCTGCTTTGTGGGGTGGGGGAAGATCTGGTCCAACAAAGCCCTCTATGCACTGGACAGGCTGTACCTCCGTGGAGAGGGTTCAAGAGTCCTCCTGGACAAATTGGGGGGTACATATCAGGGGACCTTAATTAAAACTATTAGGGAGGTCAGAGTGGACCATCAGGCCACAAGTCTCTGGGAAGAGGAGGTCAGTAGACCTCCCCCCATACCGGATAGTGAGAATTGGAAGTTATATTGGGAGGGAGATCAACAGAGGGGGTAGAGAGTAAGGGGAGGAAACAGAAAAAGGGGAGCATGAGGGAAGACAGAAGGGTGGTGTGGAGGGACACTTACATTCTCAGTTGAAGGTGGTGTCCCTAAACACAGGGAGTCTCGGAAACAAGATAGGCGACCTCCAGGCATTGTTGGTGAAGAGCAGTGTGGACATTGTGGTGGTCACTAAGACATAAGCTACTCCTAGCCATGACTGGAACCTCTCAATCTCTGGGTTCAAACTGTATTGGAAGACAGAGGGGTAGGAAAAGGAGAGGGGTTATGCGTTACATAAGGGAGGGTACAACTTGTGCAAGGGAAGAGTCAGACGAGGGAAGGAAGAGGTGATATGGGTACATTTACTGTCCAATAGAGGGCGGAAGGCGAGACAGGAGGTGGTTTACAGACCACTCAACTGAGAGGAGGTAAGGGACAGAGAACTGGGCTCAGGGATAAGAGCAGCTGCAGGGAAGGGAGAGGTGGTAATTGTGGAAGGCTTTACCCTGCCCAGGGTGGACTGGAAGATCCCAGCCATGACTTGCGCCAGCAGTCAGGTGATCCTAGATGCAGTGCAGAGTGGATTCCTGATCCAGGGTGTCATGGTGCCTATGAAGGAGGGGGCAATCCTCAATCTGGTATTGACAAAGAGTGACCACATCCAAGACATCTAATCTGAGGACCCCTTGGGTGGGAGTGATCACTACACAGTGTGGTTCCAGTTGGATATGGGCAGAAAAAAGGCACCCACAAAGACCAAAGTCTTGGACTTCAGAAATGCAGAGTTCAGAAAGATGGGGGAGCTGCTAATGGGCACCTGGAGGACATCAGTATAAGGGCGGGGTGGACCAGAAGTGGTCCATCATCAAGGAGGGAATAGCTGTAGCCACAAAGGAGTGTGTTAGGTTCAAAGGGAACAACCTGAGGGCCAAAGCACCCAGCTGGTTTAGTAAAGAGATTGCTCAGGCAGCTAAGAATAAGAGGACCACCTCTAGGAAGTTCAAGAGGACCAAGAGGGAAGAAAACAGGGAGTACTATCTGAAGAAGGCTAGGGAGGCAGGAAAGGTAGTCCTGTGGGCTAAAGCTCAGAAAGAACTGCAGCTAACTGAGGGAATAAAGAAAGGGGAAAGCCTTTTTTAGATATATTAGGGAGAAAAGGGATAGAAAGGATGGGATAGTATGGCCCAGAAAGGGGGAGGAGGGGGTGGAAGCGAATGGAGACAAGGCAGAGCTACTGAATGAGTACTTCTGTTCAGTATTAATTATGTAGAGAGACAGTCCAGTGCTACAAGGGGGCAGAGGAATGGATGGATTGATTCAGTTGGATAGGGTAAGGGAAGGGTTGTTAGCAATAAGGGTGGGCAAATTCCTGGGCCCTGGTGGCATCATCCAAGGGTGCTCGTAGAGCTGACAGACTAGTAGTAGTAGTAAAAAGTTTATTCATTACATACATGAGATGAATGAATCGGATAGCTCAACTGAGACAAGTTTATTTTCAGTGAGGTCCTTTGTGCAAAATTACAAGTTACATACATACAATACAAAAATACAAAAGTATACAATACAAAAATATGCCACACAGAAATATACAAAAGTGTACAGATTTAATGCAATACTCTTTTCACATATATCCAATTTCCTACTAAAGCCCCAAACCCCCAATACTTCTAGGGCACGCTAGACATTTTTAATGTAGTTCTATCTCTTGCATCTTATATAAACTAGGATTTAATTTCACCTGGTCTGATAGTACCATATTTTAATCAGAGATTCTGGGGTACTGAATTCCAAAGCAATGGTCCCATTTAAAAGAAATGTGTTCTGCCAATCATTGTTCTGTAATTTGGTTGACTATATTCTAGTCCTAATGCTAATCTCAGACCTTGTTTTATGGGAATTGGAAGCAGCATGTCAATGATATAATCTGGGGCCTTCCCTAAAGCACATTTTGTCATGAACTGTAGTGCATGTAAAGATCGTCTTTCTTTTAGGTTAAGCCACTGAAGTTTTTCATAAAGCTCTATTCTGTGTGTTCTCTTTGGGACATTTAAAATTAATCTCACTAACTTATGATATACTATATCTAATCTGTTTAAGCTACTTTGTATAGCACCAGTGTAAACTAAATCACCATAATCTATTAAAGGCAAAATATAAGAGTTAACCAAATGCCTTCTTGTTTCTTCAGTCAGGGAAAACTTATTTCTATATAAGCAGCATAGACATTTCCCTACTTTTTTGTCTATTAAATCTATATGCAAATTATATTTCAAAGCTGAATCTAGAACTACTCCTAAATATTTATAACTCTGTACATGTTCTAGTAAAATATTATTGAAAGTTTTAATTTGCAGGGTAGATTCAGGTGTTTTTTACTGTCTAGAAAAGATCATTACTTGAGACTTTTTGGGGTTCAAATAGAAACAGAGGAACTTGCTGACCTGTTAAGTAGTTTTCTGGAGTAGGGGGTGGTATCACAGGACTGGAGAATGGCACATGTAGTGCCACTCCAAAAGAGCAGTCCCAAAGATGACCTGGACAACCGCAGACCAGTCAGTCTGACCTCAGTCATGGGCAAACTCATGGAGGCCATACTTAAGGAAAAGCTAGTAAGATACCTGGAAGAGAATAGCCTCCAGGATGAGCAGCAACATGGAGTTATGGCTGGGAGATCATGCCAAACAAACCTGATCGATTTCTTTGATTGGGTCACTAAAATGGTGGGCAAGGGCCAAGTGGTGGACATCCTGTATTTGAACTTCAACAAGGCCTTTGATTCTGTGCCCCACAAGAGGTTGACCAAGAAGCCAGTGGATCTGGGGATAGGGGAGAAATTGACTGGGTGGATAGCGGCTAGCTGTAAAGCAGGACCCAGCATGTGGTGGTGTTTGGGGAGGTCTCAAGTGCAAGGGAGGTCACCAGCAGGGTACCACAGGGCTCAGTGCTTGGTCTGGTGCATTTAATGTCTTGATCAATGACACTGGAGAGGGCATAAAGGGCACAATTTTCTTATCTGTGGACAACACCAAGTTCTGTTAGAGGGTGGACACAGTGGAGGGGATACAGGACCTAAGGGAAGATCTGGCAAGGCTCAAGAGATGGTCCAGAAATTGGCAACTTGGCTTCAATGCAGAGAAATGCAAGGCTGTGTGCATTGGAGCTAAGAACCCGAAGATGGAGTATATCCTGGGAGGGGTCCTGGTTACTAAATCCAAAGAGGAAAATGACCTGGGAGTGTTAATCACTAGTAACCTGAAACATTTTGCATAAACAGGAAGGCAGCAGAAAAGGCAAATAGAATGTTGGGCTGCATTGACAGAGGGATCAGAAGTAGGCAGGAGGAGGTAACACTGCCATTGTACAGATCACTGGTGAGGCCATACCTGGAGTATAGTGTATACTGACATCCATACCTTAAGAAAAACATAAACCTGCTGGAGATGGTCCAGAGGAGATCAACAAAGATGATGTTAGCCAAGCAGTGTAGAACATATGAGAAGAGACTGGAGGTCCTGGCTCCTAGTCGCCCCTGTTTGGGCCACTGTGATACTCTCCATGGCTCCTTGGACCTCACCAGCCCACCTCGAAGCCAGCACGGCTCCTAGTCATCCCTGTTTGGGCCACTGCAGCACTCCCCATGTGAAACTCTCCATGGCTCCTTGGACCTCAACAGACCACCTCAAAGCCAGTGAGGCTCCTAGTCACCCCTTTTCGGGCCACCATGGTGCTCCACACAACTCCTTGGACCTCATCAACCCACCTCGAAGCCAGAAAGCTCCTAGTCATCCCTGTTTGGGCCACTGCAGCACTCCCCATGGCTCCTTGAACCTCACCAGCCCACCTTGAAGCCAGCAAGGCTACTAGTCATCCCTGTTTGGACCACCACAACACTCCCCATGGCTCCTTAGACCTCACCAGCCCACCTCAAAGCCAGCAAGGTACTGTAGCCAGCAGGTTCCAGTTCAAGTCCTCAGGCAGCCCAGCTTTGAATTCTGGTACCTTTTTTAAGCGGATCCCTGCCTTCCCGAGCTGTGGCTGAATTTCTACCTTGACTTACCTCTGCACTATTGCAGACTAGAGGAGACCACAAAAACCCCTGTGTAGACTGACTTAAATGTGCCTCTGTCCAGCCAAGCTATAAACTGAATGTGTGCCTTGCACTGCAGCTCCCTGGTGTGTTTGGCATTTCTGTGTGCACTGCAATCTCAGAGTTTATGGCACTTTTTCTGATTTAATTGTATGCTCCTAGCCTGTTCTTCTGTGAGAGACACTGAAGTCAAATTTTCTGCCTCCCTCCCACCCCCTCTCCCATATCTTATTAAATGCTTGTTCCTTGAGGGTGGATGTTCTTTTTCCCTCTGTGATTGGACCATTTCTTCTGGGGTGAGGATCTCAAGGCAGCTAGCTTGTGAATTTCATTGATGGATTGTCCCAGGAAGTTGGTGAATAGCTCCACACTTAGCAAAAGCCTTAATAATGTTTATAGTTGCAGCTCTATATCTCTGCCTGCTGGATAGTTTCACCCTTGGACTTAGTTACTGTCTCACTCCTGCAGTCAACTGCACATTTGCTTCTGTCCCCTCTCCAATCCTGAATTCACTGCTTTCTCTCTTTTTCCCTAGTTCTACCTTCCCTTCTTTTCCTTGCCAGTGTACACTATGGGGGTGATCTTACTTCACTGCAACTTTGCATGAGTATTTTCCCTTCTGCTAGCCCTCCAACTCTCAGTAGATCTTCTCTGCCAGCCATCTACTGACTCTGGCAACTCAAGTAAAACTGTGGATTGGAGCTATTGTTTCTCAAACCTAATTATCAGGGGTAATACCTCTATGCCTGAAACCTGGCTCCTAAAGCTTATCCCATTTGCTAGTATAGCTGGCTACCTAAGCCATTCCCCTTTTTATATGCCACTGGAGGGCAAACTCCAAACCTCTCTCACTGAGACCGGGGTACCTCTATGTCATTTCTCTCTCTCTGGTGATATTCAACCTAACCCGGGCCCTCCTGATGGCATCTCTGCCAAGAACCCATCTTATTGGTTCACAGAAAAGGGGCTTAGGCTTGCATATATGAACATTAGAAGTCTGTCAGATAATTTTGCTCAGCTTGAAGCCTGGATTGCTCACAACTCTCCTGACATTTTAGGTCTAACTGAGACCTGGTTAAAATCCCATATACCAGATTCATTATGTAGGATCAATGGATATAAACTTCACAGATATGATCGTCCAAATGCTAAAAAGGGTGGTGGTATTTTCTTTTATACCAGACAGGACCCTGACATTACGGTCCTCCCGGTCAACACTACCTGTCTATGTGAAACAATTCATATAGTTATTACCTTAGGTCTCACTAAGAAGCTAAATGTAGTGTGCATCTATAACCCTAAAAATGTACTAACAGGCCTGTCTAAGGTAATTGACCATCTTTTCTCGCTAAAGGGTAGACAAGAGCTCATTGTTATGGGAGACCTCAACCTAGATTGGCTAGGGAAAAACTCTAATCTCTATGCTGCTGAATTCAGCAGGTTACACCTGTCTCAATTGGTCATTCTCCCGACCATACAGGCTAGTAACAGCAGTCTCCAGGCTCTTCTAGACTGGGTCATCTCCAACAGGCCTGAGAGGATCAGTGCTGCTGGAGTTTTACCAGACTCAATCAGTGACCACTCCCCAGTTTACTGTATTTGGAAGGCTAGGGCTCCTAAATCACCCCCCAGAGAAATTATTTTCAGGGATTTTTCAAAAATGTATAAGAGAGCCCTAATCTTGGAGCTACAGAACACGGACTGGGCACCTCTATATAATACTTGTAATATGGAACGTGCTGCTCAATACCTCCTTACCACACTTTTGAACCTTCAAGACAAATATATCCCAGTAAAAAGGCACCGTATCCGGGGATCTGCTACCCACTGGTTAAATTCTTCACTCCTGTCCTCTCTCAAAAAGAAGGATAAAGCCTTGAACAAGGCTAAGCTAACTCAGTCCCCATTGGATTGGGCAGAGTACAGAAGACTCTGAAATCTGTGTAAGGGTTCAATCAGATCTGCTAAGGGCAATTACTACCATCAGCTCCTTAGTACCTCTGTCAGTGACTCTCATGGTTTTTGGAGTCATGTTAACACCATCATGGGGGGAAAACAAGTGCAATACCATCTCTGATATGGTCATGGATGGTTGTAGTTGCAATAACCTGCTTACTATCACCGAGGCTCTTAACTCCAGATTCACTGACCTCTCCTCCTATACCGCACCTCCTGGGCCTTTACCTGTCACTCCGCAGGATAACCTTAAACTTTCCAACCCATCTTTCACCCTTCGCCCAGTCTCTGAGACTGAAATCTTACACTTATTTAAGTCCATCTCTCCTGCTGGATCGGCAGGGGCAGATGGACTCTTACCAAAACTCCTAAGAACCGTTGCATCATCTAGAGTCTCTCCAGTGACTAGACTTTTCAACTTGTCTCTTCTTACAGGACATGTCCCTTCCCTCTGGAAGATTGCTCGAGTTGTGCCGGTCCACAAAAAGGGGGACACCACTAACCTGGATAACTACTGCCCTATTGCCGTCCTCTCCACCCTCTCTAAAATACTAGAGAAAATTGTTGCTACCCACATCTCAGATTACCTCTACTCCTTTAAACTCCTCACCCCTGACCAACATGGTTTCTGATGTGGACACAGTACATCCACTGCTCTCATACAGTTTACAAATCATATCAGACTCGCTAGGGACAATGGCTCTCTCACTGGGGCTACTTTTGTTGATCTTACAAAAGCGTTTGATTTATTTGACCACCCGCTGCTCCTATCAAAGTTATCATCCCTAGGCTTCTCTACTTCGTCACCGCCTTTTTCCAAAATTATCTTTCGAAGCATCAACAATTTGTCCAGATCAGAGATGCTAAGTTCCCTCTTGCTCCTACTTGGATTGGAGTGCCCCAGGGTTTGATTCTTGGTCCTCTCCTGTTTATGGTCTTCATAAATGACATCCCACCACTCACTGGTGTTTGCTCAGGTCTGCTATATGCTGATGATCATTCGTTACTCATCCTCCTCAAACCTCTCAGTTATCAACCTGAGTCTCAATAGTAACTTCAATACCTTTCAGAGCTGGCTATTGCAAAACAAGCTTATCTTAAATAAAAATAAAACGGTGACTATGATCTTCGGTTCAGGTTCAAAAATTCGGTCCTGCTCCCAACCATTAAGTATCAGGGCACTTGATGATTCTCCCCTTAACACAGTTACCTCCTTTAAATACCTAGGAGTAACCCTTGATCCCACCTTGGATTTTGACCTGCACCTAGCCTCAGTCATTAAATCCGTCAATATTCAACTTGGGGGCCGTGGCCTAGCTGAGGAGCTGAATGGAGATGTTTTAAGAGAGCTCCATCTAAATCCACTGCAAATCTGTATCATCTTGTGGGACATCATCCTAAAAGCTGCCTACGATGACTGATATTATCGCCCCAATGTCTGCCTTATCTAAATTAGCCAAGAAACAAGCCAAACTAAAATTTAATCAACCTGCAAACATGGCAGCTCCTTTGTGGCCCACTGACTCACCATGCAGCTCTCCAGCTCGGGCCCAAAATACACAGGAGGAACCCGGTGGTGCCATTGAGAGTTCGGCTATGGATCCTGGCTGCCAGAACTTGGAGAGGCTGATTCAGGATCTTAAATATGACTTGGGAACGTGGATGCAATCTGGCTTTGACAATATGACCATGCAGATTCAGCATCTTTAACAAATGGTAAATGCTACATCTGAAACTGTGGAGACCCATAAGACACGTTTAACAGAAGCCGAATCTAGAATAAGCAATCAGGAGAACACTAATACCAGAATAGCCTCCGACCTCCAGTAAGCTTTAAAAGATATTGAATTTCTAAAGCAAGTCATGGATGACCACAAAAATAGAGAACAGAGTTGCACTATCTACATTGTGGGCCTCCCGGAGGGTCTCGAGGGCAGGGACTGTCTGGCTTTTATGAGAGACTGGCTAAAGCAACACCTCCCACTAGCACCTGAAATTACCTTAGAAATTCAAAGGGTGCATCGCTTTCCTGGAAAGTGACTGAGACATCTTCTGGTCAAATTTCTGCGTTTTCAGGACTGCCAGGCAGTGTTGTCAGTAGCCCAAAAGAATGATCCCATCATGATACAAGGCTCCAAGATTAGTATTTTCCCAGATTTCTCCCGGCCTCTGCAAAACAGGAGGCAAGCCTTGGCAGATGTTAAGAAGAGGCTTCATGAACTGAACTGTCCATTCACGATGGCTTATCCAACGAGTCTAATCGTGCATCATCCTGGTAGCAGGCAGAGAGCCTTTACTGACCCAGAGGCCCTTTTGGACTATGTGAGGGGCCTGAAGAACTGTGATGATGTAGACTGGGAGAACAGAAACAGAGAGTGACTCTGGTAAATTGGGTATGTCTTTTAAGACTCCGGAGACTCTGGCGAGGAGGTTTTTGGGGGGGACCGACTTGGCCCATAACTCAGAGGTTTGGAGGCCTATTAGGGCTGGGCCTGAGCAGGTCCCCAGTCATACCCACCCTTTCGACCAAGAGTGAACTTAATTTTCAAGTGCACAGAGTTCTTTCTTTCCAGAGCATCTGGCCTGAATGCAGGCTGTTCTCCAGGGACAAGCACTATGTTAAAAGACTTTTTAATCACTTAATTAAATGTTGCTGGGTTTGTTGACTTGTGTGTTGTTACATTATAGACATTGATGCTTGTTAATTAGGTTATTACATACACGGGGCGAGTCAGGGAGAGTTAAATTTAAATATCAATAATTTTGTTTGTCGGAAGTCAGGGGTTGGGGGGGCTGGTCTGTTGTGCCACAGTGGTGCTTCAGTGGGTAAAATATAGATCCCCATGTGAGAGATCCTGCTGATATGTAGCTCCCTTCTGGGGATCTCTGGGTGGTGGGATTGGACCACGCTCTTGCTGTTGCCCTCAGACACCAACCACAGGTTGTCCCTTCCCCTCGATCGTTTGTCCCCCTGTGATGCATGTGTTTTTGATGTGTAGTGGGGAGCATTGGGACTTGTGTTATTCACAGAACCTCTGTTATGAGTGGGGTGGGGGGAGAAGCTGTGGTGGGTTAGAAGGATGTACTGTGAGAACCACCCATCCTCTTACTAGGTTTATTAAACTTTATTAAATTAACGGGGCTAATACCTATGGAAGAGCTATGGAGGTAAACTGTTCTAAGCATTAAGGGTGTGGAGAGGGGGCCTTTTTCCACACCACTCAGGGTAATGTGGGAGGTCTCTCCTTGACACTGCTCCACCTTCTTTAAAAAAAAAAATGGGTGATAAGAGGAATGGGGGCAGAAGAATTGCTCTGTCGACCCGTGGCAACCCGCGCCTGGCGTAGTCCGCCGGGGGTGGCTCTCTCCCCCTCTCACAACTCTCTGTTCTATAAACAGGATGCAAGGCATCTGTAATATTTTTTTTTAACATGCAGTGGATTTGGAAGCTCAATCCATGAGGAGTAGAGGATGTTGAGTTCTTTGAGATCTCGAGATGGAAGAGGAGTTACGGGGACACAGATCTCTATGGAGACTGCAAGTGGGCAGGAAGGGGAGTTCCCAGAGCAAGCAAGGGGGAGGAGATGGGCTTCCAAAGGATGAAAAGGGAAGGAGAGGGACTACTATAGGGGATTGTTTAAAGAGGTTAAAGTTTGTAACGGGTCAGGGAGTGGGAGTGAGGGGGGTTTATTCTTGAGGGATTGTTTAAAATTAAAAGTTGTGGACTGTTTGGACAATGCCTTGACAATCAATGTTAGGGTACTACCAAGTGGATGAAGCTCTACATATTAAGACACTGAAGCAATGGCAGGCTTAACAATATTATCATGGAATGTCAATGGGTTGAAAACTGTGGTTAAAAGGAAAAGGGTGTGGGCTTGTATTAAGAAGGTTAAAGGTGATGTGGTCTTACTCCAGGAAATCCATCTTACAAGGGAAGAGGCAGATAAACTGGCCCAGTGGTGGGGAGGAGTACTCCTGGAGGCGCCCTTCGCCTCTAAAGCTAGGGGGGTAGCCATTTGGATTCACCCTGGTCTCTCACATAGGGTGAAGAGCTTTGTGGTGGACCCCCAGGGCAGATTTGTTATAGCAGAGGTGGACTTGGGGGGAAGGGTGACTACCTTTGTCTCAATATATGGCCGTAACTTCGACTCCCCAGACTTCTTCATCCACCTAGGAGTGACCTTGGCCCCTTACCAGCACAACTTAGTATTGAGAAGAGATTTTAACACTTACCTTGATCCCAGGTTGGATCACTCGGGAAATAAAAGAAAACCATATCCTTAAAGTGTGGCTGCATTGCAGGAATTGACAGCGGGGAGGGCCTTGGTCGAAGCTTGGAGGCAAATCCACCCTGGTGATATGGAATACTCTTTTTATTCCCACTCCCACCAAGTTTATATTAGGTTGGACTATATTTTTGTATCCCCCCCTCGCTGGTTACAGGAGACATGAGGGCAGAGTATGGGCCTATACAAATATCAGACCATGCTCCCTTGTGGTTAAACCTGACAGTGGGGACACAACCCCCCATAGAAACTCAGTGGAGACTTGATCCTATCATACTGCTAGATAGTCAGTATATCAATCATATAACTGGGAAAACTAAAGAATTTATTGCCTTTAACAAACACAAGGGGACACATATCAGTTATGTGTGGGATGCCTTAAAAGCTTTTATTCATGGGGAAACAATTTCCTATTCTGCACGTAAAAAACAACAGTCCCCTAAGGAGGAGGGCCAACTCACTCATGATGTTCAGAAGCTGGAGAGGGAAAATATGGTAAAACCCCAGCCACAACTAATTAAAGATTTGAAATTATACCAGATTGTGTCCCGGAAAATTGAACGAGATCTAGTGGTCGCAAAATCACATGCATACTTTGAGGGAGACAAGTCAGACAAGTGGTTGGCCAGCCTCAGAGCAGAAGCAGAAAGGGCAATACTCAAGATGGTTAAATCAGATGGCTCTTGAACTTTTGATCGGAAAGAAATAAATGAGGTTTTAAGGGATTTTTACTCCCACCTTTACACCTCCCAGGTACCACTTGAGGGTGACCCAGAAGACTTCCTTCTGGGAGTGGAATTGCCATGCCTGGGTAGAGACCTGAGGAATGAGTTGAACTCTCCCCTATCTCTTGAAGAGATAAGGGAGGCTGTATGGCAGACAAACAAGGGGAAGTCACCAGGACCCGAAGGAATCCCTACTGAATTTTAAAAATATACCTGGGATTCCCTTGGCCCTGTCTTGGGAGAAGTTTTAGACAATGCACTGACACAGGGAGAGCTGCCAAACTCCCAGAAGCTGGCCACCATTATAGTGCTCCCTAAGCCAGGTAAGAACCCCACCAAGTGCATCTCATACCACCCCACATCTCTCCTAAATGCGGATTATAAAATCCAGGCCAATGTTTTGGCACATAGGTTGGAGAGGGTCCTGCTGGGCTTAGTGCACATAGATCAAGGAGGACTTGTTAAAGAACGACAGGCCAAACATATTCTCTGTAGATTCATCAAAGTCTTTTACAGATGGAGTAAAGGGGGGGGCCCAACCGAGGACTTTTTGCATTCAATGCCAAAAAGGCATTCGATCGGGTCGAGTGGCCCTTTATGTTTGCGGTGCTCCAAAGGTTTGGGTTGGGGATCCCCTCCTTAAGTGGATAAAAGTCTTATATACTAACCCCCAAGCCCAGATATTAACTAACAATACTGTTTTGACTCCCTTTGCATTGACCAGAAGGACAAGACAGGGCTGCCCCCTGTCACCCCTGTTGTATGTACTCCCTATGGAGGCACTAGCGAATGCCATATGGGGAGACAGAGAGTTCAGGGGATGTAGTATGGGAAGTAATAACCAGGTTATCTCCTTGTTCACCAGTGACATTTTGTTATTCCTGGACAGCCCTGGTGAGGCATTGCCAGCATTGGGCAGGATATTTAAAAGATATGGACTCCTATCGGGACATATGATCAACTGTAATAAAAGCGAATGGCTTCCCCAGGATAAAAAAGAACATTAATAGAGATTGCTGGGACTACAATAAACCCAACTAAACAGATAAAATACTTGGGGATCCTGCTCCAGTGTAAACTCTCAGATTACTCAAATTAATTACAGGCCCCTGATTCAGAAAATTAAGGTAGACTGCACTAATTGGAGGGCCTTTTCCTTGACCCTACTGGGACGTGTTAACTTAATTAAGATGTACATTTTACCATGGGTACTTTACCTTTTTCAATCCATTCCAATCTCTCTCCCTCAGAAGTATTTGAGGGCACTAGAGGGGGTGTGCTCACAACTGTTATGGCTAGGGAAGAAATCTAGAATCAGGAAAGAGATACTGTGGCTTTCAGAGAACTTGGGGGATTGAATCTACCCAATTTCCATTTACATCATGTGGCTGCTCAGTTGGCCCACATTCAAGACCTGTTAAGAGACAGGGAGGGAATACCAACCTGAAGGAAAATGGAGAGTAAAGGAGATCCTCACTTTTATTATACTCTTTTTGTCAATTCCCTGAGGGAGAAGAGGCCCCCTAACATCCTTAATCCTTGCACCAGAGCAACCTGGAGGGTGTGGGCAGGGTCCCACCTATTACTGGGACATACCCCATGTCTATCACCTGACACAACCCTGGAGGTGTTGTTAACAGGGGGGAAAGGCTTAACCAATAATGATACCACAGGTATGTTATGACATGGTACACTCCTGGCCTTTTCTAGTTGAGCCAAATCCTGGTAGGAGGGGAGGTGCATCAGTTCACTGCTTTAAAAAGGGACTTTAATTTACACACATTCCCATACTTTCTTTATCTTACACTTAGAAACATAGTGACGGGAGAGATGTCACTGCACAGAGGTTCTCAGGGGTTGCAACACTCTCCTTTGGAGGAATTATTTAAAAAATTCTCCAACACCAAGGGTTTTAAACCACTAAATAGGTGCTGCAAGATATTTTTGGGGAGTCTTCCAGACCTATGGAGAGAATTAAAAGAGCCTGGGAAGAGGATTTTTATCCAGAGGGACTCATTGGAGGAGACTAATCTCAAAAAACATCTTAAAATGCTCTGTTAATAACTGCTTGACAGCTATCCAATACAATTTATTTCTAAGAACATATCACACCCCTAGACTAGCACACAAAATAGATCCAGAGACCTCCCCATACTGCTATAAATGCTCCATCCAGGTGGGCAATTTCTTTCATATGGTTTTGAAATGCCTCGGAGATTGATTCCCTAGCTTTTGATAGAGTGGAAGACCCATTGACTTTCATGAATTTTTCTTTTCTATTATGTCCCCAATTCCCTACAGTGTTACAGGTCACCAGCTCGAGTAGCCTATCACCTGAAAGGATGCATGTTTCTGATATTCCTTTCTTTTTATTTAATATCCATTATCTGCCTGTATCACTACAGTATCTGCTGAGCTTATTTTGATTGCATAGTAAGAACTAAACCATGTTACGTAACTGTACCTTATGAAGATGAAAGTACCCTCCCAAATTTTGGGAGGTGAAGTATGTCTGAATGTGTCCTAACTAAAATAAAGTTTACAAAAAAAAAAAATATTCAACTTGGACTAGTATATAAGGTGAGATATAGCCTCACATCCACGGTGAAGATGGCCATTGCATAGGGGATCCTGAGACCCAAATTGGCATATGGGTTAATAGCCTTTTCGGCAACTATGGGAGGGCTCCTCCGAAAGTGGGATGTCTGCTACAACAGCATTTGCCGTTTTGCTCTGTCTTTACCCAAACTTATTCACCAATGCACATTATACTCCAGTTTGGGATGGTTTACCCCCTCAGCCTTCAGTCAGTTTACTTCCTACTGTTTTATAAAGAATATAATCTCCTCCCAGATACCTGACAAATTGGCTCTACTGCTCAAACCTGTGACCTCTTCCTACCCACTGAGATCAGCTGACAAATCCCTTCTTGTCCAACCGAGATGTAAAACTAAAATGGGGCCGAATGCTTTCTCTAGCTGGGCCCCTAAACTATGGAACTCCCTTCCACTGAATCTAAGAATCTTCCCTTCTCCACGCAGCTTCAAACAGGAGCTTCGTATGGCTCTTCTAAGCTCTGAACCCTGCTCCTATTCTCTATCCACCCACTCCTGTACTGGTTCCTCCTAGTTGCCTACTAGCTCCAACCTCTGCTACTCACATAGCTGCCTAGAAATCTTGCTATTTCTTCTCTTCTAGCACTTACTCACTAGTTGTATGACTTATGACTGTTAGTTATTTGCATTTATATTCCTGTTTTAGTACATATAGATTCCTGCAAATGTACTGTCATTGCTGACAATTTTGTATAAGTGTACTATGTCCGATTTCTACTTGTTCCCATGATGTTTTCTTGTATCTACTATTGTCTACATACCCTTTGTTGTAATCTCCTGGGTCATGCCTGAAAATAGGCAGCTATGCTGTCTAGTGTACCTACCCAGTTAACAAAAACTAAATAAATAAATAAAATGTACTCCCTGGAGGAGAGGAGAGAAAAGGGGGACATGACTGAGACCTTCAAGTACTTGAAGGGTATAAATAAGTTGGACAGGGAGAGTCTGTTCAGGTTCAATGGGTACAAAAACATGAGGGGTACTGTCTTAAATAAGAGGGAAGATGATTTAGGAGGGATACCGGTAGGCATTTCTTCACAGAGAGGGTGGTGGCAGATTAGAATGGGATTCCTGAGGAAGTGGTGTTGCTTGAAACAGTGGATGGCTTTAAAAGAGGTTGAGAAAGGGAAAAAGGGAGAGTTAGAGTCAAGAGGGGGTTATATAGAAGGGAAGGGATATTGGTGGGGGGGCAGAGTCCTTAGCTTGTGCCGGGGACCCTGCAAGATGAGCAGACTTGATAAACTAAAGGCTTTATTCTGCTGCATCTTCATATGTTTGTAATATAGAAGAGTGCTTTATGTTAAAATTCATTATAAAACCTTTCTGCATTTCAGCCAATCAGAAATGTGTTTTAATAAGTATTAGAGACACTCTTATTTTGTGAAGGATGTGTCTTGTACAAATAGTATATATGTTATAGTGACCAAAGTGTCAAACACTGCTGGCTAACACAGAAAACTAAAAGGTATGTTTTTCATTTTTTAAACAATTGCAAAAAAGTTGACAGATTTATATGATATTAATGCATGTTAGAATGGAACACTCTGCCGGAGGAGGTGGTATCCTGTAAGACAGTGGATAGTTTCAAAAGGGGATGGGACAGGGTGGGGGATTGTGAAGAGGAGGGTGGAGCAGCAGCAAGATAAGGGTGCTAGCTGCAGACTCGAGCAGACTTGATAGACCACGAGGCCTGTTTCTGCTGGCAAATTCATATGTTCATGTGTTTGTATGTTCCCAGAGGCTTTATTGAAATAGGAGTATTTTTACTTACGTTCTTTGCAAGCTAGAATTGCTTAGCTTCACTTTGCGGTTCTCAGGCCCAAAAGACAGACATGAAAACACTCTTATTTCATCTTGGGGATAATGTATTAATATATTAACTACTGCTCTCTGTTTACCCAAGGTCATGGCAGTAATGGGTACTGCCTTGCTTCATAGCTAAATCCACTAGTGAACATGACTGGGCAGAGAGGAATAGAGTTGATACTGTGTTGGGGGGGCTTAAAAACTCAAACCTTGGGAGGGCAGAAATGTAAGGCCCTTTTTGCTATCAGCCAGAGAGAACACTTTTAGTTTAAAAAAAGAACAGTGAAATGCTGCCCCTCTGCTGGGTACAAGTTCATGTTGAATAATGTTTATACAGGATAAGGATTTTGTGAATTCTGTCTCCCAGTTAAAGGGTCATCCTGTTGAAGACAGGTTTGACACTGCAGGTATTGAAAGTTTGGATTCGAGCTCAATAGCTTCTCCACTGATGTTGTCACTTCAGGATTTATCATTGCATTACCCTGCAGATTCCATAAATGAAGATAATATTAATATATTTTGCAGTTCTAGACATAAACACCTGATGTCAGATTCCACAAACACATATAAATTTCTTTAGCAGGTAACAAAAAAGCACAGTATGATAAAACAGTCTTCCAACTTGCACATTATGCTAACTTTTTTCAATCTCAAGAATATTCCGGTTTCATCTTTACATAATGAGCTACATCGCAACACACTAAATCAGGTGTCCAAGGTTGAATTGACAGGTGCAAGGCAGTAAAATGGCCAAGAAAGACCTACATATCACTTGAAAGTCCGTGATAGTCTGCATAGACTGTCAATGAACTGTAAATGAGCTGCCTGTTGTATTTACAGTACATACTTCACTGAAGTAATAGTTTGGTTTACTAGTTCAACCTTTGTTCCTCTGTGAGCCTTTGCAGTGACACCGTAACACAATATATAACCATACAGTTCTACTTAGCAGTCTGTCCTCCTTATATTGTGTCCCAGAATACATCACAGCCTGATATATAATTAAAATAAGAAATTAAGCAAGGTGCTGGCAATGAAAGAAGGGAGACATGGTGGGAAGCAGGATGAAGAGGACTGACAGGCTACAGGGATTGATCCTCAGATGAAGGTCAAATCAAAGTGAAATGACATTGGGAAAATATTTAACCCTAACCTTTGTCAAAATAAAAGATTCCTGGCATCTTCCAGATTTATTCAATGTTAAAAATATTCTAGTTCCATCAAACTCTGAGTATTTTATAAATGTTTTAAATATGTTTTTTCCCCTCAAGAAAAAAAAAGATGACTGCCACATTTGAATTAGAATATTATTGTAGATCTGGTAAGGGTTAGGAGCTAGACAAAAAGTCATGGTGATCAGCAGAGAAGGTGCCTTGCAAAGTAGATTTGATTGGTAAGCTAATATGTTTTTATTAATTATAACTAAAACTAACTTTTAAGGGGGAACAAATGTTTTTTGTTGCACTGCTGCTTTAGGGAACATTTGACTCATGACAGAATCAGCTGTTCACAGCTCCAGGAGATTACTCCAAAAGAAAAGGTAAGAGAAAGAAAAAGCTGTGCCAGCGATTTGCATTATTTATTGTATTCGTCAGTCTGGGCCACGAAAGGCACACTGACCTGTGACAGCTTGTTTTCAGGTATGTCCTGGAAATGGGGGAACAGGTAGAGGATAGTCAGCTGAGTGGAGGGAATTACAGAGAACTAGAGAGGAAGCAAGGAGTATTTCAGAAAGGGGCTATATCATGGACAGATCTGCATATTATTTGTTGTTGCATTGAGACCCAGTAAAGATCCTTCTTTAGGGTCACAGTAATGGGGCTGGATTTGTACTTCCTGTCCTACAGATGGCAATGAATATTTTGGATACATTGGAGCCTAACAGAAAGGCAGCTGGGAAGGTCAGAAAGTAAAGTGCTACATTAGTTGATGCAGGAGTTAGAAAGCATCAAAACACAGATTCAGGTTTCAACACAGAAAAGTCAAGCCAAGATGAGAAGTAAGAAATACTGGGGAATTGCGTAAGGTTTTGTAAATTCAAAGACTTTTTTTTATTAAATAAACTAACAATGAATACTTAGAAAAATGGTCAGACTCTATTTCAAAGTCACACAGAAAAAGTACAGGTTATTACTGCCATTGCGTGCCTCTCTGTAAATCACATTGCAGTTTTGTTCTGACAGGACATAAGAATTTGCTTCAGATGACTCATGTATCAGGTGTATGCTCTTTTCAGATAATGGCCCAATCTCAAATAATGCTTCATCCGATAATCCAAATCTGATTTACTTGGTGGACTAGTTTTTGATCTTTACATAGAGATAATGCTTCTAGTGCAAGAACCAACTGGTCAATTACTTTTACTTATCTGACTGGGTTAGGCTTGCTCAAATGTGGACAATAGTGACATTACAGTGTACTTTTTACTACACTTATCTTATGAAGAAGTATAATAGCAGTACCAGCCAGGTATGTAGGTCTCTGCTCTCGGCAATAATATACACTTTGGGATTATTTGCTTTGTTGGGTCACCTCACCCAGCTGTCTGCTCTACAGCATCATTTGTGACTCTATGATGTTCAGTTAATGGCTGAGCAACTTTGCTGATCAGGAAAGCTGTGCAGTTTACAGAATGAGAGGCTACTAATAGTAACAAGGTTCCTGTCATTACCCACTAGTATGTATTTTGCATATTTATGCTACTTTGCTGAACTGCGCTAAGAACAAATTGGAATATGAAAGGGCACAACAAAGTCTTTAATGATGCTACCAGATTCTGTGGGGTAAGGACTGCTACAACGCTGTTCATTCATTAGTGCTACATATATTAAAAAATTATACAAAATGGAATCCAGGTCTATGCAGATTTTATTGATGCACTATTACACTTGGAATGTCATGATTCTTTGTTTCAGACCTGTAACTCAGTTTAAAAAATGAAGATGTTTTGAAGAGTATCATAAACCTCTATGAGCTATGTATAATATATGGTTTAATATAAGAAGAGGATTTAGTTTAGTTTTTGTTTTACATAAAAACCCCTTCAGACAGTGCCTATTTTCAAAGGGTTTATTGTCAGGTACAACAAAGGTTACATTAAGGTACATCAGATTTACAGGATTGCAGCAACAAATTACAACTATGCAGCATCAGGTACAAGATTTGTATTCACAAACAAGAAATTGTGTTCTGTACTGTCTTTGTGAACCCAAACCATCATAAGAAGGTATAGAATGAGGGCACTGGAAGATGGATCTGAAACTAAGAAGGAGGAAGCAAAGAATGCAGGAGGTTACTAGTGGAGTATCACAAAGGTCAGCTGTGGGACCACTTCCATTCAAAATCTTCATAAACGAGTTGGTTAAAGGAGTCACAAGTAATGTGACAAAATTGCAGATGACATAAATATGGATAAATAAAATATGCAAAATAGAGCACTGAGGGTGGAGTGCCCCAAAAGAACCCAGACACACTGGGACTAAGTAGACAGGTTTGTACACAAATTTAATTAACATGCAAACATGCAAGGCATTGTGCCTAGGTGCAAAGACAAGGGTTTTGAAATATAAATTCAAAGGTAAGCAGTTATCAGTAACAGACTATGAAAGATCATTGAAATGTGGTTGTGGATGGGATCTGAAGTGTTTCAAGCAATATGGAGCTACAATATGCAAGGCTAATGATATGCTGAACTTCTAAAAGAGCAGTAGAGAGGAGGACATGTTATTATCAGTATACAGAACACTAGTGGGGTCACAGTTAGAATACTAAAAGCAGTGTTGGTTAGAATATAAGAAAATATTGCAGAGGGAGGGATGGTACACCACTGGGCTACAAAAGTGATTAGTGAGTCATAGGGGATGAGCTTTGAGGAGAGATTGGATCACAGGAACATAGAAATCATGAGACAGAATCAGACCTAATTGTCCATCTAGTTCCCAATCCTCCCTGTTCCAAATTACAGTTGCCCTTCAAGTTATTTTATGTATTTTGGCTGTGTACATAGCAGTACCTTACTACCCTCTGCTCCGGGCCTTGACTCTGAGGAGAGGAGACATTTCTGGGAATCCAAGCCTAAGAAGAACTGCTTGTTCCTTACAGATGTACAACTTCATTTTTAACCAATGGGACTCCAGTGGCCCCATCATCTAATCCAGTCTTCATAGAAACATAAAAACGTGTCAGCAGAAAAAGACTTCGATCTGAATTTTCTGCCATGATGTTGCAGGTACACGTCCCAGCTATGGGCTGCAACTGTGGCATCATAAATGCAGCAGCATGTTAGAATGCTATTTTCAAATGTTTTGCTGCATTTACAACAATTCCAATTACTTTACAGTAAAATAATGATGCATGTATCAAATGTTAATATGTACATCATTATAGGCTCCCATTTTGCCACAAGTCATGGCAGATGTGTACGATAGTTAGACTATCTTTTAGGTGGTGTAACATATCTGCACAAGCATAAGGGATGTGGGATGATCATACCACAAGTCCCCAACTGGCAGCTGAAAATACTTATAGTCTATCATGTCTGAGCATTTTCCTACCTGAGTCATACCTACTTACCTACTTACCTACCTGCTCTTGTCTAGGCCTCATGCCTATTGTCAGATCAGCCTTGATTCCCCCACTCTCAACCCCCTCCTTGCCTTATTTTCCACACACTCCCTCATAATGTAGCTGTACCATGCTCTCTTGAAACCTGCCACCATCTTGGCATTTACCACCTCCCTTTGCAAACTGTCCCCTCTATCCATCACCCTTTCCACAAAAAAGTACTTACTCATGAATCTTTTTGAGGAACATGACATCAGTTCAGCAGAACAGGACACTGAACTGCAGCAGTGGTGACACACAGGAATCAAGCTGAGAAGTTGAGCAGTTGGTTGACTTTAATGAGTTCATACCCCGCTGTTTAAAAAAAAAAGTGAGAGAAAAAAGCAGAGAAATAAAACTGGTCAATATTTAAAGTAGTGAGACTAGAAGAGCAGTATAGAGAGGAAGCATTTCTGAGTGAACTGAAGGAATGGTCAAAAGTGGTTTGCTGGGTCAAGGAACTAACGAAAATAAGCAGCAAGGGACAAAAAGAAAGTAAACACAAAGGACATGGGCTGGTGCGATCCTTAACATTGACCTCCACAGAACCTTTCCTCTCCGACTTGGAATCGCTAAGGTTGGTGAACAAGCAACTACTTTTTCAGTTATCAGAGACTCCCAAAAAAGACGACTGCATCACCAGGTAATATTTTATATTACTGTTCGGAGGGTGATAAACAAGCAGGTAAAACTAGTCAGCAGGCTATAGGCAACCTAAAAATAAACATGCAACCAAGAAAGTAAATCAGAAGCTCACAGAAATGAGTGAATACAAACTTGGGGCTACTCAGAAAATGACGTCATAGTCACTGAAATGTATTGCAACATCACCGCAAGAGCTGCCAGAGATAAATGAGGAAGAAGAAATCGCTTAAAAAATGAAGAAGGGAGAAGGGATTCTGTAACAGAATATGTGCTGGCCCCAGACCAGCAGGAAATGCATGAAGGAGGTGAACGGGGACCAGGGCCAGAAAAGATGGTGGATAAAATAGGAGAATAAGGACAAAACACACACCATACAGATATACTAGAGGCAGTAACTAATTTCAGAACAGAAATGAGAAAAAGCTTTGGAGGCTAGTAATAGCTCTATTAAGGGAGTTGCTGACACAATGAATGTGCTAACTGAAAAATTAGAGGGCCTCACAATAAGGACTCAGGAATTTGAAGACAGGGTGAATAAAATCAAAGAATTAAATGCACCAATGCTTAAAATACAAACCACGTATGACAAACAACTTCAGGCATTGACACAGAAAGTAGCAGAGTTAGAAGACCGCTCAAGAAGATGAGATTTGTGAATCTGTAATGTTCCAGAGGGGTTGGAAGGCCGGGATACCCTACTCAATTTTCGGAGAAAAAAAATGCTAACTATAGCAATGTGCAGGACTTTTCCTGATCAAAAAATTACCCTGGACAGAGCACATAGCAGAGGGGTAAGATATGCAAGCAACAATATAGGATATCCATAAGCAATATATATCAAACCCCTTAGCTATCCAGAGAAGGAAGCAATTTTACAGAAGGCAACACTGGAAAGAGGGCTGAAATTTGAGAACACTCACTTTAATGTGTACCATGATCTATCTCCAGAGACTGTGAACAAATGTAAACTGTTCAACCCGGTGGAAAAAAAGCAGTTTGAGAATGGAATTAGATTTCCGATGCTCTATCCAGCCAAACATAGGTTTGTTGTGCAGCAGAAGCCTATGACATTTGATGATGTGGAGGAAGCTCAAGTAGCCTTTGATTTAGCCTACAGCACACAAACCAAGGGAAGGTCTTCCTTTCCTAGACAGGCTAGGGTACACCCTTACCAGCAAAACAATCCAGGAACTTCCAATAAAACAGAAGACCGCTCCACAAGAAGCCTCTTCACAAGAAACTTGATCATTAATAGAATGGAACTTGGAAGGTCAGAACTAGAAAAGATAAAGATGGGGAGAGTAAGACTGAAAAGAAAATGAAAAGAAAAGGAGGAAGAAAGAATGTAAGGGGAGGACAGGGAAATAAGAGGAGTAGGAGGGTAGAAAAGGGGAACAATAATCAACTGAAAAGTTATAGTGAAGAATTATGAATCATGAATAATATGTATGATGTTATACATTTCTTTGATCAATGGGGGTTTTTTTGTATTCATTTTTTCTGTTCTGGTTTGGTTGAGTGATGAGAATTAGTATATAGGAATCAATGTCTTGGAAGAAACTGATAAACCTCAGCTCACATTATAAAGAATATAAGAAACCGCACTGCAGGCTTAGGTGTGAGAGATGACATATGAAGTCATCTCAGATAATATGGGGGGGTGGGACAGGAGAAATTATTTTTCTCTGATAGGGTAGGGGTTGAGTTAGGGGTAGGGGTCCAGGATTCATGAAGACATTAATAAAATGGGAAAAGATTAATTTTCCTCATTTTGATTTAATTTATTTTTTACTTTACAAAGGGGACACAATTATAACCATTAAATTCAGAATGGAAAGTAGTTTAAGAATATCCACATGGAATGTCAAGGGGCTTTGAAACAGAACTAAAATTGATAAAGTAATTAATTATTTGGAGAAAAAACAGATAAACTGTATTATGTTCTAGGAGACACATTTTACAAAAAAGGGCTTTCAGTGGTTTCAAAAAAAGTAGGGACCAGGGGTTTTCTCATCTTACAATCAAAACTCAAGGGAGTGGGGTGGCTTTATTATTTCATAAACACAAAATCAAACCCATAATTTTAAATACAATAAAGGACAATCAGGGCAGGTATATCATTCTAGAGGTGAGTATAGGCGCAGATTCCATTACTTTGGCAACAATTTATGGGCCAAATCAAAATAATGCAACTTTCTTCACAGAATGTTTCTTACAACTCTCTCTGGGAAAAGCACCTTACATATTAGCAGGGGATTTCAATCTTACACTTAATAAAAAGGATAGGCCCTCAGTTTCTCCTAATCAATTTAAGACATCAGTCAGGGCTATCAGTAGCTTTAAAAATGATTTAAAACTCTTTGATCCATGGGCAACACAATGGCCATAAATTAAAAAATATTCTTATTTTTCTGCTGTGCATCAAATGTATTCATAAAGTGATTTTTATTTAATATCAGAAACTCAGAAATATAGAATAAAAATATTGATTACCCAGGCATTACCATATCAGATCATTCACCCTGTGTAATGGAATTGATTTTAGAAAATAATGAGAGAAAAAATAACTCATGAAAATTAGATATAACTTTATTAAAAGACCAAACATTAAATCAAGCAATAATACAAGATATGAAATGGTTCTTTCAAATTAATACAGAAAATAATACTTCAATGCTGAATATTTGGGATCCATTCAAAGCCCAGATGAGAGGCAAGTGCCAGACTATTAATGCAAAAAGGAGAAAGAAATGGACAACCCAGCAATTGGATTTAGAAAAAGAGATACAACTATTAGAACAACTACATAGCATGACTTTTTATAATTCCATATATAAATTAGTTCAAAAAAGGGAAGAATATAATAAACAAATGGATAAAGCAGAATAACAAATATTGCACGCAAGATCAAATTATTACATCACATCAGACAAACTGCTAAAACTGATGGTATGGCAGTTACAGAAAGAACAAGAAAAAAATATTATAATGTCAATCAAAGACCAGCAGGGGAATATACAGTACATAAACAACCAAAAGAAATTAATACGATTTTTGTGGAATATTATAAAAAATTATATACATCACAAAACATAGGGCAAACAGATGAGGCATTGGAAGTTCTAAGTAAAATTGAATTTAAGCAATTAACAGATGAAATAAAAGCAGAATTAGATAAATAAATAACATTACGGGAAGTAGAAAATGTTATAGATAAACTGGCTTCTGGAAAAGCACCAGGCCCAGATGGTTTCCAAATGGAATTTTATAAAACAATTGAAAGAAATACTGGCTCCAAAATTAACCTACCTATACAGTAAAATAAATACCCTACATAAAACACCCTTCTCCTTTACTGGAGCCAATATTCTATTGTTTCACAAGCAGGGTAAGGACCCAGGAGAATGTTCATCTTACATGCCAATATCTCTGCTAAATGCAGACTATAAAATATTGGCAAAAATCCTGGCAACAAGGTTGGAGGGGACACTCCCAGCTCTGGTTGAGTTAGATCAGAATGGCTTTATAAAGGGAAGGAAAATCAGTAAAAATATTAGATGAAAAATCAATATTATTACAAATCTGAATATTAAGGATGCACTATTATTAACTAGCGATGCAGAAAAAGCATTCAATAGAATAGAGTGGAATTTTACTTGTTAAACTCAAAAAAAATGAATATAAGTATAGATTTTGTAAATTTGATTAAAACAATTTACGGTAGTCCCAAAGCAAGACTTAAAACCAACAACATAATCTCACAGACTTTTGAATTATCAAGAGGTACAAGGCAGGGATGTACCCTTTCACCTTTCATTTTTGCCCTGGTGATGGAACCATTGGCTATCATAGCTAGAAATAATCAAAAAATAAAAGGAATACCAATTAACAATAAGTATTATAAAATCAGCTTGTATTCAGATGATGCATTACTATACATAATGGCTCCACAAAACTCCATAAAAGAATTTATAAATGTTTCAGATCGTTATGGTAAAGCTTCAGGATACAAAATAAACTGAGAAAAAAACAGCTGTATTAAAACTAAACCAAGATTATATTGTACAATTACCAAATTGTCCATGTCAGGTTGTGGAGAAAACTTGATATTTAGGAGTTACATTAACAAATTATTAGAAGAAACAAAGGTAGACCTAAGAAAATGGCAGCTTTTCCCTTTAACATTAATCGAAAGAGTGAATGTAATAAAAATGAAGATTTTTCCTAAATTCCTTTACTTGTTTCAAGCTTTACTGATCATGATTCCAAAAGTCTTTTTTAATAATATGAAAAAAATATTAACAAACTTTATTTGGAAGAATAAGAAGTCAAGGATAGCATATCAGAAATGAATGCTTCCAAAAGAACAAGGAGGTTTAGCATTGCAAGATTTTTATAGATACTATTTATATATATATTTTATATATTTTTTAATATATTTTAAATATTATATATTTAATATATTATAATATATTAAATATATTTAACAGTGCAAATACAGTAACCATCATCTGGCAATGGTTGGATAAAAATCAACAAACCATGATAACAACTGCAATGGAAACAAAATTATGTGAATACACAAAATTAATTAATTTAGTCTTCTCGGGATTTTACTAAAATAACATCAATAAAGAGAAAAGGAACTTAGCCACATATGTAACAATTTTCCCCTGGCAAGAAATACATAAAACAATGAAAGAAAAAATACCAATCACAATCCATGCATCAGTATATAATAACTATGATATATCATTTACTATAAGAAATTCTGACCTGAAAATATGGCAGTCTCTTGGTCTTTTGGAATTTGGTCAATTATTCCAAGAAAATCAATTCAAAACTTTTAATCAGTTACAAACACAATTCAAAATCCCAAATAAACACCATTTTAAATATATACAATTAAAAAGTTATATATTGAAAACAAATGGTAATTTAAAATTAAAAAGTACCCTTCTACTAGATTCTTTAACCCAACAGAAAGAGGGAAATTATTGATAGCTTTGGTATATGACTGTAGTAATAAACACAACTCAAAAGATATGGAGAAATTGAAACAACAATGGGCAAAAGACCTAGGGATTGAAATATCAGAATACCTTTGGGAAGACATATTATCCTCTCCCATAGCAAAAGTAAAATCATGCAAGCTACAGCAAATACAGTTTAATGTTTTACATTGAATAATACTATACCCCATCCAAATTACATAAAATGAATAATTCAGTAACAACAGGGTGTCCTAGATGCTCACATACTATGAGTACGTTAATACATATGATTCATGATTGTCCTTATCTAACAAATATTTGGTCCCAAATAATTAATATCCTAGGAAAAATATTGAAAACTCAGTTATTAAAATCACCTTTACTTACGTTATTTGCGCAATCAGAAACAAATTTTCAATTGGATTTATACCCCCAAAAATTTTAACAATGGCCATGAGCTTGGCTAAAAAGTGTATTCTCTTAAAATGGAAGGATCCTTCACCCCCAGTTTCGGTAACATGGATATACTTTATGGTAGGCACCATGAAATTAGAAAGATTACACTACTTAAAAGAAGAGGAAAAAAAAATCTTCAAACTAATGTGGGCCCCGTTTCATCAGTTAATACAAGAAGGAATAAGATAGTTGGAATAAGATATGGGTTATATTTTGAAGAGGATTACTCCCTTAATAATAGAATAAAATTATGTAAACTTTGAAAATATATAACAGGGTTGAATTTGGAATTTTGGAGGAATTAGAATCTTAGACCCATGGGAGATAGGGAGGGGTAATGATGATGGAAAAACTGGCATGAACTTAAGAGAAGAAGACAAATTCTTCAGCTAATGATTATGCCATATTAAATTGTTTTTTCAAAGCTGAACCCCAAGGGAAAGAAAAGAAATACTTCCTCATGTCTTTACTGAATCTACCCCCCCCCCCACCATCCACTAGTCTATGCTGGTGTGCTTGGTTGCTGATCCCTAATTATGCATAAAGAGGTCTTGACATTATACGCTGATTTCCCCTCTCAGATATTTAATTATATCTATCATGTCACCTCTCTGTATCCTGTATCCAGTAAGTACATGTTCAGACTGGCCAGATTGTCCCCTACTGTTTACCCTACTGATCCGCTATCAACTTTGTACCACATCTTTGGACAGATTCTGTCAGGTCCTTATCATTTTTCAGATACAGGGTCCAGAACTGTATGAGTTAGAATGCCACAAGCCCTGGGTGCACAGAACACACAGCACATGTGGCTTGCATCATTCCCTGGCTGGCAATCAGGATTCTCTATCCCATACACCACATGCCTAACTCTGGGGACCTTTTTATGGGGTTTGCACCACATACTGGGTGCAAGTCACCGTAAAGGGGGTAAAGTTCCGCAAATGATTGCAACTTTTGTGAATCGAGTGTATAATGCAGCAATATCTTTGGGGCAGCACAGAATGTGATGTAGGGCTTGTGAAAGCCCTGTGTCAACCTTTGAGAACTGAACCCTAGGTGTTTAGTCACCAGTGACCCATAAAGGGGCAACAGTGCATCTTTTCTTTTATTAGAGTACCCCTCCCTGTACAGTCATAGAAACATAGAAACATAGAAGTTGATGGCAGATAAGGACCGCAAGACCCATCCAGTCTGCCCATTTCTTTTTCTACCTTATAAATGTGCCATTGGCCTTTGCTCTGTCAATGGCCTATCTATTCATACTCATCTGTATTGCTCCCTTATGCCTATCCCATGCCTGTCTGAAGCCTTGCATGGAATTCATATCCACCACTTCCTGAGGTAGGCCGTTTCATGCATCCACCACCCTTTCTGTGAAAAAAACTTCCTCACATTACCCCTTAATCGGCCTCCCTCTAATCTCATGCTGTGTCCTCTTGTCCTGCTATTTTTCTTATAATGAAACATGTTAGACTCTTTCACCTTGTTAATGCCCTTAAGGTGTTTGAATGTTTCGATCATATCACCTCTCTCCCTCCTTTGCTCTAGGGTATACATATTGAGCTCCATTAATCTGTCCTCATATGTTTTCTGATGCAGTCCCTACACCATTTTGGTTGCCCTTCTCTGGACTGCCTCAATTTGGTTAATGTCCTTGTAAAGGTGTGGCTTCTGGTACTGCATGCAGTACTCCAGATGGCTCCTAACCAGTGTCTTGTAAAGGGGGATTATTACCACCACCCTCTTCCGACTTGTGATACCCCTACTAATACACCCTAACATCTCCCTGCATCATGTTTGCTGTCCTGAGTGTCTTGGTGTATTGTGTCATTGACTTGAGGCTATAGCTAATAATGACTCACAGGTCCCGTTCTTCGGTGATCAGAATAATTTTTTGTGCCCCCAGCCAATAACCTTCTTCAGGTTTCCCTTGCCTGTGTGTACAGCTTTGCACTTCTTGGCATTAAATGTCAGTTGTCATACCTTGTGCCACTCCACCAACTTTTCAGCGCCCCTGTTTATGCCTCTGACCATCTTCTTGTAGTCTACCATCCCACAAAGTTCAGTGTCATCTGCAAAAGAGGTAAATGTTTCCCTTGATTCCTTCTACTGTATCACAGATGAACACATTACACAATACTGGTCTCAGTGACGACCCCTGTGGTACCCCACTTTTGACCACCCTGACCTCCGACTGTCCCCTTTTTATTACCACCTTTTGGGTCTTTCCTCCTGACCAATTTTCTACTCACCTTGTTGATTATGACTAGTAGAATTAAACATATGATCTTCCACTGATCTCATATTCCACTATGTTATTATGCAATATGAACTTGCCTGGATTTGCTTTGAAAGCCTTTACACCCCTTGACTCTACAGTGTCCTCCAAAAATGCATTCCATAATCTCTCTAAAAGACATGTCCCTTGTATTGCCCATATTTTACTTCCTTTTAACAGCTCTAATATGCAGTCAGAATGGTGGATAATAGAGAACAACTCCACGTTTTCAGTTCAGTTTTGTTTTTCATTAGTTTTTTTGTTGTTGAACAGGAAAGAAAGATAAAACAAAACTCCCTATTTTTAGCCTTGCCCAGGGGAGTGGGAGGGATACAGATGCAATCCAAGTGAAACTGATCCACAATAGGCTGTTGGTGGTATTATGAAAATAATCCAGATTAAACTGTTGGTGGTGTTATTATAGTGAATTGGGAAAATGTGGCCTGGACACTAAGGAAATTCCCTTACTCTTTTCAAGAAGTGCCATGGGATCTTTTAGCATCCACCTGAACAACTACCAGAAAAGGTAGACAGGGCCTTTGTTTAATGTCCTATACAAATTATGGCAAACTCTGGCAGTACATCATCCCCTTAGTACTGCACTTGGGGGCCAGTGTTTATGGTATGAGCCCAACCCTGGTGTGGGACTAGAACCCACAATCTTCTGGCCCAGAGACAGATGTGCTAACAACTGAGTCATGCTGACATGATAATTATCCTGTAAGTACAGTAATAAGTGAAAGATAAAAACAGCTTGTTGGGGTTTGAACTCCAGATCTCTCACACTGAAAGAAAGATTAATACCCCTAGACTAATGAGTCTGCTCTAATTGGAGCACTTAGGTATGGTCACAGAGGCGATAATAGGGTATGGCAGAAGTTATAACATGATTTACAGTTTTAAAGGAAGCTGGCATGTCAACAGAACAGTGGGGTTGTGACTCATGAATCCTGTGACCTGACTCGGGAATGAGCCCAGGACACTGGGGGACAGCTGAAGGGAGGACAATCATGCATCCTAGCGGCTGCTCTCTTGCTCCAGGGATGAAGGGCAAGTGTGCTTCACCACACTATCACCACATCCTTGGTGGCCACAGGTAATATGCAGGCTGGAACTGCCCTGGGGGGATGCTACTGAACAGCGCTCAAGCATGTCTGATGCGCACACTCCTGTACTTGTCTGCAGCATCCCAAGGGTTGGGAGAAACATGGAAAGAAGCCTGGCCATGGCAGGATGAAGCCAGCTTATTGCAGGCCCCACACCACTAACCAAGACAGCCTCCTCTTTTATGCACATACTCTGAAGTGGTTAGGAAAACCCAGACATCCCCAGCGAGATGGGGGGGGGCCGATAAGCCAAAGAGTAGAGAGGTAAGGGATAAGTACCAGAGAAGGTAGGTGATGGGGCTGGGAGAGATGTTAGAAAGGACAGGTAGAGAAGGAGGGGCATAAACACAGAACTAAAAAAAAATCTGAAGGAGACTGATGTAATGGACTTGGGAAAGCTCTTTGAACCGGTACAGAATGGTAGAAAAAGGGGACCCAGACTATATCTTTGAGTGCTAAGGATATGGGATATGTCAGAAAACATTTTTTCATTCAAAGGCTTGTGAGCCTGTGGAATAGAATGACCAAGGTGAATTGTAGAATTACAGTGTATACTTTGAAAGAGTGAGTATACCCTTCAGTGTGCATTGCCATAAAGAAAATATCACAACTGTATGATTTACAATAAAATATATTTTTTTGAATTCTTGATTTTCCTTTCCATGGTTTAAGACACATCTTTGTAGCATATACACATTGTCTGTTTAAAAAACATGTCAGTGTACAAAACTGAGATCATAGTGCTCTCATTTATGACATCATAGTGCCTCTCATAGCAAGCGGCTGTGATGTTATAAACAGAGCACTTGTGAGTTCAGTAGGAGGCAGTCTGATGCTTTTAAAAGACACAGGAAATAAACATAAAAACGTAGAAAGTAATGGCAAAAAAGGCACAGGGGCACATCCAGTCTGCCCACCCTACAAAGCTGCACTATGAAGGCCCTGGTGGCTACCTCTCCAGTTCATTCATTGAAATATTTAGAAAACCAATGACAAGAAAATGTAAAAAAAAGAACTAAAACACTAATGGACAGTAAAGGTGCAGTAAACATAACTGATAAAGTATTATAACACGGGCCTTTTATTTTAGTAGATTTCTGCTCTTTAACTATTAGCTCACTGGCTCCAATAGCGCTTTTCGAAGTCTGAGGATTTCATTGCTGACCACATTAGTTTCTTTTGGAGCACAATATCACTGGATTCAAGACTTGAATCAGCAAGGGATGGGCACAGTTGTGTAGTTGCATTTCAAAAATAGTATGGTTGCAGCTCCTGTGAGGGCAAAGGACAAACCAAATGTCCCATTTCTCTGATTTTATCTCACAGATTCTTTGCTCTAATTCATTTATTTTATTTTTGTTAACCAGGTAAGCACACTAGGCAGTTGAATGCCTATTTTCAGGTGCAACCGGAGAAGTTACAACCAAGTATACATACAGCAAAAATACACTATGTTACAATATTAAAGTAGGGCAATACAGTATGTATAGAAGGAAACATATTTAGCAAGCCATGCACACAGGCTGACACAGGGTAGTACATGAAAAAAGAAACACATCATAGATACATCTGTAGAAGGAAAATATTCATAGCAGGCAGTATTTTATCAACTAGGCATTACATGATCAGTAAGGCATTTTGAGACACAGATAACAGCATCAGCACTGATCGAGGTGAAATAGGTGCCATATAATAACAATTGTTTAGGTACCATTACAGGAGCAGCAGGCCAGGCCAATGAGATGCTGGCAGTACCTATGTTGGAAAGTGTGCACAGATGGGCAGTGTCGGATATCTGGTGGGATGGAGTTCCAAAGTTTCGATGCTGTATGAGCAAAAGACACTTCACCAGTGCTGGTTCTAACCTTAGGAAGGCCAGCAGGGCACTTTCACCCGATCACAATGCGTAGCCATTTCTCACCAGTTGGACAGAGGTAGAAAGAGGTAGAGACTAACCATTTTGCATTATGCTATAGATCATTCCTTCAAAACTATGATCACGTAAGAAGGATGGGGGAAGCCAACCCAACTTATCATAGAGGGAGCAGTGGTGAGTGAGTCCAGGAGATGCTGATGCAAAACAGCAACAGAAAATACTATTGTAGGTGACATTCCACTTAAGGAGAGTAGTTTTAGAAGCTGCCAGGTACAGTGGGGCACCATTGAGAAGCTTTGGGAGGAGCATCCCCAGGCAATGGCAAGGCATGCCTGTGGTTATAGGTCCCATGCCACTTTGTATGCTACACCCAGCATGGAATTCACAGACTTGTATACACATGTTATATGAGATGAGTAGACAAGTGCTGGGTCCAGTGTGACTCCAAGGTATTTGAAAGAGGAGGTGGTGGGGACAAGGGTACCATCTTGATATGCCACAGATAGGGGAGTCTGGCATGCTCTAAGTTTGGGGGACATGCCAAATAGCATTGCTTGCATCTTAGTCATATAAAGGATACGTTTATTATCTGATAACCAGGTGTAAACTGATTGTAGGTCAGCTGTCAGATACAGGGGGATTTGATCACTATTACTAGAACAGGTTATAGAACTAGATCATCGGTGTATAGAATGGAAGAGCAATGTGTCAGGCTTTGAGCTAAGGAATTAATGTGTAGGGGAACAGCTGTGGGCCCTAGTATGGAGCCTTGGGGAACACCTACCAAGACAGAGGCAGGGTTTGAGAGGGAGGACTCACATGACCCTATGGATTCTGTTGGTAAAATAGTTGCAGAGCCAGGGAGAGCTGTTTGAGAGATACCCAGATTGTCAAGCTTGCTTATAAGCAGGGAGTGATCAACCAGATCAGATGCTTTTGTTAAATCAGTAAAGACAGCACCAATCAATCAATCAATCAATCAGTCAGTCAATCTGTATTTTACTAGGAGAAAATACACAATTGAGAGCACTCATTTACAAGGTGGTCCTGGGTACATAGATACAAAAGACATAGTGACAGTACATAACAATTACAATGCAAGGATAAAGTATAGTGTTACAATTCTTAATAACAGCGTTATACATCAGATGAGTACAGATGGATTTCATGACAATCAGTGGCATCTGCTGAGCATAAATGGCTGTATTAGACATAACAACATTATGAGTTGGCAAGGACTGCATAGACAAAGACCATTCACATTACCTGTTAGGCCAGTACCTGCTAATTGAGCTTTTCTTCTCGCTGCTATTGCTTACACTTTTTTCTGTGTATAATGTAATATTTGTATCACTGATTTCCCCTTCCTGCCTTGCTACCACTATAGGCCAGTCTCCTGCAAAAAATGATCTTTGTCTCGCTACTATTGCCTACACCTTCTGTATATTATGAAAAGTTCTATTTTGTTTCATGCACTGTTGGCTGTCTTTCCACCCACTGTATGTGTCACCTGCCCCATCTTGTATTTTCTGTATGAGGAGGAGCCGTTGTAAATGAGTCTTTGACTCAAAGGGTTACAATTCTGATAAAATAAATAAATAAAAATAAATAAATAAAACATCACAGCATGTAAGTAAGTGCCATAGGACTCTAAGACAAATTATAAACAGTCAGATGGGTCGTTAAGCGCGCAAGAGTCAGGTAAGAAGAATGGGGGGTAATGGGTACATAAAGGGGGTTAAGGGAAGGTAGGAAGGTGAAGGGGAGGGCCTGAGTGAGTATAAGGGAGAGAGTGAAATTAGCCACAAGTGGCTTGTGTCAAGGTAGTCAGAGAAAAAGGCAATGGGCTGGATATTCAAACTGCGCCATTCTGAGGCGCAAGCCCTTGCGCTGTGCAAAATAGTTGCGCGGTGTGGCGAGGGAATATTCAGAGGAGTTGCCTGTGAGCAACTCCTTTGAATATCACCCCCAGCCACAGCCACTGTGCATGGCGCAGTGAAACTTGCACCACCGCAGTTGTCCGTAGTGAGCATCTCAACTTGCAGTGGCTGGGCACCATTGCACCATGCGCAAAATCACGATATTCAAAAGGTGACATGCAAATGGGGCTATAATTCATGCAAGGTGCAGGGAGGCCATTTGCATCTGATTATGGCCCCATTTGCATGCCATTAGCATGTAGGTGCACCGATCCCTGAGGACTTGCGCCTGGCGCCCTGCCAGGCAGCAGCCATCGGGGACCGACGCACCCTGCAGCCCAATCGCGGGCATCAATCTGGCTCCCCCACCTCCTCCCGTACATCTCCCTGGTGGTCCAGTGGACCAAAATGCCCGATCGCGGGCAGAAAGTAAATTAACCACCCCGAACATGTCTCTAGTGCCCGATCCACGGGCAGTGATAAAATGCCCCCCTCACCGAACATCTCCTGGTGGTCAGTGGACGCAATGCCGGTCGCTGGGCAGAATGAAAATGAACTCCCCGAACATGTCCCTAGTGCCCGATCGCGGGCAATAGTGCCCCACCCCGAACATCTCCCTGGTGGTCCAGTGGACCGTAATGCCTGATCGCGGGCAGAATGTAAATTGACACCCGTCCCAAACATCTCACTGGTGGCTAGTGTCCCCCACCCCACCCACCCACGAGCCCCACCACCCTCTCCCCGGCAGCGGCGGGCGGCAGCATCCACCCGCCTGCCGCCTTCGGCCGTCACGATGATTGTTGCAGGGCTGCACGCCCATTGGTGCAGAGATAAGAGCCAATGGGCGTGCAGCCCATACCGTACATGACAGTCCAGATCTGTCCAACCCTGTTGCGCATGGCGCAACCCTTTTGAATATCTGGCCCAATGTTAGGAGAAGCATCTGCAACTTTCCTTGAAGGAGTGGTTCAGCAGAGACTTGAAGGTGGACATCCTTATTATGTTCGGGAGTTTTAGGGTACCCTGTACTTTGTTCCAGATGGACACCAGGGCATGGCTGATGAAGGAAGTGCCATAGTGAGTTCTGGCTCTAGCAATGTCGAGTTGGAGGTATGAATATCTTCTGAGCAAATAAGTCCCACAGAGCAAGTAAAGAGGTCCAAGATGTATTTTGGGATCTTATTAATGAAAGCTCTAAAGATCCAGAGGGCAGCATTTTTCATCTTCTAACTTTCAGCGACTGCCACCCAATCTGGGCATATAGGTCACTGTGATGGGTATTGTAAGGGGCATTGGTTACGAATCAGCTAGCCCTATGGTAAAGGGTATACAATTTAGCTAGGGAAGCCAAGGGGCAATGGCCATAGAAGAAATCAGCATAGTCTAATAGTGGTAGAAACGTAGCCTGAACCCAGTCTTATGTTGACATCTTGGTAAAGGAGGAGGTTCATTTTAAAGAAGATGCCTAATCATTGCTTGAGCATATTAATTAGCTCAGATAGGTGAATAGAGAAGGATAGCTTGCAGTTGAGCCAGAATCCCATTAATTTGAACTTGTCCACTATTTCAAGTGGCTCCCCCAACAAGGTCCAGATCTGACACTTATGTGTTGCGGGGGGGTGGGGTATTTGTAGAATGGGAGTGGGGAGATACAAGCATAATTTTACGGGGGTTTTTGCATTAAGAAGTAATTCCAGATACAAGAGGTTGTATTGGAGGATGTCAAAGTCATGTTGTAGGTCCTTACATGCAAGTTCAAGAGAGAGTCTGGCAACATAGAGCACGGTACATAGATACATAGACAGTGTCGGCAGATAAGGGCCTATGGCCCACCCAGTCTGCCCATTTGAGCTTGTAAGTTAAGTTTATGTTTTCCTAGAAGTCTGTTGCCCCTTACCTCTGACCTCCAGAATTCCTTTATGTCTATCCCATGCATTCTTAAATCCCGTGATTGTTTCAGCCCCCACCACTTCCTCTGGCAGGGTGTTCCACTTGTCCACCACCCGTTCTGTGAAGAAATTCTTCCTCACGTTTCCTCTGAATCGTCCTCCTTCCAACTTCATCCCATGTCGTCTAGTCCTGGAACATCTTTTTCGCTTAAAAATAGTGTACTGCTGCACCCTGTTCCTCCCTATAAGATACTTGTATGTCTCTATCATATTCCCTCTCTCCCTCCTCTCCTCCAGGGAGTACATGTTCATTTCCTTCAACCTGTCTTCATAGGACTTGTGATGCAATCCATGCACCATCTTTGTTGTCCTCCTCTGAACATTCTCTACCCTGTCTATGTCCTTACGTAGGTATGGTCTCCAGAACTGTACACTGTACTCCAGGTGGGGCCTCATTAGTGTCTTGTATAGTGGAATTATGACCTCCCTTTTCCTGCTGGTGATGCCCCTGCCTATACATCCCAGCATCCTATTTCCTTTACCTGCTGCCTTGTCACACTGTTTCCTACCTTGAGGTCATCAGAAATGATAACCCCAAGATCCCTTTCCTGCTTGGTGCATGCTATATCCTCACCCCAGCTGATATATTGTGCCAGGGTTTTGTGCCCCATATGCATTATCTTGCACTTCTTTGCATTGAATTTCAACTGCCAACCCCTGACAATTCTTCAAGATTCTGCAGGTCCTTCTCATTCTATCTACACCCTCTGGTGTGTCTGCAGCTGTTACAGAGCTTTGTGTCATCAGCAACAGTGAAATTCTGCCTTCTAGGTCCTGTAATGTCACTGATGAAGATGTTGAATAGGACCGGTCCTAGCACTGATCCCTGTGGTACCCCACTGGTCACTCTTCCTTCTGTGGAGTGACAGCCATTTACCACCACCCTCTGTGTACTGCCACCCAGCCAGTTACCTACCCACTACACTACTGTCCTGCCCACACCCATATTCCCCAGTTTGTGTAATAGTCTTCTGTGTGGCACAGTGTCAAAGGCCTTGCTGAAGTCCAGATAGGCCATGTCCACTGCCCTCCCCTGATCCACCTCCCTAGTCACCCAGTCAAAAAATTCAACGAGGTTGGTCTGACATGACCTCCCCCTGGTGAAAACATGCTGCCTTGGGTCCTGTAGTCCATTGACAACCAGATGTTCACCAATCTCTCCTTCAGTAGTGCTCCATGATCTTCCCCCACTAGGTGAAGCTGACTGGTCTGTAGTTTCCTGCTTCCTCTTTGTTCCCACTTTTGTAAAGGGACTACATCTGCTGTCCTCCAGTCTTTGGGTACCTCCCTGTTTCCAGTGATTGGCTAAACAGGATAGCCAGAGGTTCAGCCACCACCTCTCTTAGTTCTTTAAGGACCCTGGGGTGCACCCCATCTGGCCCCTTTTGCTTTATCAACTCTTATTACTTCCAGTTCCTTCAGGACCTTTCTCGTGAAAAGGACTTGTGTCCATTTCTGCACCATTCTCACCCTTGTACTCCTTCAGACCCATTACCTCCTCTTCTTCAGTAAAGACTGAGCAGAAATACCTGTTCAATATGTCAGCTTTACTGTTGTCATCTCCTCACGTGGCCCCATCCTCCCCTTCAGTCTCACTATCCTTCCCTTTGTCTTTCTTTTTCACTTATGTACCTGTAAAGGTTTTGTCCCTCTACCCACTGATTTTGCAATGTGTTCTTCTGTCTGAACTTTGGCTTCCCTTACTGACCTCCCTGCCTCCTTTGCTTCTCCTGGTACTTCTCCTATCCCCTTCTGCCTGTGTCTTTTGTATTGCCTGAATGCAATATTTTTGGCTTTCACTTTCTTTGCTACCTCTTTGGAAAACCATAATGGTCTCCTCTTCCTTTTCCTCTTGCTAACCTGCTTAATGCATAATTCTGCTGTTCTTGTAATCCCCATTTTAAATACTGCCCACTGTTCTTCAACCCTGATTCCTGTCCCATTCCCCTAATGCCTCTTTTCAAGTATCTCCTCATTTTCCCAAAGTCTGCCCCCTAAAATCCAGGATACGTGTTTTTGTGTGGTTTGGTTCTGCTCTTTCTGTGATTTCAAACCACAATGACTGGTGGTCACTGTTCCCAGGTGCTCCCCACTGTTACCCCCATCACACTGTACCTGTTTGTGTTAATAAGGTCCAGTATTGCCTTCTGCCAGTTGGTTCCATGACCAGTTGTTGAGAAGGCACCCTGAAGGAGTCCAGGATAAATCTGCTCCTAGTTGATGCTGCTGCTGGGATGCTCCAGTCCATGTCTGGAATTTAAGTCTCCAACCAGTACTACCTCACCCTTGTCTGCCATCCTTTGGATGGCTAGCATCAGCTCCTATCTGTTTCTTCCTCCTGGGCTGGTTGGTCTATAGACCACACCTGTGCGGATGGCTGTCCCATTTTCCTTTTCCAGCTAACCCACAGTATCTCTTCCCATTTTGTTCCTCCTGGATCTCTGTGGCCCTTATGTCATTTTTCACATACAGTGCCATTCCTCCTCCCTTCCTGTCTGCTCTGTCTCTTCTGAATATGTTGCAGCCAGGCATGGCCATCTCCCAGTCATGGTTATCATTACACCAGGTTTCAGTGATGGCCACAATGTCCAGGTCTGACTGCATCATGACAGCCTCCAGATCTTCCATCTTGTTGCTAAGGCTCCTGGCATTTGCACACATGGCTTTCCATGATTTGACCTCCCTAGACTGTTTCACTGTTCTACTCCAGCCCCTTCCTTGGTTGTCCTTTATCCCTGGTTCTCCTGCTGTCTGCCCTTCTGCTGAATTTTGTCCTTTTCTGCCTATCCACCTCTTGGGCACTAATCTCCATCTTTGCACACTGCTTTGCAGAGATAGCCACTCCTCTGGTTCACTGGTTCCACTGCTAGCTGGGGTGAGCAGGTACCCTCCTTGCTGGGCTCGTTACCCCCTTTGCTAGTTTAAATGCTTGTCAATGTAGCATTTAAACTTATCATTGAGTGCTTGGATTTCCCTCCAGGATGGATGCAGGCCATCAGGCTTGAACAAACCTCCATCCCTCCAGGTGGGTCCCAAGTCACCAATGAAGCCAAATCCTTCCTCACAGCACCAGTTCTTCAACCATGAGTTAAAGTTCCTGGTGCATGCACTCATGCTCTCCCTTGCCTCTCACAGGAAGTACTTCTGAGAAAGTGACAGAAGTAGCTACTTGCTTAAGACCCCTCCCCAATTTCATAAACTCTTCCTGAACTTCCTTTGGCCCCCCATTTACCAGGTCATTAGTACCTAGGTGGATAATGACATCCAGCTCACCCTCCCGTCTTGCCTTCCCAGTGATCCCCAGGATCTTCCTTCCATCCCTCCATGCCGTGGCACCTGGTAGGCACCTCACCTCCCTGTTCTCCCCCTCCTGTGTTCCTGGCTGGATCCCTCTTATGATGGAGTCCCCCACCAGGATTCACTTCCTCCTCCTCTGGGGTTCACTGCTTTCCCCGCTGAGGTCACCTCCTTGGCTAACCTCCACATCCTTTCCTTCCACTTCTCTGGGTACCTCTATTTGGTTGTCCTCATTTGCCAGTGTGGCATATGAGTTCTTGAGCGGAATAGGATCTGGGATGTGCCTCTGCCTGACCGCTCTAACCCTCCCTGAGCCCACTGTCATCCAAGTGCTCCTCATTCTCGGCATCCTTTGAGGCAGTTGCATTGGACTGGGTGGTCTCTGGATAGGGGTGATGGTACTCCTGACCCAGTTTACTTCCACTCTGAGTCTGACTACCTCATCCCACAGTCCAGAGAGATGGACCTCAGTGTCCAGAAGGTCTGCCTGAATATGGCTGCCCCACAGCCACTGCATTGTACCACTCCCCACATTATACTGCAATTATACTGCTATTCCACTACTTGTCTGCTACTGAAGCTCTCCTAGTTCCCTTTTTATTAATTTACTGTCCTAAAAATCCTGCCACTGATCCTCAGATAATTTTGTTTAGAAACTAAAAAAAAAAAAAGAAAAGAAACCAATAAATAATAGTCAAAACACTTGTGCTGAGGGTAGGCTTCTTCCCCCTTATGTCCCTCCTACTTCACACCGTTTACTATACCCTGTATTTAGCTCCTGTCAATCAGATTTAACAAGGCACATAATTAAGAGTTGGGGGAAGGGGGGGCGAAAATTTGCAGCAATTAAAGACAGCACAGAATTACACCACCACTACGTTTTAAATTCTCAACAGCCCAAAAACAATTCTAAGTAAAGACAACAAAGAAAGTACAGTGTCACTAAAAGCCCACAATCTAAGTTTAAAAGAAAAATAACAACTACCAGTTACTCTAAAGCACTGAATTGAATATGTTTCCTTCCTTCCCCTTCTGGCTTCATCCGAAAATAGGTGGACACTGGCCAGGTTGAGTTTTGAGTTAATGTCATTGATGTATAAGGCAAAGAACCAGTGAGGCATCCAATATCTATTGTTGAAAAGATAAAGTTGGTGAGGATGAGGAGGGCTTTTGTGGTGCTATACCCTCTATGGAAACCATGTTGTGCATGGGATAGCAAGTCATAGGCAGAGAAGTAATTAGTAATGTGCGAGGCCACTACTTTTTCAAGTGTTTTGTTTTAAGCAGGGAGGATAGCGATGTGTCTATAGTTATTTAAGTTTTATCCATCTCCCTTTCTAAATACCAGAACCACTCATGAGGTCTTCCACATGTCAGGCACCATGCCAGTAGTAGGGGGAGAGATTTATTATTTTAGCAACTTGGGAATCTAAACCTTTGGCAGCAATTTTCAGAAGCTTGGGTTCAATACCATCCATACCTGCAGATATAGAGATGGGGATCTGCATGAGGAGTTTACAAACTTCAGCAGGTCTGCTCTGTTTAAAATTGAAAGGTGGCTGTGGTAAAGTGTGTGGGGACCTAGAGAGACTTACATTTGGTTGAGGACTGATTGATGCAGGGAAGGCACACGTATAAGAGGAGAGGTCTGAAAAGTGCTGCTGCCATTGCAGTGCACTCTTATTTAGTATCATATCAGGAGAAGACTGACACCTCTGCTGCCCTAGCAGTTTTTTAATTTGCATCCAGACTGTCTTGTGTTTGGGTGGTGGCATTAAATAGCATTTTGCACTGAAGGCTTTTATTTTTTCTGACTTCAGTGCAGCGTCTCAGTCTGAGTGGTTTAAAACAGTCATGCCTGGATTCCCATGATAGTTGACCTCAAGCTTCAACATCACAAAGTAAACATTCAAAATGTTTTTTCTTCATCAGTTTATAATGATAACAATAGTAAGAGCCTCCATGTTGGGCATTACATGGTGTAGACTGATTTGTTACAATAGACCCATGACTTTGTCTTTGGACCATTACATATCAATGTCTCCATCCCAGGTAAACCGTCAGTAAATAAACATTCCACAGTTACGACCTCTGGATTTGGTCTTATTGCTTAGTTACAATATGGATAAGCAAACTCAAATATATTAGTTGTGGTGCAAGACCTATCGAGAGGAATTTAGATAGAACACTGTTCAATTGTGGATTATTGGTAAGTTCATGTTGATTCAGCTGTTCACGCCTCTGCAGTACGTAGAGTAAAGCTGTGCCACCAATGGAAAACAGTGCTGTATGGTCACAACATTACTTAGTTAGATCCGACACTTTCTGATATCAATATTTTGTATAATAAGCTTACTGATGCACATGTGTTGCACTATGAGAGGCAAAGCAACAATCACCTGAAATCTATACTTTGTTATTATAACCAAAATATCAAGGAATGACTCGGAGGGAATTTTCTATTCATTGCTGTATGTTTTAAACAAAGGTGAGATTAAAATGATATCAGTCAATTTTGTTATACATTTCTGTATGATGAGTAACTTTCCCTTTCATATGTATCTTCAGGTCCAATGCAAGAGACAGTGTACGATTTCTGGAGAATGGTATGGCAGGAAAACACAGCCAGCATCATCATGGTGACAAATCTGGTAGAAGTGGGAAGGGTATGTTCAAATCTTTTTCTTTTATTAACATATGTTTTAAGAAAAAGTGACTTCACGATTGTCAAATCACAAAAGGCCCAGCACTCAAACCTGCACTGCTGAAAGAACTCCTATACTGAGTTAAAGCTCAAAAAATATTTCCTTTTAAAAAGCGCAGCATAGCAGCATAAAACAGAACCTCCACAGAGGCTTGTGGTGGCATTATTCTATGGTGTTATACTGTTCGATTTAAAACACAGTGGCCCAGATATTCAAACTGCATCATTCTGAGGAGCAAGCCCCTGCGCTGCTCAAAATAGTTGCCCAGGGGTGTGGCCGGGGTGATATTCAAAGGAGTTGCGCTATTGAGCAACTCCTATGAATATCACCCCCCAGCCACAGCCACTGCGCATGGCGCAGTGGAACTTGCGCCACCGCAAGTTGCCAGAGTTGAGCATTAAACTTGCGGTGGCACAAGTACTATTGCGCCATGCACAAATTTCCGATATTCAAAAGGTGACATGCAAATGGGGCCATAATTTATGCAAGGTGCAGAGGGGGCCATTTGCATCTATTTATGGCCCCATTTGCATGCCATTAGCATGTAGGTGCGCCAATCCCTGAGGACTTGCGAATTTGAGGATTTGTGAATTCACAAATCTGGACTGTCATGTACGGTATGGGCTGCATGCCCATTAGCTGTAGCTCTGCACCAATGGGCGTGCAGCCCTACCGGACAGTCAGTCGGCGGGCGGCGGGTGGTAGGCGGGTGGATGCTGCCGCCCGCCGCCGCGGGGAGCGTGGAGGGGCTTCGGGGTGGGGTGGGGGACACTAGACACCAGGGAGATGTTTGGGGGGTTGTAATCTGACATTCTGCCCACGATGGGCATTACGGTCCACTGGACCACCAGGGAGATATTCGGTTGGGGGGCTTTTACATTCTGCCCGCGATCGGGCACTGGGGGTTGATACACGTTCTGCCCGTGAACGGGCTTTGGAGATGTGGGGGGTACAGCACATGCCCGCCATCGGGGTTTTGGGAGATGTGTGGGCGGGGTCATGTTACTGTATGTCCGCAATCGGGCTTTGGGAGATGTGTGGGCGGGGGGTTGTTTTTACGTTCTGCCCATGATCGAGCTGGTGGGGGGGCACAGGGACCGAGTTGGAGGCCAGCCAGGGGTGGCAGCTGCTGTGTTGTGCCCTGCAATACAGCAGCTCACCTGTGGGTGGCCCTCAACTTGATCCTTTTTTTTTGGCTCAAGGTTGTGCAGGCGCAGGTTGGGGGTTGCGCATGCACAACTCTGCACAACCCGAGTGAATATCGGGTTGCGCAGTTTATGCATGGTTCCTCCCCCTCCTGTTGAGCATGCATTCATTTGCATTGCGCTGTTGCGCAACCTGTTGTCAGTGGCGTAACTGCCTCCTGCTGAATATCGCAGAATGGTGCATTTTTGGACTTGCGCATTCGCAACCCTGTTGCGCATGGCGCAACCCTTTTGAATATCTGGGCCAGTATGTTTTGAGTAGTAACTTGTCATATGAGTTCTTTCAGCGGTGTGGATTTGAGTGCAGGGTTTTTATGAGTTCCTATCAGCTTTAGCCATTAGCAGGTGTGCTCATTTGAGCAGCTCTTTTTTTTTTTTTTTGCTCTGTTAATTCCCATGATGCTCTTAAAAGAAACAAAAAGCTGTCCATGTTAAAGCACAGTTGTACAGTTTTCATTATAACATGGGTTGGAAAAAACAGGAAACCCAACTGGTTAAACACCATCACCTGACAATGGATTAGGTGCGCTACTTAATCCACAGGTGGTGTAAATCGCCCTCGAGCAGGATCCCCGTGCACAGAGGGACTCATTTAGTGGAAATATGAAATGGAAAAGGCAGCCATTGAACAACTGTGGAAGTGAGAGACTGCTGCAGCGCGATGTCAGAGGTAGTGAAATCACTGTTGCAAGTGATGTTCTTATTCTGACACTGGCGCCAACTTCTCCGACCAGCCATTTTCTGAGAGACCATGTTGTCATATATTGCAGTGCTCACCCTCCATGTGACAGAGAGGGAGAGGGAGCAGAGGACTTGGTGTCACTGTCTGTTAGTCCTTCATAGACATGCTCTGACAGGCTCTCCACTGTTTGCCCTCTGTGCAACAGAGAGGGAGAGGGAACAATGGTATTGCGTGAGGTGGGCGCATGGGGAAGGGCACTGTCCGTAACGGTAACTCCTTCCCAGCACAATCCCTCATGGCAATGGGAAGGTAGGGTGACCGGATGAGGGGGTGGGCGAACTGGGTGACAGGATGTCACTATGTGTATGAGTGCAGGGGGGGAGCGAGCATGGCGAGCGTGGGCTAGAAGGGGGCAGAGGAGCTGTAGGGGGTGGTGCTATGGTGGATGGCGGAGCTGCATCGTGGCATCGGGGGTTGGCTAGTGGTTGGGGTGGCTGAGGTACTGGGTTTGGGTCCAGGCATTGGTGGGATTTTATTGCGCCCAGCCCAACCCTTTATTTTTTTTATGCTTTCAGCCCCCCCAACATGCACCCCCCTGGAGTTGAGAATCCTTTAGTAGGGGTGTGTGAAGCCGGCCCCCACAAAAAACATTAAAAAAATCTCCTGCATGCATTGTCCTGTAGGAGTTGCTCAGAGTGCCAAAATGTATTCGCACTCTGACTGTGCGATAATGTTGATCACCTTTAGGTGTTCGCCATTATCATATAGAACTGGGAACAATGGACCTGGTGTCACTGGGTGTTAGTCCTTCATAGATATGCACTGAAAGGCTCTCTGCTGTTTGCCCTGTGTGTGACAGACAGGAAGAGGGAACAGTGTACTTGCTTTCATTGTGTCAAAGTGCTGAATAGGGATGCACTGACAGGCTGTTTGCCCTATGTGCAACAGAGAGGGAGAGGGAACAGCAGGGGTGTTTTTCTGTTTGTCTGGAGGTGATCTCCCCAGGAGACAGCTTGAGCCAGTGCCATGTCATGACAGAGACCTGGAAGATATGCAGGCAACTCTCTGAAATGTGGCACAGAGCAGAGAGGCGCTATCAGCATTCAAAAGTGCTGCAAGAGCAAGAAAGAGAGAGAGAGTGTGTCTGAGTGAGTGAGATTTAATCAGCATGAGAGAGAGAGAGAGAGAGAGAGAGAGACACACACACACACACACACACACACACAGAAACACCAACAGACGGACACAGTGAGAGCCAGCACAAAGTGGGTCATGCATATGTCATGTTTTTTTTATATACACACAAATGTAAGAAATCATTCCAGCACTGTATTTGTGGCATTTGTATGTACAGTACATAAACTAAATAACATATGCATGTTTTCTGGACACTACTTTTGAGGTCGGTAGGATACAGTAACAGTACCCATATTTAAACAATAAAAAACACATTTGTGTGTTTTTGTGTTCTTTCTAAACAATAAACCATGTTATAAGCACCATAACCTACTCCAGGGTGTAGGGTTATTGGGGATTAATCCACAGCCCGGGTGCTGTGAGGAGACTCGGTCTGTGGCCTCATGCCTCACAATGCACCCAGGGTGTGGATTAATCCCCACTAACCCCATACCCTGTCATGAGTTATTGCTTACTTATTCTCTTATTCCAGTGAATTGCTTATACATTGCTCAATGATTTGCATTAGTGTTGCTAGAGCAGGAAGTAATGTTTTGCAAACCCTTTTGCCTGTGAGTTGTGTCTCAATTTTGCATTTCACTATAAAAGATCTGCAGATGCATTCCAGCTGAGTAGCAAAAATAAATGTAATTGAAGTTGATCCTGATATGGCTAAGTGGTGCAGCACAACACAATGTGAGTTGCCCAGACATTGCTAGCGTAAAAAAAAAACAACTGTGCAAAACCAGTCCACTGACGCAGGAGTTTAATGAGGAGTATACTGAACAGATGTATCTGGTTACTCGAGTTTCAGTCTCTCTAGCATGGTAATATCATGATAATAATGTCATTATTTCATTGAAATGCAATGTACATTAATGCAGACTCTAAGAATAATAATGTAAATCTGTGGTAATGGAAAACACTGGAGTGAGCACTGCAGCATCTTCATAAAGATAAGCCATTTGTCTTTAGGAAGGCTGAATGCAAGCTAATGATCCTTCCACCTCTGTGGGGCTGGCTTTGATGATTAGTGTGATAATAAGCATTGTGACAGAAATGGGAAGGAAAGAGTTAATGGCTGGGATTCTGTAGGTGCCTTATTTTTTTAGCAGTTTGGAAAAAAAATACACTCAGGCTGAAATCCTCTGTCCAGCAGCATCCAGCTTGTGGAATTCCTAGCTGCTAGATAAGAGCTGGGTCATAAATCTCGAGTGGACATCTCCATACACACAGACCTGCAGACATGTACACAGGGCAGTTTGAATGGATTGGATCATTCAAATATAAACTCAAGGTGAAAAGGGAATATAATTGGTCACTGATAGGTGTTCACTCTGATTGGGACAATTAAATACATACATGTTAGTTGGTTGGTGCATTCAAAGGGAGAATATGAATGACCTATTCTCCACAGAGTATATAACCTTCTGAAAGACAGAGAAGGGCTCTCTTGCTTTGGGGAAGCTGGAAGGGGAAACATAAGTTTGGAGCCTACCTTGTAGCTATGTCTGTGGGAGCTGGCAGTTAGAACAGGTTCCAGTGTCTCTTGTAAGGACAGGGAGGGGTAAGTTTAGTGAGAGCATATTTCAGTAATAGCCTTCTTCTTTTGCCATCTGTTATTTAAAAATATTTGTTTACTTTTCCTGCATGAGTGTTATTCTCTTGTGTTGTAAATATATATCCTGTAAATGCTCAGTGCACTTTCTGTTAAGTAAAAAGCTATTTATTTGCTCAACAGTTGTGACTGTGATGTCATTTTTCTAAGGTAATATTTGGTTTCCACTGGCTGAGGTAAACTCTGTGTAGCATCTGCCACCCGAGAGAGACACACTACCAGACTTTAACTTGTGCAATTGCACGTTTAATTATTCAAGTTTGTACACTTGAAAGAGTTGCCGGAAGGAAAGTCCGGCTGGTGGCAGCAAATACCCGAGGACATACACCTCTCTAAAAGCTGTTTCAGCCCAGAGGGAGAGGTGGGTTGTCACAAGCATGTATAAAGAAACAATTAGACTGTGTAGCCTTTGTGTGACAGGTCAGTTGTAACTTACTAATGCTCTCGAGAAAGTGCTATCATCATGACTCAAAGGTGGGTTAACTCTAAAAAAATCCTGTGATCATAGCATTTGACTCACAAATTCTGTTGTTTTCTAGAGGGCTGTTTTACAGTGTACAGTACCTTTAAAGTGATATGTAGGGAAATGTTTGTCAATTTGTTGAGCTACGGTAATTGAAGTTTGTACTACTGCAAGTATTGGGTACTAGATCACAACTCCTTTCTGTTACTACAGTACAAACTATATGGTTCTTAAGAGGCAATGTGGTCTAGGGGTAAGAAAAAATGGCTTTGGAATTGAAGGACGGTATGTTCAAACCCTGCTACGGTCAAAATACTCACTGTGTGATCTTGGGCATGTGTAGAAGCAATACCACACTTGAAATAAGATGGTACGCCTCAGCTGGGCTATCTGAGGTAAATAAATTGTAAAACAAATCCCGTATGTCTTTTTTTTAACCCTGTGTTTATCTGCCTAATCTACCTCCTCCCTCCACTCTCTCAGACATCCTCTATGGACCCTCCAATCCCTGCCGTGGTCTGCCCCTAGAGTGTCTCGTCCACACACACACTCCCTTGAAGACCCCCCCGTATACCCCCCGGGTAGGGGTGGAGAGGGAACCCCCATGCTTACCTCTCCAAACCAGCATACTGTGTGTGTGCGTAGATCCGGCACAGTGGAGTCTGCCTGACAAGCTCGGAGATGTCCTAAGGAGATGTCGTCGCCTAGGAGGGACCGAGGTGTCTTATTCCAGTTTTTCTTCCCCCTGACGTCAGCGGGCAATGGGGGGCTATGAGCTAGGAGGCATGCTGAGATGTACCTCGTGCTCCGTCCCTCTGCCGACATCCACCCAATCCACTTACTGCTTCTCCACTGACCGCGCCATCCACCCAGGCTCCCCTAGGTGGTGGCATTGCAGCGGGAGCCTGCACTTAACCCCCCCAGAGAAGGAGAGCTGCTGTCAGGTGCTCCATCCTTCTCCTCCCCAGCCGACCCCTGGCGACCCGTGCTCATTCCCAAACACGGGCTGCCGGCGTGGTGTGAGGTGTGGCGTCCAGTGCCTCAACCCTCAGCACCACCGGGCCAGCAAATCCCATATGTCTTTAGGGCTAGATGTAACTACCTCACAGCATTGTGCTAAATCTATAGATAGCATACTGGCAGCTGTGAATAAGGCCTGCATTCTCATTTGTGATGTCCATTTGCATATACAGGTTTGTTTTGTAACTGCATGAGCTGCCCAGAATCTCAACAACTGCTGAACTATTCAAGACAAAAAAATCTAGTGGAAAGTAGCAGGAAACATTATTGTGATAGTGATTAGTGGTACGTGTCGTGGATCATCACACAGAAAACGGTAGCTTGCCACTTCTGTCTGCATGCATTCAGTATCACTATGGTGCCATGGTGGTGCTACAGCACTGTGGGACCTGCAGTTGGCCACCTCTGCAAAATTGCATTCATGTGCTAACAGCAATAATTCTAATTTCTTCCATGGAGTTGCCCCTTGGAAACATAGAAACATAGAATTTTGTGGCAGAAAATGACCGACTAACCAACCCAGTCTGCCCAGATGGCCCCTGCCTAGTCTGTCTCTGCAGATCCTAACTGGTCTCTGGCAACTATCCCTCCTCCTTGCTCCTTATCTGATAACCCCCATGTCTGTCCAAAACATGCTTGAAGCCCCCTACTGTTTTTGCCTCCACCACCTCCGCTGGCAGTCAATTCTTGGTGTCCACCACTCTTTCAGTGAAGTAGCACTTCCTCACATCCTTCCAAAGCTCCCCCTCCAGCTTCATCAACATGCACTGTACTATATATGGGCTTGTCCATTGTAGGTTGCTACAAATCAGTTCTGCCTAATATAATGGCTGACCCAGTACTACTGTAATTAAGTTCTCTTAGCCTTGCAACACGTTTGTCCAAGATAAATCATATGCATTCAGAAAAAGCCTATGGCAGCAGAACAAACTAAACTGCAGGCACCAATTATAATCATATTTCTTGCAATTTATTTTGCTTCTTGTTTTATATTCTTACATGGGGCTTGACTGAGGGTGAGCCATTGACAAAGTGCCATTGTAGGGCACAAAACACTGTCCAGTTTTTCAGGCTGTGGGACACTGAACATATTTGCCTTGTAATATTCAGGTGTAAGTGGAATTAAAGCGCTTTTTCACTTTCACATATTTTGCTTGTGATGTGATACGTTTTATGTTGTCTAGGAGTGCGAGCCTTCTTTCTTTTTGTTTATAAACTGAAATATACCTACCCAGTATTTTAGAATGCAGATCTGTTCCCATGTTCACCATAATTTTTTTTCTGTCGGTAAATTTAACTTGAACAAATTTCTGCTTGCAAGACCAGAGCAACTTAAAGAGCCACTGAGCCTCTAAGAAAACTTTAAAAAACATAACAATTAGGTACAATTCCACTTGTATTCCAATTATATTTTATATATTTCTCCTCCCCATAATTTAGTACTTAAGAAATGTGCATGAAAATATGATCGATGTCCCTTACTGTTCATTTTGAGTTCATCTACCTCTATAGCTTACTCCCTACTTCAAGTCATAATCCTCTGCTGTGACATCACAATATGTTGTCATTTGAGTAACTGTGAGGTCACAAGCAGTGCTCTATGACTTCAGGTAAGGAGAAATCAGCAGGGATAGATTAATTCTTCAGGAGCAAAGATCCTGTTTTCATGCAAATAACCTCACTACTAAATAATGGGGAGGAGGAATACAGAATTAATTGAAAATACAAGCTGGACAGTGCCTAAATACTATGTTTTGTTACAGTTCTCCTGAAAGTGTTACCAGCTCTTTAATTAATATTGCTGTGGATACTACATGGGACCGATATCTAGTCATGCTTTTTGGTACACTTCACTGTAGAGAAGCCCCATATACAGTATAAGTTCTGAAACTCTGAGAAATGTTTCCTGGGTTTGGAAACCATCGTGAGTTAAATACTAGAGCCATACACAGTATGTGCCTGTTTACAGATGATAATTATTAAACCAGCACCGAGAACTGCTATTTGCCCTACAGCTCTCTTTATCATGGCTACTATAATTGGGAGCAGAGGAGCAGGCCAGAGAGTCCTCCATGACAGCATCTGCTGCAGATGACTTGGTCGGTATACATCCCCCTCCGGCAGGGTCTGGGCCCATCTGCCACTACCTGTCATTAACTGAGCATCACCTGTCAAAACCATACATCCTTTCCAGCTTGTATGGGTTCCAGGAGGGACTGTTGTCTGTTTTTCTGTGCACATCACACCAGATATTTAAATGGCAGGGGGAGACTGGGAGAGCAAGCAATATTTTGACTGATTTGTAATAAACTCACTTGAGAGGTTTCAAGCTCTTTATCTAGAGACCTGTTACCCAGTCACTCACATTTACACAGTTTGTGTGGAGATTAAAAACTCGATTGTGATATTATACCAATCCATCTGCCAGCGGTCCTAGAGCTAAACCTGCAGCAGCCCCAGAGGAGATTTTTACTCTGGTAATTTAAGCTAATGATTTCTAAACATGTTTAGTCAGTTTTATGAAGACCTCATTAGAATGTGACTGTTTATTAAAAATCCAAATGAGGTTTCGCAGTCGTTTAGGAAAATTATGGTTATGCTGCCACAGGCAGTTCCAATAACGGTTGATAGACTGACAAAAGTAGGAATACTCTTAAATACACAGGGCCGGGGGACACCTTCAAGCAGCTGAAACCAACATTTCCAGTGTTCATGCATTGGTATTTATCTGATCAGTGAGAAAAATGAAAGGCATCTCACCTTTATAGTTCTGCTGACTTGCTCTTATTCACCCTACCGTATAACTTGTGAGCAAAATACTTTAATCCCAGCAAACAGAAGGCCAGCTATAGGGCACTTTGGAGACACCCCAAATTAAATGTTCAGTAATGATTTCTTTTTCAGCTTATTATGAGCTCAGAAACAGGTGACGTATATTTGAAATAGTATTTCTGTCTTAAGGTTTAGAGCTCATCTTGAAAGAGTCTTTAAAAAGATTTAGGTTTTACAGTTTGTTTTGATTGATTGTTTACCAAGTTAACTGAACTGTCACGTATTTGAGACTGACACCTGTCTAAATTGTGCTATCCAAATTTAGAAACAGATGATCAGTAGTGGTGCTGGCACTGCAGCTGCTTCCTGCTTCCCTGTGAGCCTTGGACATATTCACAAGGATCAGATTTCATCCAGGGAAATGTTCTGTGAGTCAGAAGAGGTAAAGGAAGAGGAAATGAACACTATAGCCTGAATGTTCTGGCTTGCAGCTACAAATATGCCCTTTCAAATGCACCACAAATGCAGTGCAGTCAAATATCACAGTGCTAGATCCAGCAGAATTCCATAGATGGGGAACTGGGCTCTTGTACAATTTGTGGAGTGTTTGCAGAAATAAACCCCATGCCAATTCCTTTAAAGATAATTGCAAACATAAAATGTGTTTTGCATTATTCTTATTGCTGAGGTGTACTCATAGCAAAATACTCTACTTAAAAAATATTATTTTATGTGGATATGTGCAATTAAACTGTGTCTGTGTCACTGCTGCCTCTAGTCTGAGTTCTCTGAACCACATTTCATGGGAAATACTGTAGCGTAATGTCATGTTAGTCACAGCAGAGTTTGCTTGTTGTTAAAAAATAGTATATTAAACCATGGCAAGAAACTTTCCAGTCATCTGGTTGGTCAGTGACCACTATCCAGCTCTGGCATAGAAATGAACTACTAGCATGCAAAATCATGCAGCCTCCCCTGCTTCCTGCCTCCCACCAAGTCACACAGAATCCCCACTCTCACTCCAAATCTGACTTTATTGGGTTACCCTTTACTCTAACACGTTTTTTCACCCAAATGAAGGAAATAAAACTGAAGTTGTTTTAATTAGTTTCATGTTCTCTGCTAATCAGCAGAACTGAAATGGCACATGCAGTTTTCAATAGAAAAGAGTGTATATTTTAATAAATGCCGTCACAGTGCTCAGCTTTACAACCAAAGAACTAATCTTTCTTTCTGTGCTTGTGAAGCCAATTGTACTATCACCTTTCACTGAGATTTTTTTTCATCTCCTTTCTTAAAAACACTCCCTCCACTGTCCTGCTCACTTCTGTTCCCAACCCAACATCCAGCAACAGAAGCAACAGCACACATTGCTTCAAACAGTGCTCATGGCTTTAGTGTCTACCCACTCCATTCCCAATCACCACAACTGCAGCACTACCCACTTCACTCCCAATCACTAAACTGTTCAACTAAATAAAAAAAACACAAAAAGACACATTTTCCCCTGCCATGCTGTTTCCTGTAGTGAGAGTGTGTGGGGGCACTGCGATAGACAGTTACTACTTGAGAGCAATGGAGGGGGACAGTACCCTCCAGCTCCTCACAGCAAAACAAATTACAACATGTATATGTTTTAAAAAACACTGTTCCTTCCAGGGAGCTGGAATATAACTCACAGGGGGAGCTATATAACAACAGTTTTGCTACAGCACCCTTCAACACTACCACTACCTACTGGCCGAAACACTAAAGCAGAACTTTCTTTTTATATGTATAGCCACCCCTCTATAAATGAACAGAAATTGGGCTAGACTCATGAAGATAAAAGTACCATATGGTAAATAAAGAGGCAACTATCACTTCTACAGTATCAATAAGATTCAAGAAGCAACAGAAGTACTCCTAACAGGCATGGTAGTTGTGTTTACGAATCACATGGTGCAGTTTTGCCAATGGCATATTAATATTTATGAGACTGTTAGCTTGTTATCTGAGCTGCAGAAGATGAAATCACAGGTCCAATTATATAGGAGCCTGCAGTAGTGGAAGAACCATGTGATTCAGAATGGGCAAGAACACACACTATCTGCCTTCAAAAGCACAGTTGTCCAGCATGCAGTAGTCATTCTAGTTATAGTCACCCAGGGCTGTAGTACTTTGTGTGGTCTCGACTTCTTGACTTGGAAACTGAAAGAACACAGGTTCAAACCCTGCTAGAGACTAGTTATCACTGTGTGATCTTGTGCAGGTCACTTCACCTCCAGTGCTCCAGACCACCCAGTTGTGTAAATGGGTTGAGGCAGGACCCACTGTAACCAATATGTTACATCTCAGCTGGGCTTTTCTTGGTGAATAGTTTCTGAATAAGAACATATGAAAATAAACCTCTGCATCCCTTTCCTTCTCCTCATGGGCTGTCACTGGTATGTAGGGAGCTTGTACAGCTGCCACTTTGTGTCACTATTGCATCCTGGTGCAGTACTGTGCAATTTAAAGGGTGCTTGAGAACCCCCTTATTTAGCACAGAAAAGTGTGCAAGCCAGCCCTGTGGCACTGAGCGATGGGTGTTCGCTCAGCACCCTGGGTTCTTGGCCCGAGCCCTGGATGTCAGGAGTGGGTGCCAGCAGGGAAGGAATTCAGGGTGTCTTTTGGACGCCTCCTTTCTGGGAGCAAAGATGCTTTGCCGCCTCTCTAGTGGCTCCTGGTGGCTCCGGGGTGATATCACAGACAGTGTGGGTAACCAAGCACTGCCAGACATCCCCACTCAATACACACGCTGCAGCACACCTACAGTGGGTAAATGGAAGCAGAAAACAGGAAAAAGACCCCTGACTGACCAGATGACAGCCACCGGTCCCCAGCACCACAGTAGCCCGGGGTAGCCCCATGTTAACCCCCCGCCAGCTGCCGGGCTAATTGGATGTGCCTCTGGGCACTTCTCCCCCAGAAGGGGGGGACCTGTCTGATGGAAGGGATACATCAGGTCACCCAGGGACAACTGGCAGTAGCGGGGGCAGCGGATGGTGATTGAGGGAGAAGTGGTGGTGGGAGGTCCTGTGTGTGTGGCCCGAAGGAGTGGCCGGTCGGGGGGGGAGCATAAGGTGCAAAAAAAAGTGTGCAGTTTGCTTCCTGAAGGCTATGCTATAGTGTTCTGCAGGTGTGGCTGGTATGGTAATCATGGCTACACCAGTGAAGGTGGATTTGCAGCAGTTTTGTATGTTGCAGAGTCTGCATTGTTAATGAATTGCACCATATGTACACGTTTTGTTACTGGGCCTGCAGTGCTGGCTGTATTTTTGTTCTCAGTTGCAGTGGCGTCCTGCTATTCTATCCTTCAGCTGATGGACCCCTGCAGATAACATGTGCTACTTCCACAGTGTTTTGCTGGAGTGCTGTTGTGTCCCACTAGTTTCTGCTGTTCCCTTCTGAAGCTGTTTCTTGAATCAGGAGATATGAAATATCAAATGCTACCTGAAGTAGCGTGCATTTACCATGTGGTATTTCTTTAATGAATATACCCCAATGTATTTAAAAATTACTTTTTAATCTTTTTTCTTTACAATTAAGTCATTATATAATAGCAAGAATGAAATCCAGGGAGTGTGTCATAAGGGATGTGACTTATTGGGTGTTGAAGAGATTAGCACAGACAGTAAAGAAGGGGGACAAGACATTATATAGATACATTAGCGATAGATGGAAGGCCAAAGGGGAGGAATGGGTGTGTATAGAGGGTAACCTTGAAAAAGCATCAATACTGAATAAATTCTTCTGTTCGGTATTCACAGTAGAGGGGAAGGGACAGGGACCATAACTAGGCAACAGAAACAAAGGAAGGAGAGAGATAATCACCAGTCCTTTTTCAGAAGAGAGAATCCTGGATGAACTCACAAAACCGGGGGTGGACAAAGCAATGGGACCAGATGATGTACACCCCAGGATAAGGAATTATGGACTGTGCTAGCAGCACCGCTGGGGGCTCTGTTTAGTGAGTTGCTCAGCATAGGGGTGATTCCAGAGGACTGTGAGGAGACAAATGTAGTCCCTCTTCACAAGAGTGGTAGCAGGGAGGAGGCAGAAAACTATTGGCCAGTCAGCCTCACCTAAGTAGTGGGCAAGATTACGAAGGCGCTGCTTAAGGAAAGGATTGTGGTAACCATAGGAGCACAGGATCTGAGGCAGCATGGATTCACAGCAGAAAGGTCATGTCAAGCTAATCTGATAGACTTTTTTGACTGGGTGACAAAGGAGGTGGATCAGGGAGGAGCGGTAGATATCACCTAGCTTAGTTTTAGCAAGGCCTTCGACACTGTGCCACACAAAAGACTGGTTAACAAGCTAGGTAGCCTGGGGGTAGGCCACCAGGTGGAAAACTGGGTTAGAAACTGCTTGAGGGATGGAAGCAGAGAGTGATAGAAAATGGGATCAAATCCGAGGAAAGAAGGGTGACCAGTGGGGTGCCTCAAAGATCAGTCCTAGTGCCACTTCTTTTTAATATCTTTATCAGTGACATTGCCGAAGGGCTGGAGGGGAAGGTTTGCCTATTTGCAGATGGTGCCAAGATCTACAACAGAGTAGACACTCCAGAGTGGGTTGGTAGAATGAGGAGGGATCTGGGTAAGCTAGAAAATGGTCCAAAGTGTGCCAATTAAAACTGAATGCAAAGAAGTGCAAAATCATGCATCTGGGATGAAAAAACCCTGAAGCGCTGCAGGATGGGGGCGGGAATGCTGACAGTTACCAGAGAAGAAAGGTTGGGATAATCACCTCAGATGACCTAAAGGTGGCCAAACAGTATAACAAGGCTGTGGGTAGGGCCAGTGGGAAGCTAGGGTGCATAGGAACGGGTATCACTAGCAGAAGGAGAGAGGTGGTGATCCCATTGTACAAAACACTTGTGAGGCCTCATCTAGCTTTGAACTTGCATGCAACCAATTTATGGATTACTGCCAACCTTACAGTCAGCTTGGCTGGCCCTCCCCCAAAGATCTCATGAATCTCACCCTAGGTAACATTGTTTACAGTGGTACCTGGTCAGTACCACTCATGTAAGACAGCACAGTATTAACCGTGCTGTATAGTGAACATCTGGGTTTACAAGACAGGGGTAGAACAGCAATAGGGGAATACTACTACTCCTGTCACTGCCTACAGAATGGGAGGGGGGAGAAATTGTCATGTGCTGCATGCCTGATCAAGCCACTCCCATGGAGGAGTGGTTAAGGCACCAGCACACGGCGCATTCGGGAGACCTGGGACCGTGGTTTGGTTCCCCGACAGGCCTCCCCTGCTACAACTTTTTGCCATGATTTAAAAAAAAAACTACCCCCCTCTCGTATTTCTCCTCATTCCTGAGGTCCTCCCCAAGAGTTAGTTATTTAAGTTTCAGGGGGTGTGGGGAATGCGGTGGGCAAAGCCGCCCCTCAAAAAAACATGAAGACCCATTGTTTCCAATGGGCACGTTGCGCGGAACAGATTGGTGTTTTGCCAACTCTGTTTTTGTCTGGTGCTGTTTTGCTGCAGCATTTTTAGCCACACTGTTTTGACGTGAGGTGGAATGACCCCGTGCCATTCACAGCATAATTCAGAGCCAGACTCCTCGCCCTCTTGTTTCCTACCTTACGCCAAATACCAACGACTACATATTAAGATCCTCACAAACTGAGCAGCTGACCATCCCTAGATCAAGGACTAAATACAGGGAGAAGGCTTTCTCCTCTGTAGTTCTCAAACTCTGGAACAATATACCTCTAACAATATGACAGAATTTGTCTGCCTGTATATTAAAATCTTAGCTCTGTTCTCTTCTGCTTCAAAACTACCGATCTGTGTGCCCTTAACCTGAAAATTCTCTCCCACACATTCCTCCTAATATACCTAACTTGCTGCCCCACCATACCCTATGTACAAGCACTTATTACTCAAATTCTTTATGTTCCTTAGTATCTAAAAGCTCTACTGGTCAACCCTCCTATGTAAGAGCAAAATATAGCTTGCTTCCTACTCCAATTATCTAGAAATAGTGCTAATTATACCCTACCCCATTGTCAATGCACATTCGTTAAAATGTACTTCAGATATGTTCCTGTTTGAACTCTGTACTGTCTCAGGTCTGTCTGTTGATCTTATGCATTATGTACAATTATCGCTGATATTCTAAGAAGTCTGTACAGTTACTGAGCTGTTTGTTGCTTAAATCCAATATGTGCAATTGTTTTGGTGATGTCCTATGAACGCTGCACAATTTTCTGGTTTGTTTGGTAATATTATCCATGATGTGAACCTTTCTTTGTAAACTCCTGGGTTGTGTCTGAAAATAGACTTATGAATGCCTAGTGCACCCTACCCGGTCAACAAAAACTAAATAAATAAGTACGGTGTTCAATTCTGGAGGCCACATTTTCGCAAGGACATAGACAGGGTGGAGGCGGTCCAGAGAAGGCCAACCAAGATGGTGCAGGGCTTGCATCAGAAAACATATGAGAACAGATTAAAAGACCTCAATATGTATACACTGGAAGAGAGGAGGGAATGGGGGGATAGGATTGAAACCTTCAAGTATCTTAAAGGCTTGAACAAAGTGCAGGTGGGTGGGATCTTTCATTACTAGAGTTGTACAAGGATGAGGGGACATAATATGAGATTGGAGGGGGCAGGATAAGGGGAAATGTGAGAAAGTTTCTCTTCATGGAAAGGGTGGTGGAGGCTTGGAATAGCCTACTCCAGGAAGTGGTGGGTGCAAGCACAGTGTTGGGATTCAAACATGTATGAGATAGGCATAAGGGAACCCTAGATATGGTGAAGAGAGGCGAAAGCCAATGATCAAGTAGGGTCAGTGGCTGCTGATGTAGGCAGGGAATATGAGCAGACTAGGTGGGTCTAAGGGTCCTTATCTGCCATCAACTACTATGTTACTATATTTGAACAGTATTTTCTTCATTTTTATGTAAATTTATATTAATCCAAAATCTTGGTTCACATGCTCCTGAAAATGTATTCCCAAAATAAGTAACGTTTCAGAACTATTAATATGTTTCTTCATCAGACTTGGAGCTTTGATAATGTTCACTGTTGAAAATAAAAAATAAGAAATTTTGAATAATAAATTTAAACATTCATAATTTTTATAATTTTTACAATTTTTACAATAAAATTAAAGTTCAGGTGGAACAAACCTGAATGAGGACCTGTTTGTGTTCAAAAACATGCATGCTATGGAGCTGGGACGCTACGCTCTCTTTGGTTTAAATACCTTTGCGATCTCTGTCTATAAATAACAATAAAAGTTAAATTAAGTATCGCTTTTCACTTTTTAAATATAAGTCTGAAAGGATTTTTTATCTTTTGTAGTGCTATATTTTATTTTGACTTACTAGAAGTCTCAAGGTTTAAATACTTTCTTAAGACCGTCAGTGTTTCATATAAAGACTAGTAGAATGCTACACAAAAGAAAAAGAAAGAGCGTACTGTTTTAAGTGAAATTTTTAAGTCCAGACAGGTGACATCATCGATGACGTCAACACGCCAACAGGTGTGTCTTTTTTGTGGCCTGGCCCTTCTTGTTCACCTGAGAGGTTCAGTAGTCAGTCTACACGAGGTATTAGCGTGCAATGGCACTGGGAGCATTAGCGTATTTGTTGCTCGAACTCTGTGGATTAAATTGAAGGAATCTTCTTTTAAATAAGTGACAAGGTAAAATTAAGAAGTTCTTTTGATATTTGGCCAGTCTGGACTTCAAAATTTCACTTAAAACATTAACGCTCTTTCTTTTTCTTTTGTGTAGCGTTCTACTAGTCTTTATTTGAAACGCTGAAGGTCTTGAGAAAGGATTTAAACCTTGAGACTTCTAGTAAGTCCAAATAAAATATAGCACTACAAAAGATAAAAAATCCTTTCAGACTTATATTTAAAAAGTGAAAAGCGATACTTAATTTAACTTTTATTATAAAAAAGGGTCTGAGAAATGGAGCTTTCTGATTGGCTGCAAACATTCTAACAGCCTTATGTTAATATTTTATTAACATACATGTACAGCTTGGCCATATGCTGAACAAGGTTCAACACAGTTTAAAAACATGTTTTATTATAATAGCAATAAGGCACTCCCAGGGATTATGTTAATGGTCAGTTAATCACCCTCTAGGGGCATGTGGCACTCGGCTACACCTCATGCCACAGTACACCCCCTAGAAGGTGATTAACAGACCATTAACATAACCCTTTGTCATGCCTTATTGCTTAATTGTTATTTATAGACAGAGATCGCAAAGGTATTTAAACCAAAGAGTGCGTAGTGTCACAGCTCCATAGCACGCATGTTTTTGAGTACAAACAGGTCCTCATTCAGGTTTGTTCCACCTGAACTTTAATTTTATTGTAAATATTGTAAAAATTATAAAAATGATGAATGTTTAAATTTATTCAAAATTTATTATTTTTTTATTTTCAACAGTGAACATTATCAAAGCTCCAAGTCTGATGAAGGAACATATTAATAGTTCTGAAATGTTACTTATTTTGGAAATACATTTTCAGGAACATGTGAACCAAGATTTTGGATTAATATAAATTTACATAAAAATGAAGAAAATACTGGATTCAATGAAATAAAATATATTAGAACATTTTTTTTGGCTGAGTGAGACACATTTTTTGAACTACTATCTTTATCCGTTTCAGTCTTACTCCTACTTTTTCATCTTTAAATTTGAAAAGGAACCCTGAGAGACTTTTCCAGTGGACTTTACTATGTTTGAACACACTCGGCTTGTGGTCTTGTGCACAACCACCCAAGGTGTGATGTTCTACCAGCACAACACACATACTGTTTTGCATTATTGCTTAATTGAATACTTTGATACACAAGGGCTGGGGCAGTTGTAATTCAAGAGTAAGGACTAACATGACATGTAAAAGTATATAAGTTCACACACATGGGAAAGAGGAATCCCTATATGCCTTACTGCATTGGGGGATAGGGTAGATGAGGCCATGGAGCAAAGGGACCTGTCTCATATCTGCAGTACTGCATGCAGATCTGAAATGCTCACCGTAAAAGGAACAGGCATTGCATAGAGTCTGTACAGAGGAGGGCAACCAAAATGATAAATGGGCAACAGGAGAAGGCTTATAAGGAGAGACCAGTTGGCCTGAACATGTACAGCATACTCCCTTGAGGCGAGAAGGAAAAGGGCAGATATGATGAGACATTCAAGTATATGAAGGAACAAAAGAGGATGGATCACCAGAAAATGTTGAGGCAAAGTAAGGGCTCTGCCACAAGAAGGCATAACAATAAGCTAGTTCAGAGAAAGGGAATTCAGGAGGGATGTAAGGAAGTACTTCCTCATGGAGAGGGTAGTGGACAAGTGGATCCACTTGCCCAGGGAAGAGGTTGATGTTGAGATGGGTACAGGGTTCAAGAAAGGGTGTAACAGACATATGGATTGGGTGGAAATGACAGTGGGAGTAGGGGAGCATGTCAAGCAGACAATAAGTACAATGTGGTTCAACATAAGAACTGCTGCAGAATCCAACTACATGGACTTCCGGTAACATCACTGTAATGGTGGGAGCATAATCTCAGAGCTCTGTGATGAACCCCTAATAATCTGCAGCAATCTTCCTCTTATTCAAACTAAATACCAACATTTAACTTCTATACCTCTTGGAGACATGGCCTCTAAGTCAACAAAGTTGAAAAGACCGAAAACGGGAGAATCTGCAGTGATGCTGAAACAGCTTATGCTGGATGAAGACATGGCGGGCTTCTCAGCCTGATCACAATGGCGCTGATCACCGTCTGAATCCTCTCTGAAGTCTGATGTGGAGGATACCGCTCCCTCTACCAGATTGGAGTGAACCTTGCAAAAGATCCTTAGAGCAGTAAATAAAATAGAATCATCTTTGGCTGACCTATGCTAAGATGTCCATTCCATCAATAAAAAAGTATCAGAAAACACAGCAAAGATAGCCAACATTGCGGAGGCCCGAGAAACTGGTGATCATATTCTGCTCTATCTGCTATGCCAAGATTGAGCCACTCACAACTGGCTAGAAAATATGGAATAGAGCCCGCCAGAATAATTTCCGAATTCATGGAGTTCCAGAAGGAGCCGAGGAGGGCTTTGCTACAGTGATAGATTTATTAATCGCCTGTTGAAAACTACACTGTTGATTCCAGCAGATCTCAATCTAGAGATGAACAGGGCCCATCGTTCCTCAAGGACCTGACCTACTAAACCAATGGCTCGTCCCCATTCATGGATCATACGTATGGTTTATTTTCAATTTAAAGAGTTGACCCTACAAGAAGCTTGGAGACACTGCAATTCAAAATACAGGCACACCTATCTTCTTTGACCAAGATTCCTCCAGTGCCCTGCAAGCAGAACAAAAGCATGTACAGAGAGTTATTAGGGAGATCAAGGAAAAGAAAAGCCTTTGTGCCCAGCTCATGTTCCCAGCCAAACTGAAAATTTACCTTGAATCAGGTCCCAAAGTATTTAACTCCCTAATCAGAGTGCTCCCCTTAATGACAGATTTGAAGATCTTGGCCCCCAATCTGAAGATGCAGCAACTTGAGCAGCAGCTACTGAGTGGACTTGGAGCATGGTCGCAAGAGGACAGAAATGGGAATTCCCTGGATCCCTCCCAAAACTCATGGCTCCTGACATCACTAAGCTTCTGAGGAAAGTGGACTAACACAGACAACACCAGGAACACCTAACTGGCTGTTTGGACACCCCACAGAGGTAAAGTTTTTACCCAGGAGCTAACCTGAAAACATGCCTGCTTGTTTTTTTCCTTTTCTCTCCTTTGCTCCCAATTGCAAAGATCAGTAGCGTGCAGAATGAGGGACGTTATTTCTGCTTGACCCTCCATGTCTCACTGAGGAAGAGGCCTCATTAGGGACATTTTTCCCAGACGAACTTATTGGGAGGCTCAAATACTGAATGACGCTCAGAGTACGGTTACAGGTACTGCTAACTCTTGATTTTTAGCTGTTACCAATTTGTCTCTGGGGGTTCTGTGAAGCTGAGTAGTAGTGGAGAAATGGCTAACTGTTTATAAAATGAGCTACTTGGGTATTGCTTTCTGACTGTGCAGCACTGGTGCATTTTTCACCTGACTTAACCGAATTGAGGATGGAAAATTCTGAACTTTTAAATATTTGTACCATGTCTGGTTACACATGTTTTTGAAGGCATGGGTTTCCTGCTATTTCTCCCTTTGTTCTCAATAAGATTACTTGTTTTCACCTACTAGAGGACTTTAAAAGCTGGCGGAACTCTTTGTGTGTAGTATTGTACAGTATGTTTTCTAGGGAAGGGGTTAAAACCCTGATCATGGATTATGAAGGGAGAGGAGGGGGAAACATGGAGTTTCTTGGGTGCTATGAGTGGGTAAGAGGTATACTCTGTACCTGGTGGGGGAAGGCTTTCTATGCTTTAAAACTGGGCAATGGGGGTTTGTCAGCAGATGGTTACTTTCTGGACAAGGACCCCTGCTAAACCAGTGATGGTTAGTCACGTGGGTATCTCACTGCTCCACTGAGTAGTGTAGACACCACATACCCAAAAACCCTGGGATTTTCAATAATTTCAACACCCTTAATTATGGTGTCTCTGCTGCAGCACTTTCTTGTGCTTTGTGAATATACCTAGGAAGTTACTTAACTTTGGTAAACAGATTTGTTTTTGAACCATGTCGTGGAACCAATTGTTCGTTGATTGTGACATGTTTGACTGGCAAGTTCAGTTTGCTAACTTCTGATGCCAGTGCGTAGTTTTGTTCCTGTTTAAAAAATGCTGATTTACTTTTTTCCTTGTTAGAGGAGATGAGGGAGATGTTGATGTGCAGACTAGCCCCAACAATCTGAGGACACCTGTTCTTGTAAAATGTCACAATTAAATATTTTGTCCTATAATATTAAGGGGATTAACTCTCCAGTTAAACGTACTAGGTTGTTAACAGAATTGAAGTGTCTAGGTTGTGACTTAGCATACCTCCAATAAACCCATCTCTCTGAAGCTGAGCATTTGAAACTAAGACATATGTCGGTTGGGCAGGTAGTAGCAGCCTCTCATTTAAGAGCCAAAAAAGCTGGGGTGGCAATTCTTATCAAAAGGAACAGTTCCTTTATTATTGAATCCTCTGAGACAGACTTGGTGGGCAGATATATCAGAGTGTCTGGCACTGTCCAGGGGAAGAGGATTCACTTAATAAATATTTATGCCCCAACAGTAGACACAGCTGCCTTTTTCCCAGAATTGTTTTCTAAAATAGTCGATCTACCTCAGGGTCAGTTAATTTTTGGAGGGGATTTTTAATACAGTCCTTAACCCTTATTGGGATTGTTCCTCGGGTAATGTCACTTCTAATAGGAGGGTCATGAAACTTCTCAACACCTATTTGGAGGAATTTGGTCTAACAGATGACTGGAGAGCCAACCACCAAGGAGAAAAAGACTTTTCTTTTTACTCTAATGCACAGCAATCCTAATCCTGCATTGATCTTTTCTTCACCCATAAAACTGACCTGCACCTTGTCCAAACATCTCAGATCCAAAATATTACATTATCAGATCATGCCCAATTCCCATACAACTATTCCCACCTCCTCAGGATAGGCAAACAGTCTAGCAGTTAAATGTTTCTTTATTGAATGACATTACTTTTCTCAACAAATTAACTAATATTACAAAAAACACTGACTTCAGCCACCTCTGTCAAAAGTTGCTCTCCATTACTAATGCGGGATACTTTAAAGGCAGTCCTGAGGGGTGAGATCATTAGTTGCACCTCAGGGAAGAAAAAGCAAGCACAAATTACTTATAATACGCTCCAACAGAAAATCTCAGACATGGAACGTAGACATAAATCAGACCCTAAACAGTCCTCCCTCATTAAAGAACTAATGGCAGCCAGGACCAAGCTGCAGGAGCTAGAAAATAAGCATGTAGAAGGCCTACTTAGGTTCTCTAATCAAAATATCATGAGGTGGGTGGCAAAGTGGCTAAATTATTAGCTTTCCATCTCAGAAAGGCCCAGGCAGAGAGGTACATCCCATACTTAATCGATAAATACACCCCGTCTAAGCAATGGAACATACCACAGGATATTGCATCTCAGTTTTGTGGCTTTCATAAGGCTTTATATGCAGAGTATAAAAACGAAGATGACACAAGGACCCGTACCATTGAATTCCTTCAAGGCCTGCAACTCCAGACTTTACCCTTGGAAGATAAAACCACTCTGGAAGCCCCCATTACACAACAAAAGGTTAATTCTGTGATTAACAACTTACCTATGGGAAAATCACCAGGCCCAGATGGGTTCAGTGCAGACTTTTATAAAAAACCTCGGAAGGTACTCTCCCCGCTCCTAGTGACTGTTTTTAATACCTGTCTGGATGAGGGAAGACTTCCTGACTCCTGGAAGGATGCTCTGATAGCAGTTATTCCTAAGACAGGGAAAGATCCAATCAGTTGTGAGGCCTATAGACCCATCTCTCTCCCCTTAATCAAGATTTTAAAATTCTCACTAAAGTTCTGTCTGTATGCCTTCAAAAATATGTTGAACTATTAGTGCACCCTGACCAGACTGGTTTTATACCACACTGCCACTTGTCAGATAATATTAGAAAATTGTTAAATATTATGACTTATAAATCCCCAACTGATACAGCTCAGTTAGCAATTTTCCTAGCTGCAGAAAAGGCGTTTGACCTCCTTAACTGGTCATACTTGACAACAGTCCTGGAGCATATGGTGTTTGGGGTTAACTTTCTTAAATGGATCTCCTTTTGTTATTAAGGGCCTAAAGCCAGAGTTCGAGTGAATGAAGCAATTTTAGATTTTTTTTATATTAAATGCTGCACCAGACAGGGCTGCCCCTTGTCCTGATTGTTATTCACTCTGAACACGGAACCTTTCATTCAGGAAGTCAGAGAAACTGTAGCCGTAAAGGGGATCTCAATTCAACATATACAAAACAAAATCTCACTTTATGATGATGATAAGCTTATATATTTAGAAGACTCTGTCAAGTCTCTCCCCCCTCTACTTCAGCTCGTAGAATACTATGGTCAAATTTCAGGTCTCAAAATTAATAAGGCCAAGACATGGTTCTGCTATTGGGGGCTCCCTCTCTCCTGAAATAAAGAGTAAAATTCTGTTTAAATGGGTCAAAGATAAGGTTAGTTATTTAGGAGTACAGATTCCATGCCACATGTCTAAATTATATCAATACAACCATGGAATGTTGATGCAACAGGTATATATGGACCTCAATAGTTGGAATGCACTCTCCCTCACTTTCTTGAACCATATCAAAACCATTAAAATTAATGTACTGCCAAGCTTTCTATTCTTCTACACTGTGCTGCCCCTGCCTGCCCCTGCTGTGGACTGGAAAGATCTTTGCAGAAAACTGACCAGATTTTTCTGGGCTGGTAGATGGCCTATACTCCGATGGGAGGTGCTGACAGAAGCAAAGGAAAAGGGGGGACTTGGGCTGCCCAATTTTCAGCTTTATTAGAGCTGCCCAACTACTCCCAATTTTGGAAATGCTATATCCTGATAGGAGAGGAGGTTGGTATACATTGGAGGAGTTAGCTTACCCCTCCGTTCCCTTAAAGATCCTCCCTTGGAGAATACTCCAGCACAATCTTAAACATATCACAAACAAATGGACTAGACACGCTTTAGCAACGTGGCTGGAGGCTAGACAATGGTGGAAAATTCAAATGCTGATTTGATGATATCTCCCTTAACTTTTTTATCTCGGTTCCCAGCAGCACAGTATGACCACTGTTTCTTATGGTGGGCTGCTCTGAGCCTAAAATATTTACCCCAGCTACTGGTAGGTGAGACGATTAAATCCTTTACAGCTTTGCAACAGGAATTTGGACTTCCTACGGGGACTTTTATAGGTTTTTACAGTGTTGCCACTACATTATTTCAGGCACAGGGATAGATGCTCTCTCTCAGGATCTAGCCCCACCAATAGTACTCACCTTCTGTAAAAGCCAAAAGGATGAAACCAGACAATACATTTCTCACATTTACAAAGCCCTACAGGAGGGAGTGGGTGCTCTACATGTGCAGAAAATTATGGACAAGTGGCATGGGGAGCTGAATGACACCATCAGGGATGAGAATTGGTCCAAGATATGGAAGGGCATACACAAGACAATGAACCCCCCCTTTCTGGAGGGAATTTCACTGGAAAGTATGCACCATATATTTTATAATGCCAGTTATCTCCAAAAACTATGTGTCCTATCCAACAGATATCTGCTGGAGGGCATGTGGTCAGAGAAGTACTTGGCTCCATATATTTTGGGCATGCCCAAATTTGAGACCTTTCTGGCTTGAGGTCATGGAGGCAGTCCAAATGATACTTCACATAAGGATTGCCCTCTCTTCTGAAAATATGGTTGTGGGGTTACCTCCTGAAGAAATACCTACAGGAACAGACAAATATTTGTTCTATATTCTGGTGGCTGTGGCCTTGAAAGTTATTACTTAGCATTGGCTTACCAGTAAGAAATTGATCATCCAATTGTGGCTGTCAAATTTAGCCTTAATTAAATTGGTGGAGGTGACTACAGCTCAGCAAGAAGCTTGCTGCTGATAAATTTAACTCCTGATGGCTCCGATACTTTGATTATGTGGAACAAAAAGAGAGCACTCTTGTATTAGATCAACTTTTTACATCTTAGATGTGATATTGAGAAATTTTAGATCTGCTAGCTGATATTTCTATCCTCTTGACTCATTATTTTTATGTATAAATTAATTAGCGGCAAAATGTTTTCATTTACGGTGCATATCGAGGAGATTGCTAAAAAACTCAGGTAAAGACTAAGCCTTTTTTATCTTATTAAATATCTACTCAACCAAGAGGTTAAAATAAGACTGGTACAATCCACCTTTCTCCCCGTCCTTGACTATGCTGATCTGTTAGGCATCTGATAGCTTGGCAGAAGGCACCAGGAGAAAGGACTGCTGTGTGACTGGACTTCTCTGCTGGGACTATATTGTCCTCCTTCCCTCCCCTCCACCCCCCCACCCAAAGCTAGTTCTATTTTTATAGGCACAGGATTTGACTGACAACAGAAACTTCCAGTTTGGGAGCAGGAAGTGAGTGATCACAGAACCACCAAAGACCCACCATCCTAGAAGGGCAAGAGTAGCTCTCCAGCCCCCTCTAGCTGCTGGAGGTCTGCCTCTGAGCAAGTAAGTGGTCTACTGAGAAATATAGGATATTCTTGTCTCAGAACAGGACAATCAGGAGCTTAAAGGGCACACAGGCAGAAAGTAAGGAGAGAGAGAGAAAAACAGAGGAAAGAGTAAGGATTGCAAACAGTTAAGGGCCAGAAATAAGACATGATTGAGTGGTGCAGTGCAGTGGCTATGGAGCAAGCAGTCTTCCGGAGGACGTTCTGGAGGATGCGGTGTTGTCCCACCTGCAGGCACCTCTCTGGGCTGAGGGAGGAGGTTGCTCATCTCCAGGCTGAGTTGGCCAGGATTTGTGGGACCTCCTCTTCCATCCAGGGACCACCAGTGCCACTGCCGTTGCCTCAGAGGTTGTCAAAAAAGAGGAGCAGTTGGACCACAGTGGGCTCGGTGAGGGTGAGGGTGGTGGAACAGAGGCACATCCCTCCAGTGGTACCTCTCCACAATTCCTATGCCATTCTGGCAAAGTGTGGTTCCTCTATGGAGGCACCCGCAGTGGAGACCAAGGAGGATGCTGGGAACCTCCACAAAGGAGACCCACAGGAGGGTGGCAGGGGACTCTGCAGGGGAAGGAAACAACTCCTGGTGGGGGACTCCATTGTTAGGAAGGTAGATCTGGGGGAGGAAGGGGAGAGAGGTAAGGTGCCTGCCTGGTGCCATGGCTTGGAGGGACAGGAGGCGAATCCTCAGGATTGCGAGAGCAGCTGCACAGGGGAGAGCTGGATGTCATTGTCCACCTAGGGACAAATGACCTGGCTAAGAAAGGGATTAAGTGCAGGAAGAGTTTGTGGAATTGGGGAGGGGCCTTGGTCAAGTAGCATGCATGGTAACCTTCTCGGAGGTGCTGCCCACCTCATGGCATAGGGAGAGGCTAGGGTATTCCGCACCATGGGATTCAATCAGTGGTTGAAAAACTGGTGTGTAGCTCAGGGATTTGGCTTCACTGGGGACTGGGGTCCACCTGGAGTGATGCAAGCCTATACTGGCATGATGGGCTGCATCTGTCTGGGAGGAACCAGGATCCTAGGTGATGAGGTTTAAATGCTTGAATTGAAGCTTTAAACTAGCCAAGGGGAGGCACTGGAAAGGAGCAGGAAATCCTAGCCCCCAAAATAATCACGGTAGTAAGTGCAGCAAACACCAACATAGAGGTCAATAGGGAGAAGGGCAGGGTAAATGGAGAAAGTGACAAAGGCAAGAAGGACAGGGATGGAGCAAAGGAGTGAAGGCCATCAGGAAATGGAGGTAATGAGTACCAATGCCCATAGTCTGGGCAACAAGCTCCCTGAGCTGGTGGCCATGATGGAAGAGGGATGCCTGGATATCGTAGCAGTCACAGAAACATGGTACACAGAGAACCATGACTGGGATGTTAACATACCAGGGTACATAACCTACAGGAGAGACAGGCAGGAGAGAAGAGGGGGAGGAGTAGCTCTCTACATAAAGGTAGGGATAAAAGCAACTGAACAAAAGAGTAAACAGGGAGGAGAAGAGGCACTGTGGGTCACCTTGGAGACTGGAAAGGGCACCACAATCCTCACAGGGGTTGTGTACAGACCCCCATGTCAGGGGAAGGGAATGGACAAGGATATGATAGAAGGCATTCTTAGAATGGCAGAGAAGGGAGATACTGTTGATGGGAGACCTGAATATGCCAGATGTTAACTGGAGCACATTTGCTGCAGACATTCAAAAGCAGGGCCATTCTTGATGCCTACAGGTGGCAGGCATTAGACAGTTAGTTTGGAACCCACTGTGAGGGAGCAATCTTAGACCTCATACTCTCAAGCAGGGGCATTGAGAGGATCTCAGATCTAGAAGTGGGTTGCCATCTGGGGACAAGTGACCATCAAACAGTGTGGTTCACGTTAAACTCAGCTACAGTCAAGCCATACAAAAGTGAGGGTACTGGACTTTAGGAGGGCTGACTTTGGCAAGATGGGAGAGTGCCTCAGAAAAGCACTAGCAAACAGGCTAGAAGAGGTGTGGAGCAACAATGGGAATCATCAAAACTGCCATCACAGAGGCAACAAGCCTTTCATGAAGCAAATAAACAAATCAAAATGAAAGAAAAAGCCACTATGGTTCTCAAAAGAGGTGGCTGTGAAAGTCAGGAAGAAAAGATAGCATTCCGGAAGTATAAGGAAACACAGAAGGAGCAGGACAGAGAGCTGTACCAGTTAAGGCAGAAGGAAGCAGGGAGGGAAGTCAGAATAGCAAAGGCCCAAACTGAGGAAAAGATAGCCAACTCAGTTAAGAAAGGGGATAAAACCTTTTATAGGTACATCAGCGAGCGTAGAAAGACAAAGGAGGGATAGTGAGGCTGAATAGAATGAGCGGTGGGTGGGCAGAGGGGACAGTGAAAAGCAGGGATACTGAACGAATATTTCTGCTCAGTATTCACAAAAAGGAGGGAAGTGCCTAATTCAATTAACAGAAGCACTCTTGATAGGGGTTCGATCCCAGTCCTTTCACAGAAGAAAGGGTTCTGTAAGAACTCCTAAAACTGAAGGTGGACAAAGCAATGGGTCCTGATGGAATTCACCCCAGAATTCTAAAAGAATTAAGGAGGAACTAGTGAAACCACTGGCTACTCTTTTTAATAAATCATGGGAGGATGGTGTGGTACCCGAGGACTGGAGGAAGGTGGATGTGATTCCCCTTCACAAAAGTGGGACCAAGACAGAGGCAGAAAACTACAGACCTGTCAGTCTGACCTCTGTGGTAGGGAAAGTGATGGAGTCACTTCTGAAGAAAAGAATAGTAGAGTACCTAGAGGCCAGTGGAGCACAGGACTCAAGGCAGCATGGGTTCACAGCGGGAAGGTCATGTCAAACGAATCTAATAGATTTCTTTGACTGGGTGACCATAGTAGTAGACCAGGGAGGGGCTGTGGACATGGCCTACCTAGACTTTAGCAAGGCACAGTCCCACACAAAAGATTAATAGTCAAATTAACCAGCCTGGGAGTGGGTCCCAGGGTGGTAGCCTGGGTAAAACATTGGCTGCACAACAGGACACAGAAGGTAATTGTAAATGGAGTCCACTCTGAAGAAAGAGGGTTACTAGTGGGGTACCGCAGGGTTCAGTATTGGGTCCAGTCCTTTTAATGTCTTCATCAGTGACATTGCAGAGGGACTGGAAGGAAAAGTATGCCTTTTGCAGATGACACAAAGATCTGCAACAGGGTTGATACACAAGGAGGCGTGGAAAGGATGAAAATGGACTTGGCAAGGTTGGAGAAATGGTCAAGTGTGGCAGCTAAGATTCAATGCAAAGAAGTGCAAAATAATGCACCTGGGAAACAAGAACCCAGGGAAGAATACACACATGTGGGGAGGTAGTAACAACAACAAAAAGAAGGGACCTGGGGTAATCATATCAGATGACCTTAAGGTTAGCAAGCAATGTGAGAAGGCAGTAGGGAGGGCTGGGGGTATACTGGGATGTATAGGGAGAGGCATCAGCAGCAGAAAACAGGAAGTTGTTATCCTCTGTACAGACAGTTGGTGAGACCCCATCTGGAGTACTGTGTCCAGTTCTGGAGACCCCATCTTCGCAAGGACATAGACAGGATAGAGGCAGTCAGAGGAGGGCAACTAAAATGGTGCAGGGTCTGCAAGAGAAGCCGTATGAGGAGAGACTAAAGGAGCTTAATATGTATACCCTTGAGGAAAGAAGGGAGAGGGGACATGATAGAAACTTTAAGTACCTCAGTGGAATCAACAAAGTCCAAGAGGGTAGCATCTTTCAGAAAAGAGACTTGCAAGAACAAGGGGACACAATTTAAAGATAGAAGGAGAGGCGGTTCAGGGGCAATGTGAGGAAGTATTATTTCACAGAGGGAAGTGGATGGATGGAACAGCCTTCCTGAGGAGGTTGTGGGGTCTAAAACTGTGGGAGAATTCAAGAATGCATGGGACAGACATAAGGCAATTCTTGTGGGGGGTAGGAAGAAATAGGCTGTTGGTTAACTAGAATCTGCAGCCTATCCTGTAGGTAGGGAAATGGGCAGACTAGATGGGCCTAGCGGTCCTTATCTGCCATCAAAGTCTATGTTTCTGTGCTTCTATTGTTATATAGCCACTGCCCTAAAACAGCTCTAATGAAATTGGACACCTTGTATCACAGGGCACTGAGGTTCATCACTAATGCTCCTTACAGCACCCATCACTGCTTCTTCTATGAGCAACTTGGCTGGCCATCACTCACCACCAGGAGGCTGAGAAACACATCGCTCTGGATCTACAGGGCCATTACTGACAAACTCCCTCCCTAAATTTCCATTCTTGTCAAACACACAATTGGCAACTATTCTCTTCGTAGATATTCCTACATCCTGTTTGACATCCCCAGGATACGAACCACTTTGGTCCCTCTACTACAAGTTATACTCTTCCTTCTTTGTGGAACAACCTTCAGAAGTCCTTAAAACTTTCTCAACTCATTGGGACGCTCTCCTTTAAATCTCTCTTAAATCGCACACTGAAGGAAATATGCAAAAGCTATTCTTAAGTGGACACTGAGCTTGAGAAACCAACAAAATCTACTCCAGCACTTCTCCTGCTGTGCTGTAGCAACCCTGTATTCATTCCCTCCCTGACACAACCACGCACTATCCCCTGTTCCACTGCCCCGTCTCACTCTCCCCTTCTACTCTACCTCCTTGTACTCCTCTCACCCTACGTTCCCACCCTTCTCCAGCACTTACCCTCACTGTACTGTGACATCACTGCTTACAGTCCCTCTCTGACACTTCCTTACTCTGTCTGCTGCTCTGCAGCCCCCTCTTCTGACTCCTTCTATTCTACCTCTCTGCACCCCCTCACCTTCATCTCTCACCCTACCCTCTGTATTAGCTACATCTTCAAATTATGCCATTAAGCAGCGCCCCTAATCCATTATATATTTTTTTGCCTTTACCCTCTCCCTCCCTACCCCACTGCCTCTGCATCTTATCCTTGATCTCCAGCCTATTGCCCAACTTCCAATACCCCTGCCTTGACCCTGTATGCTGTTTGACATGACAATTAGTATTCTTAGTTCCTGTATGTATTTTGAATTTTGGCTTGGATTGATGTGTATGTATTTATGGTTAGTCCTCATGCATATTGTACATTGACACTGCTGACCCTATGACATATCATTTATTCCTTTTGTATATATCCTTCATTGTATTGTTCACTGTATTTTCACTATATCTCCTCTTGTATTTTATATTGTATCTCCCCTTGTATTTTATACTGTATCTACCATGTTAATTTGTCTGCCTAGGGCCACCTTGTAAATGGGCTTGCTCAATGGTGTTTTCTCCTGGTAAAATAAAGATCGATTGATATAGGTTCTTTCTATTGTTATGTTATATTTAAGGGCAAAAGAACAATGACAAAACACAAGAGATGAGTTGTCAGTATGACTATTTTTTTGTAGCAGATAGTAATTTTTCCAGGCCAACAGAATATCCTTTAGTGACACTAACGATGCATCATACTTCAGGACGAGCTGTGTCATGTTTGAGTGACAGATGCACAGTGTGCCTTCCTATTTTTGCAAGCTTCTGTACCTGGAAATAACAAAACTAATAATAATTATTATGGACATTTGATTCTCTTATTGTTATACATATAAACATGGATTATTTTTTTCTCATTGTGTTAACTGATGACGTACAGTACTTGTGTCTAAAGTATGTCCACATTTATTTGTAATGTTGTCCTTTTTACTACAATAAAAGTTTACAAGTTCAAAAAAAAAATGAAAAAAAAGAATCTAGCCACATGATGGCAAGAGTCCTGGAGGAGAAGGCCAACTTTATAAACATGGGGTAATGCCTCAGGAATGACCTGGCAGGGGGGGAGGACCTGGAGGAAGTGGAGGAAAAATTGACCAAACTAAAATATGGCATAGTGAAGGCAACAAACCTTTATGTCAAGCAGGTGAGTAAAAGTAGAAGAAAGAGGAGACTGTTATGGTTCGCAAAAAAGATGGCAGAAAAGGTAAAGGCTAAAAAATAGTGTTCAGAAACTACAAGGGGACCCGGAGGGAGGAGGATAGGGAAGTATATCTGGTAAAACAAAGGGAGGCAGGCAAAGCAGTAAGGAGCACAATGGTACAAACTGAGGAAAAAATAGCTCAGGGAGTATTAAAAGGGAACAAGACATTTTTCAGGTATGTTAGCGAGAAAAGGAAGGCAAATTGAGGGATTGTGTTGTTAAAGAGGAAGGGGGTGACTGTACAGAGAGGGATCAAGAAAAGGCAAACACCTTGAACAAATACCTCTGCTCAGTAGTCACAGTAGAAGGGGGGGCCTTGAAAAGGCACCAGGAGCATGACGAGAGGGAAGTAGATATCAGTCCATTTTCTGAGGAGAAACTCTGGAAAGCACTCACTAACCTGAAGGTAGACAAAGCTATGGGGCTAGACAGGATACATCCAAGGGTGCTGAGGAAGCTCAGGGAAGTACTGGTTGCACCTCTGACAGACCTATTTAACAAATCACTGGAAACTGGCTTGATCCTGGGGGACTGAAGAAGGGCAGAGGTAGTCCCACTTCACAAACTTAGTATCAGGGAAGAGCCGGGCAATTATAGGCCTGTCCACCTGACATCAGTAGTGGATAAATTAATGGAAACACTACCAAAGGAAAGGATTGTGGAATATCTTGTATCCAACAGATTAAAGGATCCAAGGCAGCATGGTTTCTCAAGGGGAAGGTTATGCCAAACAAATCTGATAGATTTCTTTGACTGGGTGACCAAGGAGTTTGATCAGGGAGGGGTAGAGGTTATGGCCTACCTGAAGTTCAGCAAGGCTTTCAACACTGTTCCACATAGGAGACTAGTAAGCAAGTTGGAGAGCTTGGGGGTGGGTAATAAGGTAGTAACCTGGGTAAAATCTGGTTAGTGGACAGGACACAGAGAGTAGTGGTAAATGGAGTTTGCTTTGAGGAATGGAGGGTGACCAGCAGGGTATCTCAGGGATCAGTACAAGGACCAGTCCTCTTAAATATCTTGATAAGTGACATAGTGGAGGAACTGGAAGGAAAGGTCTGCCTGTTTGTGGATGACACCAAGATCTGCACCAGAGTGGACACTCGGGGCAGGGGGATGGTAGGGATCTGAAAAGACTGGAGGAGTGGTCAAGGGTAGGGTAACTGAGTTTTAATGCAAAAAAGTGTAAATTAAAGCACTTGGGCCATTGAAACCCAGGAGCAGAGTACAGAGTGGGTGTAGTGATGCTGGTAATGACCAAGCAAGAATGAGACCTAGGAGAAATCGTATTGCATGACATAAAGATGGCCAGGCAGTGTGACAAGGCAGTTAGAAGGGGAGTGGGATGCTGGGGTGCATAGGAAGGGGTATCACCAGCAGGAAGAGGGAGGTGGTGCTGCCCCTATATAGGTGACTGATACCACCTCACTTTGAGTACTGTATCCAGTTCTGCAGACCATATCTCAGGAAGGACATAGACAGAAGGGAAGCGGTCCAGAGGAGGGCTACCAAAATTATGCAGGGCTGCATCAAAACCCTACAAAAAGAGGCTAAAAGAGTTAATCATGTACACACTGGGGGAGAGGAGGGAGAGGGGAGATATGATAGAGACCTTTAAATACTTAATGGGGGTTAACAAGGTACAGGAGGGGAGTATTTTTGGAGGAAAAAGTGCTCTAGAACAAGGGGGCATGCCATGAAGCTTGAGTGGGGTAAATTCAGGAGAGATGTGAGGAAGTACTTCTTCATAGAAAGGGTGGTGGATCCCTGGAACAGTCTTCCAATGAAGGTAGTGGGGTGAAAACAGTGGAGGGGTTCAAAACTGCCTGGAAAAGTCACAAGGGAATTATAGCGGTAAAGAAAGGAGGGGAAGAGATGGCACCATAGATCAAGTGAGATCTGCAACAAAAAATGAAGGTTAAAAAAAAATGATAAAATGGGCAGACTAGGTGGGCCCAGAAGCCCTTGTGTGCTGTCACATTCTGTGTTTCAGTATGTTTCAATGAAGCAGAGCTGCCAACAGGGAGGTCTGCCTAGACCTGGCCAGTGTTAAACTGGCACAGCTAAGGTATGGTCTGGGCTGACCTCGAGGGGCCACAAGTCTTTTTCTGCCTGTAAAATTCTACGTTTCTGCCATCAGTATATTGGGGGCCTGAGAAACCAGGAAAGGAGCAGCAGTGAGAAAAGCATGTTGATGCAACCCCATAAAAAGACTGCTACTCAATTGTTAGTACATGCTACTGGTAAAAACAAACTATAGTTAAAATTTCCATTGATCTTGAAACTGATCATATATGAAACAAATTCTGCAAACGGAGATGAAAACTAACTCTCAGGGGTCATATTTTGACTAACAGACAGGGGACGGTGTTTATGGCCAACCCCATGTATCCTTAGATTTCTGTCGGCCCTATATCACAAGCTTTTAATTAGCTGACTGAACAAGAAGGAAGGACAGGGATTTTAACATGTTTCAGATGTAATTCTGGTTTGTTTTTCTCATAACAAACTCCTCAAAGGGCTACCATCCAGTAAACACAGTGGGAAACACATTGTTGTAGAGATTGGGCATGGGGCAGCTAGGCAGCCAGAGATGGATAATTTAATAAACCGTGCTCTTCCTTGCTGCCTCCTGCTGTTGTCATCATCATTAACAAGGACCTACTTTAATAAAGCAGTTCCTTAAGAGGAAGCAGAGCCTTTCCCATTCCTTACCCACACCAAAACAGTTACCAACACTCAAAAAAAGCGCTAAATTAAAGACACCACATTAAGGCAATTATTTTTGTTCTTAATGTAGCACCTTGAAACACAGAATCACTTTAAGTAGATATGCAGAGGTGGAAGAGACATGGGAAGAGAATATAATCACTATACAACATGGTTAACCAAGCGGGGTCAGAACTCTGTTTTTTCTGAAGTGTGGTCATGGAAGAAATGCAAACAGGTTTAAAGCAAGAGGAAGGATGTAAACAAAATGTGGTTTTTACAGTGTCTTTCATAGATGCTGTATCTCAAAGGGAACAGTACAAAAAGAAAAGAGCCACTCTAGGGTCCGCGAGATGCTCCCACTCACTATTTCAATTACCAAATGCCACAAAAGAGGAGTACTCAACAACCTCCTGTAGATAGGGGTAGACCCTGGAAGAGATATACTTTACAACTTCCCATAAGTATACAGAAAAGTTTAGTTTAACATTTATAAATAAATATAACTCACATGAGTCATGCCACAACAGAGATCAGAACCACATACCAAATCTAGATTTTTTCACTCAAAAAAAAAAAAAAAAGAGCTCCATCAGAGGTAGATTTTATCATTTGTGTCTCAAAGTGCTCTACAATCCAAGAGGGGAGGGGAGAGAATATTGTTGCCATTACTGCATCACAGTGTGATTCAAAGCACTCAGAGAAAGATCAGTGAATGATAAAGCAAGGGAAGGGTAAGTGACTTGCTCAGAGTCACACAGTGAGCAAAGTAGCAGGACTGAGATTCAAACCTGGGTTTGTACTGAAGATCCAAAGTGCTGCAGTGTAACCATTAGGCTGACCTGACTCTGCATAACATGTACATTAACATTGTTTATAAAATGGCTTGACTCGAGCAAGCAACCTGATTTGTCTAAACTGGTCACTTTTACTTTATTCTTGGCTGTTTAACTTTTAAAATAATTTTATAAGTAGTAGTAATAGTTTTATTTATTTCTGGTACCCTTCCCCGGAGGCCCAGGGCACCACTACAAAGTAATACATCAGCACAATCACATATTACACAGCCTAACATGAGCATAACATGAGCACCCCTGCTGAAGGTCTGCTGCCGCCCCCCCCCCCGATTTCCCCTGTCTCTGTGACTACAGCTCCTCTAATGATATATTTTCTGTGTCCTTCCTTCTTCAGGCAGTCCCTGCTAGTGTGGCACCACACATCGAGAGGCGGAGCCGAATGGCCGTCTCGCTGGTCGCCGCCCGCCCCTCACTGGAACCTTGATCTGCTCCTGCCCACCTGCCTGGCCGCCCTGCCCGGACTACACTCACAGGTACATGCCGCTTCCACTAGCTTCGCTTTGTTCTCCACTGGGGCTCCTCTGATTGGCACGACTCCTCCGTGCTGATCGCTGATTGGTCCCCCGGCCGTGGGCTGCCTTGCCGATTGGTGCGCCTTTTGCTTTGACTCTCTGGACCATAGACTGAGTTTTCAGTGCCTTTTCTCTGCCGTTTTTTCATAAGCTTCTGCATTTACACAGGGTTTTTTTCTCCCTTACCCCTGCCCCCTCCCAGGCCTCCATTAAATACACCGTAACTCCTCCCTCTCAGTCCTCCTCCTCTTCTCATTGGCTTCCTTAATAATCTGGCCTGATCTGAATCTAACCTCAGACGGCTTAAGGTTAAACAATATAGGATATTGAAACATATTGAAGCTGTTAAGGCCAAAATTGTGTTTTTGCAGGAAACACATCTGCTCCAGCTGGAGGCCAAGGCCATGAGGCGGTTACAAATTGGAGAAGTTTTCTCCTCTCAGGGCACCACACAGAGCAGAGGCGTTATGTTGTTAATACACAGATCAGTACGTTTACCCCTTTACAAATAATTCCAGGACAATGAGGGCAGATACATTTTAGTTAGAGGGATATTGCAGTGCACGAAATCCTGATAGGATCGGTATATGGCCCTAATTTGGACACTCAAGATTTCTTGGTGGGCCTTTAAGGCTCTCTTACCATATAGCCACCTCCCCATAATCCTGGGTGGAATTTTAACTTAACGTTGGACCCCTTGTTGGATAGATCGGTTGAGCAGTATATATCATACCTCCCGCCTCTCTATGGGAGACCTGCTAGACCAGTTGGACTAGCTGACGTCTGGAGGGTCTTGCAACCGGAAATTAAGGAATATACCTTCAGCTCCTGTTCATGGAAATTCTTCCCATCTAGATTATATTTTTCTCTCGTCTCCTTCTCAGGGGAGTTCTGATTCCAACATTGTAGCAGGTCCTATTTCTGACCATGCAGCTGTATCCACAACTATCTCTTTCCCATCTCTCATTAAAAGAGGAGTAGGTGGAAAATAAATAATCAGATTTTAAGAGTGCCTAAACTGGTTAAATATATATCGAGACAGGTGGATGAATTCATCTTAAATAATTTAGATGGTAATGGCCGTCCGGACTTTTTCTGGGGGGCACTCAAGGCTTATTTAAGGGGGTTATTAATTGGTGTAGCTGTTAGAAGGAAAAGAGAAAAGGAAAGTAGAATCAATGAGTTATTAATTTGTATTAGAGTATTAGAATCCAATATTTCCACACATCCGAGAGAGGAGGACAAGGAAGAATTAGTGAGAGCAAAAGACGCCTATCTTAAAATTTTGGGAGAACAGGCGGAACTAGCTTTAATTAAAACAAAATCCAATTATATTGACCAAGGAGAAATCAGGAGACTCTTGGCCAGGCGTGACAAAACTTGAGTCCTCTCGGCTGATTGAGGAATCAAATCAAGGAGGACGGGCTGTGTCAAGACCTCTCCGGACTAAATTGCTCTGGTCTTTTGTCAATATTTTGAGGGTTATATGGAGAGATGGAGACCCACCCACTGAACTTCAGATTTCCTCCTTTCTGGAAGGTTTGGACCTTCCTGTATTGGATGAATCGGACAGGTCAGGTCTTGTAACAGAATATAACTCAGGAAGAAATAGAATTGGCTATCAGGAATCTCCCTACAGATAAGACACCTGGCCCTGATGGGTTCTCGTCCAACTTCTATAAAAGGTTTTCTTGAAATTGGCACCCTTGCTCCTTAACCTATTTCAGTTATATTCTCTCGACAGGAGGTGGATAAATTATTTTCAGAAGTGCTCATAGTTTTAATTCCCAAACCTAATAGACCCCTGCAGACCCCTTAGCTATAGGCCTATTTCACTATTGAATTATGATTTAAAATCTTGGCCAAGTTGTTAGCGGATCGGATCAATAGAGTCTTGCCTAAATTAATAGGTAATGAACAGGCGGGATTTATGAAGGGTAGGTCCTCGGCCGATCACTTTAGGACACTAGCTCATGTCTTCCCTGTGTCCGAGGAGGCCAAATATCCAATGGCGTTGGTCTCCTTGGATGCAGAGAAGGCTTTTGATAGGGTTTATTGGGGGGTTTTATTCACAACTATGGGAAAGTTTGGTTTCCCGGAGATGTTCTTAAATTGGCTTAGGGCCATGTACTCGAATCCGTCCGCCAGGGTTGTTTGCAATGGAGCTATCTCCAGCCCGTTTCAGCTTTTAGTGGGTACCAGACAGGAGTGCCCTTTATCTCCTCTTTTGTTTAACTTATATTTAGAACCCCTCATAAGGAGCATAGTTCACACCAGAGAGATAGAGGTATTAGAATATGGGGTTGCAGGTTAAAGTCACTGCATACATGAATGATCTTTTAGTGTATGTTTAAAACCTTCTAGGTCCATTCCAAACTTGCTAAAATTAATAGGTAATTTCAGTCGGGTGGCTAATTATAAATTAAATCAGGATAAAACAGTGGTTTATCCTCTTACAATAAGTTATTCAAACAGGAAATAACAGAATTGGGCTTGGGGTGGAACTCTGATCCATAAATACCTAGGCCTCACATAACTAGAAATATGGCTCGCATGCGTTAATTGAACTTAGAGTCCTGCTCACACCATTGAGTTGGATCTTAAGAGATGGGCTCAACTCCATTATCACTGTGGGGAGGATAAATATAGTTAAAATGAACATATTTCTGAGGATCTTTTATCCTCTGAGTAGATTAGATATTTTCCTTCCCATGTCTTGGTTTAAAAGCTCCATGCCAGGATAGCTGATTTTGTTTGGGGACATAAAAATCTAGGATGGCCTACCAAAACTAGCTGCACCTAAACCAGTGGGTGGGTTAAGACTACCTTATTTTGGTCTTTACTTTTGTCTGTGCAGCTGAGTAAGTACGGCAAGTGGGTGTTATACAAAGACCCTGCTTTAAGGTTGGGTTATGTACCTTTATGGGTGAACTTGGAAATGAATCTAATTAACAAATGTGCTATAAACCCTGTAGCTCTTTTTATTCTAATTTCAAAGTACTCCCCCCCCTTGCTGAAAAAGTCCCCAATAGGGGTCGCAGTGAAAGTTCATGCTCAGCTTTGTGGGCTCATTAAATATGGTCATGTTAAGGATTGCCACCAACCAATACGGGGAAACCCACGGTTTTTGATAGGTGACAACACTATTAGAACAGACTGGTTGCGTCTGCTGGATAATTGTTCCCTCAAAGACCTTCTTACTGAGGAAGGGGACATAATGCCGGCCCTGGGAATAATTAACAGATTCAATTTTACTAACAAGGACATGTTCAAAGTATATCAACTTCGACATGTTTTAATGCAGAAACATACAGTGGGGAGTGCTCACTCCCCACGGTTTTAGTTTCTGACTGAAATATGTCCGTTGATTGGAGTCCCTCAGGCAATCTCAAAGATTTATCTAACTCTGTTCCAATGGGCCTACCCGGCAAATCTTGCCCCTTGTTCTTACTGGGCGGCAGTCTTTCCCAACGTTAACTTAGACTGGACGGGATCTGGCAAGCATGTCATAGGTTTGTTAGGCATGACCAACTCAGACTTATACAATTTAAAGTACTGCATAATATTTACTATTCTCCCCAGAAATTGGCAGATTTGAACTTGCTAAAAGACCCTAAATGTTACAGATGTGAGGCAGATGCAGGGATCTTCTGCATATTTTCTGGGGTGCCTAAAATTGTGCCATTGTGGCTCAAATTAAGAATAAGTTAGATCCCTGCCAGGGATAGAGGACATGTTCAGACCGAGGTCTGTCTGTTGGGGAAATGACTGCTTTCCGGTCAAAGCTAAAGTACTACATGACCTTGATCTCAATTATAGTTAGAATTATTCTTCGCCATTGGAAAGACAAAATACGTGATTTCTTATTCGAATGGCTGGCAGAGCTCCTTGCGCTTTCTAAGGGTGGAAAGAATGATTGCTATACTACACAATCAGTTACCCCTTTTGACAAGATTTGGGCCCTGTTCTATACTTGCTTCTCTGTTGATTCTTGAACTCATCCTGTTAGGTGATATATGGAATCGTGTGCCTTGTAGGGGAGGGTGGAGAGGTATGGGGGGTAGGGATGGGGGTCTAGGGGGTTTATTGTTTGGTGAGTGTTGGGGGGGAAGGCAGAGGAAAGTTTTACTATGTTTGTATTATTGTAACCACAATCTGTTTTTATACTTGGTAATGTCTTGTTTGTGCTGTTGTATCTCTGCCTGAAATAAAGAAAATGTTAATGGAAAAAAAAAAAATGAATCTAACCTCAGAGGTGGTAATTTCCCCCAAGCTCCTACCATTATACCACACTTTCTGGCAGGATTAAATTACTTACTGGCTAAAATCCCAGTATTACCTAAACTGCTTGCAGTGCCTGTTTTTTCATTGCACAAATTTTCCCTCTTTCTTTACTCCTGCTAGCATAGTGTGACTGCCACCTCACCTGCTACTCTGAATGACCCCCTCTATCTAGTTGCATCTTAGCTGAATCAGTCTGTGTGAAGTTTTAGCCAGACCCCCTAATACGTTAACCTCTTTCGGCAGCCTCTCAGCCTCACTGGTGCCTTGAGCTGTTAGTCACAGCCCCAAAATAACTTAATTTTAAAATGACCTCTTTGATGTTGCTGACTCTTATGGTCACACTACCACTACTATCCTTGTCCATGCCTGTGACACTCCATAATAAAGCTACCCCTCCCTACTTTGCATTCCAGGATTACTACTACTCTAATCTAATACTTCCTAGCCCCTGTTTTGATCCCTCCCCAGTGTTACTAAATAAGATCTGGAAACACTTAGCTGCCCATGTACATAAGAAATGCCACCTGCACCTACATGCCCGTGGTTCTTTCATGAGCCGCAAGCTATGGTACATTCTCCTACTTGCTATCCTGCTCTCAGGTGATGTTGAGTTAAATCCAGGACCATTTATTGTCCCACCTGACACTATCACCAATGCCAAAGGTCTTATCATAGCACATCATAACATCAGGAGCCTTGCTCCCAATCTTACTGAGCTTGAATCCTGGATCACCCTTTACAAGCCTGATATCATATGCCTAACTGAGACGTGGCTAAAACCTGCCATACCTGGTTCTCTATGCCCCCTTCCCCACTATAACCTTCTGAGACTTGACAGAACTACACCCGAAAGAGGGGGTGGAATAGCCGTCTACTTTAGAGATCACCTTGATGTATCTGCTGTTAAGACATCTGCCCTATGCCACTGTGAGGCACTTCATGTCCTGCTCACTCTTGGTACTAAAAAACTTCACATCATGTGTGTCTACAATCCCCCTACAAATGGACTAGTAGGGCTAGATGACTTATTGGAACAAACCACATGCCCTGTCAGATAGAATGAGGTCCTTATACTTGGGGACCTAAACATAAATTGGCTGGGCAGTAACCAAACAACATTAATGACCAGGTTGCAGAGTTATAACCTACACCAGCTTATTGATGAACCTACCAAAAATACCCATCGCCCCAGCATGTTACTAGACTGGATAATGACCAATCGCCCTGAAAATGTAATTGCCTCTGGAGTACTGCCAGATGCCATCACTGATCACTCCCCAATGTACTGTATATTGGGAAAAGATAGGCCTACCCAGACTAGACCTCACTTCATTACCTTCCGCAATTATGCAAACTTTGACCCTCAGTCTTTCCTGAAAGACATTGCTTCTACTGATTGGTCCCCTGGACCTGCTCTTGAAACACTTCTTAGAACTCCAGGACAAGCACCGCAAACTCGTAACCCGCAGGGTAAAAAATAGACAAACCCAATGGTTGAAAGCTGACCTACTAGCTAAACTTAAGTTAAGGGACAAAAGCTGGCTCCGCTATAAAAACTCAAGGCTAGCCTCTGACCTCAACAACTACAGGGGTCTGTGAAATACCTACATAAAGGACATCAAAAAGGCCAAGAGCGCATACTGCAAAGACCTACTGACCAACTCCTATGGTGACCCCAAAAATGTTGGTCACATATTAAATTCTTTCTTGGTTCTAATCTAGCATCCACCCCTAACGACATGTATCTTGACGGGGTACACTGTAATAATCCCAGAACCATTGCAAACGTCTTTAACCATAAATTCTCAGACTTAACCAACTACACCTCCTCTTTCCCTGCCAAATCAAGTGTATCTGCCCGACCTATTGCAAACGGTCCTCAATTCTTTTTCAAGGCAATCACAAAATGTGAAGTGCTCAGATTGCTAAACAATACCTTGGACTGCACCGCAGCTGGCTCAGACAATCTAGAGCCCATGCTTCTTAATGTTGTAGCCCGTTTCATTGCTGCTCCCCTAGACAGGATCTTCACACTCTCCCTGTGTCAGGGCCACATCTCGGACATATGGAAAACAGCTAGAATTACTCCAGTCTTTAAAAAAGAGATCATAAAGACCCCTCCAACTATAGGCCCATCGCCATCCTATCTGTCCTAAATAAAATTCTTGAGAAGCTTGTAGCTGCCCAGACAATCAACTTCTTACAGAAGTACGATCTGTTCACTGATGCCCAGCATGGTTTTCGCAAAGATCATAGCACCACTACTGCCCTCCTCAAATTCACATCAGATACTCAAGTGGCTAAGGACTCCGGCCTGACTAAGGCATTCAACTTAGTTGATCACTCCATCCTTCTGACCACCCTGGGATCACTAGGTTTCTCAACTAACGTTGTTAGATTGTTTGGAAACTACCTAGCTGATAGGTCTCAAGTTGTGAAATACAACTCTACCCTCTCGGACAAAACCATCATAAATATCGGAGTGCCGCAAGGCTCCATCCTTGGGCCTTTACTTTTCTCTCTTTTTATAAATGACATCTCCACCGACCTCCACAGGACAGCCTCCCTACTATATGCTGATGATATTGTGCTGTATACTAGTGCTAAAAGCATTGATGACATTAAGAAATGACTCTCTCTTGATTTCCAGCTAATACAAAAGTGGCTATTTACTCACAAACTTGTATTAAACGAGTCTAAAACCCAAGCTATGCTGTTTGGATCAACAGCGAAGCTAAAGCTTGCTCCATTCTCAATTCAAAGTCACCTCCTTAAATGGGTCAGTAGCTGGGGTAGTATCCTTTTTTAAATATCTTAGTATTACCCTTGATCCAACACTAAATTTTGACTTACACATCGATCTAACTTGCAAACAGGTACATGCCAAACTAGAAATAGCCTACCGAACCAGCTATATGCTCACTCTCTCGGCTAGGCTTGCCATTGCCCGTGGCATTCTCCTACCATCACTTACCTATGAGACTGCAACATATGTTTCTGCATGCAAATCAATTCTAAGTAAATGGGATGTTACATATAGCAACATCTGTCACTATGCCTCCTTCTCACACCGGCTAAAAAACCACTGCCTCCTCTATACTGACCTGGGGTGGCTTCCTCCTGCTGAACTAAGGCATTTGACACAGGCATTAAGGCATTTGACACAGTCCCACACAAAAGGCATTTGACACAGTCCCACACAAAAGATTAATATACAAGTTAGCCAGCCTGGGAGTGGGTCCCAAGATGACAGCCTGGGTAAAGAATTGGCTGGAGAATAGGACACAGAGAGTAATAGTAAATGGAGTCCACTCAGAAGAAAGGAGGGTTACTAGTGGGGTACTGCAGGGTTAAGTATTAGGACCGGTCCTCTTCAATGTCTTTATAAGCGACATTGCAGAAGAACTGGAAGGAAAGTATGCTCTTTGCAGATGACACTAAGATCTGCAACAGAGTTGATGCACAGGTGGGGTGGAAAGGATGAGAAGGGTCTTGGCAAGGTTAGAGGAATGGTCAAATGTATGGCAGCTTAGATTCAATGCTAGAAGTGCAGGTAATGCACCTGGGAAAACAAAACCCAGGGAAGACTACACAATGGGGTGAGATACTAACAACAACAAAATGGAAAGGGACCTGGGGGTAGTCATATCAGATGACCTAAAGGTGGGCAAGCAATGTGAGAGGGGCAGCAAGGAGGACTGGGGGATACTGGGATGCATAGGAGAGGCATCAATAGTAGAAAACAGGAAGTTATTATCCCTCTGTACAGACAGCTGGTGAGACCCCATCTGAGTACTGTGTGCAGTTCTGAGACCCAATCTCCGAAAGACATAGACAGGATGGAAGCTGTCCAGAGGAGGGCACTAAATGGTGCAGGGTCTGCACGGAAGACATATGAAGAGAGACTTAAGGAGCTTAATATGTATAGCCTCGAGGAAAGGAGGGAGAGGGGGACATGATAGAAACTTTCAAGTACCTCAAGGGAATCAACAAAGTCAAGAGGTAGCATCTTTCAAAAGAGGTGTGCAAGAACAAGAGGGCACAATTTGAAGATGGGGGCAGCTCAGAGGTAATTTAAGGAAGTATTTTTTCACAGAGAGGTTGTGGATGCATGGTCTGCCTCCGAGGAGGTTGTGGAGTCAAAATCAGTGGTGGAATTCAAGCATGAATGGGATAGTCATAAGGCAATTCTGGGGGTTGGGGGTAGGAAGAAATAGGCTGCTGGTTAACTAGGATCTGCAGCTTATCCATTAGGTAGGGAAATGGGCAGACTGGGTGGGCCAAGCGGTCCTTATCTGCCGTCAAATTCTATGTTTCTATGTTCCTATGTTTCATGCTTACGGCTCTGTCATTGACAACATGATTTGTCTACAAATCCCTAAATCCCTAGCAGGCCTTTTCCAAAGCCTGACTCCATGCTATGGATTGCGTTCCATGGTCCAGGCCCCTGTTTTCATCCCTAGACACTGCACCACTAAAGGTGCTAATGCTTTCGCCTGCCATGCCCCCAAATACTGGAACTTTCTTCCGCTAACCTTGCGACAATCAACATCCCATGCGTCGTTCAAATAAGGTCTATGTACTTATCTTGAAACTTCTCACAAATGCTCCTGTTTCAAGCCTCCCTAGCCATTATCACCTCAGTCCTACCTCCTCTTTCTTATCTGTCCCCTACAATGCTAAGCACTTCTCCTTTACCTCCCCTTTGCACTTGTCCTTTACCTCCCCTTCCTAATCACCTACTTCTATCACCTACTAATATCCCTCCCATAAGTTAACTTTTCAATCCCTTATTAGTGTTGATAATGTCATTATTTCATGTTTCTCTCTAAGCAAACTGTGTTTGAATTTTGTTTTTGTACTGCACCATATTTTTCCGTACTGTTACCAAAACATTCGTGTTTTTAGCTAATTTCCTTGCAACCTACTTGTAAACTGCTGTAATGATTTTGTTGTTGTACTTGTTTCTGGAATGTATTCCTGTATTTGTTGTTTTGTATCCTCCCGGGTCGTGCCTAAAAATAGTCATGACTATGGCTAGTGCACCTACCCGGTAAACAAAAACTAAATAAATAAATAAAATAAATAATAAAATTCAACAATCACTAATACATTAATAAGCTAAAGTCATTTAAAATCCACAGTAGAACCAAACACCTGAGCAAAAAGGTTTTGAGAACTTTTTTAAATATTTCAACCAAAGGGGCCTCCCTCAGAGCCTTCGGTAGTGAATTCCACATTGCCAGTCCAGCCACCCTGAAGGCTCTGTCACCAGATGCTTTTAGTCAAGTCTTGGGAACCAGCAGGAGGCCCTCATTGGAAGAACGGAGAGAGTGAGCGGTACAGTACAGACGTAACAGATCACACAGTTAACCAGGACCTAGACCATGCAGGGCCTTAGAGGTTAACAACCCAGCCTTATAGGAGATGTGCCACTTGACTGGCAGTCAGTGCAGTTCCCGCAACACAGGAGTGTTGTGACTTGACTTGAAAAGGCCTGTCAACAATCTCACAGCTGCATTCTACACCAGCTGCAGGCATTGCAGTGCACACCCACTAATCTAGAGGTAGAGGACATTGCAGTAGTTGAGATGAGACATCACAAAAGCATGCACCAGTGAAGGTAGGTCCTCAGGGAAGCCAGGGAACACATCCAGCTAGTATTTCTAAGATGGTAAAAACAACTCTGGATGACCACCAACAACTGAGCCTCAAATGTTAGCCCTTCATCCAGAACGATTCCTAGATTCTTCACCTGTTGGACAGAGTCAAGATGAGAGGTACTGAGCCAAAGGTTCGATAGCCCCCTCTAACACTGTATGTCCCCCTTTCCTACCCAGCTTTAGCACCAGCACTTCAGTCTTACCTGGATTGACTGTCAGCCAGCTTGAGGACATCCGGCCTTGAATCTCAGCCAAACATTTGTTCAGCACATCCACCACCCCTCAGGCCTTAGGTGCAAAAGACAGATAGAGCTAAGTATCATCTGCATAGTGGTAAAACCCAGCTCCATACTGCCTGATGATCTTGCCCAGAGGTAGCATGTTCACCAAAAACAACATGGGCAACAGGACTGATCTCTGGGGTACCCAGCAGTGCAGGTCCCTTGGGCGTGATGTGACATTACCCATTACCATCCTTTGAAGCCTACCATGAAGGAAGGACTCAAACCAGCTCAAAACTGTGCTGGTGAGTCCTACTGTATGTATTCCCTGACACAATCCCAAAGCAGCCCATCGTCAGTGGTGTCAAATGCAGTGGAGAGATCTAGAAGCACAAGAATTGGTCTCTCTCCTCTATCGCTCACCATGAAGAATTGGTCTCTCTCCTCTATCACTCACCACGAGCAGATCCTTTTGCACCCTGACCAAAGTGGTTTCAGTGCTGAACCTTGATGGAAATCCCAACTGGAGAGGCTCATAAATATTGAAGGTCTCAAGGTGAGCTTCAAGCTGCAATGCAACCACCTTCTCAATAACCCTACCTAGAAACAACAGGTTAGAGACCAGTCTGTAATTCACTAGGACATCAGGGTCCAAAGTCGTTTTCTTCAAAAGGGGTCTCACCAGCGTGCTTTTTAGCTTGGCCAGAAAGACACCCTCTGACAAGGAACATCTGACAATCCCAGCAAATAATGGACCCAGCTGCACCACACAGCACACTAGGAGCCATGCTGGGCCTGGTTCCAGTTCACAGTAGGTAGGTCACTGCCCTGAGATCACCCTAATGACCTCCTCTGTTGTTACAGACTGAAACTCACTCCACAACTACTGACAGCCATGGTGGTATCCCATCCCCCCACTGCTGGATAGTAACTGTCCAGAAGAGGAGATCCCGGCCCTAATGGAGGACACCCTGTCTGAGAAAAACTGAGCAAACTCCTCATATTTTGCAAATGACACAGTTTTCACAGATTCCAGAAAGGCCAGGTGTAAAAGCCTGTCCACAATCCAGAAAAGCTGAACTGGTCTATTTTTCCTGGCCGCAATCTCTCTGGACAGTAATTCTGCCTTCTTATGAGAGATTGCCCTTTAATATTCACCATAGTGAGTAATCTAAGCCAGTTTGTCCACCTGAGCCCTGGACCTCCTCCAACACCTTTCTAACCTCCGTTCCATAGCCTTCATCAACCTTAGCTCACCATCAAACCATGGCAAGCCAAGACATGAAAGCAAAGGACAGACATGGACTGGAGCTATCAGGTCACAGGCCACAGTGACAGCCCTATTATAGGCTGCCACTGCTTCTCCCATACCTACATCACAAGCCGCCCATATACCCAAAGTGCCAAGTACCACCAAAAAGCCCTCAGGATTTAACCCTCTCAAACGGTGGTATCTGACTACATCCACAGGGGAGGGCTACAGAAGGGTACCCTGAACTTGAAACTGAAGGTGCAATGATCCAACCAACTGACTGGGTTAGTCCTGAGGTTCTCCACCTCAAGCCCTGTGTGAAACACCAGGTTCAATGCATATCCATGCTGGTGGGTTCCAGTAGCAATTACTTGTGCCAGGCCCAGAGTTAACATGTTCTGAAGGAACTCTTGCCCAAAATGTGGTAGTGTGTCATTGACCCAGGTATTGAAATCTCTGAAGATAATCAACCTCAGTGACTCAAACAGCTGCTCAGCAACAAACTCCCCAATCTCCCACAGAAAGTCCCCTCACGCTGAGGTGGATGATATATAAGGAGGACTGTTACCCAGCACCTGGACCTCCATGCACGGACAAGTACTTAAAGGAGGAGCCGTCCCCTACAGGATGCACCACCATTCCTAGCTCAGTTGAAAACAAGATAGCTATCCCTCCTCCCTGTGATCCTTCCTCAGGCAGTGCACTACCGAGAAGCTGACCAGCACCACCACCTCCAAAACTGGACCAGTGTCATTGCCCAGCCTGGTCTCTATAAAGTATGCCAAGCTGACTGAGGAGCAAGAAACAAAATCCACAATAATTGTGGTCTTATTCCTCATTGACCTGGCATTGCAAAGCACCACCTGAAGAGGACAAGTACTGGTGGCCGGTGTCAGCTTCTTGTCCACTCAAACTGCTGGATACCTGGGGGATGGGGACAAAATATCTGCCACTCCTCTCCAGTCCCCATCTAACCACAGGCCATCTCCTGGTCCTAACTATCCAGATCACCTCCCCCACAATCCTTGTCTCATCCCTTATCCCAATCCTCCTGCAGCATCTCCTGGAGATCCCCAACCCCCTGCATTGACTATAAACTTCTGCAGGTAGGGGAACATCCCAGAAAGTAAGCAGAGCATGTAGCTGGGTTGGGAAGTAACTGATTCTACCCAGAGGCTCAGGCAAACACATTATAATAGTAAAACAATATCCCAATAAAACTAAAAGAAACCCACCAAGAACCCCTCACTCACCCTAACCCTAAAAACACTCTCAAACAAAATATACTTACACAATAGCAAAACTACACTATTAGACTAATAGACAGCTTACTAATTGTAAAACTATATTTACATAAATACAATAACTTATTGCTCTCCAAGTCTTAAAATTCCTTAAAGTCCACCTATCTAACACATGCATACCACCATACACAAAGTCCTTCAAATAGATAAACACTCACTTCAACATTCAGACCAACTATCTAAACACCATTAACCCAGCCACCCTACTCCACTCTAAAACAGTTTTACCCACAAAATGATAGCAATAAATAAAGGAACCCATAAACCGAATGATATAGTGCAAGTAGTCCCAAGTAGAATAGATGTCAGACAATAGCAGTCCGAAAGCTCCTGAGGCACAAAATAAATGGACATGGTTCACAGATATAGTTCCAGTGTTTTAAATGTGTTCTCTCTGTTCTCACAAGATCATGTTGGGGCTATGTAGTGGGGAGTGCAGTACTCTCACTACTGCACTTCACCCTTATTCAGAAAACTGTCAGAGAAACTCAGAGTGGTGAAAAATAGGTTTTTCCTGCTTTCAGCAGGGTTCCAGCAATAAGTTCAATCAATAACAGGTAAAGGCAAAACTGTGGGTTCACCCACCTCCCATGGTAAACTCACCAGTAGGAGCACATAATTTATAGCCACTGGCTGCACTGGCTACGACTTACTGGCTGTGATAAGTCTCACTTACTGCTGAAGTGCTCCCTCTGTATTCAACTTAGACCATTGGCCCTGTTGGATGTAAGTAAGCTGTGTACAACAAAGAAAATGACTGAATTCAACTCCAGCTAGTAAAGCCCCTACACAGTGGTGGTCCAGGGTTATGGCGGCAACAGGAAAGCTCCATCGTCATTTCTTGCACCTCACTATTGGCTCACAACTCCCTCTACACATCGGGAGTGACAAGAATTCTGCTCTGGCAGTGAGTCCCTGCTCCATGGTAGACTGCTGGAGGACCAGGTCAACAACAAAAGGGAGCAAGCAATGTCAAGTCCTTGCACCTACTGGGGTTTGAGTCCCTGGCATGGGTAGGTTGGAATAGAACTCAAATCCCAGTCGCTCCTCTGTACATTGACTCCAGCCAGTCCCACATCCTTATGAGCAATAACACATTGCAGGGCGTACAATAATGCCATAAACTGCTACATTTTCTAAGTGGTTAAAGGCTCCAGGCTGTGCCTCATACCTCACAAACCACCTCAGACATACAGTAATTTAACATTATTGCACACCCTGTCATAAGTTATTGCTTCCATATGGTGAGATATGTAAGAAGTAAGCAGTAAAGTGATACAAAACACTGAAGAATCCCTCCATGTTTCAGCTTCTTTGTGTAGAATTCAGATGTTTATAATGCTTGAAATTTGAGTGCATCACTCAATAGTCTGCCTCCTGTTAACATTCAAAGTATCCCACACTGAACAGACATTGTCCCATGGTATCATTCTAAAAGATGAAATATAGAAACCAGTATTGTTGTCCCATCTTGTCTAATAATTTCTGTCTCCACTAAAGGGTGTGTTTCCACAGTTTATATCTTCACAAATGTGTTGATATGACTGGTTCAGTTTGTTTTTTCATGCATTACAATTGTGCCAGACCCTTAGCTGACCAGTAATAGCTTGAGAATGCTTTATTTATTTTACTATGTTTGCTGGCGCACATGCTCAAGAAACATTATGTGGCAGCTTATGAGAGAAGTGGGTTGTGGAGGTGCGTCACTGTTGCAGCCAATGCCGGCACTGCATTTGTGGGTTTGGCACTGTTCACCCAGTGCAGGCCCCGTGTCCTTATGACACTAGTTCTGCAGAAGTGCCACCAACTTGAAACGATTTGGCCGCTGCATTGAAGGGCTGCCTCGTCATTGCAGTATCTGTCATTCCGTTGCAATGAGGGAGCGACCCATCATTGTAGGGCAGTACCTTGCCTGGTGTAACATTTCCCTAAACATGGTGGTGGCTTATGCCACCACCTCAGAGCCCCATGAAAGACGACTGATGGGGGGTGCCCAATCCCCCTGTCAGCATGCCCCCGATCCAGTTCATTTGCCGACGGGGGAGCCCACTCTCCGTCAGCATAATGTCCACCCCCCATTTGTTGTGTGCCGAGGGGGGTGCCCAATCCCCCTTGGCTCTTGCCCCCAACACTCGGTATGTGCCGACGGGGGTGCCCAATCCCTGTCGGCTATTGACCCCCAAAAAAAGCACTCAGGTGGCACGCTGGGAGCCCACCCCAGTGTGCCAAAAGTCCCTGTAAATAAGAAAATCTTCCCGGAACATTATAAAAAATGTTTTAAACCTGTAAAATAGAAAACAGTCCCTCATTGAGTCTCCCCCCAACCTGCACCCACCCACTGTGCATCCCACCTCCCCACACCCTACTTCACCCCATACTTACCTCCAGAGTCCAGCACGACTATCTTCAGTGGACCGGGAACACGTTTGCACTCTTCAAAGCCATCCGTGAACTGAAGAAATACTGGTAAGCTGTATAATGGCATAAATGGGGTTTTCCAGTTTATGTGGATATCTGGGGCATTTTTGGTACTTTCGGCACCAAATTTTCAACATGGTGTTATTGGGACCCCTCCTCATGAATCCAGTCACTGTCATGACGTTATTTGGTCCAGAAAGGTGATCTCACAGTCACTGCACAGAATCACCTTTTGGGACCAATTAACAAAACTACAGTGCTACTGTTCATGAGGTAGACTCTCAAAAAACCTGTGTTCCAAATCTGGTGAAAAAATCCAAAGAATGACTGTTTTACGAGCATACGTTGCGCAGCTTCCACACACACTCATAACTTCATGAATTTGTAATATTTTCACTCAAGATTTTCAACATTGGCATTTTTTCACATCTCCTTATGAACAGTGCAATTGTCATTTTACACATCCTGGCCTAAATGTGTTTTCGCACTTCTGGCGCAGAATAGCACGGTCGCTGTGGGACATCACTGTTCGGAACAGCTTAAGAAAATCACAGTGACACTGTTCATGAGCAGAGATCCTAAAATGCCTATGTTGAAAATGTGGTGATGATAGTCCATAAAATGACTGTTACGAACACGTGTTGCCCAGTTTCCATGCACCCTTGTAACTTTGAAAATTTGTAATATTTTCATGCCAGATTTTCAATATTGGCATTTTTTCGCACCTCCTTATGAACAGTACAGCTGTCATTTTTCACATCCTGGCCAAAATATGGTTTTGCACTTCCGGAACAGAATAGCCTGGTCACTGTGGGAATGTTTGGGACAGATTAAGAAAATCATAGTGACTCTATTCATGAGAAGAGGTCCTAAAATGCCTATGTTGAAAATTTGGTGACAAACGTCCATAAAATGACTGTGTTACGAGCATGTGTTGTGCAGTTTCCATGCACCCTCATAACTTCACAAATTTGTAGTATTTTCACTCCAGATTTTCAACACTGGCATTTTTTCAGACCTCCTTATGAACAGTACAGCTATCATTTTTCACATCCTGGCTGAAATGTGTTTTCACACTTCTGGCACACAATAGCGCAGTCGCTGTGGGAAGTCGATGCTCGGGACAGATTAAGAAAATTACAGTGACACTGTTCATGAGCAGAAGTGCTAAAATGCCTGTGTTGAAATTTAGTGACAAAAGTCCATAAAATGACTGTGTTATGAGCGTACGTTGCACAGTTTCCATGCACCCTCGTTATTTCGCGCATTAGTAATATTTTCACTCCAGATTTTCAACATTGGCATTTTTTCACATCTCCTTGTGAATAGTACAACTGTCATTTTTCATATCCCACCCAAAATATGTGTTTACACATCTAGCGCAGAATAGTGCGGTGGCTGTGGGAAATCAATGTTCAGGACAGATTAAGAAAATCATAGTGACAGTGTTCATGAGCAGAGGTCACAAAATGCCTATGTTGAAAATTTGGTGAAATAATTCCACTAAATGATTGTGTTACACACATGCATTACACAGTTTCCACGTATGCTCAGAAGTTCGAGCAATTTTAATATTTTTACAACAGATTTTCAACATTGCCATCTCTTCACACCTCCCTATGAATGGTACAGCAGTCATTCTTCACATCTTGCCTGATCTGTGTTTTCATACATCTGGCATAGAATGGCATGGTCGCTGTGGGAACTCAAAGTTCGGGACACATTAACAAAATCACAGTGCCACTGTTCATGAGAAGAGGTCCCAAATGCTTTCATGGGGTGGGGGTCACAAAAAGGCCATGTTGAAAATTTGTAGTGCAAATACCAACAAACGCCCAGGGCATTAGGGTTTCTAACCATAACGTCCCACCCTGTACAGACTGACAGGCATCAGGAGTGTGCCTTTGGATTGTTAACTGTAATTCTCATGCCATTCCAACCCCCCCCCCCCACCACAGCCAGTGACAGGCATCAAGGTGTGCCTTGGACTCTTTGGCCCCAGAGTTCACCCCATTCTCCTATACTGCAACCATTTCAGCGTATGTCCTTATGGAATGGGGTTACTGTAAAGCCGAACACCCCAAGGTACACCTCAACACTTGTCGGTGTCTGCAGGATAGGGTGAGGTGAAATAGCATAAACGTTATGGGCGACGACCCAAATGCATACCCCAATGCCTGTCCGTCTCTGCAGGGTGGAGGTGGGGTTGGCATGAAATTCAATACTTCACTGCCATTCCTATTCTGCATCTGTCTAACTCCTGCATTTACAATGCTAATACCAGGAAGCAAACACTTGGCACTGACAAATGTTTGTTTATTTAGGTTTTTGGTAACCGGGTAGGCAAGCTGATCCAAGGGACCATTTTCAGTTGCGACCCGGGCCACACAGTGGCAGACAATAGCAGAGACAAACAATATGTACAACTTTCAGACACTTAGACACAAGTTACCTTATAGTGGGTGCAAATAATACACTGTATACAAATGCAAAATCAAGAACTGTTCTAAACATCAGTAATTAAGAGAGAGAAGAACAAGTACATACCATTTTAAGCAAAATGCATCACTGATACAGATAGTCAGGTCAGTTTGACAGTCAAGTTCATTGCAAATAACAACACTGCATCACAGGCTACTGATAAACACATGCATCAGTTTCATGTAATGTGAGTTAGAACAGCCTTTAGCCCATGAAAAGTTGTACAGAAAGAGTATGAGAATGGATGTTCCATAGTAACAAGGTTTTACCAAGGAAGCCCAGAAAATAAGTGCCAATGGTAAATTGGTAGAAACTGCCGAGATGGTAAGGCATGTGCTCAGTTTTGCCTCAAGGAGGATTTCTGGTGGGTGCAATTCCTAGGGAGCAAGAGCAGGTGGTCTGTGACTTGAGCCAGTCTTTTAGCTTCAGTTTGAAGGTCAGATGAGAGGGTATAGCTCTGATGGCAAGTGGTAGTCTGTTCCAGAGAGAAGGGGCACAGATAGAGAAGACCTTGCTCCCCATGGCAGAAGATACAAGGGGACTACCCGAGGGGAATAGAAGAGGCCCTGAGAGGGCAGGTTATCACCCTGGCTGTAAGGAACTGGGAGAAAGGGGACTCCTGAGTGTTCCTGAGAATGGAGTCAACTAGACAGCCCAATGGCATATTCATAATGGCCCTGTAGTGAGAGTCAACCTAAGGACTGATATAGAGTGCAGTGATGAGTGGAGGGCATAGCAACAGATAGAGTTGTATGTGGTACTTAGATGAGACAGAAGTGAGGTGGATGTGGAGGAGAACACAGGAGAGCAATAGTCGAGAAGTGGCAGGAGATTTCCCTAGTCAATTGCAAGACGAGCCTCAGGGGTCAGGAAGTGGTTTACATGGTAGGCTGCCCCCAACATTTGGTGGACCCTCTTTATCATGTTAGAAATATGGTCATTGTAGGTAAGGGAGAGATCAAGAGTCACGCCAAGATATTTGAAGGAGGATACAGTGTCAAGAGGAGGGCCACCAGGGGTTGCCATGTGTAATTTGGTGTCAATTTTTGCAGCCTTTGCAAGGTATGGTTTTAACCCGAATAGCATAACCTTAGTTTTTTTCTTGTTAACCTGGAGTTTTTTGGAGAGGAACCAATTGTGAGCTGCGCCATAGTTAGTGGTAAGGGTGGAGGATATAGATTCAAGGGATGTGGCACTATAGAAGATGACTAGGTCGTCGGCATAGACGAGTGCTTTGCAGTTTAAGCTCTCTGTGGGAAGGTCATTGATAAACAGTGAGAATAGTAGGGGCCCGAGTATAGAGCCTTGGGGTACACCAGTGTGGATGGGTAAGGCAGCAGAGGTAGCTTTGTCTATCAGAACAGATTGGGATCTATTTGAGAGGTAGCTGGAGAACCAGGTGGTGGCATCTTGGGAGCAGCCTAGGTTTTGCAGGGTGGAAATGAGACGGTGGTGGTCCACAAGGTCAAAGGATTTAGATAGGTCCACAAACACCGCACCCATGGCCATTCCCACGTCCATGCTTCTGAGGATGTGGTTTGAGAATAGGGCTAAGGCAGAGGAGGTGCTGTGTTGTTTGCAGAAGTCATGTTGGAGTGGGCTCAGTAGGTTGTGGTTTACCAGGTAATCAGATAGTTGTTTATGGATGATTTTATCTAACAGTTTGCTTAGGAGCAGGAGGAGGGAGATGGGGTGGTAGTTTTCAGGGGCTGTGGGATCGCTGGATTTGAAGACAGGCACAGCATGTGCATGTTTCCATGTCTCAGGCATGGTAGATGATGAGAGGGCAAGATTAAATATGTGGGTCAGTGGCCTAATCAGGGCTGGGGAGAGGATTTTCAAGAAGGTGGGATGCAGGCCATCACTGCTTGGGCTACCACTGGTGGGTAGCATTTTAGGAGCTTGCTAGTGACCCTGAGGTCAATGGCTGTAAGGTAGAAGACAGGGTTGGTAGAGTGAGGACAGCGTGGTGGGTTTATCTGGGCAGAGGGATGTATGGGAGGGATTTTGTTGGTGTAGAATGTAAGGTCAGGGAACATTTTATTGAAAGTGTCTGCAATCTCACCTGGATCGGTGGTGGGACCAGATGAGGAGGTAAGTTCAGTTATTTGTTTAGTTGATTTGGGGTTAAGGAGGGTGTTAAGTGAGGCCCAGAAACTGCGAGGGTTTCTTAGCAACTCATTTTGAAGATTGGTATAATATTTACGTTTAAGTGATTTCACCGCCTGCTTGCAGGAGTTACAAAGTTGTCTGTAAGCATTCCATAGTTAATGGGAGGGGGATGCCTTGAAATCTCTCCATGTTTTGTCCCTGTGTTTCATTTGGGACAAAAGCTCACATGATAACCAACTGGTGTTTCCACCTCTAACCCTCCTGGTGGTGATTGGGTAATATTTGTCCTAGAGGAAGCAAAGAGTTTCTGTGAAGGTCGTCACTGCCAGGAGACATCATTGAGTTGATAAAAAGAGGACCAGTTTATGGCTCAGGCATTCCTTAGCACTAACTCCAGGTTGGAGGTATTGAATTTCCTAAAAGATAGCAATTTGTGGGGAGGCCGTGTCGATTTTGTGGTAAAAGCAATATACGTAGGGGAATGATCACTGATAGAGTTGGCCATTGTCCCGGCTTGGAGGACTAAGTATGTACAGTTTGCAGCAATCCAGTCGATGGTGGATTGTTTGGGGGTGCAGAGGTTATATCTGGTGGGAGAGGAGATGACTTGCTCAAAGTGATGCAACTATAACAGGTAAGCATATTCTGGAGCTGGGGATTCAGTCCAGTTAAGGTTAAAATCCCCGATTATGATGGTATCTTTGGGAGAGGGGGCAGATGCAAGGCCATCCAGGAAATTTGATATGCCCTGAGACCCTCCTGAGAGAGGATTGTAGCAGCAACCTATGTACCATTATGCACCCTGGACAATTTCAGCAACAAGCCACTCACTAATTGCAGGTGGGGGGAGTAGGCAATATTGGTGGCTTTAATATGGTCTTGTACATATAGTGCAACACCACCTCCACTCTTTCTACTGAGCCTGTCGAGCCACAACGATGAGTATCCAGGAAGTTGGTAGGAGGCATCATTGTGGTATGGTTTTAGCCATGTTTCGGATAGACCTAGGACATGAGGTTTGTAGAGGTAGGCCCAGGCTTTGAGTTCAGGGAACTTGGCTGGAAGGCTGCATACATTCAGGTGTGCAAATCTGAGGCTGCAGCACCCTGTCCAGATGGCATTGACATGGTCAATGTGCACATTTGAGGTTCCAGGGTTTCTTTCCACATCCCCTGCTAGGAGGAGAAGTTGGAGGGGATGGTTTGTAGGGGGGTGCCAATGTGAGGAATGAACGGAGATGGAGTATATAAACAAGCCAAGGAGACGAGTATCATGGCTTGTCAGGAGGGCCTGCAGTATACAGCCCAAGGGGTAGGGCAGTTGTGCTATTTCTGTGAGTGAGGGGTCATTGGGTAAAGGTGCTTTGGCGAAGGATAGTAAGTGAGTTTGGTCAATAGCGAGGATGCTGGCACAAAAATAGGTCACAAGAATAATGCCAGTCATGGAGCACAGTGTAATGCAGACCACTGGGGAGAATATTTTTGCTTTAGGAGGAAGTTATAACACCGGGGGGATGAGAGCCTCCTTTAGAAGGCCTTTGAGATGGCAGGAGTCAAAAGAAGTGTGCTGAAAGAAGTTTTGGGGGAGGAGACCAAGAACAGATGACACCTAAGAGAAAGATTCAGCGATAGTTGTCAGGCCCCAACAGCCAGGTACTGTTTCTTAAGGGAAAAAATGGAAAAAGAAAAAGTGAGAGAGGAGGAGGAGGAGGAGGAGGGAGAGGGTTTCTGTGGGAGAATTCACTGGGAAGGGAGAGTATTTAATAAAGGCTGGGGGTGGGGAGGTGTGGTGGGATTAAAACCTTCCTGGAGAAAGACAAAATGGCACTGCAGTCAGGACAGAAGTTTTAAAATCCTTGAAACTGGCGCCCAAGAAGCGAAGGATGGAGTGGTGTGTTCCTATCACCCGAGGAGGTCTCAGGGAAGCCAACCAATCCAGAACAAGGAGTCCATGGTGAGCCGCCAATCAAATCAGCGGCTTTGGAGTCAAAAGAGAGTGGCCTCACCTGCTTGTTCGCGGAGCAGGCAGAAGATCCAGCTAGTCTCCAGAGCCGGGGCTGCGAATGCAGTGGTTTGCTCTGTGAGGCGTGAGTTTCTCGCTCTGTTGGAGAAGAAAGAGTGAGAAGTTAGGGAGTGCCCCTGATAAACAGGTAGCGGGCCCAAGAAGGGGGCGGGTCAGAACTAGCACAAAGAGAAGGGGGAGTGAATGAGAAAGAGGGTCTGAGCAGAGTAGTGGCTAGAAGGCTGCAGGGGGTGGCGCTGAGTCTGCTTAATGCAGTCTAGGTGAGACAAAGAAAAGGAAATTCAGGTGGGGTCAGAAAAGCTGCCGCCGAGCTGAGGAGGGAGAGTTTTACAACAATACCAAAGTCACTGGAGGCACAGCAGGGTTTGGGAAGAGGCAGGCGGTGCTGGGATGGTGGGGGACAGAGTTAGCAATTAGCTCAGAGTGGCAAGGAAGAAGCAACAGGGAGAAAGTTGGAAATAAAAGTGAGGAGAAAAGGAAAGCCTGGTGGTTGGGGTGTGGGCACTAGGGGGGGGGAGGGGAGAGAGAGATAAAGAGATAGAGAGAGAGAGAGAGAGGCAGGGAAAAAAGCAAGAGAGGAAAAGCCATTTCAGGGCTAGGCACAATTAGGTCCAAGAGTTTAAGGGATAAGTTGAGAGGCACCCGTAACCCCCTCACATGCACACATACAGTATGCATACATAAAGTTGTACACTCACACACATGACTCCTAATTTGCATGCAGACCTATGGTACATCCACATTTTTAACATTCTCCTTGGAAGTAAGTGGCCAGGGCTAATAAATGGGTTGCTGCACCATTCAATGAGGGGACAGCTCCCTCTGACCACATTTGCACACATGACAGTTTATCTCAGCTTGTTATCAGAATTCCCTAACCTACCTTTCTTGTACTAAAAAATAAAGTTTAGACTTCCTATTTATCATTAATGGATAGATCCCCAGAAAAGGCAAAATAGGCATTTTAGAGAACTTTCCTAGCCACCTTATGAAGAGTACAGAGTGGTGTCTGGATTTCCAAGAGGCCAACAAAGTGTCATGATCCCTGGCTAGTAGATATTTACAGGTATTTTCTGCCAGTGAATATTTCCTCACAGAAGGAGACGTTGATAAAATCATCTAAATCACACTATGGGCTGGATATTCAAAAGGGTTGCGCCATGCGCAAAAGGGTTGCGCCTGCGCAAGTCCGAAGTGCACCGATGCGATATTCAGCAGGAGAGTGAGTTGGCCCCAGTCATGCTGAGCAACAGCACAATGCTAATGAAGGCATGCTCAACCGGAGGGGAAGGAACCATGCATAAACTGCACAGCCCGATATTCAGCCGGGCATGCAGAGTTGTGCAGGCGAACCCCCAACCTGCGCCTGCACAACTTTGAGCCAAAAAAAAAGGATTAAGTCGAGGGCCACCCACAGGTGAGCTGCCACATTGCAGGGCACAACACAGCAGCTGCCACCTGTGGGTGGCCCTCCACTTCTTCCCTGTGCCCCTGCAGCCTGATCGCGGGCATAATAGTAACCCCCCTGGCCCGATCGTGGGCAGAACATAACTGAAACCCCACACTGGCTCGCGGGCAAATAGAATGACCTCGGCTGGACCGATCACGGGCATAACAGAAATGACCCCCACTAGCCCGATCACGGGCAGAACGGAGTTCAACCCCCCCAAAGACCAATATCCCTGTGTCCAGTGACTTAAAGCCCGATCGCGGGCATAGAGTCAAATCCCCATGGTCCAATATCCCTGGTGACCAGTAGCTCTCCACCCACCCACCACGGGAGCCCCACCACCCGCCCCCCGCCAGCCGGGCGGGTGGAAGCACCCACCCGCCTGCCATATCGCACCACGCCGGCTGATCGCCGGTAGCTGTATTGTTGTTCAGAGCAAGAGCCACTGGGCGTAGCCCATACCGCACAACTAGTCCAGATATGTGGAATGAATGAATTACATATCTGGACTGCTTTCAGGTATGGGCTGCATGCCCATTGGCTCTTGCTCTGAACCAGGGCGGCAGCCCTACCGAGCAGTCAGTCATCGGGCGGCAGGGCAGCAGGCGGTGGGGTGCCGCCCGCCGCTGACGGGGAGCGGGCAGGGGGCCCCATGGGTGGGTGGGGTGGGGGCCACTAGATCACCAGTGAAACTGGACCTTGGGGGAGGGGTTTGACTCTAATGCCCGCGATCAGGCTCGCTGTCCACTGGACCACCAGGGATATTGGTCTTTGGGTGGGAGGTTGACCTCCGTTCTGCCCACGATCGGGCTAGTGGGGGTCATTTCTGTTATGCCTGCGATCAGGCCAGTTGGGGGATGTTCTAGTTCTGTTATGCCCGCGATCGGGCCAATCGGGGTTTGTTCTGTTTGCCCGCGATCGGGCCAGTCGGGGGTTAGACTGTTATGCCCTCAATCGGGCCAGTGGGGGTTAATACTGTTATGCCCGCGAGCAGGCCAGTGGAGGGAGGGGAGATTTACTTCATGCCCGCATCGGGCTGCAGGGCGCCGGTCCTCAACCATTGCTGCTCGACAGGGCGCCAGGCCAGTTGTCGGGGATCGGCGCACCTGCATGCTAATGGCATGCAAATGGGGCCGTAAGTACATGCAAATGGCCCCCCCTGCACCTTGCATAACTTATGGCCCCATTTGCATGTCACCTTTTGAATATCGGAAATTTGCGCATGGCGAATGCTCTACTCTGACCACTTGAGGTGGCTCAAGTTCCACTGTGCCATGCACAGTGGCTGTGGCCGGGGGGCAATATTCAAAGGAGTTGCTCAATAGCGCAACTCCGTTGAATATCGCCCCGACACACCCCTGCTCAACTTTTTGAGCAGTGCAAGGGCTTGCGCCACAGAATGGCGCAGTTTGAATATCCAGCCCAATGATTCTAATCACTATATGGGAGTTAGACAGTAGACACTATTAACATTGTCTTCTGTACAACTTTGGTTTTTAAATTGAAGGTTATAAGTAAGACGCAATGGGGGAAGGGTATGACCATGATCACTCAATATCCTGAAATAACAAAGAGAAAAACTAGCCCCTGGTTTCTGACCTCTCTGCATTCTTACTAATTATAATAATTGTTCTAGCAGTACAACAGAAAAAGTTTCTTTCCAAAAAGCTAGTTTCTAGCTGCAGTTAATCCAAATACAATAATCGGTTATTTCTTGATATGCATGGATTTCTGAACCTTTCAAACTCCATTATGCATACCAGTGTATAATGGGGGTATATAACAGAGTTTGTCTATTGAAAACTCTAAAAGAATTTTACAATGTTTGAAACACTATTATGTGCTTGACAATCCTGTCTGTTAGCACTCTGAGCTGTTTGTGCTAAAAAGCCCCTTGCACTACCAACAGCTGACAGGTAACAATCCTGTCTTGAGCACTGCCAAACTGATTGAGGCAGCCATTTAAACACTGCTAACTGAAACATCATACAAACAAAGTGGCAGTTAAAAAAACTTTGGAAAATGTTGTATTTTCCTCAAGTCTGGTGATTTCCATTTCCTTGAAAAAAGGCCCTTTAACTTAATCAAGAATGGTCAGGGGGGTGACAGATTGGTGGGTGCAGTCATTCAAATTTAGATGATTTTAACAATCTGGTTGCTGGTTAAGCTTTACCCTTGCGGTTTATTGGGTATCCCGCACCTCAGGTGTGTAATAGAAACCTCATTATGCATAACTTCCTGTACATTATTACATATCTATCTATATATATATATATATATATATATATATATATATCTCGAATAAATAATGAGTAATGGTGGTATACAAGGATGTATACTCATTAAGGGGGCTAATTAGGGCATGGCAGAGGAAAAGTCATGTGGTCAGTGAAAGGGACATTTCCCTCTCAGTGGTCCAGTTTCTGTTATTTCTGGCTAGCATGACAGTTCCTCTCCACACTGCCCCAGTGAGAAGCTCTCAGTGCACTGGCATGGTAAACAGCAAGCGAGAGACAGAGCAAGCAGCGCAATGCACTGCAGAGAGAGTGGGAGACAAACTGACTCATGCATATTTTCTGAGCACACAAATGTCAGAAATCATGTCAGGGCTCTATTTCTGGCATTTGCATGTTCATAAACTAGATAACATATGGTATGAGTTCTGGGGACTACTTTTCCTGCCTGTGTCCTCGTGCCTGACAACACACCAGAGGTGTGCATTAAATCTCTATAACCCCATACCCTGTCATGGGTTATTGCTTACATATCAAAGTGTTTATTGCTACAAGGTGAGGACCAAGTCAAGAAGCACATTAATACTCCAATGCTTTAACTTGCTCTAAGTTTTTGTCAGGGAGAGGGGAACTCAATATCTTTGGACTCGTTAAAGTATATAGCAAATGACAAAACTGAATGGCTACAAAAACATTATTACTACTCAAAGAGCTAATATACTGCCTGAAATTATTAACTTTCAAAAGTAGTAAACCATTGCTTCATAGATCTAAAGTATGTGTACCTTTTATCTTTTGCTAATTAAAAGATTTATAGCCTATCAGTACTAAGTGTGATATGTGGAACTGTACATGAAGGCTTTGATACAATTATCAAAATCACAGGGATTACGATCACTATATGGGAGTTAGACAGTGTACACTATTACATAAAAAACATACATACATAGAAGTTGTCATCAGATAAGGACCTCTTGGCCCACCTAGTGTGCCCTATATTGCCTACCTACTGTGCTACCACAGACCCTACTCGATCTCTGGTTTTCTCCCCCCACCCCCGCCTTACTTCTAAGGTCCCCTTTGGTCTATCCAATGCATGCTTGAATCCTGTTACTGTTTTAGCACCCACCACCTCTGCCAGGAGGCTGTTCCAGGCATCCACCACCCTCTCTGTGAATGAGTATTTCCTCACATCTCCTCTGAGCCTCCAGCTTCATAGTGTGACTCCTTGTCCTGGAGCATCTTTTTCTATGAAAAATGCTACCTTTCTGTACCCTATTAATACCTGTGAGGTATTTGATGTTTCAGTCATATCCCCACCTTTCCCTCCTTTCCTCTAGAGAGTACATATTTCATTCCTTGTGTCTTTCCTCATAGGGCTTTTGACACAGGCCCTGCACCATTTTGGTAACATAGAAACATAGACTTTGATGGCAGATAAGGACCACTTGGCCCACCCAGTCTGCCCATTTCCCTACCTACTGGATAAGCTGCAGATTCTAGTTAACCAACAGCCTACTTCCTGCCACCCCCCACTACAATTGCCTTGTGTCTGTCCCATGAATGTTTGAATTCCCCCCACTGTTTTAGCCCCAACAGCCTCCCCAGGAAGGCAGTTCCACGCATCCACCACTCTGTCCGTGAAAAAAGATTTCCTCACATTACCCCTGAGCCATCCCCCCTCTATCTTTAAACTGTGTCCCCTTGTTCTTACACATCTCTTTTTCTGAAAGATGCTACTCTCCTGGACTTTGTTGATTCCCTTGAGGTACTTGAACATTTCTATCATGTCCCCCCATCCCTCTTTTCATCAAGGGTATACATATTAAGCTCTCTCGATCTCTCTTCATATGATTTCTGATGCAGACCCTGCACCATTTTAGTTGCCCTCCTCTGGACTGCTTCCAACCTGTCTATGTCCTTGCATAGATGAGGTCTCCAAAACTGCACACAGTACTCCAGATGGGATCTCACCAACTGTCTGTACAGAGGTATAACCACTTCCCTTTTTCTACTTCTGATGCCCCTTCCTATGCATCCCAATATCCCCCTGGCTCTCCTTACTGACTTCTCACATTGCTTATCCACCTTTAGATCATCTGATATGACTACCCCAAGTCCTGTTCCATTTTGTTGTTGTTAGTACCTCCCTGCTATTGTGTACTCTTCTCCTGGGTTTTGTTTCCCAGGTGCATTACTTTCACTTCTTTGCATTGAATCTAAGTTGCCATATGTCTGACCATTCCTCCAACCTTGCAAGTCCCTTCTCATCCTTTCTATACCCCTTGTGTATCAACTCTGTTACAGATCTTTGTATCATCTGCAAAGAGGCATACTTTTCCCTCCAGACCCTCTGCAATGTCACCTATAAAGATGTTAAAGAGGACTGGACCCAATACTGAGCCCTGAGGTACTCCACTAGTGACCCCCCTTTCTTTGGAATGTGTTCCACTCACTATTACTTTCTGTGTCCTGTTGTACAGCCAGTTTGCAACCCAGGCTACCACCCTGGGACCCACTCCCAGGCTGGCTAACTTGATTATTAATCTTTTGTGTGGGACTGTGTCAAATGCCTTGCTAAAGTCTAGGTAGGCCATATCCACAGCCCCTCCCTGGTCTATTACTTTGGTCACCCAGTCAAAGAAATCTATTAGATTTGTCTGACATGACCTTTCTGCTGTAAATCCATGCTGCTTTGGGTCCTGTGCCCCGCTGGCCTCTAGGTATTCAACAATTCTTTCTTTCAGAAGTGATTCCATCATTTTCCCTACTACTGAGGTCAAACTTACAGGTCTGTAGTTTTCTGCTTCTGCCTTGCTCCCATTTTTGTGAAGGGGAATCACATCTGCCCTCCTCCAGTCCTCAGGTACCACCCCATCCTCCCATGATTTGTTAAAAAGTGTGGTCAGTGGTGTCACTAGGTCCTCCCTTAGTTCTTTTAAGATTCTGGGGTGAATCCCATCAGGCCCCATTGCTTTGTCCACCTTGAGTTTTAGGAGTTCTTTCAGGACTCTTTCTTCTGTAAATGGACTGGTGTCAACCCCCTACCCAGAGTGCTTCTATTGTCTGGTTTAGGTAACTCCTCCTCATCTTCTTTTGTGAATACTGAGCAAAAGTATTCATTCAGTATCTCTTCCTTTCACTGTCTCCCTCTGCCCACCTCCCCTCTCCCTTATTAATCTTCACTATTTCTCCCTTAACCTTTCTATGCTCCCTAATGTACCTATAAAATGTTTTATCCTTCTTAACTGACTTGGCTATTTTTCCTCAGTTTGGGCTTTTGCTATTCTGACTGCCTTCCCACTCTTTCTGCTTTAATTGATACAGTTCCTGTCGTGCTCTTCTGTGATGTCTTATACTTTTGAATGTAGCCTTTTTCCTTAACCTTCCCTGCCACCTCTTTTGAGAACCATAGTGGTTTTTACTCTGCTTTGTTTTCTTTATCTGTTTCACACAAAGGCGTATTGCCTCTATGATGGCAGTTTTGATTTTTCTCCATTGTTCTTCCACCCCTCCTTTTTGGCCATTTGCTAGTGTATTCCTCAGGTATTCACCCATTTTGCCAAAGTCAGCCCTTCTAAAGTCCAGTATGCTTGTTTTTGTATTGCTTGTCTCCATGGTTGTGCTAATTGTGAAGCACACTGTGCAGTGGTCGCTTGTTCCCAGATGTCTACTGACTTCTAAATTTGTGATCCTCTCTCCATTTGAGAGTACCAGGTCTAGTATTGCTTCCTCCCGAGTGGGTTCCAACACTAGCTGTTTAAGGCCTGCCCCCTGCAGGGCATCGAGAATGACCCTACTCTTGAATGTGGCTGCAGTACATGTCATCCAGTTAACATCTGGCATATTCAGGTCCCCCATCAACAGTATCTCCCCTTTTTCAGCCATTTTGAGAATGTCCTCTATCATTTTCTGGTCCATTTCCTCCCCTTGAGATGGGGGTCTGTATACAACCCCTGTGCAGATTGTGATGCCATTCCCTGTCTCCAAGGTGACCTAGAGTGCCTCTTGTCCTCCTCCTTTGTACCGCCTCCACCCAATCTATGTCTTTCTGGAGGTGGGGCCTCTAGAACTGGACACAGTACTCAAGGTGGGGTCTCACCAGTGATCTATACAGGGGTAACACTGCCTCCCTCTTTTTGCTGGGGATGCCCTTCCCTATGCACCTGAGCATCCTGCTAGCCTTTCCCACTGCCTCATCACACTGCTTGGCTACCTTCGGGTCATTAGAAATGATTACCCGTAGTCCCTTTTCTGTTTTGTATTTGCTAATACCTCCCCTTTCAATTGGTACAATGCCCCTTGGTTTCTGTGCCCTAAGTGAATGATTTTGCACTTTTTTGCATTGAAAGTCAGATGCCTTTTCCTTGATCATTCTTCCAGCTTTTTCAGCTCGTTCCTCATTCTTTCTGCCGCCTCCCCCAGTGTATCCACTCTGTTGCAGATTTTTGTGTTATACAAACATACAAAATTGCCAGCAGATACAGGCCTATTGATCTAGCTAGTCTGCTTGAGTATACAGCACTTCAGTCTTTCAGACTGTAGCTTCCCCCTCCCCTTTTTTCCCCCCATTAATTCTGCCCATGTATCCTTAACTCCCACCCCTGCCCTCCCCCCACAGTTTGAACCCTCCTCTGAACCTGTCCCACCCTCTTTTGAAGCTGCCTACCATCCACAGTGATATTACCTCCTCCGGCAGTGCATTCCACCCTGCCACCACCCTTTCGGTTAAATAGTGCCTCCTCATTTCCCTCCTGAATCTGCCTCCTTCCAACTTCAGGCTGTGCCCCTTGGTTTCCCTTCCACTTTTTAATTTGAAAATCCTTCTGGTGCTTACTCTGTTCATACCCTTCAGGTACTTGAAGGTCTCAATCATATCCCCTCCCTCCCTTCTGTCCTCCAGGGAATGCATATTGAGCGTTCTCCATCTCTCCTCATAAGGTTTATCTCCCAACCTCAGGATCATTTTCATTGCCGGGCGCTGTAACCCCTCAAATAGCTTGATGTACTTTTTCAAGTAGGGGTGCCAGTACTGCACGCAGTACTCCAAGTGCGTCCTTACCAGGGACCTGTACAGGGGCAGGATGACTTCCTGTCTCCTAGAGGTAATTCCCCTTATGATACACCCCAGCATTCTGTTGGCCATTGCCACTGCCTTCCTGCTCTGAGCTGAGTGGTTCATTTCCCCTGTCACTAGTACACCTAGATCTTTCTCCCCCTTTGACTTGGATAACTGCACTCCCCCAACCAGTAACTATTGCAAACTGGCATACTTTCCCTTCCAGCCCTTCTACAATGTCACTAATAAAGACATTGAAGAGGACCGGGTCTAGTACTGACCCCTGTGGCACCCCACTGGCCATCTTACCTTCTCTAGAGTGGACCCCATTTACCACCACCCTCTTACTCCTATTACTTAGCCAACTTCTTACCCATTTTACTATTTTTGGTCCCACTCTTAGGTTTCCCAGCTTGCTCACCAGTCTTCGATGTGGAACAGTGTTGAAGGCCTTACTGAAATCCAGGTAGGCCATATATACTGTTCCTCCCTAATCCAGTTCCCCAGTCAACCAGTCAAAGAACTCAATCAGGTTTGTCTGACAAGAACTCCCCCCTGTGAAACCATGTTGCCTTGGATTCTGTAATCCTCTGGTTACAAGGTATTCCCCAATCCTTTCTTTCAGTAGCGATTCCTTTACCTGCTAACAAAGTCAGGCTGACAGGTCTGTAATTTCCTGCCTCCTCCTCATTTCCACATTTGTGTAGTGGGACCACATCTACCCTTCTCCAGTCCCCCAGAACGTCCCCTGTTTCTAGTGATAGGTTGAACAGAGCTGTCAGATGTGCAGCCAGCACCTTCTTGAGCTCCCTCAGTATCCTAGGGTACACCCCATCAGGTCCCATTGCCTTGTCTACTTTTAATTGTGCCAGTTCCTTGAGGACTCTCTCCTGTGTAAAAGGACTAGTGACCACTTCCTTTCCTTTAATTCCCTTGTACCTTATCTTTGGACCGTCACCTACCCCTTCCTCCATGAATACTGAACAAAAGTAATTGTTCAATATGTCTGTTTTTTTTTTGTCCTCTTCCTCATAAACCCCTCCCTCCCCTTTTAGCCTCACTATCCCTCCTCTGATCTTTCTTTTCTCACTCATATATCTAACATTGTCTTCTGTACATCTTTGTTTTTTAAACTGAAGGTTATAATTAAGAAGCAATAGGGGAGGGAATGACCATAGTCACTCATTATCCAGAAATAACAAACAGAAAATCGCTCCCCATGTTTACAATTTCTCCTCATTCTTCCTAGTCATAATAATTGTTTTAGCAGTGCAACAATTTTTTTTACAAAAACCTAGTTTCTCCTTTTGCTGCAGTTAATCAAAACACAGTAACCAATTAGTCCTTGTTATACACAAATATCTGAACCTCCTAAACTCCATTATGCACACCAGTATATAATGGGGGTGTATAACAGAGTTTGTCTTATGAAAACCCTAAAAGAATTTTACAGTGCTCAAAGCACTATCATGTGCTTGACAATTCTGTTTGGTAGTGTTCTCAGCTGTTTGTGCTAAAAAGTTCACGTGTGCTACTAACAGCTAACAGGTAGAAATCCCATCTTAAGCACTGCCAAATAGATCGAAGCAGCAATTTAAACATTGCTAACTGAAAGATCACACAAATTGACAGTTAAAATTTCTGTAGAATGTGCATTATTTGCCTGAAGTCTGGTGATTTTCATTTCCCTGAGTGAAAGCAGTTTGACTTAAGCAAGGGGAGGTGGGGTGACAGATTGGGGGCACAGTCATTCAAAATTTAGATAATTTTAACAAGCTGGTTATTAGTTAAATGCTATTTTGATGGTTTTCATGTTTGAAAACCCAATGTTGAGTCTGAATAAAAAGCTAAAATTATGCAGAACCTCAGACCACCGGACGTCATGTCATTACTTGTTATTATAAAAATAAAACACAGGGAGGGTGAGAAATCATTCTTTGTATGCACACTCATTGTGAGATACACTAATAAATCACTCAAACTTTATTCTTGCGATTTATTGGGTATCTCACACCTCGAGTGTAGAAAGAAACTTCATTACACACACCTCCCCACGAATTTTTACATATATTATCATACCTGTTGAAGATTCTTTTGTAGGTGCTGTCTATGCTGTGCAGCACAGCACAGAGACAGGGCACTCCAAAGACCACAGGAAAAATATCCAGATGTTTATTGCCACAGGGTGAGGACCAAGTCAAGAAGTACATTAATATCCCAACTCTTTGACTTGCTCTAAATCTTCATCTGGGAGTAGTGACTCAATCTATGGGCTCCATACTGTATAATTGGTAGACAGCAAGCCATACGAATCGGCAGCACCACCTCCCCATCTACCCATCTTGGGAGACGTCCCCCAGGAATATATACTCTGCCCAATACTATTCTCTATTTTTATTAATGATCTCCGCTTCACCTGTTACCACTCCCAAATCCTCATGTATGTGGATGACACTGTACTCTTCACCTTGGGTTCCTCCACAAAGGATGTTCAACCACTCCTCCAACATGATTCCAACAATGTCTTGGCTTGGGAGTAGTGTAGCACTCACCACCACCAAAAAGGAGTCACACAATTGGCTGCTGTTTCAAATCATTTAATAGCAGCCCCTGTCATAAGCAGAGCAGTGCTGCAGTGTGGAACTTCCATGCCGTTCGGCTTGGTTCAAAAGCTAACAAGGCTTCAATCTCTGCCAGTATTACATTCCCAGGACAACTCCACCCTAGAAATGGTACAGGCTTATAACTACCTGGGAGTATGGCTGGATCAGCACCTAAACTTCTCTACCAATATTGATACACTAGTCTAGAAGCTCCATCCCAAACTGGGCTTCCTCTATCGACACAAGGACTCCCTCTCTCTTCCTGTTTGGCACAAGCTTGTCTCTAAGATGATTCTACCCTCTTTTGACTATGCAGACATTGTATACAGCACTGTTCTTTCCGCATCCCTCTCAAAATGAGACATTGCACTAAATTCATCCTGCACATTTGCCTCTAACTCTCCACCTCGTGCACACCACTGCTCCCTGTACTTCTCTGTCTCCATTGCTCCACTCTCACACAGGAGGTACGTTCACTCAGTGACCTTTATAGCCAAATTTTGGTTTGACCTACTTCCCCCTACCTCTCCCCCTCCCTCAGCCCTGCCCCCCCTTTATACTCTCTTCACTCCTTGGATCCCTGGTCCTTCTCTATTCTTCACTCCCATACGTCAGCGGGTCAGAGTGTTTTCTCCCATCGTCTACCTATCATATGGAATAATCTCTCCACTGAACTTCATAACTCCACTACCTACCTCTCTCTCTCAAAAAACTTTTACACCTCCTCCCCTTACCTCCCTGCACCTGTCTCCTAGGATGATCACATGCATTTCTTGCTAAACCTCTCAGGCTGAAAGATGTTCATAATAATAATAATATCATTATTTATACAGCATCTTTCAGCTATCAAGGCACTGTACAGCAAGAATAAATAACAAGTAAAATCACAATAAAAAAAATAAGTACAGAGCTAAAATCAATTTATAAAATCTTGGTGCCGACTGGCCTGGTGGTGCTGAGGCACTGGACACCACACCTCGTGCCACACCAGTGACCCAGGTTTGGGAACGAGCTCGGGTTGTCAGGGGTCAGTGGGGAGGAGAGGATAGAGCATCCATAGGACTGCTCTCCTCTCCTGGAGAGGGGTAGGGGACTGTTCCACACATGTAGCAACACCCAGCAATGGCTGGGTGTACTATAGCCGCAGGGACTCAGCAAGTGGGTTACAATGTTGGGTGGCTGCCCTCTGGACATGTGCAGTTGCATGCACGTAATGGGCTAGGCAACATTGCACAGCCCTCTTTGGGGGAAATAAAGTAGAAAATCCCTCCCCCTTCTAGTAGGCAAAGGCGGGGCCAGTAGCATCAGCCCCACATCCACCGCCAGGCATATGGACGTTCAATTCAGATCACTCCTCTGCATCAGGCTGCTCCACCAATTCTCTAGATAAGGCGCCAGTAGGAGGTGGTGGTCCTTCCCTGGAGGACACCGAGCCAGGAGGCTTGGGCATGCTGCTCAGGTGATGGGGGATAGTCCTGACTGGAATTGAATGAGCTGCACTTCAGTCAGGATGAGACAAGCTGATGTCTGAGAGCCCATGCTGGATAGAGTCTGGAGGTAGGGGAGTGAAGAAATAGAGTTAACAAAAAAAAAGCTTGGCATCATAAGTGGGTCTTTAGGGTCTTCTTAAAGCCTTCCATGGTCGTGCACCCCCATAACTGATGGGGTATAGAATTCCACAGGACTAGGGCCACATACATAAATGCATGGGCCCCCAATGTCTTCAAAGATACCCTGGGAATCTCCAGCAACCCCTCATCAGCTGAGCGGTGCGGTCACCTGGGGCAATAGGGGGACAGGAGCTCTTTCATATGGTCTGGGCCCTGCCCATGTAGGGCTTTATAAGTAAGAAGCCTGACCTTGAAGGTGATCCTTCACTGAATAGGCAGCCACTGCAGTTGCACAGCACCAGTGTGATGTGACATGCCTGGGGGGTCCCCGTCAACAACCGGGCCACAGCGTTCTACATTAGCTGCAAGTGGTGGACATCAACTCTGGAAGCCCTAGGTATAGGGAGCTGCAGTAATCAAGGTGTGAGGTCACAAAGGCGTGGATCAGTGTAGGAAGGTCGCCGGATGGAACTAGGTGCTTAATCCTGGCAAAGTTCCTCAGATGATAAAAAGAGGACTTAACGACTGCTGACACCTGAGACCGCAGTGTCATCCCATCATCAAGGATCACCCCCAGGTCCCACACCTGTTCAGAGAAAAGAAGCTGGGAGCCTCCCAGACAAATTCCAGAAGGTTGACCAGCCCCCAACCCCTCTGTCTGGTGGCCCGGATCCACGACCATCACCTCAGTCTTTCCTGAGTTCAACTTTAACCAGCTGGAATTCATCCAATCCTGGATTTCAGCAAGGTAGTTGTTAAGTACCAGGTGCGCACTATCCTAGTAGGGTGAAAAAGACAGGTAGAGCTGGGTATCATCAGCATAGTAGTGAAACCTTAGCCCATACCATCTTACAATGTCTCCAAGGGGCAGCATATATACCGCAAATAACATGGGGGACAACACCGAGCCCTGAGGGATCAGGCATAGCAGAGAAAATGGGTCGGAAGAAAAATTCCCGACACCACCCTCTGAGTTCTGCCAATGAGGAAGGACTTAAACCACCTGAGAACTATACCAGACAGGCCACAGATGAACCTCAGGTGCTCAAGGAGCACCCCATGATCCATGATGTCAAAAGCTTAACAGAGATCAAGAAGTACCAAGATAGAACAGCGCTTCTGATCTCTCACCATCAAGAGATCATTGAGCACCCGAACCAGAGCTGTTTCGGTACTATGCCTCTTACGAAAACTGGATTGGAGAGGTTTGTAAATGTCATGGATGGTCAGATGGTTCTCCAGTTGCAGTGCCACAACCTTTTCAATCACCTTCGCAACAAAGGGAAGGTTAGAGATCGGTCTGTAGTTCGCAAGGCAGCCTGGATCCAGAGCAGCTTTCTTCAGGAGAGGTGTCACCACCACCTCCTTCAGGGAGCTGGGAAACTCACCGAACTCAAGGGAGCACCAGACTATCCTTGCAAGGACTGGGCCAATGCTGTCACAACAACCCATAATCAGGGAGGTTGGGCCCAGATCCAAACTACAGCACATTGGGTGCATATCCTGAACAATCCACACAACATCCCTGGTCTCCAGCCAGTTGAAGGAACTCCAGACAAAATGAGGAGGAGTGACCATACGCCAACCACTAGCAGCTCCCATAGAGTGTGCCGATTGGATCTCCACCCTGATGCTGGCCACCTTATCTGCAAAGAACTGAGCAAGCTCATCACACTCAATCTGTGAAAAAGCTCTTTGAGACTGGAGACAGGCTGGGTTGCACAGCCTGTCCACAGTTTGAAAGAGCTGAGCCGATAGATTCTGAGCAGCAGCAATCTCCCCAGACAGGAATTCTGCCTTCTTATAGGTGATTGCTGATTGGTAGACTTAGTAATGTTCCATCAATCTAAGGTGGTCAGCCTCCAAGGCAGATTTCCACCAGCAGTGCTCTAACCTTCAACCACATTGCAACTCCCTAAAAGTCCCATTAAACCATGGGGACCGAGGACAAAGGAAGGGAGAGAGAATGAACTCGGACAGGAGCGATGGAATCCAGGGCCATAGTAACGGCCTTATTATAGACCTGCACTAGGCTCTCTGGACTCCCGCGTGCCTCCAGAATTACCAATAGGTCAAGTACCACCGCTAGGCCATCAGGGCTCACATCCCGTAAAGGGGGGGGTATCTGACCATCTCCACAGTGGCTGGCCTATGAGGGGGGTGAAAAAACTGAACCCCACAGTTGTTAGTATATCAATGATGCACTTATATACCCCTGTTATGCACTTAGCTGTATATCATCACATATACTACCATTTGAATTGCTGCACACCATACCATCAACTGTTTGACTATGTTGGTTTAAATTTCTGTATCTGCCTTGTTTCTGTGTTTTATTTAACTGTTTAGTGCATCCCGGTCACACCCAGAAATGAGCTTCCACTCAGTGTGCTTTTTCCGGTCACCAAAAATTTAAATTAATAAACCACCAATGACAAAAACTGATTGGTTACAAAAACATTGTTAATCCTGAAAGAGCTGGTATACTGCCTGAAATTATTATTAACTTTTAAACAATGTGAACTATTACACAACTGACAAAGAAGAGTGCATATTTCCCACTGACGTGTCAGTCAGTTGTGATGTCACAATGAGTGAAGGTACAATGCTGATAACGTACTGTATAAAAAGGAACAGAACTAAATATGTTAGTTCCCAGGTAAAGTATTACTCTTCACATTACACCTAATACTACCAGGAAGAAAATGTTTTAATGAGCAGATTAAAAGAGAAAAATACAGCAGGAATAAAAAGTAATAAGTGACTACTTTACAATTTAACATTTTATGCCTGCTATATGTGGCATTACTAGCTTATTAAATTAGACAAAAATAAATGGTTAATAATAACAAAGAGCTCTAGGTACTAATGTGCCATGCCATGATACACTGTTGACTGAGCTGGGATGTTTACATCCTGAGTGTCCAAAGGATACCTGTGGATGCACTAACAGCCCACCCTTGCAATGTGTCCCTGTCTCACCTTGACTGTGCGTCTATGCTGCACGATTGCACAGCCAGTCAGGGCAGAGGGCAGAAAGTGGGCATGCCAGAAGTGGGTGCCAGCAGAGCACAACATGCCATTTGCACTCTTCCAGTCTAGTGTCAGTGGGGAGTTTGATACACCAGCTGGAGGGCTGCCTTAACAGGTACACTCCTCCCATTAACCATCTGGAGGATGTGCTATTACCCCACAACTATGGACCCCATCCCTCTTCCATGCCACAGAAGGCTGGGGAGAGGATGACGACTGTGGGGTCCAGTGTTAGCAAAAATGAGAAACTGCATGTTTGCTAATTGGGTCACAGCAGTCCTAATGTGTACTGCCTTGTCCAATGATCCGGTGCTCCCATGAAACAGGGGCTCTTCTATGGGACTGACCTGGGCTTCCAAATGGAGGTCCATGTTCCTGATCCAGGTCTGTTTCTCCAACTGACCCTTCCCCTTGCTCAGGACTACACATCCATGCTTTAGGCCAGCTGAGGATCATGCATCCCAGACCTGCATATCTGTCTTGGGCTGGGTACATGGCATACAGTTGTGTTGCTTGGTATGCACCCTTTGCATTGCATACCAAGCCACATTGTGAATAGGGCCCAATTATGATTGTTAAGGTACTGGAGTACCAACATGTTGAGTTTCACATATACTGTATATTAGTGTAAACCAGTTTAGGCAGTAACTGAAAGGAATGTACTTTTATCTCTACAAGGGGTAGTTTGGTAATTGATTTGGCACTTTGGACTGGATTATTAGACTCATGGGAAAAACTGGAAGTACTGCCACGTTCTGAGACTGACCACTTTACTATAATTTTGACTAGTGCAGTGAAAGGAGATACAGAAAATTCTAGATTAATATAACCCTTAGTGATGGAGATAAGAACAAACAAAAAAATGATATGGCAGCCCGACGGATCTTGGAGTATTGCTGAAATTTTAACAACTCTAGTTACTAAAGAGAGTGTGGAACTATTAGACAAATTTAATAGTGGACAAATGATTGAAATAGTGTACTCAATATTTCAGCAAATCATAACATTAGGTATAAATATAATGCCAAGGGGAGTAAATAATAACAGAGAGGACTGGTTTGATAATGAGTGTAAAAGACAAAAAGCAACTCAAAGGAACATGTATAAACAGTATATAAGGCAGAAAAATTAAGAATTACTAAAAAATATTAACAAAAAGAGGAAGGAATATAAGATCCTTATGAAAGATAAATGAAAGCAATATTATAAAAGACAATGGGAAGGAATGGCAAAATTGTCAATAACAGGGACTAGATAGGTTTTTGGAGATTGGTGGCTAAGGGTACAAGTGCATACAAAGAAGATTCAGATGCTTATATATCTGAACAGACGTGGATTAATTACTTTTGTCAGATATTTACTGACCCAAGCAAGAAAATAATGTTCTAGTAGAAACAAGTATTGATAATGTAGTTATAGACAATATTAAAGTTCTTCTTGCTATTAACATCCTAAAGTCACATAAAGCACCCGGACCAGATAACATCCCAGCAAAAGTGTATAAATGTCAACCGGGAGTTTGGACTAGAATATCAACAGCCCTATATAATAAGTGCATGCAAGAAAATAATTATCGTACTACATGGAAAGGAGCCTATATAATACCGATTCACAAAAAGGGAGACTTAGCAAATCCAGCTAGGTACCATCCCATTAGTCTTTTAGACATCAACTTGAAGATCTTTTCTAAAGTTGTCCTAAATAAGCTTAACCTATAAATTGATAAAACAGGTGGTTTATCACCATATCAAGCCAGTTTCCAAAGGGATCTCTCAACTCTTGATAATATATTAATATTAGATCACCTTATTGAGAAATATGTGTGCTAAGAAAGCAAAGAGTGTATGCTGTATTTGTGGACTATCCAACAGCATTTGATTCCATCTCAAGGAAGTTACTATGGGAAATCCTTTCGAAAAAAGAAATAGACAAAGCACTGATAAAAATTATGTCCAGTCTATATACAGAAACTTGGGCACATGTTAGAATGGGACAGGAAGGTCAACTTTCTAGTGTGTTTATGGTTAATAAGGGTGTTAGACAGGGGTGTGTCCTTGCTCTGATCTTATTTTCACTTTATATCGATAGGTTATTAAGCGAATTTGGCTCACTTGACTGAGACTCCCCTAAAATAAATGAGCAATGCTGTGCTGCACTGGCATATGCAGACGACCTTGTATGACTTTCTTTAACTAGGAAAGGGCTGCAGAATAAGCTTGATTTGTTAGAGAGACACTCGAGAGAATTAAAATTAAAGATTAATTTAACAAAGACCAAAATAATGGTATTTGGGCTGAAGGGTAGTAAGAGAAGTGGGAAATGGAGTATTGCCAGGGAAAATGTAGAAAAAGTAAAATCCTATGTCTATCTTGGAATAGAGTTTAACGAGAACAAATGATGGAGGACACACTTCCAAAAAACCCTTGTTACCTTAAAAAGGACATTGCTGTTGCTGATGAGATTCAATTATAGATATGGGGATATAGTGTAAGACCTCTAATTGAAGTAATTAAAGCAAAAGTGGAGTTCCAACTATTATATGGGGTGGAAATATGGGATGTGAAGTATAGAGAGAAACTAATAGTTTCATTATTTAAAATATTAAGAAGGTTAATGGGTGTAGGGCATTCATGCCTGTTTACCTATACAAGACCAGAGATGAGCATTTTGAATATTAATGCAATGTTCGAAAGTGGTGCAACTTGGTTTTTGTTTAAGGTTGACTAGATCCCCACAGACACAAATCTCTGCTCAGTGCTTAAAAGAAAAGATGAAAAGGTATACACTAGGGTATACAAAAGGTCTTTAGTATTCGAAAATAGTTACAATAATAAATAAACAAAAAAATGCTGTGTTATTGAAATATGTAAAGAAGAACATATGGTTAAGTATCAAATACCATACGTATAGCTCTCTAAAAATTTGGAATTTCTGGCAAAAACAAGATCTAGAGGAAATAAAAAACTCCCATTACTCTAGGTGGTTTGCCAGAAATAATGTTAAGTTTGGATATGAGTTATCTGAATACTCTAAGTGATCCCGAAACCTGCAAGCTGTTTATAAAATATTAGTTCGAGCAATTTGATAGTAATATGCTAAGATATAGATATAAGAAGGCATTGGATGAAAAGTGCAGCTGCTCAGTGGGGGAATGTGAGGATTTAATGCATGTCATGTGGCACTGTACATGGTACAGTATTTTAAAGAAGGTAAATATTGGTTAGGACCCTTTATGGACATTAAATAAAACTGGATTTAGAAACACTGACCTCCATTTTAATACATACTGAAGACAATTGGTCCATTGGAAGAGTGGCAAGTTATTTTCAAGCAATTAGTAAAACTAAGAAAATAATTAATAGTACGATTGTACCGGATGATAGATAAAATGATATGAGATGTATACATTGTTCTTTAACATCTGAGGTATGATTGATGTGCAATAAGCTTTTAATAGATACAGAGAGATAGAGTTAAATAGTTTAGAACTATATAATGTATGTATATGTATTTATAAGTGTATTTGTTTCCTTTTGTATTTTTGTACATTATATGTGATGTATTTTTTTTTATTAACCTGAAATTGTTGATCTCCTTTTAATATGTAATTGTTGATGGCTTTTAAGTCAAACGATAAACTACTACTACTAACTGAAAGTATGCAACATATTTTATGAGTACATGATTCATTATTTTCTAGTTTGCACTGTTTATTTTTAGTGAACCACAGTCCCGATCAGTTTCTGTCTTCTGCTTAGGCCTGTCACCTAGTTTTATTTAAATAAGCTAAAGTAATCCTGATTTCTTGATACCCTATTTTCTGAGTTTATACTGCTAAATTTATGTGAGCCTTACTCCTGTTCAGTCTGTGCAGTTTGCCTAGTTAGCATGCATTTTCCAGCCAGACGCTGCCATTAACTGCTTTGTTGTCTGGCCTCTGATTCAAGCTCTACTGGTTAAATTTATTTCTGCTATCTATAATCATGCACCCAGACCCCTTTCTCTGCCTTCTCTTCCTCCCTCTTCTACCTTTGTTCCCACTCTCTCAGTCCCCCTTGCTCACTCTCCTCACATCCACTACTTCTTCTCCTCCATTCACCCTAGTCTTTTCTCTCCCTCCCTTTCCCCTAAATTTTGAGTTCCTCCAAATAGCCATCCTTTCCCTTGCTCCCCCCCCCCCAACCCAGGGTGGGACACAAGTCCCACTCTATCCTTTTGCTCCTTATCCTACTCCTCCTCCTTCCTGTGGAAGGGAACAGGAGCATTACAAAGAGGAGGGGAGGAGGGAGGGAAAAAAGGAGAGGGGAGAAGAAGCAGAGTGGAAACAAAATCTGGAAGGCCATGTGTGCAAATTCTAGAAGTTTAGGAAATAGGATTCCAGACCTAGAGGCCATCATGGCTGAGGCCAGCCTGGATACTACAGCCATTACTGAGTCATGATGCACTGAAAACCATGACTGGGACATGGCCATACCAGGCTATACTCTGTTCAGGAAGGACCAGGTGGGAAGGGAAGGAGTGGGTGTGGTGCCTTATGTAAGAAAAAGCATAAAAGCAATGGACCTACAGGGAATACAGGGGGAGGCAGGGGTACTGTGGATCATCCTGGAGATAGGGAATGGAGTCAATATTCACACTGGAGTGATCACACTGGAGTGATCTACAGACCTCAAGCACTGGGAAGGAACTAGATAAAGCACTGGTGGAAGTCATTCACAAGATTGCAGAAAAGGGGGGTGCTGGTGCTGCTGGTGGGACTTCAACCTGCCAGATGTAGATTGGAGCCTCCCAGCAGTGGCTTCAGCTAGAAGCAAGAGTACCCTGGAAACTCTGCATGGTGTGTTCTGCAGGCAATTAGTTAGTAAACCCACTCATGATGGGTCAGTTCTGGACCTAGTACTCACTAGCAGGGACAGTGTTGCAGACTTCTAGGTCGGAGGCCACCTGGGGACCACTGATCACCATACAGTGTGGTTCAATATAAGGATGGCTGTGGAATCAAACCACACATAGATGAGGGTCCTGGACTTCAGGAGGGCTGATTTCATAAAAATGGGCAAATGCCTCAGGGATAACCTGGTGGTGGTGGGGGGGTGGTGGTGGGTGGCCTGGGTGGAGTAGATGAAAAGTGGGTGAAGCTAGAAGGGAGCGTAGTAAAGGCAACAATCCTCTGCTTCAAGGAAGTGAGCAAAAGCAAGAGGAAAAAAGAGACTGCTATGATTCTCAAAAGAGGTGGCTGAGAAGGTAAAGGCTAAAAGAGCAGCATTCAGAAGGTATAAGGAGATGCAGAGAGAGGAGGATAGGGAGGTGTGTCAAGGGAAACAGAGGGAAGCAGGGAAAGCAGTATGGAGTGCAGAGGTAAAAACTGAAGAGAGACTAACCCAGAAGGTAGCACAACCGGACAAAACATTTTTTTAAGTGCTGTATGGAAGTGAAATGAGGAAGACCAGGGGTGGGATTGTAAGGTTAAAATGGGAAGGGGAGAATGTGCAGAGGGGACCAGGTAAAGGCAAACAACCTGAACAAATACTTTTGTTCAGTGTTCACAGAGGAAGGAGAAGGGAAGGGGCCACAAAAAAGTAACAGAAGCTTTGGAGGGAGGGAGGTGGACACTAGTCCTTTTCTAGAGGAGAGAGTCATGAAGGGACTCACTAATCTGAAGGTGGACAAAGTAATGGGGCCAGAAGAGGTGCATCCAAGGGTACTGAGGGAGCTTAGGGAGGTAATGGAAGCTCTTCTGACAATCCTATTTAATGGCTCACTGGAAACAGGAGTGGTTCCAGAAGATTGGAGAAGGGCAGATGTAGTCCCACTACACAAAAGTGGTAGGAGAAAAGATGCTGGCAATTAAAGGCCAGTCAGCATGACATTGGTGGTGGTGGAATTACTGCAGAACGAAAGGATTGTGAAATATCTTGAATCCGGTGGGTTACATGACCCGATGCAGCATGGGTTCATCGGGGGAGTCATGTCAAATGAATCTGCTAGATTTCATTGACTGGATGACAAAGGATTTAGATCAGGGTGGAGCAGTGGACGTGGCCTACCTAGATTTCAGTAAGGCTTTTAACACCATTCCACAAAAGAGACTAGTAAGCAAGCTGGATAGCTCAGGATTGGAGCCAAAACGTGGTAAACTAGATATGAAATTGGTTAGGGGACAGGTAACAGAGATTGGTGGTAAATGGAGTTCACTCCAAGGAAGGGAGGGTGACCAGCAGGGTGCCTCATGGATCAGTGCTGGGATCGGTCCTCTTTAATGTCTTTATAAGTGACATTGCAGAGGAGCTGGAAGAGAAGGTCTGCCTTTTTGGGGATGACACCAAAATCTGCAATATGTTGTACACTTGGGTGAGGGGGTGTAGCAAGGATGAGCAGACACCTGAGAAAACTAAAGCAGTGGTCAGGGGTATGGCAGTTGTGTTTCAATGCGATAAAGTGCAAAATAATGCATTTGAGGCACAGAAACCTAGGACTGTAGTGCAAAATAGGTAGGGTGTTATTGATGACTACCAAGCAAGAGAGAGGCCTCGGGATAATTGCATTGGATGAACTAAAGGTGGCCATGCAGCATGACAAGGCAGTCGGGGGGGGAGGCTAGTGGGATGCTGGAGTGAATAGGGAGGGGTAGTACTAGCAGAAAGAGGGTTGTGGTGTACCCTATGTATAGCTCGCTGATAAGACCCCACCTAGGGTACTGTGTCTAGTTTTGGAGACCACATCTTTGAAAGGACATAGAGTAGAGGCAGTCCAGAGGAGGGCAATTAAAGTGGTGCAGGGTCTACATGCGGTAATAATGCAGGCAGGGAATAAATGGGCAGACTGGGTGGCCAAGCAGTCCTTATTTGCTATCAGATACTATGTTTCTATGTTTCTCTCATATGATGATGTTGAACCTAACCCTGGTCCCTCTCCCCCGATCCCTTCCCTTCCTCTACTCCTAAAGAGCTTATCATTTTCCATCTTAATCATAGGAGCCTTCTCCCTACAATTGCTATTCTGAACACCTTGGTCTTCCAACAGTCTCCTGACCTTCTCTGCATTTCAGGATGATGGCATTCTTCTGGAACACCTGAGTCTTGCTTGGCACTTCTTGACTAACATCATTTTAGGCAGGATCATGGCAAATGGGGTGGTGATGTTGCCCTCCACATCTGCCAGAACCTCTACTGATCCATCTCTTTCAGGAAATTAGTACCCTCCTTTCATGAATTTAATCTTGCCAAGCTCTCTTTTCCTTCCTCATTACCCATCTTTATTGGGGTATTCTATGTCTCATCGAAAATCTCCCCCTTCTCTGGTAGACTTGGTCTCTGCTCTTGCCTTCTACTCCTCCTCTGGTGAACTTATTTTTCTCAGGGACTTCAATATCAACTGGCTCAACCCAGCATCCAGGCCAACTTCCCATAAGATTGAGTCTCTAAATGTTACCCAACTTATTGCAGAACACACCTGTCTCAATTATCACTCCCCCACCCACACCCTTCTGGACTGGGTTCTTTCCTGAAACCCCCACCAAATTGTTGCTGCTGATATTCTGCCAGACACCTTCAGTGACCACTGTATGACTTTCTGCTTCAGGAAATTTGACTCCCTCCATCCTTCCCCCCCCAAATACATTTGGTCCAGGTCTCTCCAGTCACTCAACATTGACTCCTTCCCAAATGATGTTGCTGCAACCAACTGGTCCCCCATCCTCTCCTCCCCTCACATTGATGTGGTTGTCTCCCTGTTCCATTCCAACTTTACACATATTTTGGACAAGTATGTCCCCCTCAGAATATCTAGGGTCAAAGGATCCCACCATCTCTGGATCATGCCTGATCTTATTGGCCACCGCAAGTCCCGTGACCAAGCTTGGGCCCGCTTCAAATTATCCCACTCCCTGCCTCACCTCCTGTCCTAGAGGAAGCTCTGAAACTCCTGTACAAAGACTGTCCGCATTACTGATTCTCTCTATTTTAAAACCAATCTCCAGAGCAATCTTAACTCCCCAGCAAAATTCTGGAAGACTGTTCACTCTCTTTTCAGCCCCCTACTCAGTCCACCCCCTCATCCTCATGGTAAATGGTTCAGCTGTTTGTGAGCCTCCTTCAGTTGCTTTTCACTTTAATTAATTTTTCACTACTTGTGCTCTTCCTTCTCCCCCTCTCCTGGCACCTTTCCTTCCCACTCTGTCCTCTCTTTCTCTCCACCCCGCAAGTCTCAGAGGGTTTCATTTCTCCCCTGTAACTCCTTAGGAAACCTTGCTCCCCCCCTCAACTTGCTTAAATCCAGTCCCAATGATCTGTACCCTAAACTTCCCCATCTCTCAGCCCCTGCCATTGCCTCCCCCTTACACACTTTCTCAACTTCTCCTTGTCCCTCTGTGCTGTCCCTCAGCCTTGAAAGATTGCCAAGGTTCTCCCCCTCCACAAAGGGAAGACCCTCTCCTCCCCAGACAACTTCTGTCTAGTCTCTATTCTCCCTACTCTTGCCAACCTGCAAGAGAAACTAATTTACTCCAGACTTATCAACTTCTTCTGCTCCTCCAATTATCTCTCTTCTTTCCAATCTGCTTTTTAGAAACACTGCTCTACCATCACCTTCGTGCTGCAGGTGACTAACTCCATCCTCACTGGGATGGATCAGGGCACATCACGGTGGCTATTTTCATTGACTTGGCCAAAGCATTTGACTCAGTGGTCCACCCTCACAACCTGGATAGGCTGAGCTCTGCTGACCTCTCAGCTTCTGCTGTCGACTGATTCTGTTCCTACATCTTGGGCCATGTGCAGTTGGCAGAGGTTGGAACTGCCCTGTCCCATTCCCTTCTTATTAATACTGGGGTCTCCCACGGCTCCATCCTGCATCCCATCCTTTTCTCCATCTCTCTAAATTACCTTCATGTGCCTGTGCCAACTAGCATATCCATATGTCTACAGATGACACACTTATCTACACCTCCAGCCCCTTGGCCTCGACAGTGGAAGCCTCACTCCAGCAAGATTTCCACAATGCCCTATGCTGATTCCACTCTAACTAGTTCTGATTCAACACTAAAAACACAGTGTCCATAATCTTTGGTGCCAGCCAGAAACTGGCCAGGCTCTTCCCCCATATTTTCCTCCCTAGATGGCACCACACTTGAAGTGGTCCCTTCTTTCAAGTAGCTCAGTGGGTGGCTGGATAACAGGTTTGACTTCTCTGCCCAAATCAACGCCATTCACTGAAAGCTCATTCCCAAATTAGGTGCCCTGTTCCACAACAAGGACTGCCTTTCTACTCAAGTCCACTGGAAACTGGACACCAAAATGGTTCTCCCGATGTTTGATTATGGGGATATAGTCTATGGCACTGCCCCTTCCTCTTCCCTCATCAGACTGGACACCCTTTGCAATGCTTTTTGCTGACTTGCTGCTAACTCCCTCTGTTGCACTTACCATTGCTTCTTTTAGTCCTCACTCTCTATCCCCCTTCCCCTCGTGTCACCAGTACCACTGTGTATCCTTCATTTCCAAATACTGGTTTGGGTCCCTTCCTCCGTACCTCTCCCTCAATCCTCAGTCCCCCCCGCCTCCTACTCTCTTCCCTCCAGGGACTCTTCCACCTTCTCCCTTCCCCATCCACACTACACTGCTGGGCAATATTCTTTATCCTATCACCTTCTATCCCTCTGGAATTTGCTTCCTTCCATTCTTCATCTCACTCTCTCTCTCTCTCTCTCTCTCCTCTCCCCTCTCCTTTAAACACAAGCTCAAACTTTTCCCTGCCTCATCCTGCTCCTGCCAGTACTCCACCTGACCACTGCCTCTGCTAGTGCCTACCACAACTGTGCTACAGAGTTGCACTTACCCATACTACCATTGCCTAAGCTAGACTTTACTCCACAGTTATAATTTATGTTACCACCTGCGCTGTTGTCACTTTATTGTACATAAATGCTGGTCATTGTTCTGCCTCATGGTTTCCCCATTTTCACCATATTTTATCTTGTTAGTTGTATGTTCTTGTGTACTTTGTTTTGTACTCAGTCACCGATGCTGTGTTGTTGTTTTTTTTTATCATTACTCTATTTTTCCTCCTTGCAGCCACAGTCCTGCTGTTCATCCAGCCACCACTCCTACCTTCACCTCCGACCCCAAAGCTGACATGCCCAGCTGGCATATGCAGCTATGACCATCAAGAGGGGCTCCCCCTTCAGCCCCCATGCCCAGCGAGGATCCACTACTGGCACACACCTAATTCAGGCATCATCGGCCAGTGAAGTGAGTGGCCATTAAGTTGCCACAGACCATGCTGCTTTCCCCTTTTTCTCCCAATGGGAGCACAGACATGCAATGATGTCCACGTACTACATTCAAACATCTGCCGTGCCCCCCCTACTGAGCACACGTGCAGCTGCGTTCCTCCGGGCGTCCCCGAGACCGCCACAGCACGTGCACCACCCTTTCCCTAGGGACTAGAGACTGTCGCCGGACGCTCAATCCTAGTCCTTCCCTGATGACCCCCCGATGACCCGGGCTCATTCCTGAACCCGGGTCGCTGGTGTGGAGTAAGGTGTGGCATCCAGTGCCTCAACCCTCAACACCACCGGGCTGGCTACCAATGCTGTGTGTTTTATACTACTGCACCCCCTTCCCTTCCGGTCACATCTGGAAACAAGCCTTGGCTCCGTATGCTTTTCTCAGCTTCCAATTTCAAAGAAATAAATTAATTTGTGAGATGTGCTATTTAAACATACAGCAGAGCCACATAAATCATTTCTCATGTAAACAAACACAATATGCCAATGGGCAGAAACATATAAGACATTGAAAGGCAGACAAGGGGCAAAAACTTGGAGGGGGGAACTAGAAATGGTCAAAAGGGTGAGAGTTTTACAAAGAAAAACACTTAGTGCAGTGGAGAAAATGGTGATGCAAATTTCAGAAGTGATCTATCCATTATAATTTTAATTAATTATAATCAATTACGTATTTATCAAATTTATCATGTACTTTTAATGGCTGAAGTGGTTTACACTAATGTATGAGAAACTTGACTTGTAGGGGTTTCTGTATCTTGACAAAAATTAGTAAACATGTATTTTATCCCAATTTAAAGATTTGTAATTTCCTTGTAAGCAATGAGTTGTTGTCATTTGCTACATAAGGATCCCAATGATACTGAGCCCTTCCCCCTGACAAAGACTTGGAGCAAGTTGAAGTGGTGGCATATTAGTGTGCATTTTGACTGTTTCCTCACCCTGTGGCTTTAAGTGCTTTCATATTTGCATGAAATGCACTTTTCTGGTGTGGTCTTTTGGAGAGTCCTGTCCCTGTGTTGTGCTGAGTTTCATTTCCTATGGAAACACCTGAATTTGCTTGAGTGCTCTGCAGCCTGGTGCCTTGCTTCCTATGCTGTGCACTATTTATTTTTTTATTTGATATGTTTATATGTACAGTTATTGTCTCTTGTGCTTACATGAGTGCATTCTTGAGTTCTTTGGGTGAGAGAACTTTGAAGCAAAGGACTTGAGAAGAATCTCTAATATGCATAAGAGACCCAGGAATTGTCCATATAAACATGTTATAAATCATGCTATAAAATAGGTGATAGAATCCTGTCATCACCTGACTGTTCAGTTATCAGAGCGTGCCCAGACAGTTCAGAACTAAATTCATTTTTCTTATTTATTTATCTATTTATTTGACATTACTCCAGCTGGAATAACCACATGAGATGCGCCATCTCAATTTCATGGGGGTCCCATGGAAGATAGCAGCAGTCAACAGATTAACATAGTCTAGCAGGAATAGTTGCATACAGGTGAAAAATATACAAGGCAAAAAGCAAACTGCAAAGGTATGTTGATTGTTGAAGCAAATGACTGTTAAGACTTCACAAATCACTTTAGGACATGTTTTTTAGGTGGAATAACACCCTTTGAGGTGTCCGGGTGTGCTGTTATATATGGACTTCTTGGGTGTTAAAGGCACTCAGCATAAGCCTCATGCTACACAATGCACCGAGGTGTCCATATATCGTAGCACACCTGGACATATCAAAGATTCTTATTCCTTACTTAAAGACCTTTGTTTAAAAAATAGAATTTGAATAGCAGCAGTGCATCAATTTGGTGAAAACGTTGACCTATGCTTTTTTATTCTATTTTAGATTGCCCCTTGTCTATTGACTTATACGATACCTTTCTTTCCACAATCTAAGTCTGCTTTAGTACTTTTTATCACATCTGAAATAATAAAAAGAGCGCTCCTTTTAATATGGCTTGGACCAGGTTTTCATCAGTATTCTCAGCTGTTTTTGTGCATCAGTTGTTTAAAATCGCTTCTGTTGTGACTAAAATGAACAATTACGCAGCAGGCAGTGCTCCCTGTTGTTATGGGACAATAGGTATTCAAAAACAGCTGCAAATACTGATGAAAACTTGGTCCAAGCCATATTTAAAGAAGCACTCCTTTATTATTTCAGATGTGGAAAAAAGTACTAAAGCAGACTCAAAATTGAGAAAGAAGGGTATCATACAAGTCAGGGGATAAGAGGCAATCTAAAATAGCATAAAAAAGTATAGGTCAAAATTTTTACCACATTCATGCACTGCTGCTTTCAAATCAACACTGTTTTACTTTGCAGAATATTAGAGAATTCCCTTTGTGGGGAATGGACTCTGCCAACTGAACTTAGAACTTCAGAATTTTAGAATGACTGTTTATGCATGAGATGCCCTCTTATAAAAGAACCTGGAATGTTTAAGCAATAATCCATGCTAGGCTGTGGGTCATGGTGAGATTTACCCACACCTGGTGTAGTTCAGTCACAAGGCTGCAGGCCGAGCGACATAACCACACCAGAAGTGGGTAAATCCCACCATACCCTTCACCCTGGAGTTGATTATTGTGATTATACAATGAACTGTAATAAAAGAATTCCAATTTTTATTGCTTTTATTTATTTATTTGTAATGTCATTTTTCCTTGTTATATAGTGTCTTGTTGCTAGGCAGATTATGGCTGAAGTCATCTGGTCCCCAACCCCCTTCACAGCACACCTCCTTCCCACAACACACACCCTTGCACACATATGAAAACAGAGTTAATGCTTTTTTTTTTGTAAAAGAGAGCCTGGTGTGAGTTGTGAGTGGCTGTGTACGTCCGCATATGTGACATAGCATGGTTGCAGGCGTGTTTTTTTATTTGTTTGTTTTTATGTTTTTAAAGAAATTGGGAGAGCAGGAATGTAAAATGCAGGGCTGTGGCATTATTGTGAAGGAACATATACAGTAGAGCTGGCAAGTGAGTTATAGAAGCTGTGAATGGCCACCCATTGTTACGACTGAGCTTAGTGAGTGACTGAAAGATCTGGGTGCAGATGAGTGGAGTGCTGATGGAGGGTTGCCGATAGATTGGACAAACTGGAGAGAGAGAGAGAGAGAGAGAGAGAGAGAGAGAGTGTCATAGTCCAACTTTTGCCCACATTCTGGAGCACTTAGTGGGAAAACAATATGGTGGTGGTTTGTTTTTTACATATCAGCAGCAGTGAGGAAGGATTTGTTTTCCGTTTTTTTTTGTAAACCGGCTTCTCTGGCTACTGAATCTTTATCTGTGGATTACTATAGGATTTACTCATGGGTAAAGAACTTAGTTAGCCAATCAGATTTCTGGAAAATCAAACCCAATGGTATAGTTAGAAATAAACAATCTTGATTGGCTAAGCATAATGTCCTGATTTATAAGTAAGAAATAAGACACTACGAAGTGCGGTTTATGGGCTGATAAGAACATCCCTCAGGTGCGTAATGAGGCACGAGGTGGCACTTTCGCCGAGTGTCTTTAGCACCTGGGAAATGCTCTTATCAGCCTATAAACTACACCTTGGAGTGCCTTATTCCAGTTATAAAATGGATCCCTGAAGTTAAAAAAATGGAAAAATTAAGTTATTTTAATTACATGAATAAAAAAATTTGTAAAACATTTGTTTTTGTGTAGTTTAAAAGGAAAAAGTAGTCTGCTTTGTTCTGCCAGCAGAGGGTCCTCGTTAATAGAAAATGCCCTTTTGTTTATCTCCCCGCACAAAGCATTCACCCCTACTCTCGCCCACACACACACACACACACACACACACACACACACTGGGGATAGGTGTGATGCTTTGTGTGTTCCCAAAACATTTAATTTTCCTGTTCAAAATGTAATGGAGCTGAAAGCTGATGGCAGCACAGGTCACTTTTAAGCCATCAGTAGAGGGTTCCTGTTAGTAAGAAATGCCCTTTTGTTCACCTCCCCACACAAAGAGTTTATCCCTACTCACACACACATACACACTCAGGATAAGTGTGATACTTTGTTTGTTTCCAACTTCCAGATATATTTCATTTTTGCCAAAGTGTAATGTAGCTGAATGTTCACCGCAGCGCAGGTCACGTTCACTTCAGCTGATGGCTCCAAAACAACAGTGTGCGAGCATGGAACGTAGCTCGAACTGGGAGCTCAAAGTAGTAGTTGTAATTTCTGTAACTTATAAATAAATAAACAAACATTTCTTCCATTTCCTCCCCCACACCCTTCTTTATAACAGCAACTGATTTTTCAGTAAAGTTGGCGCCCGGCTTGATTGGGAATATGCGTGTCCCTCTAAGGCCACTGTACTGAACGCTTTCTCTGTTGTTGTATCACTGTCACAGCGCAACAGTGCTGCAGTATGAGAGAGCACCCACATATCTAAAAAAAAAACCATGGCTTTCCTATATTTAGAGTTTAATTGATCGCCCCACTGGCTCACTTATTCGCTCTGCAAGGGGGGCAATACACTTGAGGGAAGAATGACGGGACACTGGAGAAACAGTGGCTCTGAAATGGAGGATGGGCTCAGATGAGTGAAAACATAGGAGAAACAGAGGTACGATATGACTTAGTTTTCAACTATAATGTTGTTTTGCTGGGAGGTTTGGGAGCAAGAAGCGGGCAAGCTGCTCGACTGCTGGAGATTCAGGTAAATGACAAGAAGCTGTGATTAGGAATCTGACAGTAGGTCACAGTTTTTGTTTAAACTGTTTGGCAGGTATGGCTCTTAGTTCCTAACTAGGACTAGTTACCAGTTTATGGCTGGATAAGAGCACACCAAAATGTGGCTCTTATCCAATCAAAATACAGGAAATGTTCGACCCATTTTATAATCTAGACCATAATACTAGTCAGGTCCTCAATCTATTTCTACGCCAAAGGAAATTGTCATCTTTTTTGCTGAGAAAGAAAAACTAATTTAAAAATATTTTAAAAAATGCTTTAAGTCTGGAAGATCTGGCAAAAGCTACTAGCAAATACAGCTGAATGCTTTCTGGAATCTTTTATATTGTAGTTAAAAGTTAGTGTAACATTTCTTTGCCCAATTTTTCGTGTACTACTTAGTAATCCTGCAGCTGCAGCAGTCATAGGTCAAGAATTTACTGTAGACAAAATCTCCAGATAGGTATTTCAAACTTTTGAAAATAGTGGGACACCTTTTTTAAAAAAGTACATTTACAGATTTCCTGTTATTTCTGTAATATATGAAAAAAATAGTGTGTAAGCAGCACCCTCTAGCTATAAGACACTGCAATTACAGAAGCCTGCAACGCTGAGGAGAAGTAACTGCGGTGCTCTAGCTTTGAGAGACTGATAGCAATGAAAAGTTAAAAGTACAGCGTAACCGTTCATTTAATTGAGAATTTAACTTTAGCTAAATTTCAAGAGCTGCTGCATTTGGGGCTCAGTGTCTCAGGTTTGATTCCTTACAGCGGGTTCTAGGCTAGTCTGCCCAGCAGAAAGAGACAGCTCAGTCTGTCAAGTGCTTTTGAAAAGCAGTCCCTTTGATTAGCACCTGAATAAAATGATTACTGTGTTGGAATTCATGGTACCCAAGATATAGAACAATACCAAGTTTTGTTATTACAAGCAGCATGCTAGGTACTCATTTTCAGCCATGAGATGTTGAAAACAGAGACAAAGGTATCTGAAGCTAGGCTTGCTTTCAAGGTTTAATAAACGTAAATCTGCCTTTTCCTTATTTCCAAAAGGTCAAGTGTTGCAAATACTGGCCAGACGAGACAGAGATTTATAAAGACATTAAAGTGACACTAATAGAGACTGAGCTACTGGCGGAATATGTGATCCGGACATTTGCAGTTGAAAAGGTAAGCTATAGATTTCTGAAAAATTGACATTTGTGTTCTGAGTGCTGAAAGCAGGATTTGTCAGGACATAAGAACAGAATAAAAGAGCCTGCAAAACGTGATACACACAAAGAAGGAGTCAACGGAGCAATAAACAGCTTCATTATGACTGACTTGACAGGAGGAATTCACAGCAACCTTCCAAACCAAATTATAGGCAAGGTAATAAGGGAAAATAAATTAATAAAAGTTAGGAACTGGGTAATTTAGTCAATGTGAGTGATGCCCATTTTATTCACTTTAGCACCCATTCCAGTGAGTTCTGAGTGCTGTAACATAGAAAGCGACATAATCAAATAAACAGGGATTATGCAAGTACTGCATACAGTATCTTGGAACACCCTGATTTAGATTATTTATTTGTATTAAACATATTTAGCCAGGCAGACAAAGAGAGACAAAAGTCGACTTGTTTCCAGTTGTGACCTGTGGGGGTCCGGGGGGATAAAAAGAAGCAAGGGCAGTATACCCGAAGAACAGCAGATACAACAAATTACAGTTGTGGAAGCCAGCAAAAATGTATTGCTGTACAAAACAGAAACTGATATAGTTCAAGTCCTTATACGCTTATCTAAAATGGTGTACCATTGCGTTTTTGGAGGCTTGGTAAGTAACTACAAGACAAATGAATAAATGGATATCCTTACTGAGTTGGGCAGGAGAAATACTCTACAAAACAAAAGTTTCTCTTTCTTTCTTTCTTTCTTTCTTTCTTTCTTTCTTCTTTCTTTCTTTCTTTCTTTCTTTCTTTCCTGTTCTTTCTCTTTCCTTTCCTTCCTACGTTCATATCTCCCATACATCCCTGAGTCTTTGCTCAAAAGAGACTTTCCATGCAATACACATTGAGACAAAATCAACCTGGAAGCCCTTGTAGCAACACTAAGCAGGGTGATGTGGAGAACTCTGAGCTATGCTCATCCATACTGAATCGGATCGGTGGACAAATCTGTCAGAGAGCTTCAGTTTGCATTGCCAGGGGTTTCAGACTGTTTCTGAACTTTAAACGTCACCCCAATTTAAAATGCATGTTTAAGAATGTGAAAATAAACCAAAAACAAATCAAAGCATTTAACTACCATAACATATACTATAGCAGGGTGAAAACAAGTGATCAGAACTGGTCTTAGCAATAGTAGGAACAAGCACCTGACATACAGTATGCACACTGGGAGAGAACTATTGTGTAATGCTGACACAGATTAAGGCCCTATGAAAGTGCTGGGGAGTCATCCAATTTATTCTAAATCCACTGGGGAAAGCCTGAGTAATGATGGCCATCAAGTCTTAAAATGTTGTACAACTGTTGCATGCTTTTAATGGTTTGTTTCATGTTTTGCAGTACATAGATACATAGATACTGATGGCAGATAAGGCCGTTTGGCCCACCTAGTCTGCCCAATTGCACATGTAATTTTGCCTCTTCAAGCTTCTCTTAAACTGGGTTGTCCCCTTCCCCCAACTGCTAGAATCCCCCAGTGCCTATCCCATGCATTCATGAATCCCATAATTGTTTTAGCCCCCACCGCCTCCTCTGGCAGAGCATTCCATTTGTCCACCACCCTTTCCATGAAGAAATACTTCCTCACCTTACCTCTGAACCACCCTCCCTCCAATTTCATCCCATGACTCCTAGTCCTGGAACATCTCTTCCTCTGAAAAATAGTATTTTCCTGCACCTTGTTCCTCCCCATGAAGTACTTGTATGTCTCTATCATATCCCCCTCTCCCTCCTCTCCTCCAGGGAGTACATATTCAAGTCCTTCAGCCTGTCCTTGTAGGACTTGTGATGCAAACTCTGTACCATCTTGGTTGCCCTCCTTTGAACTGTCTCCACCCTGTCTATATCCTTACATAGGTAAGGCCTCCAGAACTGGACACTGTACTCCAGGTGTGGCCTCATTAATGTCTTGTACAGTGGAATTACGACTTCCCTTTTCCTGCTGGTGATGCCCCTCCCGAAGCATCCCAGCATCCTATTTGCTTTAATCGCCACCTTGTCGCACTGACTCTCAACATTTAGGTAATCAGAGATGATAACACCTAGGTCCCTTTCCTGCTTGGAGCATGCTATACCCCCGGCTGATATTTTGTTCCAGGGTTTTCATGCCCCATGTGCATTATTCTGCACTTTTTTGCATTAAATCTCAAATGCCACACCTTGACCATTCCTCAAGCTTCTGCAGGTCTTTCGTCATTCTATTCACTCCCTCCAGCATGTCCACTCTGTTACCGAGTTTTGTTTCATCCACAAACAGGGAAATTCTTCCTTCTATGTTATCCGTAATGTCACTGATAAAGATGTTGAAGAGGACTGGACCCAGCACTGATCCCTGTGGCACTCCACTGGTCACCCTTCCCTCTGCGGAGTGACAGCCATTTACCACCACACTCTGTGTCCTACCATCCAGCCAATTCCTCACCCACCACACTGCTGTCCTACCCACACCCATATTGCCCAGCTTGTTTAACAGCCTCCTGTGGGGCACAGTGTCAAAGGCCTTACTGAAGTCCAAATAAGCCATGTACACTGCCCCCCAATCCACCTCCCTTGTCACCCAGTCAAAAAATTCAGTGAGGTTAGTCTGGCACAATCTCCCCCCAGTAAAACCATGCTGCCTTGGGTCCTGTAGACTGTTGGCTACAAGGTGTCACACTGATCTCTCCTTCACTAGTGCTTACATAATCTTCCCCACTAATGAGGTGAGGCTGACCGGTCTGTAGTTTCCTGCTTCCTCTCTGTTCCCACTCTTGTATAAGGGGACAACATCAGCTGTTCTCCAGTCTTTTGGCACCTCACCTGTTTCCAGTGATCAGCTAAACAGGGTCGCCAAAGGTTCAGCCACCACTTCTCTGACGTCCCTCAGCACCCTGGGGTATATATATATATATAAATAAATATATATGTGTATAACCTTTTACACACACTGAATCTCAAAGAGCTTTACAAACCAATGAGCTAGACTACAGTAAGACAGGGACTGTATACTGGCAAATGTTGCAACCATTTAATCAGCATCTCCCACATTCAGCTGTAGACTAGTGTAGAATTATTGAGTGAGGGAATGTTGGGCAGAACACCATGGACATCCCCAAAATATTTCAAAAAGTGTCATGGTATCATCAGCTTCCACCAGGAATACCAGAGATGGACAAAAGGGATCTTTGTGAATGTCTTATCCAAAGGATGGCACCTTCAACAGGGCAAGTAATTGTCAGCTTTGGGTATCAACCCAAGCTACTGGTGTGGGTCTGTATCCCACAACCTTCTGGCCTGAAAATGGGAAATTATATCACTGAGGCACACTGGTCCTTGTTGCTGGTTTGCAAGAGAGATGAACCGCATAATTATGCACCATTTTGTTTAAACAATGTAATCATAGAAACATAGACAGTGATGGTAGAAAAAGACCAGAGGTTCATCCAGGCTGCCCAAGACTTAATGTCTCTCTGGGAATCTATCCTCCCCCCATCCATCAGCTCATCCTTCCCCCTCTCCGCACTTGGAGAAGAGCTTGCTATTTGTGCCCTTACTCAGGCCCACCCATGCTTGAAGCCTTCCATGGTTTTGGCACTCACAACCATGGCAGACAGATTGTTCCAGGGATCCTCTACCCTTTCAGTAAAATAATACTTCCAGTCCCTTCTGAAGCTCCCCCCTTTCAGTTTCCATTCATGCTCTTGTGTCACTGAGCTGGTGTTCCTATTAAATAATTCTGTATGATTCACTTTATTAATGTCTTTCAGAAACTTGAAGGTCGTTAGCATGTCCCCCCCGCCTTCCTGGCCTTGAGAAAGTAATGTTCAGTGCTCTCGGATGCTTCTCATAGGAGTCCCTCAGCAGGCCCTGAATCACGTTAATCACCCTATGTTGCAACGCCTCTAGCCTGTCCTTATCCCTTCTGAGGTGAGGGCTTCAGAACTGGACACAGTATTCCAGGTGTGGCCTCACCAAGGATCCATAAAGAGGAAGTATTACTTATTTCCTTCTACTATCTTTAACCCTTCCCTGTGCACCCCAACATTCTGTTTACCTTGCTGTAGGCTTTGTTGCACTGGCTAGACTGCTTTAGTGTGTCGCTGATAATAACTCCTGGGCCATGCTGCTCTGTTGCTGTACTAAATATAACCCCATTCAGTCAGTACTCTGTCCTGGGGTTCCCTTTACTCCAGGTGCATTACCTTGCATGTCTTGGCACTGAACTTTAGTTGCCACACATTTGACCATCTCTCCATCCTTTGGAGGTCATGTTGTAATTCCCTAATTCCCTTGACATTATCCATCCTTCCACAGAGTTTAATGTCATCTGCAAAGAGGGTAATCTTACACTGGATTCCTTCACCAGTGTCACTAATGAACATATTAAAAAGGACCAGGCCTAGGACTGAGCCCTGTGGTACCCCACTTGTGACCTTCCCTTCTGCTGATTTAACCATGTTGACAACCACTCTCTGCTGCATATCCTTGAGACAGTTTTCCATTCATCTGACTATATCCCTTGCTGACCTCATATCCTCCATCTTCTTCGGCTGGCATCTGTTAGAGATGTTGTGAAGTTTAAATTTGCTAACAATATTGCCTCGAAGTGGCCAAAATTCACATTTGCAGAGCTTCACAAAGTTTTCCCTGCCCTTGGCTGCAGTGAGCTGATGAATAGATTTGCCAGAGGATCAGCCAGTTCCCTTAGCATTCACGGATGCTAATCCAGGAAAGAAACACTGAGTTGAAAGCAGCTTGTTTCCAGGTGTGTCCTGGTAAAAAAGGTGCACAATATAGATACAGTCCAAAAAATGCAGTTGATACTGTTGATAAATATAGAATAATGTATGGTTGCCTGTGTGATATAAATTTTTTACACTAGAGATATGTTTTGCCACATAAACCACGAAGCCAAGTGGTTTATACAAGCAAAATACATTATACAAGCAAAACACAACAAGGATCTGTAGGGTCTGATATCAACCAGAATCCCCACAAATAAATGGAAAAAACACAGTGCAAACTGTTTATGAAGCTGTTATAGATAGCTAGCCACAGTTTTGGGAGTCTGACAGAGCGCAGTAGCCTAGATACACTTTTGCAGCTGTTTTCGCTTTCTGTGACAGCGTAATGGTTTTCAGTCAGGCTGTTTAGTCAGCTGGCACTTTCCACCATTTCAACTCAGTGTGATCTCCCATGAGGTTGATACTAAGAAACATACCGTCTGATTTCTGGTTGATATAAAATCCTAACAGTTATTATGGGTACAGTAATAAATATGCAGTATTGGTTGCGTAACAATATATCAGTACTGTCAATAAAGGAAGTAATCAGTGTGTGTACGGAGGGTAAAATGCTAAACTGAAACTGCTGAACCATTAAATCCATCTTGATGAACATACAGGCAGAGCTTCTGGTTCGTTTGAGCAAGTGTACAGGTAGCAAGAAATGCAGATATCCACCCAGATAAACATTAGCAGTTGACATGCTGTGCAACTAAGTCAGTGACATCATGGGGAAAGACTGGAAGAGACAGTGGAGGAGAGACTCTACAAAAATGTAGCTTATCCAGCTGACAGGTAGCATATGAAAGAATGGAGTGAGGCTTGGAATGACAGAGGGAGTAAGGAAAGGAAGGTGTAGGTATGAAAAGGAGAAAAGGTAGTTGGTAAGTGTATCAGACCAGAACATAAAGATCAGCAGGGTATGTTGAATACAGTAAGCTGCTGCTCATTGAGGGAGGTCTGCAGTACAACCTGTAGTACAGCTGACAGCTGTGAGTCTTGAGAGAACAGTTTAGGACAAAATGGCAGAAAGCATGGAAAGAGTGGTTCAGCCTGGACAATGAGGATCTGAGAGATGATCGTAGGCAATGTCACCTCGGAGAATCATTCATTTTTCAGTCTAGTGCTTTCCCCCCCTCCTATCTGTCCTTACAGGGATGCACTCTGTAATCAGGAATATACCCTGTTCAGGCTCTAAGAGCCTTCATGGAGCTGGCAGGTAGTGTTTTTCTACCCCAGTTTTTGTTTCTACTTCCACCTTCCATCCCAGTGATGTGGACTATGCCTCCATCAGTGATCAACATCACTGCATTTCTATGGTAAGAGGCAAGCTCCCTGCCCTGCCATAGGGATTCCTGAGGTGACAGAATCTGCTGTCACCCCTCCCTGGTGGAGGCCCACTGCCAAGCACCAGCCACCTCAGCTGGGCCCAGCCCTCAACATGGTGATTCAGCTCTGCTCCCGAACCCAGGTCGCCTGTGCATCTGCATGGTGCCCTGCTGCTGGGCTATCAGGGCAACCTGAGAATCAGTTTTTGAATGACCTCCTGTCTAGCAGCAACAGTGAAGCTGGATTTGCTTCAGTGGAGGGCACTGACCCTGGGGAGGAGCTTAGTGGAGAGGGAGTCTACGTGTGTGTGGAAGTCAAGAATCTAGTCCTCCTAAACTCTAAGGTACTTAAAGGATGAGACCTGTCCAGGAGCTAAACAATTACTGGTCACGAGGGTAAGATGGTAGTTGAGAGCTACCTGTGTGGGTTTTGGTTTGTTTGCCTTCAGAGTCAGTTGGTTTGCATGGAATTATTACTGAATCACATCCTGACTGGGCTGTAATTGGGATCCAAGTAAGCCAGTGTTAGGTCCATGGACATAAAGCACTGTATCATCTGCATGCATTAGGATGTGGCAGGAGGTACAGGTGGTGGGCAGGTTGCTTAGGAAAATGGAGAATAGAACATTTCCACAGGCTTTAGCTTGGGAACCTCCCTATGTATCAGGAAGGGGATGTGGCCCTGCCTGCAGGAAGTGATTAGCTATGGTTTGACAGATAGCCAATTTGAACAACCCTGCAATGACCAAATTGTACAGTAGGATGGGTGGGAGACAGTGTTGAAAGCACTGGAGAAATAAACAACACACCACTGTATGGAGAGCCTGATTTTTTCCAGTAAGGATGAAATCAGTGAACAAAGTAGGGAAGTGATGGTAGAGTGATTGGGCCATGAAATGAGAAGGTGGCAGATAGTGCCAGTACACAGTAGTTAGGGTTGAGTAAGGTTTTTAAATGTTAAACCCCAGATTTGCACCTTAATAACTGGCAGCGTTCAACGAAATAGCCCAAAATTTGACATGCTCAGTCTGGCAGGCAGGGACTCAAGACTTGAAAAGTTTTGCATTTTCAGCTTGTATGGTTTCTGAGATACATAATGCTGACTTTTAATGATGTGCAGATTTTTTTTCCTATACTTAATGCATGCTTTTTTTTACTCTCATGTACAGCCTAGACGGTATAGAATTTGTTTTCTAAACCTTCTAGGCTAGAAGCAGCCTGTGCCAAGGTAGTACCATTCGAAGGTTTCATGAAAAAATATTAATCGGTTCCAGATTTATAAGAATTTAGAGTGGTTTTTTTTGAACATGCTCAGTAGGGTTTTGAGTTAACCTTCTCATAAATGTTTGGTTCTTGACAGCATTTTCAGTTTACATTGCTTAGGTGTACCGAAAAAAAAACATTTCTCATGAACCAAAAGTTTTGCTTTTTTTTCCAGTTTCTGATGGCCATCATCTTGTTTTTGTTTTTCAACTAAAAAATGTGGAAAATACCTAAAAATTATGTGTTTTAAAAAATCAGACACCTGAGCCTTGCTAAACAGAACTTGTTTAGCTAGATTCTGCTGTTTATTTTTTTTAATATGATGCTGTAAATAAAGTTTCTGGACATTTGAAAATCCTGGGTGCCCAACTAAATGAAAGGAGATGCTCTCCCCTGTTCTCTGTATGACCCTGTATGTAAGAAAATGGTCCCTCACTGATCTGATCCCCACATCCCCACCCATCCCATTCCAACCCCTCACTCAGCACCCACCATCCCAAACCCCCCATACACACCCTCACTCATCAAAAAGAGTCCCATGGCATACATCCACTCTCCAAATGAAAACACATCTTGCTGCTGGAACCAGCGACATTGATATGAGAAAACAAGGTAAGTCCATTTAATGTATTTATAACAAAAAGGGAGCATTTTTTTCCCATAGTTAACCCAGTTATAATTTGCCATTATAACCAGCTGGTTATAATGGTGAACACACGCCAGGTTTCCCTCACTCCACACGTACACCAGCCGCTGTCTTCCCTTCATCGCAGACATTTCACCACCACTCCCACTTGGACTCCACTATAACTAAATATTAAAAAAAATTGAACTTAACTGCTTTTCAGTACACTTTGTGGAGGAACCACTTTACAAAAAAAAGTTACAACAGCTGCTTGAACCCAACTGTAGACGGAGCTTGAACCCGACTGCAGCTACCCAGCAATGTGTTTCTATTTTATGTAATTGCTGTGGTGAAAAAACCCTCCCCAATTATATATGAAAAAATTGGGTGGTATGTAAAACTCAAATTTTACACACGTCCTTGGTGATGGATGCTTAAATAAACCTCTTGAGCTTTGCTCTCAGGGTTTATACAGCCTCCAACACCTCGAGTGTGTGTGTAAAATTCTAAATGCATTTTGAACTTTTACTCATAATTTTGTAATTTTGCAATATTTTACACCACATTTTAAAATGACCTAGTTATGATTGAATGTTGAACTATTTCAATGTTCACTCATAACTTAGCTGATTTTCAGTATTTTTCCACCAAACTTTCAACATGGTTATTTGAGATCCCACTTCATGACCAACACAGGTGCATTTTTTTCAAATCTTTGCTGAAAGGTTATTTTACAGTCACTCCATGAAATTATATTTCAGGCAGGATATGAACATTTTCACCTATTGGGTTCATGAGGTGGGGTCATAAGAATAGTATGTTGAACATTTAGTGTCAAAATATGGTAACATGACCAAGTTCTGAGTGACAGTTGAAATATTTCAACTGTCACTCAGAACTTTTCTAATTTTTAATATTTTGACAACAATCTTTCAACATAGCTATTTCCCCCACCTCATAAATGTGACAGGTGTTATTTTTTAAATCTTGGATGAGATGTGTTTTCACACTTGTGGTACAAAATTACATTTTGGCCACTATGCTATCAATGCCACATGTTCTCTCTATAAGGGGGAATCACAAAACCACTATCTTGAAAATATGGAGTCAACATTTAAAATATAGAATAAGTCTTAAGCAACATGTAGTGCCAGCCTTTACCCCAGCAGGTAGTGCTTTATGATCCTGTGTCAGTGAGCTGAATTTGGGGGCAAGCTCAGTGAGCCAGCTGGATGGGACGATGCTAGGGGATGGTGCTATTATTCGACATCACCTCACAGCCTGGGAAGGAAAGGTGTAGGGTTACCTGCATGTTCTCAAGTATCATATAGTGAAGAGAACATTGCTCTTGGAATAGGGGCCCTGCACTTCTGCACCTGTGGACTCCAGAGGGCCCTGCACTTTGGCTGACAGATTGACTCTGTACTGGTGCATTTGTATCTGTGGCCACATGAAAGCTTGGTGCCCTGATGGCTCTGTACTTCCTCAGCACACCACATAGTCCCATGCAGTTCTGTAGGCAGACATGGTCCCTGCACCTCTGCATCTGTTCAATGAAGGAGGATAAATTCCACTATCTCAAAAGGAAAGGAATTCTTTGCAAAATACTGTGTTAATGCACCAGTTATCGTTCAACTCAATACCACAAAAGTAGGGAAATATGGTGTTAGGGTTTCCAACCCTAACTGCCCCCAAGCAGCAAAAGGACAAGACCATACAAGCAACCACAGGCAGGCATCATCGGGTAAGGCAAACAACATACAGCTGTTTCCAGATGACACAAATGCAGCAGCAACAATATGCTACCTTTTGTGGATTTGTACAGTATATGTGGCTGCATAAGCAAAGGGGCCTGTGCTTATGCAGCCACACCTGTGTGTATATGTCATATAGTGTGCATGAGTTTATGTGGCTGCAGAAGTACTTTTGCAGTGTGACCATCATTGTTATAGCAGTGGATCTACACATTTTTCAACAGGGTAGCAGTTTTATTCCCCTGTACCTGGCTGGCCCCCCTTCAGCTCTGCGGTTCCCCAAACCCCATCACCTGCCATCTCTGGGGCTTACATGTGGGACCATCTGTTCCTCCATACCTTACCCCATGACAGGGCTGTTGGGGGTACCCCAGGTCCCCTCCAGATGTCCTTTCTCATTTTGATGGTTTCTGGGCCCAGAAGCAAGTGTGGGGTCTGCGGGGAACTGTGAAGTCAGTTGTATGTTATATGTTGTTTGTCATACCTGATGAGGCCTGTCTTTGGTTGCTTGTGTGGTCTTGTCCTTTTGCTGCTGGGGGGGTGGGGTTAGGTTTGGAAACCTTAATGCTACATTTCCCTGCCTTTGTAGTATTAAGTTGAACACTAGCTGGTGTTTTAACTTTTTTTTTTTTGCAAAAATATTTAGTATATGGTTAGCCTTTGTTCTGTATAAAAATCAGCCTGTACAAAAACCTTATAGTGTATAGGAGAGCATTGTTCTGTCTAGAAATACATCCTTTTCAAAATGCTGTTGTACCATAGTTCAAAGGTCATGGAATGTGATTGTACCCTTCTGTGGTAGAACAGCATTCTAGAACCTCTAGAGATTCCACAAGTCAGTTTCATTGTGAAAGACAAAAAACACAATCTACACATTTCACATAATACTATACACTATAAAAATACAGGATGAGCAGGTTTATGCATAACCAGTGTGTTCTGCCACCTCGGGGTTCTGATTCCCATGGACCTCTCGAGCTTCGCTCTCAAGGTCAGAAGGAATTAGAACCCCACTGTGGCAGAACACATTGGTTGTGCATGGTTGCCCATCCAGTATTCTCTATATATTATACAGTCATACTAGCACCTTATGTTAGGGTTGAGCTAGTGTTTCAGTCAAAACAGGATTATTTAACAGCTCATATCTCTACGGTCTTAGCTACTAGTTCAGTGAAACTTGGTGTGCACCTTTTCAGTCCTAGGGGCTAATCTACTGGCAAGTTTAGTGAAAATCAATTTAAAGTTGGGCTGGCAGTATAGCCTAGAGGTTAGAGGAACTAGGTGTGAACGAGCTTGGTACATCCAGCAGACCAGACCAGAGTTTGATTCTCACAACCTCCACTTGCATACTGTGTGACTCTGAGCAAGTCACTTAACTGCCCAGTGCTCCCAGGTTGCCCCTGAAAACAGGCACTTGTGCCTAGTGGGCCTGACCCGGTTACTAAAAAAAAAAAAGTTTCAAAAGTTATTAATTAGTGAAATTACATAAAATATACATTTTTTACACTTTTTGTGCTCATGTCAAATGAAAAATAAAACTACATTGATTTCAATTACAAAATGTACAGGTTTGTTAGAGTTTGTTCTTAGGAAGTACCTTTATGGGCTATTAAGTTATATAAGTTTTAAAAACTGTGCATGCACAGATAAAAAAAAAAAAAACGCTGAAACAAATAGCTAAAAAAATGTGACACTAAAGTTGAACACACACAAAAACTTTAAAAACTGGAAAAATACTTAACACCAGAAGTTCACTGTTGTATGGTTCATCAGTCTGCACTAACCTTTAAAAATTAATTTCAGTTGGTATTTTAATTAGAAAAATATATTGTGATTAAAAAGCATTGCGATGGACTTTATGAACTCAACTTGTGCGCATAGCATATAATGCATGCAGTTGGTAACAAATGACCAAGACAGGAAAGAACATCCCAAAAATTTAAGTCCAACATGAACAAAAAAAATTGCATAAAAAATTAAGTCCAACACAAAGTGGTAAGCAGCAAAACTGTTGCAACAAAGTACTATGTTCTATACAAACAAACTCTTTAAAGCTAGGAAACACAAAAACATGTTCAACAATATGACAGAAAAAAACTGTTGAGTGCATTTTGTGCTACAATTAAAGTCATGCACAATCAAAATAATAAGAAAGTTATGTTTCATCTAGCCCTGTACAAAGAAAGTTGGGCCTCATGCATCCTTACCACAGGGCCTGAAGGGTCTTGAGAGAAGCCAGTTAGAACTCACATCCTGTTTCATGCAGAACTTAAAGGACCCTAAGCATCCTGCTTCACACAGGGCCTGAAGCCAGTTAGAATTCACCACCTGTTTTTCGTGGTCCTGTGGGAAACAATTTAGAATTCAATTCAGTTTATTGTGAAGGGCTAAATTCCATTGAGCTTGCTCATTTGCAGGGAGGTCCCTTTTACAAAAATTTACAATAAAGCAATGTACAACAATGATACATGAATGGTACAGAAAAATATGAGACAGCACTAATTATATAAACCGTGAAATACAAGTAATATACATATTGATACAGGGAATTGAATAAGACAATCTAACAGGTGGGACTAATAACATAGCCTAACAGTACAAAAACACAAAACATGCGGGAATAACAGATCACTACGTAAGATGAGGAAGGGAAGCACGGAAGAATAAGTGCTGACAGTAGATCTGTAGAATGTAAGCAGGGGTAACAGTCGATTGGGAAGCTAAGTGCACTGACAAGTTTTAGTGACATCATTTCTGACCAGCCTGCTGAATGCTCTTAATGGAATTAGGGTGCACAGTTTTAAGGAGGTTTGTAGCTTATCTTAGTCTCCTGCTTTGGACCTTGTGCAAATCAATGTACAAATCTACTTTCTCAGGAAGGAAGGAAATTCATTGCAAAAAAAATGATGTTAGTCCATCATTAGGGATCCAAAGCCACAAAAAGGAGGGAAATGCAGCAATAAGAGTTTTTACTATGACCCACCCCCTCCCCATCTCCTACCCTCATGAACCAAGCCCTGCAAGCAACCAGTCTGGGGTCATGCAATTCTGGTCTGCTAGTTGCTACAGGTCTAAGGCCCTGCATCAATAAAGTTTTGACTAAGCTCCTGCTTCACATGGGCCACAGGGCCCTGTGTGAAGAAAGTTATGTGTCCTTTCCTGCTCTGTGCATGATCCACAGGGCCATGCATGAAGAAAGTTATGTGTCATTTCCTGCTTTGTGCAAGATCCACAGGGCCATGCATGAAGAAAGTTATGTGTCCTTTCCTGCTCTGTGCATGATCCACAGGGCCATGCATGAAAAAAGTTATGTGTTATGTCCTGCTTTGTGCAAGATCCACAGGGCCATGCATGAAGAAAGTTATGTGTTATTTCCTGCTTTGTGCAAGATCCACAGGGCCATGCATGAAGAAAGTTACGTGTCATTTCCTGCTTTGTGCATGATACACAGGGCCATGCATGAAGAAAGTTATGTGTCATTTCCTGCTTTGTGCAAGATCCACAGGGCCATGCATGAAGAAAGTTATGTGTCATTTCCTGCTTTGTGCATGATACACAGGGCCATGCATGAAGAAAGTTATGTGTCATTTCCTGCTTTGTGCAAGATCCACAGAGCCATGCATAAAGAAAGTTACTTGTCATTTCCTGCTTTGCACAAGATCCACAGGGCCATGCATGAAGAAAGTTATGTGTCCATTCCTGCTTTGTGCAAGATCCACAGGGCCATGCATGAAGAAAGTTATGTGTCCTTTCCTGCTCTGTGCATGATCCACAGGGCCATGCATGAAGAAAGTTATGTGTCATTTCCTGCTTTGTGCAAGATCCACAGGGCCAGGCATGAAGAAAGTTATGTGCCATTTATTGCTTTGTGCAAGATCCACAGGGCCATGCATGAAGAAAGTTACTTGTCATTTCCTGCTTTGTGCAAGATCCACAGGGCCATGCATGAAGAAAGTTATGTGTCATTTCTTGCTTTGTGCAAGATCCACAGGGCCATGCATGAAGAAAGTTATGTGTCCTTTCCTGCTTTGTGCAAGATCCACAGGGCCATGCATGAAGAAAGTTATGTGTCATTTCCTGCTTTGTGCATGATACACAGGGCCATGCATGAAGAAAGTTATGTGTCATTTCCTGCTTTGTGCAAGATCCACAGGGCCATGCATAAAGAAAGTTACTTGTCATTTCCTGCTTTGCGCAAGATCCACAGGGCCATGCATGAAGAAAGTTATGTGTCCATTCCTGCTTTGTGCAAGATCCACAGGGCCATGCATGAAGAAAGTTATGTGTCATTCCTGCTTTGTGCATGATCCACAGGGCCCTGTGTGAAGAAAGTTATGTGTCCTTTCCTGCTCTGTGCATGATCCACAGGGCCATGCATGAAGAAAGTTACGTGTCATTTCTTGCTTTGTGCATGATCTACAGGGCCGTGCATGAAGAAAGTTATGTGCCATTTATTGCTTTGTGCAAGATCCACAGGGCCATGCATGAAGAAAGTTATGTGTCCTTTCCTGCTTTGTGCATGATCCACAGGGCCATGCATGAAGAAAGTTACGTGTCATTTCCTGCTTTGTGCATGATCCACAGGGCCATGCATGAAGAAAGTTACGTGTCATTTCCTGCTTTGTGCAAGATCCACAGGGCCATGCATGAAGAAAGTTACGTGTCATTTCCTGCTTTGTGCAAGATCCACAGGGCCATGCATGAAGAAAGTTACGTGTCATTTATTGCTTTGTGCATGATCCACAGGGCCATGCATGAAGAAAATTACTTGCCATTTATTGCTTTGTGCAAGATCCACAGGGCCATGCCTGAAGAAAGTTATGTGTCCTTTCCTGCTTTATGCAAGATCCACAGGGCCATGCATGAAGAAAGTTACGTGTCCTTTCCTGCTTTGTGCAGGATCCACAGGGCCATGCATGAAGAAAGTTACGTGTCCTTTCCTGCTTTGTGCAAGATCCACAGGGCCATGCATGAAGAAAGTTACGTGTCCTTTCCTGCTTTGTGCATGATCCACAGGGCCATGCATGAAGAAAGTTACATGTCCTTTCCTGCTTTGTGCAAGATCCACAGGGCCATGCATGAAGAAAGTTACGTGTCATTTTCTGCTTTGTGCATGATCCGCAGGGCCATGCATGAAGAAAGTTATGACTGATGCTGTAGGCCCTATATGAAGCATTAGACTTGTGGGGCATAGCTCCAGACCTGTAGCTTGAAGCAGCAGATATGTTGTGTGTGTGGCCCCAGACCTATAGGTTGGCCTTGGATCATGTGTCTAGGGGCTGGGGGAGGGGGTCAGTATGGTTGGCAAAACCCTTACGCCACACTTACATCCCTTTTGTGACTTTGAAACCCTAACGATGCATTGATATTGTTTCTTGATAATGAAGATAGGTAGGTAAATAGACAGACAGACAGTCAGATAGATAGAGAGAAAGTCACTTTTTTTTTTTTTCTTCACTTCTTACCAGGAAAAAAAACTACACTGAGCTGAGGCTTATTCCTACATGCAACCGGGGGAAGGGATGTCATGGAATATAAAAACAGCATAGCAGTTTACAGAAATATGTTACAACAGTTAGTTGACTCCATACATTTTGTGTGCATGGGCAGAATAAATAATAATATTATTTCATATCTACATTCACACACAAGCATAAACTTAGCTATTAAGATATATATTTTAGGTGCTTGTTGTAGCAGCTAAGCCTATATCCTGTCACCTACTGGCCATACAGTATGTATTAGTAATGAAAAGAGCTCCATATAACAATTCAATCATTAAAAACTAAAGATTTTTTTTTTATATACCATGACCCATCGCCCAGTTGCCACTGTGTCACTTGATGGTGAGACCCCACCTGGAATACTGTGCACAGTTCTAGAGGCTGCACCTCAGAAAGAACATAAGGTGCTTTTACACACAGGTTTCTGTAACGGAATGACTGTTACAGAAACAGTATACCGTCACATCCCCTGTGCGTAAACTGCATCTGTTCCGCTACACCGGTGAACGTTCAGCCGAACCGCAATCTCTCCTTTCCTTGGTTCGTCCATATGTGTTCCATTTCATCTGACTGTGTAAAACAGCCATTCCGGCAGCAGTGAAAAAACAGCCACAGAGCACCACACTCCATGGGGGAGCCGAAACAGAAATATTGAAAACGGAGACGGGGGGGTTGCCGGAATACATTCTGCATGTAAAGTGAACCACAGATGGAACAGAGTACAGTGGCAGCACACAGGTAACGGCCATTCCATTGTATTCGCCTGTGTGTAAAAGTGCCTATAGACAGGATGGAAGCAGTCCAGAGGAGAGCAACTAAAATGATGCAGGGGTTGCATGAGAAGCCCTATGAGGAGAGACTGAGGGAGAGATTGAAGGATCTCAGTATAAACACCCAAGAAGAGAGGAGAGTGAGAGAGGACATGATAGAGACCTACAAGTACCTCACAGGGGTGAACAGCATGCAGGATGGGCATGAGTATCTTTCAAATAAGAAAGAGCACCAGGACCAAGGGACATGTGATGAAGGTGGGGGAGGGGTTGAGTGGGATGTGAGAATGTATTGCTTCACTGAAAGGGTGGTAGATGCCTGAAACTGACCAGCCAGTGGAAGTGGTAGAAGCAAAAATAGTAGGGGTCTTCAAGCATGTGTGGGCTAGACATCGGGAAAAATGAGTAAATAGGTAAGGAAGGGTGTCCCTGGAAACCAGTTAGGGTCTACAGAGACAGATTAGATAGGGAACATCTGGGCAGCCTGGGTGGGCCAACCAATCCTTTTCTGCTGACTTATTCTGTGTTTGTAAAGCAAATTGGACTTGGTGAATCTGTGGATGCCAAAACATTTTTATTTTCTTTGTCAGATGTCAGGCAAGGTAGTTATAATGACTGAAGTTGTGTGTTTCATGACATCAGATTGGTTTGATTTTACTGTGGCATCACTAGGCAATGGAAGTCATGTTCTGTTTATTGCTTTGATGAAGATATACAGTACTCATGAATAAAGTACAATAACATGGGCATGTGACTTGACTAATATTTGGACATCAGAAATTATGTGCAACAAAGTAAGAGTGTGTTGTTTTTTTCAACATTATATATTTTTTCTTTTTGTGGACAGAGGGGTGCACATGAGATCCGTGAGATCCGGCAGTTCCATTTCACAGGTTGGCCAGACCATGGAGTCCCCTACCATGCTACAGGACTTTTGGGATTTGTGCGCAGAGTTAAATCAAAGAGCCCGCCCAATGCAGGTCCACTGGTGGTCCACTGCAGGTAACATGACACCCCGATAAGAGTTTGAACTCTATTGTCCTTTTCATATACTGCTTTTTTGTAATATTAGTTTTACTGTCCATCAGATATTCCTGTCAGTGATATTCTTCTCATTGTCTGTCACATATTTCTGTCAGCATTATGAGTTTTACTATCCACTAAATATTACAGTATGTGATAACTGTCTGTAGGGCCCCCTCCCAGTCCAGTGATGCACATGACTGCTGCGAGTGCACTTCCACTGAAATATTTATATTTTCTCTGGTTCTAATGTAAGCCCTGCCTTACCAAGCAGCTCAAGGTCCCATGGCACACAGTTGCTCCTTTCTCCTGTAGAATAACTCAGCAGGCACATGTTATCTTCACACCCCCCCTATAAATGAAGCATCACTTACTTAGCGTACAAATTCCTCCTTACTCTGACAAAAAGGGGAGGATTCCAGGCTCACAGTTCCCAATAGTACTAACACTTCATCCATTGTATACCTCTGCCAAATCCCAGATGAGAGATGTCTTCCTTCCTACCCCTAAGGGTGGATTTGGTCACCAGGTGTGAGTCACTACTCTGTGTACTCAAAGACTAACTCCTCTTCATGTCCACCTGGACATCAATGCCTGTACTCTAAGCCTCTGACTTCCAAGAAACTTGAACACCTAGAGCCTCCTTCAAAAGTCCAAACCAGACTGCTGACTTACTGTATCGTCCCTTGGGGGACCCTTTCTTACAGAGCTCCCCAGGGACCAACCCCAATGACTTATGCCCTCTGTTTGTATACTAGCAGAAACATCTCCTACTGAAGAACACCTAACTATGGAACCTCAGAAGTCCCACACTATATACACAGTCAGTGTATAAGGGGATGGTAATAGCCTCTACGCCTAGTGAGGGAGTAAAGCATTACTCACGCCCCTGACCAAACAATTGCTGTCATCAGCAATTGAGGGGTGCAGTACATTACACCACACTTTTTGTCCATGTGGGGTAGCAAGGCCACCCACGGGCTAGTGACTCATGCTTATACTATGGCCTGAGGTGAGAACAGCAGTGAACCCACCCAGTCCTGATGGAACCAATCTCTTATTACTACTCTCCACCAATTGCCCTGTAGGACACGCTATTGCTAGGTATCAAGATTCTTCACTGACCAAATGAGGATACTTACTCACAAACACATGTATCCCACTATTTGGATTGAGTCAGCTACAAATCCCAACCCCACTTTTAGGGTAGCATTGGTCCCCTGTCCACTCAGGATGTGGACAGAGTACCTACTCATCAGTGTAGTTGGAGGCGACATGACTCTCTGCTATCCACATCACAGTGAACCAGAAATCTGCTCCTATCTCCGCCCCACAGGAAATGTATCTGTTCGCAGCCATTCACCCCCTGAACTCCAAACCACCCACAGCACTTGATGCATCACTGTGCTTAAATTCTGCTTTAGTGAATCCTGGGAGCCCACGTACTCCCTGTCTATGCTGTGTGGATGGGTAGCTGCCCCCTGAATCCTCCCCATCCTTAGACAGACATATATACTAGCAGTGAAATACACACATGCAGAATTACACTAGTATGCATAACAGTACTAATAGCAAGCAATATAAATTACATCAACACAATTAATGGAATGTCTGGGATCTGACCCTGGGACCATGGCCACAGCTTGACCTGGACACTCTGAATCTCCCCACACCAACCCAATGTATTGTAACATATATTGTACTAATCAACCTTACGGGTATAAGTGCCTAGGATCCTGCTGGGGAACCACAACTGTACTGGGACACAGACATCTGTACTCTGGACCCCATGAGGTGAAGCCCCCACTCCCCAGTCATGGCAGGGAGGCATCTTGGGGACACTCAGTCTGCCCAAACACACACTAGACTGAAGCAAGATAACACCATTAACATTTTACAATTTTTCCTCCTGTTGAACATAGTAAAATAATTCTATAATACATAATGAAAGTCCATGCATTTCTGCTGAAGTCCTGTGTGTTGAAACTGCCCTGAGAGACACACAGTGGGCAGTAAACCAGGCAGCAGCATGTCCAAATAGATCATCTCCTTAGCTTCTCCTGCAAAACAAAATAATAAATATATAGCAACAGCATTACAAATAGAAGTAATTTGCAAAAGTCTCTGTGGGGCTTAGCCACTAGAGATCCAGCTTGGTGGACAACAGCTTCTGACTTGCTGGTCCTCCATCCATCGACCCATCAGCTCCACAGCACCCATACAAAGACTACACCC